>CM057453.1:910023750-911482500 GCA_016271365.2 Neoceratodus forsteri
CCAGACCCAGATGAGCTTCAATACACTTGAGGGTGCTTAAACTTCAAGTGGTTCTGTAATGATGTTGTGGTTAAGTTAGAGAGTGATTTCCCTTGGCAAATAGTGGTGTTGCAAAAAGAACAGACTGCTTTCTTGTGTCCCTATTTAACTCAATGAAATGCAGCCACACAGCACTTTTAACACTGCGGTTACCAGTGATTCTTGTAGTACCACATCCCCCAGTTCTGTTCTCAACAGATGTGCCAGTCTTGCCCTGATGTTCTTGCCCTGTGACCATTGCCCCGATGGTGCCATGCCAGTGCTGCCATCACTTGGCTCTCCTTCAGGCTGTGACAGAGACTGCTGAAGAAACGTTAGTGCTGCTTGTTTGGTCATCTTACTGCTACTTCTACTACCCTTGCTAAAAGTGCTACACCTAGAGGCTGTTTTTCCAGCCACTTTTTTTTCTGCCGTCAATGTACATAGCGTACTGTGCCTCATCTTCAATGTCACTCACATGTGCCTCTGATGAAGAAGATGCGGTTTCACTGGGCAATTCATCATGTGGAGGAAAATACTCAGAACCAGATGACTGGTCATCCTTGGCAACATTTTCAGGAGTGCTGAGAAGCAGAGAAGCAGGAGGCATAACTGTATCAACTCTAGTGGTCATACTGGTAATATGCACCGTGGCAGGGATACAAGACTGTGGTGATACTGTTACAGTAGCTGCAGTAGTTGCAGGGTTCATAGTGTCTGTAGTGGCTGAAGTGACAGTCACTGTTGCAGGACCGGCTGTAGTAGTCATGCTGCCTGTTGTTCTGGAAGAGGAAGACAGGGTCTCTATAGTGGTGGTGGTGGTAACGACAGATGTGATGGTACTGGTGAGAGATAGAGACACATTGCTGGTTGTGGTGGGAGTCAAGAACGGGTGTCCTTCTGCTTGTGCTTCTTGTATCACTTTGTCCTGTGCCAGCCACAGTTCTACTGTTGCTGGAAGACATAGGCTTGGAAGGGGTAAAGAATAATTTTGAGCTTCGAATACAGGCTGACCATTGCTCATGTTCAGATTCAGTATCACCAAACTGTTCCTTCATTGTAGATTTGCTTGGGCTGGACCATGTACGTTTTTTTTCCACCTCTGCCTGTCATTGTATTTGTCTATGCCAACACATTCTAAATGCTCTCAAGTACTTAATACTTCATAAATGTACAAAAGTTCTACTTTACTGTAACACAGAAAAATTTATGCAAACAGCACCTGCTGCACTACTGCTTTATTTAACACGGAAAAATTATTGCAAGTGGCACCTGCTGCAGTACTGCTTTATTTTAGCACTGAGAAATTATTACAAGCAGCACCTGCTGTAGTACATACTGCTTTGTTTTAGCACAGAAAAATTATTGCAGGCCCTCTGAGACTGCTGGCAGCTATTGACTGTCATGAAACCCCAGCCCAAACTCAGATTATACTACAAATATTTCTTACACAGAAATTTCTACAGCAGAACTACTACAATAAACTTTTTTTTTTTAATTGTAAATGCACAAAAGTTCTGTTGTATTTCAGTACAAAAAAATGGCTGCAAACAGCAGTGCTGCTTTATTTTTGCACAGAAAAAGTATTGCAAGCAGCACACATGCAGGGTAGGTGAGGGTGTGGGCACACTGCAAGCATCACTACCTAGCCCTAAACCATGGGGGGTAGGCATGCAGTGTCAGCTGACTGCTCTCCGAGACTGATGGCAGCTACTGATTTTCATGAAACCCCAGCCCAAGCTCAGATTACACCACAAATACTTTTTACACAGAGATTTCTACGGCAGAACTACTACAACTCGATTATTATTTTCTTTATTTGTAAATGCACAAAGGTTCTGCTGTATTTCAGTACAAAACAAGCATTTGTCAATGCCGAATGTTTGCTTGCTGGCATTAGCAGTGGAAGTGCAGGAGTTAGACAGATGCAGTACAGGAATGACATTGAAGTATTGAACTGATGCCAACTCCACCCTCACCCTGCAGAGATGGACAGGCATTGGGGTGTGCCTTTGGGTTGCCGCCTATGACAGTCATGACATTTCACCTCACCCTACCCTTCAGACACTGACAAGTGTCAAGGTGTGCCTTGGGGTGTTTGGGCTTTACATTCACCTCATTCCATAAGAAAATACGCTGAAATAGGTGCAGTATAAGAGAATGGGGTGAATTCTGTGGGCAAAGGGTCCAAGACGCACCTCGATGCCTGTCACTGGCTGCAGGGTGGGGGTGGAGGTGGAATGGCATGAGCCATTACTGTCAACAATCGCAAGTTACACCCCTGACGCCTGTCAGTCCCTACAGGGTAGGGCATCATGGTCAAAAACCCTAATACCATGGGCATTTCTTGGTATTTTTACTCCAAGTTTTCCACATGGGCTTTTTGTGACCCCACCACATGAACAGTGACACTATCAGTTCATTAGGCAAAGGTGATTTTGCACAGTGACTGCGCCATTTGGTGCCACAGGTGCAAAAACGCATTTAGAACAGGATGTGAAAAGTAACAGGTGTACTGTTCATGACGAGGTGTAAAAAATGGCATTGTTGAAAATCTGGACTGAAAATATACAAAAACTGGTGAAGTCACGAGCGTGCATAGAAACTGTGCAATGTACACCCGTAATGTAATTAGTCTGGGGATTTTTTACAGCAAATTTTCAACATAGGCATTTTGGAACCTCTGCTCATGAACAGTGTCACTGTGATTTTCTTAATCTGTCCCGAACACTAATTTCCCACAGTGACCACACTATTCTGTGCCGGAAGTGTGAAAACACATTTTGGCCAGGGTGTGAAAAATGACAACTGTACTGTTCATAAGGTGGTGTGGAAAAATGTCAAAGCTGAAAATCTGGACTGAAAATATTACAAATTCATGAACTTACAAGGGTGCATGGAAATTACACAATGCACGCTCATAACAGAGTCATTTTATGGGCTTTTGTCACCAAATTTTCAACATGGCCATTTTAACACCTTTGCTCATGAACAATGTCACTGTGATTTTCTTAATGTGTACCGAACATTGATTTCACAAACCGACCATGCCAATGTGCACTACATGTGTGAAAACACATTTTGGGCAAGATATAAAAAATGACAGCTGTACATAAGGAGGTGTGATAAAATGGCAATGTTGAAAATCTGGAGTGAAAATATTAAAAATTTTTAAAGTTACGAGCGTGCGTAGCAACCGCGCAATGCACGCCATAAACAGTCATTTGAATTTTTTCACCAGATTTTCAACATAGTGTTTTGGGCTACCATGAATGTAGACACTGTCGCTTTGTTAATCAGTCCCAAAAGGTGGTTCCGCAGTGACCACAAAATCCTCTTTCAGGACCAAATAACAAAATGACAGTGACTGAGTTCATGAGGTGGGGCCCCAAGAACCCCATGTAAAAAATTTGGTGAAAAAGTCTCCAAAATGGCTGGGATATGCACCAAAATTGAAAAAAAAAACCATTCATGCCATTATACAGCTTACCGGCATTTCTTCAGTTTGCGGTTGGCTTTGAAGAGTGCAGACGTGTTCCCAGTCCATTGAAGATCATCATGCTGGGTTCCAGAGGTAAGATGGGGGAGGGAGGAGGTGGGTGCACAGAGGGTGGGCGTGGGTTGGGGAAGGGGGCAAGACAGTCAACGAGAGAACAAGAGACCTTTTTTTTTACAGGTGGTGATTTTTTCTTTTTTAGGAAGACGACGCAGGACTTTTGCCACACTGGGGTGGGCTCCCAGCGTGGCACCTGGAGGTCTGTTTTTGGGGTGGGTACAGTGGAGCTGACGGGGAATTGGGAACCCCCGTTGGCCATACAGACTTTTGCCATGCTGGGGTGGACTCCCAGCGTGGCACCTGGAAGTCTGTTTTGGGGGGGCAGTGGAGCCAATGGGGGACTGGGCACCCCCGTCAGCCATACAGTGTGCTGGGGGAACACATGAACATGCTGGGGTGGGCTCTAAGCATGCTACTTGGGTGTTTGTTGGGGGGAAGCAAGAAAAAAAAGGATCTGTCTATGACAGCTGTTCAGATGCAGTGCTGATGTGTAGGCACTTTGCATACTGCCGACGAAAGTATGTAAATTGCCTGCCGATGGCAGTCTGCAAATTGCTGTACACCATTGCATCTGAACTGCTGTCATAGACATCTCAGACATTTATTGGTGCGGTGAGGCCATGCCTGCAAGAAGTAGCAGGGCACTAGAAGTGGGGCAGCACACCTACGAAAATTTGTATGGTGGCACTATGTTTCTTGCACATGCGTGCAAGCAAACATAAAAATGGTTGCAAGCAGCAGTACTGCTTTATTTTCACACAAAATAATTATTGCAAGCAGCATGCACGCAGGGCAGGCAAGGGTGTGAGCACATTGTAAGCGTCACTACCTAACCCTAAACCGTGGGGGGTGGAAGTGCAGTCAGCTGACTGCCCTCTGAGACTGCTGGTGGCTACTGACTTTCATGAAATCCAAGCCCAACCTCAGATTACACCACAAAAATTTCTTGCACAGAGATTTCTGTGGCAGAACTACTGCAATTCACTTATTTTTTTTTTTATTTATAAATGCACAAATGTTCTGCTGTACTGCAATACAAAAAAAATGGTTGCAAGCAGCAGTTCTGCTTTATTTTCACACAGAAAAATTATTGCAAGCAGCACAAAAGCCTCACACCACTATCAGACAGGCAGGCACTAAGAAAAGAAGAAGAAACACTACTCCTTCACTTTCAGAGCACAGCACAGAGGCTCCTGAAATGAAGGCATACTAGTTCCTTTCTGCAGCTCCTAGCAAATAAAAATCATATCATCAGACAATTTATCCAAGAAAAAAAAAACTCCCAGTGCTCCCACTAGTACTAGGCACTAAAGACACATGGTATAGAACAAAAAAATGAAGTTCTTTTGATGAAAATAATAGTTTTTTGCAACTCCTAATCTCTGCTGACTCGGAGCTCTCTCCACTACGATCTCACCACTGCAAGAGGCCCCTGAAATGAAGGTATACTAGTTTCTCTCTGCAGCTCCTAGCAAAAAAAATCACTACTTCAGATGATTTATCCACAAAAAAAAAACCCTCCCAGTGCTCCTGCTAGTACTATGCACTAAAGACACATGGTACAGAACAAAAATATAAAGGGTTTGTGATGAAAATATTAGTGTCTTGCAAATCCTAATCTCTGTTGACTCAGAGCTCTCTCCACTACACAGCAATGTTGAAGTGTCACATGATCTGGGTTTGGCAACTGCTCAGCAATTGGCTAGCAAGTCCTGCGAAATCTTGAAATCCCACAGGAATGCGGAATACCAAATATTATTGAATAGCTGCACTATTCGGTATTCGACTCCCAAATACCAAATACCGTATTATTTGTGGTATTCAGTATTTAATATATATTACCCACACACCCCTATTGTCTAAAGGGAGGGCTGCATTACCTTAAATATTACACTGTGCACTTACTTGACTTCAGAATCTGGGGTCTCCTCCCACAGTGGCAGCATGCAGGACAGCTAACAGGCTATCAGTGATCTTGCATGCTGCCACTGTGGGAGGAGATCCTAGGTTCTGAAGCCACGTAAGTGCACTGTGACAGAGGCTACAAAGAGAACATTTTTTTCTCAATTACTCTTTAGCCATTTTTGTCCTGTTTTCGCCCACCCTTGTGTCCTTGGCATGAGCGCACATGTGTGGAGACATGTGCACGTCATGAACTGTGGGACGCTCCACCCTACTGTTCACCCATTACCCAACTACACTACCACAGGACCTCCACCCGGAGGCAGTGGGACTGCAGGAGGGTGACCCCCATCCACAGGAGAGGAGAGCTGCCATTAGGTAGCTCAGTCCTGCTCCCACCCCCCACCCCCCAATGCTGGCCCCTGACAACCCAAGTCCGTTCCCAAACCCGGGTCACCGGCATGGCGCGAGGTAAGGCATCCAACACCTCAGCCCTCTGCAACACCGGGCTGGCACAAAGAGAACATTTTTTAACACAAACCCAATGTCCACAATGAAAATGCAGAGTCTAAAATGTGTATCTAACGTATTTTTGCCACAGAACTCACTAGTTTAACCTGCAGGCAGGATGGCAATCATGGTTTAACCTATTTAAATTTCATTTTCATAGGTACAGTCTTTCAATTCACACACGCCTCTCCACAGGGGCAGAGTCCAAAAGGGTACACATCCTTACATTATACTTTTAAAAGAAATCTCTTTAAGATGGCACAGAAAGTCGTTCAGTTTGAGGCTGCACTGTCCATTGTGTATATGAAATGTTGGCAAGGATGCTCAAAGTCCTCAGCTCTGGGCTGGGCTATCATTTGGAAGCCTTTAAAATATTTCTTTTGCATTTCACATCTCTGAATAGGTTGCCACATTTAGCCTTTGCCCAGGCACTAGCATAGCTTACACTCGGGAGGGACCCCATGGTATCCAACTTTCAATTCAGGAGCATTAGGGGACTGATCCTCCATCCTCCATTGTGCCACCACCCTGACACTAGCACCATTGAGCATGGTTCATCCACTGCTACTGGGTAAGCAGGGTGGCTAGAGGGTCCATGACCCTCACTCCAACGTGCATGTAGGAAGAGAGTGAGGTGGGATGGTCACCAACATGTGGAATGCCTTCCCCACTGCAGGGGAGGAAGGAATCAGAGTTTAAACAGCAGTTTAATCAGTCTTACTTTCTTTCCTTTTCACAGAAAGGTGTCAGTTTATTTTGAGGCAGGGCTTTACAATCCATAGAAAATAGTCCTACACAGTTCATAAAGTATTTGTCCAAGCACTCTCACCTTCTGCTGTTCTCAACTCTAACCAAAGCTTAAATACTGTGTCAGTGTCTATCTGGCTGTTACTCACTGTTACCACAGGAGAAATGTCTCTGGGCAGGCTGTGCCCTTTCTGGGATTGCTGTAAAAATGGCCCCACTACAACATTCTTGTTTGCTGGTTTATTCTCCTCAGAAACTGGAGCTGCAGCAGGGATGTGAGATACTGGTAATTCAGTGCCCCCCAACATCTGCCACTTATAGACTCAACAAGGATCCTGGGGGTTAAAGCAAGCTTTCACATACAATGTAAATTATGTTCCTAGCCCCTCCGGCTCCAGAGTTATCTCCCTTTCAAAGAAATTATCTTTAGAAAGGGCTAACTTTGGAACCGTAATACCTTACCTTAATACCTTAATAACAGATTTATGGCTTTTCATCCTCAGCTGTGAGCTGCACAGTAGACATGTTCCTCACATATGCAGATAACTTGTTCATTCCTATGTAACCCATGATAGATAGATAGATAGACAGACAGACAGACAGACAGACAGATGTAAGTAATAAGACATGACATGGTGTGCATTATGGTGACATAATCGCATGCCTCAGATGCATTGTTAACCATAAGGCACAACCGAGTGCCATTAAATTAATCTGAGAAGTGCAATTATAACACCACAAAGGCACACCCTGGAGTGTCTTATTGCACTTATAAAATGGCAGTTTATTATTGTATTTAAAATAAATACAAATAAGAAGAAACTATTTTAAAAGATAACAATTATGACCTTTCATTGACATATGCTTCCATTTTAACTTTGAAGACAAAATATAGTCTATAGTCTAATGGTGGGGGTTGATGAAGCAATAAAAGACAACGAAAACCAAGTGTGGTATGTGTTTTTACAAACAAAATGTTACCTTATTTGCATTTCAAATTAATATAGGCATTTCAAAGAGCTAGTGGAGCCAAAATGGGCAGACAAGAAAATAATACAAATGTTAAGTATTAATCATAGAAGCATAGAAGTTGACAGCAGATAAGGATCGCAAGGCCGGTCCGTCTGTCCATTTTTTCTACTTTATGAATGTGCCATAGACCTCTACTCTCTCAATGGCCTATCTATTCATACTCATCT
The DNA here is from genome assembly GCA_016271365.2 of Neoceratodus forsteri. Taxonomy (NCBI): domain Eukaryota; kingdom Metazoa; phylum Chordata; order Ceratodontiformes; family Ceratodontidae; genus Neoceratodus; species Neoceratodus forsteri. The sequence continues at coordinate 910,031,683 of CM057453.1, forward strand.
GTATTACTCCCTTATGTTTATCCCATGCCTGTTTGAAGCCCTGCACTGTATTCATATCCACCACTTCCTGAGGTAGGCTGTTCCATGCATCCACCACCCTTTCTGTGAAAAAGAACTTCCTCACATTACCCCTTTATTGGCCTCCCTCTAATCTCATGCTATGTCCTCTTGTCCTGCTATTTTTCTTATATTGACACATGTTAGACTCTTTCTCCTTGTTAATGTCCTTAAGATGTTTGAATCTTTCGGTCATCTCACCTCTCTCCCTCCCTTGCTCTAGGGTATACATATTGAGCTATGTTAATCTGTCCTCATATGTTTTCTGATGCAGTCCCTGCATCATTTTGGTTGCCCTTCTCTGGACTGCCTCCATTTTGTTAATGTCCTTGTGCAGATGTGGCCTCCAGTACTGCATGCAGTACTCCAGATGGGGCCTAACCAGTGTCTTGCAAAGAGGGATTATTACCTCCCTCTTATGACTTGTGATACCCCTACTAATACACTCCAACATCCCTCTAGCCTTACCTACAGCTTTAGTGGTCTGCTTGGGTGATTTCCGATTATCTGTGATGATGATGATGATGATGCCCAAGTCTCTTCCTTCCCTTGTGATAGCAAGCAGCTCCTCTCCCAACTTATAGGTGGCTTCAGGGTCTCTCTTCCCTATGTACATGATCTTGCACTTCTTTGTATTAAACCCAGGTTGCCACTCTTCCAACCATTTTGCCAGTTTATCCAGATATCTTCTCATTCTGCCCACCCCATATGAATCATCTGCTGTGGTGCAGATCTTGGTGTCATCTACAAACAGACAAACCTTACCCTCCAGTCCATCTGCAAAGTCACTGATGAAGATATTGAAGAGGACTGGCCCCAGGACTGATCCCTGAGGTACCACTTGTGACTTGCATCTCTTCTGACTGTATACCAGTTATCACCACTTTCTGTTTTCTGCCCACCAACTAGTTTGCCACCCAGTTGATCAACTTCTGACCCACCCTGAGCCTACCCAGCTTAATAATCAATCTTCTATGTGGAACAGCATCAAAAACTTTACTGAAGTCAAGGTAGCCGACATCAACTGCACCCCCTTGGTCCACCACGATGGTTACCCAGTCAAAGAAATCTATGAGATTAGTTTGACAGGACCTTCCTGTTGTAAACCCATGCTGTCTTGAATCCTGTGCTCCTATGGATTCCAGGTGTTGCACTATCCTTTCCTTAAGGAGTGCCTCCATAATCTTGCCCACTACTGAGGTAAGACTGACTGGTCTGTAGTTCCCTGCTACCACTCTTGTGGATCGGGATCGCATGAGCCCTCCTCTAGTCTTCTGGGACCTCTCCTGTGCTCAGAGACTCACTAAACAGTTCTGCTAATGGCTCTGCTACTTCCACCCTTAGCTCCTTTAGTACCCTGGGGTGTATGCCATCAGGTCCTATTGCCTTGTCCACCCTGAGCTTTGTGAGCTCTTGTAGGACCCTTTCTTTTGTGAAGGAACTTCTGCACACCTCCCTCCCTTCCCCCCCCATGTCCATGGTGCTGAGCTGTGGGCCTTGCCTTACCTTCTAGCCAGTAAATACTAAGCAGAAGTATCTATTTAGGATAGATGCTTTTCCTTGGCCCTCCTCCACACACTTTTCCCTTATCCCCTTTGATCTAAGCAATACCCTCTCTGGGCTTTCTCCTTTCACTAATGCATCTATAGAAAGTTTTGTCCCCTTCTTTTACTGTTCGTGCTAGTGTTTCCTCGGTTTGGGCCTTTGCCTGCCTTACTGCCTTTCCTACTTCCCTTAGGGAAGTTTGGTATGCCTCCCTATCTTCATCCCACTTCGTTCCCTTATATTTCCTGAAGGCCAACCTTTTGGCTCTGACCTTTTCTGCTACTGTTTTTTGAGAACTAAAGTGGTTTCCTCCTTCTTTTGCTCTTGCTTTTCTCCCTAACACAAAGGGATATTGCTTCAAGTATTGCATCCTTAATGCTTGCCCACTTTGCCTGTACCCCCTCACCTGTATTTTTTCTTGCCAGGGCTTGCTTAACTCTGTTGACCATCTTATCAAAGTGAGCGCCTCTGAAGTCCCACATTTTTGCCTTGGAATGGAATGATTTAGTTTTAGTGGCCAAATTGAACCATACCATGTGATGGTCACTGGCCCCCCCAGGTGACTTTCTACCTGAAGATCTGTGATCCTTTCCCCATTAGTCGGTACTAGATCTAGGATAGCCCTGTCTTTTGTGGGTTGTTGTACTAATTGTTTGAAGCCCTCCCCCTGCAGGGAATCCACTATGTGTCTAGTTCTGGCAGATGTTCCTGCTGGTATTGACCAATCTGTATCTGGTATGTTGACATCTCCCATTATCAGAACCTCCACTTTAGCTGTCATGTTTTGTATATCTTCTAACCGTAGTGTGTCTACAGTATGTCCTCCCCCTGGTCTGGAGGCCTGTAGACAACCCCAGTTCATATGGCTATCCCATTTCCCATTTCCAGGGTGACCCACAGTTCTTCTGGCTCCTTATGTGTATTCTGAATTTCTGTAGCTTTGATGTTTTCATTGACATAAAGTGCCACCCCCCCCCCTTTTTGCACCTCAGTCTCTTCTGAACAGTACATAGCCAGGTACTGAAGTCTCCTAAGGGTGATTACTGGAGAACCATGTCTTGCTAATGGTTACCATGTCCAGTTCAGGCTCTGTCATTGTTGCCTGCTGGTCTGGGATCTTGTTTTTCAGATTGCGGGCATTTGTGTACATGATTTTTCATTGGCTAGATTTCGGTGCATTAGTTGTTGGGTGAGGTCCGGTATTTCCCCTGCGCGTCGTATGGGGAGCAGGATCTTTTTCCTTACCTGGTGATGCAAATGAACTACAAACATGCTGAACTCCTGTTTGATCACTAGCTGGGGGGGAGGGTTGTTCTTCCCATTCGATGTACCGGGTGCTGCAACCCTCTCTTCATTTACTAGTTTAAATATTCTGCAAAGACATCAAACTTCTGCCCCAATGTACTGACTCCCTCCTTAGTCAGATGCAGTCCATCGAATTTAAAGAACTTTTGCTCCCAAAATTTTTGCCAGTTACCTACAAATTTGTGTCCTTTTTCCTGGCAGCAGCCCTTGAGCTACATGTTTAGCTCCTCTATCTCCCCTTCTCTGACCTTCCGTCCATCTTCCCCCCTCTCCCAGATCGACAGGATCTCAGAGAAGGAGATGCAGGATGAAATGACAGTTTGTCTCCCAGCCTGGGCAGGTGTTCCTTGGTCTCTACAACTGACCAGCTGGTGAGATCGTTAGTCCCTATGTGTACCAGGACATTGATGTTTTCCCCTGCTTTCTGCACAGTTTTAGCAATGTGGTCAGTGTCTCTCCATGCTGATGTACTTGGGAGACATCTGACCACTACTCCCAGCTGCAGGTAGGTATCAGCTTCCCGAATCATGGAGTGTCCTATGATCAGAAGTGTTTTGGATTTCCTTTTTGCTTTTTTTGTTTTGGTCCCTGTTTCAGGTGAGTTTTGAAGTGCTAGCTCCTGTGCTGCAGTGCCTTGCTCTGCAGTGTCCTCTGCCCCTTTGTTTGATTTCTGAGATAGAGGAAGATACCTGTTTGTAGTTTTGATGTGGTTTGTGGAGGTGATATGTTGGAGAGCATTCAGTGATGCGGCACCTGATTTGCCCCTACTAACCACCTGCGAACCTCTCAGACCAACTACCCTCTGTGGTCAAGATGCTTCAGTTGGATGTTGGGGAAGTGGAGGGCAGTTCTTATAATATATTTCCTCTGAATATGCGATTTGAGGTGTGCAGTCTCTGCCCATGTTGCCTGGAGCTGAGCCCTGAGATCTCCAATGATCCAGCATGTAGGACAGCATCCTAAATCCTGTATAATTGCCCTTTTGAAAAGTGTCCCGCAGTACTTGCAGTTAATAATATCCATTCCAGCTGAGTTGCTGAGTTTATAACCTGGTCTGAGTAATTAGAAGGAGGAAAATAAAAGCAAAAGTTTGATTTTTTTTGTTTGTTTTTTGTTTTTGCATAACTTGTTATAACAAGTTAAATTAGTTGTGCCCCTATAAGTGAGGTCACTTTGTGGATACCCTTCTGATCCTCCCCTTCCTGGTTTGCTACAGGAAATGTCACAACTGTGCTACTCTATAAAATGAGTGTAGCACGGGGTGGTTGGGGATGGGGTGGGTGGTTGGGCCCTTCCCCCTGCTGAAAAAGAACCATGGATGAAAGAAACAAGGAGGTAAGAGCAGAAACAATCAATCAACAACAAATGCAGTATCCCTGAAAGCTTAGCCTAATGATAGATAAAACTGTAAAACCTGTAAACACCACCTGTAACAATTTCAAAGAAGATATACCCTGCAAAAAACACTTTGCTACAAAGAGAAATAAAGCAATAACAGAAGAAATATCTTGCAAAAACACAATCTGAATCACAGAAGATTACAGCAGTAATCTGTAAGCACAAAACAGTAACAAACCTGTAGGTACACCCTGTAATCATTCAGCAGAAAGTATACCCTGCAACAGCAATTTCATTCAGAGAAGATTACAGCAATAAAATGTAAGCAAAAAACAGTAACAAACTCTGTGAGCACAAAAGAAAATAGTAACACACAGTAAATCTGCCTAGCCAAAGAAGCCTTAATCTTTTTCCTTCCTCCGATAATGTTGTTTCTTGCTCTGTCCTTACAAGCAAACCTAGAAGAAAAGAGGTCAAGTGAAGCTAGGTGCCTTTGCCAGCAAACCTATTCTTCCACCTCAGTTGTAACTTTGTATTTCTGAAGTATTTTTATGTTTGTTATGCGCGTATGTACGCAGCAAGCAAACATCTTCCTATGATAGTGGCTTTCGATGGGTGTGATACTGTCCCTCTAATGCAGAGCATGGTTTAATGGGCAAGTCTGTAGCAGACCAATTATCAGCCAGTCTAATTATGACAGAGTTTTAGCTTGGTTGGTGGAAACTGCATGGACGTCAAAACAAAAAGCCGACCTAATCATGGGTTTATGGTTTCCTCTGATGTAGTTGCCCGGCATGCTGATCTCTCCTTATCAGACTGGCTAAGGTATTCCAAGCATCTAACAGCACAGTTCCAGACAGCAGCTGTTAAAATAAATGTGTATATGTGTATCTTTCTTTCTTTCTCTCTCTCTCTCTCTCTCTCTCTCTCTCTGTCTCCCTCTCTCACTGTTGGAAAATTGTATTTACTCACTGGTAAAGGTGATTATTCCTGCAACTTTTATGTTTTTACATGGTTCAGTAACATCCATGCTATATATCTATATTTGTAACAGCATTTATGCACTTCCAAGTTGTAACTAGTAGCATGTAGTATCCCTTTATTTATAGTTGCTGCATTATAAACACTGTTTAAGTTTCAAGCAGCCAGCCTTATGTCTGCAATGATCCATGCAGGGGTCAGATTAAGTTTTGTTGCTACTAGCCAGCAGGGTAGTGACTTGCAAAATCCACTAGCCCGACAGACTTTTCTACTGGCCCAGCTGATCTACTAATTGAAATGTTACCTGTTCCAGTGCAAGTCTTCCTGGCCACTTAAAAAGGTTTTTGACTATTCCAAAAGAAAATCTAACAGCATTTGGCCAGTGGACTGGTGCCAGTTTCAACCCTGTCCATGAACACATGTGGTCACACAGTTGACATTACAGGAAAGGACAGCCAGGACCACCCTCCCAATACGTACACACAAACACACACACACACACCCCCATGGCAAACATCCAGCATTGACAAATGCTTGTTCTTTTTACTTTTGCTCATCAGAAAGTATGTTATGTGATAATATTGTGTTGGATGTGTGAAACAGCTCTTAGCCTAGCAGATGACATATCTAACTCTACTGCCCCACACTACATCATCAGCATTATGATCTCACTGACAGTGACATTTCAGGAGAATGACCTGACAATCACTCACTTGCTGTTCCTAAGTAGCTGTGATGCCACAGTCAGTGAGGTCACAATGCTGATGATGTAGTGTGGGGCAATAAAGCAAGAAATGTCAGCTGCCAGGCTAAGAGCTGTCCCACACATCACACCTGCCAACATCAGGCAAACAATCTTCTAACTAAATAAATGGAAAAGAAAAAGTACATCAGATATAAAAGGTAATAGTTGGCTGCTTTTAGAATCTAATATTCGTTTTAGGGAGTACATTAGCTCTTTAATGTAAATGTGTGCAAAATTGTTGAACCTGTCAGGTTGTTTTGGGGGTTGGGTAGATTTCTCCTGAAAACACCCACATATGATTCAAATTCATGTGCTTTTATGTATTTCAGGAATTTATTTAAGCAGTTTGGGTCTGCCTCTACCTTCGTAACTGTGTTTTCCCATCTTCCTCTCTTTTTGTATACAATATTATTGCCACTTTGCTCACTATGTTTCTTTTTTTCTCTGTCTTTTCCCACATTCAAAAGAGGGAATGTTTACCATGGAATACAGGAATTCAAAATTCTGCACAGTTCCAATTGCAGTATGTTCCTCTCCCAACATACTGTACATGCAGAACATAGAGAATAATGCATAGGTGACTGTGTTTTGAGTTTTTTTTTACACACCTGAAGTGTGTGATGACCCATAACCCTCGAGAGCAAAGCTTAAGAGGTTTATGTGGTCATCGCACACTAAGGTTACATAAAAGTAAATCATAAGAATGCAGTCACTTATGTTTTATTTGATATAATAACTGGTGCAGGGACATGAGCAAAACAAAAATCAAGTTTCCCAACAGGGAAAGTGAAGTGCAAGTGCTCCAAATGCTGGAATAACTGGGTGTGATGTCATACCTGATTATTACGGCATTTCATCACATGGATAATCAGTGTGATAATCTGGGTTACCAGTTATTATACAGAGGATAATGTATGAGCAGCCATGGACAACGAGCCTGTGTCAGCATTGAGAGGTTTCTATGGCAGCCAGAAACCTCAAGAATGAAGTTCAAGAAGTTCCCTGGTCATCATGGAAATTTTGAGATGGAGACACAGGCTTGTCTGTGTGTGGATGCCCATACATTAACTTTTATAGTATATGGGCACCCCTGCCTATTTCAGACACTCTGTTTCCTTTCAGTGAACTGGTGGTTGGGGGATTGGTCTTGAGGGTTGGTGATGGACTCAGATTAATGATTCATTGTGTGGCTAGTGACTGCAGCTGTCTCTCTAAATTCAAGTTTTCAAAAACGAACAAAACGCCTGCAACTCAATTGACTAGAGGAAAGCAGATGTGTGGCAGAATTCTAAGTTGTGCTGCACTAGTGACATCACTACTGCAGCACAACATAGAGGATAATGTATGGTCCTGTATTGTTAACAGGTTTGTTAACCATTGAGAGGTTGCCAGGGTGACCATGTAAACCTCAAGAGTGAAGCTTAAGAGGTTTACGTCACCATGGCAACCTCGAGACATTACACAAACGATAGAGGGACCATACATTATATTTTATAGTGTATGGTCCCCATAAACTGGCAAAACAAATGAATGTGGCTTACTTCTGGCACCACCGCAGATGTTCTGGGTCTTTATCTCGCTGCTGCGCTACTTTTGGGAAGGCCATCGGTGCACAAGGTAAAAGGTACACGCATGCGCAGATGGGCTCTGTTCGTAATCCCATCGCTATAACATACTCAAGAGAGGTTTATAACCATTTACGTTATAGCGATGGGATTATCAAGAAATAATTTTGCCGGTTTTTAGTGGTAATAAGGGCTCACCATACATTATAACCCTATTCTAGGCATGGATTTCCATACAGAACAACATTCCACCCTACACTATAAATGCCTCATGTACAGCCATAGCCTAAGTTTAATCTCTGACAGGGTAAATAACAAAGATTTCCTCATCAGCAGGTAAAGATAGGAAGAGGATTTCTCATTGTCAGCAAAGAAACACTAGTAATGACAACTATGACCAGGACTTCATTTTTCAATGTGTTTATGTGTGTAAGGAGAACATGACAATCGGGGAAACAAAATTAATTCATTTGTTTTGTTTTTATTTAAGGTAGTTTTATTTTTAAGGCCTGGTTGAAGGTTTTTAGTAAGTAAAGGTGGCAGCTGTGTTTGTGATAGGTCAGTTTTAGGCATAGGGAGATTGATTTGCTCCTTTTGTGATGTGGCTACTAAAAATATCCAGTCACGTTTAGGACCAGGATGACTGTGAATTAATGCAAGCAATAAGACACTCTATGGTGTGCATCATGCTGTCATAATGCACACCCAGGGGTGTGGAGAGGCATGACACCACAGGTGGAGTGCCTTCAGCCCCTGAATGTGCATTGTGATAACACAATGAACTAACCCCAGAGTGATGTTGATGATAACATTTTATTTTTATACAGGAAACAGTTTGTTAGGGTTTTACCCCTATTTACAATAACATCCTGTACAGTTACATACATAATGGTACACTTAAAAGACATATAATAACATGACATATACATAATTGCTACATATTTTACATAATATGGTTGGTATTTCTGGGTTATAAAAAGCATTTGCAGTTAGAACTAAAATATTTTTTCAACTATAGTTTGAAGTTTGTAAGTGAATTCATAGCTTTTAAATAATTGGACAATACATTCCAAAACCTAGCCATACTCATCTGTAAAGTAGCATCCCCCAGTCTATTGAAAGACCTATGCACAGACAAATTTAGACAGTTGTGTCTTAAGTTATACTTCTTAGCCCCGATCCTAGAAGGGTGGTTCAAGTTGCTGCCAAACGCAACTTGGGCCACTCATAACTGTGACAATGACCCTGCGCCCGATTCTAGAAGGGGCACGGTCTCCGCAACAAAGACCTGTGACTTGCGACATGCTGCTAGGTCGCCACACAGAGGGGCATACCTAGCCAGCATGTCACAAACCTGCTGCCTCAGGTCACAATTGCACCCCCCACCCGGTGCTCTCGACCCCCGGTCACCTCGGCCACAAATGCTGCATCGCTACTCTGCCCTGGTAGTCTAGTGCCCCCTGAACTGTAAATTAATAGAAAAAGAGATTCCCATTTCCCTGGTAGTCTAGTGCCCCCAAACTATATATTAATAAAAAGAATCCCTGTTTCCCTGGTAGTCTAGTGCCCCCGAATTGTATATTAATAAAAAGAACTTGTTTCCCTGGTAGTCTAGTGCCCCACTGAATTGTATATTAAAAAAAGAATCCCTGTTTCCTGGTAGTCTAGTGCCCTCCGAGTTGTATATATAATAAAAAGAATCCCTGTTTCCCTGGTAGTCTAGTGCCCCTCCAGTTGTATATTAATAAAAAGAATCCTTATTCCTGGTAGTCTCTTGCCCTCAAATTGTATATTAATAAAAAGAATCCCTTGTTTCCTGGTAGTCTAGTGCCCCAATTGTATATTAATAAAAGAATCCCTGTTTCTCTGGTAGTCTAGTACCCCCAAAACTGTATATTAATAAAAAAGAATCCCTGTTTCCTGGTAGTCTAGGCCCCCGAATTGCATATCAAAAAAGAATCCTGTTTCCTTGGCAGTCTAGTGCCCTCGAATTGTATATTAATAAAAAGAATCCCTGTTTCCCTGGTAGTCTAGTGCCCCTAACTGTATATTAATAAAAAGAATCTCTACTCTGGTAGTCTAGTGCCCCCAAATTGTATATTAATAAAAGAACCCTGTTTCCCTGGTAGTCTAGTGCCCCTGAATATTATATTAATAAAAAGAATCCCTGTTTCCTGGTAGTCTAGTGCTCCCCAAACTGTATATTAATAAAAAGAATCCCGCTTCCTGGTAGTCTAGTGCCCACCCCTAATTATATATTAATAAAAGAATCTCCGCTTCCTGTAGTCTAGTGCCCCTAACTGTATATTAATAAAAAAGAATCCCCATTTCCCTGGCAGTCTAGTGCCCACCCCGAACTGTATATTAATAAATAAGAATCCCCGTTTCCCTGGTAGTCTATTGCCCCCCTGAACTGTATATTAATAAAAAAGAATCCCTGTTTTCCTGGTAGTCTAGTGCCCCCCCTGAACTGTATATTAATAAAAAGGAATCCCTGTTTCCCTGGTAGTCTAGTGCCCCTCCTGAACAGTATATAAATCAAAAAGAATCTCTGTTTCCCTGGTAGTCTAGTGCCCCTGAACTGTATATTAGTAAAAAGAATCCCTGTTTCTCTGGTAGTCTAGTGCCCTCCTGAACTGTATATTAATAAAAAGAATCCCTGTTTCCTGGTAGTCTAGTGCCCCCAGACTGCATATTAATAAAAAGAATCCCCATTTCCCTGGTAGTCTAGTGTCCCCCTGAACTGTATATTAATAAAAAGAATCTCCATTTCCCTGGTAGTCTAGTAGCCCCAACTGTAAATTAATAAAAAAATCCCATTTCCCTGGTAGTCTAGTGGCTCCACCACCCCCACCCAGCTAAGACCAGCCCACCAGCACCCCCCACCCATCCCCAGCTGGCAACTGGCACGAAACCCACCTCTCACCTCCACGGCCAGCTGCCCGTCTGAGTGCAGTATTAGCGTTATTGCACAGATGCGCTCAGAAATTTATTTCTGAGTGCATCTGTGCAGTAGCACTAATACTGCACTAAATCAGTGGCTGGTCGTGGAGGTGAGAGGTGGGCTGTGCCAGTCACCAGCTGGGGACCGGTGGGGCGGTGCTGGGTGGGCTGGCACGGCTAGGTGGGGGGGTGAGGAGCCACTAGACTACCAGGTAAACTGGGATTCCTTTTGTATTAATTTACAGTTGGGGAGCCACTAGACTACCAGGGCTGGCTTATTGTCACATATGCAGTGGGCGACTTGCAGTTCAGGGCATGGGTGGAGGGATGTCAGAGCCACCCTGTGAGGCTTCTGCCAATGGCTGTTTCAGGGGGCTAGGGGCATGGGTAGCCCTGTGGGGCCCCACTGGGGTGTGCTGGGCATGGGAGGGGAGGGAAACCCTGCACTGTCCACTGGACCCGCCGATGGGTCTAGAGGACCCCCGGGGTGTCCATAAGTTATACAGTACCAGCTAAATGCTGGTATAACTTACATTGCTGGATCTCCTTCAGAGGTTCTTGTAGAATCCTGATGTGGGCACTTTGTGGCTGTCCTTCTAGAATGGGGCACAACTGCTGCCGTAAACCCCCTAGCGTCATGTTGCTTGGGGTTTATGTGGCATAACAGCTGTTTGGCACAAGTGGCCTGTGACATGTCGCAGGCCACTTTGTAGAATCCCGCATGTCGCAACTGCTGGTGTAAGTTACTACATGTGTCATTCTGCCTGGCGCAACTGCTGTTACACCAGGCGTAACCCTTCTAGAATCTGGCTCCTTATCTCTTGAAACCTCCAATTTTACCAAATGACATAATGGGTGGGACACTATTGAATTTATAAACTTGTGACACCAGGTCAATCAGAGATACTGTTTTTTTTGCCACAGGTTTCAGCCAGTCCAACATTTCATATACCTTGCAATGATGAGTCCGATATCTACTTTTAGTTGCAAATCTGGCTAGTTTATAGTACATCTGGTCAGTCCTCCTCAAAGATGTTTCAGGCAAGTTGATATATAGCTGTGAACAGTATTCTAAAACTGGAATTAATAATTGTATAACCCGTTTACAGCTAACATCTTTTGTAAGACAGTTTGAGACTCTTTTCAGTGCACCCAGTCTTTGATTTTAATTTTTTAACAATTGTATTTATATGTTCAGTAAATGTTATTCTGTAATCAATTAGAACACCTAAGTACCTGTAATTTTTAACATTACTTTGTTATCATTTGTAAATTTAATGTCTAACTCTATTTTATGAATTTCTTGAGAACTCAGTGAGAATAGCATAGACTGGGGTTTCTTTCCATTGAGTAGAAGGCCTAAGTTCCTGAACCAAGATTCCATTGAAATCAGGTCTTCCTGAAGTTTTTGCTCTAAAGAGGCATGGCTATCTGCAGACGCAACCAAAACGGTGTTGTCTGTGTATAAATGAACCCCACTTTTTGATATCATCTTAATAAAATCATTAACATACACATTGAACATCAATGGGCTCTGTATCAAACCCTCTTTTTACTTCTTTCAATCTAGATATGGATGTTCCATACATCACACACTGTTTTCTTCCTGTAAAGTAAGATATGAAGCATTGTAATGGCTCTACTTGGACCCCAAGCCCATACAATCTTTTTAACAATGTCCTGTTATCAACTAAATCAAAATCTTTACCGAGGCCCATGAACACTGCCCCAGTGCTTCTGCACAAATTTAATGATGTTGTCACCAGATGATTGAAATCAACTAGGGCAATGTCTGTGGACCTCCCTGCCCAGAAACTGTGTGGACAATCCAATAACAGACCATGTTGCTCTAGATACTGGTAAAATTGTTCATGAACTTGTTTTTCCAAGACTTTAGACAAGGTTGAAAGCAGGACAATTGGTCTGTAGTTTGTCGGAGAAGTATTATCCCCTCTCTTGAATAGGGGGACTATCTTCCCTGCCTTCCAGATTTCTGGAAAAGTAGAGCTACAGTACACAAGCTGCAATTGAAAAGGTGAGTTATCATAGGGCCAAAATATCTGCACCCAATCTTAAAAAGCTTGCCTCTACACCGTCCAAGCCCTCAGCCTTATTATTTTCAGTTTACTTAGTTCCTTTTCCACATCTTTGATTAGCAACTTTTTAAACCTAAACCAAGGTTTAGTTATTTCACCAAGAGAGTTCCCTTTTTCTAGGTTAACTTCATTTACTATTTCTTGTAATGAAATATCAGATACTTTGATTGCAGGATTTTGTATCTTCAAGTCCAGTAGATCTGCGAAATATTTTTTTTAATATCTCAACAACTTTTGTTTCTTATCCTATCAGATCATTCTTTTCTATTAACTGTATTGGGGATCTTGTTTTTATTGGATTTTGGAGGTTGTTAGCACAATTCCAAAATGTGTTAGGGTCCTTTGCTTGGTTTATATTTTTCATGTAATAATGTTTTTGTTTTGCCAACTTTATTTTATTCGAACATCTATTATGCCATTTTTTGAACATAGTCCAATCTTCCACTTGCTTGTTTTTTGTGGGGTGTTTCTTTTTTGCTTTTTTCCATAGATTATTTTTAATTATTATATAGGTTTTAAGTTTATCTATCAACCATAGTACATTTTCTTATCCACTTTTTTTTAGCACCTTAGGTGCATGATGATTAATCATATCCACTAAGGTATTTGTGAAGTCCTGAACAGTCAAATCCAAATCTGGAATTAATAATAACCTGCTCCATCTAATTTTGGAAGGACTCTTTCTATATGCTTCTAAGTTAAATCTTTTTAAATTAGTAATCCAGTATGTTTCAGTCTCATTCTTATTAGGTTTATGCCCTTTGAGATAACATTTTATTGAGTAATGGTCTCCTAGATTCAATCACAAAACTTCCCAGTGCTTTACTTTAATGTCCTGTGAAATAATAAAATAAGTCAAGGAATGAGCCCTGGCTCATATCCTTTGTACATCTGGTCAGACACTGTATTACCTGTTTCAATCCCAAAACATCCAAGCTGTTGCCCAGTTTCTGTCTTCTACGTCGAAACCAGTCTGCATTGAAGTCTCCTGTCAATATTATGTTTATGCCTTTCATTGAATGCATTGGTCTATTAGCTAATGTATCAAAATGTTTTACTTTGGTCCAAGGAGGGGTGTAAATTACATCTAATGTTAATTTGACTGCTATTAAGTCAACTGGTAAGCAGTCCATACCTTCCAGATTTTCAGATAAGATCATTCTAAATGGACCCAGACTATTTTTAATGTATAACAGCACCCCTCCCCCCACTATCTCTATTAGTTCTCTACAGCCCATACCCTTTTATTTGTACTTCACCATCTTTAATTCCCTGATGTAGCCACGACTCAGATATTGTAAAAATATCTGGTTTTTCACCTTCAACCCAGATTCTGGGCTCATCAATTTTACATACCAGGCTATGCACATTTTCATGTATTACTATTAATTTTGTGGGTGTTTTTGGTCCCAGGTTTGATTCAATGTCACCGCAGAGTGCTAACAGAAAATCTAGAGATGAACTATTAGACCCAAATCTACTCCCAAAAATACTCATTCTTACTGGAATACATTTTTTTGGTAATTAATCTCCATTCATTCATAAACCCATTTCTCCTCTGTACATGAATACTCCCTTTAAGCTGGATTAGACTCTAGACAGACAGAAAACCAATAACCTTATTATAATGGTTTGTAGCAACAATTGTAATGTCTTGATGCCCATGAATGTAACCTACCAGCAAAAGTCACCATGTTAAAATAGCAACTCTCATCTTTGTTATAGAAAGAAAGACAATTTTAAAATCAGGCCCACTACATTTTAAACTAACTCAAACTTCCTGCAGCCACTTCACCTCAGCAATAAATTGATAAGGTCTGTAGCACGATCAGAGTGAGTATAACGTTTGCATTATTCATGTAGATAACTTATGGCAATCTCAAATCTCTTATAACAATACTACATTAACATTGATTCCAATATGCCTTAAAATTAATATAAATAATTTGGGACCTATCAAGTCACATTATTGTTGTTTAGGCTGAAGGAGGCTTTTGTTATATTATTCTTACAATTCCTTTAATACTTTAAACTTTTTGGCTTTAAAATAAACACTAATTTGACTAATCCTAGCTTAGAACATAACGTTCTTATAGGCTGCTCATATCTGATTATGCTATGATACCTTTTACCTAGGTTAACAGATGTTAATGAACAAACAGAATTAAGCAGTAATATATGTGCTGACTGATCTGGATAGATGTTACAAACATAATAAACTTTCTTCACTCACACCATGGCGTTTATGCCATAGGGCAGCCTGGGCTTTTCAAGGAGTGTGGTGCCCCACATCCACGATGTAATTCACCAGTGTCTGGTCTGCCTCAAGACCACTTTACAGCTGTAGGTAGTCAAACAAGTTCAGGCATACTCAGTGTATGAATTAGCAGCAGTCACAAGTTAAAATATTAAATGCTTTACTGGGTGTGCTCTGATGCAGTTTAAGGTTTGTTGATAGTCCATGGTATACTCAGCCTCTTGCAGCTCTCACCTGCAGCCGGTGATCATTCTCCTCGGGTGCTAGTACTGAAGTTCACCAAGTGGGCAGCCTGGGCTTTTCAAGGAGTGCGGTGCCCAGCCTCAATGATGTAATTCACCAGTGTCTGGTCTGCCCTGACCCCTTTTTACAGCTGTAGGTAGTCATACAAGTTCAGGCACACTCAGTGTATGAATTAGCAGCAGTCATGTTGTAAAAATGTCAAATGTTTTAATTGAAAAGCTCGTGCAGTTTAAATTCTGTTGGCAGTTCGTGATATACTCTGCCTCTTGCAGCTCTCACCTGTCTTATTGTGCTTATAAATGGGTTTCTGAAAGTGTTTTTTTTAACTTTATGTTTATTGTTTTACAACAAAACACATACAAGCAGTGGTCTGAACATCAAGCATTTAGAACACTGTTATCAACAAGGATGTCAATCCTCTTAATACATGCAGTAGAAACAGAATGATGCAATATAGATATGACTTTATTTATTATTTATTTATTTAAAATTGGTAACCAGAGCCGACCCAGTGGTGCTGAGGGTTCAGGCACTGTACGCCACACCTCACACCACGCTGGTGACCTGGGTTCAGAACGGACTCGGGCCTTCGCCGGTTGGCAGGGAAAGGGAAGATTGCATCCTATGACTGCTCTCCTTCCTCTGGGGTAGGCATGGATCATGCCTTGACTTCAGCACAGCTTTCAACACAGTTCCACATAGAAGATTGATTAATAAGCTGGGTTGGCTCAGGGTGGGTCAGACATTGGTCAACTGGGTGGCAAACTGGTTGACAGGCAGAAAACAGAGAGTGGTGGTTAATGGTATAGAGTCAGAAGAAATGCAAGTCACAAGTGGGGTACCTCAGGGATCAGTCCTGGAACCAGTTTTCTTCAATATCTTCATCAGTGACATTGCAGATGGACTGGAGGGTAAGGTTTGTCTGTTTGCAGACGACACCAAGATCTGCAACAGAGTAGAAGATCCAGAAGGGATGGGCAGAATAAGAAGAGATCTGGATAAACTAGCAAAATGGTTGAAAGAGTGGCAACTGGGATTTAGGTGAAAAGAAGTGCAAGATCATGCACATAGGGAAGAGAAACCCTGAAGCCACCTATAGGCTGAGAGGGGAGTTGCTGGCAGTCACAAGGGAAGAAAGAGACTTGGGCGTCATCATCACCGATGACCTGAAATTATCCAAGTAGACCACTAAAGCAGTAGGTAAGGCTAGAGGGATGTTTGGGTGTATTAGTAGGGGTATCACAAGTCAGAAGAGGGAGGTAATAATTCCTCTTTACAAGACACTGGTTAGGCCCCATCTTTGTGTGCAGTACTGGAAGCCACACCTTCACAAGGACATTAACCAAATTGAGGCAGTCCAGAGAAAGGCAACCTGAATGGTGCAGAGACTGCATCAGAAAACATATGAGAACAGATTAACGGAGCTCAGTATGTATACCCTAGAGCAAAGGAGGGAAAGAGGTGATATGATTGAAACATTCAAACACCTTAAGGACGTTAACAAGGTAAAAGAGTCTGACATGTTTCAATATAAGAAAAATAGTAGAACAAGAGGACACAGCATGATGTAAGAGGGAGGCCAATTAAGGGGTAATGTGATGAAGTTCTTTTTCACGGAAAGGGTGGTGGATGCATGGAATGACCTACCTCAGGAAGTGATGGATATGAATACATGCAGGGCTTCAAACAGGCATGGGATAGACATAAGGGAGCAATACAGATGAGTATGAATAGATAGGTCATTGACAAAGCAAAGGCCAATGGCACGTTCATAAGGTAGAAAAAGAAATGGGCAGACTGGATGGGCCTTGCAGTCCTTATCTGCCATCAACTTCTATGTTTCTATGCACCGTGTTGTAGCGGTGACTGGAGGAGGCCAGCTGCACTACAGTCACGAGCAGAACTAGGACGAGGGGAACGTGGCGGGCATCAGCACAGACATGCTTGGATGCCATTGCATGTCTGGCTCCCTAGGGAACAAAAGAACACTGGAAACATGGTGGGTGGTCTTGCGGCTGATGGCCGTGCCCTGCACCCCTGAGCATGAGAGGTGCCTTGTCTGGGGGAGGGGCAGACGACCCCTGTGGCATGAGGTGATTATCCGTGTGCCAGACCTGGTTCAGGGGTGTGGGTTTCAGTGGCCAGAGGTCATGGGCCCACTCTGCAGGTGGAGAAAAAACGTGTTAATTGAAAAAAAAAAAATGGTAACTGGGAATGGCACACTGAGCCAAGGCTCATTTCCAAGTGTGACCCGGGCCAGGGTAAACAAAGGACAGGAAACAGTATAACAACAGAAGATAGGTCATGGTTACAAGACCAGAGATACAAAATGAGGCACATGTTGCATAAAAAAATATTAGACATAGTACTTTAAAAATACTGAGGTTCCTGGTACAGGAATTAAAAAAAAAATAGCACACATAGGAATGTATCAAACACAAAACATCATTTGGACCCTTGGATTCAGGGCAGGGATGGTGGGGCAGAGTACACTACTTGCCTCCATGGCATAAGGCATGGGGAAGACGCTGGCTCCTAAGTGGGGGTCAAAAATGTATAATCCTCAAAATGAATAAACAATTTCTGAAGCTGTACTATAGAGTCCACGAGCTGCATGGGATTGATCCTGATAACAAAATTACTTCATAGATTCCCAAAGTTTCTCCACCTCCATATTAGAGGGAAGGAGACTTGATCCATGCATTTATCATGCCACACATTACTATAATTAGTACCTAGCCATGTATTATTAGCCTAAGCAACATGAAAAGCTCTAAACAGGCTAAGAATGAGCAGTTAAAAGTCCTGTGTTTTCAAAAGAACAGTTCTATCCAGTAGATACACGAATAAGAAAACATTCAACAACAGTAGCATGGCAGACTGCCCCAGAGAAAGGATTAACTTTTAGTGAGTGTTAGTAGATATCAATTAGTTCATAAGACCGAAACTGGGGACAAGCCATTTAACCACTTTCAATCAATCAATCAATCAAAATCTTTATTTATTCAGGCGAACATCATTGAGCATAGCTCATTTACAAGATGGACCTGAGTGGTCATAACAAAAAAAGGTTACAGAGTGTATACAAAAACATGATATTGAAATAGCACAAATACAAACATTTATGAGTGAGATAGATGTACAATTATTTACATATATACAAGACAAGGGACAGTAAACCAAAACCTATTAAAGGTGAGAAACAAACAGTCTGGTAGGGATAAGGCTTGGATAATGGTACATGGGTGAGCATATTGTTTGAGGTTTGATGTGGAAAGGACCAGAGGAATGATAGAAGAATAGGGAGGAGCTTTAGAAGGGGTGGGGGAGAGAGGGTGTGGGGGTGGGGGTGTGGAGGACTAGGCCTTGTGGAAGCAATTGCATGAATCTGGGATTAGGCTGGTGTACAGCTTTTTGAAGGATGTAAGGGGGACCAGTGTTTCCATTTTCAATGTCTTTGGATAGAATTCAGATAAGTGCCAGGAATAACTGATTGCAGCTCTTCCATACCGGGTGCAGGTGATAGGAATCTTCAGCAGGATCAGTTTGTTGATCCTCAAGGTGTAGGGCCTGATGTGATCTGGTTGAAGCAGTCTGAGATGTAGGAAGGGAGTTTGTTTGTCAGAGCTTTGTAGATCCAGGTAGCAGCATTTTTCTTCTTCGATGTTGCAGGGATGTCCAGCTGACTGCATTGTAGAGAGAGCAATGATGGGTGCTAGAGGGAAGGTCAGTAATGAATCTAATAGCTCTATGATACAGGGTGTCTAGTTTGTTTAGATGGGAGAGGAGCAATGACCATAGAGGAAGTCAGCATAATCAATGAGGACATGAATGATGCAAGGATTAATCTTTGTTTGGAATCTTTGGTCAGGTAGTGTTTGATTCTATCGAATAGACCAAGTCTTTGTCTGCTTTTTCAGGAGCTCTTCAACGTGGGTAGTATAGTCTAGTTTATTGTCTATCCATACTCCTAGGTATTTGAATTTGTCAACATATTCAGATTTTCACCAAGGATGGTAGAGAGTTGTGGAGGGTGAATGATGGGATAGTGGAAGAACAGTTCTTTGTGGGCAAAGAACATAGCTTTGGTTTTCTTAGCATTTAGTAATAATCTTTTTAATAGGTTATGCTGGAGGAGGAGAATTGAGACTGTAGGAGCTCACAGGCTTTTGATGGTGAGGATCGCTCACATAAAGTACAGTGTCATCTGCAAAAAGGTGGATATTAGAAAGAGAGATTGAGTCAATATTGTTGATGTAAATGGCAAAAAGGATGGGACCCAGGATGGAGCCTTGCAGTACACCTCTTAGGGAGTGGCTTAGGGGTAGATAGATCACCATCATTCTTTACCAGTTGTAGCCTTCCAGAGAGATAGCATCTGAACCATTTAATAGAGAGTGAGTCAAGGCCTATGGAGTTTAGTGAGGTGATTAGAAGATCATGATCCACAGTGTCAAAGGCTTTGCTTAGATCCAGAAACACAGCACAGGTATTATTCTTTTGTCTAGGGCAGTCTGCCAGTCATTTGTGACTTTTGCTAGTGCAGAGATGGTGTTATGTATAGATCTAAACCCAGATTGAGCTGGATTTAGGAGATTGTTGGTATCAAGTAGGCAGTTAACTGAGAGTTTACCAGCTTCTCAAGCATCTTGGATAGTATTGGTAAGATGGAGATGGGCCTATAATTATTGAGGTCCATGGATCACCTGCCTTAAGTAATGGAAACACTTGAGCTGTTTTCCATATTGAGGGGATAGTACCAGTGACAAGTGATAGATTGAAGAGGTGGGTGAGGGGGGCGGTTAAGGCATACAGTGCTACTTTTAGAAAGTAGGGATCCAGGGAGTCTGCACTTGCACTTTTGGTGGTATCTAGTTGGAGTAGGAGGTCTTCTACTTCTTTGAACAATATTGGTTTGAATGAGAATGTGGAAGCAACCATTTGACTCTCAGTAGATTGTAGGTTTAGAGATGATCTTAATAGGTTTGCAGGAGAGGAGTCGAAAGCCAGGCCAGCTGTAGTGAAATGGTCATTGAAGTGTATTCAAGATATTTTGCTTGTCGTGATTTCAATATTATTTAATTGAATTTTGGATGGTAAGACAGGGGTAGAGGGTTTGACCTAGGATGCCCTTTATGGTACCCCAGAACCTGGAAGGGTTGTTATAGGAGCATCTAGTTCAGCTGTTAGAAGGTTGCCTTGGCTTTTCTTACTTGTTTTGTGCAGGAGTTTCTGGCTTTTCTGAATTGGAGCCAGTCATTTGGGTCCTTTGTCTTCTCTTGCCCTTTTCCAGAGTTTGTCTCTGGCAAGCAGTCTGGTTTAAGGTCGGCAGGAGAACCAGTACAGGATTTGAGTTTGGTTCTGACACTGGTGAGGGGTGCATGTGAATTGAGGGCACTTATGATTATATCATTTAAGATTTGAAGAGCTGACTCTATTGAGCTGTGAGATAAATTCTTGTAGCGTGGTGTATGGCACAGATCATGGAGATATCCTGTAATATTAAAGTTCTTTTTTGACCTTCGTGGGAGGAATTTTGCAGGATTGGGTGGCTTGATTGTTGATCTAATGGCAGCTATGGGACAGTGGTCACTTATGTCACTGAGAAGTACTCCTGCATAGGGATAATGATGAGGTTTATTTACCAATATAATATCCAGGAGTGTGCTGTTGAGAGTATTCTTTGGGTTGATCCTTGTTGGTTCTTTGATTAATTGAGAGAATCCATAGGTGTCACAGAAGGTTACCAGGGGTGCAGATGCATTAGTCAGCCAATTTAAGTTCATGTCTCCTGAGATGATGGTGTCTTCAGGGCCCAGATTAAGTATGGATCCTAAATGGGATAGGAGTTTGAGGCCTGCAGAGGGGGGCCTATAGCAACCAACCAGTTGAAAGGAAGATGTGTTGGGAAGGGTTATTTTAATAGACAAGCATTGAATTCCTTTGGTTGAGATGTAGAATTGAGGCAGGATGCAGAGATATTTGCTTTGACATAGATGGCTACCCACCACCCCTGGATAGCGGTCAGATCTGAAGAGCTGATAGTTGGGAAGGTTTATTTCACTATCTTTGTTTGCAGATTTGAGCCATGTTTCAGATATAACCAGACAGTCCGGTAGGGTGTGCAACCCAGGCCTGTATTGATGAGAACTTTTTAGGAGGCTGCAGGCATTGAAGTGAAGAAAACTCAATCCATTTATGGAGGTTAGGTCAGTTGGAGAGATCGAGCTTTCAGTGGGTCCAGGGTTGATTTCCACAGTGCCAACACAGACCAGCAGAAAGAAGATTAACTTGATGAGGGCACCAAGTGATAGGAGTAGTGAGCAGTCAGGCAGTTTTTTCTTCTTTCTTGGGATCCAATATATAGTGGGTGATGATCCTGCTGCATGGTTATCGAGATTATCATAGATTGCCAGCTTAATGGACAGGCGTAGGGAGTAATTGTAGTGCCAGTATGGTAGCAGGGGGATAGAGGAGTTCCAAACTGGTTGTGAGCCTTTTTTTGGGATTCCCCAAGGATTATTGTGCAGAAGCGGTAGTATAAGTATGTATAGTTTAGGGGTATCCACTGGGACAGTAGAGGGGGCAGTGTTGAGTGGTCGCCTAAGCACCTCGGTATGGGTTCCAACAGTTATCTCATCTGGATCTAAGGAAGGTGAGAAGCAAAGCAGCAGTAGTAGGTGCAGTAGCATGGTGGAGGGTGGGAGGGTTAAAGAAAGTAAGATGATGTGAAGAAATGAGCTCGGAAATTGGCTGGGAGAATAGCTAGGCGGGGATGAGATTTGGCGGGAAGGTGTGTATAAAAGAAACACCCTGAAGGGGGTGGGGCGGGCAAAAATTTTGCAGCTTTCCATTACCTTTCTGGCTTTCTCCCCGGCCTCCTGTTTCAACACCGGCTATCGGTGGCCGCCCACCGCTGGCGGCTCGGAGCCCCTCTGGTGTGTGTGTCCTCGAGGGCAGGCCGGCTAGAAGGGAGGGGACAGAGGAGAGGGCAATCAGAAGAAGCACTTGCAGGCAGTGGCTTGCTAGAGGTGCTAGATTGTAAAACTTTGCACAACAAAGACTGGGAGGGTGGGGGTTAGGCGCCTGAGCGTCTAGCCCAACACAAAATTGACCCAAAAGACTGTAATTACTATCTAAACAGGTAAGTATGCATTTCACAGAAGTACACAGTAAAACAGCAAAAACAGCCCTTTTTTAGAGAAGTTAACTTTACAGTACAAACACAAGCAATCTCGACCAGTTTTGGTGGTGCAAAGATACAGCAAAGTCAATGGGAGAAGGCGCACCAATCAGGGCTGGCAAAGTCGGCGGTGCCCCTCCGATTGTGTCTTGGCTTTCCGTGCCTTTCTAGCTTCTCCCCGGCCTCCTGGTTCCTTTTCGGCTGTCGGTGGCCGCCCACCACTGGGCGTGCTCGGAGCCCTCTGGTGTGTGTCCTCGAGGGCAGGCCGGCTAGAAGGGAGGGACAGAGGAGCAATCAGAAGAAAGCACTTGCAGGCAGTGGCTTGCTAGAGGTGCTAGATTGTAAACTTTGCACAACAAAGACTGGAGGGTGGGGGGTTAGCCTGAGCGCCTAGCCCAACACAAAATTGACCCAAAAGACTGTAATTACTATCTAAACAGGTAAGTATGCATTTCACAGAAGTACACAGTAAAACAGCAAAACAGCCCTTTTTAGAAGTTAACTTTACAGTACAAACACAAGCAATCTCGACCAGTTTTGGTGGTGCAAAGTTACAGCAAAGTCAATGGGAGAAAGCGCACCAATCAGAGAGGCTGGCAAGAAGTCGGCAGTAGCCCTCCGATTGGCTATGCGGCTTTCCCGTACCTTTAAAAGCTTTCTCCCCGGCCTCCTGGTTCCTTACCGACTGTCGGTGGCCACCCGCCTGGGCCATGCTCGGAGCCCCTCTGGTGTGTGTGTTCCTCGAGGGCAGGCCGGCTTTCTGGCTTTCTCCCCCGGCCTCCTGGTTCCCTTTTCGGCTATGCGGTGGCCGCCCGCCCGCTGGCGGCTCGGAGCCCCTCTGGTGTGTGTGTCCTCGAGGGCAGGCCGGCTTTCTGGCTTTCTCCCCCGGCCTCCTGGTTCCCTTTTCGGCTATGCGGTGGCCGCCCGCCCGCTGGCGGCTCGGAGCCCCTCTGGTGTGTGTGTCCTCGAGGGCAGGCCGGCTTTCTGGCTTTCTCCCCCAGCCTCCTGGTTCCCTTTTCGGCTATGCGGTGGCCGCCCGCCCGCTGGCGGCTCGGAGCCCCTCTGGTGTGTGTGTCCTCGAGGGCAGGCCGGCTTTCTGGCTTTCTCCCCCGGCCTCCTGGTTCCCTTTTCGGCTATGCGGTGGCCGCCCACCGCTGGCGGCTCGGAGCCCCTCTGGTGTGTGTGTCCTCGAGGGCAGGCCGGCTTTCTGGCTTTCTCCCCCGGCCTCCTGGTTCCCTTTTCGGCTATGCGGTGGCCGCCCGCCCGCTGGTGGCTCAGAGCCCCTCTGGTGTGTGTGTCCTCGAGGGCAGGCCGGCTAGAAGCATGTTACTAAACCATTAACTGCCAAACTGATATCTGTGTGATGCAGTTTCAAGTGTCATCTTCCTCAGATGAAAAGACCTGTTGTGCTTCAGATCTTGACATTGGTGCAGCAATCTTTTGTGCCCATTTTAACACATTGGCACTAGGATCAGAAAATATGAAAACCTTCCCTTTCTGCACTATTCTCATGGGGGCTGGAAACACAACTCCATGGGGTCTCTCCGCAACATGGAGCATGGCTCGGACCCCATCAACCTCTTTTTTTTTCTGTCTAGTGGTATAGCTCAGGAGCTCAGCTCTGAATACTTACATACATACAGTCTGAATGTCCTGCAACAGAGGCCTCTTTTGATGTGCCAGGGCCAAGAGGAAATCTCTACTGCCTACTCCATCCATTACCATAACTATGGCTCAAGGTGCTTCAGGGTTATCTGGTCATCCTCTCAATGTTACCAGTATGCTTTTTGTACTTGCATTGGGTGACTGGTCACTGGCTCCCCCAGTTGTTGTTGCATCCAATCCAACAGAAAGAAGAACAGGTGATCTCCCTCACACCCTTCTGGCATGCCGATCAGGTGGACATTGGCTGAGTATGCTTGATTCTCCAGAGTTTCAATGTGTGCCCGGAGATGCAAGTTTTCCTTTGTTAAAGTTGGCACTGTCCCCAGAGCAGCATCTGTTTTCTTGTTTGCTTCTGCCAAGGAATATTTATTAGAGTCCATTGATGTTTCAAGAATGACCATCCTGTTGGTTAGAGTGTCAGACTTGTCTGCAAGACCGGTAACTCTCTTGATGAGGTGGTTGATTTTCAGCCTCACTGTTCTGAGTGTTTCCTCTGCTATCTCCTCCGTTAGTTGTGAGGCTTTCCCATGGTCCAACCTTGTGACGGGAGCTCCCACAGTATTTTTTCTTTTTGTGGGAGCAGGCTGATTTTGACTGGCAAGGCGCTGGAAGGATTCGGTGTACTGATTTCCGGAGGTAGAGCTGCATTCTACTGATCTACGGAGAGCTCAGGGAGCAGGACCTGCTGAAAAGCTCTTTTTTCTTTATAAAAGTTAGACCACAGTTGTTTTGAATTCAACAGGTCTTTCCAGTAAATCTTGTGCTCTGCCCCGGACGAGTTGCTGTCTCAGGTGTTCTCTGATTCCCTTGCAGGAGAAAAGTCAGCGGTGGAGACCAGATGCCTGGGTGTGGAGGGGCTCTTCAGGAAGGCCCAAGCCTGTGATGCCAGCCCTTGAAGAGAGGAGAGAGAGAGAGAAACACTGAGTGATGCCCAGTGATGCCCGGTGGATTTGCGGAAAAAAGTGGAGCAGATACCAGACCAACGGCACGTCAACACCCCAGAATTTTGAGAACAATAGAGTCACTCAGAACAGCCAGATATAGTGGGAAAGAGGTTTCAAGAGGTCCCAAGAGGTCCCAAGTGAGGGAGTAAAAGCTTAACCTAAATGGAGTCACTGAGAACAGAGTCTCATCTTGGGTGAGGTTTATACTTTTTTATAAGAGAGACACCGTGGCTTGGAAAAGCCCCATCACTGCTTCAGATAAGTTGCTTTTGTGCCATTTGTTCTACCGTTCCGCATTTCTCTACCTTTCCCCTCACTGACAAATTTTATTTTAGCCTATTGTAATCCACTGCAGGCTCATTATTTATTTGTTGCCTACAAATGAGGAAACAAAAATAAACTAAGTACTTTATACCATCATATCATTTACCTAACTGGATTCCTGGGCCACAACAGCTGAACTTGATCTAGACGCTGTTTCGATGAGAAATCAGTAATCATTGACTTTGCACTTTGAATTTTGTATATATAATAACTGACTGCTTTCTACCTCCCTTTTAACTGATTGTACTGGATGCCTGCTGTTATAAATTGTTTTGAACATTTGATTATTTGAATGGGCAGACTCAGGGAGGGCCTTCATTTGAGTTGTTAAAAGTAACTTTTTAAGTTACTGTGATTTTTTTTTACTCCTGACCTTTTGTGCTACCAATTCTGTTTTATTTCTGGGGTTCTGTTGGTGATTTACTAAGATATGGAGTAGAGGAGCATAGGAGTAATCTAGCAACACTGTTATAGCACTTCCACGGGAGCAAAGAGCTATTTAGACAAAGCTATCAGTACTTGCAGCTCTTGTAGCTCTGTTAACTCCTAATTAGTATTTAGAACTACCTTTGTGGTTACCTTTCTATTACAATTCAACCAAAGGCCCTGTCATTTTGATATTTTTAGTCACGACAGCTGCTCACGTATCCATTTTTTTAGTAACTAGACTGTATTTGTTTGAGGTTTTGCAAACCCTTTTGAGGCCTTTTCTCAGACGTACTCTACTTAACAGTCAACTTGTTTATAGCCAGTTCCTGACGCTGGACACCTATTTGGGAGACAGGATTATGATTAGCTTTGTCTTAGCTATTGTTTATATCGAGATACTCGTGAAGTAAGGGGGGGACCCTTCCACAATCTTAAACTCTCTCCCTAAAAGGAGTTTTGAATATATTCTGATTGAATTTTACCTACTACTCTCAGAAGATCCTTAGATCATTTTGATAGTTGAAACTGACACTATAATTACAGTTTCCACTGTAAGCAAAGCAAACAATGAATTGCTAATAGCACCTAAGATCTTAAGAACTTATTTAATTTTTAACTTGTAATCTAATAGCCTTTTGTAAAATTTGGACATGTTTGATTTAGTATTTTTATTAGTACTATTCAATCAGTATTATTTAATATCTTATCCCTGCTAGAATATTTTAATTCGATGTACCAATCTGATAATTATATTGATAGCTAAACTTATTTGCTATAGAAGTCTGCTTTTAGATTTTACATTTTTGTACCAGAAATATTTGGTTGTTAGAGGAATATTAACACTGTTGCAATACTCCATATTAGTACACATAACTAACCCTTCACATTTTTTTTACAGGAACTTCATTTTTGTTATTATAGCTCTTTTTCTGTTCACACAAGCTTTTTGCATATTTACTGTACTTACCTTGATTTCCACCGCACTAGAAGACTTGTACCTTGGAAAATCTGTACCCATTACCCATGGATAATAAGTACAAAATGGTAATAACAAGAAGTGGGAAATGACTCCACCCTGGGGTAAGTTCCATCTCAGGTATACCAGGGATGGAACAAGTAACTAATACCTCTGACATGTTTAGTAAGTCTGAAGCATGAGGAGTGCAGACTGCTTCAACTAAAAACTCAAGTTATAGTCAAGAAAACCCGGGTACGAAACAGTGCAAAAACAAAAATACTCTGTGTAACATTTTAAGCAATGATACTATCACGAAACCAGAATCAATTGAAACTATAGTTGTGAGGGTGGATGATTCCCCAGTATCTAAAAATTTAGAATGAACTAAACAGTTAAAAATGATAGAACTACGGACTGATCTAAACAAAGACCCCAGATATCTCTCCACCCCTAATCAGGCACTAAATCCAGATTTAACTCAAGCACCAACTAAAGTGGGTGCAAATAAAAATTCAGCTGATCTTAACAGCCATGGATTTATTTCCAAACATATCCCAAAAAAAAACAAATGAAGCCCTGGTAAATTCTGATGAAATCTCTTTAGATTTCTACAAATGGGAATCAACCCCTCACTCGTAGGGTAGATCTGACACCTTAGATTATTCTGCCACATTATTTTCCCCTGATTCTTATGAGGATTATTCATTCCAAAATAATCTTTCCCTCTTAAACCCAATTAACACTCTGAATGCTCAGAGAAACTTAACCATAGGGGGGAGAAATATTTCTTTACATTCCCCAGTACTAGACATCACTAATCGAGGGAAATCTGAACTCCAATGCATAATCCAAGAGACTAACACAACTATAAATGGGCTGAAAATAATTTATTCCATTCAAAGAAGAGAATTACAAAAGATAAATATATCCATCCAAAGTATATCTGGGGGGCATAACATCAAACCACCAGATGAAAGAACTTATTCCAATAGAGACTGGAAGGAAAGGAGTACTCTCCCTGATATAGGAACATTGGAGCCCGACAAAGAATATATTAGGAGCACAAGGGAATTTGTAGCCTCCTCTACACTCTCTAGACAAATGCTAGAAACAATCAAAAACAGGTACCATGCAGACATTGCAATTTTAGAAAATATCACTGTCTTGAAAGATGAGCTCTCCAGTTTAAGAGCTGACATATTCCATAATCGTGTGCTATTAGAAAGACTAAATAAGGATAGATCAAGATTGAATTTAGATCTAATTTTAGCTGAATCCCCCCCAAAATAGGAAAGTTAACAGGGGAATCCAAGTTAAGCTCCCACTACCTTTTGATAAAAATAAGTCTTCCACATGCTACTCTCAAGGCTTAGAAGCCAGCACAGCAGACATTATGAAGAAGGGTAATACAACTTCTACTTTGAATAGAAAAGTCAAGAAAACTCATAAACATGCAGTAAATAAAGGAAAAACAGATAAAAAGCAAGCTATGTCACTTCAAATTCAAGGAGTAAGTACCCAAGCTAAGAAAAGGAAAGGGCTTAGCCAAGGGATCATTCCAACTGTCTAACTCCAACTTTAAGTAATCAGAAGGATATTGGACACATCTTGTCTCAAGAGATACAGCCAGAGGAAAGGAGGGAGGCTGAGACCACAAAACACTCACCCACTACTCAAACTGAGCTTAATGATACCCCAACTATAAATGAACATAACTCAGGGTTTAGAAGCCATACAAATCCTGGTTTAGTTAATTAAGAGGTTGAATTTTTGCTTGAAATTAAAAGTATTCCTGGATTGGAGAAAGAAACCCAAGAGAACCTTGTTAATTGGGTGCTATACCTCCTTCAACTCACTCCTAGCAAGGATGATATTTTTGTAATGAGACCACCTAACCAGAATTATCCTGATACTGTACTTTTGTACCATTAACAGGATATACTGTCCAAAATATAATACACAAGGAACCTATACTAAAACTCAGGGGAATTGACATCTATCCCCCAGTCCTAGCCCTAAGGTACTACATTTAGATAATAATGAGAATGGTCTTGAATTTATGCATTTGGTTGTACCTAACCATACTTCAAATAAAGTTATTGAGAAAAAGAAAGAAGAAATAGATAAGATAATAGGGGTTACCGACTCATATAAAGATAAACAGGAGACAGATTGGCTATGCAGAACCATCGCTATTTTTGGATGGGCAACTTCGGGCACAGATTCATGTAGGCACACAAGAGATGAGATTCTTTCCTTTTTCTGGACAACACTTGGTTTGAAAATAACCAGAAATACTACAGAGTTTATAAAAATTCATAGAGAGATCCTCCATCTACACAAATTGACATATCCTTCAAAAGATCAGTAACGGCAAAATCCTTATTGTCCATGGCTAATAAATTAGATCATTTAGGCATATACATTGTACATTCTCAAGAATTAGGACAGCATTCTTCCAGGGAAATAACTAAGAACCCAAATTTCAATCAGAAAATGGGAAGAAACTCCATTGATTGACCTGGAGAACTTAATTGAGTCTAATAACTATCCCCTCTAATAAACTTGGAATTGGATTGACTTTCAGTACCCCTCAGCCCCATACATAATTCAATTTCTTCATGTGCAGATCTTAAAAATGTTTAAATCATTTCATGGAACATTAAAGGATTACATTTAAAATTGTTAGATCTGGAAGTGAGAATGTTCCTGGAAACATTTTAAGTTATAGCTCTTCAAGAAACATGGTTCACCAACTTCATGGTGCCCAGGCTTGCTGGCTATACAGGACTTGCCACATCAGCCACAAAAGATAGAAATTTCAGAAGATTTAAAGGTGGTCTATCAATTAATATTAAAACCACCCTAAACCTCAAAATCATTCAATACCCCACTATAAATAAGAACTTATTATTATCATCACTTTCTGATGGCACTCACAAAATCATAATTTGTAATGCATATTTCCCTCCTAGATCGAATAGGTCAGGTACACCAGATGTATATTTAGATCAGATAAAACAAGATTTAGACATGTTAATAGAATCCGAAGGAAATACTCAAATTTTTATCCTAGGCGATTTTAACACAAGGATAACTGCCGGGATGCAGGAAGTAGAATATTCTAGTTTTACCGTATATCTTCCTTCTATCAATCCAGGAATTACCACTAAAAAGGACACAATGGAAAAAAAATCTAATACATGAGGGAAAGAATTGTTTATAAATCTTGCTAAATGAAACTTCTGTATACTAAATGGAAGAACTGAAGGAGACAGGCCAGTGAAATTTACCTTCGTAGGACCTCATGATTCATCCACTCCAGATTCAATCTGGGCTAACCCTGAAGCTGTAAAACTGGTCCAAAACTTACAAGTAAAAGCTTGGTTAGAATCTCCCCACTGCCTCCTAACTCTTAACATACAGAATATTTTCTCTAGCCCCTCTCAGAGTGAAATACCTACAAATAATGATTTTGAAATTATTAATGAAAGAAGGATAATATGGGGACCCTCCTATAGTGCTCAAATTAGTGAGATCATGAACACAGGGGAACTTAATTTGATTTTCAATCAAATTTTGGATAACAGGGGGCTATTGAAGCACTCAAGACCTAGAATAACATAAGCACTATCTTAAAGCCATTCTGTACAAGTAACAGAATTTTGAAACCATCAAAAATGGCGTAGAAATCATGGTTTAATCACAAATATAGACAAGCGAAAGCACATTTTCATAAATCCCTTAGACTATTTAGGCAGAAGGAGAACCAAAATAAGAGGGATCACCTCATTTTGAAAAAGGAAAGGGAAAATTACAAAAAAGTTTTAAAAGAAGAACGTCACAGACATTCCCTTGGTCAATGGAAAAAACTGAGACAAGCAACTCATAATAAAGCTAGTAGACTCTTTTGGAAAATAGTTGCTCAGGGGTACAATAAACATCAGTCAAAAATAGAATATTTTATTACTCCCCAAATTTGGATCTCCCACTTCTCAAAGTTGCATTTTTCCACAGATGAGGAGAACATGGGCTATAGGACCACATTTGTCACAGAACTAAGTTATCCTAGGCCCATCTTGATCACCAAATAAGAGATAGGCTTAGCTCTCAGTGCACTTAAATCTAACAAGGCCCCCAGTCCTGATAGAATTATTGGTGATGTAATTAAGGCCTTCCCAGAGTGGTGGATCCCAATATTATACAAATCATTTAATGCCTTTGTCCAGTCCCTAGTCTTTCCTCCAAGTTGGTTGGGCAGCATTACATTCCCCATATATAAAAAAGAAAATCCCAATGACCCAAAGATGCACAGGCCTATTAGTTTGATAGACATTACACAAAAAATCTTTTCCAAATTAATATTGGATAGATTGGTGAACTGGTTGGATGAAAACTTAGTAATACATGAATCGCAAAATGGCTTCAGAAAAGACAGATCTACAATTCAACATTGTTATGTGCTTCAACATCTAATTTGGAAATATACCAACATACAGAAAGGTAACTTATTCTGTTGTTTTGTAGACTAATAGGCTTATACATCTTTGGGTCATTGGGATTCTCCTTTTTATATTATGAGCCAGAATAACTGTGGGTCACCCTGGAAACAGGAAATGGGACAGCCATACAAACTGGGGTTGTCTATAGGCCTCCAGACCAAGGGGAGGACATAGACACATTACTGTTAGAAGACATACAAAACATGACAGCTAAAGGGGAGGTTCTGATAATGGGAGACTTCAACATGCCATATACAAATTGGTCAATACTAGCAGGAACATCTGCCAGAACTGGACACATGGTGGATTCCCTGCAGGGGGAGGGTCTCAAACAATTGGTACAACAACCCACAAGAGACAGGGCTATCCTAGATCTAGTACTGACTAACAGGGAAAGGATCACAGATCTCCAGGTGGAAGGTCACCTGGGGCCCAGTGACCATCACATGGTATGGTTCAATTTGGCCACTAGAATTAAATCACCCCATTCCAAGGCAACAATATGGGACTTCAGAGGAGCTCACTTTGACAAGATGGCCAACAGAATTAAGGTAGCCCTGGCAAACAGAAATACAGGTGAGGGGGTACAGGCAAAGTGGGCAAGCATTAAGAATGCAATACTTAAAGCAACAGCCCATTGTGTTAGAGCGAAAAGGAAGCGCAAAAGAAGAAAACCACTTTGGTTCTCAAAAAAAGTAGCAGAAAAGGTCAGAGCCAAAAGGCTGGCCTTCAGGAAATATAAGGAAACGCAGCAGGATGAAAACAGGGAGGCATACCAAACTTCCCTAAGGGAAGCAGGGAAGGCAGTAAGGCAGACAAAGGCCCAAACCGAGGAAACACTAGCACAAACAGTAAAAGAAGGTGACAAGACTTTCTATAGATACATTAGTGAAAGGAGAAAGTCCAGATGGGGTATTGCTAAGATCAAAGGGGATAAGGGGGCATGTGAGGAGGAGGACCATGTAAAAGTATCTATCCTAATTAGATACTTCTGCTCAGTATTTACTGAAGAGAAGATAGGGCAGGACCCACAGCTCAGCACCATGGACACAGGGGGGAGGGAGGTGTGCACTAGTCCCTTCACAAAAGAAAGGGTCCTACAAGAACTCGATAAGCTCAGGGTGGATAAGGCAATGGGACCTGATGGCATACAACCCAGGGTACTAAAGGAGCTAAGGGTGGAACTAGCAGAGCCATTATCAGAACTGTTTAGTGAGTCTCTGAGCACAGGAGAGGTCCCAGAAGACTGGAGAAGGGCTCATGTGATCCCGCTCCACAAGAGTGGTAGCAGGGAGGAGGCAGGGAACTACAGACCAATCAGTCTTACCTCAGTAGTGGGCAAGATTGTGGAGGCACTCTTTAAGGAAAGGATAGTGCAACACCTGGAATCCATAGGAGCACAGGATCCAAGGCAGCATGGGTTTATGAAAGGAAGGTCCTGTCAAACTAATCTCATAGATTTCTTTGACTGGGTAACTAGAGTGGTGGACCAAGGGGGAGCAGTTGATGTCGCCTACCTTGATTTTAGCAAAGCTTTCAATACTGTTCCACATAGAAGATTGATTAATAAGCTGGGTAGGCTCAGGGTGGGTCAGAAGTTGGTCACTGGGTGGCAAACTGGTTGATGGGCAGAAAATAGAGAGTGGTGGTAAATGGTATACAGTCAGAAGAGATGCAAGTCACAAGTGGGGTACCTCAGGGATCAGTCCTGAGGCTAGTCCTCTTCAATATCTTCATCAGTGACATTGCAGATGGACTGGAGGGTAAGGTTTGTCTGTTTGCAGATGACACCAAGATCTGCAACAGAGTAGATGATCCAGATGGGGTGGGCAGAATGAGAAGAGATCTGGATAAACTAGTAAAATGGTCAGAATTGGGGTTTAACTCAAAGAAGTGCAAGATCATGCACACAGGGAAGAGAAACCCTGAAGCCACCTATAGGCTGGGAGGGAAGTTGCTGACAGTCACAAGGGAAGAAACAGACTTGGGCATCATCATCACCGATGACCTGAAATCATCCAAGCAGACCACTAAAGCAGTAGGTAAGGCTAGGGGGATGTTGGGGTGTATTAGTAGGGGTATCACAAGTCAGAAGAGGGATGTAATAATCCCTCTTTACAAGACACTGGCTAGGCCCCATCTGGAGTACTGCATGCAGTACTGGAGGCCACACCTTCACAAGGACATTAACCAAATTGAGGCAGTCCAGAGAAGGGCGACCAAAATGCAAAGGAGGGAGAGAGGTGATATGATTGAAACATTCAAACACCTTAAGGGCATTAACAAAGTGAAAGAGTCTAACATGTTTCAATATAAATAAAATAGCAGGACAAGAGGAAGCAGCATGAGATTAGAGGGAGGCCGATTAAAGGGTAATGTGAGGAAGGTCTTTTTCACAGAAAGGGTGGTGGATGCATGGAATGGCCTACCTCAGGAAGTGGTGGATATGAATACAGTACAGGGCTTCAAACAGGCATGGGATAGGCATACGGGAGCAATACAGATGAGTATGAATAGATAGGCCATTGACAGAGCAATGGCCGATGGCACATTCATAAGGTAGAAAAAGAAATGGGCAGACTGGATGGGCCTTGCAGTCCTTATCTGCCATCACCTTCTATGTTTCTATGTTTATATGTTTATGTTACTTTACAGCTGCTTTTGACAACATTAGCAGAAAGATACTTTGAGAACTTTAGAAGAGTTAAATTTAGATCTGACTCTCTTGGATACAGTAATAAGATTACATGAAGGGACATAGACAAGAATACAATATAATCAATATGGACATCTAACAGAACCTTTTAATACTAATGTTGGGGTGAGGCAGGGTTATATGCTGGCCCCCACTCTTTTCAGTATATTCATAAATGATATCCTGGTTCTATTAACAGACCCTGACTTTCATGCTCCAAAAATATCCCACCTTAGAGTAGATACGTTAGCCTACGCAGACGACTTAGTGCTTCTCATTACTTCTGCTTTGGGCCTTAAAATGAAGCTTAT
This sequence comes from Neoceratodus forsteri, assembly GCA_016271365.2. NCBI lineage: Eukaryota > Metazoa > Chordata > Ceratodontiformes > Ceratodontidae > Neoceratodus > Neoceratodus forsteri. The sequence continues at coordinate 910,065,769 of CM057453.1, forward strand.
ATACTTTGAGACACTATGTAAACAGAGAAAATTAATGATTAATCTAAGCAAAACAAATAATCTAAGCAAGACAAACATAGTAATCTTTGGTAGCCAACCAAAAAAATACTTTACAATTTAAATTCAATGGAGAAAAGATAGACGTAGTAAATTATTACGATTACCTTGGAGTGAGATTTTAAAATAATTAATCTTGGAAGGCACATTTGGAATCAGTTCAAAATAAAATGACTTCTGCAAGAAACGCAATCAAAATATTTAACTCTAAAATGGGTAGATCCTCAGTCAAAGGGGCATTAAAGGTTATTAATGCAAAAATAAGATCTAGTATAATTTATGCCTCAGAAGACTGGGGCTTTAGCAGTATAAAATCTTTGGAAATCATACTCACTAAGCTGTACAGATACATTCTAATGCTGCTACCAGGTACGTCTAACTGTATTCTTCGATTAGAATTAGGCCAACAAACAATTCAATCGCTAATTAAAGAGAGACAAATTACGTTTTTGCTCAAAACATTATCACTTCCTGAATCTCATTATCCCAGGATGTGCATAGAGGAAGAAATTCGCCAAGCTACCCCGGGTTTTGAGCATCAATATATCCAGCTAATTAGGGAAACATTAATGCCATTTGGCTTAGGATTCTTATTATATACAATTCCTCTCAGACCTTGGGAGGAAATTAAATTTAACGTTAAATCTAGATTAAGAGATATAGACATAAATAATTAATTCTCTGAATTATCCTCCTTAAAACTACACTTGGAGTATAAATTACTGAAAGTCAACTGGGGATTCAAATCCCACTTAGTTCATCTAACCTGCCCTAAGATAAGAAGGGCTTACACCACATTCGGGATGGAAACGTACAATGCTCAGTATATTCTCCATAGACAAAAAAGATAGAAACATAGAAACATAGAATTTGATGGCAGATAAGGACCACTTGGCCCACCCAGTCTGCCCATTTCCCTGCCTGCTGGATAAGCTGCAGATCCTAGTTAACCAGCAGCCTACATCTTTCTACCCCACCCCCTAGAATTGCCTTATGACTGTCCCATGCATGCTTGAATTCCACCACTGTTTTTGACTCCACGACCTTCCTCCGGAAGGCCGCCCATGCATCCACAACCCTCTCTGTGAAAAATACTCTTAAATTACCTCTGAGCCACCCCCATCTTCAAATTGTGCCCCTTGTTCTTGCACACCTCTTTTTTGAAAGATGCTACCCTCTTGGACTTTGTTGATTCCCTTGAGGTACCTGAAAGTTTCTATCATGTCCCCCTCTACCTCCTTTCCTCGAGGCTATACATATTAAGCTCCTTAAGTCTCTCTCATATGTCTTCCTGTGCAGACCCTGCACCATTTTAGTTGCCCTCCTCTGGACAACTTCCATCCTGTCTATGTCTTATGAAGACTGTCTCCAGAACTGCACACAGTACTCCAGATGGGGTCTGACCAGCTGTCTGTACAGAGGGATAATAACTTCCTGTTTTCTACTGGTGATGTCTCTCCCTATGCATCCCAGTATCCCCCAGCCCTCCTTTCTGCCCTCTCACATTGCTTGCCCACCTTTAGGTCATCTGATATGACTACCCCCAGGTCCCTTTCCATTTTTGTTGTTGTTAGTATCTCACCCCCATTGTGTACTCTTCCCCTGGGTTTTTGTTTCCCAGGTGCATTACCTTGCACTTCTTAGCATTGAATCTAAGCTGCCATACATTTGACCATTCCTCTAACCTTGCCAAGTCCCTTCTCATCCTTTCCACCCCACCTTGTGCATCAACTCTGTTGCAGATCTTTGTGTCATCTGCAAAGAGACATACTTTCTCTTTCCAGTCCCTCTGCAATGTCGCTTATAAAGACATTGAAGAGGACCGTCCTAATACTGAACCCTGTGGTACCCCATTAGTAACCCCTTTCTTCAGAGTGGACTCCATTTACTATTACTCTCTGTGTCCTATTCTCCAGCCAATTTTTACCCAGGCTGTCATCTTGGGACCCACTCCCAGGCTAGCTAACTTGTATATTAATCTTGTGTGGGACTGTGTCAAATGCTCTACTAAAGTCTAGGTAGGCCATGTCCACAGCCCTCCCTGATCTACTACTTTGGTCACCCAGTCAAAGAAATCTATCAGATTTGTCTGGCATGACCTTCCTGCTGTGAATCCATGCTGCCTTGGGTCCTGTGCCCTCTGGCCTCTAGATACTCGACAATTCTTTCCTTCAGAAGTGATTCCATCATTTTCCCTACCACTGAGGTTAAACTAACAGGTCTGTAGTTTCCTGCTTCTGCCTTGCTCCCACTTTTGTGAAGGGGAATCACATCTGCCCTCTTCCAGTCCTCGGGTACCACCCCATCCTCCCATGATCTGTTAAACAGGGTAGTCAGTGGTGTCACTAATTCCACCCTTAGTTCTTTTAGAATTCTGGGATGAATCCCATCAGGCCCCATTGCTTTGTCCACATTCAGTTTTAAGAGTTCTTTCAGAACCCTTTCTTCTGTAAATGGGCTGGTATCAACTTCTGTATCCAGAGTGTTTCTACTGTTTGTTTTAGGTACCTCCCCCTCTTCCTTTGTAAATACAGAGCAAAATATTTGTTTAGTATCTCTGCCTTTTCACAGTCACCCTCTGCCCACCCTCCCCCTTATTAAGCCCTCACTATCCCTCCTTGGTCTTCCTTCGCTCCTGATGTACCTATAAAAGGTTTATCCCCTTCTTAACTGAGTTGGCTATCTTTTCCTCAGTTTGGGCCTTTGCTGTTCTGACTGCCTTCCCAGCTTCCTTTTGCTTTAACTGATACAGTTCTCTGTCCTGCTCCTTCTGTGATTCCTTGTACTTCCTGAAAGCTTTTTTCTCTTGAACCTTCACTGCCACTTCCTTTGAGAACCATAGTGGTTTCTTACATCATTTAGTTTTGTTTATTTGCTTCACACAAAGGCTAGTTACCTCTGTGATGGCAGTTTTTATTATTCCCCATTGTTCTTCCACCCCTCCTTCCTGCCCATTTGCTAGTGCATTCCTTAAGCACTCACCCATTTTGGCAAAGTCATCCCTCCTAAAGTCCAGTACCTTTACCTTTGTATGGCTTGACTCTATTGCTGTGTTTATTGTGAACCATACTGTTCGATGGTCGCTAGTTCCCAGATGGCTACCCACTTCTACATCTGTGATCCTCTCTTCATCTCCATTTGACAGAACCAGGTCTAAGATTGCTCCCTCTCGAGTGGGCTCCAATACTAGTTGTCTAAGGCATGCCCCCTGTAGGGCATCTAGAATAACCCCAGATTGATTAGTTCCTCTGCTTATTGCAAATGTGGGCATACGATTAATGATTATTTAAAACATATCATTTTATTATGTCCTCCTCATGCAACACAAAGAAGAAGATATCTGGGTGAGTTGTTGGGTGGTCTCAGCCTCCCTCCTGACCAAATAGTAATTTACCTTCTCACCTCACATATGCAAATTATACAGGAATCTCTTGCAAAATTCTTGATGTCTACACACTTATAAATCTTCACTGATATTTATGTCCTTAATAGAGGATAAAACAGTTAGGATGTTTCATGTGCACGAACAAAATATAAACAGTATATGCTATACATACATGATTTTAACTTGCATTATTGTACTCGTCAGTTTTGTAGCAGAATGGTTTAATTGTAATCTATTTAAGATTTTAAAATTTTGTAATGGCAGTATGCTGAACAATAAAACTGAATTAAATTGAATACTTTTTGCGCCCTCCTGCACTGATTTGTCTTTTTAGGATTGCTCACCTTGTCCAAGAAGATTTCCACTATCTGATCGTTGAAGCATGATAGTTCAGATGCACCAAAATGCAGACTTTTATTGCAATAAAATATTAAAGATTACAGAGCACGTAACTCAGGCTACCTTCAAGCTCCATCGCCACAGTGCTCCCGAAAGTGTTTTTGAAATAATTTTTATATGACTTAACTAAGAAAAACTATTCAAATTATTTATCTGTTAATTTATGTTATTTTAAATTTTAATTAAAAATGTCTGTTTCTGCTTCTTACACGCTAGCAAGATGTATTAGGGAAAACTTGATTGCAGTTTTAATTGGAAAAAAACAAGTCTGCACAGCAGCAGGAGAAAAAACAGTATCTTGGTTCAATCCTATATGGTGTCAGTTTGGCTCAGTTGGTAGCACATCTATCTCTGGGCCACAAGGTTATGGGTTCTAGTCCCACACCGGGATTGGGCTCATACCTAAATGCCAGTAGCTGAGCATAGTACTAGGGCTGTGCTGTACTTCAGATGAGATGTTAAACAATGGTCCCTTCTATCCATCTCTGGTGGGTGTCCAGGTGGAAGTAAAAGAACCCCAGGCACCTTTTGCAAGAGCAGGGGATTTCCCCTAGTGTCCTGGCCAACATTCCCCTTCCAATAACACTAGTTCATGCAATTATCCAAGGATGTGTGTGGATGCTGATGTGCAAAATAGCTGCCACTACACCTTCAGTCACTTCACTACCAGTCTAGCATTGCTTGTAAAACACTTTAGGATATGATGTGTATAAAAAGCACTATATAAATACTCATTCTTCTTCTTCTACCATATTCCAGTAGTACTTTTATTCACCACAACTAGGAGTCTGGTGATCAGCAGTAATCCACACACATAGAAAATAGAGGGGACTGATCAGTTCATTTCCAGCCGACCATCCTCTCATCGCAAAGGTAATGGGGATGGACATCAGGTGGGTTTGAGAGAACCCTGGAGGAGCAACCTATCAGAAGTCAGCCTGTGCCTGAACCAAAAGGGAAGCCACTTCATTTCAAAAGCACCGAAACAGGTGATTGCAGGTGCTACGTCTGCCAGAAACTGGGGCATTTGTCTTACAATTGTCTGAAAATGTGAAAAAAAGAGATCAGTGCAGCAGGAGGGAGGTATCTCAGGGAGTTCACAGCAGATAGTGACCTGCCCACTGGGTGTAGTGCTCTTGTACTCCACTGCACATATGCACCCTGTGTGTGTAAACTGGATAGTGACCCAGGGATTGAGAGACACTGGGTCCTCCACTTCTTTGGTGAAGCAGGATTTGATTCAAGAGGAACAAAACCTACTTGTCCACTTCGCTAGACTTAGAGGAATGACGGGTCTTGTGGTCTCAGTGCCACCGGACCAGATCTTTCCAAGCTGAGAAGGTGGCCAGGGCATTTGGGAGGTGGGTTTTGTACCAGACTTGCCCATGGATGTGATCATCGGTAATAACTTTGATACTAGGGCCAATATTGTATGTGTCACTACCCATAACAAGGTAAGTGAAACAGCTTTTGAGGACACAGAGGAGCAGTACATGTGGAAGCAACCCCTACTTCAGTAGCAGAAGTTGTAGCTGAAGAACAAGCTGGGAGCAGCAGTTCTGAGCCACAGCTACAGACTGAGAAGAGCCCAGCCAGGGGCAGCTCTCCCACAGCAGAGTGTGTTTTGGAAAAGGTCAGAAAAGCAGAGCTCAGAAGAGCTCAACAAGCTGACATATGCCTGCAAAAGTTAAGGGAAATAGCCACCAGTGAGGAAGGTGACTCTCTGAGTTTAGGGAAAAGGGAGGAGTACTGGGACAATGGGCTCCAGTGCTGTGAATGGGTTCCTAAGGGAGGACCAGAAGAAGGGGTACTCCAGCAGATAGTGTTTCCTAGGGAGTATAGGAATCAGCTTCTGGCCTTAGCCCATGACATACTCTTTTCAGGACACTTAGGGGTCAGCCATACAAAAACAAAGAAACATAGACTTTAATGGCAGATAAGGACTGCTTGGCCCACCTAGTCTGCCCATTTCCCTACCTATTGGATAAGCTGCATATCCTAGTTAACCAACAGCCTACTTCCTCCTACCTCCCCCACCAGAATTGCCTTATGTCTGTCCCATGCATTCTTGAATTCCCCCACTGTTCTAGACCCCACAACCTCCTCAGGAAGGCTGTTCCATACATACACCACCCTCTCTGTGAAAAAATACTTCCTCACATTGCCCCTGAGCCGTCCCCCCTCTATGTTCAAATTGTGCCCCCTTGTTCTTGCACATCTCTTTTTCTGAAAGATGTTTCCCTTTTGGACTTTGTTGAATCTCTTGAGGTACTTGAAAGTTTCTATCATGTCCCCCCTCCTTCTTTTCCTCAAGGGTATATATATTAAGCTCCTTTAGTCTCTTTTCGTATGGCTTCTTTTGCAGACCCTGCACCATTTTAGTTGCCCTTCTCAGGACTGCCTCCATCCTGTCTATGCCCTTGCGGAGATGGGGTCTCCAGAACTACACACAGTACTCCAGATGGGGTCTCACCAACTGTCTATACAGAGGGATAAAAACGTTCTGTTTTCTACTGGTGATGCCTCTCCCTATACATCTCAGTATCCCCCAAGCCATCCCTACTGCCTTCTCACATTGCTTGCTTACCTTTAGGTCATCTGATATGACTACCACAGGTCCTTTTCCATTTGTGTTGTTCTTAATATCCCCACCCCCACTGTGTACTCTTCCCCTTGGTTTTTGTTTCCCAGATGCATTACTTTGCACTTCTTTGCATTGAATTTAAACTGCCATACTTTTGGCCATTCCTCCAACCTTGCCAAGTCCCTTCTCATCTTTTCCAACCCCCTTGTGTATCAACCCTGCTGCAGATCTTTGTGTCGTCTGCAAAATAGCATACTTTTCCTTCCAGTCCCTCTGCAATGTCACTTACAAAGACATTATAGGTGGGCCAAGCAGTCCTTATCTGCCATTAAAGTCTATGTTTCTTTGGTTTTGTATGGCTGACCCCTAGGTGTCCTGGAAAGAGTATGTCATGGGCCCAGTATTGAACCCTGTAGTATCCTGCTAGTAACCTCCCTTTCTTCAGAGTGAACTTTGTTTACTATTACCCTCTGTACCTGTTGTCCAGCCACTTTTTTACCCAGGCTACCACACTGGGACCCATTCCCAGGCTGGCTAATTTATTAATTTCTTGTGTGGAACTGTGTCAAATGCCTTACTAAAGTCTAGGTAGGCCATGTCCACAGCCCCTCCCTGGTCTACTACTTTGGCCACCCAGTCAAAGAATTCTATTAGATTTGTCTGACATGACCTTCCCGCTGTGAATCCATGCTGCCTTGGGTCCTGTGCCCACTGGCTTCTAGGTACTCAACAATTCTTTCCTTCAGAAGTGATTCCATCATTTTCCCTACCACTGAGGTCAAGCTAGCAGGTCTGTAGTTTCCTGCCTCTGCTTTGCTCGCACTTTTGTGAAGGGGAATCACATGGCCCTCCTCCAGTCCTTAGGTACCACACCATCCTCCCATGTTAAAAAGGATAGTCAGTAGTGTCACTAGAACTCCCGTCAGGCCCCATTGCTTTGTCCACCTTCGAGTTTTAGGAGTTCTTTCAGAACCCTTTCTTCTATGAAAGGACTGGTATCAACTCCTCTATCCAGAGTACTTCTATTGATTGGATTAGGTACCTCAACCCTCCTTTTCTTTTGTGAATACTGAGCAGAAGTATTCATTCAGTATTCCTGCTTTTTCACTGTCCCGCTCTGCCCACCCACCTTCCTCTTTATTAAGCCTCACTATCCCTCCCTTGGTCTTTCTTCGCTCCCTAATGTACCTATAAAAGGTTTCATCCCCCTTCTTAACTGAGTTGGCTATCTTTTTCTCAGTTTGGGCCTTTACTATTCTGACTGCCTTCCCCGCTTCCTTCTGCTTTAACTGGTACAGTTTTCTGTTGTGCTCCTTCTGTGTTTCCTTATACTTTCTGAATGCTATCTTTTTCTCCTTAACCATCCCCGCCACCTCTGTTTTTTTCTTTTGTTTTGATTTCTTTATTTGCTTCACACAAAGGTTTGTTGCCTCTGTGATGGCGGTTCTGATGTTTCTCCATTGTTCCTCCACCCCTCCTTCTTGCCTGGTTGCTAGTGCTTTTCTGAGGCACTCTCCCATTTTGACAAAGTCAGCTCCCTAAAGTCCAGTACCCTCATTTTTGTATGGCTTGACTCTGCAGCTGTGTTTATCATGAACCACACTGTTTGGTGGTCACTTGTTCCCCAGATGGCTACCCACTTCTAGATCTGAGATCCTCCATCCCCATTTCAGAGTACCAGGTCTAAGATTGCTCCCTTCTGAGTGGGTTTCAACACTAGCTGTCTGAGGCATGCCCCCTGTAGGGCATCGAGAATGACCCTGCTCTTGGAGGTGGCTGCAGCAAAGGTGCTCCAGTTAACATCTGGCATATTCAGGTCCCCCATCAACAATATCTCCCCTTTTTCTGCCATCCTAAGGATGCCTTCTATCATTTTCTTGTCCATTTCCTTCCCCTGAGATGGGGATCTGTATACAACCCCCATGCTGATTGTGGTGCCATTTTCTGTTTCCAGGGTGACCCACAGTGCCTCCTCTCCTCCCTGTTTACCCTTTAGTTCCATTGTTTTGATCCCTTCCCTTACTTAGAGAGCTCCTCCTCCTCCTCCTCCTCCTCTTCTACCTTCCCTGTCCCTCCTGTAGATTGTCTACCCTGGTATGTTGATATCCCAGTCATGGTTCTCTATGTACCATATTTCTGTGACTGCCATGATATCCAGGCATCCATCTTCCATCAAGGATACCAGTTCAGAGAGCTTGTTACCTAGACTACAGGCATTGGTACTCATTGTCCTACATTTTTTGATGGCCTTACCCCTTTTAGCCACATCCCCGTCCTTGCTGCCTTTGCCTTTTTTTCAATTTACCCTTGCTCTTCTCTCTATCAACTTCTGTATCTTGGTGTTTACCTCACTAACTACTCTGATTGTTTTGGGTGGGGCTAGGATTTCCCTGCTCCTTTTCAGTGCCCCCCCTTGGCTAGTTTAAATGCTTGCCAATGAAGCATTTAAACCTATCACCTAGGATCCTGGTTCTCCTCATGGACAGATGTAGACCATCACACCAGTACAGGCCTGTATCCATCCAGGTGGACCCCCAGTCCCCAATGAAGCCAAAACCCTGAGCTCTGCACCAGTTTTCAACCACTGATTGAATCCCATGGTGTGGAGCACCCTAGCCTCACCCATGCCATAGACAGGCAGCACATCCGAGAAGGTAGCTGTGCATGCTACCTGTCTAAGGCCCCTCCCCAACTCCACAAACTCCTCCTGCACTGCTCTGATCCCTTTCCCAGCCAGGTCATTTGTCCCTAGGTGGACAATGATGTCCAGCTCCCTCTTCCATGCAGCTGCTCCCACAACCCTGAGGATTCGCTCCCTGCCCCTACAAGCCATGATGCCAGGCAGGCACCTTACCTCCCTCTCCCCCCAGTTCTACCCTTCTAACAATTGAGTCCCCCACCAGGAGTTGTTTCCTTCCCCTGTGTGGTCCCATGCCACCCTCCTGTGGGTCAGCTTTGTGGAGGTTCCAAGCATCCTTCTTGGTCTCCACTGTGGGTGCCTCCATAGAGGAACCACACTTTGCCAGAATGGTGTAAGAACTGTGGAGAGGTACAACTGATGGGATGCACCTCCATTCCACCACCTTCACCCTCCCTGAGCCCACTGTGGCCAACCACTCCTCTTTCTTGGCAACCTCTGAGGCAGCAGCAGCAGCCTGGGTGGTCCCTGGGTGGGAGAGGAGGCCCCCTGAAACCTGGCCAACTCAGCCTGGAGACAAGCAACCTCCTCCTCCTTCAGCCCAGAGCGGTGCTTGCAGATGGGATAACACCGCATTCACCAGAATGTCTCCCAGAAGACTGCTGCTCCACAGCCACTGCATTGCACCACTCCCATCATGTCTTATTTGTGGCCCCTCAGCTGTTGTTTTGTGTGCTTACTCTTTCCTCTCTCTGTTTACTTTTTTTTCCTCTCTACTTTCCTACTGCATCCATGCCGTTATAGCTCCTGCTGTTCCTGTTCTGGGACAGAAAGTTCCTGTATTCCTCAGTAGTCTCCTTCTTACTTGCTCAGAGTCAGACCTCCAGCAACTGGGGGGGCTGGAGAGCTACTCTTTTCCTTCTAGGATGGTGAGTCTTTTGTGCCTCTGTGAAGTTCCTTTTGTCAGTCAAATCCTGTGCCTACAAAAGTGGAACTAGCTAAGGATGGTGGGTGGTGGGGGGTGAGGGAAGGCTATATAGTCCCAGTAGAGTAGTAAAGTTCTAACAGCACCTCCTTCCTTCCTCTTACTGTTCTGACTAATCATTTTTACTGATCCAGTATTTTTAAAGATGTGGCAAACTACTACTGAACTTGTCTGCAGTGCTGGAGGGTGAGAAAGGCTGGGGACAAGGCTAAGGCAGCTTTTATTTCCCTGCTGTCAACGAAGAGCCATTTCAGTGAGTTGCTGTGGACATTGTGAGGCCACTTAGTACCCCAAGTCACACTGGAACATGGTACATTTTTGTGGTCATAGATTACACCACAAAGTATCCAGAGGCAGTGTCCTTGTCCTCCATCAAAGCTGAGAAGGTGGCAGACAAACTGCTGGGGATATTTAGCTGGATGAATTTACCCCAGAAGATTCTATTTGACAAGGGCACCATCTTCATTCTGATCTGATGGTTAGAATGTGGAAAAAGTGTGGAGTAAGACAGCTCAGGGCCTTGCCATACTACCCCAGACCAACAGTCTGGTCAAAGGATTCAATGAAAGCCTTAAGACTATGTTAAGGGAATTTGCTGACTAGCATACAAGAGGGTTGGACAAGTACTTACCCCATCTCCTATTTGCATATAGGGAAATCCTGCAGGAGTCCACAAGCTTTTTACCCTTCAAGCTCCTGTTTGGCCATAGGATGAGGGGCCCCTTAATATGGAAAGGGATGAATGGGAGGGTAAGCTTTCTCCCAAGGGGAATCTGTCATGAAGTATTCCTGAATTTCAGGTCATGGCTCAAGGAGCTCATGGGGTTTTCCCAGGAGGACCTAGCCACTGCACAATAGAGACAGAAGACATGATAAGACCATGGGGCTAGAGCCCAGAAATATGAAGTTAGGGCAATGGGTGATGGTGCTCATCCCCCTCCAGCAGAACAAATCACGGGTGGGTTGGAAGGGGTCTTACTGGGGGGTCAGGAGGGTAAATGGTGTTAATTATATGGCGGAGCTACCAAGCAAGAGGCATAAACAGAAAGTTAACCAGTAAACATGATGAAACCCCACCATGGTAGGGATGAGATGGTCTTGACTGTGTGCAGCTATCTGGAGGAAGGGGCAGAAGCAGATCCACCGGTGGATCCCCCTAGGAGAGGTTAAAGGAGAATCCTCAGTGGATGCTGTCACCTTCTTAGAGCAGCTGGCACCAGTCCAAGCTGCCAAAATGTGTGGGGTGCTGTGTACATTTAGTGACATGTTCACAGGGAAACCAGGGTATACCATGCTGACAGGGCACCACATGGATACAGGATCCCAAGTCTGGCTGAGACAGCCACCCTACAGAGTGCCAGAAGGTGTAAGACATTCCATAGAGGGGGCGATCCAGGAGATGCCAGCTCTCTGGGTGATCCTGGAGTCCACCAGTCCCTGGGCCTCTCCCAGTGGTACTGATTCCCAGAATGGATGGGACCACAAAGTTATGTGCTGACTACCATAAGCTCAACACCTGCACAGAGTCCTACACATACCCCATGCCTAGGACAGATGAGTTTCTGGAGAGGTTAGGTGGAACCTTTTACCTGTCCACCATAGACCTGACAAAGATCTATTGGCAAGTGCCTCTGATCCCCAAAGCCAGGGAAAGGTTGGCCTTCATCACCCCATTTGGATTATTGGAGCTGAGGGTAACACCATTCAGGATGAAGAATAAGCCAGCCACCTTTCAACAGCTCATGTACTGCATTCTGAATGAGCCAGGAGACTTCACTCTGGCATACATGGATGACATCGTCATCTATAGCCAGACCTGGGAGGATCATGTCAGGCACATGACTGAGGTGTTCCACCAACTGCAGGCCACTGGGCTGACAGTCAAGGCAAATAAGTGCTAGACAGGAATAGCAGAAGTGTGATACCTTGAGCACAGGGTGTGGCTTGGGAGTGGGTACATCCAACCTGAGACAACAAAAATTGAAACTGAGGGATTGGCCACACCCATGACCAAGAGGAAAGTATGGGCTTTCCTTGGGACAGCAGGATACTACTGTAAGCATGTGCCAAATTTTAGCAGTATGGCCAAACCCCATCTGGTCTCACCAGAAAGACATGCCAGAAATGTTTCAGTGGACAGAAACCTGAGATACTGCATTCCACCAGCTGAAGGAAGCATGGTGTCGGGCACCTGTGATCCCTAGCCCGGATTATTCTCTTAGATTCAGTGTGCACATAGATGCATCTGATCATGGGCTAGGTGCAGTTCTGAGTCAGGTTGTGCACTCAACAGAAGAGCACTCAATTGTGTACCAGAGCAGGAAGCTTCTGCCTAGAGAAAAGGCCTACACCATGATCAAGAATGACTGTCTAGGGATTGTCTGGGCTTTGCAGAAGCTGCAGCCTTACCTGTATGGAAGGGAGTTCACCTTGGTTATTGATCACAACTCCCTTGCATGGTTGCATAGGATAGGAACAGTGGCCATAACTCAACATTACTAAGCTTGAGCCTGGTGCTGCAGTCCTATAATCTGGACATCAGGCTCCACAGCGGATCACAGCATGGCAACGCAAATGGGCTGTCCAGACAATAGTTAATGCCTTTGTTTTTGATTTTGATTTTGTTTTTTGTTTGTTTTTTTTAGTAGAGGAGACACTAGGAGAACCTAATGTGGGGTTCACACAAAGTGGGAACTGAGGGCATAGCAGTGAGAGCCAGCTGACTCAAATGGAACACCAATATCATTTAGTGGGGGACTAACAGATTTGTTGTTCCTTTCTCCAGGGGGGATATAACAATTTGCTATTTATACCTGTCACTGTATTTCTTTTTTTTTATTTTCTTCAATTGTTTCTTCATGGGTGTCAGTTAGAAATTAGCAGCTAGACCTCTTGTAAGTATTTCAGCTGAGTTAAAACTGTCTAATGAAGTTATTTGCCATGAGATATGCCAGAGGGCTCTGATCAGAGATAACAATCTCTTTGGACACTTACTAGGCTAGCTGAAAGCAGGAAGAATCCCTCTCATGTTTCATTAAGGAGTCACCCCCTGCTATGCTAGACAGAACTTGGGTCAAAAAACAGATGTCTTTGTATATTTAAAGTCCAAAGTCTAGATCAAACCAGTTTCTTTAATAAGGACCCAGCTCTCCAGACATAAAGAATGTTGAATCTATGATGTCAGAGTGACATTTTGGATGATGAGTCATGGGGGAGGCAGCTGGAGGGTTTTAAGGTCTGGCAGAGCATAAAAGAGACAGTCAGCTGCAGCTGGAGGGTTTTAAGGTATGTCAGAGCCTAAAAAAGACAGGCAGGTTTGGGACTATGAACAAGCTACTATCTAAGGATTTGAGTCTGTCCTGATTCACTAAAGTGTCTAATCTGGTAATCCATTCTACCTTGCTAAAGAGGGGGAGGGAGTGATATAGGGTTTTCTGTGTGTAATCTAATGTTCAAATAATTTATTTTCATTTCTGTAGAAATTTCACTGTTCCCTATAGTCTGTGTTTATAGTATCCTGTATTATATGAGTAAATATCTTGAAGTATTAAACATTATTGTTTTCATATACTTTATGTTTCTGTGACTGAGTCCTATCAGGTACAGCTAATTGATTTATAACTGACAATAACAATATTTCCACCTCTAAAGAGAAGGCTACCATCTTCATATTCTGTTTCTAAAGTAAGAAGTTCTCAGCTGTGACAGAGAGGAGTGGGTCGGTTGCCCTTGAGCAAGGAGCACTGTACTGTGTGGGTTGTAGCTCTGGAGGCATCTGGACCAAGAGATGCCTTCATAGAGTGTATATTCTGAGTGGTGGCAGCTACAGCTTACCTTTGCAGGTGTCTGAAGGGTTTGAGGAAGCTGGTATCATTGACATTAAAAGACCAGTTTGCCCAAAACCTCATGAATGGTTACAACCTGGTGGACTCCTGGAGGCATCTCCAACCAAAGGGGAGGGAATACACATACTACTCAGATTCTGCCTCTACATATGCCAGGCTAGATGTTATACTGATTTTCCAAGCCCTTATACCACCTTTGTATTCAGTTCTGCATGACTCAATAACTATCATAGACCAAACTTTGGTACTGGTGAACCTTTAGTACTGGGGCGTGCCAATTGGGTGCAAAACCTAGGAGTTGGCTCCCACCCTGCTGAAAATGGCAAACTTTATAGAATATATAAAAAAACACGTAGAAGTGGGGAATGCATCCACCTCCCCAAGGTGGGAAATGCTAAACACTATCCTACAAGGGCCAATAATTTCACACACCAGTCATAATAAAAAAATGGAGAACCAACTACCGCAAAACCTGGAAAAACAGATTAATGATGCTAAAAAGGAACACATGGTACATCCCTCTCCAGGAGATTACCAACAACTCTAGAAATTGAAATGGGAATATAACTAGATAACTAGTACCAAACTAGAAAGGGCACTTCTGTTAACTCATACCAATCACTGCTTTGAAGGAGACACAGGGGGAAGTGGCTAGCATAGCCACTGTGTAGTAGGGAAAGTGCCAAAAATGTGTCACAAGTAAATGATAGTGATGGGGAACTCATGTACACTGAGACAGTGATTGATGAGTGTTTCAGGCAATTTTACAAAGATCTACACTCCTCTGAGGTTCAACTCACTGAGGAAGCCATCAACGATTTCATGTCTAAGGCTCCTATACAACCACTGGATGGTACTGTTGTAGACAGTCTTGAAAAGAATATCACTTGGGAGGAAATCAGATAAGCCATACAGCACCTAAAGGGAGAGAAGGCCCCAGAATCTGATGGTATCCCAGTAGACTTCTTAAACAATGTTTACACTATGATGCAAGAATCACTGTTTGACATGGTATTGGAGAGCCTTACTCTAGGAATAATGCCCCCTTCCAGTGATCTGGTAGACTGCCACTGTCATTATACTCCCAAAGCCAGGAAAGGACTCCTAGCTGTATGGCTTCTGCAGGCTAATTTCCCTGCTAACTGCAGAAAATAAAATCAAAGCATGTTTGATTGCTGGTAGATTGAAGGTAGTTCTGCCCACAATCACACATACTGACCAAGCAGGTTTCATTCAGAGTCATCCAGGAAAACATAATGTACACAAAACCCTAAATGTTGTTTGGCAGAGAGCTGGGAGGGACAGCAGTTGTTGCTCTAGATGCAGAGAAGGCCTTTGACCACATGTAGTGGGAGTATACATTCACCACACTTAAAAGGTTTGGCTTCAGGAAAAATATATTAAAATGGATCTCTGCACTCTACAACTAGCCCTCAGCTAAAATTCTTCAGTCACCTATCACAACCCTTTCAACTCACTAAGGACACCAAGTAGTGGTGTCACCAATCCCCATTACTATACATGCTCACTTTAGAACCCATAACTGCAGTGCCAAGGCAAGATGAGTGCTTAGTGGGGCTGGCAGCTTGGCAAGGAACACTTTAAAGTGTTCCTTTTTGCAAATGTCCCATTGGTCTACTTGAAGGACCCCCTCTTCAGCTTACCTTGGTTGCATCACCTACTGAAAGAATATGCTAGAATTTCCAGGCATAAAATAAACTGGGCCAAGAGTGAGGTTCTGTCTCTGGGAAAAGGATCACATTAGCATTTAGTCAATAACCCTCTGAATATGAAACTGATCCCTTTGCTCAAGTATCTGTGAAACAAAACAAATCTCCTATATAAAGAGAACTGGCTTAGTCTCCTAGCCACACTCAAAAAAGATTACGCGAGATGGGAGAGCCTCCCTATTAACTTAATTGGGTGTATCAATACCGTTGAAATGTATATTGTTCTTAAGCACTCATACCTGTTCCAGAGCATTCCCATTCGAGTCCCTGAAAAATGTTTTTGAACAACTGAACAGTATTATACATACAATCCTCTGGATGGGGAAAACAGCACACATAAAAATGTAAATTTCACAATTGTCCATTAGGTAGGGGGCCTAGCACTGCCAAAGCTAAAATTCTATTATTGGGCAGCAGAGTTGGCCTTCCTGGCCAAGGAGTCCAAGTAATGTCCTCCAGGTTGGATGTGCATGAAAGGAGCACACTGGAATGATGAGCTGATACAGGGTTATTTATTTCCCCACATTAAGAGAATCGCTCCCTCCATCCAACATGAATCCCTTCACAAGACATATGGCTAGGGTCTTAATAGGGGCCCATAAATATATAGCACAGTCCAAGTGACTATCACCCAGTACTTCCATAAAGGTCTCCTTCAGTATATGCAGGGGTACAATGTATTTATCCATCAGGCCATCCTGAGGTGGCCAAAATGTGGGATTCTGTCTGTTGGGGCACATTTAAGTCCTTCCCTGACTTGGAAATTTCACATCCAACCCATTGATTTCTTTGCCTAGCTCGGAATAAGGCAATACCTCCCAATATTGACTTTGGTTCAATCCACTATAGAGGATATTCTTACCAGGCCTCAACCATGCACTTGGCCATTAACAGCCTTTTATAAACTATTTCTAGGTGCTTCATCCTTGTCTCAGATCAAAGCCCAGACAAATGGAAGTAAGGACCTGGCTAGTGTCCTTGGGCCATGCATCCGGGAAGCAGCAATTCAACATGTGCACGTGCTCCTGTTCAAATAAATTATGGAGAATGCAATTTAACTCACTCTACAGAACATATTGTATCTCATTCGTGTTCAATTGCATCTGTTTAAGTCTGCCAATGACCCAAGTGCTCCAGTTCAAATAAATTATGGAGAATTCAACAATGGGCACTTCACAGCAACTAGAAAATACAATAATTAATTTAAGATTAAGGACTTTAACACAATGACAAGGAAAAAATCTTGAAAAAAGGGTTGGATTTTTTAATCACCCCCAAAGTGAAAAGATTTCAATTGGAAATTGAATTCTTTAAATTACTCAGGAAGATATGATTAGAAAACTTTTTTCTATCAAAATCCTTACCTGCCAGTGAAAATGAACTAGCTGAAGGACAACATACAGTAATAGTGAACAGTAGTTACAAAACACCAGCCACAAAACTGACCAGCAGCACATTCTTGGTGACCAGTGTATTGATCTACAGGTCTCGATGGATGTTTTAATGGATGATGCTATTTGTTTTCTTGAAAATGAAAAAGTGGTATTAGATTTAATGGACAAGTCACATTTAGAAGAAGCCATTTGTAGCAAAAGTCAACGTTTGTCCTGAACAAAGTTAAAAGTACTACTATCTTAAAAAGCTGGTGATGCATTCAGGTGAACTTTAATAAAACATAATATTTAGACACAGTCCAGTTTGTATTTCCCATTAATTCTATGTCCCCCCCCCCCATTATTTATTACTGAGGTCATTTGTATCAAAACAGAGTTTCTGCTCCTGAAGAGTTCATCTCTTCTTGCTGCTTTCTCCCTACCTGAAGTCACAGAGCACTGTTTGTGACCTCACAGTTACTCCCATGGCAACAGACTGTGATGTGACAACAGAGGATTATGACTTGGAGGAGGGAGAAAGCTACAAAGGCAGATGAACTCAAAAAAACTCTAAGGGACAACAATCATATATTTATACACATTTCCTTAGTAATAAATTATGGGAGGAGAAATATATAAAATATAAATGGAATGCAAGCAGCATTGTACCTAATTATTATCTTTTTTAAAGTTTTCTATGAGGCATCGGTAGCTCTTTAACATTTGAAAAAGTGGTGTTAAACAAAATTGAAAACAATTTCTTCTGCTTGGAGTGCTCATTGTTCAAATGTCAGCAATGATGAAAGAACAGTGCCTGAAGAAATATGATCCTGGGAAGCTGTAATAATAAAGCATTCTAATAAAGGAGGCAACATTGTCCTATGGTCATTGGTGATGTATTATGAAGTTGTCTAATGATAATTACTATTGATGTTTAAATACAACCCAAATGAAATAAGTAACAGAGAACC
The DNA here is from genome assembly GCA_016271365.2 of Neoceratodus forsteri. NCBI lineage: Eukaryota > Metazoa > Chordata > Ceratodontiformes > Ceratodontidae > Neoceratodus > Neoceratodus forsteri. The sequence continues at coordinate 910,083,736 of CM057453.1, forward strand.
AAATGAGTGTTTGAGTATTTCCCTACATAACAAGTGGACAAATCAAAATGAGTTTGCATACCTGTTAAATCCATGTCCAAACACTGCAACCTTTTATCTGTTTCCTAAGATCAGGGCCCCTGGTGTTCTGCGGCAGAATTTTCTGATTTCTGTGGCAGGGCTCCTTGACTTCTGCGGCAGCATTTTCTGATTTCTGAGGCATGATTTATTCATTTCTCTGGCAGAATGCAGTCCTGTCATTGGCTTAATATGATGTGATGTCATCAATGACATCATATGCTGAGCATAGAGGAGGGGCTTCAGGATAAATGAGCTGGGAAAGAAAGCCTGACACTATGAAAAAACAGTACATTTATATGAAACTTCACCGAAAACAATGAATTCTGTGGCATGATGCAAATTCTGCGGCAAATTCCGCAACCACAGAATCACAGAATTCGAGGGGCCTTGCCTAAGATACTTAAATATGGACACAGTCCACCAAGACACCTGGCTGTGTGTGGAATCAATTTGGTAACAGATAAACAGTTAAACTGGCAAGATGTATAAGTTTATTTCCTAAAAAGAACTAATTAATAGTTTTGTATCAGTATTAAGGGTCACTATGGATGTATTAGGGAGACTTGGAGAAATTAGTTGGCAAAATAACTTTATTTGGATCATAGTTTATGCAGAGGCATTATATACCTCCATCAAAAATTAATTTGATCTCTGCCATTAAATCTATTCTATTATAATTTAATTTAGATGGAGTGATAAATCAAGAGTTTTTTATCAGGGTTTGGTATTGATATTGAAAAGTAATTTCTTCATTTGAAAAAAATATTACCAGTGTCAAGGAATGCCCATGGGGACAGCATTAGCACCATTATATGTTAACTTGGTTTTGGGCTGGGTTAATGAAACGTTCATCAGATCTGACAAGAATCCTTTTGTGAACCACCTTTGCTTGTGGTTCAGATGTATTGATGACATACTGTACTAGAAATCTGGCAGGGTTCAATTTCAGATGCCAAGGGCTTTATTTTGTGGCTAAATAAAAATACTTGAAACTTACATTTTACATGAGCAATACAGACAGATAAAATTGATTTTGTAGACCTTACATTGACAGTAGTGAATACTAGAATAGAGACTGAAGGTTGCAGGAAGGAAACAGCAGATATTATGCTATTACTAGTTTCTAATGCCCATCCAAGAAAACTAATGGAAGGAATTCCATTTGGACAGTTCCTTCATTTATGGAGGAACTGCTTAAGTTTAGAAAACTATAGAACACAGTCCTGAGCATTAATAGAGAGATTTAAACAAAAAGGGTACCTCCTACGACCCTTACTTGAATCTTTTAGCAAGGTGGAGAGTTTAGAACAAAGTACACTGCTAGAACAAAGAACTAGAAATGAATCACAAGGAAAGGTAGTCTCTGTAACTGAATATAATCCAATTTTAAGTAAAGTTGTAAACATTGTACTGTACGTGATAACTGGGAGATACTTGATACAGATTCAGATTTGAAAGGGAATGCTGGTATTGCACTTTTAGTTGCTTACTCTGGGGCAAAAAAGTTAGGAGTTAAGAAATGAAAAAGTAATTCTGAAATGCTGCATAAAAATTTCTCTACTTTACAACTTTCCAGCAAACCACTGCTGAAAGGATTTTTTGTTGTGGGAATTGTTCTGTATGTAAGTATGCAATGTCTGGTAAATTGATCTGCAATAATGATACAGTAACAAGAGCTATGATATCCATTATTTTTTACCTGTTCCAGTAGTTATGAAATCTGTGTGACGTGGTGCAAATGTAAACTATTGGATGTAAACAAAGCAATTTGAGCAGTAAAACTGAGGATACAAGAACATTTCAGAGCTGTGTACAATGAGTGATGCAACAGTTCTATTGGTTAGCATTTTAAATTGGTTCATAAGGGGGACACAGACTCTTTCAGGTTCATAGTGGTGGTTCACATACATGTGCATCCTTGGGACAGTGATTGAGCCTTTATTTTAGAACAAAGAGAATGTGAGTAGATTACATAATGGGCTGTATGCAGCATTGGAATTACAGGGGCCTTGCCAGAGCTCAGCCCCCTAGTTTTGAAGTGAGCCCTAGTACAAAATATTCTGTGGTGATTTGCATATGCATCCCATGATGCTTTGCATTGTGGGGGCATGTGTGATTTTGTATTTCCTAGTACGGTAGCTCACACAACACTGACGCTGACTTATAATGTGAAGAAGGGGCTCAATTTAAAGATAAAGTAGCCTCTCTGATATATAGACAGCAATACAAGGGGTGTACTATTCAGCAGATCAGTACAAATGCAGTAGGCAGTGAACAGTAAGGGGGGGTGTATAAAAAAAAACCTTTACAGGGATAAAGAGCAACCACAGAGCACAGGGCAAAAGGGGGAAGAACAAACCAGAAGAGGAAGATGCAGGGAGTGGTGAAGTGTACTGGGTGTGGGGCAGCAGTCTTCAGGAGAACATTCTGGGCATTGCAGTGCTGCCCTATTTGCAGGCACCTCTCTGGGCTGAGGGCAGAGGTGGCCAGTCTCTGGGCTGAGCTGGCAGGAGTACTGGGGACCTTTGCTCCCACCCAGAGGCCAGCATGTCCCCAGCCACTGCCACAGTGGCTGCCCAGGTAGCAGGTGGGATGGATGATGGTGGGCTCAGGGAAAGTCAGGGAGGAGGAGTCAGAAGTACATCCGTCATCCAGTCCAGCTCAAGAACTCCTATACTGTTCTGGAGGAGACAACTAATGAGCCCATACTACTGAGCAGCCACACTCCATTACCAATCAGGCAGCAGCTGGCCATGGTGGGGTGAGGAGGGCTGTGCCAGTCATTGGGATGGGTCAGGCTGGGGGTGTGTGGTGTGGTGGTTTCCTGCCTACTGGGGTGGGGGACTACTAGCCACCAGGGAACAGGCATTGGGGGTGTTGACATACATCCTAGCTCTTGGCGGGGCCACTTCACCATGGAAAAGGTGATTGCTGTTATCTATTACCACACCAGTGATCAAGGCTGGAAAGGTGAGCATTCATAGCACCGTACTGGTGATTGGGGCGTGGAGGGTTGGTGTTATGGTGTGATGGAGATCAAGACATGGGAGCGGGGTTCTTACTGTACATTAGAACAAAGATAGGGGCTTGGAAGGGGTGTTAAAACAAGGTTTCAGAGATTGGGGCTTGGTAGGGGATGTTATTAATTTTTTATGGAGATCAGGGCATGGGAAGGGGGTGTTGTTACATTTTTACAGATATCAGGGCATGGGAGGGGGTGACATCATGTCAGACTGGTGCTCGGGGCTCAGGGGGAACCTGTGACCAGCTCTGGTCTGTGTGTGGGGCACCACCCTACTCAATGCATAATTAAAGTAGGGTTTTGTGGACTTATCTTTGCACTGACACAGATGGCCGTGTCTTCACCAGGGGGCATTTGACTATTGTGATGTATGGCATATGCATGAGGGATCCCTCATTTGCATAGGCGCATCACAATATTGTGAACCACTGCACAGTCATGGGTGCCTCCATGGTCTTTGAATATGGCCACACATCCAACAGCCCATGCAAGTCCGGAGATGCACATGGCACAACCAGGGTGTGGTATGCATATATATATATATATATATATATATATATATATATATATATATATGTGTGTGTATATATATATATATATATATATATATATAATCAGAGGATACATGATGGGCAGAAGTGTGATATGGAAAATATTCTCACTCTTGCAGAGTGTGCTCTGGACAGTCATGAGTGCCGAAGGCATGAGTGAGATTATCCAAAGCTCACTCTGCAGAAGTGAGAATATTTTCCATAGCACATGATCTGTACATCATGTGTGCTATTTATACAATAGGGGTTGGAGATTTAGAAATATTTTTTTCTGCTTCTGTGTGCTTTCTGCTTTTTGTGTGCGTGGTGTGAGTGTGTGTGTGACTTTTTCTGAATGGGCTGGGAGTCTTAGAAACACCACAGCATACAGGTGTGTTTCCTTTGCAATGGTAACTGAGTAACTTGCAGGCCTCTGTGAGAAAGAGAAACTGTTTTGTGAAGCAGTTCCATTTAGAATGCAGGCTGTAGTAAAGCTGATATCAGCATATAAATGGGCTGGGAGTCTCAGAAACACTACAGCACACAGGTGAGTGTACTTTGCAATGCTAATTGAGTAACTTGCAGGCCTCAGTGAGAAATAGAAACTGTTCTGTAAAGCAGTTTCCTTTAGAATGCAGGTTGTAGTGAGTGAGTGGGACATCAGCACAGTATGGATAAATGGCATTTATCATCACTGTGCTGATGTCATCCTCATTTATCACACTCTAGAAGCTCCCACCCCATGTATAAAATATATATATGTATGTGTGTGTGTGTGTGTGTATATATATATATATATATATATATATATATAATATTAGAGGCCAAAAATTCCACTTAATGCATCAGTTAAGGTTGTTCCACAGCGACAAAAACAAGGAAATTCGGAGTTAGGTTTGAAAAACCCCCTTGGACTCCCCCAGCCCACCTCCCCAACTGGCATCAGGGTGCACATTGAGGTCGTCAGCCCTAACTCTCACCCCATCACATGTGTAAAAAGCAGAGAGGTAGGGAGAATGGGGTGAGAGTTACAGAACCTTGACAATGCGCGCAATGCAAGTTGAAGGGGTGGGCTGTGGGCCAAGGCTTTCCCTAACACCGAATTTCCTCACTTTTGTCACTGTGGAACAACCCTAACCGATGCATTAAACAGAGTTTTTTGTCTCTAATTTCCCTTCTTTTTGAGAATGAGGACGATAAACAGTGAATGGAATGCAGTGGCGGGAGCACGGGCCCCTTTGGCCATGCATTCCCACCATGTGATGTCTTGTCACATAGTAATAGGAACAGCAATGCAAATGGAAGCACCAACAGTTACGCACATGGTAACGCAAACGTAAATGGTAAAGCAAACGACAGAAACACAAGCGCAAAGTGACACCAAAGCGAACAGTGACACAAACGGACACGCAAGCACGTATGAAAACACAACTGTTAACATGCACAGTGATGGCACCGGTATTTTAAATGCAAATGTTAAGTGTTACAGCAAAAAGAACGCCGAAGGGAACAGAAACAGAAACGCAAATGGCAGCGCTCATGTAAAAGAAAACCGTAACGCGCACGTGCACATTACCGCAATTGTTAATGCAAATGGCAAAGTTAACATGAAGAATAACACCAAAGGAAACAGAAATGGAAACAGGAACAGAAGCGCATACGGAATTGCAAACCATAACACGCACATGCACATTACCGCAATAGTAAACGCAAATGGTAAAGTTAACATGAAGAATAATGCCAAAGGAAACAGAAATGGAAACGGGAATGGAAGCACATACAGAAACACAAACCATAATGCACACGGTCACGTTACCACAATAGTAAATAGAAATATTAACGGTAACAGTAACAATAACGCCAAAGGAAACAGAAACAGAAACGCGAACGCAAGCACGCACGACAACTCAAACCGTAACACGCATGGGCATGGTACTGCAATTGTAAGCGTGACTGGTAAAGTTAACATGAAGAATAACACCAAAGGAAACAGAAACGGAAAGGGGAATGCACATACGGAAACGCAAACCATAACACGCACGGTCATGTTACTGCAATTGTAAATGTAAATGGTAACGGTCACAACAACAATAACGCCATAGGAAACAGAAACGCAAAAGGAAATGCAAGCACGTATGGAAACACAAACCGTGATGTGCACAGTCACAGTACGGCAATTGGAAGTGCAAATGGTAATGTTAACAGCAGAAAAAATAGCAAAGTAAAGAGGAATGGAAATGCTAATGCAAGTGCGTACGCAAACAAGAACGCAAAGGGTAACGCGACACGGTATGCATACGGAACGGGTAATGTAAACGCAGGAAACACAAGTGGTAATGGTAACTGTAACAGTAATGGAGAAGACACCCTGGCTTTTGCCCAACAGCTGCATAGAGAAACACAGTGTGTACAAAGAATGTATGCATAATAATGGGCCTCAGAGCAGAAAATGAGCTGTTGGAATACTAAATTGCTTATATCTCAGTAACCGTACGACGTAGAAAAAAGAAAAAAAATTCACGATTCATGATTTTCCTGGCTACATTTTTGCTAAGTGTGGGCTATGCATTGTTGTGACGAAAATCCTGTATCACACACCGTTTTCGAGATATGAGCTCCGAAAGGCGCGGCGTATGCCACCATGTTAGTCTATGGGAAAAAATGCCAACTTTGGAGTACCGTAACTTGGGATTTGTGAAATATTTTGTTACTAAACCATGAAAAGGCACATCTGTGAGATGTTGGCTGCTTTCCCTCCAAATTTAAGCCCAAAAGACCAAACTGTTCTTTCGCAGCAGGGTGGCAAAGAATTCCTGTCATTTTGCCATAGTCTGGAAAAGTACTTTCGCAATTTGCAACACTTTTTGCAAAAATTTGCAAAAGTGTCGCAAGTGCAGCACTACTTTGTGACACTACTGTTTCCAGAAATTTGAAAAACATATTTCTGGTGTGTTTAACCCCAAAATAAAGACATGGCTAGCATCCTCGGGTCCGACTAGGTGAACACAGAAAGAATTGTGTCCCTAGAGGGTCCCAATTTTAAATGCCAAGCATTTTTCTGATCAGTAACTAAAAACAAAATGGCAGAATTGCGACACTGCTAGGGCCATTTGCGACACTAAAAAGTGCATTTGCGACACTTTCGAACTGTTTAACTTTTCCCATTGACTTATAATGGGAAATTGTTTTTTGAATAACTTTTGAATCGTTCAATATGTTTTCACGAAATCTTCAAAAGGTACATCGAGGATGCCAGCTGCATATTCCCTGAAGTTTTTGGACCTGTCGCACAAACCGTACGACCTGTAGGTGAGAGCAAAGAATTCGCAAAAAAGCGTAACTGCGCTGTAGGTTGTTGCTTAATAACTCCGTAGCTGTATATCCGACCAGTACGAAAGTTGGCCGTTCCCAAGATCTGCTATGCCTAACTGTGCCTGTCAAATTTCAGGCAAATCCACTGAATGGTGGCAAAGTTATTAAGGTGCACAATGTCACTCTTTAACTTTAAAAGTGCTACTCAACCCTAACTATGGTAGCACTACCGTGCTACCATAAAATATATCTATTTATAAAATGGGTAGGGAAATTACTTGGATTTTATTGGATGATAAGCATCACATGACCGTGGGTATATCAGAGCGTGACCGCACACCTGCACTTTTACCTTCCTCCAAAACAACTTTGCCATTTTATAAGATAGATAACCCACTCTGAGGTGTGTGGTCACTCTCTGTTATACTCACGCCTTGGGTGGTTGACGTACATGTAACAACGCACATCAAGGCATGCATATATCAGAGTGCAACCACACACCTCAGAATAGTTATCTATTACATATATATATATATATATATATATAATTGGTGTGGTCAGCACCACTATAGTTAGGGTTAATTATTGATTACATACTAAAGTCAAAAGTTTGGAGCGTTAATAACTTTGGACTCGTTGAATGGATTTGCCTGAAATTTGGCACACATGTTGGGGCGTACTAGATCTCTTGATTTGCCAAATTGTGTTTCGGTCAGAGTGCCGGTCTTTGTGTATGAAAGTACTGAAAAATGCCAAATTATCCATTTTTGGAGGCACCTTTTGGCATTCTAAATGTGGTCCTGCACAGCTGTCGTGTGGTGTACCTGTCTAAGAGATGGCTTGTTTGAAAGAGCTTTGGCAGCTGAACATGCTGCTTTTTGTTTGGTGAAACAATATTAAGGCATCCAAAAGTTATGGCAGTCTTAAATTCACATTATAAGTCAATGGGAAAATTTATAGGTATATCTTGCATCAAAGAATGGGGGTTCTGGCCATCCCATCCCACCTGGCGGTCAAAGAAGTTGCAGCCACGTAGTTCAAGAATCTTTGTTCCTGAGGAATTTCAAAAATTCTTTGACCGTGAGATCCACCATCTTGTTTTCAGTTTTCCAATCACACAAACACAAATATCTTGGCTCAGGGGTCACTTCTAAAGTAAAACTTTGATGGGTTTTACTCAGAGGACCCCGATCTATTGAGCCATGGCTTTGGTTCCATCCAAATCAGTCAAAAAACAGAGTTATAAACTTTTAAAATTATAATTCGTGGCTCGCTAACGATCTTTGATCGTGAACCTGCAAATTCTTTGATCGTGAGATTCTCTGATCGCTATCTTGCATGGTGACTTAAAACACTAATACCTCAGCTCAAGGGTGGGCTAGGGACACAAATGAGGGTGGGTTTTGCTCAGGAGGGTCCATCCGTTCTATTGAGGCATGCTGTTGGTTCGGTTCAAATCGGTGAAACATTCACGTTTCACCATTTTTAATTGTTTGTTCATGAGCCTGCAAAGTGTTTGATCGCAAGCCTGCAAATTCTTTGATCGTGAGATTCTTTGATCGTGATCATGCATCATGCATCATGAGAGAGGGATGAGATGGCCCAATTTAAAAATCTATTTTCTCAGCCCAGGGGTGTCCTGGGAAGTCAAATGAGGGCGGGTTTTACTCAGGGGGCTTCGTTCTGTTGAACCATGGTGGTGGTTTACCACAATTCCTTCTATTTTTTGATTTATAATATTTTTAATTCTTTGTTTGTGAGCCTGCAAATTCTTTGATCACGAACCTGCAAATTCTTTGATCCTGAGATTCTTTGATCGCAATCATGCATCGTGAGCAAGGGATGAGATGGCCCAATTAAAATGAGGAAATTTGGTATTAGGGTTGAAAGCCCCCTTGGACCCCCCAGCCCACCCCAACCGGCATGGGGAGTGCGCATTGGAGTCGTCAGTCTAACTCTTACCCCATTCTCCTATACCTCTGCTTCTTTACACATGTGATGGGGTGAGAGTTAGGGCACGATGACCCCAACACACACCCCGATGCTGGTTAAAGGCGGCTGGGGAGTCCAAGGGCCAAACTTATTACCAAATTCCTCACTTTTTCACTGTAGGAAACTCAAACTGATGCACAATAAAAGTGTTTGTATAGAATATATATATATATATATATATATATATATATATATACATATTTATATATGTGTGTTTTTATTTTATTTTATTTTTTTCCCTAGCAGCAGGTGCAGGGCAGAGTAGATTCAGCAGACAAGTAAAGGTACAGGGGGATTTTAAAGGATTTATTTGGCATTTTTTTACTAACTACTTTTGATGCAGGAGGGTACATAAATCCAGCCTTTATTTTCTCTCCTGTGTGTGTGTGTGTGTGTGTGTGAGAGTCTTGGAATCATTCAGTGAGTGAAGAATAAAGTAGACTGTTGTGTGAGACACAAGGTCTCTCAGTAGGTTGATCTGTCAGTGTGGGGGGGTGGCATGGAGGTGTTGCTCTTCCCTCTCACCGAGCTGATTTAACAGCACTGTCCCTTGTCCATGCACAGGGCACGTGTGTCATGTGGGCATCTAAGAATCATCAATGACTATTGCAAGTCATCATTGTTAGCGTTCAGCAGCTATGTCATGTTATCATCAGTTGTGCATATGTTATCCATGAAAACGTAAAGGGAAACAGGAAGAGAGATGCAGAGGTGGAAAAGGAGGAGGTATTTTTACAATGTGCCAGATCCACCAAGTACAAGTTCTGCAAGTGGTGGTGGTGGAGAAGGTGCTGGATAATGGTGGGAAAAGGGCAGGGAGTCATGGTAATGGGGCTGTGAAGACAAGTGCTGAGCACATGATGTTATAGCCAAAGAAATCTCAGTTCATTAGTTTCCAGAAATCAACTGGTCCCACTCCCACTGAAGTACAAGCAGCCTTCAATCCTTGCCAGTCATCCATTGATCTGGTGCTGAAACCATCCTGAGCAATCCAGAAGCACACCAGTTTCCGTCTGTTCCTCCAAGTGCTTCCAGTTCCCTCTACTCGGAATAGAAGTGATTCATCCAGAAATGTAAAGGCTAGTTCCCCAAACAACACCTAGCATTCATTGCCCAATTCCCCAAAGTCCTTGTCACTAGCAGCTTCTGAAAACATCACAAGAGAAGAAAGTCATGTGACAAGCACAAATCATCTTTCATAACTACAATTTAATGATTAATGTTTTCATATCACATAAATTAAAATATTAATAATGTAAAAATAACAAAAATGATCATATATTGAATATATTACTTGCATCATGTTTTATAAAATGTACGTCAGTGCTTTTTGATTACGATAAAGGTACTCTCTCTCATGTAGAATCCTAGCTAGCTAGATACATTTTTTTATCTAGCTAGTTGGGTATATCACTTCCCATTAGCCTTACAGTGGAGTACATCACTCTGTTTTCCTCATGCTGAGAACCGTGCCTTGCACTCTGCTGACCTGCAGTAGCCACAGTTTTTGTCTTTTCAAAAAGGGCTGACACACATTGCATAAACTGCACATATGATGGGCAGGTATGACATATTGTTTGTATCTTCATCTGTGGTCAGTGACATTTTAGTTTAATTTCATTTTTATTACACACAAAGGGCCAGATATTCAAAACTTTGCGCCGGGCAAAAAACGTTTGAGCAGGTTTAGTGCGGGATTAGCGTGGGTCTGCTGTATTCAAAAGGCCAAATAGCACGGGCAAACTGCATTAGCGCCGGGCCAAACTATAATGTATGCAAGGGGCAAACTGACATGAATACAGGTGCAATGCTATATTCAGCGACTAGCGCCGCGCTAAGTGGTTTTTATTAAACAGCGACACTTAGCGATACGATGCAGCCAGGAGAAAACGTAGTCTAACCTTGGCAATCAGCTGCGTGACACTTTGGCTTTGGCGGTGTTTACACGGGTTTTAGTGTGGATTTTGCACGACCTAACAAATAAGTATGACACATAGATAAAGCCAAACATAGAGGAAGCATGCTGCTAACCGATGGCATCACAATGATGCCATCATCTGTCACCAGTCCCAGCCATGCCAGGCAGTAAGTGGTGACCCTGCCGCCAGTGGACAGCATGGCAGTGTAGCCATACAGCACACACCTGCAGACCACACATCTGTGGACATGAACAGATGCCAGCACACACATGCAGCACTGTGGGCATGGAGGATGTTGAGGGAGCATGTATGGGTGGTGAGGCTGTGCCACAGACCAGGTGTGGCCACAAGGCTGGAACACATCATGCAGTGCACATGGGCCAGTATTGGGAATACCCCAACACTAGTGTGCCTTTTGGATAATATATCCCCCCCCAGCCACATACTGCACAGCTGTACAACTGCCACAGCACACAAAGCCAGAAATGTACATGTCACTGTGAGCATCCCATGCCACAGGTACAGCATCTGTGGGTCACACAACAGTGTAACAGTAATGTCCACTGTCAGTAAACACCTGCAGGTTGGGCCTGTCACTGTGTACCGTGCAGTCATCATCATTGCCCTACACACCATAGGCAGTGCTGAGTCCCTCACACTACTGGCCCCCTTGCTACTGTAGTGTCTGCTGTGCACTGTAGCATGCCCTACAGTGTGACAGTTGCATGCAGCACCACCACCACCTGTGCCTATGCTGTCTTGTCCCCTGGGGTACAATATGCTATGCTATGCTGTACTGTTTACATGTAGCCTGCAGCTATCATCATGCACTGCCAGACTGACCTACAGGTGGAGCTGCGGTTGGACCTGGTCAGCCTCTGTACTTCCAGACTGACCTACAGGTGGCTCTGTGGGACCCTGCAGTAACGCTGGGCAAACTGCATGCAAATCAGGGTATAATGAGATACTAATCCAGTTGTTTGCCCAGAGACTGCCTAAGTAGGCTCATTTGCATGGCACTTTTGAATATGGCACATTTTAGCTCCGGGCAAACATGCTTGCACCTGGCTAACTCCTTAGCTCCACGCTAATGCCGCGCTAATGTGTTAGCGCGGCGCTAACGGTTAGGGGGAATAATATACAGTTTTGATCACTGTTCTTTCACATCTGCTGCTTCCTGCAGCTGTACTGAGTCCATGCATTTGCTGGCACACACATTGGACATGTAGTTCGTCTGTACCTGCCCTCACGTTGCTCTGCACTGTGTTATTGTTGTGGGTTGCACTTCCTGGTTGCTTTATTCAGTGCTGTCTTATTCCCGGACTATTTTTGCCCTGCACTCCCAGACCAGTTTGCCCAGCTTCCTTAGACCGCAATATTCATCAGGATTAGCACCGGGCTATTTCCATTTCAATATAGCTTGCGCTGTGCTCTGGGCTAAGTTTGCCCGCCGGGCAGTGCTAATTTAGCCTGTGGGCAAAGTTTTGAATATCTGGCCCAAAATCCTTTATGCAACTGCTTATTTTTCAAATGATCTAGAGTCAAGTGTACGGACATTAAATACATACATACAAAAGGATTATATGTGAAAGCACAGTACAGTATAAGATATGTTACAGGTGTTAAAGAAAAAGGAACTGAATACAGAAGAATACATTAACAAGAAATTCCATAAATAATAGAAGGAGTTACATGTAATGGAAACGGTTCCTCATTCATGGCTTCGCCACTGATGAGGTCAAGATGTCATCAACCACTCGTGAAGATGCGGTTCTGTGGATAGCAATCAGCTGTGACACTCGTGAAGATAAAAATGATATTTCATAGCCACCCATCACATATCAAATTACATTATCTTTTCTTATTTAATGCAGTATATTGTAATACATGAATAGGACTTTTTCTCCACAGAAGCCGTTAGCAATTCTTTTTCTATGTAACCTTTCCCTGTATATCCATTTATGATCACAACTGTCAGTAACTTTCTAAATATATTGCATAAAACAGATGATAAGTAATTGTGCTGTACAAGGACATATACCACTGAGGGGAGCTTGTGGCTAATTACCTCATGCTCTCCCCTTGATGGTATATTTCTTTGTACCTCACAGTTGCCTATTGTTTTTTCTATATACAGTATATCAGATTAGACTATTACTGTACTGTATATCAGATTATCCTCTCATATATTATATCATATCTGCTGTCCTGCTGAATGCCATCTGAAGGCAACTCATTTCACAGTGGCTGAAGAAAAAAAGAAATCATCTTACAATCATAGCCTTGGGGCACAATTCGGTAACACTTTATTTTAAGTGTCACAAAGTACACTGTAACTACTGTATAACTACACTGTAACTGCACTGTACCGACTGTGCAGTTACATGTAACTACTATGAAGTTAACTAGTTTCACAATTACATGTTGTGTACTTACACAATTTGTATGAAGAAATAGTTACATGTGCAACTGCTACTGTTTCCCTTTCAGCACAAATCACTTCATTCTGACAAGTACAGTATAACTACACATTTAATAGCTGTTGCAAAATATAACAGAAAATCTATTGTGCAACTACCACTGTATCTCTTCAGTATTGTGGCTAAGAAATAGTAGTATTGTTTTCACAGTTAATGCCTAGGTAACATGTATTTGCAAGTGCATACACTTACAATTATCAAATGTCAGTACTGTAGCTGTGATATAAGTTCTCATTCAGAAATCACTTAAAATAAAGTGTTACTCACAATTCCTTTCCAGAAGTACCACCCAGTCCCCACCAGCACCAGTCCATGGAATTTAAAATCCAAACAGATCCTCTGTAGTTTGAGAGACTTTTACAGATGACACCACAAATCCACTGAAGTCACTTTTCTCTGCATATACAGTACCTAATGTCACATTCAAGAATAATAACCAATAATAATTAAAATAAAAAACATAGAGTCTGGCTTTAGAAAGTAACATAGCTTCTTTATCATCATCAACATCATCATTCTACTCCCTCCACTATGAGTCATGTTTTCCTTGCAATGTTTTACTGCATTGTGTGGATAACACCACCTTGTCCATGGATCACCATTCCATTAAAAGAAATCACGCCACAACTTAAAAGCTTTTGGGTGCTCAGTCGGCAAACTGTTTATTACACAGATATCGTAACAGCTCTCCATTTCTTATTTACATCATCATATTTACATCATCATTTACAGCTTTTATTAATTGTCCACATAGTCCTAAATTTCATGTCACCAAAAGCATAAGTTCCTTTTCTCTTTATTTTACTGCCTTACCATCCAGATGAACATCTGGGTGTCCTCCTCCTCCTTCTTGTTACCTCTCTCTCTCTCTCTCTCTCCTGCTGGGTATGGATGTACACCCATATCCCACCTCCAGCACCTCTTGGGTGTACACCTAAAGGTGCCTCTGCCTGGATGCACACCCAGGCCAGGGTCCCCCCCCTTCCTGTTCCTTTTTCGCTTCCTCTTCATTATCATCCTTCTCCATTCTACTGTTCCTTACCTCTCCTGCCACGTACTGCCATCTACCTTCAGCAGCTTCCACTGTGGCACCCTCTTTCATAATTGCCTTTTCGCATGTTGTCCATTTCCTTTGTCTTCCTTTTATTATCCCTTTCCCTTTCCCTCTGTCCCTTCCATCTGTGGAATTTTTTGGGGTGGGCAGGTGGGAAAAATTGCTAGCTAGCGAAAGAATGAGGGCTCTCTCCTCTGTGCATCCCTTCTTAACCCCCCCACTCTCTTTCTCTTCCCCTTCCCCTTTCCCTTTCCCAGCCTATCTTCTCTGAACTTGCCTCCTTTGTCCCCTTCCCTTTTCCTGCCCATCACTTTGCCCTACCCCTGCTCACCTGCTTCTTAACCCCCTCTTTTCCCTTTCCCCACCCCTGCTAGTTCACTGCCCAAACTGAGCCCCCAGGTCAGGTGACAAGGGCCAAACAGGTCTGCCATTTTAATCAGGCAACCCCACTTCTTCCCTTTTTTTTCCAGTTGTTTTATCAGGAGTAACACACTAAGCTGAAAGCTTGTTTACAGGTGCAACCTGGGAGCACAGGGAAGTTAAGTGACTTGCTCAAGGTCACACAATGTGCAAGTGGGGGCTGTGGGATTCAAACCCAGGTCTCCAGATTTGCAGCTCAGAGCCTTAAACCACTGCGCTATACTGCCTCCTTGCCCGTATTCTGCACAGATGGTACAGCAGAACTGGTCCCCATCATTATTGAAGCTGGCACTGTTTGCTGTTGGCAGTGACAACTGCCTGTCCACCTTGAGGTACTATAGTGCTATTTATTGACATCTTTTTAGTTATTTATTTATTTATTTATTTTACAGTATAATCGGAATTACAATCCTTTGAGTCATAGACTCTTTTGCAAAGGCTCCACGTCGTTTACAGGGGGTGGAGGGAGAACCAAAGTACAAGGAAGACAGACGGAATGAGCAATTATATACAGGTTTCAGTACAGACAGTTTTTTTATACAATGGCTCCACAGTGGTTACAGGGGGTGGAGAGACACAAGACAATATAAAGCATTAAAAGAAACACAATTGTTTTTTTTTTTTTTTTTTACACTTTGATTTTTTCAGGTTACAGAATTGACATGGCACTTGAGAGGCATTTTAAAAGCTTATGGGAGGCATACATGTGGGCCCAAGACAGAGCTAAATGCAGAGGGTGGAACGTAGGTACTAGGAAGTCCCAGAGTCAGTTAAGGGGATGAGGGGGGGAGAGAGCAGGCCTTATTGGCATTCACATTTAGAGTTTTCAAGGAGGTGTGTTCGAAGGCCTGTTTTGAAAAGTGCGATGCTGTGGGTCTGGGAGAGAGAGGGGGGGAGGGTGTTGAGCCATTTGGGGGCACGGTAGCGGAAGGATCTCTGCCCTAGAGACGTTCAACATGGGGGGACCATGAAGGATGAGGTAGTCGACAGTCTGGTAGTCCGCCTGTGAGGGGCCGGGCTGATGATGGGGAGTAGTCCGGCTGGAGTAAGCTGGAGGTGGATCTTTTTTGCTAAGATGCAGGTTTGATATTTGAGTCTTTGATGGAAATTAAGCCAACCTGTTTGTGTGTACAGGTCGCAGGTGTGGGTGAGTCTGTCACAGCCAGTAACGAGGTGGCAGGCTTTATTAAGCCCTGTGATTATGCTACTTAGGGTGGAGTTGTCAGCAGTGCCGTAGATAACAATCCCGTAATTGAGAAGTGAGAGGATGGAGGAGGTGACAGCTATCTGCATGGCATGGGAAGGCAGGCTGTTCTTGATCCTGTAGACGGTACCAATTCTGGAGTTAATCGCTGATGAGAGGAGGCGTACATGTCTGTGGTAGGAGAGGGAGGTATCTAAGGTGACACCTAGATATTTAAAATGAGTCACATGTTCCAGATGGGTACCATCCAAGTTTATGATTTGGAGTGTCATCTGGCTGTGTGGGCTTTGGTGATGTGCAAAGGTCATGGACTTAGTTTTGGAATAGTTAATGATCAGGCAGTGTACAGTAAACCAGTTTTCCAGCTCCCTGAAAACCCCCTGAAGGGACAGCTGGAGGGTGTCTGGCTGTGGGTGTTGCCAGTAAAGAACAGCATCATCAGCATAAAGTAGGAGATGACCACTGCAAGCTTTGGGGGAGTGAGTTAAGGAAAGTGTAAAGCAGTGGGCCCAGAATAGACCCTGTGGAGCCTTGACACAAAGGTTTGGGGCTGGAGATGGTGGTTGATTCTTACTTGCTGAGGCGACCCGAGAGGTTCTTGAACCAGGCTGAGACCTCAGCGGCTACATTTAGTTGTGGCAGGACTTGGATGAGAAGATCGTGATTGCACCTGTCAAATGCCTTTGTTAAGTCTACATAGATGGCCCGGCAATAGATCCTTGGTCCAGGGCCCCATGGATGAACGTGGTTAGTTCAGTGAGGGCGTGATGGTGCTGTGGCCTACAGAACCCATGTTTTCCTTACTTAGGAGGTTGTGTCGTAAGGTGCTCTAGTGCTAGTCTGAGACTATTTTTTCAAGCGCTTTGGAGAGAGGAGGGAGTATTGAGATTGGTCTATAATTACGGTGTAGGTGGGGTCGCCATTCTTTAAGATAGGAGTGATCAAGGCTTTTTTCCAGTTAGAGGAATTGGCTGAGGCAGAGTGAGAGGTTAAAATTTTTGTGAGATGGGGTAGTGTGACATCGAGGTAAGCCTAATCAGTTTTAGGTCCAGGAGTCATTGCTGGGCGAGTGTTAGCGATAGCTTTGGAGATATAGTGTTTGGCCAGGTTGTCGGAATGGTTCGGGGCGGAACTGGGGTGGGAGGTCTATATTCTCTGGACATGGTGTGGGGGTTTGGGAGGGTGGAAGAAATTTGGGGAGGATATGTGAGAGGTCAGAGAAGAGAGTCGTTGAGGGCTTCAGCGATTTTAGCTGGGTCTTGAGTAATGTCCCCATTCACATTGAGTTGGGTAGGGGTGGGGGAGCGAGTTTTGCCGCTGATTTCCTGAATGTTGCTCCAGAAATTTCTGCCATCTCCCCAGGAGGTGGAGAGGGTATGCTGGCAGTATTCAGCTTTTGCCCTGCAAGTTGCCCAGGTGCATTTTTTACGTGCCTCCCTATATAGTTGTCTGTCCCTAGTGCGCTGTGTGTCTATGGCCTTGTGCCAAAGGTTGTCCCTGTGTTGCATAAGGTTTATAAGGGAAGGTGTGATCCAGGGGGGTAGTCCTGGTTTTCACCACCTGCTTTGTGAAGGGGGCAAATATATCACAGGCTTTGTTAAACGTAGTTATAAAGTGGGTAAGGGCGGTATCCACTGTCTGTGCGTTATATATGGGTAGCCAGTTGCTATTTACAAGGTATTCTTTGAGGCGGTCAAGGCCTCCTTTTTTGAGCTTACGATGCCATGTGGTGGTTGGTGGTGCTGGGGGGAGTTTACCCGACCACCAGCAGATAACCGGGGAGTGGTCACTGATAGCATCTGGGAGCACTGAGGCCCGGGTGATGTTACATGGTCTGTTTGTAAAAATAAGGTCGGAATAGTGTGGAGGTCCCAGTTCTTGTGTCACACCTTGTTGGTGAGGTAACAATTTGGGTGAGGTCCATAGCCTGTGCTGCGTCTTTGTAGGTGGAGGAGGATGGGGATAGCCAATCAATGTTGAAGTCGCCCATTAATATGGATTCGTTAGCATTTGGGAGGTGGCGATAGTGTGTAGGATTGATTCAAGCGCCAAGTTTCTGGTTTCTCGGGGGATATGAAGCGATGATGTGGATACTTTTGGTGCCCAGGCTAATTTTGACTGTAAGTGTTTGCGCCCCATGTTCTGGGGGGTGTCGACTGTGTACACTGGTGTAGATTTAGCGAATATTGCACAGCCACCCCCACGCTTATCAGGTCTATCTGCCCTAAAAAGGTTATAGTTACTTAGGGAGACTGCATCGTTGGGGATTTTTTTTGGATAGCCAGGTTTCTGAGAGGGCTAGAATGTCAGGAGCATGTTGGGTAATCCAACCTTGAAGTAGCGTGTGTTTTTTAGGGACTACAAATATTAATTGAGACCAACAGCAGTCTTCCCTGAGGTTTGTTTGGGGGTTTGTGATGGGGGTCCAGGGTTGGGGTGAATATTTCCAGATAGCAGGAGTAGGAGTAATGTGCCTTAGTAGAGAGCCTGCAATGCTTGTGGGACCCAAGCTGAGAATGATAGGGTGACTGTTTTATTTTTTGTTGTGGGTGGGTACTGGTAGACTAGAGATGATGCTGGGAAGCGGGGAGGTTGCAGGGGGCCGGCGTCCACCTCTTAGTGGGTGGAGGGGCTGAGGTGTATGCTGGAGAAGGGCAGAGGTACAGTGTTGACCCATCAGTAAAGTGGGTGTAATTGCAGGAGTATGAGAGAGAAGGTAAATTAGGACAAATTGATGTTGGTGTGCAGTGTAGGAGTGTCTCTGCCAGCCAATATGTGGGGTAGATGAAAGGATAGTGAAGTTGGTGAAGTCATGAGGTGGAGGAGCCACAGGGTGGGGTTGCAGAGCAAGGAGAGTGAGCCTGCTGGTCAGCAACGTTGTGATTAATAGAAGATGCATAGTGACTTTATGTCAAGAGGGAATGTGTGACAGCGGCCTCTAGTGATGGAATTGTATAACCTGCAGCTGGAAAAGTGGGCTGATAGGTTATTTTGCCCTGTCACCTGACTTGAACAGGGTATAAGTTCAGGAGCCGACCAAGGGTGGTGGTGGGGGGGGGGTCAACGCATGCGCGCTCGGGCTAAGTCTAATCCAAAACCGCTGGTGCAAGGCAGCGTGCTTTTCTGCTGGGGTGAACGAGCGTGCAAGGTGGGGCTGGGGCTGGTGGCCGTTTGAAAAAGGCACCACACAGCAACGGATTCCTTAGGTGAGTAGCTAATTACCTGGCTCAGCGTGCTGTGCTTGTCTTTATGGCAGGGATGGCTTCTCGGCTGGCCCTCATGACCTCCGGTCTCCACGGGGGAGGGGGGTGGTGGTCTGCGAAGAAAAAGGAGAAGACAAGGGGTTTAAGTAGGCAGAGGGAAAGGTTAAAGCGATTAAGTAGCAGGGCGGGCTGGGAGCTGGGTGGGGGGAGATGAACAAAGGAGCTGGGGCTGCTGATCAAATTACGGCCCTGAGAGCTGTTGCAGTGACTGCAGGTTTCAGTATCACAAGCACACTTAAAGAGTCCCTCTAAAAGCCACACAGAAATTGCCCAACTTCACTTAATCTACAAACAATCTTCACAACTCCTCATGTACAGTATTCATTCAGAAATCATGTCATCTTGTCCTATAAATAAAACATGCATTTAAAGTGTCAGAAAATTATATTGTATTACTATAATCTACTCATACAGATATTGCTCTCAAATATTTGCATTTATGTTAGACCATGTAAAGTAGTTTTAGACCTTGGCTGAGGCTGACACACATATTGCTACTGTTCATAACATGAATGCATATTTTATTAATTACTCTATATATGTTATTGAAAGCTCTCAAACCCTTGGTCTTGCATCATTAACATAAACAAATCAGAAATGCAAAATAAAATGTTGCATAAACATAATTATGCAAACAAATGCAGATAAAGATAAAGATACAAATACAGTTATGGCCAGTGACTTGTTGCTTTCCATCGCATGGCATACTGGCAGATCACATCAAATAATGTCTTGGTAATCAACTGAAAGCACGAAAGGAACAAAAGATTCTTTTGTTCTTTTAATTGCACCATACCACAGCATGTCATGATCTGCCAAGTTGACCATGCAGCAGAAAACTATGCAGCACTGGCCTTGATTGTTCCAGAGAGACAAATAAAAATATCAAAAATCAGTTCCATACACAGTACACATTTTTATATTGTATTACTATTGTCATAGTACAACTATTATCCGTATATAATAACTGGCCAGCAATTTCTCTCAATGTACTGACCAGGTTGATATTTTCCATAACAACCGGCTGGTTGTTATGACATTCATGAGCCATGCCAGTCAAACTATGCTGCTGCCTCATTGGCCAACATTCTGTATGTGGGCGGGGCCAAACAGTCTCACAAACTGCAGGAGAAAAATTGCTGGCCTGTTATTATAAAAAATAAAAGATGGGGAGGGTGCTTCATATGAGAATTTAATACACACCCTCATTGTGGGATGCTTTGATAAACCCCTCGGGTATGTAGCATCCCACAACTCGAAGTGCATTAAATTTTCATATCAACCCCTTCCCCATCCATTATTCTCTATATAATACAGATAACATAAAAATAAAAAAGATAAAAAGGGTCTCAGAAATGCTCCATTCTGATTGGCTGTCAGCACTCCAACAGCCTCATACTAATCTCTGTTACACTGTCATGAACAGCCTGATTGCAGTGGCACATGAATTCTTCCTGTTAGCATTCCATCCTCTAGCACTGCTGAATGAATCAGGAATGCAGCATTCCAATTCTGAACCAGCATTCTTAGACAGTTAGTGGATGAACTATTTTATATTATGAACTGGGTGCCGTAAATACAGAAAGCTGATTGGCTGAGACATTTTTTAAGTTGTGATGATATCTGGCTACATCATCATGACTTAAAAAAAGCTCCGGCTACCAGCCTTCTTACACTCAGCACAATGTTTCCTATTTCCCAAAGTCCGCAGTCAGCTACTATTTAAAAAAAAATAAAAAACCTTGACAACTGCTCCCTCCCTTTACATTTTGCCCACAGTACCTGCTCGCCACATGAAAAAGAAAACTCTTGCTCTCCTTCAGAGCGCCATGTACTGCAGTACGGAAACAGCAGTTCCTCACACGCTGCCACTAATCCTGTCTCCTGCTGACTGAAACAAACCGCTGCCGACTACCACGCTAACACCAACTCAACCCTCCCGCTCCTCTCAGAGACAACACTCCAACACCAACTCCTCTCGCAGACTGTGCAATCAAAGGTCCCGCTCGTTTTTATCAAATGCCAGCTCCTCCGATTTATCCAGCGAATGGCTGCTCCCCTTCACTTTACCCCACACCACATACAGTGACACTCAGTTTGTAAGGAGGGGTGCTCGAGGACAGCGCTCCAATGTTTAACCAGCATGTTTTACATATTGCAGACCACCAGCTTTTGCTAGACTTACCAGATTACTCCTTTCTTCTTTCCATAGCCCTGAAATCCAATATAAACTCAGCGATGGGGGTGGCGGGGAGTCACTGTGTGGAACACATACACAACAATGGCTGGTACCAAACAGCAGCACACCATGCTGATGGGGAGTAATAAATGGAAACAGTACCACCTACTGCCCAAAACATGACATATACAAACTTTTTTTAAATGTCTACCTACACTGATATAAAAACAGTATTAAAATATTTTAAAACATTATTTTTTTACATTAAATGCAGAAAATATCAATTGATCCAGTTCATAATAGCAATAATGCATTCCAGGGTGTGGTATATCATGAGATATCATCACTTCTCGGGCGGTTGGACACACTCAGCCTGCAGCCTGTTGCCCAACCACCCAAGGCATGACGATATCTCATGATATACCACACCCTGTCGTGCATTATTGCTTAATTATACAGTGGGGCCTGAGAATACTGCAGTCTGATTGGCTGACTGGCACAATTTACCCATTGCAAATCCTGGCATTACCAATGGGAAAAAGTTCCAGTCAGCCAAATCTGCTCAAAAACTAATCCGACCCCCAAAAATCAAAACAAATGGTATCATGTTATTTCCCCGCTAAAGCACAACACGAAAGCAGGAGAGAAGAAGCACTGTAACTTGCAACATAATAAATCCCAACAGTCTCCAAACCTACTTCACATACCCCCAAAAAAAATGTTCTTCTGAAATGTGTCCTCTGCAAAAAGTCACAGTACACCTCCCTGACCTGTCTCTATAAGGTCTCCGAGAGGGGTTCGTTTCCCATCCCCATGACATCACTAGGTGGCAGCTATTGTAAATGCCCTTCTTAGCTGCAAAATCAATGCCCAGTGTTCCAATGCAGATCAATTTAAAAAAAACTCTCACCCAATGAAAACCATCAAATGCTACCCACCACAAATGGCACACAAAAACTGGAACCACCAAACCCAAATGAAACCCGGCAGTGCATGACCCAAGCTCATCTGTCACATGGCGCTGTCAAACAATTGGTACTAATCACAATTACTGTCAAACAAGTACTAGTAAACACAACTACCAGACTGTCTCTTTGGGGGTGGGGTTGAATCTTAAGAGGCTCTATCTTACTGTACGACCATTGGGGGCTTTAAGCAGGCACTGAAAACATTTTTGTGGATATTGGCATTTCCAGAAATATAATGGATTTTATTGTTTTACTGTTTTATATCCTTTTTATCATCTGATGACTGTTTTAATGTACGGCGCCTTGATATTTGAAAGGTGCCTAATAAATAAATATTATTATTATTATTATTATTATTACTGTTCCACTGTCTTTCCATCTTGCTCCCATAACGCTGTCTTTCCCCTTGCTCCCGGTTCTATTAAAAAAAACACAAAGATCACTCTCATCATTTCCCAGGCCACACAAAACACTGTTCTCATGCTGTTGGAAACCAACCTACTCACAGAATGAAAAGGTGCTTGCTAGGGATGGTTGCCTTCACAGCCTGCAGCTTCCCTTGCAAAAAGTAATGGAAAACTTCGCTCTCCAACTCCCTGCTCTCTCGACCTCCCAGCCACACGGTCTCCCAAGCTCTCCCCACTTACAACATGGTCCATCATCTTCCAAAATCTTCACTACACCACTGCTTGCTAATTTTCTGGATGCTACCATAAAATAGAAAAAGACATGGGGGGAGTGAACAAATCTGACCAACACAAAAAAAAAAACACTATTAAAAACCTCACAAAAACTAGAGGAGATGCAGCCAGTGACTGGTAACATAGTCAATTATAACTTGTCCAGCAACAAAGAACTATTTTTAATTACTGCAGAAGAATATTTATAAAAAAATCTATAAAACAGCTGAAATATCTTTTTTTATTTTTGATTTATTTTAGCAATTTTCCCATTGTATAATCACAATAAACTGCTCCAGGATGTGGGTTATGCTGTGATTTACCTACTTCTGGTGTGGATTTGGTCACTCAGCCTGCAGCCTTGTGACTAAACCACATGAGGCATGGGTAAATCCCAGCATAAGCCACACCCTGTCATGGTATATTGCTTTAAAAATCTGCCTCTCAATAAGGAACATTTTCAGAAGCTACACTTCTAACACTTTCTTTTAAAATCAGTTTTTATAATAGTAATAAGGCACTCTCAGGAGTTAGATTAACAGTCATCCTTCCCCGGGGTAACATGACTGCTCCTTGTGTTACATTACTCCCCAAGGGGGTGATTAGCAACCCCTGGTCATGCCTTATTGCTTATTTACAGCTTAAGATGACTAGGTTCAGGTCGATCAAGAGGAAATATTCCTTTCCACAAAGAGCGGTCAATTTGTGGAATGGATTACCAAATGAAATTGTACTAAGTAATACCAAGGACTTGTTTAAAGATCAAATGCACACCTATTTCATAAAAAGCTTGAATTCACTTAAATTCACATCCCTGTGTTACGAGTAGAGTTTCCTGAAAATATAATGCAGTTTGGTGTTGTGGTTTTCTTTAAATCAGCATCTGTTAATGTGCTCTGCAGTAACTGAAAACTGAAGAAACAGTGAAGATGTTTTGTTTCTGTCCCTGTCAGTGAGCAATGACATCATACCTGTCTTGCTTGCTGCTTCTGCAATTAAGTCCCTGACTGCTAAATAAGCTTCTGCAGTCCCTAGTTAGAGCAATCTATAGAGCCAATTGTTTTCACTCAGTTTGCTACTAACCCATCTGGTTTGTGTTTAGAGATATACTTAAGATCTATCTTTCTGTTCTCATAAAAAGTTGATCATTTGGGGTTCAGTGCTGAACTGAAGTGGTATGAATGAATCTGTGAGAAATAACATTTTCTGTATCACAGCTCTCAGTTCTCTGTCATCACAACTCTGCATTATATTCTGGCTATATAACACAGGGTTGTTTAATGGATATAAAATAAACGACATTCCATTAATTCATAGAAGCAGTGTGTATTTAATGTAGTCTCAATAAATATGTTCATGCTCATGTGATAACAACTTTGTTTCCATGTCAGATTGGCAAATGTGTGTCTGCCACACTCTGCTATTTCAGGAACATGTACTGTATCAACTCTAAACATTCAGTTCTTTGAGGTTTTCAATGTGGAAATACATCATGTATGTGTATAATTAGAAATACTATATGGTATCCTGATGCTTCTATCTTCTGTCTCTCAGTTGAGGCTGCTGCCACCTGCTTCCCTCTGTCCCCTACCCCCACAGTCAGGGACAATGCACTCTGTTGCCCACTTTTCCTGTCCCCACAGACAGGGCTGATATACTCTGCTAAGTCCTAGAGTCCCTGGGCCTCTGCCTCCACAGTCTGGGCTGCTGCACCATGTTGCCCCAGGCCACCAAAGGTGGGGCTTTTGCTGCACCCTGCTATCCACTTCCATTGCCTCAAATGGGCAGGGCCACTGCACCATGTGCACCCCGGCACATAGTCAGTGTTGCTATACCCTGATGCCCCACGGTGACCTGCACCACAGTCAAGATTTCTGCATCATGCTGTCCTCTGTCCCCTGACACCACTGTGCCCTGTTGCACCTTACAGCCTCTTGCCTATACAGTTAGAGTTGTTGCACCATGTTGTTCCCTGCCACTAGAGTCAGACCCTTTGGTGCACTACTGAAACTATTTGAAAGAAAAAACAAAAAATACTTTCATCTTGTATTGTAGGGTGGAGAACAGAGGGTAGCAGGGTGCAGAAGCCTCAACTGTTTGTGCAGGAGGCAACAGGGTGCAGCAGCCCTGACTGTGTGGAGAAGACAGTGGGTAGTAGTAGCACCACCACTTGCAATGCTGGTGACCCAGGTTTGGGAGCAAGCCCAGGGAGCTGGACGGTGAGCTGGGAGGAGGAGAACTGAGCACCCTAGGGGTGCTCTCCTCCTCTGGGGATGGAGGGAGGGATACTGTTCCCACTGCAATGTCACCACCTGGGTGCACATGGGTGGAGGTGCAGTAGGGGGTGCCATGTGGGAGGGGAGGACATTGGCTTGGGTGGATCTGGAGTGGCATCACATCTCAGCGTGTGCATGTCTCCATGGACCCCCTCAACCACCAATGTCCTCGGGCACACGAGGAGAAAAATGGAAAATGGCCCATGGTTCACCTGGTTATGGGGCTGGTGGGGCTGTGGTGCAGACCTGGGCCAGTAAGAGACCCAACATGTGGTGCACTTGGGGGGCAGTTCCCCCCTCCCCATTTCCCCACCCAGAGGGAAAACTGAGGCAGGATGGGGCCAAGGACCAAGTCCACAGTTCATGCCCCCATGGTAGTCCCCGAAAGTGAACTGCAGAGATAAGGGGGCACGAGCAAAAAAAAAAATTGGTTGGACAAGTACATTGAACAAGGTGGTATTAATTATTACATGGAAATATGAGGAGCGGTTTGTGGGCATCATGCCCTTTCAGCTCCGCTAACACTTTTAGTTACATTGCTTAAAGAGGACCTTCCCCAATGATCCAAAAAAATTATTCTTGCAGTCATTTTATCTGTAATGTACCTCAAATGTTGTGTGCATGTGTTAGTTTTTTCAAAGGTTTACTCTTCTTTCCATATTTTGAATTGTTTTTTAGCCCTGCTGCACTTGCCTTTGCTGTTCAGCTGCTGGGCTGCTGGCTCCTGCTGTCATTGTATGGAATAGAAGTGAATCACACTGTGCTGTACAATGACGTTACAGCAATTTCACTAGGGAAAACTTCCATAACTTGGTGTGCATACTACAGAAGTAGTGCCAAATTAGTCAAGGGATTTTTTATGATTTAAAAAACACTCTATTGAGAATTGTAAAAACTTTTGTTAGGGATTTTTTTTGTTGTTGTTTGATAGTGTGTTCACTGCTATCAGGAGAGGCAGGGGTCAATTTTAACATTGTTTTACTAGTCCATGACCTAGTACAAACTGACGAGGGCTAGTGCAGCTTACTCTCTACTTGTCCATCTTGAATAGTGTAGTTTTTCCTTGACTGAAAATGAAGTTAATATGTCCCTATAATAGTAGTCTCTAGTCCTTATACTACTCTTTCTCAATATTCAAGATGGCCTGGTGTGATTGACAGCTCATTAAGAGCTGCAGTTATCTGGTAATTCAAGGACAAAAGCATCAAAGGGAGTCATCATTAGCACTCCACTGTTAGGCTATTCAGAGAGTGTCTAGGGTGTGATCAAGGGTAACGCCCAGTTTTCTGTGTCTCTGTCTAACGATTTGTCCCACATTATTAAGACCAGTGCCTCTCATTTCCCTACATGTTGTGTCTGTAGCCAACATTTCAGTGACAAAATGTTATGAGGTATACAGGGAGGCATTAGTTAGTACAGATTGCAAAGGCATTAAACACAGATGAAAAAACTGACAGCGAGCTGTCTCAGTTTACAGCAACTCTCTCTAATTCACTGTGTTTTGCTACTGATGTACAAAATAAATCCACTTTATAAAATGAGACACAAGTCATTCATTAACCACTGGAGTCTGCATATTGCACTTATAATGGGGTATCTTGGGGAAGGGGGAACAATGCTGAACATAGTATGTACACGAAGTTATGGAAGTTTTCCCTAGTGAAACCACTGCATCTTCACTGTACAGCATAATGTGATTCACTCCTTCTCCATACAGTGATGTCATCAGCACAGCCAAGGGTCTGCAGCAACACCAGGCTTAGTGTAGAAGCTCTGGTGCATGACACAGTTTTTAGCAGCTCAGAATACAAAAACTAATCGCAGAGAACATTACAGAAATACAATACATGAATTAATGCAGGAAGGGGAATTTTATGCATGAATGTTAAACCGACTGGGGAAGGTCCTCTTTAATAATAGAAGAGATAATATAATATAATATAATATAATATAATATAATATAATATAATATAATATAATATAATATAATATAAAGGGGATCAATAAAGTGGGGGAGAACTTGTTTGCAGGGAAGGTAAACACAAGAACTAGGGGGCATGGATTGAAGTCGGGGGGAAGGTTTAGCAGAAATGTTAGGAAGTATTACTTCACAGAGAGAGTGGTTGAGCCCTGGAACAGAATGCCAGAGGAGGTGGTGAGGGCCAGTACAGTGGAGGGTTTCAAGAGGGCTAGGGACAAACACAAGGGATTGTTAAGGGGAAGGGGGAATCTTGGAGGGGAGGACAAGTAGAGGGGGGTATTGGCAGACTCGATGGGCCAGGAGGGTCCTTTTTGCTGACACATGTCTATGAATCTACGAATATAATATAATGTCATGTAATGTAATGTAACATAACATAACGTAACATAATATACAGTAGTACATATGGGATATGACATGAGTGAGAGTGAGATAGTAGAAATATTCCTTGAGCTACCATTGAATTATTGATATCCAATGAATGGTGAAGCCACACGTGGGATATTTAGAGTTCAATGTCAGCAAGTGGAGATTTTTCTACTATCTCACTCTCACCTATGTCATATTCAATTTGTACAACAAGTGTGGGTCTCTTTTTTCCATTTTATAAATATTTCCATTTGTTTGTTGCAAAAAGTGAAAAAAATTGAAGTTTCTGCTGTTTTTTGCTAATTATAAATAAGTTAAATGGTATCTATAAATGAAACACCACTCATTTTGTAGATATTTTTGTGCCAAACCAATTTTGTGCTTACAGTACCATTCTATCATTTTTCATTTTAAAGTTATCCGAATTTGTTTGTCGAAAAAGTGAAAAAAATAGAATTGTCTGCTTTTTTGGGTAATTATAAAAAATAAAAGGTATCTGTAAATGAAATACCACTCATTTTGTAGATATTTGTGTGCTGAACAAATTTTGTGCTCACAGTACCATGCAATCATTTATCGTTTTAAAGTTATTTGCATTTGAATACAGTTAGTACTGCTACTGAGGCCGAACATTCTAAATGAGTTCTGAACATTTCTGATATACCCAGCTGAGGCCGAACATTCTAAATGAGTTCTGAACATTTCTGATATACCCAGCATGAAGATATCACTACTATCTGACTAGTGACCCCTGAGATAGTAGTGATATCTTCACTGATACAGACCCATGCCTGTTATATAAAGTATAGTACAGTATAGTAAAGTATAACATAATGCATTGTAATATAAAAATATCATTGTAAAATATATGGCAACGTAAGGGAGAGTATAGTAATTACCATTAGGTAAAGCTGAGAGTCAGGCACTACAGGGGGTATATGCCTTGAGATCAGCAATGTATAGTAACTATTTCTGTAACTCACACTTTGTCATGGCAATATTAGTGGGTTTTGTAGGCTCCATCACAACACCACAAACAGTAATCCACAGCAGATGCATGCCAACAGCCTCTGACACAATTAAGCTACAGTCATTCATAGTCATGGCTGACCTCAATGCTTTTTTTCCTCCATTTAGTAGTCTGTTTTACCCTATGCCAATTACTGCATTGAGAGATTGATAGAAAACATGGGTAGACTGGGTGGGCCAATTGGCCCTTATCTGCCGTCTGATTCTGCGTTTCTATGAGAGCTGAAATGATTCAGCTAAATTGGTGAAGATGAACCTTCTTTTCAGGCCCCAAGCTGAAGTTGAACTAAAGTTAGCTCTGGCACTTTCTCTCACCCTTAGTATGGAGATGAACTAGCTAGGGACATGCCTCCCATTAATCACCATTATACCAGTTTACAAAGCTACTCAAAGGACAATGGAATCATAGGAGTCATAAGGTGGATATGAGTCAATAACGTTAGCGAAGTCTGACTCACCATTTTCCAATGGATTTATTTTAAGTAATGTACAAAATGTCTATCCAACGAGTCCTTAAAGCTGTCAATAGTTTTACTACTCGCTATCGCTTCCAGGAGGCTATTCTATGCGGTCACCACTCTTTGGTTTAACCAGGCTCCTCTTTTATTTGTTTTATTGGACTATCTTTGTGTTCACTATTCATACTTTTGTCACTGTTTTATATTAATACAGAATTTATTCATTATACTATAAATAGTGATGTCAGACAAAAAAGAAAATCACAATGGGCATGCTTACTTATATTTTGTAATAAAAAACCTAGCTGACAGCTGTGGTTGGTGGAAGTGTATAATATTAGAACTGCCTTCGAGAAAGAATAACTAATGCACCCTAAAGGAAATATGTGGCCTTTGTGAGAGTTATAAAAAACAGAAAAGAATATACGGTGGCCAAGAGCCTCTGTCCCCATTGATTCCTTTGGATGCTAGTGTTGCTTCCACATCCCCATACTATGGAGAT
Source organism: Neoceratodus forsteri (assembly GCA_016271365.2). NCBI lineage: Eukaryota > Metazoa > Chordata > Ceratodontiformes > Ceratodontidae > Neoceratodus > Neoceratodus forsteri. Next base: position 910,113,434 of record CM057453.1, read on the forward strand.
CTACTGATTGGAAACTAATTTCCAGCATACTCTGCCTCCTTGAGCACTCTATAACCATGGAAAAAGAAGACTTGGGCAGCAAGTTTGAAGCTGGAGCAAAGTGCAGGGCAAAATCCCCTACCGGGAGCAAAGTTGCTGACATGCACAAAGTGGAATAATGGAACAGGTTCAGAGCTAAGTTCACACATACAAAGTATGTTCCATTATACTGCCATGGGAGCACAGGGAAATAAAGAAGCAATGTGCATCCAAAGCCCCCTGTTGGCCTAAGAGGGAATGACAGCTGCTGGAAACACATATGCAGGCCTCATAGTCATAGGAGCAAACAAGTGTTTGCACAGGGCAAAACTGCTTGCTCCTGAGACATACAGCCCCATAATGGAACCATGATATGCAAAGGACCACTTGCTCCATGGATGGGGTAAAGAGGGCATTTGCATGTCATTATAACCTCATTATAATATAAGTAGCAAACATTTGTCCCTTCAAACCAGTGTTGGCTTTGTGCTCCACACTGCAGCCTGAGGTTGACGGTGGTACTGATCCAACAAAGGACACACCACCATACCTCTCAATATTCCCTCATTATTAGGGCCATCCCTTATTGTCTTCAATAACTGTGCTCCATTCCACCTGTGTCCCATATGGGAAAGGTGCTGCCCACACATAGTGCTGTCAATGCAGACATGTATAACAGAACATCCATATCCCAAAGCAAAGCTTAACTGTACATAACATATATGTGCCAGGGTTATGAACTGGGCAGCTTCTTGGGAAACACTCACAGAGCGAACACTCATGACATCAGTTTAAATTAAATGAAAATGCTTTCCTTTCAGCAACAAACAAACAGAGCTTGCTTTTAGCTTTGCAAAATGGCCCCTGCAGTTCAGACTCTGGCATTTTCAAAACCAAAAAGAACCTATTTTCCCCCTTATTCACCCTCCCTTTTAATTGGGCTCAGGTGTTGCTTTTTAACACTCCCTCCTACAGCACCCCCCCCCCATCTGAGGGACATCCACCATTTAGAGCATGTAAACATAGAAACACAGACTTTAACGGCAGATAAGGACCACTTGGCCCACCTAGGCTGCCCATTTCCCTACCTATTGGATAAGCTGCAGAACCTACTTAACTAACAGCCACTAAGGTCTTTATTGGGCTAGCAATAAAGCAAGAGGAGTTTGGTACACACATCTGCTGTGCTGCTGCAGGGTTAGGTTGGGGTTGATGGGTGTAAGGAGCGTGACAGACATATACTCTGCCACAGTAGTGCTACGCAGAAGGTTATTATCTGATTTTACCAGCTTTTCTGTGTCCCTTCCTGCTTCTGCTCTGCACTCAGTGCAATGTTAAAAGATGTTTTTTGCACTCCTTATATTTCCCATGCTAATAGACACTTTGTAAATCTAAACCTATTTCCATTATGAGTTTGCACATGGCATGCATGACTCTGCCTCTTGTTTGGCCATGCAAGCTATTGCCTTTGTACGAGAGTGCAAATGGTTTGCTCTGCACAATTACATCATCATGGCCCTGTGGGTGCAAAGCCAGTCTTAGTGGCGTTTGCACTGCACAAACTTGCCTTGCACTGTGCAAAACATTCTATTATGCTGCCCTTGATTTTCTTTCAGTGCTTCTGCACATTGAAGAATGGAGGGACTGAGTAACTGAGTCTTTTTTGGCAGTCTGGCCTCATGCAATAACTTGCTTTGTAAATATATCCCTAAATGAGTGGTATCCAGTTAGAATGGTGACTTCATTATGTCCCCATAATGTGGACACTGCAACAAGGGCATGAGCAATGGGAACAATCTTGATTTTAGGTCACCCTGCACTTACACCATGTTGAGTGCCCACACAATTTCGGGGCCCTTCATGGCATGCCCACCCCAGAGGAGGTTATATTTACTTTTGGGGGAGCGGGTAGTGAAGCCCCTTATATTGGAGGTGCAGGGGAGCAAAGCCTCCCGCAAAAGTTGACTGTTTGCCAGGACAGTGCTTTGGTGCTGGAACTCCCAGGAGGTGTAATGTCTGGTGCTGTAATGCCAGGCAGCATGTTGCCTGTGCTGTAATTGGTGTTGGCTACATGCCTGTCGCCCCGGCATGGGTGAACCAAATGAACCACCTTCCTTCAGACTTGCTTACAGTTTTTACTTTGAGTTGAAGGTGAGGTGCCATGCACTGTTTGGCCAGCAACTGTTTTAAAAAAAATATATACATATAATTTTCCCATTATTTCCTATGGGAAAAAGTAGATGCAAAAGTGAAAGTACTTTTCGCACACTGACATCCAGTTTTGCATACTTTGCACCTTAATAGAAACATAGAAACATAGAATTTGACGGCAGATGAAGACCGCTTGGCCCACCCAGTCTGCCCATTTCCCTACCTACTGGATAAGCTGCAGATCCTAGTTAACCAGCAGCCTACTTCTTCCTAACCCCACCCCCTAGAATGGCCTTATGACTGTCCCATGCATGCTTTGCAACCTTTCAATGGATTTGCATGATATTTGGAGGTAGATCTCATGATGTGGTTAATTTCGTGTGAATATGTTGTGCTTTGTCTGAGATACTTTGTCTCAGACATCCTTAAACGTACATGTTTCATTCCCATTTCCGCAGCCAGTCTTCTAGTTTCGCATATTTACACCTTAAAAACTTTAGAACCCGTCCACAGATGTGCATGAAATTTTGCATGTATAATCTCAGGGAGTATGGCTGTAGATGTGATAAATTTCATTTGAGTTTCTTGTGCAATTTGTGAGATATTGTATCTCAAACATCATTAAACTGACATATTTTTTTCAATTTTACTAAACATAGAAACATAGAAGTTGACGGCAGATAAGGACCGCAAGGCTCATCCAGTCTGCCCCTTTTTTCTGCCTTATGAATGTGCCATAGGCCTTTACTCTGTCAAAGGCCTATCTATTCATATTCATCTGTATTGCTCTCTTATGCTGATCCCATGCCTGTTTGAAGCCCTGCACTGTATTCATATCCACCACTTCCTAAGGTAGGCCATTCCATGCATCCAACCCCCTTTCTGTGAAAAAGAACTTCCTCACATTACCCCTTAATCGACCTCCCTCTAATCTCATGCTGTGTCCTCTTGTCCTGCTATTTTTCTTATATTGAAACATGTTAGACTCTTTCACCTTGTTAATGCCCTTAAGATGTTTGAATGTTTCGATCATATCACCTCTCTCCCACCTTTGCTCTAGGGTATATATATTGAGCTCCATTAATCTGTCCTCATATGTTTTTTGATGCAGTCCCTGCACCATTTTGGTTGCCCTTCTCTGGACTGCCTCCATTTTGTTAATGTCCTTGTGCAGATGTGGCCTCCAGTACAGTACGCAGTACTCCAGATGGGGCCTAACCAGTGTCTTGTAAACAGGGATTATTACCTCCGTTTTATGACTTGTGATACCCCCACTAATACACCCCAACATCCCTCTTGCCTTACGTACAGCTTTAGTGGTCTGCTTGGATGACTTCAGGTCATCTGTGATGATGATGCTCAAGTCTCTTTCTTCCCTTAGGATTGCCAGCAACTTCCTCCCAACCTATAGGTAGCTTCAGGGTTTCTCTTCCCTATGTGCATGATCTTGCACTTCTTTGTATTAAACCCCAGTTGCCACTCTTCAGACCATTTTGCCAGTTTTTCCAGATCTCTTCTCATTCTGTCCACCTCATCTGGATCATCTACTCTGTTGCAAATCTTGGTGTCATCTGCAAACAAGCAAACCTTACCCTCCAGTCCATCTGCAGTGTCACTGATGGACTGGAGGGTAAAGTTCCAGTTTTGCATAATTTGTACTTTAATAACTCTGGAGCCCTACAACATCTGTGCATAACATTTTTCATGTGTAATTTTGTGGGGTTTGTCTGTTGAAGACTAATTCCATTTGAATCGCTTGTGTGGATTCAAATATACTGTCTCAGATTTCCTTAAATTTGCATGTTTTTCCCATTTTCACAGTCATCCAGTTTTGCATAACTTGCACTTTAATAACTTTGCAGCCGTTCAATGGATATGCATGAAAGTTTGCATGTATAATTTTGTGGGGTAGGTCTAGTGATATTATTTATTTCATTTGAATTACTTATGTGGTTTCTGAGATATTGTGTCTTAAACATACTTACAGTTACATGTTTTTTCCATTTTCGCAGTCTTCCAGTTTTGCATACTTTGCACCTTAATAACTTTGCAACCCTTCAACGGATATGCATGAAATTTTGCATGCATAATTTGTGGGGTAGTTCTGTTGATGTGGCTAACTTAGTTTGGTCTGCTTAACTGCAACATTGTTTGCCGAAAGAACTAGGATACTGCTGCAGTTTGCGACACTACTTTTCCAGATACGTCTGTTTCCTTGTCACTTCATAACTAAAAAAAGGCTTGGGCTTTTGGGCTGAAAATTTAAGGGTACAAAAGACTTGCCCCAAAGATGTCCCTTTAGCTGGTTTGGTGGAAAAATGTTATTGCCCGGCACAGTAATAACACTTTGAAGTTTTGGAATTTCCCTTAGGGTAACATTGTGATGGTTGGGGTACCCTTCAGATGCTATACAGTATCTCAAAAATGCTTTGAGATATGGCTTCGGTGCTATAGGTAGTTTAGTACACCTTTGGGTGTACCAAGTTGTTTTGCATGTTACCAGGCCCTGTTTCAAACTGTTGGTGAATTGTAATGAATGGGGCACATGTGGCCTGTACTGTGGCATGCATTATCAACATGGCAGCAGTACTGCTTTGCAGGGCACAGTGGTACCACAACACACTATGCACTAATGGGAATGCAGGGATCAGCATTCCTGGTGCTCCCACACATACATGAGGGACAATTACAATAGGCATGGATGGAAGCACAGGGTCAAGAGGGCCCTGTTCCCCCACCACTCACTATGGACTGATGGGAGTGCAGGGCCCAGAGGACCCAATGCTCCCACATGGAAATGAGAGGGCACTGGGTCGAAACAGTGCCAAGAATAATAGCATCAGCATGATGCATATGGTAAAAATGGTGCCAATTTTGTTTTTGCAGGGCCTTTGCCCCCACACACACACACACTCTAGGATTGTCACTCTGAGGGGGAGCAGATCCTGGGGAAAGTTAAAATTCATGGGGCCATGGAATACTGTTTCCATGGCCCCAAGTAAAAAAAACTAAGCTGCAATAAGCAAGAAAATGTCAGAGACCAGGATAAGAACTCTGGTCTCCATTGCCACTGGCTGAGAGGCTCCATGCCCCAGCCCTCCACACCACAGGAGTAGCTTGGCCAGCCTCCTGTTCCCTGCAGCCCTTGTCCTGTGTACAGGACCATAGACAGTGACCAGGGGAGCACTTACACCAAGTGCTGTAAAACCCTACCCACTGTCCATGTGAGCGCTTACCAAACTAACACCGAATAGTGTGGAGCTATTCTGGTAGTGCTCAATTGATGGGTTACCAAATGAGGGACAAGTACAATAGGCATGTATGACAGTACAGGACCCTACCACTCACTATGGACTGATAGGAGTGCAGGGCTCGGAGGTCCCTGTGCTTGCACATGGAAATAAAGGACAATTACAAGAGGCATAAATTGGAGCACATGGCCCAGAGGGCCCTGTTCTCCTGCCACTCCCATAATCAAATAAGGCCACAATTATACTTTCTCAAAAAGTAAGGAAACTCATTGCAAAAAAACTTAATTAATGCACCATTAGGTTTGAAGCATCAAAAATAGAGGCATATGACCTTAGGTCTCCCAAGTCTAAGACCTCACCCCCACTATGCATGCAAGAACAGGCATGAGGGTTGTGTTTTGGGATTGTGAACCCTAATGCTCACTCTATTCCATGAGTAAGTAAGGTATATATTATACTGGCATGATAGCACCAGTATATTAGTGTTGATGAGAGTGTTTAATGTTAAAGGGCAGTGTTGGGACCTTAATAACTTTATAATGGTTGAAGTGATTTCTATGAAATTTGGCATGCATAATCACCTTGGGAAGGTGTTTACGATTCAAGTAATTTCTATGAAATTTGGCATGCATAATCACATTGGGTAGGTGTTTGTATGTGGCAAATTTCATCTCAATAGTTTTAGCCATTTCCAAGACACAGAGTATTGAAAATAAAGAAGGTTTTTGGCTTTTTGGCACTTTTTCTGTCCACCTGTATCTCAGAAATGGTATACAATATTCTCAAACAGCTCAGAAATTACAGGGTAACATATTTACCTAACAAAGCTACATATTTTCTGACAAAATTTGGGTAGGACAGAATAAGGAAAAAAAATCACAGACTGGAAAGTACTTAGATGGATATTCACAAACCTCTGTGTTCGCTGATAAAAGCCCACTTAAAAGACCTATGCTTGACAATTATGATGATACAGAGGAAAGAGGAGAACAGCCTAAGTCTTCTAAGGTCTCCTCCACTAACCCTCTTACAGTGGCACACGTTGAAATTATGATGTCAGAGATGATTAGTATTAAATTATCAGTGTTAGACATGTTGACAGGTTTTAAAGAACGTATGCAACAATCTGCTGAACACAAAGTAAGGATTGGGGACACAGACTTGCATTAGCAGTATTGAACATATGGTACAGAAAAAGAGAAAAAGAATTATAGAAGGGATACAACAAGCAAGACATAAAGCAAGACTGGAAAGTAAGGCAGAAGATTTGAAAGTAGGAGCAGAAGAAACAACCTGGGTGTTTTCAGCTTCAGTGAAGGTATTGAACGGAGTGACATGATCACGTTTGTTAACAAAATGTTGAAACAAATTGCTGGTCCCCTGACAACAACTATTACATTACAAAAAGAGCACATAGGTCACGCAAGCCAAAAAAACAAACCCCAGTGAAAGACCTTGTTTCTTAATATTTAAATTGATGACCTATCAACAAAAAAACTATATAAAAAGGGCACCCAGCGATAAGCTGTTCATTGAGTTTGAAGGATGCAGAATTAAGGGAAAGGGGAAATTGTTTAACCAGGAAAGGCACACTAAGCTAAAGCTTGTTTCCAGGTGTGACCTGGGAGCACAGGGAAGTTAAGTGACTTGCTCAGGGTCACACAGTATGAAAGTGGGGGCTGTGGGATTCAAACCCAGGTCCCCAGGTTTGCAGCTCAGTGCTCTTAACCACTATGCTATACTGCCTCCTCCAGATTAACATTTTTAATGACTTGACACCTGAGGTAATAGAAAAGCATAATGCCTTTCTCCCACTAACGAGGTGAGTAAAAGAAGTGGGTCTCAAATACAGTTTAATGTTTCCAATGATGCTCCAAGTCTTGACATCTGATGACCCCAAAGAACTTAATGGGTCTGCGGCAGTGAAGGTGGGTCTGCTCAAATACTTACCCCATCTCTTTAAGAACTTTGATTTTAGTACTCAGTCAATCAAAATGCCTACTATGCTGCATTAAATATTTTCTAACAGTTTTCTTGAAAGCATGGTTACCTGAAATTTTTCCTCAGCCAGAGTGGTAGCTCATTAGAGGATGGGCAGGTCTTTTCCTTCAGCTCAGAATGGCACCACTCAATCAAATTTATTGGATAAATAGAAACATAAAAGTAGTCCCTGATCACTGAGCCAAAATACACAGAGCCAAGTTTGAAAAAGTGTGTACTTTTTTGATACTCATTCAGACTCTGGGGGTAGTAGGAGGAGCCCAATGACAACTTCCCTTATCTTGTCTTGCTGAGATGGGCACAGGCCCTTCGGTGGCAGCAGCAGTTGGGTGTCGCATTATTTTGAAATATTCAAAGAAAACTGCAAAATGTACACCTTGCTGCTCTAGCTGTTATACTGTGTATTGTTTTGCTTGCATGTTCAGGGGCTTGTGTATCAGAGTACATAAGTCAAACAAATCAGGATTTTACAAATTGTGGTGCTGTGTGTGGGAAGGAGGTGGAATCTGGCTGCACGCTCAACATCTCTCTCTCTCTCTCTCTCTCTCTCTCTATCCCTTCACTATTAGGTAATCAGGCCATTATCTCTATTACTGAATCATGGCTATCTCATAAGATACCTGATTCCATTGATGGCTACACAATGTTTCACCTAGACAGACTGTCCAAGAGCGGGGGTGGCTGTTTGGTATACCTACATGATGGACTCAAAGGGCAAGTTATGTCAAACAGTCTCTCAACTGAAGAAGCTCAAATCCTATCCATTAAGCTCACAATCAGTCAACAGAGAAAGAACATTCTGCTCTCAACAGTCTATCTATCCCCTGGTGGGCAAGGAATAGGAACTGAGCAGTTTGTTAACTTATTTAAACAATCCAAGCAGAAATGGGGACATATTACTTCGGGAGACTTTAATACAAATTGGCTGGCTCAGGACACCGTGACTATAAGAGACCACATTACTACACTTTACCTGTCTCAGTTGTTGCCTGAAGCAACCAGGCATAACTACCGTACTGGCACCTCCACTCTAATTGACTGGTTACTCACCACATGCCCTGAATACATAGCCAACATATCTGTGCTCCCCAATTCCCTAAGTGACCATTCGCCTGTGTGCTTCACGTGGTCTAACAAGTATCAGAAAAGCCCCCCTCAGTGCTCTAGAAAAAGAACAGTTTAATAATTTTAAGCAATTTCTAAAAATGGCAGACTGGAAACCCCTAGATAAAATGGAGGACACTAATCAGGCTCTCGATTATTTTACTTTTATCTTTAATTATGCCTGCAACATCTTTGCACCCTATAAGTCCTCAAAAGTGAAAGGAGCCTCTAACCCATGGCTATCAGGTGCTATCATTGAGCAACTGAAACACAGGGACAACCTATGGCATAAGGCTATGGCCACTGGAAAGATGATCGACTATACAGTCTATAAAGAGGCAAGGAATAGATGCACTAGACTGGTAAGGAATGTGAAGGCAAATTATTACAAAGAAGAGCTGGGTAGGACCTGGGCAAATGGTAAATTATTCTTGAACAACCTAAAACCATGACTGGTAAGGATTCCAATGCACATCCTGAACTGATTAATACTGAATCAGGCACACTACAGAAGCCAAAGGCCATTGCCAATGCTTTCAACATGGCATTCATGGACCTTAGCTCAGTTCTACCTCAGGAATACCTTACTAACCAACCCCTTAGCAAGTACAATAGTGGTGACATGCATCCAGCCCATAACTCCGGAAAACCTTTATTTTATTTTAAACAAATCTCGAAGATGGAAGCCTTAAAATACATTAGAAGGGTCCTTGGCAAAATTAGCATTGCAAGTGACATGCTGGACTTGAAACTTATTGTTCTCACTCTCAATGAAATAACCACTCCCCTCACCAAACTATTTAATTTATCACTGAGAACAGGGGTCTTCCCTAATAAATGGAAGATGGCACATGTCACCCCGGTACTGAAAAGTGGGGACAGGACATCTCTGGGTAACTATAGACCAATTTCAATACTCCCTCCTCTTTCAAAGGCCTATGAAGGAATAGTAGCTGATCAGGTGGTTGAGTACCTTAACAAATATGATCTACTGTGTACACAACAACATGGTTTCAGAAAAAAACATAGCACCGTAACTGCTTTGGTAGAATATACCAGTCACCTGTATGACACCCTAGACAGTGGCAAGTCTGTAAGGTCTATATTTATAGATCTTACAAAAGCCTTTGACACTGTGAACCATCAGGTATGTCTTGGAAACCTAGTGTCACTAGGCCTGTCTTATGATACAGTAAACTGGTTTAGCAGTTATCTGTCCCACAGGACACAATGCGTACAAATTGCTGAAGTAGCATCTGACCCTAGGGATGTGACCCTGGGGGCACCACAAGGGTCTATACTTTGTCTGTTGCTCTTCAGTCTTTCCCTAAATTCACTGCCCTCTGCTTGCTCATCTGGCATGGTGTTGTACGCAGATGATGCTGTCATTTCTGTTCCAGGAACCCAAGCAAACGAAACCTCCGCTTCCCTGCAAGATAGTTTTGGAAAACTAGAGATATGGTTTGTCCAGAACAAATTAATTCTAAACTATAAAAAAAATGATGCATTTAACTTTATCACACAACAGGAAGAAAGCTGACCCCCTGCTCATCATAAGCAATAAAGCGGATAGGCTTGAACAAGTTCACTCATTCAAATACCTTGGTATCCACCTCGATTACATTCTTTCCTTCACTGGTCACATCAAGCATGTCATCAGAGCTGCAAACGTCAAACTGGGAATTCTCAACAGGCATCGGCATTCAATGACCCCAGAGGCATTGAGCCTGGTAACCAGGAGCTCAATACGTACCACAGTAGATTACGGACTTATTTACAGTGCAGCAATGGACTCTGCATTAAAAAGAATTAAGACACTCGAGCAAAACTTGCAGGCTAGTCCTGGGGGCAGATCGGTATACCCATACCTGTCATCTTTATGGTGAGACAGGTTGGCTTCTCCTGCAGCAAAGTGCCAAGTACCAAGCCTGCCTACTTGGGAAGAAAGCACTGCTGGGATTAACACCTGCCTCAATGGCCCATATCTTTCAATGTGCCAAATCCTCTAATATGACCAGGAGCTCAATTAAGAGTGTGCTCCATGTACCCTTTAGATGCACTACCTTTGCCCAGTGTGCTCTATCTGTAAGGGGGCCTCAATGGCTCAATGACCTGCCAAGTTCTCCGGCTGATTGTGGGAAAATTGGCCCCTTTAAAAAATAATTACATCTACTGCTGGCACAAGTGAATCCTTGTGACTGCCCCCACCTTGATCTGTGCTCCTACATAGATTACCCTGGCTAGCTCCCCACTATCTTTATTTACCCCCTTCCTCCGTTCTGCTTCCTTTTTCCATTTCTACTTCCCTCCACCCCTTGCCTAGCCCTCCCTTTTCCGTTACCTCTCCTCCTAGCTAGTCATCTCCCAGACAAGGCCTAGGGGGCTGCCATCTAGAAACATGACAGCACTTCTGACATATCCCTGGCAAATTCTTTCCTCAGTGCTTGACCTTTACCTTTCCCCTCCCTTGGTTCCTCTCCACTGACATGCTTGTTGCTCTCTGGTGTTATCACCATGGTTAGTCCCTCATTACACTTAACCCCATCCCTCTACCTTTCCCTTCTTTTTCTCCCAATCAAAAAACTGCTTGTCTCCCACTTTAAACCTACCTAGTCCTCCATAATTCTCCTCCCCCCCCCCTTTAATTATTCCTGACAATGCCTTTATTGATGGCTACTTCTATCTGCTGGTTGCAATTAGAAATAAACTGGCAACTCTCACAGACAACAAGCACTTTACAACATTGCAAGATGATGATTCGTTTTAAGCTTGCACCTCTGTAACTATGTTCTTACTTTACCACGGTTATTTTTCCAGTAACTATGTTTGTGTTCATCTTACCTGTTACACTGTTTCTTGTATCTTGACTTGTCTTTTACTGATTTGTCTTTATACCACCTTGACTTGGAGCCTTTGTAAAAGAACCCCTGTGCTCAAAGGTATTAATCCGAAATGTGAAATAAATAAAACTTTACGTATGTGTCTTGGTAGATGCCATAGTGTTGCTTAGTTTTTGAACTCTAAGTCTTACTGAATTGAGGAGAAAAACAAAAGGAAAAGCATTATGGGCTGGGTTTATTAAGCATGGCAATTTCATTCAGCACAGGTGTTATGGAGATCCTGGCTTTATAAATCCTTTAGAATTTCTGGGATAGTCGCCATCTTGTTTTACAATCAGCAACACAACAACGGTTAAGACATTTCAGCTGGAAGTTTATGGAAGATTTAAAAAACAGCACAGGCAGCCCAATCTGTGCATGTGGAGGGGCTGTTAATTATAAGCACTCTCAACACTAGCACATTGTATGATGATAAAAATGGCAACGCCCACCACTAGAAATACCTAACTGGCACAAAATGAATGTTTTAGTGTTGGAAAAAATACAGCATTTGCTATTAAAAAAAGAATACTCAATTCACTACCAGTGTTAAGAAACATAGAAACATAAACTTTGATGGCAGATAAGGACTGCTTGGCCCACATAGCCTGCCCATTTCCCTACCTACAGGATAAGCTGCAGATCCTATTTAACCAACAGCATATTTCTTCCTAACCACCACAAGAATTGTCTTATGTCTGTCCCATGCATTCTTGAATTCCCACACCATTTTAGACCCCACAACCTCCTCAGGAAGGCTGTTCCATGCGTCCACCACCCTCTCTGTGAAAAAATACTTCCTCACATTGCCCCTGAGCTGTCCTCCTCTATCTTCAAATTGTGTCCCCTTGTTCTTGCACATCTCTTTTTCTGAAAGATGCTACCCTCTTGGATTTTGTTGATTCCACTGAGGTACTTAAAAGTTTCTATCATGTCCGCCCTCTCCCTTCTTTCCTCAAGGGTATACATATTAAGCTCCTTTAGACTTTCCTCATATGGCTTCTCTTGCAGACCCTGTACCATTTTAGTTGCCCTCCTCTGGACTGCCTCCATGCTGTCTTTGTCCTTGTGGAGATGGGGTCTCCAGAACTGGATGCAGTACTCCAGATGGGGTCTCACCAACTGTCTGTACAGAGAGATAACAACCTCCTGTTTTCTGCTGGTGATGCCTCTCCCTATACATTCCAGTATCCCTCCAGCCCTCCCTACTGCCTTCTCACATTGCTTACTAACCTTAAGGTCATTTGATATGATTACCCCAAGTCCCTTTCCATTTTTGTTGTTGATACTACCTCTCCCCCCATTGTGTAATCTTCCCCTGGGTTTTTGTTTCCCAGGTGCATTATTTTGCAGTTCTTTGCATTGAATCCAAGCTGCCATACTTCTGACCATTCCTCCAACCTTGCCAAGTCCCTTCTCATCCTTTCCACACCTCCTTGTGTAGCAACCCTGTTGCAGATCTTTGTGTCATCTGCAAAGAGGCATACTTTTCCTTCCAGTCCCTCTGCAATGTCACTTATAAAGACAATAAAAAGGACTGGACCCAGTACTGAACCCTGAGTACCCCACTAGTAACCCCTCTTTCTTCAGAGTGGACTCCATTTACAGTTACCTTCTGTGTCCTGTTGTCCAGCCAATGTTTTACCCAGGCTACCACCCTGGGACTCACTCCCAGGCTGGTTAATTTGACTATTAATCTTTTGTGTGGGACTGTGTCAAATGCCTTGCTAAAGTCTAGAAAGGCTATGTCCACAGCCCCTCCTTGGTCTACTACTTTGGTCACCCAGTCAAAGAAATCAATTAGATTCATCTGACATGACCTTCCGCTGGACCCCATGCTGCCTTGGGTCCTGTGCCCCACTGGCCTCTAGGTACTTGACAGTTCTTTACTTCAGAAGTGATTTCATCACTTTCCCTACTACAGAGGTCAAACTGACAGGTCTGTTGTTTCCTGCCTCTGTTTTGCTCCCACCTTTGTGAAGGAGAATCACATCCATCTTCCTCCATTCCTCGGGTACCACACCATCCTCCCATGATTTGTTAAAAAGGGTAGTCAGTGGTGTCACTAGTTCTCTCCTTAAATCTTTTACAATTCTGTGGTCAATTCCATCAGGCCTCATTACTTTGTCCATCTTCAGTTTTAGGAGTTCTTTCAGAACCCTTTCTTCTGTGAATCCAGAGTGCTTCTGTTAATTGGATTAGGCACCTCCTTCTCCTCCTCCTCTTTTCTGAATACTGAGCAGAAGTATTCATTCAGTATCCCTGTTTTTTCACTGTCCCTCTCTGCCCACCCACCGTCCATTCTATTCAGCCTCACTATCCCTCCCTTTGTCTTTCTATGCTCCCTGATATACCTATAAAAGGTTTTAGCCCCCTTCTTAACTGAGTTGGCTATATTTTCCTCAGTTTGGGCCTTTGCTATTCTGACTACCCTCCCTGTTTCCTTCTGCCTTAACTGGTACAGTTCTCTGTTCTGCTCCTTCTGTGTTTTTCCTTATACTTCCTAAATGCTACCTTTTTCTCCTTAACCTTCACTGCCACCTCTTTTGAGAACCATAGTGTTTTTTTTCTTTCATTTTGATTTGTTTATTTGCTTCACACAAAGGCTTGTTGCCTCTGTGATGGCAGTTTTGATGTTTCCCCATTGTTGCTCCACCCCTCCTTCTAGCTTGCTTGCTAGTGCTTTTCTAAGGCACTCTCCCATCTTGCCAAATCAGCCCTCCTGAAGTCAAGAACCCTCACTTTTGTATGGCTTGACTCTGTAGCTGAGTTTATTGTGGACCACACTATTTGATGGTCACTTGTTCCCAGATGGCTACCCACTTCTAGATCTGAGATCCTCTCACTGTCCCCATTTGAGAGTATGAGGTCTAAGATTGCTCCCTCATGAGTGGGTTCCAACACTAGCTGTCTGAGGTATGCCACCTGAAGGGCATCAAGAATGGCCCTGCTTTTGGATGTGGCTGCAGCAAAGGTGCTCCAGTTAACATCTGGCATATTAAGGTCCCCCATCAACAGTATCTCCTTTGTCTGCCATCCTAAGGATGCCTTCTATAATATCCTTGTTCATTCCTCCTCCTGACATGGGGTCTGTATATAACCCTGTGTGGGACTGTGGTGCCATTTCAGTCTCTCATAAGGTGGAATGCAGTGCCTCCTTTCCTCCCTGTTTACTCTTTGTTCAGTTGCTTTTTCCTTCCTCAGCATACAGAGCTACTCCACCCCTCTTTTCTCCCTGTCTCCTGTGGTTGTACCCCGGTATGTTAACATTCCAGTCATGGTTCTCTGTGTACCATGTTTCTGTGGCTGCTCTGATATCCAGGCATCCCTCTTCCATCAAGGCCACCAGTTCAGGGAGCTTGTTGCCCACACTATGGGTGCTGGTACTCATTACCTTCCATTTCTTGATGGCCTTACCCCTAAGGCTAACCTAAATATATTTCATATTTGGTACTTAAGGGATGCCAGTGATATAAACTGGGACTGGATGGCATCTCTGAATGTCAGCATGTTATAGACTGATCATATCAAATCTGGTCATCATATGCAGGTTTTGCACCCACAGTTTCTTGGATTACAAAAATGCTCCAAATCTCAAAATATAAAAAGTACTAAGAGATTGTCTGTAATCTGAATGTGTTAAATGCCTTTAATAGTAACACTCTGTAAATTCAATTCAAGGCTGATATATTACTTAATTTTAAAATGCTTTAAATGGTTCTTCAGGTATAAGTTTATTTCTTCCCTTTTAGTCTGACTGAAAAGAAAGGTAATACCATAGTTCTTAAACATGCTTTGGGAATAGATTTAAAAGCTAGAAAGAACTAGTTTATGATCAAAAGAAAGTTATGTTTTAAATAACAAGTAGAACAATTAACGTAACATATTAGTAGAGTAATAGCAAAAGAAGCTCTAATATATACCTTTTGTTAAATCCTGGAGTTTCCTCAATCCCTTGCTGGAAACGAATCTTAAATGTGCATAGACAAACAACTGTTGAATACTTTGAATACCAAGTGCCTGTATATTTTTTTCTTTTTTCATTTTATAGGTACCAGCCTATGGTTCCACCCATTCAGAGTGCTAGCATTAGTACATCCGGTCATCAGGGTACCAAGTTGGGATTTTGCTGACCCCTGTTTTTGTGGGGAGCTGCACCCCACCCCCTTTATTATTATTCTGATGGGGCGTGGATCTCAGTGAGGGGGCACGAATCCAAAAATCAATGCTCTGATGTGCCATCACATTAATGCCAGTGCTCTAATGGCCGGAAAGGCCAACCTATATGGGGGGGGGTCTTGGCATTTCTCTAGCTATTCAGGAATGTGCAAAGGGACTCTTTTGAGTTTAAACACACACACCCTACATTATGCCAGTACTTTTGTCTGGCATTAGTACTACGTCTACGAAGGGGGAAGTTTAACATCAGCATAACCAAAGTTCACTCTGTCTTCTTGATATTAAGCAGCTTATTTTATATTTCTCTATGTCTAATAGTATCTTCTCTGTCTATTTCTTTTCTCTTTGTGGCCATGTAAGTGTAGACAGTTTTGTGCTTAAGCTTAATGTCATTTCTGCTCTGCTGGATGCAAACCCAAGGTTTAAATGTGTTTTGGAGATATATAGAGCAATTAGATACCACATACTGTATACTTATTTCATGGCCACTGACAAAGAAAACAATTTGATTACATGGAATGTAAGAGACCTAAACCATAAACTCCAAAGATCTACAGTCTTACATTACCATAGAAAACTTAACCCTTCTATAGTTTTCTTACAGATAACACATCTAAACAACAAAAAGTAAACGTTAATGCAAAGAGTATGGATTGGACAAATATTTAGGGCAGGACAAGGCTCTAAAAAGCAGGGGTATTAATATTAATTAAAAGAGGTTTACCTTTCTAGATGTGTTGCACAGTAACAGATGATTTGGACATTATGTTATAGTCAATGAAAAATTGGAAGACACACTTCACTTTAGTAAACATTTATGGACCCATAAATCCAACACATAGGGCTCAATTCACAAAGCCCTGAGAATGATGCAAGGTGCCTGCACCAAATAGAAATGGCGCAAGTGGCACTTTGCAACAAACATTGCCCTTTGAGCTATTCACAAATGCAGCCTGTGACAAACGTAGGCTGCATGCACCAAAGGGGACTTGTGCCAGCCGTATACTACAAAATGGGCTGCAGCATGGTGCTGGAGGACTTACAGCAGCCACCAGCAGCCAGATCTCCTGAAAGTGCAATCCACAAAACTCTCCCAGAGGGAGAATTTCTAAGTACCCTTAGACCACCGTCAAGGAAAAAATGTAATCCTTCCCTGGTGGTATAGTGCCCCAAACCCCGATGCCGCAGGTAAGAATGCTTGATAAATACAATGCTGTTTTCAATCCCCATAGTCCCAGGTTTTAGAACTTAGAAAGACCCCCCTTTCCTGGTGATCTAGTGGCTCCTCCCCAATCCCCAATGTCAGGTGTAGTATGATTTAATACCCCCATTCCCTGGTGGTGTAGTTGCCCCCTTCCTGATCCCCAATGCCACTGGTAGTAATACTGTAATAAATAAACTCTCTTTCCCAATCCCCAATGCTGCTGTTATCAATTAAGCAATAAGACACGACAAGGTGTGTGTTATCATGTAATAACTTCACTCCTGGGGTGGATTGAAACACGATGCGAAGCTGAGTGCTTCTGCCACCCCAGGAGTGACGTTATTACACGATAACACACACCTTGGAGTGCCTTATTGCAATTATACAATAGCTCGATTTACAAAATGAAAAATAAATTAAAAAATGTTTTTAGTAGATGTTTTTTGTTTCTGAAGAGACAACAGTGATCAAAAAGGTCCAATAAATCCATACAGTGATGTTGTTGTGTAATAACATCACTGTCTCAGGTACCCACTGACCAATCAGAATACAGGAAATGTCCTTGCCATTGTATAATAAATAATGAACCCCCCATCCGTGGTGTTCTAGTGGAACCCCAGCCCCCCACTCCAGCAGGATGTGCCCACCACCCCACTTCCCCATCCCGAAAAAGAGCGCATGACCGGCACAGCTCACCTCTTACCTCCATGACCTGCTGCAGACTGAACTGTCACTGAGCATACTATATTGTACACTATATAGTAGGTTCAGTGACAGCTTTTCTTAAAGCATTATATTTATTCTTAATGTTACCCTTCTGCATACTGAAAAAATTGTTTATAAATATTCAAAGTATAATTTCCAACTTCATATGGGCTAACAAAAAAAGCAGATTAGCATACAATAAAATGACTCAATCTAAAGGAAATGGGGATTTAAAAGTTCTTGATTTGTGTCTTTATTTAGTTTCCTGCACAGCTACTCAATTTTCTAAACTGCTCCATGCAAACAAAAAAAAAGCAAATTTTGGAAACAGAAATCAATTTACTGACAGCTCAAAATACTAATATATTTTCTTTAATGTTTGTTAGTCCTCTTAAACCACTTAGTAATAAAATTGTCACAGACACTTTACAACAACATTCACAGTGATCGTCTATACTGGGATGAACACAGGTAAACCAAGAATGCAACCTTTATGGCATAATCCGAATTTTACCAGGGATAAACAGATGTATGTAAAAGAAAGATGGGAAATGAATGGAATATAGAAACTAACAGCCATATTACACAGAAATGAATTTACTCAGTTTTCAAAGTCAGAACAAACATTTGACATTCCTAGAAAAGACCGTGGGCCAGATATTCAAAACTTTGCCCAGGGGCCAAATTAGCACTGCCCAGCGGGCAAACTGAGCCCGGAGCACAAAGCAAGCCATATTCAAACGGAATAGCCCAGGGCAAACAGCTTCTGAATATAGCATGGTAATGAGGCCATGCAAACTGGGCTGGGAGTGCAGGGCAAACATTGCCCTGGAATAAGACAGCACTGAATAAAACAACCAGGAAGTGCAACCCATAACAACAACACAGTACACAGCAACGTGAGGGCAGGTACAGACTTAACTACGTGGCCAATGTGTGTGCCAGCAAATGCATGGACTCAGTACAGTTGCAGGAAGCAGCAGATGAGAAAGAACAGTGATCAAAACTTTACAATATTCCCCGTACTATTAGCGCCACGCACACATTAGCTGAGCTACAGTTAGCTCTGGAGCAAACACGCTTGCCCGGAGCTAAAATGTGCCATATTCAAAAGTGCTATGCAAATGAGCCTACTTAGGTAGTCTCTGGGCAAACAACCGGATTAGCATCTCATTATACCCTGATTTGCACACAGTTTGCCTAGCGGTACTGCAGGGTCCCATAGAGCCACCTGTAGGTCAGTCTGGAAGTACAGGGCAGACAAGGTCCAACCGCAGCTCCATCTGTAGGTCAGTCTGGCAGTGCACGATGATAGCTACAGGCTACAGGTAAACAGTACAGCATAGCATAGCATAGCATATTGTACCCCAGGGGACAGGACAGCATAGGCACAGGTGGTGGTGGTGCTGCATGCAACTGTCACACTGTAGGGCATGCTACAGTGCACAGCAGACACTACAGTAGCAAGGGAGACAGTAGTGTGAGGGACGTAGCACTGCCTATGGTGTGTAGGGCAAGTGATGCGATTGCACTGTACACAGTGACAGGCCCAACCTGCAGGTGTTTACTGACAGTCGACATTACTGTTACACTGTTGTGTGACCCACAGATGCTGTACCTGTGGCATGTGATGCTCACAGTGACATGTACATATCTGGCTTTGTGTGTTGTGGCAGTTGTACAGCTGTGTGGTATGTGGCTGGGGGGGATATAGTATCCGAAAGGCACACTAGTGTTGGGGTATTCCTAATACTGGCCCATGTGCACTGCATGCTGAGTCCCAGCCTTGTGGCCACACCTGGTCTGTGGCACAGCCTGGCCACCCATACACACCCCTCAACATCCTCCATGCCCACAGTGCTGCATGTGTGCAGGCATCTGTTTTGTCCACAGATATGTGTGGTCAGCAGGTGTGCTGTATGGCTACACCGCCATGCTGTCCACTGGCGGCAGGGTCACCACTACTGCCTGGCATGGCTGGGACTGGTGGCAGATGATGGCATCATTGTGATGCCATTGGTTAGCAGCAAGCTTCCACTATGTTTGGCTTTATCTATGTGTTATATTTATGTATTAGGGTCGCGCAAGACCCGCGCTAAACCCCAGCAAATCCCGCGCACAGCCATTTATGTTCATAAAGCTGATTGCCAGGATTAAGACCAACTTTTTCTGGCGTGGCTCTTACACTGCTGCTAACTGTCGGCTAGGTCGCGCTTAAACCACTTAGCGCCAAGCGCTAGCCACTGAATATAAGCATTGCACTTGTATTCATGTCAGTTTGCCCCTTGCATACATTATACTTTTGCCTGGCGCTAATGCAGTTTGCCCGCGCTATTTGGCCTTTTGAATATGGCAGACCTGCGCTAATCCCGCGTTAAACCTGCACAAATGATTTTTGCCCAGCGCAAAGTTTTGAATATCTGGCCCCATGAATTCTATTCATCACTAAAAGACAGCGTAATGCTAAAGTAGTTTCAAGATTCAAGTAGTTTATTGTGCAACTTGTTATCATTTTAACAATTTAAAAGCATTCAAAACACATAACAAAAGTTTTGGAAAATTCCAGTATAGTCACATAAATACAAATACAGTAAAAAAGCAAGCAATGCAATAATTATATATTCATAAATATAGCATTGGTAACTAGTATCTTATTATGTTTGTTTGGAGCACTTCAAATGACATTGCACTAAATATTACATTCTATTAATACAACGTGTCTGATACAGAAATATAAGAATTCTGGTATTTACCATTCTATGCCAGTACACTATTCAAATGCTCAGTAATATTTTGAGAAGATAATACAATCAAAAGTTAACAATTCTTGGGATAATTCCAAGTTACAAACCTTATATCAGGGCATTATCTAAGTCCCTGGTAAACATTTTTAGGGTTGAGCTGTGGTTTCTATGCTAAACCTCAAATTTTGCACTTTAATAACTTTGCAACCTATCAATGGATTTGCATGAAATTTTGTATGCACAGTCTTGTGTGGTACATCTCCTGATGTGGCAAGTTTAATTTTGGTTGGATTTGTGGATTCTAAGCTGCACATAGTAAAAAAACTTTAAAAACCGCTGTTTTTTGCGGTACCAGGTGATAACATCACTGGCACAATAACGCCGGGCAAGACGTCGCAGGCAGCACAAAGCAGTTGAAAATGCCACTGGTACATTACATTGCAGGCAGCGATACCACGGAACACATCACAGTGGGGATCGATGATTGCAGGACATAACAATGCAGGAAGGGAGCAGGAGAACTGGCCGGCCGCATATGAGGTAGGTGTCCTCCATGAAGCAGGGGCACCACGGGCACGGGTAGCAGTGTCTGTGGCCAGAGTAGGCAGGCTGTCTGTTAGCAGGTTCAGGGGGTGTGGGTGGGTCTGCAGTTCAGGGGCTCACAGGGCTGTGTGGATTGGTGCCCTGGAGGCACATCCCACCATGGGGTTGGGGCACTGGGATCTGTGGCTACAGTGTGCCCTGTGGAGTCCTGTCTGTTTGGCTCCCTGGTGTTGGCCTTCAATGGCTGCCGGTGCGGCAGCATGGTGGCATTGGAGCTGTTCCCTATTGGTCGGTGTGGCACTGTACTCCCTCCTCAGATGTCCCAGTGCCATGCCAACTGGGTGCCACACCATGTCTGCTGCCATTGCCCTACCTCCATCTCCAATCAGGCTCTGTGGGGGTTGGCAGCACACCGCGGGTTGGTACCATGCCGTATTGCTGCCCGCAATGTAATGTACCGGTGGTGTTATCGACCACGATGTGCTGCCTGTGATGTTTTGCCCAGCGTTATTGTGCCAGCGATGTTATCACCTGGTACCATTTTTTGCACTTTTATGTCATTGAGCTGCACTCAGATGATTTGGAATTTTGGTCTGACATTTTCAGGGCAGAAAGGACTTTCCTTATGGACTATATTGAGCATGCTATGTATGTTTGATAATGAATAAACAATTGAAGAGGTTTGACATCTTTTATAACTGAATATTCAAGATAAACAAAATTATACGACAGGTATCTCCTGTCAGAACACAGGGAAACTGTCATTTAATGCCCCATGAACTACTACAGCAACATTTTGGACACTCCTACAGTAGGTTATCCACATTCTGGCAACTCCCACAGTAGGTTATCCACATTTCAGACCTGCCCACAGTAGGTTATCCACATTTCAGACATGCCCACAGTAGGGTATCCATTTAGTCCACAGACCAAAAAAAAATGGAAAAAGGTATGTTACTCTTTAACTACCACCTCACTTTTAAAATCATGGGCTCAAAATTCCTAGCCATATAATAGTAATAACATTCAGTTGGAAGGAGTATACTCAGAACAACCAGCTTCAGTGGTTGATTAAATGCCTCAGCCTTCAGCCTTTAGCCTCAGTATTTAATCCACTTCAGCTGGTTATTCCTTCATATACTCTGGCTAACTGAATGTTATCACTGGGGGCCTGGTGTCAAGAAAAGGGGCACAGGTTGGTAGGAGGGTGGGGGGGGACTTGAGAGAACAGCAGTCTATACACAAAAGATAGACTGCACCTAAAGAGGAAGGAAAAAATGTACTGAAGGCAAGGATAGAGAAGAACACTGAGGAGCATTTAAACTGGGAGGGGGTAGCAGGATGGATAGAGGAGTTCAGAGGCCTAGTGATGTGAAACCAAATGTGCTTACCCCCCGAGATAGCAAGGTAAGGAGGAAGTTAAATACTAAGGGAGCAGACATAAAGGGAAAGAGGCAGGGGGAAGGGTAGAGACAATGGTTGGAGGGTGGTAACGTTAAATGCTAGGAGTCTGGTGACTAAGGGGGCAGAACTACAGGCTCTCCTGGAGGAGGGAGGAGTGGACTTGATGGCTATAACCAAGACATGGGCCACCCAAATCTATGACTGGGATATGAAGGTTCTGGGGTACAGATTACACCAGAAGGAGGGGGGGGAAGGGGAAGGGGGACTGGCACTGTACGTAAAGGAGGGATTAAAATGTGTAAGGGAGGAGGGAGACGAGGGAAATATAGAAGCACTGTGGGTGCAACTACAGGATCCCAAGAATAGATCACTAAGACTGGGGGTGGTGTACAGGCCACCCTCTCAATCTGAAGGGATGGACAGGATACTGGCAAAACAGATCAGGAGGAACTGCGGAAAGGGGGGGATGGTGATAGTAGGGGACTTCAACCTGCCGGGGGTAGAGTGGGACACACCGACCACAAAGAACAGAAGAGAGCAGGTAATGTTGGACACCTTCCAGAAAAGCTTTCTAGTACAGTTGGTCAAGGAACCAATTAGGGAAAAGAACACCCTTGACCTCATACTTATGACCAGGGAGTGGGTGAGGGATGTGAGGGTGGAGGAACCAGTTGGGTGGGGGGACCATCAGACAGTATGGTTCCAGTTACAGATGGCTAAAGAGAGGGGAGCATCTGGCACAAGGGTGCTGGATTTCAGGAACACTAACTTTAAGATGATGAGGGAAGTAGTACAGGGGTTCCTGTGCAAAATTCAACCTGGTATGGCGCAACAAAGGTGGGAATTGATAAGACAGGGGATAATGGAGGCAACAGAAACTTGTTGTAGGGCCCAGACTAAGAAGGCCAGGGGAAAGAAACCCAGCCAGATAAGCAAAGGGGTGTTAGACTGGGTGAGTACGAAAAGGGCAGCTTACAGGAGATACAGAAAATCGGGGAGGGGGGAGGATAGGGAGGAATATCTGCAAGAAGCAAAGGAAGTAACCAAGGGGGTAGGGGCAGTCAAGGTGGTAAGAGAACTCAGGCTGGTGCAGGGCATAAAAAGGGGGGAAAAGACTTCTTTAGGTACATCATAAGAACCAAATAAGGCTGCATTTGCTCTATATATGAAACATTGTATTGCCTGCTTAAAACTGCTGTAACAAATGTTTTTTTAAAAAACATTAGCTGTTTGGAGCCCTAGCCAACTCTTAGCTAGGAGGAGGAGTTGTAGTCCGAGGTTTCCTCACTACAACTCATTTCTACATTATAATTGTGTGCATTTTACTTTTGACTGCAGACTTGTTATTCTGTTATTAACTAAGTCTAAAGACACACTTTTATTACTTGATTTTAATTAGTGTTACAGCGTGGGGCAGCGCGACCTGTGCCTCCACTTCCAGGTCCTTTAGGCTATTTATAGCCTGCCCTGCTGCGAGCGCTTACTGCTGCATTTGCTGTATATATGAAACATTGTATTGCCTGCTTAAAACTGCTGTAACAAATGTTTTTTTTAAAAAACATTAGCTGTTTGGAGCCCTAGCCAACTCTTAGCTAGGAGGAGGAGTTGTAGTCTGAGGTTTGCTCACTACAACTCATTTCTACATTATAATTGTGTGCATTTTACTTTTGACTGCAGACTTGTTATTCTGTTATTAACTAAGTCTAAAGACACACTTTTAATACTTGATTTTAATTAGTGTTGCAGCGTGGGGTAGCGCAACCTATGCCTCCACTTCTGGGTCCTTTTGGCTATTTATAGCCTGCCCTGCTGCAGTGGGGTGAGCAGCGCAGCAGGCGCTGGCGGTGCATCACGCAGCGGTCGCTAAGATAAAGACACGCTCGCCCGCGCGTGTTATGCATGTTGGGCGTTTGGGAGTTCCGTTAAAGATTATACCATTGTATGGTTTCAACTGTGCAAGTAATACCCAGGGTAAGCTACTAAGTGTAATAAGCCACCATTGTATTAAAATTCATAAAACATGGCTAATATTATTACTACTGACGGAAAGGTGGGCACCAAATGCATATTATGCAATATGTATGATCTAGAAATAGGGACAGAAAACATTGCTGCATTTATTTGCAATAAATACATAAGAA
This sequence comes from Neoceratodus forsteri, assembly GCA_016271365.2. Classification (NCBI taxonomy): domain Eukaryota; kingdom Metazoa; phylum Chordata; order Ceratodontiformes; family Ceratodontidae; genus Neoceratodus; species Neoceratodus forsteri. The sequence goes on from CM057453.1 coordinate 910,137,758, forward strand.
TTAAAGAACTGGAGGATGAAATAACAATGATTGATAAAAGATTAAGAAGTTTAGAAAATAGTCAAAAAGAAACTGCAAAAAGACTACTTATTACTAATGATCCAACTTGTTTGAAAACACCTGGTACAAGCGTCACTTATGATATCAATCAGTCTGGAAGTGTTACTAGAAAGAGACCAAGACAAGATGATATTGCCTCTGACTCAGACAATGATTGGTTTACAATCCAACATAGAAAAACTTTTAAAAGGGGAAGAAAAGCTGAAACTTTTCTGTTACTAATCCATAATAAATATGATCCTCTAACAAATCCTATTACTGATGTCATCGAGGATGATGAAACTACTGTACCTAGTACTTTAAATGAGGCATACAATTCTATTACACAAATTAGTACCACTAATAACCTTTCACAAGGGGATCTTATTAATTTCATAGAAAACCAATGTAATGTGGAAACTAATGTAGAAAGTATGGACATACGAATTTCGAGTCAGGATGATATTGATGCACCAAAAATCTTTGTGCTAGGTGATTCCATGTTATCCAATCTAGATAGAATTATCTGTAACCCAAATAAAGCCACCCGTACACTATCATGTTTCCGCGGGGCCAAGATTAGTGACATTGCCAAAATGAGTTCCAAGATCTTACAAGGTTGTAATGATAATGATTTAGTTATTATTCATATCGGGGTGAATAACATCTGGCATGAGACAACCCAAATGATTAAAGAGGCATATGTTGGACTGGCAAACATTTTGGCTGAGATTGGAGTTCATACTGTGTTTTCAGAGATTCTTCCAGTTCCTAGGGCTAATTATACTTTGACCAATAAAATCAAACACATTAATTCCTGGCTCAGAGTATGGTGTCTCAAACAAAACATTATATGCCTCACTCATTGGGAACAGTTTTATAATAACAAAGCTTACTATGCTAAGGATGGTTTACACTTAAATAGGTTGGGCAAGGAGACTTTAAGTCTAAAACTTAATACACATATAGATGTTTTTTTATGCAAAACTCAGGGGTAGAAAGTGCAAGGTTATCACCAGCTTGTGAGCCTAAAGTTCCAGAATCTGTTTCAACTATATATAGGAAAGAACTAAATGCTAAAATAAAACTACTTTTATTAAATGCTAGGAGTCTGAGTAACAAAATTGGTGAACTTCAAGTAATCTTACATAATGAAAATATAGATATTTGTGGTGTCACAGAAACCTGGTTCAGCAAGGGCCAATGAGGTCACAATATTAATGGATATACCTTATTTAATAAAAATCATTTATATTCTAAGGGTGGTGGAGTTGCCATCTATGTCAGAGATAACATAATTTGCTCTGAAGTTGGTTCATATAAAGAACCTCCCTTAGGCTTTGAAATTATTTGGATTAAAATAAACAATAAACAACTCCCGGTTACGATAGGGTTATGTTATAGACCCCCAACCATGGACACTGCTAATAGTGAAAATATGTGCGACTATTTGGAGAATATTAACTTTAAGACAGACATTATTCTTATGGGTGACTTCAACTATCCTGGTATAAATTGGTCTACTGGTAATGGTCTTAATAAACAGGAAAATAGATTTATTACTGCTATGTCACACTTAGGACTAGACCAGCATGTTAAATCACCAACTAGAAATAACAATATCCTGGATTTAATATTTTCAAACGTTAAAGGTGATAATGAGTCGGTCAGCACTATGGCTCCATTAGGAAACAGTGACCATCAGATAATTAAATGGTCATTCAATCTTTCTATTAATAAATCTTGTGGTAAAACAGAATTAAAAAATTTTAATAGAGCAGATTATAAGGCAATTAAGGAATATCTATTGAGGTGGAATTGGGAACAAGAACTAACAGGGCTATCTGTAGAGAACATCTGGCTAAGAATTAAAGAGGAAATCAAATGTTGTATTATTGAATGGGTACCAATTAGAGTCAAATACATTGGACAAAAGAGGTCCCCGCTTTGGTTCACTAGCAAAATTAAAAGGTTAGTTTTAGCAAAGAAAAAAGCATTCAACAAATATAAAAATAATACTACAGATTTCAACTGGTCTAAATTTATGACCAAAGCAAAAAAAGTAAAATATGCAATCAAAAAGGCAAAGCAGGAAGTAGAGAGAAACTTAATTAGTATACAACACGATAACAAGAAAAGGTTCTTCAATTATATTGGCTCCTTAAAAACTTCTCCTACCTTAGTTGGACCATTAAAAATTAACGAAGTTGACATTAATGATGAACAAATTATGGCAAATAAATTTAATGTTTATTTTGCTAGTATATTTAAAAAAAAGAGTGAGTTTACGTGTTTAAAACCTTCTAATCTGGACCCTATAATTCAATTTACTGTGGCTGAAACTTTTAACATAATGGTTTCTTTAAAATCTTCTACATCAGTTGGTCCTGATGGTATTCCAGCTATTTTCTTAAAAAATCTTTCTTATGAACTGGCGGGCGTACTTACCTACTTATTTAATGAAACATTACAGAAGGGTATAGTGGTTAAAGACTGGTGTGATGCTGAAGTCATTCCTATACACAGATCTGGCTCTAAGAAGGAACTAAATAATTATAGTCCTATAAGTCTAAGCTCTACCATATGTAAAATTATGGAAAGATTAATTTTAGGTAAAATCAGTACACATATTTTGGAAAACGGTCTGACTGATATATTCCAACATGGATTTCAACCTGGAAGATCATGCCAAACAAAATTGATAGATTTTTTTTTTGAACCAGTGAGTAAAGCTCTGGATCTTGATATGCCAGCGGATGTCATCTACCTGGACTTTGAAAAGGCCTTTGATTCTGTCTCATATGATATACTATTTAATTGTTTAGTAAAACTAGATCTTAACAATTATTTGATCAAATGGATAATGCAATGGTTATCCAATAGAAGGCAGTGGGTATCTTTGAGGGTTTTTTTTTCCCCATGGACCATGGTTACTAGTGGAGTCCCTCAGGGATCAGTCCTGGGTCCGATGTTGTTTAACATCCTTATAGCTGGTATGAATATAAAAAATGGTAACTGGATTATTAAATATGCTGATGATGCCAAACTAGGAGGGACTGTTAATAACTCAGAATCTATATCCATATTACAGGATAATTTAAATCAAATTTCTGAATGGGTTAGCAATCACAAACTGAAATTTAACACAAATAAATGTAAGGTTATACATTTTGGAGGTAATAACAGATGTGCTAACTATTATATTGAGAATCACACCTTAAGTGTTATTACATCTGAGAGAGATCTGGGTGTTATTGTCAATAATAAGTTAAAATTTACTGATCCCTTAAATTTTATGGTTAATAAATGTTCCAGATTAAGTAACTGTTTATTTAGAAACATTAAAAGTAGAGAACCATCAATAATGGTTCCCTTATACACTAGTATTATAAGAGCAAATTTTGATTATTGTTCTTCATTTTGTACACCCACACAGAGGAGAGATAAATTATCTAGGGAGAAGGTCCAAAAAAGGTTTGTCAAGAACATAACTGGAATGGGCCACCTGACATATGAGGAAAGACTTAAACAACTAAATTTGTATAGTATGGAATATAGATCAATACGTGGGGATCTCTGCTTGCTCTATAAAGCATCTAGAGATGAATATTTGTTTAATACATTGCATTTGAAATGGAACACTACTACAGTCCCAACTCGTTCGCATAATTTAAAATTATTTTTATCTACTAACCGAACTACGAAAAGAACCCAATTCTATACCCAGCGAATAGTTCCAATTTGGAATTCACTTCCTTGTGAGGTAGTAAATTGTGTAAATTTGACACAATTTAAAACTAAATTAGATATATATATATATGAATGATTCTAAATTTGCAACCCACTTAGCCTAAGTGGCATGATCCTAATGGGCTTGTCCCTCGATCGTGTAAAACACCTATGAACCTATGAACCTATGAGGGGGATGGGTGGAAGAGGGGGGGTGAAAAAGCAGAAGTGCTCAATGACTACTTCTGTTCAGTCTTTATAAAAGAAAGGGAGGGGGCACTACCCATAGTAGGAGGGAGGATAGAAACAGATGGGGGGATGACAGACGGAGAAATCACAGTGGGGAAGGTGCTGGAGGGGTTAAGGGCACTGAGGGTGGACAAGGCACCAGGACTGGATGGAGTACATCCAAGAGTGCTGAAGGATCTGGCAGAGGTCCTGACAGAATTATTTAATTCATCTCTAGACACAGGATGCGTACCCCATGACTGGAGACTGGCTCACATGGTTCCCCTCCATAAGAGTGGACCCAAGAATAAACCAGGGAACTATAGGCCAGTAAGTCTAATGTCCATAGTGGGAAAGCTAATGGAGACCATCCTAAAGGAGAGGCTAGTGGCACTACTGAAGATGAACAGGGTGCAGGACGGAAGGCAACATGGCTTCATCAAGGGCAGGTCATGCCAGACCAACCTGTTGGAATACTATGACTGGGTGACTAGGCAAATTGATGGGGGCCATGTGATGGATGTCCTGTACCTAGACTTCAGTAAGGCCTTCGATTCAGTACTGCATGGGAGACTTGGAAGCAACCTACAGGGCACAGGGGCAGGAGCAAAACTGGTGGAGTGGGTGGAGAACTGGCTAGAAGATAGGCAGCAGAGGGTGGTAGTAGATGGGGAATACTCATCCCCTAAACTCGTGACAAGTGGTGTTCCACAGGGGTCAGTGTTGGGCCCTGTGCTGTTTGGCATATTTATAGCAGACTTCTCAGAGGGCATCAGCAGCAAAATCAACCTATTTGCAGATGATACCAAGATGGGAGCGGTGGTGGACTACCAGGTTGGGTGGCAGGGGCTACAGGAGGATCTGGCAAGGCTAGAGGCATGGTCTGACAGATGGCAGCTGGGGTTCAATGCAAAAAAAAGGCAAGGTACTGCACTTCAGAACAAAAAATCCAAGGAGAAGCTACCATCTGGGGGGGTGCGGCTGGAGGTAACAGAAGATGAGAAGGATCTGGAGATGCTCATCATGGAAGCAATGAACAATTCCATGCAATGCAGAAAGGCAGCAGCAATGGCCAACAAAATGCTGGGGTGCATTGCAAGTGGCATTACCTCAAGAAGAAGGGAGGTTATTCTACCATTCTACAGATCATTGGTTAGGCCCCACCTGGAATACTGTGTGCAGTACTGGCACCCATACCTACAAAAGGACATTAGGCTGCTGGAGGGGGGTGCAGTGTAGGGCAACAAAGATGATTTAGGACCTGGGGGAATTGCCATATGAGGTTAGACTAACAGAGTTAAACATGTACACACTGGAGGAGAGGAGGGACGGGGGGACATGATTGAGACCTTCAAATACATGAAGGGCATAATCAAAACAGATGCAGATGGCCTATTCAGGAGGAAGGAGGGGAGAGACACCAGGGGTCATGACATGATATTGGAAGGGGTATATTCAGGAGGGAGGTGAGGAGGCATTTCTTTATGGAGAGGGTGGTGGCAAAGCGTAACGCACTACTGGCTGAGGTGGTGGCAAGTAACACAGTGGAATGCTTCAAGAAGGGATGAGACAGGGCAAAGGGGAGGGTAAAAGGAGGGAAGGGGTGTGGGGCAGTTGCTGAATAGGGAGCTAGCTGCAAACTCAAGCAGCCTAGATATACCAGGATGGACTTTTGCTGCTGACAATGTTCATATGTTTATAAATATACATCAAGATTTTATCTGTCAACTATGGCCCAATACTTTACTAGTCTAAAATATGTTCATTGAAGAATACACTTTGTTGATCTTTGAGGAATTGTTTGTGAAAAGCATTATTGGTAATAAACTAGATATTGGTGCATCAATATTATCAATATTATTACCAAGCCATGTCTCTCTTTGAGATCTGTAAATTGGGCAGAAGAATATTATACATTCAAAATATAATGGGACTAGGCAGGCCTGTCAGCGCAGTGGTTGGATTTCTGCTTGTCACACTGGTGACCCAGGTTCAGGAACAGACCCAGGTTGTCAGAGGGCCGGCCAGGGGGAGATGGATGCAGTATCCCGAGGACTGCTCTCTTTCTCCGGGGGGAAGGTTGGGAGTACCAATGAGAAGCGAGGCAAGTGACTGGAGGGGCTGAAGGTGGAGCGTATGACTGGGGGGGGAGCATAATAAATAGGGGATACATGATGGGCATGAGTGTGATATGGCAAATATTGTCACTCCTGCAGAGTGAGCTCTGGATATCTCACAAGTGCTGAAGGCAGGAGTGACAATATTTGCCATAGCACACGATCTGCCCATCATGTATTCGATATATACAATAGGGCCAAGAGTTTTAGAAGTTTTGTTATGCTCTCTTGTGTTCTGTTCCTGTTAATGTGTTTGCTTGTTCTGTGTGTGAGCTTTTCTGAATGGGCTGGTGGTGTTATAAACTCTGAGAAACACATGAGTGTGTTTTGCAATGCTAAATTAGTTAGTTTTAGATAGGAATGAGAAACATAGTTTTGTGAAGCTGTATTGTTTAGCAGTCTGGCTGCAGTGAAGTTAAAAGCATCACAGTAATCGTAATGAACTGAGAGGCAGAGTGCCAGAACAGCTGATACTGTTTTCAGTGGTAATTAAGTTAGCTGCAGGCAGAGTGCAGAGTGTTCTGTGAAATTGTGCTCTTTAGGATTCTGGCTGCAGTGAAGCTGAAATTGTCACGGTAATTGTAATGGATGAGAATCAGAGTTTGAGGAACAAGTGAGAGTGTGTTTCAGTGGTAGTTGAGTTAGCTGCAGGCAGTAGTTTAGACTGTTATGTGAAGCTGTGCTGTTTGGAATTCTGGCTGCATCAAGTTGAGAGCATAACAGTAATGAGCTGAAAGTTGGCGGGGGAATAGGTGTGTTTTGTGATGCTCACTGAGTTAGCTGTAGGCAGCAGTGAGACCTCTCAGGTAGTTCTGCATTTGTGTCTATGGTAACAGCACAGGTGTTTCTTTCATGCTGAGGGGAAAGCTACCTAGGGTGATGATATCAGTGACCTTTTGTGACCTGTGTGTGTAAATGTCTCATATCATCACAGTAGAGCAGAGGGTAAAAATATCACACAGCAGTGGATGATACGCTGTTTTATCTCACTCATTTACCACTCACCCCTATTGTATATATAAAAAATACATATAATGGGAAAAATAAGGTACTGGAGGGAGGTATTTTTCAGAAGAAAAAGTACTCAAGAACAAGGGGACATGCTAGAAAACTGGAGCAGGTAGATTCAGGAGAGATGTGAGGAATCCTGGAACAGACTTGCAGTGGAGGTATTGGGGAAAACAGTGGTGGGGTTCAAGAATGCATGAGTTAAGCACAAGGGAATCATAGTGGAAAGGAAGGGGTGGAGGGAGAAAGAGCTGTAGACCAAGTACAGTCTGCGGCAATAGTGTAGGTAGGGAGGAATGGATATGACTGGATGGGCTAAGTGGTACTTATCTGCCATCAGATTCTACATTTCTATGTTCTATATGTTCAATGTTATCTACATCTCCTGATCCACATTTGCAAAAGCATGATCAAATTTTCAGGTCTGTGTTGCTTATAATGAAGAAAATCGAATATGTCTGTCCTAAGTTTTGTAAATCCATTTCTTAGTGGAAAGGAACGGGGGAAGGAGTAAGAGCCAGAGATCAAGTAGGACCTACGGTGATAATGTAGGTAGGGGAAAACTGGCAGACTGGGTGGACCAAGCAGTCCTTATCGGTTGACAAATTCTGTTTCTAGCTTCTTTATTTTGTAATACTGATAAATGCCATAATAAAATACATTTTGATATATTCCTAAAGCTTATGAAGTTTAAAATCAAGAATTTTTGGCAAATCCAAATCAGAGGCTGCCTTTCAGCATCTATGTTTAATTTTTTGTATTAGTTCTGTTCTTGGAATGTGATAAACATCTATAATGTTTGGTGGAACATTGTTATCCTCAAAAATCTATCTTTTTACAGGTTTGTTATATCATCAATGTGATATAACGATGTTTTTAACCCATCAATGGTACGTCTCATCAATGGTATAACAACCTGACATTATCTGTGCATGCGCACTACTAGAAACCCCCTTCCCATATTCATTAATTCCAGTGGTAGTATCTCAAAAAAAGTCAATCCCTGTTCAGTGGAGGGTCCAGTGATGCCCGATCATTTGTAAATCTCTGTGTCTGCTATCCTTTGTAAGTCACCACAGCCCAGACATCCTGCCACTCCTCCTTTCCCTCTGAGTCTGAGAAACAAGGTCAGAGCATAGGGAGGAGTGACAGGGAGCACCAGCAGTGGAATGTCAACACAGCGCAGGTGAAGTAATGTGATCTTCAGGAAAACACAGAAACATTGTCTTGGAATTACAGGGAAAATGTCAAATCCAACTCAGAGTACTGGAGTTTCTGCATTTTTTATTTTATCTAACAAGCTGAGAAATGGCCACGATGAGAGGGTGAACAGCACCCAGCAATTCAGTCAAAGTACGGGCATATTTGCTTTAATAAGTGGGAGCCTGTAGATGTACAGTAAAATGCCAGCTCTTAAGTATCTGTTGACTGTACACTATACAAGACAATGTATGGTCATCAGTTAACAACCTTGCGGAATTCACTTCTCGAGGCTACCATGGCAACTGTAAACCTCTCAAACTTTGCACTCAAAGTTTACTCAGTTGCCATGGTAACCTCTCGAAGTGAATACAGCACGGTTGCTAACTGATGACCATACATTATCCTCTATGTCATAATTTTGAATAATTGTAATGGTAGACTTTATCCTTGATAAACTTTAGATATGGGTAAATAAACCCCATATCTGAATGTTGTATTTGTTCCTCAAAACCAGGTTTCTGTAACTGGTCTTTTGACACTACTTGTAAATCCATAATAAATAATATTTTTCTGTGATCATAGTTTCAGTTGAATACTGTCCCAATTCTGCTTGTAATATTTTGGCAGGAAAGTATGATGTAAGTCCTAGTATATAACTATAAAAAGTGCTTAATGTTACTTCCAATGGCTAGATATTAGTATTGCTCCAGAATTCACCTACATAAAGCACTGATGATTTGATTTTGGCATATATTACCATTAATGACCTTTTAACTAAGTAGCTAGCATATTTCCGCATAAATGCTGTAACTCCATTTGATGATTTTATTTGCTTTATTTTCAAATAATCTATGTGCCTATTCCACTTAAGGTTATTCAGAAATCTAAGCCCCAAGTAATCATGACTGTTAAGTCTGTAATCTTGTCCTCTTATTGTACAACCAGTATCGCTCTTTTTTTGTTTCCCCAAAACAAGTATTTGTGTTTTGTCTTGGTTTGTTATTAGAAATTTGTCATCACATAACAAAGAAAATTTAGCTTGCACTATAAACCTAATTAAGACGTAGCAATTAATATCATGTCCTCTGTGTATTCAAGCAACAGTATACACTTGTTTTCTATTTTTGGCAAATGATATGCAGAACCATAAAACTGTTTAATTAGTTCATCAGGGTACAGGTTGAACAGTAGAATGGCCATAATGCACCCCTTGCAATCACCTACATGTATTTTTATTGCTCTTGTTAAACCTCTGTCATTACTAAATTGAACTTTAGGCCGTGTTGATTCATGGAGTCTATTAATAAGTTCCAGCACATTTCTATAGATCTGTTCCTATGTTGTATAAAGAGTTCCATGAGCTCCTCCTACTTATACTGTTGATTGCCATCATTAAGTCTATGAAACAGAAAAAAAGTTTCCCCTTTCATATTCTTACATATGTTTGTATTGTGTTATTACCATGCAATGTTGTGTTGTAGATCTGTTTTGTCTGAAACTATTTTGAAGTTCTTCAAGAACATTGTTACTGTCTACCCAGTTTTGTAGTTTTCCTAATAAAATGCATGATAATTTTTTGGGTGTCAATGAGTCTAATGGGATGGTACATTGCTGGATCATTCAATGACCCTTTTTTGTGGATTAGGTAAATTATATTTTTCACACAGGAAGCCAGGTGAACTAAGAACTGAATCATATAATTATAGACATAGAAAAGTACTGGTGTCCACCATTCTTCAAACTATCTAAAGATGTCTGTAACATGTCTGTCAGGAATGGGTGCTTTACCATACTTTGTTTGACCTATTGCTGATTAAATATCCTGTTTGCTGGGCTGGCCCAGTGGCGCTGAGGGTTGAGGTGCTGGATGCCACACCTCGCGCCACGCCGGTGACCCGGGTTCAGAGACGGACTCGGGGAGCCGGGGGTCGGCAGGGGAGGGAGAGGATTGAGCATCCAGAGGACATCTCTTCTCTCCCTTGGGAGGGATCCTGGGGCTGCTCGGTGTCCTTAGAACCCCTAATGGAGGTCGGGGGTATTGCAGGATCACCAACCAGAATGTTGGGGTGGGAGTGCAGCAGACGACAGCAGGCAGCCATGTGCAGACGTCATTGCATGTTGCACTCCCAGGGAAACCTACATGTAGAAAATCCCGGACTGCAGGGATAGGTGATGGCACCTCCACCCACTCAGCCACACTCCACCACTGGTTGCCCTCCTCTCCTGGTCCAAGCCCAGCCCAGCCTGAATACTACAAGATAGAGTGCCCTGGGCGGATAGAGCGGCCCTACCTTGGGGGGCTCAGAGCCAGGGGGATAGCCGGGCTGGTGCCAGGAGATGGAGGCCTCTCAGACACAGTGGTAGAGCTGGGGACACTGGAGGATGCCCGAGAGAGTTCCTTGTGGGACAGTGCAAAAATAGACGATAAAAAAGAAAAATATATATATATCCTGTTTGCTTATCTATAATTGGACTAGCTTGTAAATTTTACTCAGATAAGTTTTTTTTTTTTTTACTTTCTATTTGTGCTCCCCCTTCTCCCCGAGCACCACTTCTTCGGGAGTCACCAGGGCATATGCCCCTTCCTCAGTGCCTGGAGCCCTCAAGTGAACCCTCATGTAGCCTTGGTTTTTCCTCCCTAGCAGGGATGAAGTGGGGCCCATACATCCAGAGCTTCTATGTTTCATCAGGGTCATGCCAATCAGGACAAGCAGGGAATGTGTGGGGGTCTGTGCTGGGCGTTAAATCTAACCAGTGCTCAGGGAGTCATTTTTCCATTTTTCTAGTGTGGCATGACTTGTGCCCTGACATCTAGGTGCAAGTGCTGACGTCTGTCATGCCTCCCCATTGATGTGGCTTGGTGTCTGCTGAATCTCTAGCCTTCACCAGAGGTTAGTCAGGCACCAAGACTTGTACCCCCTTCCTCCCCAGAGAAGGCGAGCAATCTTCTGATGCTCAAGCCTCCTCCCCCCAGCTGGCCCTTCAACTCCCTGGGCATGTTCCCGAACCCAGGTCAGTGGCAGCATGAACGGTACCAGCGGGCCAGCCTTCAGGTATGTTCTTAATTTTGGTACATTTATTCTATTCTTCTTGTGAATCATGATGAACATTAGAAAAATAACTCCTATTGAGCTGTTTGTATATGGTAATTTAAAGAACATGAATATGAGCTTGTTTCCTTGGCTACCAATGTCCAGAACTCTTTGATATTTTTTTCTTCAACTGCTTTCCTCAACTTGGTCCATAAGATGGTTTGATGTTTTGTTATGTTCATTGTGCACGCACACGCAGTGAACATTTTGCTATAAGACTGGGTTTTGAGGGGTGTGTCACTGTCAGTCCAATGCAGAGCAGTCTGCAAGGGTCTCATCAGTGTCTCACCAATCATCAGCCAGGCTGATCATGACACTATTCTGGCTTGCTGGGTGGAAACTTTGTGTAGTTCAAAGGAGAGAGAGACGACCCAATCATAGAGTGGTCTTTCCTTTGATCTACATAACGCTGCCCAGCAAGCACAGCTGATCTTTCATAATCATCCTGTGGTGGTCCCTCCCCCCAATATGATCCCCAGTGCCGGCTACAACCCCCCACCCTGCCCATTTTCTTTGTGTGACACCAAGGAGTCCATCCCCGGTGCCACCAAACATTAAGAAAACATGTGCATATTAATATTCTGGCACAGAGGTGCCCAATCCCCTGTGCCGGCTCCCATGCATGTTAATATTCCAGTACGGGGGTGCCCAATCCCCTGTGCTGGCTGCTATCCCCCACTCTGCCTGTTTTGTTTTTGAAACACCAGGGAGCCCACCTCTGGTGCTGCCAAAAATAACAGTCCCCAGTGTTGGTACCTGAAATAAAGAAAACCGCCCCTCATAATTTTTTTTTTAAATACAACCTATAAAAAAGAAAAACATATATTAATGTCTATTGCTGCTGCCATTACTGTTCCCCCCAACCAAGCCTCCCACTCAGCACCCACTCACCCAACCCCACCAACCCCTTACTTACTTACTTACTGGGGTCCAACATTATAATCCTCTCTGGGCCAGAGACATGTCTTCACTCTTCAATGCTGGACCACGAAATGAGGAAATCAAGTATGCAGTTCAATGTATTTCAATAGTTTTTTGAACTTGTCATCATAGCTTGTTCATTCTTGAATATTTTTGCCCCAGATTTTCAACATACATTTGTTGGAACCCCACCTCATGAACAATGGTAGTGAAAGTAGGCAAATCTGTCCCAAAAGGTGATTTCATGGTCATAGTGTGAAGTCACCTTTCAGGCAGGGATTGAACATTTTCTCAAACTTGTTCATGAGGTGTGGTCATAAGAAGGCTATGTTGAAAATGTGGAGTTCAAATATTAAAAGACAACAAAGTTATGAGCCTACATTGAAATGTATGACCACAGGCTTTTAACTTTGGCAATTTTCAATATTTTGACCTCAACTTTTTCAGCACAGCCATTTTTTCACACCACCTCATGAATCTGACAGCTGTCATTTTTCAAATTCTGGCCAAAATGTTTTTACACTTGTGGCACAAAATCACCTTTTTGGCATGATTTGAACATTTTCTCCACCCTTGTTCATGAGATGGGGTCATTAGAAGGCTATGGTGGGTCATAAGAAGGCTACATTGAAAATGTTTGGTAAAAATATTAAAAAAACAACAAAGTTATGAGTATATGCTGAAATTTTTCAACACACGCTCAAAACTGTGGGGATTTTCAGTATTTTGACCCCAAATTTTTAACGTAGTCATTTTTCACATCACCTCATGAATGTGACAGATGTCATTTCTCAAACCCTACCCAAGATGTGTTTTCACACTTGTGGTGCAAAATTATGTTTCTGCCATTGTTTTATAAATGACACCTGTCATGCTCAGAAGGAGTGGTCATAAAAAGATTAGGTTGAAAATTTGGGGCAAAATGTGAAAAACTAAATAAGCTATGAGGAAATGTTGAATTGTTCTAACATTTACTCATAACTTTATTTTTGCAGATTTTGGCCTTAATGGTCAACATATCCCTTGTGTTACCTCTCCTTCTGAACATGGCAGGTGTCATTTTTCAAATCCCCTCCAAAACTTGTTTCCATAGTCACACAGCGAAATCATCTTTCGTATGGGATTTTAAAAATTCCACCAGTCTTGATCATAATTTCAGGTCATAAAAAACTGTTAGACATTTGGGGTCACAATGTGGGAGCCCACTTACAGTAAAAGTAGTTATTGCCTTTCAGCTGCCCTATCCTGGGTAATTACAATCTAATAATGTGTCAAAACAGGAAACCACTGAAAATGAGACATAGCATTTCATCTGCTCTATCCTGGATAAATATATAGTAAAAGCAAGACCCAGTACAACAGCAATACCAGCGGTGAACATTCAGCATTGACAAATGCTTGTTTTTTTTTTCTTGTTTAACAATTTGGTTTTATATGTTCCTTTGTTTATTTATCTTAATTAGGTTGTCATTATTTTAATTTTGTCTTGCTTCTCTGATTATTGTATTCAATTTCTTTTTTCCTGTTTACAGGTTACATTGAACCGTGTTATTTCTTTATTCCTCCCATAAGAAAGGTGAAATATACTTTACAAGTTCCTTGAATATATCAGCTGGAGTTCTGTAATCTAACTGATCATGTTTATCTAATTCGGTTATCAGTTCTTTAGTTTTGTAATTTAACTGATCATATTTATCTAATTCGGTTATCAGTTCTTTAGTTCTGTAATCTAACGGAACATGTTTATCTAATTCAGTTATCAGTTCTTTTTCTCCATATATATTTTATCCTCCTTCATCTGGTAGTAGTAGTTAATCAGCCTTGTTACCACCTCCCCAAGCCGGCTCCCATTTCAGCCAGTACTCACTTACTCATGCATCGTCTGTACTCAGCTAGAAACTTGGTCTTAATCCCATGTGCCACATGGTAATCCAGAGGTGCTTAAAGTGGATGTGATCAATGGCCTACAACATATTGAAGGATCGCCCACCACCAGCCACCATATTATCAGAATCCTGTAAGACTTTCCAGACCATAATATGTAACAAACTACTCAAATTTTCTGCCACCCTTCTCTGAACAAACCCAGGTTGGTCTAAGGACAATGATTTTGGGAGGACCTCAGCTAGGCAGTTGGCAAGAGTCAGCAAGAGTTGTTGCAACCACCTCAAGACTACATTCAATAGCGGTATTAAGCAGTAGGAGGAAACCACCTTCCTGGGTTTATCTGGCTTAAGAATAAGTGAAATTCTAGCCTTTAAATGATGGAGGAAGAGTCCCCTGCCTAAGAAAGGCCTTAATGGTATCACATACCTTTTCCTTGTTAAGCTTATAGCTGATGGACATTCCTCCCAAGCTACTAACTGGTTCCATTCCTACCTAGTGGGTAGGACTCAATCGTTTAAAAAAGGAGATACCCAGTCCCCCCCCCTTATCAGCAGTGGCATCCCCAAGGATCCATCCTTGACCCTATACTATTTTCGAGTTTCCTAAACAACCTCCCTACTGCCTGTACTTATGCATCCATCCATATGTACAGAGACAATACAGCAATACGGTGGAGCCCTGTTATAAGCACACCCTAAATGCCAAGCAAAAATCTTCTTATAACCAGGATGTTCTTATAAGAGGGCTACACTGAAAACAGTGGAAATCCATGTAAAATCTATGGTTAACATGATGAAACCAGGCTCAAACTAGTTTTTAGATAACTCATTATTAAAAGTAGTATAACACAGCTTTTTAAAAGAGCTCTTGCTCAAACAATTTGTGTAATGTTGTAAAATTCATTCAGTGTTTCACATAACTATGAAGGAATATATGCTGTCTTCTTCAAGGGGCATCTTTCACCATCCATTTACTACTTAAGTGACTGTTAATGAGGAGACTAGATGATGATGCAGCCCAGGCTTAGCACACTCAGAGATGATAAATACCATCTAAACACTACCTCAGGAAAAAAAATTTCTTATAAATGGGCTGATTGTTCTTATAAATGGGCTTTACTGCCATTGAAAATAATGGGCAAAAATTGGGACATCCAAACAATGTTCTTATAAATGGGATGTTCTTATATCCGATGTTCTTATAAGTGGGCTCCACTGTATTTGCCTCTGGCTCCTCCCCCCATTGATCTGATGACCAGCCTCCAGCTGAACTTTGACAATGTCCATTTCTGGTTCCACTCAAATCAGTTGTCTCTCACTGCAGAAATAAAATGGTCTCCATGACCTTCAGAACCAGGCAAAAGCTCTCCAGACTTACAGCCCTCCCCTCCTTTCACATCCTAGATGGATCCCCCATTGAGAATGTCCCCTCCTTCAAGTACCTCAGGGTGTGGCTTGACCATCACCTCAACTTTCCTGGGCATGTAGAAGTCATCCCACAAAAAGCTGCACCCAAAACTAGGTACATTATACAGAAACAGTGGGGGCATCCCCTTGCCGGCTCGCAGAGCTATTCTACAGACAATGATTCTCCCTATTTTTGACTATGAAGACATTGTTTACAATGTTGCTTCTAAGTCCACACCAGCCAGACTGGATCCTTTCAATCAATCTTTCTGCTGGTGTGCTCTGGACTGCACATCCCACACTTATCATTGCTCCCTTTACACTACCCTCTCGTCCTCCCTTGAAGCCAGGTGCTTTGCATATTGCTCCTCCTTTATTGCCAAGTACTGGCTTAGCTCTCTTTCCTCTTACCTCTCCTCTCTACTCTCTACCCTCACCTCCCCTCCTTCCTCCTACTACCTACACAGCTCTGGCTACTGCTCCCTAGCACTCTCACCTATGTCATCCTCAGTTGCCCAGGCTGCTTTCTCCTTCTGCCTCCCTAAACTATGGAATTCCCACCCCCTATCCACTTACTCTGCCTCCTCCCTCTCTCCTTCTCCTCTCATCTTCGTGACTTCATCTCTCACTCATGCAAATGTACCTGAGCTCCACCTCTGCTCCTGCACTCTACTTACTCCCCCCACTGCTTTCCTCATTGTTCTCTCCTTCCCCCATAACACTGCCCTAGCCCCCCCACTGCCTACACCCGTCACCTTGTCTAACTTCCACTGCCTCCCCTTAATTAGTTCCTGGATCACTTAAACTATCCTCTGCCCTATTCCAGCCTTAACTGATAATGTTAATTTGCCTTTTCATTGAATGGCTCTTATTGCATATTTGGTTCTACTCTTGTTTGGAAATATTGTCAATATTGTACTGTAAATGCTCTGACTTGTTATTTCTTACCTCCCCTGCCCCTTCCCCCCGGGACGTATCTGGAAATGAGCTGCTACTCAGCTCAGTATGTTTTTCCTGGTGGAATTCTTGAAATAAATATACAAAAAAACATATATATATATTGGTCCTAAAATTGCAGGTGTCATTTTTTTATAAAATTCCATTGACAGTAGTAAAAAATTTTATTCATTCAGAAATGAATACGAAACTCATCTGAGACATGCTCATTTCCAGTGAGGTCCTTAGTACAAATGATACAGTTGAAAAAATGGATACTATTAATTACACAAATATACGAAAGTTGCCATCAGCAAAAGGCCATCCTGGTCTATCTAGGCTGCTCGAGACTGCAGCTAACTCCTCATTCAGCAGCTGCCCCATCCCACTCCCCTTCCCTCTCTTTACCCTCCCCATTGCCCTTTCCCACCCCTTCTTGAAGCATTCCGCTGTGTTACATGCCACCACTTCAGCCAGTAGTGCATTCCACTTTGCCACCACCCTCTCCGTAAAGAAATGCCTTCTCACCTCCCTCCTGAATCTACCCCCCCTCAAATCTCATGTTAACAGCACCTCTGAAGACCCAGTCTCAGCGTTTTTCTTCTATGACATGCCAAAGTCATTCAGAAATACTGTATATGGGTATTCTTCCTGTGGGTGCTCAACATAGATGCAGCACCGCACCCACTTTTCTGCTTGGGACCACTCCAGTATACTCATTATACTGGTCCATCGAGCCAGTCCCTCCTCAAGCCAGACCCGGAGCAGTACCAAACGTTAATCCATAAACAAACATAAACAATACGATAAATAAATATAACATATTTGGCAAGACAATGCCAACTAACATAGTTATGGACAAGTGGATAAAAAACTTGCATACAGGCAGTATCTTGTCATATGAGCAGGCAGGGAGGCAGTAAAGTGCAGTGGTTTATGGCTCTGAGCTGCAAGCCTGGAGACCTGGGTTTGAATCCCACAGCCCTCACTTGCATACTGTATGACCATGAGCAAGTCACTTAACTTCTTGTGCTCCCAGGTCGCACCTGGAAACAAGCTTTGGCTTAGTGTGCCATTCTTGGTTAAACAATTTCCCCTTTCCCTTTCCTTATACTGTATGAGCAAACCAAAATGAGCGACTCATTTTGGTTGCTTTCAGGATGAGCGACAGTGAATGGAGAGCAAGGGGAGGGAATAGCGAGGGAAGATGGGAAAAATGGCGAGGGGAAGGGATAGCGATGGAAGGGGGAGGGAGGAAGGAAGGAAGAGGGATGGGCTAAATCGGGACATTGAGCACGATGCCGCTGAGCTACCTGCCTAGTGTAGTGAGTAGGGACACTGTCTGCAGAGCTGGTGGTCCCGTGTTCGGGACTGCATGCAGGTACATTTTTGTCATTTACAGTGTTTGGGGGTTTTTTTGTAACATTTTGCCATTGGCAATCCCTCTTCTTTCCTCCAGAGTATGCCCCTCCTCAAAGATGATTATATGAGTATGGGGGGTGTGTGGGGGGCTTGCCCCTGCAAAGGGGGGTGTATAGGGTATAGCCCTCCACATTAAATATTATTTTTCATGTGTGCCAAGTTTGTGTTCGGCGTTTAGTGTGATGTGCCGCATTGGTTTTCACTAGGGTTTACTCACTCTTTTGCAAGTCGTTAAAAATAGTTTGCTATTATGACATGGAACCCACACAGGTAATAACATATTATTCAATCCCAGTCATTTCATGTTTCGTTCAAAGTGAAACTACAGTCTAATTTCTTATAAGCCCATGATGTGAACCAATTTTTTTATATCACCAAGTTGAATATTAATTTGGGCCGTGTGTTTCCAGAAAACAAGGAACCCAATGCCTCAAGCCCCTCCTGCTTACCAATCAGTGCATCCATGTGTTCTATTCTCTACAAAAAGCATGAGAAGGTTTGGTAGCTGGATAATAATGTCACCCACACACACACCAGAACCCAATACCTGCCACCTTGGTATATACTGTAACTTTTTGAAAATAACTTACAGACATCTCATAAATCTCCCACTTGGGAGTCACAGTCCCTTGAATAGGATGCCAAAGCACTGCTATATATCTCTGTGCCTCTTCCCACTTTATTTGTAGTCCAAGCAATCTTCCACTTTTATCACTATGCTCGTAATATCTAGCC
The DNA here is from genome assembly GCA_016271365.2 of Neoceratodus forsteri. NCBI lineage: Eukaryota > Metazoa > Chordata > Ceratodontiformes > Ceratodontidae > Neoceratodus > Neoceratodus forsteri. Next base: position 910,156,481 of record CM057453.1, read on the forward strand.
TTTGGAAAAATTAGCAAACACAGGGATGGTTCTGCACTCCAGATTGCCTACAGTGCAATGCCAAAGCAGTCAACCTCCAACCCAAATACTGAAAGACCAAAAGATGCATGAACTGACCAGATGAAATGCTGGAGACCTTCTGTCCTATATGGCACCACACAAAAATGGAATGTCCACTCCAAGGATTCCAAATGCAGGAAAGTTATTGCTGTACAAAAACACCAAGTGCAAATACAAAAATACCTTCAAAGTTAATTCAGTGAAGTAGTAGTAGTGTTTAAGTTGTTTCTGTACCATGTTGGTCAATCCGCCAATTCCCCCAGGCACTTTGACTGACTGGTCTTCATCAGTGGATGGAGTCTGGCTCAGGACCACACACATTAGTACTGGTGGGAGGCTTCAAAGAAAGCTGCTCTCCTATTAAACATTTAAACAAACTCAGGCCTTGTTGTTTGAAAGGTATGCTGTACAAATAAAACAAACAACTGTTTAAAACTTAAGTACAAACCCTGTATTTTAGGGACTGCTCAGTCATAATATTTCTAACATCAGAGACCAAATCTAAAGAAATCTGAAGTGCAGTGCTGAGCTGTACAAAAGGTCTCTGATACAAAACAAGAACCAGAGGACATGAGAGTAAAACAGATGTAAAAGATTCAAAAGCTGAAATTAAGTGGGGGGATGTGGGACTGGATTCAACTGGGGTTGGTTGGAGAGCAATCAGAGGTTGGAAAAAGATGTATGTACCAGAGTTGGAGAATGGGAGTTGTGTAGGTAATAGAAGAAAAATATAGAAAGAGATCAAAATGTGTGGTGGGGTGGTGTTAGGAAAGTGTACAGGTCAAAGAGCAGTGCAGAAAAGATGATAGAGACTAAAGAAATGAGAACATACAGACACATATTTAGTTGAGGCCAGTATCAAAGTACCTATACAAGAAACTAGATGCATGGTAAAAAAAATGCATCATACAGTATATGAATTGAAAAATCACATTTCAAAGTCAAAGCTCTGGCACATTTGCAAAGAGTAACATAGAAACATAGAAATTGTCAGCAGATAAGGACCACCTGGCCCATCTAGTCTGCCCGTAAGCCCTTGTACTGGATTACTGCTTCTCACCTACCCGCTGTTGTACCTCTAGGGTTCCCCTATGTCTTTCCCAAGCATGTTTGAATCCATCCACAATGCTCACTCCCACCACCTCCTGAGGCATACCATTCCATGTGTCCACCACCCTCTCTGTGAAGAAGAACTTCCTCACATTCCCTCTTAACCTCCCACCTCCCATTTTCATGTCATGCCCCCTTGTTCTTGTGTTCCTCCTGTATTGGAAAATGTCTCCTGCCTGTACCTTGTTTATACCCTTGAGGTACTTGAATGTTTCTATCATGCCACCCTCTTTCCCTCCTCTCTTACAGCAAATACATATTGAGGTCCCTTAATCTCTCCTCATAAGTCTTGTGTTACAAGCCCTGTACTATCTTAGTTGCCTTTCTCTGGACTGTCTCCAGCTTGTTAATATCCTTACGAAGGTGCAGCCTCCAGAACTGCACATAGAACTCCATGTGAGGCCTGACCATGGTTTTATATAATGGCATCGCTACCTCCCTCTTTCTGCTGTTGATACTCCTGTCTATACATCCCAGCATGCCACTGGCCCTCCCAGCTGCCTTAGCACTCTGCTTTGACATTTTCAGGTCATCTGAAATAATAACCCCAAGGTCCCTTTCCTCCTTTGTGACTGTCAGCAACTCCCACCATGCTGTAGCTTTCCCCAGGGTTTCTGTGTCCCAGCTGCATAATTTTGCACTTTTTTGAATTAAACTTCAGTTGCCAGTCCTCAGACCATTTTTCAAGCTTCCACAGGTCTCTCCTAATTTTCTCCACCCCCTCTGGGGTATCCAGTCTGCTACAGATCTTGGTGTCATCTGCATACAGGCAGACCTTTCCCTCCAATTCTTCTGCAATGTTGCTAATAAAGACATTGAACAGGACTGGCCCCAGGACCAATCCCTGAGGCACCCCACTGGTCACCCCCTTCCCCCAGACTGCACCCCATTTACCACCACCTTCTGCCTCCTGTCTGTTAGCCAGTTTCTAACTCAGTTTACCACCCTGCCCCCCATGCCCAGTCTACCCTGCTTGTTTATCAGCCTCTTATGTGGGACAGTGTCAAAGGCTTTGCTGAAATCAAGGTAGGCGATGTCCACTACCCAACCCTGGTTTACTTCCTTTGTCACCCAGTCGAAGAAATAAACCAGATTTGTCTTACATGACCTCTCCACTGTGAATCCATGTTGCCTATGGTCTTGGGCTCTGATGACTTCTAGATGCTCCACTATCCGTTCTTTAAGCAATGTTTCCATGATCTTCCCCACTACTGAGGTGAGGCTAACTGGCCTATAGTTCTCCGCCTCCTCCCTGCTGCCAGATTTGTGCCCTCCTCCAATCCTCTGGTACAACCCCTTTGTTGAATGACTCAGTAAACATGGCTGCCAGAGGTTCTGCTATCTCCCTTCACAGTTCTCTTAATATCCTTGGGTGTATGCCATCTGGTCCCATCGCTTTGTCCACCTTCAATTTAGTGAGCTCCTGCAGGACTGTTTCCCCTGTGAATGAACTATTGTCCACCTCTTCACCCCCTTGGCAACTGTTGTACTGCTGTGGTCCCTGCCTCTCTCCTTCTTCTGTGAATACTGAACAGAAATATGTATTCAGTATTTCTGCCTTTTCCATGTTACCCTCCTTACATTCCCCTCCCTCTCCCTTGAGCCTCGGAATGCCCCCCTTGTTTTTCCTCCTTTCGCTGATGTATCTGAAGAATATCTTGTCTCCTTTCTTAACTGACTGTGCTAAACCTTCCTCACTCTGTGCCTTTGCTCGCCTTACTGCCTTTCCAGTTCCCTTAGACACTCTAGGTACTCCTCCCTGTCCTCCTCCCCTTTGAGTCTCCTTATATTTCTTGACCCCTTTCCTTTTTGCCCTGACCTTTACTGCCACCTCTCTCAAGAACCACAGTGGCTTTCTCCTTCTCTTGTCTTTGGATACCAATCTGATGCATTGGTTTGTTACTTCCAGTAAGGCTTCCTTTAGATGCTTCTACTGTTCTTTCACTCCCCCTCCTTCCCTGTTCTCACCAGGGCTCTTTTGATACCCCTTCCCATTTCAGCGAAGTCAACATTTTTGAAATCCAAAACCTTTGTCCTAGTATGACTTGAGTGAGTCTCTGTCCCTATGCTGAACCACACAATGTTGTGATCCCTCTATCCCAGTTGCCCTTCTATATGGACATCTGCGATTTGATCCCCGTTGGTCAGTACTAGATCAAAAATTGCCCTTCCTCTGGTGGGATCAAGCACAGGCTGCCTGAGTCCAGCCTGCTCGAGTGAATACAGGATACCTCTGCTTCTGGCTGAAGCATCTACACTGGTGTTCCAATCCACATTTGGCTGATTGAAATGCCCCAGCAGTAGAATTTGACCTTTCATTTCTATCTCATGTATTTCCTCCACTAGCTCCCTGTCCAGTTCCTCTCCCTGACCTGGAGGCCTGTATATCACCCCTGTGCATATTGCTGTGATTTCCAGGTTGAAGGGTGACCCACAGTGCCTTGGCCTCCCCCTGCCTACCCTGTACCTGTGTTGCCATTATACCCTTTCTGACATACAGGGCTACTCCCCCTCCTTTTTGCCCTTCCTACTCCTCCTGAATAGAACATATCCTGGTACATTTGTTTCCCACTCATGATTAGCTGTGTACCAGGTTTCAGTTATTGCTACCATGTAAAGGTCTCCTTCAGCTATTAAGGCCTGCATGTCTGGGACTTTATTTCCCAGGCTGCGTGCATTTGTCAACATGACCTTCCAATTTTACTGCCTGACCTTCTCTCTTCCTGTTTTTGGGCCCCTGCATCATCCCCCCTTTCCTGATATTTCTCTCCTGTGTTCCCGATTCCTTTCCTACTCCATTTCTGCCCAGCTCCAATGATCTTGATATCAACTCCGCTTCCTGAAAAAGGATTTTGTTACAAAAAACAAACATCTAAATAGAAATTGTCAAAAAAGGCTTAATAATACTGTACCAAGTTTTCAACTTTCAAGTTTCATTTGAGCAACCATAGATCATTTTAATGATGAAAAGACAAAAATTTATAATACAGTATATAAAAGAACATTATAAATATTTACACATACGGATAAGATATCAAATCTTTTACAGTCTTATACAGGAGCAACATTTACAATGCAAAATGACTTGTTATACCTTTTTACGATCTTTTTTCCATGTCTCATGACAGCCAGAATAAACTTTGTTAATTTTCTGGCATCAAGTGCCTTTATAGAATTCAACAATATTTCCATACAGTTAGTCAGTGAGTAGTGATACAGCTTTATGATATCAGTTACTTATAAAGAGGACAGTTAAATAATACATAACACAAATCTTCCTCATGCCCTTTTTTACAAAAACATTCATTATTGTCTGTCTGAATTTCTTGCATTCAACCTTTTTAAGGCTAAAGATTAAAATCTACATTGAGTTATTATTCAATGTTCTTTTGATATCAAAGGCAGTGATAAATGAATTTCACATCCATGCCATGTTTAATGCTTGGTGTACCATGGAGTTAGTTTAGTGTTTGTTATATGTATGAGATCTTTCTCTTGATACAATGAAAATATACAAATTTTAATAAAGAATTTATAATGATGTGAGATGAGAATACCATTTGTACAATCTATCACAATCCCCAAAGACTGATTCCTTTCAGTATATTTTGCAGTTTAGTGAGCCATTTGGAAGTTTAGATATGCTGACTATTTCATTTTCTCTTGTAAACAGAAACTGGATCATATGTTTACTTTATTATTTTACACACACAGATCCAATATCATACTAATCTTAAATTCACCAAAGCTTTAATAGGGAGTCTGCCCTGTACTGAACCAAACAGATACATAAACAGATGTAAAAGACAAAATGGTGGTACTTGGATGGAAGATAAAAGAACCAAAGCTCCAGGAAACAAATGTCCTGACTAGAGATTGGGAACAAGTCAGAAGAAACCAACAGAGGATTACATCTGCAATTGTCAAGTGTGGTATCTAAAAGACAAACAGTAAAATGCAGATATTACTATTGGCAGCATCAAAGAATGTGTGCAAAATAGAAGTGACATGTAACTTTAAAGTATGTCAAGGTGGTCCACCCCCTTTTTTGGTGGTGCAATCCACTCAATTCCCAAGAACATAAGGGACCTCAAAAGAGGTGGCTGTGAAAGTCAGGAAGAAAAAGATAGCATTCCAGAAGTATAAGGAAACACAGAAGGAGCAGGACAGAGAGCTGTACCAGTTAAGGCAGAATGAAGCAGGGAGGGAAGTCAGAATAGCAAAGGCCCAAACTGAGGAAAAGATAGCCAAGTCAGTTAAGAAGGGGGATAAAACCTTTTATAGGTACATCAGCGAGCGTAGAAAGACAAAGGGAGGGATGGTGAGGCTGAATAGAATGAACAGTGGGTGGGCAGAGGGAGACAGTGAAAAAGCAGGGATACTGAATGAATATTTCTGCTCAGTATTCACAAAAGAGGAGGGGAAGTGCCTAATCCAATTAACAGAAGCACTCTTGATAGGGGGTCGATCCCAGTCCTTTCACAGAAGAAAGGGTTCTGCAAGAACTCCTAAAACTGAAGGTGGACAAAGCAATGGGTCCTGATGGAATTCACCCCAGAATTCTAAAAGAATTAAGGGAGGAACTAGTGAAACCACTGGCTACTCTTTTTAATAAATCATGGGAGGATGGTGTGTTACCTGAGAACTGGAGGAAGGTGGATGTGATTCCCCTTCACAAAAGTGGGACCAAGACAGAGGCAGGAAACTACAGACCTGTCAGTATGACCTCTGTGGTAGGAAAAGTGATGGAGTCACTTCTGAAGGAAAGAATAGTTGAGTACCTAGAGGCCAGTGGAGCACAGGACCCAAGGCAGCATGGGTTCACAGTGGGAAGGTCATGTCAGATGAATCTAATAGATTTCTTTGACTGGGTGACCAAAGTAGTAGACCAGGGAGGGGCTGTGGACATGTTCTACCTAGACTTTAGCAAGGCATTTGACACAGTCCCACACAAAAGATTATTAGTCAAATTAACCAGCCTGGGAGTGGGTCCCAGGGTGGTAGCCTGGGTAAAACATTGGCTGCACAACAGACACAGAAGTTAATCGTAAATGGAGTCCACTCTGAAGAAAGAGGGGTTACTAGTGGGGTACCGCAGGGTTCAGTATTGGGTCCGGTCCTTTTTAATGTCTTCATCAGTGACATTGCAGAGGGACTGGAAGGAAAAGTATGCCTTTTTGCAGATGACACAAAGATCTGCAACAGGGTTGATACACAAGGAGGCGTGGAAAGGATGCAAAGGGACTTGGCAGGGTTGGAGGAATGGTCAGAAGTATGGCAGCTAGGATTCAATGCAAAGAAGTGCAAAATAATGCACCTGGGAAACAAGAACCCTAGGGAAGAATACACAATGGGTGGAGAGGTAGTAACAACAACAAAAAGGGAAAGGGACCTGGGGGTAATCATATCAGATGACCTTAAGGTTAGCAAGCAATGTGAGAAGGCAGTAGGGAGGGCTGGGGGTATACTGGGATGTAAAGGGAGAGGCATCAGCAGCAGAAAACAGGAAGTTGTTATCCCTCTGTACAGACAGTTGGTGAGACCCCATCTGGAGTACTGTATCCAGTTCTGGAGACCCCATCTCCCAAGGACATAGACAGGATAGAGGTAGTCCAGAGGAGGGCAACTAAAATGGTGCAGGGTCTGCAAGAGAAGCCGTATGAGGAGAGACTAAAGGAGCTTAATATGTATACCCTTGAGGAAAGAAGGGAGAGGGAGGACATGATAGAAACTTTAAGTACCTCAGTGGAATCAACAAAGTCCAAGAGGGTAGCATCTTTCAGAAAAGAGACTTGCAAGAATAAGGGACACAATTTAAAGATAGAAGGAGGGTGGTCTAGGGCAATGAGGAAGTATTATTTCACAGAGAGAGTAGCAGATGCATGGAACAGCCTTCCTGAGGAGGTTGTGGGGTCTAAAACTGTGGGAGAATTCAAGAATGCATGGGACAGACATAAGGCAATTCCTGTGGGGGGTAGGAAGAAATAGGCTGTTGGTTAACTAGGATCTGCGGCCTATCCTGTAGGTAGAGAAATGGGCAGACTAGATGGGCCAAGCGGTCCTTATCTGCCGTCAAAGTCTATGTTTCTATGTTTCTACAACCTGTGATCCGAGTTATGACTCTCTCTGAAGTGAATGTCCACTGGTGTGTCTTTCTTCATGATTATAGACGTGATATGTTCTTTAATCCTGGCTTTTAACTGTCTGACAGTTCTACCAACATAGATTTTGCCACAGTCATACCAGAGGTCATATGCAACAAAGGAAATCAATCATACAGGAGATGAACTCCCTGGCTTCCATTTTGATGCTTCATTAGGATGTTTGAAGTGCCTTGCCTGCATGGCATACTTGCAAACATTACACTTACCACTGATTAACATCGCTTTGTCCTCTCAGACAGCTGTGCACCAAAATATCACTGGAATTTTTACCTTTTTTACAGGTAATGCATGATTTGTCACCCACTGTTTTTGCTAAGTCTGCATCCCCTTTCAGAATGTCCTAATGTTTTCGGATAATGTTCCCAGTTTTTTGTGACATTGAATTATAGGTGGGTGACAAATGTGTTTGGTTGTTCACAGTTAGTAATGGACTCCTTGGATTTGAGAAGGTCCTGTTCATCCCTTTCCCATGCTTTATTATTCATATTCTGAAGCGGGAAATGTCATAGCCCCTACATTTGAACCTTTCCTCCAGTTCTTTTGCCTTTTCCTCATAATCAGATGTATCAGACAATTTCTTCTCAGCCTAATAAACTGCCCAAAGGGTAAGGATTCTATAAGGGTTTTAGGGTGACAGCTGTGAGCCCTAAGGTGACTATTTGTTGTGGCTGTGGTCTTCCTGTGGTTAGTGCTCTGTCGCTTACCAGCTCGTCATGACTTACAGTGATGTCTATGAAATTCACTTGTTTAGTGTCTGCAGTATATGTAAACTTTAAATTAAAATCATGTGTGTTCAACCACTCAGTGAAGTGCTTAAATTCTTCTTAGTGCCCCTCCATTTACAGACAACATTACTAATAACCATCTGATGATGTTGTCTGCGTATGTTTGGCATCCTGGTTCTGTGTCACCAGTTCTGACCAGTATCCTAAAAACAGATTAGCACAAGTGAGGACAACAGATGCTCCCATCACATTGTCAAAATTTGGTGGTAAAAATGATTCTCAATTTCAAAATAATTGTGGCATACCATAAAATCTAAATCTTTTTTATTCAGATTTTATTGATTTTTGAAACAACCACAAGAAACATTCAACAGCAGAAAATGCAAAATACAGAATAACAAACAAGCAAAACTAACAATAAACAAACCCCAGAACAAACAACAAATTAATCAACTCCCCCTACCCCACAAACACCCACATCCACCCCAACCCCCCCCCCAAGAGCACACATACCAACCAGGGAAACAAACATAAGAAAAAGAGGCCGGGCATAATCAGTCTGACAGGGTCCCAAGTCCTTCAAACACAAGCTACTCAGGCAGCCTCTGAATAGAGAGAAGGGTATGAAACTGCTCCCATCTGTGCTGGTAAAGATGTGGCCACCAGTGAAGTCTGGTGATCTGTTTTTCAAAAGCAAGCACCTGCATAATATCACCATACCACTCCCTGTAAGATGGAATACAAGCATCACGCCAGTGTCGAAAAATAATAACTTTCACTACCAAGGAAATCAATGCAATGTAAGCTTTATGATTCCCAAACAGGAAGGGTGAATAGTCCCCAACCAGGCAAATCTCAGGGGTAAAGGCATTCCTCTAGACCCAAGAATGGATCCAGGGAAGCCTTAATCTGAGACCAAAAAGGGTCCACTTTAGGACATTCACACACCATGTGGTACAAATGCCCTTCTGCTGACCCACAATGGGTACATAATGAAGAATCAGACCATCCCATCCAAAACAGTGTAAGGGGGTATAGTAGAGATTATGCAATATGTGAAACTGGGTCCACTGGTCTTGGTCCCTTTTAATAAACTTAAACACGTTATGCCAGACACACTGCCAATGGTCAGGTTCAACTTGCCAGTGAAAGACCTGCTGCCAATAAAAACAAACACCTGATGGAGCATCGGGCACAAGGGATTGAAAGCAAGCATATAATCTAGTCACAGAATGGGGCCGGGCAGCCAAGGGCAACAGCAGAGAAATAGAACTCTCTGCAGGCAAGGCTAAAAGGGCACAACCAAAAACGGAGGTTAGGGTAGCAACCAGTTGTCAATATTTAAAAGCGTGAAAAGTGGGAATAGAGAAAATCTCCTGTAGCCACTGATAGGAAAGGCGTGAAATCTAAATCTGCTAGGATGAACTCACCAGAGAGTGGTTCATCACCATCCTCTGTCGACAAAAAGTGCACACATGTAAGACCATCCTCATGTCCAACTGACATGTAAAGTGCCTGTAAGTCAGTTGTAACCCAAAGAAATTCAGGTTACCATACAAGATTTGGTAACTTGGCCTGGTCATCCACTGTATCACGTAGGCATGATTTAACCAAAGAAATTCTGGTTTTGAGGAAAGATTTATTTCACAGACCCAATTCCAATACTATCAAGCAGCCTGGGGGCTAGCTAAATTCTTTGGGCTTTTGGGTAGGGTTTAAAAGGTGGGGATTATGGGAAAGGGGGTACAAAAACTCAAATTCATTTTTGTTAATGTATTTTTGCTCCAGACTGCATTCCAACAATGATAATAGCTCTCTATGAAACACATTTTGGGGATCAATTTCCAACTTTTTATAGTTAGCTTCAATGTTTAAAAGGTTGTAACACATGTTTCTGTACTGTTCTTTATACATTAGAACAATATTCCCCACCTTGCCTGTTAATTTAAAGACTGTATCCCCCAATTTTCCGTCTCCTGGAACACTTTAGAAACAGAGAATCTGACGGCAGATAAGGACCGCTTGGCCCACCTAGTCTGCCCATTTTCCTACCTAACGGATAAGCTGCAGATCCTAGTTAACCAAAAGCCTACTTCCTCCTACCCCCCACTAGGATTGCCTTATGTCTGTCCCATGCATTCTTGAATTCCCCCACTGTTCTTGACCCCATGACCTCCTCAGGAAGGCTGTTCCATGCAGCCATAACCCTCTCTGTGAAAAAATACTTCTTCATATTACCTCTGAGCTGTCCCCCCTCTATCTTCAAATTGTGCCCCCTTGTTCTTGCACATCTCTTTTTCTGAAAAATACTACCCTCTTGGACTTTGTTGATTCCCTTGAGGTACTTGAAAGTTTCTACCATGTCCCTCCTCTCCCTTCTTTCCTCAATGGTATACATATTAAGCTCCTTTAGTCTCTCTTCGTATGTCTTCTGGTGCAGACCTTGCAACATTTTGGTTGCCCTCCTCTGGACAGCCTCCACTCTGTCTATGTCTTTGCGGAGATGGGGTCTCTAGATCTGCACACAGTACTGCAGATGGGGTCTCACCAACTGTCTGTACAGAGGGATAACTCATTGCCTCCGAGAAACGTCTGCAGGCATCAGCAAATCTAACTACAGTGTGTCCCAGAATGCCTACAGAAGTCACCTACAGACTTCCTGTGTGCTCTAGAAACATCTGGAGAAGTCACTCACATATTTTAATATTAGTTGCCAGCCAGAATTGATTAGAATTGACTGCATAGTACCATTAGAAAGGTAATGTTGTGCTGAACAACCTTGCCACTGACACTTTGTGTGTATCATGTTCACTTTAGGAGTTATTCATATTTGTTTATGACATTTTGTCAGTCTAGAACCACCTAAGCACTTTGAAGAAAACACACATTCTGTGTATCTTAGCCAGTATAAAACAAAAACCAAACTGAGTACAGCTGATTGCATAGAACCGTTGGAAAGGCAATCTTGTGTGAACAACTGTGCCACTGGTACGTTGAGTGTGTCATGTATACTTTAGGAGTTATATGCATTTGTTTATGGAATGGTGTGTATGGTTTAGATTTGTCCCTAAAACCTCACCAATACACCTTGACTCAAATGGGGAAAAATGATGTTTAATACTACAGAAACAGCTGTTTGTTTTACAAACAAATTATTAAAATTACATCTAATGTCTGGATGCTTAATTTGGTGTTGATATGTTACATATTTCCCAACAAAAAAAGGTTTAAGGTGCATTTTTTAGTGGAAAAAATATTTTGTTTTGCTGTTTCAACCAGCACAGAAATAAAACTAAATTACCTGCTATTCCTTGCATACCACTGTTGGAAAGGTAATTTTATGCTGAATAATTTTGCCACTCATACTTTGTGTCTAGCACTTATGGTTTTTGTGCTATTAGCATTTGTTTGTGGCATGCCAATTATGGCTTGATTTTACTTAGAACGGCCCCGGATTAACTGTTAACAGTATACAGGAGACAAGTGCTGCAACTTCAGAAAGCTCCTGCGGAGGTAATGAGTTAATACTTAATTTTTAAACATTTGTTTTGCATTTACAATTTTGTTTTATTTGTACAACACTCCTTTCACACAACAAGGCCTGGGTTTGTTTAAATGTTTAAATCAAACTGTAGACACAGACTAATGTGTGTGGTCTTGATCCAGACTCTGCCTCCCTGACAAAGACCAGTCAGTCAAAATGCCTGGGTGTCTGGGATTGACCAGCATGGTACAGCAAAGCCTTAACTACTACCTCCTTGGATTACCTTTGGATTCAATTTGACGTTTTTTTTCTGTATTTGCACCTGGAGTATTTGCACAGCAACAAATCTCCTGCATTTGGAATTCTTGAAGTGAGAATTCTGTTTTTGTGTGGTGCCACATAGGAGAGACTGTCTCCAGCATTCCATCTGGTGAGTGCATACACCTTTTGTTCTTCCAGTATTTGGAAGAATAATGGCCTGCTCCATCTACGGAGGTGTAAGATCACTGAACTTAAAACAAATTTGCATCATTTATCTGTGCAGCATGGCAGTCAGTATCAGTTTGTGCTACCCTTCTAACCCCTTCAGTTGTGTTTCCAGGGCCACCTGTTAGACTCCTTTTCCTTTTGTTATTTTTCCGTGTAAACTATTGCCTGCTCTCTCATACATGCCTTTAGCAAATCCCATAAAATGCCATGTGGATTCACAATTACCAAGATTAAATTTAAGATACTCCTTAATACGCTGTTGTAGCTGTTCAGTAAAGTACCTACACACACCTTATTTGACCTATACATCAAGTCAGTCCTCTTTTGAGACTGATGTACTCTAGAAGAATAGGAAACATTTTACAGTCGGCTGTCACCATATCCACAATTCCTTCAGGTCAAATTCTGCTGATTGCTGCAACACCGCCTTCGCAGCTCAAGTAACTTGAAAAGGCCTAGTTGAGAAGTGATTCAACTGGGAATCCAGCACCATGTTAAAATCTCATTCAGAAAGAGGGATCTTTCAGAGTACTAACAACATATCTTGAAAAATTGTTGTGTCATTAAAGTTCTGAGGTGCAAATATTAAGAATTTTAATTGAGTTATGGATGGTAAACTCATGCTCCTCAACCAAAAAGTAGCAGATGTCCATACAGAGCTTCTAACCAAGCTACTAAACTGTGAGCAGCAGCAAACTAGGCAGTATCAGAAGTAAAAGAGGCTGTCGTAATGGCTGGAAAATCAATGGTTACAACCACAGGACTGATTAGGGAAAACAGGGTTCTGTGGTACTGTCTAGAAAACATGGGGAATCAACTCCAGGCCAGCAGCCTTAGGGTCATGGGATTGTCTGAATCATCAGAGAGAGAAGACCCTTGGACGTTCATCAAAACTGTTTCACAGAACATTTTCAAATTTCCCATCTGGAAGCAGTCTACAACGCCTACTGGATCATGCCTTGGAGAGCCCTGACAAGGTTGGAGGGAGCTAGGACCCTCCTGGTTCAATACCAACAATCTGTAGACCACAACCAGCTTCTGAAGGCTGCCAGATGGATGGGACTGATGACCTCCAACAATGGATTGAAAGTCTCCGTGTTTCCAGAGCTAAGCTTTTCCACCAGAATTCAGCATAACGCTTTGGATGCAATTTGATCAACCCTCAGGGAGCTGGGGGTATTGCACAGCCTACAATTCTCTGCAAAGCTCAAGGTCACGTATTCAGGCAAAGTATACACTTTTCGCAATCCCAAGGATGATGGTGATTTGTTAGAGAAGGTTAAAAAAGACTGGTCCCCAGACAGAAATACTGGAACCCAATGATGCGAGGAAACCTGACTCTAAGGATTTCATTTTATACCAAGTATAGGGTAGGGAGAGAGGAGGCATGCCTGAAGTACGAGGGAAAAATAGGACTGTGATGGTACATATCTGTTGACTTTAGTTCCTGGTCTATGCTTTTTTATCTAGGTGCACACTAAATGTTCAAGGCTTATAACTGCCCAGGGACTTTTTTCTAATGGCGCCAATCTCATGGTTGGGAATGTCCTCCCTTCCACCTGAACTTGGCTCGAATCCAAGAAGACACTGTGAGGCAGAAAATATTTTTCTTGTCTCAAGCTTTCCTCCACTGTCTCTGCACCATACAATATACTGAACAGTGATGACTTTTGCTCTTTCCCTAATAATAACTATTCCTTTTACCTTCCTTAGGAGACAATACCGTAAGTTGAGCTCAGTTTACATTTCTTTTCTCATGATTCCTAACAATACTGGACTGTTAGTGAAGGATTATGATAATGTGGCTAGGTTTAATGTTTAGGCTCAGTTAATCTGTACTGTTTTTCTAATTTCAAAAATTGTTGGGGTGACACAAGGCACATCAATTCTAAACAATATTTTACTCTATGCAGACACAGGACCTTTAGAAGTTGTAGAGCTCATTTACACTTATCCTGGACACTGAGATCTTATTTCACTGGTCCAGTCCACACTTGGTGGTAGTATGCTGGCTATCTATAACTGTGCTTTGTTTTTGTCTTATTAGTATCTATCTGCCCTCTTTAATGTAACAACATGGACACAATAAGGTTTCATTCCTACTGTAATGTATTCTACAAGTTTTGCTATCTATGCTCTTTCACTGTAAATCATAAAGTGTCTTACTTATAAAACCTAATAAACCTAAAGTTATAAAAAAGAATGTTAATAGAGGTATGAAACAGCTGAGCCTTTAGCAGCACCCACCTGCCAGTATTATCTGATTAAAATTCAAGCAGTTTAAAAGGGAGCTGCTTATGTACCAAAATCATCACATCTCTAGTGTATGAGGAAAAGGAGATTGTCAACACCTGCCCTACACAATCCCTTCTCCATTTTCAGTGTTCAATGTATGATGACTGCCTCGGTTTCTTATATAAGGGCTATCTGAACCTTGTCTTTCTTTAGGTAGCTCAAGGTCCATTTCTGCTTCATAGAATGATTTATGCCACTCACATGTCATAAGGCAAAAGTAATAGGACTATTCATCTATGAGACAAGCAATTATACCACAACTACTGCTGCTCACGTGAGAACAGTGGCAAAATATGGTACCCCAGGCCAGAAGTACCTCAGACTCCCTCTTCTATAGTACCACACTTGGCACAACTCTTCTGAAGAGGGTAAATAATCAGAACAAACATGAACAGTCAATATACAAAAACTGCAGAAAAACAATAGACAATATATTATAGCGATATATGATTTATCAAAAGTCTAGCAAACAGTTTTTTGGAAAGTTAAATGTCACCTATAATAAATTGTCTAGATTTGTACTCCTTTGTCTGTATGAGAGTCATCACTGTCTTATGCATAGTTCCTTGTCGTGGGCATCCCAAGAACTTAGAAGAAACAAACAATGGGCTACTATGGTATTTAAAATGATTAGGGATTTGGCATAGGGAAATTTAGAAGATATAGCAGTGGCACGTCATAGATATTCTATGGGGGATGTTCGTTGTCAGGAGCTGAAAATGCCTAAGGTACGCATTAAATATCGATGAATGACAATTCAGTACAGTGCATCCAAACTACAGAATCCCGTAACAAGAAGTGTAATGTAGCTACTTTGGTTACGTTTCAATAAGCATTGAAAGATGAATTGCTTGATATACATAATTGTGTGCATATGTGAACAAGAAATTTTAGATTTTTTATTTACATTTTTCTAGTTGTCAAATATTTCTTGTATTGTAAACATTTTGTTTCTTTTTCTGAACATTGTGTTTTCTGCAACATTTTTTAAGCAAGACAAATATGGCTTTTCTCCTAACAGTTTTATCCTGTGGAAACTGAAGCATTTTACTACTATGACATAGTAACCAAAGAAGATTATGCCACTAAAAGATCCCAAATGGAGAACTGAAAAATATACATGCAACCAGATCCACTCGCAAGTGCACCACAGATATGAAGAGGAGGTATATCCCCCTGGTAAAAACATGTCTTTTCTCCTCCCTCCCCTAGTGTTAAATTCCAGCAAGTTAATAAATGACACCAAAAGCAAGAAAGTATAATGGGTCTATGACCCTGCTAGTGCATTTCAACAACTAGTGCCCTACTTCGGCCAGAGGAGGGTGCCCCCAAGTGGTAATGCCCCCCTAGCCTGTGCAAAGAAAGTGGATATTTGTCTGCAGTTCAAAAGAGGACCTGAAGTAAAAAGCAAGTAACACGAGGCAGCAGTTCTGTGCTGAAGTACAAACGAGATAATCTCAGTAGTTCCACATTATGAGAACTCAAGGAGCCTGCTTGCAGATCAAAGTGGCCATCACATAAGTGTGTTCATATCAGTATATTATAGCCCAGCAGCACCACAATGCATGCAGATGTGTTTCATTCAACTGATTAAATGCAGTGACTAACAATCAATCATTCAATCAATCAATCTTTAGTTTACCAGCCAAAACATCATTGAGTAAAACTCATTTACAAGATGGACCTGGGTAATGTCACAAAGATTAACAAAGATACATGGTAATTGAAAAGGTCACAATGGTTAACAGACAAGTAACAAGGAATACATATGGTAGTACAAAGTATAATAAAGATACATAAAAATATTGCAAGGTGGACAAAAATGTGCAGTGTACAGTATACAAGGTACAGTATGTACAGTATATACAGTAAATATTTAATTTATACACAGTGGTACAGGATATCTCAGTACTAAGAGGAGAGATGAGGCAGAGGAGTCATTTCAGCGAGGGAAAAGAGAGAGAGTCAGGGACCAGTAGGAAGGATTGTAGGTCATCGCTGAAAGCAATTACAAGACTCAATGAGGAAACGGGCCAGCAGGGTTTTAAAAGTGGCCAGTTTGACAGATATCGCTAATTCCAAGGTTTTTTTGGATGGCGTTCCAAAGAACCAGCACAGCATGACTAACAGAGGCCCCTCCAAGGCATGTTCTAACTCTGGGGATGACTAGGTTGATGAAGGAAAGGCTCTTAAGGGGGTAGGTCCTCACAGTACAGGCAGGCAGGCAATCAGCGATACAGTACACTTGGGCAGCTTGTTGATGATTGCTTGGTAAGTCCAGGTGATTGCATTTTTCTGTCTTCTAAGCTTGAGGGATAGCCATCCTAGTTCAGAATATAGGGAGCAGTGATGGGTGGAGTAAGGGGCACTGGTAATGAATGCTCGGTGGTACAGAGTGTCACATTTTGCCAGGTCAGTATTAGGGCCTTGACTGTAGAGGAAGTCCGCATACTCAAGGAGTGGAAGAAAGGTGGTCTGTACCAATCACATTTTTGCTTCTTGCGTGAGGAGGTGCCTAATGCAGAAGAACAGCCCAAGCCTTTGCTTTAGTTTTTTTGCTAGTTCTACAATATGGTCAGTGAAGGACAACTTATGGTCTATCCAGAAGCCCAGATATTTGAATTTGACTACAAAATCCAGGTTTTCCCCCAGTAGGGTGGTGATTTGAGGTG
Organism: Neoceratodus forsteri; assembly: GCA_016271365.2. Classification (NCBI taxonomy): domain Eukaryota; kingdom Metazoa; phylum Chordata; order Ceratodontiformes; family Ceratodontidae; genus Neoceratodus; species Neoceratodus forsteri. Next base: position 910,173,480 of record CM057453.1, read on the forward strand.
CCGGGTAGGAGCTGAATATTTTAGCTGAAGGTGAAAGAAGCATTGCTTTAATTTTTTTGGCATTTAGTAAGAGTTTTAGGTGAATCAGATTTTGCTGCAGAAGGTTTAAAGTCTAGCTGTGAATCTTTGCAGGCAAACTCCAGGGTAGGTCTGTCAATGTAGAGGACCGTGCCATCTGCAAAAAGGTAGATATTGGCAGATTTAATACCAGCATTGATGTTATTAATGTAGATTGCAAATAATAATGGACCTAAAATGGACCCTTGGGGCACACCTCTCAAAAGTGGTTTCAGTGGAGAGAGAGAGGTCCCCATCTGCTTTAATCTGCTGTTGATGGCCAGTAAGATAACTTGAAAACCAGTTCAGCACCTGGGAGTCCAAGCCAATATTTTACAGAGAAATCAGAAGCAGATCATGGTCCACCATATCAAAGGCCTTGCTAAGGTCAAGAAAAAAGGTGCAGATGTAGTTCTTATCATCCAGTGACCATAACCAGTCACTGGGGACCTTAGCAAGGGCGGAAACCGTACTATGACATGGCCTAAAACCAGACTGCAATGGGTTCAGAAGGTTAAATGTTTCCAAATGTTTCCTGAGTTGGGCATTGATGATTTTTTCAAGTAGTTTAGAAAGGATGGGAAGGAGGGATATGGGTCTGTAATTATTTAGGTCACTTGGATCCCCTGACTTGAAGAGGGGAATAACGTAGGTAGTTTTCCAAAATGATGGGAAGTGTGTGAAGGACATATTGAATAAGTGGGTGATGGGAGCTGACAAAACATGATAGCATATTTTTAGATAGTAAGGGTCAATAAGGTTGTCACCTGCACTCTTCCTGGTGTCAAGTCCTAGGAAAAGGTCCTCCACCAGTGGAGACTTTTGCAGGGAAGGAGTTAGCCTAATGGTGTCCTTCAACTTCCTTAAAGGTCCTCCAGAATTTAGCAGAGCAATTGGAGGCAGACGTGAGCTCATCTCTAAAGTATCTCACTTTTTTGGTATGAATAAGTTTGGTGCATTGATTTTTTGCAACTCTAAAGGCTGTCCAGTCAGCCAGAAGTTTGGTTCTCTGTGTTTTTTTCCAGAAGGAATCCCTGTGGTTCAGCATAGATTTCAAATTAGTAGTGAACCGTGGGCAGGACTTTTTTCTGGTACATATTTTAACCAAGGGTGCATGCCAATTTATGGCACCAAGGACTAAGTCTTGAAATTGCTCATGTGCTTCAGCCACAGTGGTGGCCAAGTAAAAGTCTTGCTTACAGGAGTTTTGAAGGTCAGCAATCATAGGTGCCGGAACAGGGGGGGCCACTAGGGCCATGGCCCTACCACTTTCATAAGTGGCCCTATCACTTTTTGCTATCGTAGTAATATATTTAATAGGGGAAAATTTACCCCTTTCGTCCTTGGCCCTACCACTTTTCAAACCATTCCGGCACCACTGTCAGCAATGAAGGCATAATGGTCAAAGTTATGGTGGCTTCTTTTAAAAATGTATCAAGAGGTGGAAGCTGGTTTAGAGATGGCCCTTACACAACTGATAGGGCAGTGGTCAGTTAGGTCATTATGGAAAACACCAGAGTGAGAGATGTAGTGGGGTTTGTTTACTAAAATTAGATCTAGTAAGGTACTATGAGTAGGGTTTTTTGAGTTTGGATGGGTGGTTTCAGTTATAATTTGAGAAAGGCCAAAAAAGTCACAGATATCTTTTAGGGGTGCAGAACTTAGGGAGAACCAATCAAGATTGAAGTCTCCCAGGATAATGACCTCTGAAGATAACTTGTCCAAGACGTTGGACAGATGCTGTATCACCTTAAGCCCCACAGAGGGAGGCCTGTAGCAGTCGATAACAGTAAGGGATGTTGACGGAGGAAGTAATACTTTTAACTCATTACCTCCTTGGCAGCCATTTTGTGTCAGGTTAACAATGGATAGTTCAGACTTCATATGGAGCTATTGGAGGTAATGTGTCAGGCATTCAACCTTTGGTACAGTGGTGAAATCAACTACTGAGGAGTATTTATCATGAATACAGATTGCAACCCCTTCCCCTCTAGATGGTCTGTCAAATCTGAAGACATTGTAAGATGGCAGGTTGATTTCATAGTCAGGGGTAGAGGGTCTAAGCCACTTTTCGGTCACCACCAGGTCATCAGGCATGGTGTAACAGGCCCACATATGAATATATTCGAACTTCCTTAGCAAGCTACATGCATTCAAATGGAGAAGGCTCAACCTCTTTAATTGTGCCAACTCAGCAGGTGCAGAGATAGAGGAGCTGGGCCATGGATTCAGCTCGACATTACCAGAGCAAAGAAGAAGCAGTAGCAGCAGGCTTTTTATGAGAGCATTTAATAGCAGTTTGAGGAGCCTGGTATGACCCCTTTTGTGACAGTGGGAGATAGGAAGGGAAGAAGTCACTGAATGAACATTATGGGGCCCCAAAGATGCAAAGAACAACACCCGGGCAGATAGGGGAGTGTGGTTCACAATTGGAGAGAATGTCATTGGATGGACATAGAGCCAATGTTCAGGAAGTGGCGGGCCATAGTAGGCGTAAGGGTGAGAAGATAATGCTATACTAGGGAATATGGCCAGTGCAATAAAAGGTGGGCAGGGTTCAACATGCTCAGCACTATTTAGAGTATTTAAATGTGGCAGCTCAGACTGGATGACTAGAGGCTCTCAAGATTAGAAGTAACAAGAAATCCACTAACAGCCTACGAACAAGATCACAAGTGACAGTATCCCCTTTAAGGCTTATATCCAGATAAATCAGGCAATGTAGGCACCACAGAGGGGAAGGGAGATAAGTGTATTTAAAGAGTGCCGTGGGGGGAGGAGGGTGGGCAGGAGAAAATTCAAGCTATTGAGTACAGCAGACAGGTAGATTTAGCAGACAGTGGCCAGAGAAAGCCAAAAACAGCAGATCTAGGAGTAAAATAGCAGGCTAAGATGAAGTCCAATCAGATTCAAAGCCACAAAGGCAGCAGCCAATAGCAAGCCGGGATGAGAGGTGAGGACCAATCGGTGCCTGCCTGGCAATCCCGGAGCTTCCTGCAGACTGTACCTGAGGAAAGATGGTGCAGGTGGACAGAAGAGGTGGCGTAGTAGGCTGTCTGATCAGCCGTGGCCATGGGGAATGGTGGAGCACCCAGTCAGGGGTGGAATCCTGGATCTAAGGAGAGATTAAGAGGGAGGTTTGGGTTAAGAAGGCACAACACAATAGGAGCAATTTAGTTAAATTGAGGGGCATGGAGGCATAGGGCAGGGTAAGAGAGATTAGGTGAGGGAGTGGAAGAAAGCAAAGGAGACTTTTTGTGGGTCATTAGGCCTGGCGCCAGTGACTACAGCCCAGATTGTTGAACAATAGAAGAAATGGAGAGTGGAGGGGGGGTGGGAGGCTAAGAGACAGAGCTACAGAGGAGAAAAAGAAGAAAACAAGCTGTGAGAGGTAAAGATAGAGTGGTTTTAAGCAGGCAGAACAGAGAAGAGAAGGTTACAATAATAAATACAGCAGATTTCAATGATTGCATCACATTTAAGCCATGGCCCCAAAGCATTTTCCCACAATCAATCAATACAAGTTGTTAACAGCCACCACCGCCCCCTCTTCATGTAGAAAACATGCTTTGATCAGAGCCAATATGGCTGCTAATGCAGTTGTCTGACAAAGGATACAGCATAATGTGTGTAGGTCATGATGTGTATTGTTGCTTGTTACTTAGTCTTTTTTACGTGATACAGAATGTAAAGCCCTAACTAATCCTCAGTAGCAAAACAAGTAGAATCATTTATATATTTATTTTAGCCTATGTATTTCTTATGTGTTGATAACAACTGTATTTATGCATTTAAGTTATCTCTAAAAATGTCAAAGGACCTCCTTGGAAATGGGCACCTGCTCAATGGAGTTTGTAACATCTATCCTGTTCATAGCAATGTGAATAAAATTTACTACTACTACTACTACTACTACCTCTGCAGCTGGAAGAATGCTACTGACTACACATACTACTTAACATGGCATGGACAAATAACAGTGACTGTAGAACAATTCTAGTCTCTACTAATGTAGATCTGACAAAGCAGAAACATTTGTTTTACCTCTATACTGTATACATGCTGAGAGAACAGGCCAGTGGTGGAGAGAATGAGACATGCTTCAGGGGCTCCAGTTTACATAGGTAATGCAGAGAGTGCCAATGTAAACTGAAGCCTTTACAACTGGGGTTGGTCAGTTAGAACTGTGATAGCAGCATGTCACATCTCTCTCAGGGAACAGTACCCAATTCAAGACCATAATATAAGCAATCAGACTGCTTTGCATCAGCATAGATAAAGAAACAATAGTAGCAGAACTAAACTCAGTTTAACCTGTTGCAAAATACCAGAACAATTCCTGATATCTCACGTACTTTGCTCTGACACTTAGAGCTACTGCTGCTTGCTCGGGGTAACAGTGAGTAAGTGGCTTTAGTGTGATATGAACCTAAACTGTCTGGTTCCCAAGCCTGTGTTCTTACCACTACACCAAAATACCAACCCTATGTCACTGTATTAAGGCTCCTTAGTGAAGCTTAAAGCAGACAGTAGTGGAAATGGGAGGAAACCCAGGGGAACTCTGTTCCAGGCGTGAAGTCTGACAGTTCCAGGAATAACATGAAAAATTTTGTTTTATTTATTTAACATTTGATAACTGGGAAAGGCACACTGAGCCTAGGCTCATTTCCAGGTGCAATCCAGGGAGATGGTAGGGGGGTTTACAATGGCCAGATTAATGACTGCTTCTATGTAAAATGCACACCCCTAAAGGCATACAAATGACTGAAGTATAAAAATGCAACATGTTGTACTGTATAATGAAGAAACATTTCCTTAGACCCCAGTCAGATATGCTTGATACTTCATCAAAGGTAATAGGTTCCCTCAGGGAATTCCTTCTATTTCCAACACTGAAAGTAAACTTCTTGATAGCAGTCACTGGTTGTGGCCAAAACCAGAAAAGATGAATTTTGCTGTTTAAACCCCTCTGAGGGAAAATGTCAGCAGGCTTCTGACCACAGCACAGATGAGCCCTGGATTCAGCTTGACATTACTGGAGCAAAGAAGTAGTAGCAGCAGGATTTTTATAACAGCATTTAGTAGCAGTTTAAGGAGCCAGTTTTTATAGTGGTCATCATTGATCTACTGTTTATGGGACAATCGCCACCATCTGATCTTGCCCTGTCAGATATGTTCTAAACCAGTCAAGTCCTCCATCCTCCACCCCTATTTTGTGGAGTCTGGACAGGAGAATGCCATGATGCAAAGTATCAAAAGCCTTAGATAGGTCCACAAATAAGGTACTCATGGACATTCTCCCATCCAGACTCTTTTGTATGTCCCCCACTACTTTTATTAGGGCTGTTTGAGTACTGCGTTTGGGTCTAAAACCCAACTGGTATTCATTTAATATATTACCTGTTTCTAAAAATTTCTTAAGTTGTCCAAACACCATTTTTTCGAGGTGGCTTGAAAAACAGATAAAAAATTGCCACAACCACCGATTCATGAATAAAGTACATTTGTTGTTTATTTGTTTGTTTGTTTGTTCAGACAATCACCTTTGAGCTTAAGATAGCTTGTTTACAAAGGTCCCACAACATCAACAGAGCAATCTACTATCAAACAAGTGTCAAGTACAAAGAACGGCACTGGGTCATAACATAGCCAGTCAGAATAGCGCGGTCAAGAACCGCATGGTAAAAATGCTGTCACTTTTTTTGAGAGGGCTCCACCCCCATACCCCTTGCACTTCTAGATTCTAACTCCGGGGGAGTGGATCTTGAGGAAAGATGAAAACTGTGGGGCCATGGAATACTGTTTCCATGACCCCTTGTAAAAAAAATTAAAGTCCTGAAGCAGTAAAATCAAGGGAAACCAGGATTAGAACCCTGATCTTTACTGCCACGCTGCTAAATTGTTCCATGCCTCAGCCCTCCAAGCCACAGGAGCAGCTCAGCCAGGCTCTGGAATTCTGCTGCCCTTGTCCTGTGGCAGCACCATGGACAGTGACCAGGGGTGCGTTTACTGTGAGTGCTGTCAATCCCTTCATGCTGTCAGTGGCAGTGATAACCAGACCAGCACTCTCTTTCCTTGCGTTATTCTGGTAGTGCTATTCTAACTGGGTACCCAAAGGGCATAGCATTGATTCAGATCGACAACAACAAAGTAAGTAAGCTTACAGTCAGGGTAATGGTACAAAACTTTCACGTACAACTGAGGCAGCACATCATTTACTTTGTCAATAAAAAGGTAAGATAAATGGGGAGAGGTGGCAGGTGTAGAGGGGACAGGCGGCTCATAGGAGCAGTGTCATACTATGAAGAAGAAGAGTGTCATGGGCAGTGACAGGCGAAACTGGGAAATTTGGTAGGAGAAAGGGCAGGGGGATAGGAGCACAGAGAGACAGACAGACAGACAGACACAGAAGAGCAAGGATCTCATGCATCCCAATGATGTAATGAGATTCCACTGTGGATGCAGAAGGTAATAAATGTAAGTTCCTGTTCTTGTTTGCCCTGCTCTCTCTTGTCTTGTTAGCAGTGCATTGCATAGCTTTCACTATGCAGCCGTAACATGCAATAGCGTCACTAGTGAGACAGGCCAAAGCAGTATTCTCCAAGCAATTAGTCTGCTCCAAGTCCTCCAATATGTTTTACATTGTCCTGATCCCTTACTGCACTCAACTATGAAAACATTTACCTGTGTCCCCCGTACAGGCAAGCAGTTGAGTGTGAGCACTAGTATTCTTACTGCAAGATCCAGCACATCCCATTTGACTTCCAAATGTTGCAGACGGGAAAACAAATTTCAAGAGTCAATGAACTCAGTGCTTTAAGTGGATCAGTGAAAAATCAATGCTTCCCATCTACATGTAAGTGCACCTTAGCTGACACAAGCAAGGTGAATTGTGTTTTCTTCTGATGCAGCTTTAAACTCTTGGCACCTCAGGGTGAGCTCCAGACTAATGTCCTTGTATACTTGTATGCAGCCAGCCTTAAAGGGTATACCTTTTTCCTGCCATACCTTCCTTCACACTTTCTCTTTGTCCATATATTTATGGAACCAGACAAGCAAATCTGGGGCAGTCGCCCAGCAGCAAATTCAGCATAATGGTTCTATGGGACCAATCAAGCTCCAGTTTACTAGTGTCCAGTGAGTCACAGAAAATCTTTAAAAAGTGCCTTAAAGAACTCCTTTCAGATTTCAGCCCTCAGCTCTTCTGGGCAACCCCCACCAACTTCAAATTCTGCCATCTAGGCAGATTCTCCATATAATCTACTTTAGTTTGCTGGGTGTTTGATAATTCTGTCCTGCTGGTTCACCAGGCGTTCGAGCAGGGCCAGGCTGTCTTCATTCGTTCTGATCCTCTCCCATGCCTTCTTAAGCGATCTAGGCTTTTGACCTGTTATTACTGCTGTGATTTGGCAGCTGAAACAGACATTTGATCTCCTGTTACCCCTGCTGGATACACCTTGGAATATGACCTTTCGTCTGTGCTGTTGTTAAACATGGAATCAAGGCAATTGACCTCAGGTTACTGATGATACCAGAGGGTTGGGGGTCATGCCACTTGACCTCTTATCACTCACACTACTGACTAGATGTAAATCAAGACATCTGAAGCCTTTTCTTTGTTGTTGCCAGGTTGGGGGATGGGAGTTAGAACTTATGTCACTGCTGTTAGGTAAAGGAATCCAAACACTTGACTTGCCACAATTACTGCATACAGTATGCAGGGCAGTAACCTAACATTCCTCTTTAAGAGTGAATGCTGTATTTTTTCCCTTTATTTTCCAAGACCAACATTTAATTTTCGGTGGGGTCTTCTCTCAACCCAATTCCACAGCCCAGAGGATGGAGGGATAGGGAGGTCAAGAGACTTGCTCAAAGTCACACAGTGAGCCAATGACTGTGGTGAGATTTTGAACCTGTGATCCTATTTCTCAGTGTGTTATACTAATGTCTAGGTCAAGTTGCCTTCCCTTTTAATAAAGCAGTAGTGTATGTTACGGTGACATTTTTGACCTATACCATTGTATTCCATTTTACATTACCCCTTATCTCCTGTCATGTATGATATACATTATTCCCCATTTTTCTCTTTTTAGTACAGCATAGAATAGGTTTTTGTTAGTATCCTAGGCTGTTTTTGTACACCTAGTGGCCCCTACAGTCAGGAAGCACTGTCTGCTGCATGCTACTTCAATGTAGTCACAAGAAAAGCAAAGTTATACAAGAAATGATAACAGACGACAGAGAATACTAATGAAAAGCTGGACCGAGCCATAGTAAAAGGAGTGCACCCATAATTACTTCAGATGTAAAGTAGGTGCTACAGCAGACTCAACATGGGGGAACAGCATGTAAGGCAGGAAGTAATGGGCAAGCTAAAGTAGAATAAACAAGCATTTGTCAAGGCCGAGTGTTCGCCTCGCGCACTGGTGTCAGAGAGTGTGTGTGGTGCTGATATCACTGACAGTGACATTAAAAACTGTTTCAGTGAAGGAATCATTTTATTAACAGTTAAGAATGCAAAGTAGAAGTGAAGATATTGGGCAGTGTAACTGTTTTGTTTGTTAATATTTGTCCCCCAAATTTTCAACATACCCTTCTTTTGACCCCACCTCATGAACAAGTGCAGAGAAAATTTTCAGCTCCTGCCCGAAGGGTGATTTTGCACAGCGACTGTAAAATCACCTTTTGGGATGTAAAAAAACATTTTGTCCAGGATCTGAAAAATGACAGCTGTCACATTCATGAAGTGCTGTGAAGAAATGGCTATACTGAAAATTGGAAAAGTTATGAGTCTGCATTTGCAAATTTAAATGCAGGCTCAAAACTTTGTTGTTTTTCAATACTTTTACATCAAATTTTCAAAATAGCCTTCTTATGACCCCACCTCATGAACAATGGTGGAGAAAATTTGTAAGTCCTGCCTGAAAGGTGATTTTGTGCAGCGACTGTGAAATCACCTTTTGAGACAGATTTCCCTAACATAACTTGCATTGTTCATGAGGTGGTGTCTCAAAAAAGGTATGTTGAAAATTTGGGGCAAAAATATTAAAAAAAGTTCAAGTTATGCCACTAAGTTGAAAACCACATTGAAATACATTGAAGCTGAAAACCCTATTGAAACACATTGAAGCACTTACCTCAGTTTGAAGTTGGGCTTTGAAGAGTGAAGACGTGTCTGCGGTCCAAGGAAGATTATGGAGATGGACCTCCAGTGGGTTAGTATGGGTATGGGAGGGGAGTGGGGGTTCTGAGTGGAAGGGTCAAGTTCAGGGTAACAGCACAGCAGACAGCGATGGACGGTTTTCTTTTTTTCAGGTAAACAAAAAAGACAAGGGATTGTTTTCTTTATTTCAGGGACAGGACACTGGGAGATTGGGCACCCCGTGTCACGAGGGGACAGTATTGCAACAGTTGAGGACACTGGGAGATTGGGCACCCTGTGTCACAAGGGGACAGTATTGCAACACTTGAGGACACTGGGAGATTGGGCACCCCCAGTGTCACGAGGGGACAGTAGTGCTACAGTTGAGGACACTAGGAGATTGGGCACCCTCAGTGTCACGAGGGGACAGTATTGCAACAGTTGAGGACACTCGGAGATTGGGCACCCCCAGTGTCACGAGGGGACAGCATTGCAACAGTTGAGAACACTGGGAGATTGGGCACCCCCAGTGTCATGAGGGGACAGTATTGCAACAGTTGAGGACACTGGGAGATTGGGCACCCCCAGTGTCACGAGGGGACAGTATTGCAACAGTTGAGGACACTGGGAGATTGGACACCCCCAGTGTCACGAAGGGACAGTATTGCAACAGTTGAGGATACTGGGGGATTGGGCACCCCCAATGTCACTGACTCATGCTTGGGGGGAGCACAACAGATGTCAATGGACAGTTTTCTTCTTTTCAGAGGAAAAAAATGATGAGGGACAGTTTTAGACACTGGGGGATTGAGCACCTCCAGTGTCACTACAGTGTGCTTGTGGGGAGCAGGTGTGCTGACAGGGAGGGTCAGGTTGGGGTGCAATTAGGGTGGCCAGCAACAGACATCGATGGACGGTTTTCTTTGTTGCAGGCACACATTTCAGGCAGACCATGACAGATCCGCCTGGCTTGCCGGGCAGTACGGATCAAAGGGACAGCAACTTCTTTTGAAGTTGGTGCCATCCCTGCCCAGCAAACCAGAAACTCTGTCATTGTCAGCCTGGAAGCTGATCGGTCTGCTCTGTTGCACCCCTGCAACACTGCTCTGCATTGGGCGGACAGTGTCACACCCCTCAAAGGGCACTCTCATACCAACGTGTTTGCTTGCGTGCATGGCAAACACAATAACAAGTATGATATCAACGTTATTATCCCGCAGTTCCCTACAAATATGGAGTACAGTCTATTATTTCATTTAGGCCTACTGGAGTAAGACTTCTCAATCGAAATATCCACCAAGCCTCTCTTTTTAATAACTTATTGAATCTATCTCCCCCCAATCATTTCTGGTAACGTATTCCAGTGCTACAGAAATTAAATTCTCTGGGTTTTTGGATGATACAATCCAAAATGAGACCCCAGAGCACTTGTGTCTGAACCATTTTAATGGCTCAGATGTTTTCCAGCATTCTTACTTTTAGCTGCCTAGTGGTCCTGCAGACATAAACCTTTCGGCAGGAACACCAGGCAGCATAAACAACAAAATCTGTGAAGCAGCCTGCAAACTGCATAACCTCAGCCCTGATTCCAATATCTCCAATGTTAACCAACAATTTTTGGGCCAGGGAAAGGCACACTGAGACAAAGCTTGTTTCCAGGTGAACAGGTAGACAGATTACCTTGCTCAACATATTTGTATGCAGAGGATTTTTTTTTTCCATGGAAAAAGGCCTGTTGGTTTATTCCTTAAGTCACCCTTCCACAGTGGCCTTTGTATAATGGCTGCTAGTTATCAAATCACCCAAATTTTGCCCTCTGGAGAAAGAAATTCTGGGACACTGTGCAACAATATTTGTCAATTCCAAATCAGTTCATAAAGTGGTCTAATTTTATTTTTAATAGAATTTCCTTCACCTTTGGTGCCAGTGCTGTGTATCTGCTTTAGGTTGCATTCAGATCCCAAAACTGTTTATTTATTTAGAAACTGGTGACCGTGAAATAGGGTTGTCAGAACCCACCGAAGTTCTGGTCTAGAATTTTGCAAATAATTCTGGGGTTCTAATCTTCTTTAGAACTTGAACTCTTTCATGTATAGGACTGCAGAGAGAGAGAGAATAGATAAAGATACTAAGAGGAAAAACTGATCAATAAAAAGCCTGCAGTCTCAGCACAGCAATGATACTCTTTCACTGCCCATGCAGGAAAATAAGCACATTGTGCCTTACAAAATGTTCATGCCACACAATTCAATGCATTTAGCACATCTGTATAAGAGCAGCACTTTCTCACATTGCCTTACTTAAAGATTTTAAGATGCATTTCCAAATAATTTGTTTGTTTTCCAGGCTGGCAACTTCTGTTTTTGAAATGTTGGGGAAAAATTATTTTATTTAGCATTTAAAACCCTTAATAGAACACACGGGTGTTCCAGTTTTAAATTAGAACGGGGTGTCATTAAGGGGTAGCCAAGGGTCGCGATTGAAACATCAGTGATTTCCTTGCAACCCTTATCAATGTCTCTTGCAATCCTAGGAAACCATAAAATAAGGTTTCCATGGTATTTATTTATATGACTTGGTGGGTGGAGAGCTAAAATTAGACTTTGCAACCCCTATGCTTCTGGTGAAATGACGTTACTGAATTATAACTTGAACCCAGTTCTAAAAGGTTTCTAGTCTTTCCAGAACTAACTCCTGAGGACCCTACTGTGAAAGGCACTTATAGAGCCAAGGCTTGTTTCCAGGTGCGACCTAGGGAAAGGGTACATAGGAGAACATATCTAATAGGTAAAACAAAATAAAATACTGCACAAACAAATACAAGTTAGTGTGAATCTGTCTCAATCTCAAACAAGCTGCGGCTACTGTAAGAACAAATTTCTCTGGTACCCTAGCATCTGTTGATATCCTCCCAGTAATAGTACACCTCCCATCCCAGTCTGCCACCTCTGATTTGCTGACGCTTCACCTTCTGCCCAGTAATTACATATCCCTTGATAATTTCTTGCAGTCTGAGGCTGTAGCACAGTAGAAGCCCAAGACAAGTTTTTGTTTAACATCAGCGTAATGTTTTTTACTGGGCCTGCTGGAAGGAGAGGTCATGGTTAATAACAACAATTCGAAAATGGGCTTTTTATTTGCTGGGTTCTGATTGGTAAGTACCCCTACCAACGGGGTACATTAACTTTCAAAAGATGCCCAGCAAATAAAAAGTGCTACCCAAACCTGCCTCATGCCCAGGCAGTTATCCTTTGCCCAGCTTGCTTCCTCATTGGTTGAAGCACTGGGCACACAATTTGAAACGGCCGCCATTTTATTTCCTCGCTAAGTGAGTGAAAAGCCCCACTCCCTTTCACTCCTCCAAGCAGTGTACAGAAACAAATAAAAACACTCCCATCTTCAAAAAACCCTTACTTTTTTCCACATAGAAAAACCACACTCGACTCGTGAAACAGTTGCCAGCTTCCAAATCCATCTCCCACCCACTTGCTTTCACAGCTGCCGTGACCCAGCAGCGTGACTCTATCCATGGGACTCACTTCAAACAACTCCTGCTCCTATGGTTCCTAGCTGCACTTCTCACTCAACGTACCAGCATTTTATTTCTTTCTTTTTTTTTATGGCAATTCAAACTCCACGGAGCACAACAACAGTAGCAGACACCTTCTAACGTTGGCTCCTAAATTCACCATCTGGGACAGACTGGTAGGGAAAAAAACAAACCTTTTTTAAATGTTTACAATTGGTTCTGTTCTCTTTTTCCTTTGCCGCATGGATCAACTTCCCTATATGTGCAGCTCCTTATCTCGCGTTGCGTATCCCGCTCACAATAGAAAGCTTAATTTAGAAGAGTTGCCCAACACATGTGTGTATCTGAGTTTTTGAGGAGTCTGATTTGGAAGCATTGTCCAGGACAAGTGTCTATGTTTGTGGGGGGAGTACTACAACAGAATGGCTTCATGACCACTGCTGGGGGGGGGATAGGAGATGGAACTGCACAGAGGGACTACTTTACAAACAAAACACACTTACTTTCTTTCTAGTCATTGTTTTGTAATATTTTCATTTATTTTCCCAAGTTCACACAGAAAAATGTCACATGTACCCATTTTCTAAGCGCAATAATACCCTCCAGGGTGGACAGTATGGGCAATGCCGGACATTCCAGGGGCTATAAGGCCCTCTGCCTGCAGCGTTGGACCTCATTATGCCCCTGGGCAGTCCGATATTGCCCAATACCACCCACCCTGTTAAATATTATTGCTTACATAGAAAACCAAACTCCACACAGTTTTCCCTCAGTTAGCTGTGGGAGGTACTGAGTGCATGCTGAACTTATCTAGTACAGCCTGCATTGCACAGTGGGAGGAAATAGAATGAGGGAACCACATGGGATTGTTTATAATTGTCAGTCTAGGTCTAGTAACAGGAGTAAAATGGGAGAGACGTTGACAGTTTTAGAACTGTACAGCGGTATCGGAGGGATGGATTATGCGTTAAAAGGCAAACATTACACACAGTTTGCTTGAGGCTGTCTGATATCTTTTCTGCTACAAAAAAAAACACTTCCTTTAAAATACAGCTGAGAGAGTGAGTGCTCCTTGGTTAAAGAAACCACACTTCAAATTAAATGTGCTTGTTTTATTCGTAGTGGTTACATTGGGAATGCTTAGGTGGTAGAACTCTCCTATAGTATTCAAAGCAGAAAGATGACCAACATGCAGTAACTCTCGCACACAGTTTTGTAATTCATGGTGAAACAGAGTCCCTGTGCTCTCCTGTCTAATCTAACCCCTGTGCGTTTAATACTTAAAAAGTAAAAATGCACAGAGACTTGGGGTTGGCAGTGATACAAATAAATGCACTATAGACCATTCTCCAGAAGCAAATGGTTTAATACCTTTTCTGTTTTATCATATAATTGATTTGATTTTTTTCTTTTGTAAATATACATTCGTAAACAACAAAAGGAACAAAAAGAAAGGAAAAAATAATTCTTAGAGGAATATCTCCAGTCCAACACATCAGCAAAAGGGGGGGAGTAACAATATATAAAAGAAAATTTGAATATCTGCTGTGGTGAGCAAATCTGAGGTAAATCACCTCTTTAAGACCTTTTACTTCAAATTCCCCATTTCTTTTAATACTACAGCCCCCCTACACAACATAAGTAATAAATGTATAAAAGCTCTAGATCTACAAGGAACAATAGGTTACTTTAAACCCCAAAACCTTCAACAGCTTCAGCCACAGCTGACATCTCCAGTTCCAAAGTGGTGGAGATTCAGAACACTCTTCCGACTCTTTATATTGCCCCCGCAAAAAATCCACCAACTGGTCTGTCTCAAAAAATGTATGTCTTCTCTTTGTATCAGATCCACACCTTGGCTGGTGTGAGTAGCTGAAATTGAGCTCCTAGCTCTAACACATCTTGTCTATATGAAAGAAACTTCCTCCTTCATTGTTGTGCAGGATAGGCAAAATCTGGGAAAACATTAAATTTATAGCCTTTATATAACAACGTTCCTTTTATTCTTGAAAGCATAACAATATGGTCCTGATCAGATTCAAATGCCAAAGAAAAGAAAATTGTGGCTTTATTCTTACCTGATACATCTTTTGAATCCTGACTTTTGAGCACCCTAAATGCTTTAGTCACAAAAGGAAGATTGTCAGTTGGTAAATCATAAACCACTACAAAAATATCTTTTACCAATTCACAGATGCTTTCAAAATCATTATCTAACTTCAAGTGCAGTCCCACAGGTCTCAAATTCCGGTATCTTGACTGGTTTTCTAACATTTCCATTTTTTGGTTCAAGTTATAATTATCTTTAGCAAGTCCAACACCAGACAGTTCAATCACTTTAACTTCATCTGTTATTTTTTGTATATTCTCAGAGTTGTCCTGTAATTGCTTAGACAAATTACCAATATTTTCCCTATTTTGCCTAACCCCCTTCTGGATAAAATCCACATTTTGACACAAAGCTTCAAACTTATGGTCAAGACGCTCAACCCCTTGCAGAATTCTCTCAATAAAATACTCCATAAACTCCAAAGTATGTTTATTTTTCTTAAGGGGCAACTGCTGAGTCAGAGATTCAATAGCATCCATTCTTTTTAGATTTTGAGGTTTTTGCAGGCTTGTTTCCTTCTGATCAATTTGCCAAATAGAAGCTGGGACATCCTCTGTAACCGCTGTGTCAGGTATTTGTCTTTCTCTCAAGAAACCTAGACTCCCTTGCGCAGATCATGGTTGGAAGTTTGTTGTGGGACTACAACCCTGCAGGGCAAGAGACCCTGGCTCAAAACCTCTAGCTACAACACCAGGCATCTTCTGGCCTCCGAGGCTGGTCTCGGGTCAAAAGGTTTTCTCCATCGGCTGGGTGCAGGGTGAGATATACTTCTAGGAGGAGCCATTTTGTTTGTCCTTGCATTTTACTGGCATTAAGACACAGTCATTTTACTAACACTGCACTCACAGTTTTTGCATTCAGATCTCTGGAGCATTGAATACTTCACTAAGCACTTCCAGACAAGCAGCCATCTTGCTCCACCCCCCAATGGTTTGATATTTTTTATTGGACTAACATAGATGTTACAACAAAAGAACAAAGTGGTCAAGCTTTCAGACCAACCAAGTCCTTCTTCAGAAGCTTTATGACAGTTATTTAGAAAATCCCATACTATTAACACCCAGATAATGCATAAAAAACATAAATAGTTCCCACTGGTTTAACATATTCATTTGAAACATAACAGAAGATTACATCAGATAAGCTAATTAACACCAGTATGCTTTTAGCTGAAAAGCCCCTGAAGGTCGAAGATTATCAAGAAATAGCAACAAGCAGAGAGTTCTTCTCACATAAATTTTAAAATGTCTCAGTATGTTTCAAGAAAACAGTCTGCTCATAACAAAACCTTTGGAAAGTATTCTCCCTAATTACATGTAAGATGATAAAACTTTAATTGCAAGTGTCCTTGTGTTTTAAAGAACACAGTCAATGAAAGGCAACCCGTGGATATAAATGCTAAAATGAGGCCTAATTGTAAGTTAAAAACAAGCTCCAAAATTAAAATAAACAGAAATTGCACATATATATATTATGCAAAACACTTTGTTAATGCATCATTTATGGTTAAAACACAAAAAGTAAGGAAATGAAACTTTTAGGGTTGACCCCTTCCCCTTGGACCTGCCCATCATCCCGGGATTGAAAGCTGACAGGGTGTGTCCTTGCGGTTGTGAGGCCTAAATCTCATCCCATTCCATGTGTAATCATATTCACAAGCCACAGAAAGAAGAATGGGATGAAGATTTAGGCCTCACAATCAGAGACACACACCATCAGCTGTCAATCTCGGGATGATAGGCGAAGTCAAAGAAGGAAGGGTCTACCCTAAAAGTTTCATTTCTTTACTTTATGTTTTAACACATAATGCATTAACAAAGTTTTTTGCATAGAATTCCTTACTTTTGAGAAAGAACATAAAAGTAAAAAAGTTGTGGAAGTTGGTGGGGCGTGGGCCCGCCCCGTGCTCCCACCAACTTCCAAATTCATTAAAAGTGAAAAGTCATGCAAGTTGGTGGGAGTGCTGGCCCTTTAGGCCCCGTGCTCCCACCAACTTTTACATTTCTGTGTAAGATAAGACTATAAGTACTGAATATCACATGAATTGCTGGGAGCGCATATGGGTGGGGGCCCAAAAGCTCCCACCACATTGAAAGAAAGCAAAGTGTCAGTCATCAGAGTGGCATAATTCAACACCTGTTTACATGTCAGACACATAACCACTGGAAATTACCTCCATAGCACTAACGCTAGGCATCCTATAAATGTGAACCCAGTACCACAACACAAAATACCATATGCAAAACATACAGTGTGTCATGCAATATGTCCACAGTAAATTAATTTTCCAACACCTAAACACCATAATTCACATGAACAGGACATCTCCTGAAGACCCTCCAAATTTCAATATAAAAGACGAAACCGTTTCTGAGATACTACATGTGAAAGTTTGAGATTTCCATTCATTGCTGTGGCAGATTTCTGCACCTGTTAAGGTTTTAGATACCTAACGACTGAAAAGTAGATCCATGGCAGTAAGGCTAGCTACCGTGTAAATTTCAAGCCAGTACGAGAATTGAAAACGCTGTCCGCTAAACATAAACTGCACCACGCAATATCTCCACAGAAAATGTGCTATCCGACATGTAAACACCGTAATACACATCTACAGGACATGTCATCAACACCCTCCACATTTCAAGTAAAAAGACCAAACCATTTCCAAGATATTTAAAGTTAAAGATTGTTAAAATTGGCCTATCTGTTGCATTAAAATCTGGCCATCTAGTCCCTCACTCACGATCAAAGATCACGATCAAAGAATCTCACGGTCAAAGAATTTGCAGGCTCATGATCAAAGAATTTGCAGGCTCACAATCAAAGAATAAAAAATGGAGAAATTCAAATTTTAGACATAAATGCATGAAACCACCAGCATGGTTCGATAAAAAGAAAAGGCCCCTGAGCAAAACCCGCCCTCATTTGTGTTAATAACCCACTCCTGGGCTGAGAAATTTGCTTTTTCCAGCTGGCCATCTTGTCCCTCTCTCACGATCACAGATCACGGTCAAAGAATCTCGTGATCAAAGAATTTGCAGGCTTGCGATCAAAGAATTTGCAGGCTCACGATCAAAGAATAAAAAATGGTGAAATTAAAATTTTAGACATAAATGCATGAAACAACTTGAATGGTTTGATAAAACAGAAGCCCCTGAGTAAAACCCACCCTCATTTGTGTTCACAACCCACCCCTGAGCTGAGAAATTTGCTTTTTTCAACTGGCCATCTTGTCCCTCCCTCACGATCAAAGATCGCAATCAAAGAACCTCATGATCAAAGAATTTGCAAGCTTGCAATCAAAGAATTTTCAGGTTCATGATCAAAGAAAAAAATCCTGAAATTCAAATTTTAGACATAGATATAGGAAACCACCGACATGGTTCAATAAAACGAAGCCCCCTGAGCAAAACCCACCCTCATTTGTGTTCATAACCCACCCCTGAGCTGAGAAATTTGCTTTTTTCAACTGGCCATCTTGTCCTTCACTCATGCTCAAAGATCGCTGTCAAAGAATGTGGCAATCAAAGAATTTGCAGGCTCGTGATCAAAGATCGTTAGCGAGTTGCGATCAAAGAATAAAAATGTGTGAAACTCTATTTTTTGACCATTTTGAACAACATCAAAGGCATGGCTCAATAGAGCAAAGCCCCCTGAGCAAAATCCATCCAAGTTTTACTTCAGGAGTGATTCCTGAGCTGAGATATTTGAGTTTTTCCCGACCGGAACCTTAAAACAAGATGGCAGCCATCACGATCAAAGAATTCTCGGGGTCAAAGATTTTTTGACTGCGAGGCTGCAAATTATTTGATTGTGAGAAGGGAACAGATGTCCAAAACCCCATTCTTTGTTCTCAAAACAACTATATAAATGTTCCCATTGACTTATAATGGGAACTTAAAACTGCAATAACTTTTGAATGGATTAATATTTTTTCACGAAACGAAAAGCGGCATGTGCATTGACCAAAGCTCTTTCAGATGAGTCAACTTTCAGAGTGGTATACCACACAATAGCCATGCAGCACCGTGGGCAAAATCCCCAAAACTGCCCACATAACAGGCAAAAAGTGCATTTTCAGTGTTTTGGTGCACAAAGACTAAGTCTGACTGAATCTAAAATTTGACACATCAAGAGATCTACCATGCCCCTGTGCGCATGCCAAATTTCATGCAAATCTGTTGAACGGGTCCAAAGTTATTAACGCACAAAATTTTGAGTTTAACATAGAAGTGCCTTCATAACCCTAAATATATATACTGTATATAATATATAGCATAGAGGGTTTAAAGTGAAGTTTTTTCAAAGTGAGCAAATATTTCACACAAAATGAAATATAGAATTTAGCTTGAGACATTTTCTCAACTATACTGTCAACCAGTTAATACATTTTATAAACTTTCAGGCCTTTGGTGGTGTAACAGGATTTAATACATGATAATATCAATTGTAAGTATAAGTGCCAAATAAAAAAACAGAAAAACAAAACTACTTGTCAAGGACCCCCAAGAAATTGAGACCATGAGCCTGATATGTACAGATTTCAATACAGTGTCAGTGTATAACACACATGTACAGAATCAGTCTAAGAAATCTAAATAAAAACTCATAGGAATAAAATCCCCCCAGCCACCACCCCCCCGCCACTTCCCTGGGAAAGATAACTACTAGGAATTATATATATGTACAAGAGTCCTAATACATTATCATTCACACCAATCTTTGCAATATTTACCCAAAGGAATTAAACATTTCATGAACCCTTAAGTAAATGAGACATGCATGTTAATATGTACAGAATTAAAAAATGTGGAAGTATGTAATCCAACCACTGACAACTAGTAGAAGGAAGTAAATGTCCACTATATTTGAGAACTAAGAGTTCCAGCCACTGGAACACCATTATGTCATCTGCCTGAATAAAAGCCTACCTCAATATCACTAAAATAACCACACCCACTATGCCCACAAAAAACACCCCCAGCACTCACATAAAAATCGCCCCATGCCCCACTCCCCCAACACATACATGCACGCACGCACACACACGCACACACGCGCGCACACACACACACACCAACACCTGCATTCACACACACACATTCATTCATACACACACACAACACACACACACACACACACACTCACACAGTGCTAAGGTGAGAAGCCAACATGTAGATAACCAAATAAAGGGGACTCTATGGGCGGAATATTCAAACTGCGCCCGACTAGGGCGCATGCAAGGGTGCAGCGCAACTGGGCTGTGCCAGAGTGTGAACCATGCGATATTCAACGGTACTGCACCATGGCTCAGCACCGTTGAATATGGCATCATGGCCACCTACATTGCACAAGGAGCAGTGGCACTGCACCAGCACAAGTGGCAGGTGAGGAGCAGGGGGCTGCACTGGCACAGGAGCTGTTGCGCAAGGCTCAGGAACCATGATATTCAGTGGTTAATATGCAAATGGAGCCATCAGGTAAGCATGGTGCAAATGGGGCCATTAGCATACCATTATGGCTCCATTTGCATACAGGCGTGTCGATCCCTAGTGACTTGCGCCTGGCGCTCCACCAGGCTGCAGCCATCAGGGATCAACACCCCTTGCTCCTTGCATGAGGTACCCCACCTGATCACAGGCTAGAACAATAAATAAATATCCCTGGTGGTCCAGTGGACCTGTCCCCATGCTTGATCCAGGGCATTAATAGAAACAAATATATAAGAAGACTTGGTTTGCTGGCCAAGGCACCTAGCTTCACCTGAGCTCTTTCCTTCTAAGACTGCTTGAAAGGCAGAGTAGAGAAACTTACCAGAGCAAGGGAGAAGGATTAAGACTTAGTTTGGCTAAGCAGATTTACTGTGTGGTGGTGTTTTTATTTTTACTCACAGGGATTGCTACTGTTTGTTGCTAACATTTCATTGCTTTATTTTTTTTCTGATTCAAATTGTTGTTGCTGGTATACCTTCTTCTGCATTATTACAAGGTGTGCCTACAGGTGTGTGCTAACAGATTACTGCTGTAATCTTCTGATTCAAATTGTCTTTTGCAAGGTATATCTTCTGTTACTGCTTTATTTTCTCTGGAGCAAAGTGTTTCTTACAGGTATATCTTCTCTGAAATTATTACAGGTGGTACTTTACAGGTTTTACAGTTTTATCTAACATTAGGATAAGCTTTCAGGGTTACTGCATTTGTTGTTGACTGATTGTTTCTGCTCTTACCTCCTTGTTCTTTCGTCCGTGGTTCTTCTTTTTAGGCAGGGAAGGGCCAGCCACCCACCCCATCCCAACCACCCCGCTACACTCCTTTTATAGGGTACCACAGTTGTGACATTTCCTGTGGCAGAGCAGGAAGGCGGATCAGTGGGGCCTCCCAAGTGATCTCATTTACAGGGCACTAGTAATTTAACTTGTTATAACAAGTTAAACAAAACACAATTAAACCATTACTTGCATTTTTTTTTCCTTCTAATTACTCTGACTGAGTTTTAAAACCCAGCAACTTATTTGGAATGATTTCATTAACTGCAGGTACTGTGGAACAATTTTCAGAAGGACAGTCTTACAGGATTTAGGACACTGTCCTACATGCTGGGCCTTTGGAGATCTTGGGTCTCAGCTCGGGCAGCATGGGCAGAGATTGCACGCCTCAAATTTCATATTGAAGAGGAAATACATTATAAGAACCACCCGCCATTTCCCAGCATCCAACAGAAAAACCTCGACCGCAGAGGGTAGTTGGTCCAGGAGGTTGGCAGGTGGTTAGGAGGAAGCAAATCAGTTGCCCCATCACTCTCTGCTCTCCAACACATTACCTCCAGAAACCATATAAACACTACAAACAGGTATCTGCCTCTATCTCTGAAATCAAATAAAGAGGCAGAAGACACTGCAGAGCAGGACACTGTGGCACAGGAGCTAGCACAACAATACTCACCCAAATCAGGAACAAAACTAAACAAGCACAAAGGAAATCCAAAAACTTCTGATCATAGGAGACTCCATGATTGAGGAGTTGATGCCCATCTCCAGCCAGGGTGATGGTCAGATGTCTCCCAGGTACATCAGCATGGAGAGACACTGACGCATTGCTAAAATTGTTCACAAAAGCAGGAGAAAACATTGATGCCCTAATGCACATAGGGACTAATGATCTAGCCAAGCCGGTCAGTTGTGGAGACCAAGGAACACCTGACTAGGCTGGGTGACAAACTATCATCTATTTCGTTCAGATCTCTTCTCTGAGATCCTGCCAGTCTGGGAGAAGGGAGCAGATGGACGGAAGGTCAGAGAAGGGAGATAGGGAGCCAAACACGTGGCTCAAGGACTGGTGCCAGAAAAAAGGACACAGATTTGTAGGGAACTGGCAACAGTTCTGGGAGCGAAAGTTCTTTAAATTTGATGGACTGCATCTGACTAAAGAGGGAGTCAGTGCATTGGGCAGAAATTGGACGTCTTTGCAGAATATTTAAACTAACAAATGGGAGAGGGTGCAGCACCCAATCGTCGAATGGGAAGAACCCCTCCCCTCAGCTAGTGGTCAAACAGGAATTCAGCGTGTTTGCCGTCATTTGCATCACCAGGTAAGAAAAAAGGTTTGTCTCCCATACGATGCACAGGTAATGCCAAACTTCACCCAACAACTAACACACCAAAATCTGCCAATGGAAAATCATGTACACAATGCTCACAGCCTGGGAAATAAGATCCCAGACCTGCAAGCAATAATGTCAGAGGCTAAGCTGGACACAGTAGCAATTAGTGAGACGTGGTTTACCAGTAACCACACTTGGGAGACTTCAGTACCTGGCTATGTATTGTTCAGAAGAGACCGAGGTGCAAAAGGGGAGGAGTGGCCTGTATGTTAATGAAAATATCAAGCTACAGAAATTCAGAATACACATAAGGAGCCAGAAGAACTGTGGGTCACCCTGGAAACAGGAAATGGGACAGCCATAAGAACTGGGTTGTCTACAGGCCCCAGACCAGAGGGAGGACATAGACACATTACTGTTAGAAGATATACAAACATGACAGCTAAAGGAGAGGTTCTGAAATGGGAGACTTCAACATGCCAGATACAGATTGGTCAATACCAGCAGGAACATCTGCCAGAACTAGACTCATAGTGGATCCCTGCAGGGGAGGGCCTCAAACAACTGGTACAGCAACCCACAAGAGAAGGGCTATCCTAGATCTAGTACTGACTAACAAAGAAGGGATCACAGATCTCCAGGTAGAAGGTCACCTGGGGCCAGTGACCATCACATGGTATGGTTCAATTTGGCTACTACATCTAAAATCATCCCATTCCAAGGCAAAAATATGGGACTTCAGAGGAGCTGACTTTGATAAGATGGCCAACAGAGTTAAGCTAGCCCTGGCAAAAAGAAACACAGGTGAGGGGGTACAGGCAAAGTGGGCAAGCATTAAGGATACAATACTTGAAGCAACATCCCATTGTGTTAGACAGAAAAGGAAGTGCAAAAGAAGAAGGAGACCACTTTGGTTCTCAAATACAGTAGCAGAAAAGGTCAGAGCCAAAAGGCTGGCCTTCAGAAAATATAAGGGAACACAGCGGGATGAAGATAGGGAGGCATACCAAACTGCCCTAAGGGAAGCAGGTAAGGCAGTAAGGCAGGCAAAGTCCCAAACTGAGGAAACACTAGCACAAACAGTAAAAGAAGGTGACAAAACTTTCTATAGATACATTAGTGAAAGGAGAAAGTCCAGAGGGGGTATTGCTAAGCTTAATAGAGAAAAAAGGGAGCATGTGAGGAGGAGGACCTGTAAAGGCATCTATCCTAAATAGATACTTTTGCTCAGTATTTACTGAAGAGAAGGTAGGGCAGGGCCCACAGCTCAGCATCATGGACACAGGGGGAGGGAGGTGAGCACTACCCCTTCACAAAAGAAAGGATCCTACAAGAGCTTGCTAAGCTCAGGGTGTGGATAAGGCAATGGGACCTGATGGCATACATCCCAGGGTACTTAAGGAGCTAAAGGAGGAACTAGCAGAGCCATTAGCAGAATTGTTTAGTGAGTCTGAGCACAGAGAGGTCCCAGAAGACTGGAGAAGGGTTTCATGTGATCCCACTCCACAAGAGTGTAGCAGGAGGAGGCGGGGAACTACAGACCGGTCAGTCTTACCTCAGTAGTGGGCAAGATTATGGAGGCACTCCTTAAGAAAGGATAGTGCAACACCTGGAATCCATAGGGCACAGGATCCAAGACAGCATGGGTTTACAAAGGGAAGGTCCTGTCAAACTAATCTCATAGATTTCTTTGACTGGGTAACCAGAGTGGTGGACCAAGGGGGCAGTTGATGTCGCTTACCTTGACTTCAGCAAAGCTTTGACACTGTTCCACATAGAAGATTGATAAATAAGCTAGGTAGGCTCGGGTGGGTCAGAAGTTGGTCAACTGGGTGGCAAACTGGTTGACTGGCAGAAAACAGAGTGGTGGTATAATGGTATACAGTCAGAAGAGATGCAAGTCACAAGTGGGAACCTCAGGGATCAGTCCTGGGGCCAGTCCTATTCAACATCTTCATTAGTGACCTCAAGATGGACTAGAGGGTAAGGCTTGTCTGTTTGCAGATGACACCAAGATCTGCAACAGAGTAGATGATCCAGATGGGGTGGGCAGAATGAGAAGAGATCTGGATAAACTAGCAGAATGGTCAGAAGAGTGGCAACTGGGATTTAATGCAAAGAAATGCAAAATCATGCACATAGGGAAGAGAAACCTGAAGCCACTTATAGGCTGGGAGGAGTTGCTAGCAGTCACAAAGGAAGAAGAGAGACTTGGGTATCATCA
The DNA here is from genome assembly GCA_016271365.2 of Neoceratodus forsteri. Taxonomy (NCBI): domain Eukaryota; kingdom Metazoa; phylum Chordata; order Ceratodontiformes; family Ceratodontidae; genus Neoceratodus; species Neoceratodus forsteri. Next base: position 910,198,141 of record CM057453.1, read on the forward strand.
TCACTGATGACCTAAAATCATCCAAGCAGACCTCTAAAGCAGTAGGTAAGGCTAGGGGGTGTTAGGGTGTATTAGTAGGGGTATCACAAGTCGTGTAAGAGGGAGGTGTAATAACCTCTGTACAAGACATTGGTTAGCCCATCTGGAGTACTGCATGCAGTATTGGAGGCCACACCTTCACAAGGACATTAACTCAAATTGAGGCAGTCCAGAGAGGCAACCAAAATGGTGCAGGGACTGCATCCAGAAGACATATGAGACAGATTAACGGAGCTCAATATGTATACCTTGAGCAAAGGAGGGAGAGGTGATATGATCGAGACATTTAAACACCTTAAGGGCATAAACAAGGTGAAAGAGACTCTAACATGTTTAAATATAAGAAAATAGCAGGACAAGAGGACACAGCATGAGATTAGAGGAGGCCGATTAAGGGGAATGTGAGGAATTCTTTTTCACAGAAAGGGTGGTAGATGCATGAATGGCTTACCACAAGAAGTGGTGGCTGTGAATACAGTGCAGGACTTCAAACAGGCATGGGATAGGCATAAGGGAGCAATACAAATGACTATGAATAGATAGGTCACTGACAGAGCAAAGGCCGATGGCACATTTATAAGGTAGAAAAAGAAATGGGCAGACTGGATGGGCCTTGCGGTCCTTATCTGCCGTCAACTTCTATGTTTCTATGTTTCTATATCCCTGGTGGTCCAGTGGACCTGTCCCCAGCCCGATCGTGGGCATTATGAATAAAGAACATCCTGGTGGCTCAGTGGCCCATCCAGCCTGATCTCGGGCATTATGTATGAACCCGTACACTGGTGGTCTATCGGTACTCCCTTCCAACCCGCCCACTCAGTCCCACTGCCCCGCTCCCTTCCCCAGTCAGCAGCGGCAGCATCTCCCACCAGAAGCTGCCCTGCCGCCCACTGACTGACAGGAGATGAGTGATGCGTTTATTGGTCTGATAGCGGATATCGGGCGTAGACATACCGTACTCACAGTCCCAGGTTGTGAATGAAAGGACTGTGTAGTACAGTACGATTCTGCATGCCCATTGGCCCCATGCTGTGGACCAATGGACGGCAGCCATTCTGTACATTGTCAGTCGGGCGGCAGCCGGGCGGCTTGGTGGTGGGGAAATGCTGCCCACCGCTGACTGGGGGAGTGGGGTGGTGGAACTGAGTGGGCGGGTGGGGAGGGGGGTACCGCTAGACCACCAGGTTACGGGTTCGTACTTAGTGCCCGAGATTGGGCTGGATGGGCCACTGGGCCACCAGGGTTGTATATCATTCATAACGCCCACGATCGGACTGGGACAGGTCCACTGGACCACCAGGGATATTGGACATTCTATTATATGACTTATGCCCATGATCGGGCATGGGGGAGCTACCGCAATGGACAGTGACGCCGGAGTTCAGGTGGCCACCCACAGCTGGCAGCTGCTGTGTTGCGCCCTGCAATACGGCAGCTCACCTGTGGGTGGCCAGCTGTTGCTCCATTCTATTTTGGCTCACCTGTGTGCGGCACAAGTAGGGGTTGTACCTGCATGGGCTCCAGCATCCCGGGCTGAATATCGGATATCACGGAGTATGCTTGGGCACACCCTACCCCGCCTTGCGCCAGATAATTACTGATGCGCCTGATCAGAATTTGTGCAGCGACTTTCCCTTTGAATATCTGGGGTGCATCAGTGGGTTGGCGATGGTGCAAACAGTGTTAGCCACAAGCAACCCCTTTGAATATCCCACCCTCTATGTATAAAACTAAAAAAATCAAAGGCTCGCTGAAGAACTAAAGTATTTATGTCCATTCTTTGAAGTAAAGGTCTGTGTAAGTTTAAGTGGAATAATGTGTCATATAACCAACATCAATGTTCATTTCATTCTCCACCATATTGAGAAGTAAAATAAGTCTAATTTCAGAAGTCCGTCTCTGCTGTGTACTGCTGAAATGTCCTTTTAAGATCATCACAGACATATCTGAGATTGAGTGACCATTCTGGGAGAAGTGTTGAGCCACTGGTTTGTCAGTCATCTTCAAATTAATAGAATGCCTGTATGAATTCATTCTAGTGTGGAGTTGTTGGCTTGTCTCCCCCACATAACCTGTGCGAGGATATTTCTTGCATTGAATGAAATAGACAATATTACTTGATGTACATGTATAATTCCCCTGTATCCTGAATTGACTGTTTTGTGATGTAACCACACAATCTGAGGTGGAAAGGAGCTTACAAGTCTTACATCTGCGTTGATGACAAGGTCATGTACCATATGATGCCATGGTATTCTGTTCTGATACAAGCTGACTCCTAATAATCAGGTTGGCTAAATTAGGTGGTTGTTTAAAAGATAGTAGTGGTAGTTCTTGAAAAGTACAATTAAGGGTTTCATCCTCACTAATTATTTGAGGGAGATCCTTAATAATCTTACATAGAAGTACAAGGTCAGGACGATATGTGACTACTAAGGGAATTCTGTTGGTAGTGGTCCTTTCCTTATATTGCAGTAGTTGTTCTCTTGGTACCTGTGTTGCATGTTCCACTGCTCTGTCAATTTCTCTGGACAAGTGTCCCTGCTCAATAAAGGTGTCTTTTAACATCATCAAATGTGTGTCTCTGTCTTCCTCACTTGAGCAGAGGCGGTGATACCGAAATGCTTAACTATACATGACAGAATTTTTTATATGGCTCAGGTGATTACTTTTCCAGTGTAAGTATTTCTGTCTGTTGGTTTCTTGTAAATACAGGTATGTAGGGTTCCATCCTTGATAGTGACAGTGGTATCCAGAAACTTTACACTGGTGGCAGAATATTCCAGGGAAAGCTTTATGGTTGGGTAGAGGTTATTAAGTTTCTGATGAAAATTTTTAAGTGTGTCAGTGCCCGCTGTCCAAATGATAAGCAAATCATCAATGTAATGGAAATAAGTGAGTGGTTTATGTGTACAGTGCCTTAAAAAGTCCTCCTCCAAATTTGCCATAAAAAGATTAGCGTACTGTGGAGCCATCCTTGTGCCCATTGCTGTTCCCATAGTTTGATCATAATTTTACCATTGAAGCTAAAGTTGTGTCAGTATGAATTCAATGAGTTTCCCCACAATTCCAGGGTCGATGTTGTGGTCCATTCCTTTCTCATGCAGGTATTAAGGCAGGCTGAAATGCTATCTGTGTGCAGAATATTAGTGTAGAGGGATGTTACATCCATCGTGGCTAAAAGGATATCCAGTGGTAAGTTCTTATAACCAGAAAGTTTATGCAGGAAGTGTGTAGTGTCCTGGATGTAACTATCCTTTTGTATAACCAGCAGTTTTAAAATGGCTTCTACAAGCCCTGAGATCCCCGATGTCAGGGTACCATTTATTTATTTATTTATTTGCTTTTGTTAACCGGGTAAGCACACTAGACAGCCAAGTGCCTATTTTCAGATGCGACCTGGGAGATTACAAGGTACATTACAAGGTACATACATGAACATCAGGCAAATACAAGTGGAGGAGTACATTACATAGAACTAGCACAACAGGGACTTTACAAGCATCAGATTTCATCAGGCAAATGGTAGTGAAGAGTTAATTTAAAGTGACCAGAACTGGGGACGTTGTAAGACAACAATACCAAAACAAGGTATTCAATGCGGTATTAAACATTGCAGTCAGTAGGAAGAAGTGCAGTGTGAATTCATCGCTCCAGGCAGCAAGTTGTAAGGCTAGCAGTTAGAATAAGGAGGAGTCACAGTTGGGATAGAGTGGGCCCAGTGCGAGAGAAAGGAGTACACAGTTATAGTGCTCACCCTGTTTTGCCGGTGGGCCTAAATGGTCTATTTTTATATATGCTGTGAGAACAGGAGTATAAGCACAGTTGTGCTCTGCCCAAGTCGTAATGTTTAGGTAGCATCTCAGTTAGTTGGGGCATCTCAGGCTGAGAGGGTTTGTCTAGTGCAGAGACAGGTGGCAGCCATTTTGAGAAAACCTCAGAGGGAGGCTTTAAAGCTCTGGTGCGAGGGAGAGGAGCGAGTGCTAGTTGGAAGAGAGTTCCAAACCCTGGGTGCATACGCAGCGAAGGCTTGGTCACCCATACCATTACCAGAGACTAAGAGTCTACCTGGATTACCAGGCTTATGTATTGTAGGCAGCATGTAGAATGCCCCTGGCTTGGGTTCACAGGGATGAGGGCATTTAGTCTGCCTTGGACATGATTCACTTTGCCCAGCTGCCAGCAACAGACACTGATGGACAGTTTTCTCTTTTGCAGGCACACATTCCAGGCTGACCACGCCTGGCTTGCTGGGTGGCGTGGATCAAAGGAACAACAATTTCTTATGAAGTTGGTGCCTCTCCCCGCCCAGCAAGCCAGAAACTCTGTTATTGTCAGCCTGGGTGCTGATTGGTCTGGCACTGTCGTGCCCCTGCAACACTGCTCTGCATTGGGCAGACAGTGCAACATCCCTCAAAGGGCACTTTTATACCAATGCATTCCCTTGCGCGCACGACAAACACAAAAAGTAGAGGTCAAAATTTCCACTGCTATCATGCACTACTGCTTTCAGTTTTGAATGATGCTACTCGTTAAAAACTAAGATTCACCCCCCACTTCCAGTGACTGAAATGTGGATAGTTGCTAAGAGTTCTGGCAACATTAGACCCTATTTACAAAGACAGCTGTATATATAATAGTTGCAGTAATTATAGGGTTCCCCTCCCCAGAAATTGCTGTGATATTTATAAACCATGTGCATGTATATGCATGCAGTTTGTACATAATCCGTCTCCTGAATTAAAGGGGGTGCTTCTACAATACCAGTTTCCTACGCTCATGGATATAAGTCACATATCTGGGTGAAACCTGCAAAATTTTGGGATGTTTACCACTCACAAAGGAGATTCACAGGATTGTGGCCTGTGTAAGTTATACCCAGCTATGCCAGGACAAGATGTACGCATTTGTGAAAAAAACATCAACAAGATGAAAAGCAAGGTAGTAGATTTCTGCTGTTTACAATGCATGAGTAGGGCTACCCAACAGGAAATGACTTGTTGAAATGTACAGTTATGCAAAGCAGGGTTTTCTTGTACATCTGCTATTTTTTTCTGCATGCACTCAATTTTCAAAAAGGTAGGGCAGGATTCACCAAAGAGATGCGCCCGGTGCAAGTCAGATGCGCCGGCGCAAGTCAGTAATGCACCGTAGAATGATTCACAAACAGGGTGAATGCGCCAACACAACCGAAATGCCCTCCGCCCAACGAGAAGTGCCATAGGTGCAATGTAATGACATGCGGTGCATCTACAGGGGGCGTACCCATGCATACATAGCGCAATCCAATTCACAGTTCAAACCCACGGCACAACCATGGGGCATTTCCAGTGCAAAGGCAAGATGCATCTTAGAAAGATAAGTACAAAAGAAGGAGACTTACGTCTATCCCACCTGCAGGTCATTGACTGAATTGCAGCAGCAGCACACTGCCTGATCCAGGGGGAGAGTGGAAGACAGAGAGAGACAGAGAGAGAGAGAGAGAGAGACAGCCAGCACAGCAAGCCTGAGAGACTGGGCCAGAGGGCCGGACTGAGTATTCTGCAGCAGTATGAACCCAGCAGCAGTGGCCATTGCAGGGGCACTAATGAGGAGAAGGAGGCAGGGTGGTGGAAGGCACCGTAGGCAGACGGCCCCACCACGGTATCATGGCAGGCTGTCATTTGAGTAGCTGACCGAGGTGGAGACAGTAGGCTGATACTGCCTGAACAGGGCCATGCTGAGGCAGCTCTGTGAGCTGTGCCATGATGTGATGCAGGCACCCACTACATGAGGTCATGCCATACCCGTGGAGACCAAGGTGACAACGGTCATGTGCCTGCTCGCCACAGAAACCTTCCAGAGGTCTACTGGGAACACCACTGGCATCTCACAGGCCTCTACATCCCACCTCCTCACACAGTTCCTCACCACACTGCTACCACAAGCTTGGGAATACATCCATTTCCCCAGCACACAGATGGAGCGGACAGAAGCCATGCAAGGGTTCTACAGGGTGACACGCATGCCAAATGTCATAGGGACGATAGACTGCTCCCACGTGGCAATCCACGCACCACCTGGCAAGGATGCCAACACCTACATAAACCAGAAAGGATGCCACTCTGTGAATTGCCTGGTGGTGTGCGATGCCACAGGGTGCATCACCAGTGTCTGCACCACACACCCTGGGAGCGCACAAGACTCATTCATACGGCACCGTTCACCACTGTGCATGAGGTTCGAGGACAGGGACATACCAAGTGGCTCCCTGATAGGTGCATGTGACAGGACCCCAACAGTACAGGAGGGCACAAAGGCCAGGACACAGGGGGAGCTCCGTGGGCACCCATGCAGTGTGATGCATGTGCATGGGCCATGGGACAGCAGGGATGTGCAAGGGTACACAGGTAGACACAGGGGGACATGCAACCGCTGAGCACCACATGATGGACGTGGCATGCAGGCGCAGCTGGGGTGGAGATGCAGGACTGCCTGCAATGGGGATGCACGGTCAGGAGAGCAGGACAGGTGCACACACCACTGAGGCCAGAGATGAGTACAGGGCATGTGACAAGGTGTAACCCAGTGCACTAATGGACACACGTCTACCCCCACAGGATACGTCGCTTATCCACTGAGGCACTGGCTCTTCACCCCTGCATTTCTGGTGCCTGTGTTGGTCAGGTGGCACCCTACAGTATAGCCCTGAGAAGTCCTGTGGCATATTCCTGGCCTGTTGCATGCTACACAACATGGCCCTAAACCATGTAATACCTATCAAGGCCAGTAAGGGTGACAGTTCCGGGGAGGAGGAGAGGGTGGGGGAGGAAGGGGTTAGAGCACCCCCAGAGGGCCAGGGTGGTGGCGCCGCCCTGGGATGGAGAGACCCAAGGCTGATGGCCAGGGCAACGGGCCACTGCAGGTATGTGTCGGAGAAACACTTCGGGCCACGCAGGTGAGTATGCAAGTATGTATGTATGTGTGCAGGGTGTGCACCAAGGTGCGGAGAATGCATGCCGTGGCAGTTGACATTAGACAATACACAGAGGTGCATACAGGCACACACACAGTGAGGGGCACACAGACACAGAGACACACACACACACACACACACACACCAAGCATGCATCAGCTGTGCACCACCTGGGCCATGTCAGACAGGGTATCGCCAGGGACCCTGCAGGGGTGCTGCGTCGGGACCATAAACAGGTGCCCAGTGGAGTGGCCAACCCATGGTCACCGTCCGAGCCATGGACAGTGGGCGTGAGGCCAGTGGCGATGGAGTCAGCAGCAGAGGGCTCACCTAGCTCCACCACCGGGGTGTGTGGAACATGCTCTGTGGTGTCTGACTGGACATACGATGTCCACAGTGAGTTGCAGTGGCAGCCACTACCTCTGCAGCAGCTGCAATCCTCTCCAGAGCTGTGGTCATGCCCACCCGCATGATGCATGTCTCTGCCAGCATCTGTGAATGCCACATAGCGGTGGACTCATGCTCCTGGACCATCACAGTCCTGTGGCTATGGAACTCTACACGGAGGGCCTCCTGCCCTCCACAGTCACCCGCAGGAGGGCGAGGTAAGCCCCTATGTCATCGGTGGGTGATGCATCATGGTGGCGTTGCTGATGTGCAGGGGATGGAGCAGCCTGCCCTGGTACGTCCACGGGCAGTGGATGCACTCTGGCAGGCTGGGACATGGGTGGGGCTTGGTTGGGCAATGCCACTGTATGATCATGGGTGGTGTCCTCCCAGGTCAATGGGGCTGGTGCGTGCACTGTGGCATCCTGCCAGGATGCCACTGACATTGCTGGCACTGCACATGACAGTGGCGCGGGGGCACAGCACCTGCAGCCATGGGCAGCTGTGCCATGTCTGCAGCCTCACCACTCACAATGTGGCCATCAGTGACAACCAGGGCCATGTACACAGGCATCTCCATGATGGGTGCACCTATGTCCACCATGCCGGCATTGGTGGTGGCGGTGCTGACTGCGGTGGCACCAAGGCCCCCCCCACATGCCACTGGCAAGCACAAGGAGGGCATCAGCAATGTCCACTGCGTCATCCTGGTCATCTTCAGATAACCCGGACAGGCTCCCCAGCCATGTGAAGTACCCACCGGCTGTCCTGCCAGCGCAGACTGAGGGGCCCACGCTGTGGGTCACACCTCCGTGTGGGTTCAACGGCTGCCACAGTGCATGGCCAAGGCCCACTGCAAACCATACTAGAGTACAGCAGTGCCCTATCCCATATGCCACCAGGCATGCACCATGGTACTGTGACAGGTAGTCAGGACATGGCAGTGACATGTCTACCAGTGTCCTGTCCATCCTGTGTACTGCACAGGTTCGGTGTTCGACATTATGGGCATTCGATCCACATTCTGTGCATGTTGGGAGGCACTGTTCCCCATGTGGTGTCCGTGGATGTTCAGAGGCTTGCATGCACCTGTGCATTCCCCCAATGTGTTCAGTAGACCATGTCAATATAGCTGTGTACTCACCTTCAAGGCTTTGTTTCCTCTCAGTTACCTGTTCTCAGCCTGCAGCGTTGGGAGCATTTATAGCTCAGGGCATGCAAATGAGGCCTGGACCTCTGGTAATGATATGCTAATCGGCTGAGATGCCCATGCATGTGGAATGAGGTGGTTTAGGGTGCATTGTCTGTGAATTGCATAATCGCCCCAGCTCATCTCACTTTACAAGGAGTATCTCTGAGATGCATCTCCAATGTTACGGCACATCTGTCACGCATGCGCGGTCACCGTTTGCAACGGTGCATCTTCTGATATGCGCCACTACACTGCTTCCATGATGCGCCACTGCAGGAACACTTGCCATTGTGCTGTGTCCTGTATTTCGCTCCATACACCCACATGCATGGGATGTGCTGCACTGGGTGGTCGTAGTGGCCATGGATCGTGCATTGTACACCATAGGCAGCCATAGCGCATGCCATGCACAACATGGCGGATGCAGGGGCATCACGCATGCACGACCCAGCCGTGACTTTGCCGCACCTTAGCAGTTGGCATTGCGCATGCCATGCTTCATGTGACCTATCTTGCTTCACGCACTGTGTGTGTTGTACTGCACATGGCTCTGTGTTTCATGTGGCCCATATCAGACCCACGATCGCACTTCACCACATTGCGCTGGGTGACAATTACTGTCAGTGGGGAAATGCCTAGAGAGCTGGTAGACAATCCCCTAGGGCCATGAACTGGTCCCAGGTGGAGCTGCTGCATCTGGTGGCACTTGTTATGCTGGTGGAGGGGCGGCTGTTTGGGCTGGAGGACCTCCATGTGCCAGGGGAAGACGTGTGAGCCTCTATTGCCAGGAGTCTGGTACAGTGCACTGGGCTGCCACACACTGGGGAGCAGTGCAGACATCGTTTCAGCCACCTCCAGAGGCGGGACCCGGAAAAACTGGGGCTGCTGCATTGTTGTGCATGCTGAGGTGTACTGCCAAGGCCAGATAGGTGTCGCTCACCTGGCTCCATTTGCGGTGCATGCGGATTGTGTGTGCTGCGGCCCTGATGGGGCACTTGCTTGGGTCACTGAAATCCTGCACACATGGCGGTGGGGGGTCTATGGGCAGGGCTGTGGTTGCGTGCAGGCCACTGTGTGCTGCATGCACTCATGCCAGGGGGGTGGCACTGTGGCAGTGCATCCTGCACAGAGGTGCTGTTTGGCTGTCCCTGCCCCCCCCCGTGCATGTTGGTTTTGCTGTGTGTTACTGGCACTGCTGTGTTGTCTCATTGTGCTCTTTGTCTGTTGTGTTTTGCAGGCCCAGAGGACAGGCAGAGGGCCATGGCCGTCGCTGAGTCGTGGAGGCAGAGGCTCCTGGGTGCCAGGCCTGGTGTCCCTGCAGGGTCAAGTAGGTGGTGCAATCTGCTGTTGCTGTGGTCTGCTGCTGTGGGATACTGCTGGGTGGGGGTGTTGTCTACATTCAGGTCCTCAGTGTGTGTTCTCTCTGTCATTGCTGTAGGTCTCCAGGGACAACATGCCATGGCAGGGGGTAGTGCCCAGCCTGATGTGGAGGTGCAGATCCATGTGGCCATCCAAGCAGCCCTGTGCCCTATTTCCAGGACTGTTCAGTGCCTGTCAGCTGCCCTGCAGAGTGTTCTTCAGCGATTTCCCTTACGTCACCATGCACAGGTGTGGCGTGGTGGGCCACAGCGGCACTAGGGTCCCCTGCCTCTTCTTGGGGCCTTGCTCTGTTTCCTGTTTCTGTTTATGGCCCCTGTTTCCTTGTTGTTCTAGGGTTTCTGTTGTACAGTTTTATATCTGGTTTTCCTGTTTTATAAACATGTTGCTATCAGCACCTGTGTCTGTGGGTTTCATTGTTCCAGCGTCATGGTTGTTCCCTACTGCCCTGCTGGCTTGCTCCACTTATTCTGACATGCACCCTTGTTTGGCTTAGGGCATCTGGGATGCCCTGGTGCATCTCCTGTTGCACTGGCACATCTCCAGTTGCGCTGTCCTGTGTCTGGGCGATTCACAGAGGGGATGTGCTCGGCGCATCCCGGTACGCATGCCTCTGTGAATCGCTCTGTCTGTGCTCAGCGCATCTGACTTGAGCAGGTGCATCTGACTTGCGCTGGGCACAACTCTTTTGTGAATCCTGCCCATAGACTTTTTTTTTTTTTGCACTTTGTTTTGCAAATCTGTGGAAGAATGCTATGCCTGGAAGTAAGAGAAGAAGCGTTTTTCTGAAGCTCTGAGAAAAAAGGAAAATGCTGTCTGGGCACATAAAATCCTGAAAGTAGAATGTTTATAGGTTCTGGGACTTTTCGCAGCACCAGAGGGTTTTCCACAGGGATGTGGCATTCGCCTCCACATGGCGTATCCCACATGTTGCAAGTGCAAGTGGACCCTGCCGCTCTTGGAATGCAGCGTAGGGTCCCTGGCATAGCGGCAAATGTCGCAACTCCCATACTGTGAGTTGCGACATTCATCCTGGAATCAGGCCCCTAGTTCCTAGGCCATCTCAGGTTCTTAGAAAATCGTGCCCCAAGTCTCCACCTTAGTGTTACTTTCATTAACATCATGTTTCAGCCATTAGATTTACTAAATAATACTTTTTTTTAATTTTCAGTTTTCTGTTCCAAGATTTATAACACGTCTTGGTAGCCTGCCCAAATGTATATAAAGCATCTGACTGTCCCTAACTGACACCATAGTGCTAGTGCTTATGACATTGTTGTGCCTTCAAAGGTAATAGATTATGATGTCACAAACACAGGAATGGTGAGGTTACTTTGGATATACGGTGCCAGATTTGTGAATATTAAAAGACTGTACACATACAGAAAAAAGTTATAGGAAGGAGGGCTGCCTTGCACAGCCGCAATTATTTCCACATGTGCTCAATTTTTAGTTTGCCTTTTTGCAACATTGTCCACAATTTACAGCAGCCTGCACATATATTTCTGCACAGTGGCAGATAAAATGTTTTCTGCAATGGCAGGAAAAAAAGGAAAAAGCCACTCATGCCCATAACATGCTGAAAATAGAATTTTCACAGGTGTGGAAACTTTTCCCAACACCAGGGAGTTGTTCACAGGGACTTAGTCCCCAGGTCATGTCAAGCCCTTTGGAAATCAGACTCTTGCTCATTTAATGTTTTTGGTGAAATGATGATGTCTACATTAAGGGTGAGCAATGTCAAATCTGTATTCAGTGAAAGGGCCACAATCTGACACTTTCACCTTTGATTTGGGTCAGTCTAACATTTACACCACTTTGACCCTTCGGCATATTGATGAACAAAACTTTCGCCATTCCTAGGTGTCCAGGCAAATTATTATTATTAATTTTATTTTGGCTTTATTAAGCACAAGTCATATAATAATTAATGTGCTAGCTGACTCCGTAGTACTGATTGGTGGGGGACAGCTCTGGCCCATTCACGCTGGCAGGGAGGTCTCAGAATGTCTGTCTCAGTTGCTGTCTTCTTGGGGTGGGTGGTTGTGCCACACCACACATGGAGCAACATGTGGAAGAGGTGTGCTGTGGTGACCTTGGCAACATTTGTGTCCACGCATCACTGAGTGTTCCCCAGGAGCATCATGTGCATGTGGGCATCAGCTAAGGGTGGTGGGTGGGGCCATCGCATGGGAGAGAACCACTGCCCATGCCCTACAGGAATGTAAGGAAAAGCTGTCCCCTTCCCCGCTGCTCATAGTCATAGTGAAGGGGATCCTGATCAGTTTGCCATGGCCCAGTTCAGAGAAGGGGAACTCCACCTAGGGGGTGGGCCCAGAACAGACACGTTGCCTGAAGGCAGCAATGACTGTCTATGAGGTGGCTACCCTCAAGTATCAGAGTCTCCAGGTGGGAGAGTGTGGCGAGACCTCAACTCCATAGGGGAGCACAGCTCGGAGAAATAAATACATAATACAAAAGGTATCAACGTGCTGTACATCACAAAAATACAAAATCAGCAATGCAAGTATAAAAATGACAAAACAGAATAAACCAATATAAATGAATAACAATTAAGTATATTTTAAGAGCACTGTAAAACGTTAACACACTGGAAGATTTGAGAACATAGAGGAGTAGGGTCTCAGTATGTATTTATCCAACCTATGGAGCTTTTTTTCTATTTTGGGTTCTAATTTATTATAAGTGATGTATTATTTGTATTTTTGTTCTTGTTACATTGTACAGCACCCAGAGCCTCTGGGACTGGAAGCTAAATAAATAAAAATGCTGCTTCTACTCAGGAAGTGCAAAGAATGCGCCCAACCAACAAAAAAGCATGCTGTTTAAGCCAACATAAATTTGATTTTGGAACCAGTAATAAACCCGCATCAGAGGAGAAAAGTGGGAAGGAGGGTGTATATACCACTAAACTAAGGAAGAAAGATAAGCCAGCTGCCCAGTAGGGAGAGTCAAAATCCCAAAGCAAGAATTTTAACTGAAACCTGAGATGAAGTGGGAGCCAGTGCAAGGATTTAAAAGGTAGGTAATGTGTGCCTGAAGAGAGGTGCCGAGTATCAGGTGGGTGGTTGCATTATGAGTGAACCGCAAATGGCCCAATTTTGAGGCAAGGAAAACAAATAAAAAGACTACTGTAATAATCAAGCCTGGAAATAAACAGGACATGTACAATCACATTGGCAGCCTCAGGGGTCAAATATATCCCAATGCACATGATATTAATCAAATAAAGCCAGCAAGATTTAAAAATGGCTGAAGTCTGTGAACTGTAAGATTCAACCCCTCCACCCCACCCCACCCCCTGTTCCCAAACTCTTTTTTTTTTTTTTTTTGTAAATAAATACCAGCTCCGGGTAACTGTGCAGGAGCTGAAAGTATCTTTTCAGTAACCTTCTCTGTACCCAAGCCCCAGTCCCATAAAGCATGTTATTGTTATCCTGGTCCACCATCCTGATCTCTGAACTGCCCCTTAATATGAGATACATCTCTCATTTTATCCCTTAGATGTGCTCTGTCCCACATCTGTGCTGCACAGAAAAAGTGCTGCCCCTGTAGAGGAGGTGCTGTAAAATTTGACCTTAAAGCAAAAATTCTGATCATTATGTGGTGCTAAAGCAAAATTAGACTGTGAACAAATAAAAACACTGGCTTCCACAACATTTTGAGCTTAGTTCTTCAGGTTAGGTGATGCCTCCCTCATTTTGAGGGCCAGTGTCTCACACTGTCTCTCATTTTGTGTGTCTGTGCCCCTCATTTTAGTAACAAAGGGTTGAGCGGGATTAGGACCACTTACAGTAGTATAAAAGTCCTGATTAAATCAGCGCCCCCACAGCAAGCCTGCTTCTGTATGATCAGTACTTCTGAATGGAGCAACTGGGCATGCAACTGAGGGAGGGAGGAGGGCACAGTATGTGTCAGTGATGACACTAGGCAGAACAACCAATCAGTCTGCCTAGCATCAGCAATGGTGCAGACCATTCTGCCCCCCCGGCACACACCAGCTTGCTCCATTCAATAGTATTGAACATGGAAGGGGTATGCTTCAGGGGGTGACTGGGTAAGCCAGGATATTTATAACTAAGCCCCCAGTCATGAATCATGAATCAGGGTAAGGAGTGGGGTCAGGATGCAGGATCTAAGCAATATGTTTTGGGGAACCGGGGGTCAGGTTAGAGACGGGGTTACTAACAAGACACTGATGACTCCCAGGCACAGTGGCAGGAACCAGCATATTTTTTTAATAAAAAAAAACAGACTGGGCAATGTGGGGGGGGGTAGAAGGGCAGGAATTGAATGGGGCAGAGGAAGGGTGTCACAAACACTCATTTGAAGCCTGCAAGTCCTCCACACCTTGGATCATATGTGTGTTTGACTGAAGGTTAACGCTAAACCCAGCTGGGGCCGTAGGGGTGAAACAAAGCCGAACAGAATTTGCTGCTAGCCACCTTCACTCACCCTTTGTCTGCATCACCGTTTAGACAGATTTTATGTGATGGGACAAGATCTCATTCCTCAAATATTTGTGACATAAACATTTAATGCATCCCTTGTGAAGCATACAATGTCATCTAAAAGGCTGTGTTGTGTATTTCTGATTTTGATGGGGGCAGAAGGAGGATAATTTTCTATGCTCTCTGTATTTTGTTTAGACTCATCCACTGTATTAAAAGCATATCAAGTTCAGGCCCTTGCTCCAGCCCCTGAAAGAGATATGGGAAATCAATAGAACATTACGGTGCTGTGACTGTGTCCTCGCTGAAAGAACTAGGGTGACAATTGTTGTGGGCATGTACATGAGATCACTGAAGCAACAGGATAACCTTTTTTCCTGCTTGTACCAGCATTAACCGTTTAAGTACTTCACACAATGCTAAGTCATAATCAGCTTGTACTATGACTACAGACAAGTCTGGGAGTTGGTGCTTCACAGACCCCAAACATCATTACACATCAAAATATAAAAGGTTGTTTTTAGACAGCAGTGAAATATCAATCAGTCAATCCATTCATATTTTTAAAATCTATGTGCACATATTTAAGTATTGGACAATAAACACCATAACAAATGAAAAAGCCATGCACAATATTTCCTTCTTATAACATACAAGACGTAAAAGGCAGATTTATCAGATTATGGAGCTCAATTAATTTGACTTTTGCAGTATAGCAAGGAACAGATTTGCGGGGTGATGGAAATTGCCAGTCCTTCAGGCACAGAACTTGCTTCATGTGTCAAAGTATAACAATATAAAAATCAAAACAACATCACTTTCCTCAGGATAGTTTATGGATTTTTTTTCTCCCTTTTTTTTTTGTTTGTTTCTTTTTGTTATGCAGAGGTAGCATAAACTCATTCTGGTAAGGAAAATAAAACAGTATTTTCCTACTAAAACACATTTCATTAGAAAAAAAATACTTTTTCCTTTACTGGATAAAAAAAAAAAATCTGCTGATATGTTAGCAGAAAACCAGGGGGACTTGAGTGAATCTTGCATCACAGTATGTGGGAGAACTAATGAGCTCTCAAGTAATTCGTGATTTCTTCCAAGAAACACTTCTTCTCCTTCCTTTTTGGTTTTCTCGAAAGATCCATAACTAGCTTTGTATGGGCCCGTGTGCTGACAGAAACTGCAAAACTATGAATCAAAACAGATGATTAACCTGACTTAGTTCTCTAACCACAATGTTTCTTTTTTTCCTCCCCACATAAGGTCAGATAGGTCAGTGCAATTCTGAAAATGTATAAATGCATGGGTTGCTGTAATTATTTTAGCCCAGGAATATTATTGTTCTATTCTAAACAATGGCTGGTCAATAGAGGGTGTCTGTGTGCTGTACCGTAACAAGGCTCCATCTACCAGCATAGGCCGGTCTGCTCCAAAAAAGCTGGAGATCCCAGGAAGCAGCACAGGAGCTACCACACCTGGCTGGCCTTGCAGTTGTAGCCTAGAATACATTAAAAAGGAAGAAATCCTATGCCTGATAGCACCAGACCCTTAATGTTAGTGGGCTGTTTTTGTAACTGGGGGAGCAGGAAATGGAGACAAACCAATATTTACACTTCTCATGATCCAAGCTCCTATGTAGATTATGGCTAATACATGATCTGATTGGGCACTTATGCCACTAAAAAAGGCACTACAAAAATAGCCCATTTACATCCATGGCATGGCACAGGGGCTCATTGATTCTTCCCCCTGTACTGTACTCTTGAGAAAAATGGGAACACAGCTGGATGGGCCTCATTCCCATCTGTGTTAAAGGCTGGGACCCATCTCCCATTTGAATAGGGACAACTATATGGCATGTGGCCCTTGAAACATCAGATTCAAACAGTCAGTATGTTGGTAAATGCAATTTATCGAATATTAAGCCCTCTCAGTAGAGTTCATCTAGTCAATACACTCCATTTATTACAATAGTCTAGCATATCACTCCCTCCCCCATTCAAGAGGGAAACAGCTTCTTCTCTTACTGGTATGTTTAGGTGTCCCACTGCTTCAGGTGCCACTGTTGCACGCACTGGATTCACTACTACTTCCACGCGCTATACTAAATTTGATTCTGCAGAGCGCATAGCTATGAAATAATTAAATACTGCCATTCACTATTATAAGTTTGGATGACAAAAATGCAATTACATAAGCAGTAAACCCTACAGTCAGGGGCTTTATCATGAGATAATGCCTTCTTTTTGGCACTTAAGAGCCTCAAGTCGAAGCTGAGTACCCTTAACACATATGTAGGATGTTTGGCTATGATGAAGACTAGGGGCTCTTGTATCATGGGCCATGCATAACAGCATAGTCCAAAAGAATCAGCCACTACAAGAGAATTGTTAATCACTTCAAGTATAAATATACTAAACATCCACAAGGGTGCCCAGGTCCTGACCCGTTTCACCCTGTGTGCTTCTTCAGGGGAATGAGGTCTTGCCAAACATACAATGTGTACGAACAATAGCACATGTGCAGAATTGATAATTAAAGTAATAAATTCCATCCTACACTTTGAAAAAACAACATAACTCCTGTAGCTCCAGCTATTGTATATTTTCAGGCTCTTTTCTAATAAAGGCTGTAATACTTACAATAAATCAATATTTAATCTTGGCCCTGTGACTGTACTTTGTGTCATTATGCATTATGCATATGCCCCTATTTTTTCTTACAGTTTCCTTTATCTGTATATATGTTAACTCTAAAAGTGAGATTAAGGATAAACTGAGTAAAGCTCACTGCTCTTATATTACATCTCATTTAACGCAGAGCATGTCCTGCCTGTTGTCGTGCCATGCTCAAATAATGTGCACCAGTGTTGGAATTACAGGACGGTTTGTCAGGGCTCGGCCCCCCCCCAGCTCTAAAGTTAGCCCAGGTAGCTCACACACCACTGCCATTGACTTATAATGGGAAAGGGGGCTCAATTTTAAAGATATAATCCTTATAGGCCCTCCAGCTCTAAAGTTTAATTCCAACACTGATGTGCACCCATATTTTTGTATAACAAGTTAACGCCTGCAATATATGCATGTTTCAAATTTGAAAGATGCGTAGGAGTAATGTAAAGTATTAGAGCAAACAATGTTTTTTAAAAGAAAAACATTAAAGGTGATAGGAAACAGTTATTTACATCACCAGATGCCCTCTTGTTCTTCTTTTAGTGTTTATCCAATAATCTGATATGTTCTAACCTTTTTTATTGAATGAATAATTTGTTTTTGCCTTTGTAATTTTCTTGAATCCTTCTTTTTTTAATAATTACTGCTCTCTCTTTTCATACTGCCTAAACATTGCATGACATCAGTAACACCATTCCAGCCATTGAGATGAATAGTATGGCATGGTGTAATTGATGTTGTGGGATGTTTTAGAAATCTGAACAGAAAGAGCAGCTGCTGGTGAGGAGAATGGAGCTCTGTAGATTGGAAGTCACCCCAAAGCTAGATTGTTTATTTATCAAAAGGTAGTCAAAAACTCTCAGAGAATGTAACTGGCATGGAAAGGAAAATGGGAGGGTAGTTAACTATGTACAAATGATTTTCCTATCACTGTTAAGAAGGGAGTGACTGCCTACATGTGAAGGACTATGCACTGGTGACAGGTATACAATGTTTATGTTTACTGAGCCACTTGAAGTTGTGAGTGTTAATTAAGCAATAATACCCAACAGGGCGGGCAGTATTGAGGAAAATCAGACTGCCCATGGGGCATAATGAGGCCCGAAGCCACAGGTGGAGGGCCTTATAGCCCCTGGAAAGTTCAGTATTCCCCAATACCACCCACCCTGGGGGATATTACTGCACTTTAAAAATGGCCTATAAGTAAAATTTTTTAATAAAATGAAATATTCAAAACAAGTCTAATTAATGTTAAAAAAAACAATAAAAAATGTTCTTGTAAAGTAGTCCTTCTACTATGTTATACTTGCTAGTAGGGGGAGTTGCTGTTTAGGAGGTCCTGTATTACTGAGATGCATAGCTGCCCCATGGTTTAATGGGAAGTGTAGTCCTATGTGACAGAATAAAGAATTATGGGTGCACATTTTTTCAACATGACGCTGCAACACGCATGACATGGGTGTGTACCTGAGAGCATGTGTGGATATTTAACACTATTATACTAGAACTGACTGACAGTTCTGTTGTATGGCTGATTCTTTTGGATTATGCTGCACTGTTGCCACATTATCCCCAACAAAGAAGATCTACTTTGAAGAAATAGGAAACCAGAAGGGTCCTTGTTGACTACTCTTTGCTGACAAACATGGCAGCCAGAAGCAGGAGACGTGTGTACTACAAGGTGCAGGCTAGGGTGCAGGTATGGGGATTTCACAATAAAACAAGACATACCTGCACTCCACCTCCTCATTCCACAATTTTCAAACAAACAACAATGAGACCTGCTGGTCAATGGCAACAACTTGTTTTTATTGCTGTCTTAATGCTGTATATAAATCACATTGAAAACAACGTGAAAACAGTTACCATTTATCAATCACCAAGCTTTCCTAGTCCCTGGTACTTCGATCAGGTGGATCTTCATCAAGGTCGGAAACTAGGATTTGTACAACCCCTTAAATACCCATGTTTACACAGTACTAAGGCAGTCACTGTATCTGGTCAGAAAGTTACCTTAAAGGTGTAACTCCTATTGCAATGACGATAGTGAAGGTAAGGTGCATGGGGGGGGGGTGTATCTGGTATATTATTATTTTCAGTAAGCACAACAGTTCATTACCAAATACAAAACTCAAGATACACATTCATTGTCAATGCATGCTGAATACATTCAAAACTCAGTTTGGAAAAGCACTATTTCAACAAATGTGCTATTGAAGAAGTCTCAATTTTAAGTTACAGTTCATGCAGTTCTCTTATAAGCAGCATAATTGGATGTGTCCAGAACATTTTGTGATCAACCTCCAGGAAGTTATATTTTTTGCAGTGTTACCTATATAGATTATACACAGAAAAAGATATTAAAAACAAGTGGGTAATACTCAGTGGTGCTGCGATCTCCCCTGGAAAGTGTATGCTTGGAAATACTTGCTGAGGGATCAGTTGACCTGTGATTTTCACCCATCCTGTGGACCAAAAAAGCATAGGGAGAGAATAAGGTGGAAGAGAGGACCACATTGAGTGAACTTGGGGTGGGAGCAGCTGAAAAGAAAAAGAAACAGAAAATGTAAAAGGGAGAGAGAATGGGGGTGGTGTGGGGGAAGGCATGAAAAAGTGAAAAAGAAATATGTAAGATGAGATAGAAAGAATGTGGAGAGAAAACATAAAAGAATGGTTCCGTGTCATAATAGCGATTGCAAAACAGCGATTGCTATTATGAAGAGTGTGTATCACTGAAAAGCAAATCAGCAAGTCACACTTGCCGGCAACTCGATGTCTAGAAAAACAAAAAGGCCCAGATATTCAAAAGGGTTTCACATGGCGCAACGGTGTTGCACCATGCACAACCCAGTGATGCAACCCGGTGCGATATTTAAAGGGGAAAAGTGTGCTGCACAAATCCCGATGCGCCGGGGCGCATCAGTAATGTCTGAAGGCACAGGTGAGGGGGGGCGTGCCATACATAAACTGCACAGCCGATATTCAGCCCAGGCTGTGCGCAGAGTTATGCAGAGTGCAACTCCTACCTGCGCCTGCACAAAGTTAAGCCAAAAAAAAGGAACAGAGTAAAGGGCCACCCACAGGTGAGTTGCGGAATTGCAGGGGTGCAACACAGCAGCTGCCACCTGTGGTGTACAGCCGGCTGCTCCACCGCACCTGGCAGTGCCCTCCCATGCCCGATCGCAGGCATAACAGTAACCCCCAAGTAGCCGATCATGGGCATCAGACCTTCCCCAAAGTCCAATATCCCTGGTGGTCCAGTGGACCATGGTAGCCAGATCGCGGGCATAACAGTGTTCCCCCACAGAGTAGCTCGATCACAGGCATGCCTTCATCCAACCCCCCTCCCTGAGGTAGCCCAATCGGCGGGCATAACTACATCAACCCCCAATGCCCGATCGCGGGATCAGATTCCCCAAAGCCCAATATCCCTGGTGGTCCAGTGGACCGTGTGAATGGTGTCACCGGACAGTCAGTCGGCGGGATGGGGCGGCAGGCGGTGGATGTTGTCGCCGCCGCGGGGAGGGGTGGAGGGGCTCGGGTGGGTGGGGGGACACTAGACACCAGGGAGATGTTTGGGGGTTGTGATGTGACATTCTGCCCGCGATCGGGCTTTACGGTCCACTGGACCACCAGGGAGATATTCGGTTGGGGAGGGTTACATTCTGCCCACGATCGGGCACTGGGGGTTCATACACGCCTGCCCGCGATCGGGCTGTGGGAGATGTGGGCGGGGGTTCATGTAACTGTACTGCCCGCGATCGGCTGTGGGAGATGTGTGGGGCGGGGTGGGGTGGGGTTCATACACTTATGCCCGCCGATCGGGCTGGTGGGGGCACAGGGACCGAGTTGGGGGCCAGCCAGGTGGTAGCTGCTGTGTTGCACCCTGCAATACAGCAGCTCACCTGTGGGTGGCCCTCAACCTGATCCTTTTTTTTGGCTCAAGGTTGTGCAGGCGCAGGTTGGTTGGCAAGATGAATAACTCTGCACACAACCCGACTGAATATCGGGTTGCGCAGGTTATGCATGGTTCCTCCCCCTCCTGTTGAGCATGCATTCATTTGCATTGCTCTTTTGCGCAACCTGTTGCCAGTGGAGCAACTGCCTCCTGCTGAATATCGCAGAATGGCGCAATGTAGGACTTGCGCATGCGCAACCCTGTTGCGCATGGAGCAACCCTTTTGAATATCTAGGCCGTGATGTGCAAATAAAGTTCCTGCTGAGGCATCTAACCCAAATGCAGAAATAGCAGACAAATCCTCATTTAGGGATGCTGCCCTTAAACCCAAAGACTTTAAATGTACAGAAATACTCCAAAATGAATGCAGTATCTCCTTTCTCAGATGAAAGGGAATTGTTACCACACAAGATTTAGAATCGCTTTCATTTTGGACTGAATACTTTGCTTGTGGATGACTTTCTGGCCATGGTGAGGACCTCCGTAACCTGGCTGGAGAGATTTAAGTCAGAAAACATTACCCCTCTGGGAACCATGCTTTCAGGTGAAAAGCCTTTATGTTAGGATGGTTCACCTGACCTTTTTAGATGTCAGAAGATCTCAACATGGGGGGAGGACAGAGTACGAAGAATCTTTTCAGGGATCTGAATTAACACAGAGTACTATGGCTTTCTGAGCAAGTCTGGTAACATGAGGATCATAGATATATGCTCCTACCACACTTTCAGGAGTGCTTTTTGTATCACAGGAAAGAGTGGGAAACATAAAGGAACCTATTTCCCCCACTGATGCTGAGAGCATCTTCTGGTATTGTTCACTGAGACGGGGTTCTACAACAAGGCAAGGCAAGGTGAGGCAATTTTATTTGTATGGTACCCATACAAATTGTGTATTGCGCTCTCGGCGCCTCACAATAAATTGGAAAAATAATAAACAATTAAATAGAAATGCTAAAAGATTTTAGGAGCAAGAATCCAGGCCAAAGCTTAAATTAAAGAACTGTGTTTTTAAAGAGTGTTTAAAAGAGGCCAGTGAAGGAGCACCTCTCACTTCCTTGGGAAGGGCATTCCGAAGAATAGGAGCCACAACACCAAGCACCCTATTGCCCTAGGATTTTAACCATGATCAAGGAACAGACAAGAGGTCTGCTTCCACTGAGCGGAGGGCAAGAGCAGGAGTGTATGGAACCAGGTGGTCTTTCAGATAGCCAAGACCAAGACCGTGCAGGGCCTTGAAGGATAACAAGCACACCTTGAAGCTGATGTGCCACTGAACTGATGACCAGTGGAGAGCATGGAGAACAGGCATGATATGCTCGAACCACAAAGTCCCAACTACCAGCCATGCCACTGCATTCTGAAAGAGCTGCAGGTGGTGCACCAGCCTTGTGGCTAACCGGAGGTACAAAGTGTTACATCTGACTATATCATGACAGTGCAATGAGATAATTTTCATAGAGATGTACGAATATGGCAGATTGCTCCACAAGAGCAATCGCCATTTGCAGGCCCTAGAAGCCTGTTTCCTCCTCCAAGCTCCATGGTTCCATGTTAGCCACATATCTCATATTACCAGTAGGGGTTGCAGTTTGTGGAAGCAAATGGGTTAGTGCCTGCCTCCCTCAGCTGGTACATTGGACTATGCTTTTAGTGCTCACTGTGTGCTTCAAGCATGTTCCAAGATACCTGTACTTTGATCCATGCACTAATTTACTCCTGGAGCAAATTTTTTGAAAGCAATAAACCACAATCTTTGAATATTCTGGCCTAGGTGAGTTAGAAGTAGGGATCTTAGGGACTTACCCCTTCCTACTGTAGTTTGGAAGAACTGCTACATTTGCTTAAGTTTCTCCAAAGAGGGCATTTGACCATCACTAACAGTCTGGATAACAGGGTCACATGTCTTTCCTTTTTTCAGGTACTAAATGTTCCTCTGTTTTAGTCTTTTTTCAGATTAAAGGAGACCGCAGACATTAAGTATTGGGCTTTATAGCCCATTACCTTATATCAGCGATAATTCGTTAAAGCCCAATTCAGAATTTTTCAAGCCCCTCAGTTTGGGAGGGAGGGGAATGTAATTTGGGCTAAACTGCTGGCCTGCTGATCCCTTCCACATCCCGGTCCTTCTAGTTTTGCCCTCATGCTCAGATGTTTTACACATCTAACCAGTGAGAGTGCTGGGGCACTCCCCATTGAAGTCTATGGGGGTAATTCTTGAAACTATTTTTTAACTATTACAGCATCCTTTGATTTAAATGAAAGCCACTGCTCAATTTATAAGGCCCTATTAGTTGAGCAGTGGCAGTCATTTAAATCAAAGGATGCTGTAACAGTTAAAATAAATGATTTAGAAAATTACCCCGAGACTACAATGGAGTGCACCCCATGCTCTCCCTAGTGAGACGTCATAAAACATCTGAGTGCAGAGGTGGGACTGGAGGACCAGGAAGTGGAAGAGATGGCTGGCCAGTGGTTGTGCCCAAATTATAATCCCTTCCATCCCAAACTGGGGAGCTTGAAAAATTCAAAGTGGGCTTTAATGAACTATCGCCGATGCAAGATAATGAGCCAGAAAGCCCAAAATCTAAATAAAATATATTTGGAATTTTCTTTAAAAAGAGGGGTGGCCTCCTCAGCAAGTCTTTTCTTGCAGTCTTTCTTGCCTGAGACGAGGCTGCATGCTCCTTGTGAGGCTTCCTTGCAGACTCTGCATTAGATTTGCCTTTAAGGGAAACTGTTTTTTGCAAAGTTGTTCTCTTTCTGGAGTAAGACAGAGAGGTTTGAGCTGATAAAGACTGCCTTTTCTTTGTCTCCATTTCTGTGTCTTAGTACAAAAAATGCTGTGCAGATCGCAGTTCATCAAATCGTGATCTGGGCCCAAACACTTGTAGCACTCACTGTGTATGTCTCTCTGCTTTAGGCAAACAGCAGCCACACTTTTGGCACATTTTGAAACCTGGGGCTTGAGTTTTCTTTTTAGGCTTTTGTTTCAGTTCTGACTCAGTCATAACATAGAAACATAAAAACATAAGACTTTGACGGCAGATAAGGACCGCTTGGCCCACCTAGTCTGCCCATTTCCCTACCTACAGGATAGGCTGCAGATCCTAGTTAACCAACAGCCTATTTCTTCCTACCACCCACAAGAATTGCCTTATGTCTGTCCCATGCATTCTTGAATTCTCCCACAGTTTTAGACCCCACCACCTCCTCAAGAAGGCTGTTCCATGCATCCACTATCCTCTCTGTGAAAAAATACTTCCTCACATTGCCCCGGAACCGCTCCTCCTCTATCTTTAAATTGTGTCCCCTTGTTCTTGCACGTCTCTTTTTCTGAAAGATGCTACCCTCTTGGACTTTGTTGATTCCACTGAGGTACTTAAAAGTTTCTATCATGTCCCCCCTCTCCCTTCTTTCCTCAAGGGTATACATATTAAGCTCCTTTAGTCTCTCCTCATATGGCTTCTCTTGCAGACCCTGCACCATTTTAGTTGCCCTCCTCTGGACTGCCTCTATCCTGTCTATGTCCTTGCAGAGATGGGGTCTCCAGAACTGGACACAGTACTCCAGATGGGGTCTCACCAACTGTCTGTACAGAGGGATAATGACTTCCTGTTTTCTGCTAGTGATGCCTCTCCCTATGCATCCCAGCATACCCTCAGCCCTCCCTACTGCCTTCTCACATTGCTTGCTAACCTTAAGATCATCTGATATGATTACCCTCAGGTCCCTTTCCTTTTGAGACCAGAAATTGCCAAATGCCAATCTCAGTAATTGAGAGCCACTTTCAAATGTCAACCAAAGTTGTAGGGAGGCAACCAGTATTTCTTTTTATTCAACTACAGTCAATATGAAGTGCTTTAAAGAAAAAAGGCAGAGGCAAAGCCAATTTCTTTGCAGTTTTTGGCAAAACAGATTCACCACCACAGTCATTGTGAGCAGAGTGTAACTTACAGTTTCGGCCATAGTTCCAGGAACCATTCAGGAACAATCTACAAGATGAAACAATTCACTTGTTGTGTTAAAACACAGTTTGGCTGGGGTGTCACTAAATGTGCCATATTGGAAGGCACAGTTAGTGAGGCTCTAACTTGGTTGTGAGTGCACTAAAATATGCCGGTGCACCTACCTGAAGCAGCTGATTGCTCTTGCATATTGGTGGACTGCTATATTGTAGGGGTTGGAGAGGTGATAAAGAGCTGTTAGTGCCTTGCTATTTATTGCTACTTCAAACGAGGTCCTATGGTCCTGCACCTACCCTCCCACTGCCCTCCTGATCATCCACCTGTTATTGTTAAAAACACTCCTTGGTATTCAGTGGTCCTCCTGGTACCCCACAAATTGTCTGCCCAGTATCAGAAGGTTCATTCCCTAGTGTCTAGTGCCTACTGCCACCCTGGTCACTCATCCATTATTGTCTAACCCACAGACTCCACTCCAATCATAGTGAACAGAGTGTAACTTACAGTTTTGGTCACAGTTCCTGGAACTGCTCAGGAATTATGTACAAGATGAAACCATTCCTTTTTTTCACTAAAACACAGTTTGTCTGGAGCCTCGAAAAATGTGCCTGTTTTGAATCAAAACAATAGTAATTAAACTAAAATACCTAAGAACTGTTATAAAATAATAAAATCTTTGTGCTGTCGAATAGTAGGAACACTGTCCAGTGAGACCACTTTCTTCAGCAGAAACTAAGGATCTGCCATTGGAATGCTGAGTGGCTGAAGACCAGCACAGTTAGAGAGCATCTTTGGAAAACATTCTAAGTTGTGGGGCATCATGTACCCACAGATGATGCACAGGTTTGACTGGGAAGATCTAAATTCATGTTGTTAGAAAATCTGTATCAGTTTTGATTAAAAATAAAAGATTTCTGGTATATTACAATTTGATTTAATTGCATAAATATCTGTGTATTTTTTTTATTATGTTTCTTAAGAAAAAATCTACTGTAGCTGCTCCTTGCCGTATTTTTCTCTATCCCACTATCCATCTCAGTTCATTGATGTTAATTTTCACTCAGTCTGCAGATGTCCACATTAGGGCAATGCTGTTCATATATCTCATCTGTGGGGAACTGCCCCAGGTGGTGTAGAAATGCCAGGTTGGAGACAGTCATCCATCCATAAGCCTGAGATCTGAGGTCGGGGTGGGGTTTGAGGGCAGGGAATTAAATAAACTGAACTCTGACTATATGGGGGTGTTGCCCCCATTTAGCCTCACTGCTTTCCCTCTGCCTCCCTTCTATGTTTCCCTCCTTCCCCTGTTCCCTGCTCCTCCCTCTCCTCCTCCGGACTTCACCTTGTTTTCTATCCTCCCCCTCCCATTTAGATGATTCTATTAAAAAAGTGCAATTAATTTTATACATATCTAGAAGAAAATTTTTATAATAAAATAAATGATGTTATAATATAGAACAAGGGGGAGGACTGCAGTTTTAATTCTGTATTGATGCACAATGTATGAAACATGATGAGACATGTACTCCTCTGTATGGATTATTGTAAAACCAGTGCCTTACCAAAATTTAATAAAAATTAAGTTTCAAAAAAAAAAAAGAAGAAATGCCAGGTTGGAAATGTCAAAGGGGCAGGGTTGAAATGAATAGAGGAAAATTGTGCAGCATAGGAAGCACGTAGAAAAGAAAACATAACATACTGTATGCTAATCTTTTATTCATTTTAGCTGACAATTTTCTACATTTAAGAATAAGACTGCTGCTTTCAGCCCAGGGCTATGTGAGAGCAGCAGCAGCAGTGGTAAGGTCCCTAACCTCCAAACCAGACTGCTTACAACAAAAGTCCACAACAAAAGACCTCCATGTTGTACCATATTCTTCCAACCGATATTATCATTCCAATTCAGTTAACTAATTAAAATTATAAAATTGCTCTTTTATCAGTAATTATATGATATTTTGTAATAAAATTCAGCACACATCTCTCAAGCAGGTCAAGATAATTCGGGAGTTCCTACATAATGAGCAGACTTTCAAAGCACATTTAAACTGGGAGGGGGGGAGGCAGTACAGTTAAGAGATAGGTAGTACATGTGCACAACTGAGGGAGGCCAGAGAAGCCTCTCTCCAGTGTTAGCACAGACAGAAGGGATGGCAAGGCAAAACTAACTGGGGGTGGCAGAAAATAAATTGGGAAGGAGGGAATAGATGTACAGCTGGAGGACGGGTGGATAATGGTAGGATCTACAACAGGAAGAGGGCAGTGGGGAAGGTGGGTATGAAAAATTCTGAGAGAAGCTGGAAACAGGAGTCTGGAGGGATGTGTGTGCAAACACTAGGAGACTAGGGAATAAGGCCTATGACCTGCAGGTAATGGTGACATAATCCCAGG
Source organism: Neoceratodus forsteri (assembly GCA_016271365.2). NCBI lineage: Eukaryota > Metazoa > Chordata > Ceratodontiformes > Ceratodontidae > Neoceratodus > Neoceratodus forsteri. Next base: position 910,225,542 of record CM057453.1, read on the forward strand.
TGGACTTGGTTGCAGTCCCAGCAACATGTGCACCACAACACCATGAGTGGGAATTAACTGTTCCAGTTTATGCAATGTTCAGGAGTGATAGGAAACAGGGAAGATGTGGTGTGGTATTGTATGTAATGGAGGGCATCAAAGTCACAGCCATCAGGGAACATGGGGATAGCAAAGGTACAAAGAGAGCATGGGTGCATGTAGTTACAGGTGGTGCAAGGAATATCAGTATTGGAGTGATATATGGACCAGCATTCTTAAGTGACTGATAAGGAACTGGGGGAAGAGATTAGATACGTAGCAGAACAGACAGTGGTTCAGCTAATCAGAGAATTCAACATGGCAGATGTGGACTGGAGTGGCCTGATGGCAGCAAGTACAAGGAACCAGCTGCTGGTGGAGGCATTTCAGGAGGCATTTCTGACAGAGAAAGTAGAGGAACCTATGTGGGAAGGAGCCATACTTGATTTGGCCTTAACAAACAGGGAAAGTATCTGGGAGGTCATAATTCAATATGCACTGGGAACAACAGTCAGCAGACCATGTGGTTCAATATCAGATTAGAAACAGACAGAAAGCAGATACAGATACATGTTTAGGACTTTACAAGGGCAGATTTTGGGAGGATGAGGGAGCTACTGAATGAGAAACTGTAGTGGGTGGCACAGCAGTTGGAGTGGGCAACAAGGGGGACTTAAAGGGAAAAGTCCAATTGCAAATGTCCAACACCTCCATGTGGGGTAGAGCTGATTAGTATTTTCACAACAAGAACATTTTTTGTTTTACTTACAGGCTTTTAGCTAAATTTTATCTGGTTGATCCCACCCTACTTCCCACAGGCATTTTGCACTGAGCAGCTCTAGTGGCCCACCCACAACCTCTCGTGCCTGTCCTGAGGCCAAAGCATTTCCCCATAGACAGAGTTATTAATAGCTCCAATTTGTAATCTACCAATCCTGGTGCTATACTGAAACCAGTTATAAACTGGCAGTTGATTGTTTGGTCTCAGTATAGCATCGGGACTGGTAGATCATAAACCAGAGCTATAAATAGCTCTGCCTATAGGGAATTGCTATACATGCTCCCGCCGCTGCTCCCTGGCTCTGACGACAGCCTTGGAACAGCCATAGGAGGTTGTGGGAAACAACACTAGAGGTGTTCAATACAAAATGCTGACAGGAGGGGCAGCAGGATCAGCCAGATAAAATAATCTAAAAAGGCTGCAAGTAAAAAAAAAATACTTGTTTCAAAAATGCTAATTGAGCCCTGCCCCACACTGAGGTGTGGGGCATTTACAGTTGGATGTTTACATTTAATGAAAAATGAGGTATTAGAGGCCCTATGTCTCTGTGTAAGGGTGATAGGAAGGAAACCATTATGGCAGACAAAAGAGGTAAAGGAATGCAATGATGGAGAAAAGAAATGCTTTTAAAAAGTACAAAACTAGTCAGATAACGGATGATAGGGAGAAATATCTCAACAAGATGAAAGAGGCCAGCAAGACACTGATGAGGACAAAGTAGAGCACTGAATTGAGGATAGCAGGGGGAATGAAGGGGGACAAAGCATTCTTGTTTGTATTGTATGTACTTTATGTATTCTGTATACTCCTTCAGCCACTGTACTATGTTACTATATTAATTGTCCCACTGTTTCTTCCATCTATGATGTGGAGCTTTTGTAAGAGAGCCTCTGGCTCAAAGGTGTTGTAATTCCAAGACTTCAATAAATAAAATAAATAAATAAATAGAAAGAGTTAAACACAAGGATCTGTTCTATCCTCTCCTTTTCTGTCTCTTGTCTGTCTGATTGCACAATCACATTTTCTTGTAAGACCTAGGAACTGTTCACTCTGACAGTCTCACAGTTCTCCCCTTCCCACTATCTCCCTGCTTTCACTTACTGTTTCTTGCTGTTTCTATCTTTTCTTCCCATTTGCTTATCCGTGGTCATAAAAATAAATGTGGATCTTTATGTGAAACTGGTTTCTCTGGTTTGAAAATGTATATAGTTATATTGTGGAAATGATTACAAAAAGCTATTTGGAACTCAGGGGGTTAACCATGAGATGAACTTTGATCTCCTCAAGCTCATTTGCAAAATTGTCAACAGGCGAGCAGTTCTGGAACACACTGTTCTATTTTGTTGCACCTGGAACGAAAGCAATTGACAAAGTTTAGGGACATTGTGTGAAAACAGGACATGTATCTCAATAAGCTCAGGGTGCAGAAATTAATTTTTTGTAAGACACAGACTTCTTATAAGATACATAGATACATAGATGTTGTCAGCAGATAAGTAAGGATTAAGCCACGAGAAAGCATGGGTCTACTGTGGTATTAATCCATGGTTGGGGGGTTGGACCACGAGGCCGAAGGCTGAGTGGGTCCAACCAACCAACCATGGATTAATTCCACTGTAGACCCATCCTTACGAGTGGCTTAATCCACTTGTAACATGGCAATGAGTGTATAACTAATAGTCTTTGAATAAATGAGTACAATCACACTGATTTACTTTCAGAATACTATAAATTGAGCTATTAAACATGATATACATATACTTGAAAACAATTGGAACACACCTATTGGAAATATCGTGGCCGCTATTTCACTTTTGTTAAAATAACTTAGATTATAAGCTTTAAGCTTTCTAACATCAAAACATATTTTACAACTTTTCAAAACCTTGCAATTCACTTTCTATTCTAGGTGCTTCAATTTTCCTCTCTATGTATTAGAAGATATGGGCTGCACTGCATGATGGGAGTGTGCTATGGTACATTTCAGTTTTCTTTCTCCAGTTCCTTTGCAGACCAATAGGTGGCTATCACACAATCCTAGTAGCACAAGCACCTTTTCTCCAACTGTACTGAACTAAGCCAATCTGAAAAACACTTTATTGAACAACTACTATTTTGCGGAATATTATTTTCACTTTTTTCCCCTCTAAACTACCTAACTCAGCAGGGCATAAGACAACATAACATTTACTGCTTTCATCTTTCAAATACTTGTTTTGACTACTATTGTTAGTCTGTCTCATTGATTTCTTTTTGTTTCTCTCAATTTATTTTTCTTTTCACCCACAGAAGTATCCTCTCTCTTTAATTTTCCTTTGTTTATCTCACTGTCTGTTACTTTTGCTTTCGGTTATAGAAGCTACATGCTCATCTTTACCACTGTGTATTCACCAAGACAAGGCTAGGCCAGATAATATTATTCAGTCATCCACAATGCATTGCACCCACAGTTGCTTAGAAAGCAGTAGATCAGAAGGGATGGTGACAGTATGTAACTGTTCACTTCTACAGAAATATTGCTGCAGCATAGTTAACAGTATATGTGGAGTTTAAATGTACAATCTTTAGTACCTCATGAACTTCTGTTGTAGCTACAATATAGAACAATCTTGAAAAAGTCAAAATCCCTCTGCCAGGAAAATTCTTAGTAAATACAACTTGGGACAATTATACACTGCAAGCTATTTGCATATTGCTTTCCCTTCTATACTGCTTCTTATCTGTAGTGGATTGCCAATGTATTACAATACAAACCATGATCTACTATGGTATTAGACCATGGTTTCTACTGTACCACATGGGGTGTTTGCACCTATCTGAGTGCTTCATTTCGTTTTTCTTTTTTATGCCATGTTACAAGGGTCTTTGGCCCACCTAGTCTGCCCATTACTACAATTTACTGTGCTTGTTCAAGCTTCCCTGGAACTAGGATAGTCCTTCCCCACAGCTACCAGGATCCCCTTATGCTAACGCCATGCATTCTTAAATCCTGTAATCATTTCTGCCACCACTACCTCTTCTGGCAGTCTGTTCCATTTGTCCACCACCCTCTCTGTGAAAAAGTACTTCCTCACGTTTCCCCTGAATCTCTCTTCCTTCAGTTTCCTCCCATGTCCCGTAGTCCTGGAGCATCTTTTTCTTTGAAAAATTGTGTTTTCCTGCTCCTTGTTTCTCCTTGTGAGGTATTTAGTTGTCTCAATCATATCCCCCCTGTCCCTTCTCTCCTCCAGGGAGTACATGTTTAAGTCTTTCAGCCTGCCCTTGTAGGGTTTGTGATGTAATCCTTGCACCATCTTGAGTGAATTCTACAGGGTCGGTGCCATAAATGAAAATGCATGGGCACCTGATGATTTTAAGTGAACCCTGGGAATTACCAAAAGGCCCTCAGCAGCTGATCAGAGGGGACGGGTAGGGCTGTAGGAGGTCTTGTAGGTAGCCAGGCTCCAGTCCATGCAGGGCCTCATGAGTCAGCAAATCATCCTTGAAGGTGATCTGCCACCTAACAGGCAGCCAATGCAGAGAGCGCAGTGCAGGTATAATGGGACATGATCTCGAAAGGCCAGTCAACAACCTGGCAGCTGCATTCTGCACCAGCTGCAGGCAGAAAGATCAACCCTGATAGTCCCAGGTGCAGGGCATTGTAGTAATCGAGCTGTAATGTCACAAAATCATGGACTAGTGATGGCAGATCACCCTAGAGTATCAGATGTTTAATCCCTGTGATGTTTCTAAGATGGTAGAAAGCACTCTGGACTATGGCCGACACCTGAGATTCAAGTGTTAGGCTGCAGTCCAGTACAATGCCAAGATTCCTCACCCTGACATAGGTGAGCAACTGGGAGTCCCCGAGCCTCAGCCCAGAAACTCGACCAGGTTGCGTGCCAATCCTCGGGTGACCAGGTTCCATCACCAGTACTTCAGTCTTATCTGGGTTTAACCTCAACCATTTGGCTTTCATCCAGTCTTGGATTTCAGCAAGGCACTGACTGAACACCAAGACTGCATCCTGCTGTTCAGATGCAAAAGACAGGTATAGCTGAGTATCATCAGCATAGCAGTAAAAACTCAGCCCATACCATCTTATAATATCTCCTAGTGGTAGCATACACACCACAAACAACATGGGGGACAGAATGGAGCCCACCGGGACCCCACATGCCAGGGGCAGTGGTGCAGAGGAAAAAGTCTCTAATACCACCCTCTGCATCCTGCCAGTGAGGAACGAATGGAACCAGTTGAGGACGTTACCAGCCAGTCCACAACAAACCCGCAGGTGCTCCAACAGCACCCCATGGTCCACAGTGTCAAATGCAGCTGAGAGATTGAGGAAAATAAGAATGGAACGCATTCCTCCATCCCTCATCATCAGGAGATCATTAAGCATCCGAACCAGGGCAGTCTCAGTACTGTGCCTGTTCCTAAAACCCGACTGGAGAGGGTCATAAATGTTGTGAGTTGATAAATGGGTCTCCAGCTGAAGAGCCACCACCTTCTCAATAACATTTCCGACAAAGGGAAAGGTAGAGACAGGTCTGTAGTTAGTTAGTCAGTACGAGTCTAGTGAAGCTTTCTTCAAGAGTGGTCTTACCACTGCCTCCTTCAGGGGCTCAGGAAAGACCCCTCTCACTAAAGAACACCAGACCATCCCAGCTAGGACCAGGCCAATGAAATCAACACACCCTACAAGAAGGTGTGTTGGACCCAGATTCAGACTACAGTAGGTAGGCCTCAACTCCTTGAAGACCTTCATGACATCCAGGATCACCAACTGGTCAAAGTCAAACCAGACAGACTGAACGCCTTTGACCCCTGGCTCATCACTGCATGCCCCAATAGAGGGTGTCGACCGGATCCCTGATCTGATGGAGGCAATCTTATTCGCAAAGAAGCAGAGCAAACTCATCACAACTAGATTGTGAAAAGACTACCATGGACTGAAGAGAGGCAGGATTACATAGCCTATCGACAGTCTAGAAGAGCTGAGCCAGTCTGTTAATTGCTGCAGCAATCTCTTTGGACAGGAAGGCTGCCTTCTTACAAGAAATTGCTAATTGATAGTCTCTATAATGAGTCATCAAAATAAGCTTATCTCCATCAGACCAGGATCTCTGCCAGCACTGCTCCAACATTTGACCCCTCATCTTCAACTCCCTGAGAGTCCCATCAAACCAAGGGGATCTCCAGTGTCAGGTGAGGGGTCAAACATGAACTGGTGCGATAGAGTTGAGGGCTTCAGCAACAACCCTATTATAGGTTGATACCAACTCCCCAAGCTCATTGCAAGCACTCATCATACCTGATAGGTCGAGCACTGCCATAAGATCTTGCGGGGTGAAACCCCTTAAAGGGGGGTACTGGACCATCTCCATAAGGGAAGGTCTGTTTGGGGGGCTTCAAATGAGAACCTCATGGTATAGTGGTCTGACCAAGCGACTGGTTCCACCATGAGGTCAGTAACCTCCAATCTCAGCAAGAAGACAAGGTCCAAAGAGTGGCCGTGTACGTGGGTTGCAGAGGTAACCACCTGTGACAGGCCCAATGAATGCATTAATTGGAGGAAGTCTTGTACAAATGGTGAGAGTTTGTCATTGACCCAGGCACCGAAGTCACCCAGAATAATCCATCTGGGTGATTAATACCAGTTCTGCAACAAAGTCTGTGACTTCCTGCAGGAATTCCTTCTCATTCCCCGGAGGATGGTAACTAAGAAGGATCCTGCAACCTGCACCTTCAACCCCCTGAACGGCCACATATTCAAAGGACCTCATTGTTCCCACTGGGAGAGCCTTGAAGTGCAGGTCCAATTTAAAACAAATCACCACACCTCCACCTCTATGATCCTTTCGCGGGCAGTGGATCACCAAGAACCCAGCAGGAACTGCCGATTCCAATACTGGGCCGGCATTCTCTTCCAGCCAGGTCTTGGTGATGCAAGCCAAATTAGCGTTGAAACAAGATCAGCAATAATCAATGTCTTGTTCTTAATAGATCTGGTATTGCATAACACTGCCTGAGAAGGATAGGTAGATGAGGCTGGTCCATTGGATACCTGACCACCAAAGGCGGAACCCTTAGGTATGGGCACAAGAAAAGGGGGTTCCCTTTCCTGGACCCATTTTACCCCAGGGTGCCTCGTAGAGCTCACCACACCAATCCGCCTTACCCCAGCTATATTCCCCACAATAGACCCCACCAACCCCCACCTTCTCCCTCTGCAGGCAATCCCCAATGCCCTACAACATTTGTAGACATCTGATGGCAATGAAGGACAATCAAAAGGACGGAGGTTGCGGAGCCTAGAGGGGGAATAATGCCTTCTCAAGGGAGCAAACGACCAACACTTTCTAAATCTATACTTCCAATTACCTCCAGTTATAAAAATCACAGAAAGGCAGAGCACACACAACCAAACATACCAAGGGCACTGGTCATTAAAAAAGTTTATTTACATACCAAAATGTTGGAGGCCTAAAAAGCCTGACACGTTTCGGATACTAACACATCCTTTATCAACGGTATGTAAATAAACTTTTTTAATGACCAGTGCCCTTGTATGAGATCTGTTTTTTCTGATGTTTCATGGCATTGAAGCACCACGTCCTTGTGCTTGCTCCTTTCTGGTGAAAAATACTCCAGTTATACTATATAACTTACATACTAAACTAATTATCCTCAAAGTGATAAATAACCTAACAGGCAATTAATAAAATCAAAAATTAAACTTAAACAAAAAACACAGTATCAATTACCACACTCATACATCCACACATTCAGTCACACACACACACACACACACACACACACCCAAGACCCACAACCAAAACCCCAACTCTAAAAGCAGGTTAAATAAAATAAAATAGAAGGGAGTTCAAGTTCAGGGTGCAGTCACTAAAGCTGGTCTCACAGAATAGTTCTAGCAGGGAGCTAGGGCCAAACAGCAAGTAACGACCCCTTAGCTGAGTCACTTTATTGCAGCTTGGTAATATATATTATCAGAAAGCATCTTGCAATTGGTAACAGAACAAGGGACTCTCACCCCACCGAACTGTAAGCAAACAATCAGAGTTTTCCGTTACTTCTTCAGCCCTCTCACGGCTGCAAGTTCAGGAAAATTCCAATCATCAGGTCCACTCTCCAGCAATACAAACAGACCAAGCAGGCAGTATGGTGAATAATTTTGTCTATACCGGTTCTATGGATGTCAAGGGCTCTCCCACCTCCCTGGCTCCCTCCCAGTAAGATCTTTCACCCAGAACACTAGAATCACTGTACCTGCTGCCAAAATCACAATTGAGCCTCTCTCCACAGAGTCCAAGTCCAAACTCCACGGACTAACACACAGCCATAGGGAAATGAGACACACTGGATCCAGCAGCACAGATCCTCCACAGCAATCTCTGCTGGCACGTTTAGGACATCGGATGCCGGAACCTTGAGCTTGTTCCGAACCACTTTCTCTTCCGGCTGCTCACCACAACTCCTGGTGCCACAAACCATCCCTCAGCACTTGCCAGTCCATGCTGGCACACCTCGAATCCCTAAATGCAAAACAACTTTCAGTTTCTCTGAAAGTGGACAGCTCCTCCAAACACCAAGTCAGCAGCCCAGCATTCTCCCACAACCCAGCACTGGCTCCTGGGATCACTAACTCCTGCAAGCAAGCAGTTCAAATCTCAGCAACTCCCTGCCAATAGGTAAGTCCAGCAGCAGACCCCTCTGTACTGGACCAGCTCCTAACTAAAAGCAAAAAAAGCTATTCTACAATTACTGACTCACTTGAGCCCCTATCCAACATTTCTCACTCTAAACTAAACACCAGCTAATTAAAACAAAATATTTACTTAATAATAAAGATAAAACAAATTAAAAAAAGTTCCCTTCTTCTTAGGCTTGCGACAGACAGCCCAGTGTGGCTGCCATCTTGGTTCTTACTTTAGATGCCACAATCTCCTTTCCCTGTTGGACTATGGTGCTATTCCATTTGCATCACTTGTCGAGAAATAACTCTTTAAAATAAGTATAATTTGCAACCATATTGGGTGATTTGCCTTATACACTGACAGAATGGTCTACCTCTGCAAAATTTATGTGGACCTAAACTGCCTCTCACTAGATGCTAGATATAAATTTCTGCTTAGTGGCTCCAAATTTAAAAGCCCGGCTACATGTTCACCAGATCCTTCAGCTGGTTTGCTAAAGTCACATGACCAACCTCTGACTCATGTAGATAATCACTTAACTATTCCCTTCTGGATAACCCAGATGGACAGCACTGCTTTCATTTTGTGACCCAAACATTTTAGCACTCACTATCACTGCATTTAAGAGAAATTAAAACTACATTATACAATGGCATGAAAATTTCTTGTTCCCCGATTGGTCTGTGTGTGCCTGGCACAGTGATGTTATTGAACAACAACATCACTGTATGAAATCCAGACACACAGGTGACTGGGCTGCGCTGAAGGAAATCCCTTCCTCGCCACACAAGCCACCGCAAAACTGACACTGCCCTGTGCACACAGACCAAAACATTACCAGACTGTGAAGTCATCATGGCATCACCCCCCATGGTAATTTCCTCGCTCCCTCTCTCTGCCACTCAGTACTAATACAAATTGAATTCTCACCCTCTGTCCCCTAGGAAAACTGTGGCAACAATTCTTATTCAACTTTAAAAAAAGCACTGGAGGCCGGCTTTACTCACAGACAAGACACTCAGCTCCATGTTTCACTTTCACTTTCTCACGCTTTCCACATAAGTTTTCTGCTTGCTCTTAAGTGTTCCACTTGATTTAATCCAATTTATTCACTATTTGCAGTCCAAATAAAAACTGTCCATGACAGCTAGTGGCTTCAGTGAACCACACAGACCGTAACTGCCGGTTATGCGGTTCACTGAAGCCACTCAGATCAAACGGCCATACCTGTCATCTGCTTCAGTATCAGTGCTGAAATGCAGTTCGCCCCCGCTCCTTGCTGCCACAATATTTCTTCAGAAAGCCACATACAGTAGCTGGTTCACAGTTTCAGCCCCTCACCCCTGCCAACAACCTCTCCAGTCGACTTACCAATTGGCAATTATGACTGGAAAGGCAGAAGTTTCTGTTCGACTTCCTGCAGTTAAATAGCTCTTTCGGCAGTTTGTTGTTCCACAACAGACAGCTGTTAAACATTGCTTAAAGTCGAGACAAACAAACACAAAAAAGAAACTCACTGAGAGCCGTATGTGTGTGTTTAGGATGTAGTGGTGGTGGGAACTACAAGCCCACACAGTCACTATAAGCAACACCACCTAGTGGAGAAATCAGAAAGTAGGGACTTTTTTATTAAAGTATACTTCCACATCAGACAATAAATACAAAAATGTATTTAACACATTATTTTTACATCTTTTTTTTTTTTAATAAATGATCCATTGTATAATAGCAATAAGGCACTCCAGAGATGTGTGTTATTGTGTAATAACATCACTTCTCGGATGTTGAATGCACTTGACCCGTGGCCTTATGCGTCAACCACCCAAGACATAATGTTATTACACATTATACAATGGGGTCCAAGAATTGTCTAATCTGATTGGCTGGCTAGTACCTTTTACCAGTGGTAAATCCTATGATATACCAACGGGAAAAAGTGTCACTCAGCTGCATCTTCAGTGAGCACATAAAAAAAAAAAAATCTGACTCTGAAATTCAAAACATCCAAGCTGCCACATTACAGCACTTGGTAAACAAAAACTGCCATTGGAACAGTACTAAAGTTGTACACCCACCAGTACTCAGACACTTTTAAACCCACAAAACTCTTGCTTTTTTTGGGGGGGGATACTTCAGCTTCATGCCCACCTCTTCCTTGCAAAACCCTCTCCTTACATCCTCCCCCAGCACCCCTTTCTTTCCACCTTACTCCCACCTCCCATTCCTTCATCTGTACACCAGCTTACACTCACTACCCACTCGCCATTGCTTGGTCTAGGCCCCTGGCAGGGTTCTCTGCATCCTGGAGAGGTCCAGAACCTAGGCAAACACCTTCCTCTCCTCCTACTCCCACCCCATTCTTTCCTGAAAGGGCTGGGTCTCGGCCCCTCCTCTCTCCCACCTCCCTCTCTCTTGGTCCTTCTGAAGCCTGCTCCTCATTGCTGCCTACTTCCCTCCTGTCGTGCTTTACCTCTGCTGCCTACAACCTGCTTCCCTCCTGTCATGCTCTACCTCTGCCTTGTGCAGGCAGGGTCTCCAGCATTCTGGAGGGGTCAGGCCCTGGCAGACCCTTCTCCTCCACTCCCTGCCTTCTCCTCCTTCAAATCCCTCTTCCACTTCCCTGCTCTGCCTACATGCCCCCACCCACCACCTTCCCCTCCTTCCTAGCCATAGTTATTGGCCAACTCATAATCTCTAGTGCATTTATAGTCAAGCTTGCACTTTTGTCACACCTTGCAAATTTGTTCTATCTGTGTCTCTCCTCACAATCTTGCCCTAGTTCAACCTCCTTGTATTCTATCCAGCCATTTTCTAACTACAAAGCCATGTCCCACTAAATGTTTGCCAAATATATTTGTGCTATTGTATCTATCTAGTTCAAGACTGTTAGCATTGTATCCATTTAGTTCATACCTGTTAGCATTCCTCCTTTTCAGTACTTCTGTAAAGTCTGCTCACTTTATTGAATGTAATCAAATTGTATATCTATTAGACAGGTGTACAGGCCTAATCTTTCGATTTACGATTCAGAGGTTGGTATCTCTGCAGATTCCTGTGTAGATAGAACTCACCTTTCAGAATTTGCTTGTTACTCCCGAGAAAATTGGTGGATGGCCCCTCGGGGCTATTTCTGATTTGGATTACTGGGGCCCTCTGGGCCCCATAGCTCGCCTAGAAATGTCCAATTTACAATTCTAAGATGTCATTTTCACATTTATTGCCATGCCAAGTTGGATGGAACAACTTAGAAAATCCAAAATAGCCACCCAAATCCAATATGGCAACCATATTGCTGGTAAATACTTGATTCGCTAATAATTTCCAAATCCTTAGCTTCCAAGATACCGATTATCAATGATTCATGAACATCTATATATTGAACATCTATTTATGAATATTTATGACATCTATATATTGCTTTGAGGCTCCCTGTTAGACCCAGGACCAAATGTACACATTAATACTATATCAAACAATTGAATTCATGAGGCAATTTACAGATAAAATAGTTTGACGTACATACAGTAATGCTTAAAATCTAAATGTTGTATGTGCTGATTTGTTGTTTAGAATTAAGTCATTTTATCAACGATTTGACCCAACACTATGAATATTTTGGGTCAACAGTACACCTTGGTTGTAGTGTCCAGTTTTGAAGTTATTATATTGGAGTCCACTCTGGATCTGAACTGTTACATTCACTCCCGAAACTTGACGATTTGTCCGCAGAAGTTTGTTCATTGGCTGCTGATGTATCGTTTTCAGTGTCATCATCTCCTGTACAATCAATCATTGGTACTGTGGTCGAAGGTTTTTGTTTGGTCTTCTGTGTGTGTCTTTGCGGTGTTGACTCACCTTCATCATTTGCCTCATCTCTATCAGCTACACATCGTCGGCTGGCTAACCTTCCGCCCTTTCTTCTATGAGGTAGGATGTCAGGTAACTGGTACCCAGTGAATCACACAGGTTTCAGCATGTCATCCTCTCATTTCCATCCTGACAAACAAGGGTCAACTTTTGGTGTTTCTGGCTCTGTGCAGTGGCGCCAATAGTAGGCTACGAGATTTGCTCTCTTTATGTACTGACATAGGCTCACTGGGTCTGGTAGAATCATTTGCATAGTCTTCAGTTTCAGGTTATTGTATTGCCTTACTCATGTGTGTACCAGATCCTCTCCTCCTGTACCATTGTACATTCCGAGTTGAATGAAGTTCTTGACGTTTTGTTCAGTGTCTTGTGAAGCATATGTGCTTTCTCCAAGCCCTGAAAGGAGATTTATTCTTTCTTTGACCGTGTGCAAATGTTGAAAGACTAATTTCTTTCATACCTTGTAGAAGTAACTTGCTGCATCACATTCAGAGACAACATGGTATGTTGGCAAATCGAGACTTGCAGCATGTCCAATGTGATCGTATATAGATCCTATGTTTACAAATATGTTGGGGTCAATATGGAGCATCCATGGTGAATCTGGAAGGGTCTTTGCGAAAGCATAAACCATCAGGAGGAGGATGTCTGTATCTTTGGCTCGGATGACAACTGGGCCTTTCACAAGAGCACAATGAAGCACTATCTTCGTATCTGCCTCCTCATGGTTGCAGGAAAACAGGAATTCTTCTGAATCTGGGTATACAGTATATGTACTTCTGCCACTGATAAAAGTAAGCGGGTATCGTAAGTTTCTTCTGACGTACTCTTGTCTAACATACTCATTGAAGTGCTGTATGAGGTTTGTTTTGTTGTTGTTGTTGTGAAGGTACTGCTGATACACCTTTTCCTGCAGCATCTCTTGTGAATCTGATCCCATGTGAAGTCACATTCCTCCTGTTCCTACTGCTCGCTCAGCTTGTTCTTGCTGTTTTACCTAGAACTCCTGATCATCCTTATAATGATCAAAAACAACGATGACTTCTGCTGGGTTTGCTGTAGATGGAGGTGTGAATGTGACAAGAAGTGCTTTCCAAAGGCTATCCCATGTACGCTGTGCAGGAACTGCTCTGACCATCATCATGGTGTCGTATATGTACACTGAACATAACGGAGGAGGGGAAGAACTTTTAGCTTCTGCTTCATCGATGAGATAATTTCTTAAGACATGTTTGGTATTAGGTTTGTAGAGGTTTCCATCTGGAGTTGCTATTGCAAGATGATATGTTGTGAGTGGATGGGAAAACGCATCTTTCTTGTCGGGGCACTTTGCAACAATGACACCAAGAGCCTGACAGTCTTCTTTCAAGACTGATTCCACTTTGGGTTTCTTTTTCTTTTTGTCCATTCCTTGGGAAACTCTGTTGCATTTAATGGGCTTGAAGAAACCAACTTTCCTTGATAGGAGGCAGTCATTTATAAATGCACTCAACATACCTTCCCCTATAGCCCTTGCCTTCAAAAGGCCCTCTACTATTGCCGGCGGTATTTCAATGCCCATTGCGATGTGTCATGCTACACCCTGACATGGATCTGAATATGTGTGAAGTTTCTTCACTAGCACTTTCACTTGACCATCATGTTTCTTCATGGCACCATATGTCAACTCATTGTGTATAGCCTATGTTTTCAGAAGCATCTTCTCCTTCAGCGCCGAATGAATTTTGGCGAGCTTGTCAGAATTCAAAATGAAGTCACCTGCAGCTTCCTCAGATGTACTGTAACCGCCTCTCATGGGTCCACCCCTCACCTTGACCTCTCTGTTGATTGAGACCTCAGTCACTTGGTCACCAGGTATTGTGGAGAATGCCTCACTGGACAGACTAGCCCCAATGCCATATTCCTGCAGTTCATTGTATGTGGTCTCGTTGATGGTTTTCAGATTGATGAGGTCTGCATGATGCCACATCAAATACTGAGAGTAGTTTTGATGGTTGAATGTAAACAGTAATGGTAGAATATCTCATTGAGCCTGCAGATGCAAGTTTAGATTCTTGTCTCTGTATGCAGTGACCTGGTCAAGAAGAGAGCTGGTGTCACAAATGTAGCCTATCACCCACTGTCCCATGGTGCCAGAGGTTTCCAGTATTCGTGGCTGCACTTTAGGGAAAGGTTCATCCAAGAGGACAAGATTCAGGGATTCTGCTGATACAGATCTTCTCATGTTGATGAGCTTTTCTCGTAGTCCATTTGGTTAGTGAGCTGTGAATCTTGGATCCCATGAATCATAAGAGAGCCTTGAGGGACTGTTTATGTAACCTCATTGATCTGGAATAGTGGCATTCTTCCAAGGCCTGGTCAACAGATCTATCTGCTGTTATCCCCACCTGAACCCACCAGTCACAAAGTCCCACAGCACTGTATCGCTTGTAGAGGATCTTCTGCCTCACCATCAGTTCATGAAATCCTCCCATCAAATTAACTGCTTTTGTATATTTTTCTTCTTTCCACATTATTTGTGCAATCTTGTAGAAAACTGCATGATTGCTATGGCTGAAGACGTGGTCAATTTGTAGGTCATCTGTTAGATCCATGAGAAAGTCAAGATAATATTTGCAAACTGCATCATTTAGTTCATGTGGTATAATGGGCAGCAAATCAGTTTCAAATTTGAAGATAGTGGTCAATGTTGCTTTTTTATTGAAAGCTGTCCATGATCCTAGGACTGGAAGAGATTCATCTTCTCTGGAAGATTCTATGCTTGCTGCTAGAGTCCAAATAAATTCTTTGCTCAAACGAAGATCAAGCTCAGTCCTCCTTTCATCCTCATTGTAGGATGGGTTTATCGGTGGGGTTTTTCTCTTTCCTATTTTATAAGCCCCATAGTCAATAGGTTCTGAGTTCTCAACGGTTTCCTGGACTTCTCTTGTTGAGCTGCTTGGAATGTTCTGTTATTGTACTGGCAAATCGCAGATTTATTTATTTATTTAGCTTTTTGTTGACCGGGTAAGTGCACTAGACAAATCCTGCCTATTTTCAGGCATGACCCGGGGGAAGGGAATACAGATGAATGCCAACTGACCTTGAACCAGATTAAGCTGTTGGTGGTATTTTTAGTGAATGAGGGAAATTTGGCCAGGACACTGGGGAAATTCTCACTCTTTCGATAAGTGCCATGGGATCTTTAACATCCACCTGAACTACCACCAATCCAGGCAGATGGGACCTCGGTTTAACGCCTCATCCAAAGACGGCACCTCAGAAATGCAGCACCCCTCTCATGCTGCATTACAGTGTCAGTACTGGGATATTAACCCAAGTGCCAGATGTGAGAACTGAACCCACAGCCCTCTGATCTCCCAGCCTCAGAGGCGAGTGTGCTACCTACTGAGCCACTGACACTGCAATGCAGATGACAGCATAATGTGAAATTCGGGGTACGTAAATCATTGAGTTAGTGTCATGAGTTGTTGAGACTCCTGTTAATGTCTGTTGCTTACCATTTGAGTTATCAATTGTGACATTAGTTGACTGTCCAGGCGGAATTGTGTGCGGTGCTTTTCTTCCCTCAGATTTACTTTCATGGGCCAATTTCTTGTTTTGTCTTCTGACGTCTGTGTAAGAAATACCTGCCCCCAAATGATGTACAGTAGAAGATTGGCTGCTTCTTTACTTCCAGTGAGACGATGAATGACCATGGATAGAACTATTGACTTTGGAGAATGTTCTCCAGTAATGAGGCTTTGCAAGTCGCTAGCAATGGACCATATCTTGGTAGCTTGAATTTCTATTGGGATGGCCACATGACCTAGAGCATTAATCTGCTCAGAAGGGCTTATAGAGAGAGCTATCACATTGAAGATTTCTGGAATGGATTCATAATTATCAAGCTCAGAATGCAAGTCTTCGTATGCCATAGGAAACTGTGGTGACTGAATTTGCCTATCTTTTAATTTCTGATTGATCATCTTTGCAAATGCCTTGGTGATGTCACTATCTCTGAGCCCAGCTCCTCTCAAGTTTGCCAAAGAATAATCAAGTGGGTTTACTTTTGTTGAGTAAATAATGAGAGGATTCCCGTCTATCCCCTTCCCCACAGTAAAACCTATCTCATCTCCAAATTCATTGCTGATAAGATTCTTCAACTGAAATGTGTGATTTATTCCAGCATCTTGTTCACATCCATAGAACTCATAGAGGCTATGAAGATCCTCCAGTAACTCTGGGAGTAAATAGCAACATTTCTGCTCAACAACCTTTCTTCTCACGATTTGAAGAAACTCTGTTTCAGCACTCTTTGTGTGAATGCTTTCCAATCTACCTGGTGTTCGTCTGTCTCATTTGTTGATGTAGATGAAAGTGTTGTAATAACTTTTATGGTATTTGATGTCCGCAGCAAAGACGTCAACACTGGCGGCAGCGACCTTCAAGTGGTTGGCTGCACAAGACAAAAGAGCATCATCAGAATTTTCATTGCATAACATGCTTTCATGCAATGTAATCTTTCCATCTTCAAGTTCAACTCTTTGGAGTTTTTCTTCTGTATTTCCTCTCTTTTTCCTTTTCTTATCACAGATGAAGCAGGTCTCATCCTTCTTAAATTCCAACAATTTCCTTTTTACATTGAGTTACATGGACCGCTTCACTGCCACTGGATGTCTGTGGGTCGGGTATGCTGGAGAATTCAGCTTCAGAAAATTGATCTGAAGAAAGTTGTTTCATTGAGTTGGTGTTTAATTTTCTTTCACTGGTGAAGTTTTGGTGACACCTTGTATAAACAGGTAGGCCTGTTTCTCCAGGGCTGGAGGAAGTTGGTCACGGATTTTATTCCATATAAGGTTGAAGTTTCTGGTGTACTCTGAAGTTGGTTTTGTGACTGATCATTTCTCTGCAAAAGCCTTGATGGTATTCAGCCCATTATCTCCTAATATTTGTTGCAGTTCTGTATCTCTAATTTGGTTCTCACAAAGAACACAGGTAGGCAAATGAGATGGATTGACCAATCCATCAGGTACAGCTAGAGGGCTATCCTTGTTTCTGACACAGAAACAGAAACTAAAATTAAAAACTAGAAACTAGAAATACAAATTAAACAGGCATACAACATACATGAACACGCCATGCAATCCTGTGAACAAAGTGGCAAATTCTCACAGAGTGGATGCAATTTTGAGTCAATGGCACAAACAAGCAGATTGATGCGTTATGCATCGTTTATTTATATTTATGTTGTATTATATTAATTTAATATGTGTTTATATTAAACGTAATAATAATAAACTCCCTGTTCATGAATCATTGATAATCGGTATCTTGGAAGCTAGGGATTTGGAAGTTATTAGTGAAACAAGTATTTACTAGCGATATGGTGGCCATATTGGATTTTGGTGGCCATTTTGGATTTTCTAAGTTGTTCCATCCAATTTGGCATGGCAATAAATGAAGAAAATGACACCTTGAAATTGTACATTGGGAATTCTGGGGCTGAGCTATGGGGCCCAGAGGGCCCACAACACCCAAAATCAGAAATAGGCCCCCAGAGGGGCCATCCACCAATTTTCTCGGGGGTAACAAGCAAATTCTGAAAGGTGAGGTCTATCTACATAGGAATCTGCAGAGATACCAACATCTGCATTGTAAATTGAAAGATTAGGCCGGTACACCTGTCTATATATTGTGTGCCAAATCTCTGTATCCTATCCTCATGTTCCCCTACCCCCCAGGTCGCACCAGAAGATGAGCAGCTTGTTGCTCAGTGTGCCTCCTGGTGAAACATTTTAATAAATAAAATAAAAAAATAAATAAAAAACATCTACTGCAACTCAGTATGCAAAAAATATGGTGTACCTCCAAAACAGAATGCTGGCCAAAGTCAGACCACAGCTTTCAAGTTCTCTCTCTCTCCCTACACACTGCTCTGCATGGCTACTGTTTGTGCTCGCTTCCTCTCGGCTACACACGGCTGCTCCGACTGCCTGCTCCTTGTTGAAATGACCCTCCACTTTGCCTGGCCCTGTATCCATTACCTTTTGTCCCAGTGAACATTACAGCAATGGATCAATGTGTTTATCATAAATGTCCGTACAGAAAGAGGGAAGAACATCTCTGTCCTCTGGGATGACCCTATATCATTTTGAAAAGCCCACTTTCCTACATAACCCACTACTACAGCTCTCTGACTGCCATTCACTTAAAGCAGCAGGATTCATTACGTTTCATGGAAAATTTAAAATACCTCACTACTTCATTTCCTGATTACCTCACTGTTCAGACCCACTTTCATCCATGAAAGTCCCCTGAAAATGTACATCCAACTTTTTGTTTTTTGATCCTCACGGCTCAAAAGTGAAATGGCAGACCAGGCGAGGGTCCATGAACATCGGGAGGTTAAACAAGGGGAAAACAGGCAGAACACATAAGGTAAGAGTAAATAAAAAAAGGAATATGTTTTCGCGATAACCGGGCTGAGGGACAGAAAAGAAATGAAACACAACAAATACTGCTGCTTAAACCTTTCCAAGTAACAGTGTCCCCACGTGTGCTCTCGTAGCTGATGAACAGAGCTGACAGACTGCCTCTCATTCTCTCAGCCACTTATCTATGCTGCAGTCTCTGATTAATAACAAAAAAGAAACAAAAAAACAAACAACTGAAACAGTACTGTCATAAACTTATGCCTGTCTCAGTTCTGTCTGTGTGTGTTTGTGGGGGGCTCCTAACTATTCTACCTCACAAAAGGGAACTTTTTTCTAGGTGTAACAATAAATTCCATGAAAAGTATTAAAACAGTCAAACACATGTATTTCTCTTTAACGTTTGGATACCAGAAGTAAAAGGGGACATTGTATGATTGCAATAAACCACTCCAGGGTGTAGGTTATGCTGGGATTTACCCACGGCTGACCTGGTTTGACCACTTGGCCTGTGGCCTCGTGGCCAAATTACACCAGCCATGGGTAAATCCCAGCATGACCCACACTCTGTCGTGGTTTATTGCTTAAATAACACGCACCCTGTCATGCCTTATTGCTTAATTATCTGGTCCTATTGAAACAGTCTTTAAAAGCAGCTGTTTGAACAATTAATATGTAACATTTTATCTGACTCACTGTATCTCTGCTAGCATGTTTGCTAAAGGTACCTACTATCTGTGCAAACTGTATGTATTTTAACTTGGTTTACCTTACATGCCTGTAATTACTACTACTTGTGTCCTTTTCCTGCTGCCCCAGGGTGCCCCTGTAAATGTGGCCTTATGCCCAGTAGACCTTACCAGGCTTCAAAACAATTAAATCAAACAATCAATCAATCAATTAAATAAAGAAAATAGATGCATTCCAAAGGGTGAGAAGAGGGTAATCAGGATGATAATAAGGCTATAGGGAAAGTATTATGGGGGAAAGATTGGAGAAACAGTGGATATTCGCACTTGAGCATATGAGATTTAGGGGTTGTATGATAGCACAACAGTATACAGAATAATACAAGAATACATTAAGGAGGACAAGCGGGGTTTCTGAGATAGGATAGATCATGATAAAACTCAGGTTCAGGAAAGATTTCAGGTTAACAAGTAGAAAGAACTACTTTAAAAATGGAGTCATAAGACTTTGGAATTCCATAATAGAAGCCACTGTGTACGTGGATAGTGTGGCACCATTTAAAGGTGACTGGCAGTGATTTATTGGAGCCAGTTAACATTTTAACTGACCTTAATTAAATAGCATCAGGCCCCTATAAGGCAATAGCAGTAACATTTTCATTTTCTGCATGTGTTGTATATATTGTATTTGGAGTGCAGTCACCAAACCCAGAAAGCAGAAGGGTGTCACACAGGTCCTGATCAAGTGGCCACAATGTGCCAGACGTGGGTTCTGGTCATCTGAATCAGTCTGAACAATGTTACAAAATAAAATGAAATGCATGTACATTTGTGGCCCTTGTGACAGTGGTGATATTTGTACAGATGCCATGAACATGGAAAATTATATGGGACAGAGTTTACTGGTCAGAGCAATCATGGAGCCAGAATATGAGTATCTACATGATCAGACTGACATTTTCAGTTTCTGCTCAAAAAAGGATAACATATATAATGAGCTATGGGGCAGAGTTGGAACTAATGAATAATGTGGATAAGATATGGAGATCGCTCCCACCCACCCTGAACTGATGGAGATGATACATACTGTAGAGACACAGACACATAGACACTGTTGGCAGGTAAGGGCCTATGGCCCACCCAGTCTGCCCATTTGAGCTTGTAAGTTCCCTTTACATTTTTCTAGAAGTCTGTTGCCCCTTACCCCTGACCTCCAGAATTCTCCGTATGTTTATCCCATGCATTCTTAAATCCAGTCATTGTTTCAGCCCCCACCACTTCCTCTGGCAGGGTGTTCCACGTGTTTACCATCCTTTCTGTGAATAAACTCTTCTTCATGTTTCCTCTGAAACACCCTCCCTCCAACTTCATCCATTGCCCTCTAGTTCTGGAACATCTTTTTTGCTGGAAAATAGTGTATTCCTGCACCCTGTTCCTACCTGTATAGTACTTGTATGTCTATACCATATCCCCTCTCTCACTCCTCTCCTCCAGGGAGAACATATTCAAGTCCTTCAACCTGTCCTCATAAGACTTGTGATGAAATCCCTGTACCATCTTTGTTGCCCTCCTCTGAACCTTCTCTGTCCTGTCTATGTCCTTATGTAGGTTAGGTCTCCAGAACTATACACTGTACTCCAGGTGGGACCTCACTAGTGTCTTGTATAGTGGGATTATGACCTCCTTTTTCCTGCTGGTGATGTCCCTGTCTATGCATCCCAGCATCCTATTTGCTTTACCTGCTACCTTGTCACACAGTTTCCCTACCTTGAGGTCATCAGAGATGATAACCCCAAGGTCCTTTTCCTACTTGATGCATGCTAGATCCTCACTCCCCCAACTGATATGTTGTTCCAGGGTTTTAGTGCCCCTGATGTTAATGATCCCCCACATGCACAGTTTCCTGCCAAAAAGTGGCTGACACAGATGATGGTTTATGGGACATGGAGTTAGAACTGATGAATGATTAGACTTAGATGTGGGGTATCACTCCCTCCCACCCTGAGCAGATAGATATGTTAATTATCCCCTTAAAGAACAGTTTTTTTCATAGATAATCTATGAGGCATGGGTCAGAACTCAATAATGGTGAGAAAATAATATAAACAGTGCAAAAGGCATGGGAGGTGGTCAAATGAGTAAGTCTGAAAAATGTTACAAAATAAAATAAAACAAATGCACACTGCTTCCAATGGTGACACTTTCACTGATGATGTGAATGTGACAAAGTATGTGGGGTAGGGTCCAGTGGCCATACCAAAAATGCAGCCAGAAAAAATATGAGGAACTGCATGATTGTAGTAATACACACAATTTCTGACCTCAGAAATGGATGATGTAGATGATGAGCTATGGGGCAAAGGCTTAAAACTAATAAGGGTAAGATGGGGAGTGCTTCCTCACACTCTGATGTTATAGTGAGGGTAATGAGTCCCCCTACACAATTTCTGTACCCATAAAGGTAGAGTACATTGAAGATGATGAACTATGGGGTACAGAGTTGGAATTAATCAAAGATAAAGATATGATATAAGCAGTATGGGTTGTGATGACATGAATAAGTCCTAACAATGTTCCAAAAGCAAATGAAATGAATGTACATGGGTGCTCCTAATAGCATTGATGATATTTTCACTAATGCCATGAATATGACACATTATACAGGGTAGGGTCTACTGATCATACCAGAAATGGAGCCAGAATATGAGAAACAGCATAATCAGATGAACACACACAGTTGCTGGACAAAGAAATAGAGTATGGTGTCAAAACCAATAAATGATGAGTTTAAGATCTTGGGGCCACTCTGTCCTATTCTGAGTGGATGGTGATAGTGTTCATTTTTCCCCACAAATACAGTTTTTGGCCACAGAAGTAGCCACATTGATGATGAACTATGGGGCATTGAGTCAGAACTAATGAATGAGGAGGATAAGATGCAGTGGATCATGCCCTCCCACCCTGAGCTGATAGTGATGATGTTAATAATCTCCTACAAACAGTTTATAGCCAATAAAGGGGATGATGCACATGATAAATGGTGGGGCATGGAGTCAGAACTCATTAATGTTGAGTCTATGAAGTAGGCAGCTCAAATGTCATGTGATGTGAGCACATGAATACGTTTGAAGCATGTTACAACATAAATGAAAACAAATGTCATTGGTGCCAGTGGTAACACATTCATTGATGATGTAAACATGACAAATGATGTGGGGTAGAGCTCACTATCCATACCAAAGACGCAGCCACAATATGAGAAACTTCACAGTCAGATTAACACATATGGTTTCTTGCAAAAAAGGATTATGTAGTTGATGATCTAATGGACATTGAGTCAGAACTAATGAATAATGAGGATAATATATGGGGATCATGCCTTCCATCACTGAGCTGGAGGTGATGATGTTAATGATCTCCCCTAAACACAGTTTCTGGCCAAAAAGAGTGTATGCCATAGATGATGATCCAAGTACACACCCAGATATCTTAAGGAGGGGGATGTACTCCTGTTGAGAGCCACCTAGGGTCATGAAGACTGTAAGGGTTGTATGGACTGGATTTTGACTAGCCACTGACTGATGCTAAAGATCACGGTGACTGTTTTTTTGTCATTAAGAGAGGTTGTTAGCACAAAACCAATGCCAGCCATTGTCAAAGTTTTCTGAAGCTGAGCCATCAACTCGGGGTAAGAGGGTCACAGGCAAATTGCTCAGTAGGCCATCAGATGACTATATCTTGGAGATGAGATAGATTAGGTGACAGCAGAGTTTCATCTAACACCTGAGATGGTGAGGAACTTGTGGGACCTATTAGGGACAGTCATGTGGTTCTAGGAAGGTGTCACTGAGACAGCTGCAGTAACTGCTAGGGTACACAAAT
Source organism: Neoceratodus forsteri (assembly GCA_016271365.2). Taxonomy (NCBI): domain Eukaryota; kingdom Metazoa; phylum Chordata; order Ceratodontiformes; family Ceratodontidae; genus Neoceratodus; species Neoceratodus forsteri. Next base: position 910,248,892 of record CM057453.1, read on the forward strand.
GTTCTTGTGCATTGTCATCCCAGCAGTGCAGACCTTTTGGTAACATCTTGTGAAGGCAGAGTCCAGTTGACCAAGACTCACCACAGGATTGGGGTCACAGAAAGCATGATGGAGTATCTGGAGCAGTGTTATATTTTTTTGACTCATTATAACCAAATGTCAGTATGGCCAGAGCAGGTACTCCATACAAGCATACAGCTCTATGCTGATACCTCAGGGGGCTGGGCTTTGGGGCTTTCTTAGCAAGTGCCTGGTATACAGAAAACATGGCCTCTGGCCTGGGAATCAGTGGAGGTCACCAAGAGTATTACCATACAGGACTTTTTTCAGTACTGTTGGCATGTGGTAAAGGGGATCAAAAGTTAGATGGAAGGGGGGTCAGCCTCAATGTCAGGGGTTTATGTAATAGAATCAGTGAGCTCCAGGCAATGATGGCAGGCACTGAGGTGGACCTCACAGCAATCACAGAGACTTGGGACTTGTAAAATAATGTGTGGGACCTGACAGTTCCAGGCTACACCATGTTTAGGAGAGACAGAGGAAAAGGTAAAGAGGGAGTTGTAACCATGTATGTCAGGGATGGCATAGAGGCTGTGAAGGATGGATGCATCAGGGGAAACAACAGGGAGACACTATAGGTGCAACTCACAGCAGCCTCGGGCAAGAAAGTATGGGTGGGGGTATATCACCAGGTCAGGTGGAGGAGAGGGATAGGGAGCTTAGTGAGGAACTAGTTGGGGGTGGTAAAGGGGGAGGTGGTTGTGGTGGGTGACCTAAAAATGTCGGACATTGGCTGGGATGTTCCAGCTGCCAGGAGAACCAGAGGTCAGGTCCTGCAGGATACAGTCCAGGACAGTCTGCTGGCACAGCTAGTTAGAGAACCCAGCAGGCAGGCTGCCATCCTTCATGTGCTACTCACCAACTCAGAGGTGGTAGGAGTGGTACAGGTAGGGGAGCCACTAGGGAACAGTGACAATAACTCTATCTGGTTTGAGCTGGCCCTGGGGACTGGTAAACTCCAATCAAAAACTGAGGTCATCAATTTCAGAAGGGTAGACTTCAACAGGATGAGGGAGTTGGTCTGGGAAAAGCTAGTCAGTGTAGACAGCATAGGAGGGTGGAGGAGAGATGGGGACAATAAAGAGGGTCACCCTTGATGCATCAAAGATATGCCTGAGAACAGTAACCAAAAATAGCAGGTACAAGTGACCAATGTGGTTTTTGGGTAGGGTCAGTGAGGGCCAAAATAAAAGGCCTTCATCAGGTACAAAGAAAAGCAGAGGGGGGAAGAATGAAGAGAATACCAGCTGAGAACTAGGGAACAGTTCCAAAGATAATACATTGAGCAGCTGAATGAGGGAGGGGCTGCATAGGATGGCCAGCCCAAATGTGAAAGTCTTCCAAGTGAACAGCACTCCTTGGCAAAGAACCACACCACAACATTTGAAAAACTGCCAAAATTGGGATTTATTGTAGTTCATACAGTAGTAACATGCACCCACTACCCCAGCGCTTTGGTGACTGCCTTCCTCAGGGACTGTGGCAAGCAGTGTTACAGTACATCATCATTTATATGCTCCCCTCAATAAAATAAACAACAGGTGATTGTTTTTAAACACAAATTATAGAAATTATTATTTAAGTGACAAAGTCCAAAAAATAAAAGAAAAGACTCTTGCATTGTCATCTGATGTAACTAGTTACTAGACTTAAAATAAATATGTTTTTTGCAAGCAAGTACTATTTCTACACATCTCAGCTTTTACCGGCACTTTCTATAACAAATATTCCTTATATTTGATTTTAATACTATTTTATTTCATTATTCTATTAATCGTATTATGTCCTTATAAGCAAAGAACAGAAAGAAAGAAGGCAAAAGAACCGCCGTCTATGATCATGCAGGCTTTGCCACTTATCCTTGTTTTCTCTGGGATCCACATTCGCAGTAAATGGGTGAGCTTACAGAAGACACCTGCACTAGAAGAAAGATACAGATTGTAAGAAAAGGACAACTAATAAAATTAAATAACTGCTTTGAAATACAATATTAGTGATAGCAGTCTACATCTCGACTATTGACATTGGTAGCATAAACATCCTATTATAACACTGAGATTTTTTTGATTAGACTTTTAGTGCTGCCTTTTGAGGAACGGTTTCAAATCCCATTCATCATTAAGGCCAATGGGTTACATACTGCTCATTCTGATGAGCCACTGGCTTTCTCTTTGTAAAAGCATATTTGTGCGATGTCCTCCAAATTTCTCAGGAGGTACATAATCAATGCCCATAAATTTGAGACACTGAGGGTCCGAGTTATGGTGATTTAGAAAGTGTAGACCCACTGGCTTATCTGTGTGTTTATTAATGATTGATTTAATGTGCTCCTGAATTTGAATTTGTAAGCTTCTAACAGTACACTCTATGTACAGGGTATTATAGGAGCACCAAAGAGCGTAAACAACAAAGTGGGTATCACAAATCATGAAATCTCTAATCTCATGTTTTAAACTGGAACCATTTGGATGCATAAAGAACTTTCCAGTCAGGCAATGTTCACATACACTGCATTTTTGTACAATGATACATACCCTTTGGTCGTTTGGTAAGCCAGTTACTTTGTTCATTTTGCTCCCTTTCACAAGGCAGTCTGCTATGGACTTGTCGATCCCTTAAATTATTTGCCCTGCTGAAACTGACTCTGGGTCTTGGTCCTAATATACTGGCCAATTGGGGGTCACTCATTAATATGTGCCGATTCCTGTGAATAACGTCACCAACCCTCCCAAACCATCCATTAAACAAATCTAGTTGGTTCCTTATATGCTGTTGTGTTCCTTACTTTCCTACCTCTGTCATCCCTCGATATCAGGGAGTTTCTATCCTGAGTTGATGCCCTGTTCAATGATTTGTTTAATAATGTTAACCCATAGCCCCTTGCTAATAACCTTTCTTTTAGTCCTCTGCCTGTTGATTAAATGTCTCCTCATTTGAGCAGTTCCTTTTAAGCCTTAAAAATTGGCTATAGGGAATTGAGTTTTTCAATTTTAGGGCTACGTGCTGCTGACCAGCAGAACAGAATTGGTAGCCGTGATTTTCTTATAACATTTTGAGCCCACAATTGTTTCACCCCTTGTGGGTTTTTGAAAAAGTGATGTCCAGGACATTTATGTTGTCTGGGCTTGCCGCATAAGTAAAATAAGTTCAAGTCATTGTTCTTACGCCAGCTCAGAAATTGCTCAGCTTCATGGTGGTCCCCAGCCCAAACACAGATGACATCTTCAATATAATGGTGCCATCTTGCAATATTGGACTTAAAGGGGTTCAGCTCAGAATTTATGTATACCTCCTCCCATAGCCCCAGAAACAAATTAGCACATGCTGGGCCCATGGAAGCCTGGTACAAAGGTACAAAGAAAAACAGGGGGATGAAGAATGAAGAGAATAGCAACTGAGAACTAGGGAAGCAGGGAGGGCAGTTAGGGAGGCTAAATTGGACACTAAACTGCGTATTACTGAGGGGGGTCAAGAGTGGAGAAAAGCAATTCTTTAGTTATATTCGGGAAAGAAGGAGAAACGGTGGGGTAATTGCTAAGCATTCAGAGTGAGGTAGGGTAACAGAGGAGGATGGGTAAAAGGGTGACATGACAATTTGTCTGGGTCAATGTGCTCCATGACAGCTCACACTGGGCTATTAGTTCAGGTGTCGATTGGCTCCCTGCATAATTTGTGCCCAAATTGTGGCCCTCTGGAGTTTATTTCTTAAATTTTTTATGGGGTGGGTTTGTTCAGGAATGATTTGTACAGGGGACTGATTGATGCTGGAGCTAACAGTATGGCATCAGTTGTCGCGGAGCACATTGACTGGCGTAAATTGACATGTAGCTAGGCAAAAGGCAGCCATCCTTAATGACTACTTTTGCTCTACCTTCACCAGGGAAGACAGCGGGTCCTTGCCAGATAGTGGCATCTAGTCAGCCACTAAGTAGGTCCCAGAGATGAGGCAGCCAGTATTTACCAGTGAAAGGGTCCAGAAAAGATTAGCAGACCTTCAGATAGATAAGGCCCTGGGACCAGGAGGGATGCACCCGAGTGTGCTCAGGGACCTGGCAGCAGAAGCATCTGACCCCCTGGTAGGGCTGTTCAGTAGGTTGTTATAGACAGGGGTAGTTATGAAGGACTGGAGGGTGGCAGATGTGGTTTTGCTTCAGAAAGGGGCGGGACAAGGAGCATATGGGGAACTACAGCCCTGTCATTCCTACCTCAGGTATAGGAAAACTGATGGAGTCACTATTCAAGGAGGACCTAGTAGACTACCTGGGGAGAAATGGCCTCCAGGATAACAAACAGCATAAATTTGTGGCAGGGAGGTCTAACCTAATAGATTTTATTGATTGAGTGATAAGGACATTGGATGGGGGCCATGTCATAGATTTACTCTATTTCGATATCAGCAAGGCCTTCAACTCAGTGCCTCACAGGTGACTGCTGAAAAAGATGGAGGATTTGGGGGTGGCAAGGGGCATCATAAGATAGGAAGGAAATTGGCTGAGGGAAAGGAAGCAGAGGGTCATGGTAAGTGGGGTTAAATTGGAAGAGAGGGAGATCACAAGTGGGGTGTCACAAGGATCTATCCTGGGGCTGGTCTTCTTCAATATGTTCATTAGTGACATTGGAGAAGGAATCCAGGGCAAGTTGTGTCTCTTCACAGATAATACAAAGCTCTGTGGGAGGGTGGACAGTGATGATGGAATTAGGGAGATGCAGATTGACCTGTATAGATTAGAGAGGTGGTCTAAAGTTTGGGTGTTGAAATTCAGCACCAAAAAGTTCAAGGTGATGCGCCTAGGGAGCAAGAATCCCAGGACGGAGTACTGGATGGATGGGGTTAAGCCGAGCACTACAACTGAGGAAAGGACCCTTGGAATCATCATTAGTGACACCCTCAAACAATCGAGCCAATGCAATAAGGCCTTTAATGAGGCAGATAGGATGTTAGGACGTATCTGAAGGGGTACTGACAGTAGAAAAAAAAGATGATATTACATCTTTATAGATTGATGGTAAGGCCACACCTGGAGTACTGCACCCAGTTCTGGAGTCCTCACCTCAGGAAAGATAAGGACAGGCTAAAGGTGGTGTGGGGAAGGGTGACCAGATTAATACAGGACCAGCAGGGCAGATCCTATGAGGAACGTCTCAAAGCTGTAAATGTACTCACTTGAGAGCAGATGGAAGATTGGCGATAAGACAGAGACCTTCGAATTCCTCAAAGGAATAAATGAGGTAAACTGCTAGGAGTTATTTAGCATAAGCATAATTTCAAGGTCACAGCGGCACGAATAGAAATTGACAGGAAGAAGGTTCAAGAGAGATTTGAGGGAGCATTATTTTACAGAGAAGGTGGTGCAACGCTGAAACAGTCTGCCAGTTGACATGGTAAGAGCCAAAATCATAAATGGTTTCAAGCACAGTTGGGATAGAATGAATGTAACTGTGGCTACTCAGGGCAATAGTAGCAGGGAAAACAGGAGGAGGATAATGATGGCTAGTATCCTGGATGACAATTACTGTAGGTCATGAGGATAGATAAGGAACCACAAGCAGACTGGCTGGATCATTGATCTTGTTTAACCGGCATTGTCTATGTTTCTATTAATGATTTTAGGAGATAGACTCAGGGATTAAACTGTGTTATTATGAACAGACAACATGGGTGTTTCTGTCTATTTATAGACGGCTGGGGTCATAGGGTCCACTAGGAGATTTGAGAAGGGTATTTTTAAAATATCTGCTGTTGAACAAACAGTTAAGGGTGAAATCTGTGACGGGCCGACAATGAGATAGCTGCTGCCTTGTCTCATTCTCAGTGACTGGGGTTCAGATCCTTGTCTCTGATGGCAGAAAAATAGTCACATCATGTCCCACAATACTTGTGGGACCTGGTGACCCCAGAACCTGGCAGCTTATCAGCAGATACAAAGCATCAAGAAATCTTACCGTACAGTGGTAGATCACTTTCTTTGGGTGAGGGTAAGAATGGAGGGTCAGAGCTCTGGCCTATCCCAGACCAACTTTGCTAACGTAGTGTGGCTGCAAAAAAGAAAAGTATGCCCCCTGGGGTGGTGTGGCAGCATTTGGCTGGGATAGATTGGTTTTCCAAGGCCATGGTGCTAGGAAAGACAAGTCAAGCCTTTAGAATGCTTAAATCATTGGAGGAATGGAGGTGGTGGTGGGGGAACAGAAGCAACTGGATACAAGACATTGGCTTAGCCCAGCACTGTTAGAGTGCATTTGGAAGGTCCTCCCGGTGCTGTGCTGGTTGCCTAGTAAAGTCCTATCATTTCTCAAGGCCTTCCTGATTGTATTGTGTGGTGCATTTCAGTTTTTAGAGTCAGTGGGTGGGGCACGAGCTGCCTCAGATAATGCAGGTTTGAAGAGATGCAATGTCACTCTCACCAAAGCAGATGTGTTTGTGCGGGTAGGCAGGCAAAAGATGGACCAGTCAGGTTGAAGGCATTAGTGCATAATTGTGGCCCCAGAAGAGGTTAAGTGGTCAATGAAGCTGTAAGTTTCAGAGTATGGTACTGTATATGCCATCTAGATGGCCAGGGTCATACCTGAAAATGGTCCCTTACACCAGTGTACCTATGAAGGTATCAAGTCAATCAATCAATCAATCGATTGGTCAATCAAGTATGTAATGTCTGTATTTGTAAAGGGGAGGACCTTCCTGAGTCATGAAGATGAAGCTCTTCTCACCCAGAACAAAGCTTGGCAGTGGATTAATGTGGAATTGGGGAAATGTATAAGGTCTATGGAAGGGAAGCGATGAAACATCATATTGCAGCCATAGATCCAAATTTGTATCGGCGCTGTGTCAAGAACTCCTGGTCAAAAACTGTGCTTTCAGTACAAAACCATGTGGTCCAAAACCATGCTAGGTTAGATATACAAACTCTGGGAGTCATGAGATGCCATTTCCTTGGTAACAGCTCTGTACTGACTCTCCCTCCTCCACTGTGTTACTTTAGAGCAGTTCACTAGAAAATTGTTATTTACTGCATAACAAGTGACAGTAACCGATTTCATTACATGTCTGGAGCATTCGGGTGGACTTTTCTCCTGTGGAACCAAAGGATGACCGAAGTAGAAATGTGCCAGGCAGCACCGTGACATACTCCACCTCAGACCCCGGAGAAAAATACAAAAAGGCCAAAGGCCCAAAGTTCCAGTTCCTGCCACCCAGCAACTTCCACAGCGGCACCACTATTTTTCTCTCCTAACCCCACCTGTCACTCCCGACCCTTCAGGAGAGACACATTGCCATCCCATTGCCAGTAACCTTACCCAAATGGACCCCGAGCCCCATGAGCCACAGATTACCCCCTGGACGGGGATGAGGCTGGCGCATACACCCTGTAACTTACATTGCGTCAGTCCGAGGTCCGTCGGGTGGGCACTGGCACATCGTGGGCATGGCTTGGTCCCTCCATCTTCCCGGTGGTGGCAGGTTCTTTTCCACATTTTCTCCCTCCCCGTATAGCATGTGACTTCCCCCAATGTCATGGTGCATTAGCGCCGACGTCCACACTGTACAGTGGCCACATCCCTTCCCCTACTGGAGCCTGCAGTACTCCGAGCCTCCGCTCGGAGTCATGCAAGTATCAGGCATCAGTCAGATCCCTCCCCGGAGAAGGCGAGCTGTCATGGGATGCTCCAGCCTGTCTCCCCCTGGCCGACCTACCGGTGACCCTAGTCCGCTCCCGAACCCGGGTTGCCGGCGTGGTGCAAGGTGTGGTGTCCAGTGCCTCAACCCTCTGTGCCACCAAGCCAGCCAGGGCATGAATTTTGTTAACTGAGGAAGACTTCCTCACTGAAATGGAGCCTTTTCACGAAACGCTCAGGGAGATCACTGACCAACTTCATCATTGTTAGTAGGGCAGGGGTGATCAATGCATTTGATACTCCCCTGGGTTTTATTTTCCTGAGGGGGGCAAACTGGTCTCACACCGAATTGGAGTGACTGATGAAAAAGTTTAGTGCATTGTCAATGCAGGTAATGTAGTTTAGGAGGGACCAATCAATCATAGAGAACGCGTTTTAAAATTCTGTGAGCTTCCGCTTTTTTAGTATACAATGGTAGGCAGGCTTGGTTTTAGGTCTGAGCGCTTCATTGGATCACTGAAAGAGTACAGGGGAGTGATTGCTTAAGGTGTCAGATAAGACCCGAACGTTGAAGACTCTGCTGGGGTAGGTGGTAAGAATCCAGTCCAGTAGGGAGCTGGAGCCAGTTCTGTAGTTCATTTGAGCTGGGCATGTAACCATTTGGGTGATGTCAATAGAGGCAAGAGCATCTTTAAATGGATCAGCCTCTGGGGCAATCCAACTGATGTTAAAGTCACCCATCATCGCTGTCTCAGTGTGATGCGGGAGTTTTTCGAGGTATTCAGAAATCATTTTAATGTCAGAGGCCTGATCCCTCGCGGGGATATAGACAGATATGACAGTGAGGGATTTTCTTCGGTGACCTAGGATAACTTTGACTGCAAGCATTTGGGATAGGCTGGCAGGTGGTGCTGTTGCGAGGGACATGGCTTGTAAGGGTTTCATTTACATAGATGGCACAGCCACATCCTTGCTTCCCGACATGATCAAACCTGAAGATGGCATAGCCAGGGATTGCTACTGCACTGTCTGTCACCTTGGGGGATAGCCAGGTTTTGCTGAGTGCTAAGATGTCCGGTTTATGTATAGATACCCAGACTTGTAGTTCATCTTGTTTGGGCAGTAGACTCCTAATATTAATTGAGGCTAAAGTGAGGAGGTTTTGGGAACTACGTGGGAGGGTGGGAGTTTCTTGGGGACATGGGTTAGGGTGGATGTTTCCCGAGAGAATTAATAGCAGGATAATCCTATGAAGGTACCGAGCAAGGAGTTTATTGTGCTTTAGCAGCTGGTGTTTGGAGGATCTATCCGGGTGTGTGTTACTGATTGGGGGAGAGCTGCATTAGGAGATTACCATACTCCAGAGGATAAGTTCTTTTACATGCAAGGGGGGGAGATCACAGTGGTTAGCCAGGTGGGGTGAGAGTCAGCACACAGTGTGCTTGAGGAGATGTCTTTGTAGGGTAAGATCCAAGTAGGCAGTGGAGAGGGAGTGGCCTCAGTAGTCGAAGAGGGTACAAAAATAAACACTAGAAGGGGCAAAGTAGTAGGCTGAAACATTGTGACTATTGCAGGTGATGGGGTAGTTTAGGAAGGTAGTTATACTTTATTGAAGTATAGTCTGTAGAGCAGCTAGCAGCGAAGGAGGGTAGTTATGCTTTATTGTAATATAGACTGTAGAGCAGCTAGCAGTGAAGGAAAGCTCATATGGAAAAAGTGTACAGTATGAGGGGCAGACAGGGAGAGCAGGAGAAACTAGTGAGATTTCTTTAAGGGTAGAGCACAAAGGGTGAGTGACAATGAAGAGGAGCTAAGGAGGTGTTTCCTACTAGTGGGGAGGAGGGTATTTAATAGCGTCCAGGATGGGAGGCGGGTGGGCAGGAGAAAATATGAGTTGCTGTACAGCCGGACCAGCTAAAATAGTCTGGCAGGGAGTCTTTTTCAAAAATGAGCGCCAGAGATGCTGATTTTGCTGAGACTGAACGCAGACCAATCAGGTGGATGCAGAGAAGTGACTCAACCAATAGCGGTGCCACACTCAGCTACAGGCAGCCTGCAGACCTTCGGGAGCGAGCAACCTGGATCTTGAAGCAGCGGATCTAGTTCGGGGCGGGCGGGCACCAAAGTTTGTAGAGGTTTGGTTTGATGTCAGTAGCTGGATTTATTCCTTGGCAGAGCAAAGCTGATCTGTACTTTTGCTTTTCTTCTGTAATTGTTGAGTAGTTATTGAAGGATTGTAAGTATCGGGAGCAGCAGTGGTGGCCGTCTGGTTGCTCAAGGTATGTGATGTAATTTGAGCATACCAGCAGTTAGCTGCTCTGTTGCTGCAGAGGTCACGGGTGTTTGGTCATGAAGCTGGGGGTTGGGGATGCTGGTTAGTCTATGGTTGCTGGGATCTGCTGCTTAGTCCCTGGTTGGGGGGGCTCTATCTTGCATGAACAGGTGTGAGGGGTGTACCTTGGTGGTTGTGAATCCTAATGTTCACTCCATTCTCTTATTCTGTACCCATCTTAGCCTACTTACTCTTGGAATGGGGTAAGCATTAGGGTTTGCAACCCCAAGGTACACCCCTCACACCTGTTGCTGCATGCAGGGTGGGGGTGGGGTGTTAGGGTTGGAAACCGAGGATGAGGGTAGGGTCTTTGGTTTGGGAATTCTAAGATGTCATTTCCCTGCTTCTGACACTGGAACTCTAATGGTTCATTAATGAAGTTTTTTGCAGAGAATTTACATTGTTATAATATATAATATATATCATAGGGGTACGGGTGTGCCTCTATAGTTAGGGTTGTGTAGCCTGTTTAATGTTAAACCTCAAATTTTGCACTTTAATAACTTTGCAACTGATCAATGGATTTGCACAAAATTTTATATACACTGTTCTATGGTGGTATATCTTTTAATGTGGCAAGTTTCTTTCTGGTCGGATGAATGGATTCTGAGATCCAGATAGTGCTAAAACCTTAAAAGTCACCATTTTTGCAGTTTTTTCCTCATCGTGTTGCATCCATGTGGTGTGGAATTTTGGTGTGTTGTTTTTATGCTAGAACCATCTTGGGTAACAGAACTGTCATTCTTTGGTGAAAAAATATTAATCTGTTGCAAAGTTATAAAATTTTAAGTTCCCATTGTTTTCAATGGGAAGTCCACTGTCTAAAATAGAGGAATAAAGTTTGACAAAAGATTGACCTCACAAAAACGTATTCTTTCTCGTAATACCCATTTCTTTTTCGTGAGGAAAAAATAATTTTTCGTGAGGGAAAAATCATTTTTCGACGGCCGCCATCTTGTTTTTTTTCCCCCACAAACTAAAAAGTGTGGAAAAGACATAAAAATCTAGTCATTTTACAAATCAAAACCCAGACCCTAGCTAAACAGGCCCCCTTTAGCTAGATTCTGGTGTTTGTTTTTCCCAATTAGGGCCTGAAATACTTTTTCTGGGCACCCGAAATCCCAGGTGTCCAGCTTAGTGAGAGGAGCCTTCTGCAGCATTCCTTTTACGAGAACAGTGGATTTTATTAACTTCTACAGCCACAGCTGAACACCTGCTGCTGGCTGCAGTGTGTGTTGTGAGTTGCCATTTCCCCAGTGTCTAGTGGCACCCCTTACTCCACGATCACTGTCCGCTTAAATTCAAGGGCAGATACTGAAGCACTCTTGGCACACTGTGCATGATCTGTTTGATCAAAATAACTATGGTACTTTCTTGTGCATGTGCTGCATCCTAAAGGGGTGCTAGGCAATTCACTGAATCTGTGAGCTTCCATAGCTCAGCGTTTCTTTCCCATAAAATAAATAATGTGCTGAAAATCACCAACTTTGTTCATCTTTTTGTACAAGGAACAATACGACAAACAATACTTAATTAAACAAGCGAACTTGTCTGCACACAGTTAGTTGATCTAAACACCCTAAAACACTGTTTACAGGTGCTGCAGCTGAGCGAACTTGTCTGCACACTGAAAGGAATATAATCAAGCGGAGCACCTGAAAGAAAAACAGAATTACTTTCACCTCCTTACAGTTAGTTGATTTAAACACCACACACACACACACACAGGCAGAGCCCCCCAAGGAAAAGTTATATTTCCTGGTGTCTAGTGGCACCCCCACCCTCCAATCACCTTCTAATTATAAAATCTGACACCGGGATGGGATGCCCACCCTGATGTTGGATACCCCCCCACCCGCTGTTTTATCAATTGTAGCCAACATTGGGGGGGGTCCCAATCCCTGTGTCAGCAATACAAGCCCCCCCAGCAGTGTGGGACACTGGTGAGCCCACCCCCAGTGTCCCAAAATATGTATTTTAGACGACTTCCGGTGACGTAGTTGGTGGGAATGGCCGCCTAACTCCTCGCTCTGATTCTCCAACGTAAAATTAGAAGAGAATCCAGTATTTTGTGGAGATATCCTGGGGTTTTACACAGTGATACGGGCATAATATATGTCCTGCAATGGTCCGTACGAAGAAAAGAGGCTCTTTGATTGCTAAAACCATCTCGGAAAACTTACAGGGCAGACAGATGGCAGGCCTCAGCCCGGCTCCCTCATGCTCCTCAGTGCTTTCTGTGTCTGGGGCCGATGATTCATGCTCTGATTCAGGGTCGACTAGCACGAGAGCAGAATTGAGAAAAATCATTAAACTTTTGCACAAGATAGACGCAAAAGTTTCGGATATCCAAAGGGATTTCAAGAAATTGGAGTCCAGAACCACTGCTGTCGAACAACAGTTAGAGGGGCTGCAGATAGAACATATGGCTTTTGGAAGATCATTGGCATTTTTATATGGGAGGGAGAAAGTTCTAACAGCAAGGGCTGAAGATGCTGAGGTGCGTTCCAGACGCAATAATATAAGGGTGGTTGGTATACCAGAGGGGGCCGAGCAGGCTGATATGGTGGCATTCATGGACTGTTGGTTAAAGACAGAGCTGCAGATTGGAGAGGATTCCCCTCTGGAGATCGAAAGGGTGCACAGGGCCCTTGCCCCAAAACCTAAACAAGGTGCCCCTCCCAGAGCTATTATCATCAAATTCTTGAGATACCCGACTAAGGAAAAGGTCCTGCGTCTGGCATGGGTGAAAAAGGACTTGAATTTTGACAGTATGAAGGTGTTTGTGGATCAAGATTTTCCCCCTGCCCTGGCACAGTGTTGGAAAAAGGTGTTGGGAGTGGTGAAACAGCTAAGAGAGAAGGGCTGGAAGGCCCAGCTGGTTATCCTGCTAGACTGTGGCGATGCACCTGAGGGCCTGAAACTTAACGACTTGTTGCTGATGACCCGTGATTTTCTGGTCGCTAAGGACATTCCGCTTCCTGATGTAAAGGAAGAGATTGCAGAGAAAGAAACTGAACAACTGCTCTGGGCTGTGGCTCCAGGCTCGAAAGGCGTTAACCAACCCCAGTTTAGAGTGGACTCAGTTTTACCTCTACATGCGGACTTGTCCAAATGGATTACTAAAAGGAAATCTTTCGAGGAGACTGGCTGAATTATAACAAAAACCCATTTAGTGACTTCCCTTACTCATTAGGGTTCTGATTGTTAAATGAATATTTTCTTTGACCTGGTAGCGTTTTTACTATCATTTAAATTTAACTTGTTTAGAACAAAGAAGAGGGGTTTACCTGATAGCCCTTCTCATTGTTTTGTATTCCTGGCGGTTGCTTTGGTTCTGGATGGTGTGGGGGGAGCCCCTGGGCATCAGCTGGTTTTAACATGCGTCATGGAGGGCTGGGTAGGCGGACCATTTGTTTTGGTTTTGGGGGCACGCACGACTGCTTTTCAAGGTGACCCCTTCCTGGAGTCTGTTTAAGGTTGTGGTCCTCTCGACTCCATGGAGATTTCTTGTTCCCTTTCCCCCTTCCTCCCACTGGGGTAGTTGTTTATAGAACGGGTTGTTGTAGTAGGATGGGGTAGCATTAGAGTGATAATATAGCTAGTCCCAGCAAGGGGGTTTCTTTTAAGTTAAGGTGAGATGAGATGTTATTTTGGGTGGATTGGGGGGCTCCTCGATACCTATACCTATCCCCATTACATGCTTAAGGGAAATTAAGGTTAGTTGTATCCAGCTTGGGCTTGGGAGGGCCGGGCAGAAGTAGAGGGGGAGAGTCGGGGTGGATTAGGTCCCTTGTTTTCTCCCTCCTATGTTCACTTCAGGGAGGAGTGCGAGAGAGTGACACTCCCTTGTAATATAGATTAACGTTGTAGGCTGCTAATAGTTGTGGAGCCTAATCCGGCCCTTCTTCTTGTCACAGGCCTCCCTAGACCTCTGTGGTGTGATTCGTATTAGCAATAAGGAAGGGGTACATGACCCCCTATTCCGGTTATGATGCCCGCAGGGCAAGGTCTCTTGGCCTCGGGGAAAAGAGACAGGAGTGGGGAAGGGGGTTGTTTGGGGTGTGTGTTGGGGTGGGTTTTTTCTCTTCCTTTCTTACAAAGTAAGCTGCACTGGATTCTCTAAAAAAAGAAGAAAAAAAAGAAGTGAGTTTACGATTGAGTTAACGTTGGAGTTTCGAGGGGTACTTTTTTCCCAGCCCTTCCCAGAAGTACTCTCATACATAAACTAACAGAGGGCACAGGTTGGTGACTCCCTGGGCAGGGGGAGCCCTCCAACCTGTTCACTCCTGCTGGAGTGTTGTTCCCCCTAGGGGGTAAAAGTTGTGTTTCCCTCACCGTGCACCGAAGTGCCGACTGTGCCGAGTGTTATCGGCATGGACGGCGGCTTAGGTTGCTAAGGTACGTATCAGCAATGACTGTTTGTTGTTGCACTCCTGCACAGGAGGCAGGCCCAGTGCTTTAGGCGCCGGACCAGCAATTTCTCTAGATTCAGGGTGTGTTGGTGTGTTCGCAATGATTGTTGCTCTGTTCTCTACCTATTTCTTTCTTCTCTTCTGTCTTTTGTTTATGCTTTGGGGAGAGTACCTCTTTGTACGATTGAGTGTTATGAGTGTGCAACTGGACATAGGATATACAAATATGTTTGGAACTCTTTTGAAAATGAAACATGGCTGATTTGACAATATGTTCTCTGAATGTTAAAGGAATTAACAATGTTGTTAAACATGCTAAGATACTAGCAGAATTTAAAAGGGAAAGGTCTGATATTGCCTGCTTACAGAAGACAAAGTTGACCCTGGGAGAGCATATGAAATTGCACTGGGACTGGGTGAGCACGGTATGCTCTGATGAGCACCCACAATCAAAAAGGGGAGGAGTGGCAATCTTATTCCAGAGGGGCCTTCCATTTCAGATCCAAGCCGTAATTAAATCAGGTTCGGGCCACCAACTGACGGTCTCCATCATTTATAAGGGGCGGACAATTCATTTGGTGGGAGTTTATGCCCCTACCCCACCCTCTGGAGAATTTTTTCAATCTCTTTTCAGCTTAGTAGCCAGTTTACCCCCCAGACAAGTTATCTTAATGGGTGATTGGAACTGCGTTGAGGATGTTAGTATGGCTAGAAGCTCCACTAAAACCCCGGGATCCAGGTCCTGCTCCCGATTACTTTGTAGCCTGGTCACAGAAGCCAGATTAATTGACCCATGGAGGCAGTGTACTCCCTCGGGGAAAAACTTTACCTTTTTTTCTCCAGTTTCAAATACATACTCAAGACTGGATAGGTTTTATACTCAGAGGAATGCCTTGCATTCCTTTAGAGACGTATCTATCCTTCCGATTACGATCTCTGATCATGCAATGATCAAGGCAAAGCTTGGTTGGGACACAGTGGAGGGGGGGCCTTTGGAGATTTGATCCGGGGTTACTAAACGACAAACAATATATTGAGTCCACTAAAAGAGTTGTTCAATGTTACTTAAAAGAAAATACAGAGGTACTTTCTAGACCCAAGTTCCTGTGGGACGCCTTAAAGGCGGTGGTGAGAGGGCATACGATAGCTTTTGCCTCTCATAGGAACAAGCAGCATCAGGCTCGTATGAAGGAAGCTCTTGCCTCTATTGCAGATCTGGAAGCATTACACAAACGTACAGGGTCCCAGCAAGCACTTAAAAAGCTAAAGGAGGCTAGAGAGTTATATAGTTCTTTACTACAGAGACGGGTAGAGAATTCCCCTTAGATACGCCGGGCAGCATTATTATGAGAGGGGAGAGAGGGCGGGCAAACTGTTGGCACTTAGATTCCGTAAGCAGGCTGCTGAAAGGTATGTGGCTAAGGTTAGTTCTGACCCGCCAAAACTCCCCTACAAGACCCTTCCGGGGGAAACTCCGCAAGAGTTTGCGGAGTTTTACAAACAATTGTATAGGAAGGAAGAAATACAGGACCATAGCAAAAAAATTTCAGATTTTTTACAAGGCATAGAGCTCCCTGTACTGTCAGACACTCAGAGGGACTCCTTGGAGGCCCCATTCGCTGAGGTAGAGGTGGGGGCAGCTATAAAGACCTCTTGACTCAGGGAAGGCTCCTGGTCCCGATGGGTTCACTTCTGAATTCTATAAAAAGTTTCAGGAGGAGTTGATCCTGCTGTTCACTAGAGTTTGCAATGTGGCTCAGGAGCTGGGGGCCTTGCCGGATATGTGGGGGGAGGCTCTTATTTCAGTGTTGCCCAAACCGGGGAAAGATCCTACCTCATGTGCGGGGTACCGTTCTATTTCGCTATTTAACCAGGATGCCAAAATTTTTGCCAAAATTATTAGCTTACAGTTACAGAAGGTGGTTCCTGTCCTAGTTCACCCGGACCAAACGGGGTTTATACCCAGGAGGCACATCCAGGACAACATTAGATTGCTGTTAAATGTTATTTCCTCAGCCCAGCTCCCTACTGATTCCCCTCTCTCAGCAATATTATCGCTAGATGCTGAGAAAGCCTTTGACCGTTTAAATTGGCAGTATTTGGACTTGGTATTGGGGGCTTTTGGGTTTGGAGAGAAATTTTGGGTTTGGATATCTAATTTATATACTAACCCTAGAGCTAAGGTTCGGGTGAACGGGACGATCTCCATGCAAATCGGGATTGAGCGTGGTACTAGGCAGGGCTGCCCTCTCTCCCCTCTCTTGTTTGCCCTTAGTTTGGAACCTATGGCTGCTTACATTTAGCAATCTGATTTTTTCCGGGGTTTTCAGGTCAGAGGGGTGGAGGTCAAGGTCTCGCTTTACGCAGATGACACTCTATTATATATTTCAGACCCGGTAAGAGCAGTACCTAAGATTTTTAATTTTCTTTCAGAATTTGGAACCCTTTCCAGCTATAAGGTTAACCCAGATAAATCAGAGCTATTCCCATTGGGGGGTTCCCAGAGTCAGCCCTTACCGAGGGTGCAGCAAATTAAATGGTGCAAGTCGGGGTTTAGATATTTGGGGATATGGGTTCCTAGGGATATTAAGGCCCTATACTCCATGAATCATTTAAAAATACTTCGGGATATCAGGGAGGATTGCAACAGGTGGAGAGAGCTCCCTCTTTCCATCTCAGATAGGGGTGAATCCATTCGTATGAACATTCTCCCCCGGTTGCTGTACATACTGGGGGCCGTTCCCCTGAAACCCCCCAGGAATTTCTGGTGGGACTTAAACTCTACCCTCTCCAAGTTTTTATGGTCCAGGCGGAGGCCCCGAGTGAGGTGGAAGATCATGGTGGCCCCAAAAGAAAGGGGAGGCTTTGGGGTACCGGATATCCAGAAGAGTTTCTGGGCATCACAGTTGCTGCCCTTGGTGACCATGGCTCATGATTCTCCGCCAAAGTGGGCTCAGATTGAAGGGGCTGATTCCCCTTTGGGAAACATCTCAGACCTCATTTTTTTGGATGCACCCAAGCTGAGTCAGCTTGATTTCAGAAATCCTTTTACAAGGGTGAGTCCTCAAGTGTGGAGAGATATGAACTTAAAATTAGGTATTACTCTAAAGCTTAATCAACATATGACTATTCTGAGCTGCTTGGATTTTGGCCCACTTAGGTGGGACATGGGTTTTCAGTGGTGGGCTAGAGCGGGGTTGGTTAACCTGGGTCAGCTTTTTGATCTGAATATATTTAAATCATTCCAGCAACTAAAGGCCGAATTTAATCTTCAGGGCACGGATTTTTTTCGCTGTCTCCAGTTAAGACATTATGTTCACATAAATGAACAGAAAATTGAGGTGGGCGCAGAACCCTTAGATAACCCAATGCTACTTACTCTTTCTTCTCTGATCAGGTTGCTGGATCAAAAAAAATTAATTTCTAGTTTAGTACAGGGGATGAATCATGCTGAGGGTGACTCTTTGCTGCTGGTTAAGGACAAGTGGCATGGAGACCTGGGTATGGTTCTGTCAGAAACTGAACGGACCTCTATTTGGAGGTCCATTCAAAATACTACATCCTCCCTCTTCTGGCAGGAATTCCATTGAAAGTTAGCTATTAGATTTTTTAGAGTCCCTGTGATGACAAAAGATTATGGATTACATCACTCTGACCTCTGCTGGCGAAACTGTCAGTTGGTTGGTACATATTTTCATATATTCTGGGATTGTATAGTTATACAAGAGTTTTGGAGGGAAGTAATATACACTTTTAACAGCATTTTTGAATTAGTACTGCCGAGGTCCCCACAGTACTGACTATTGGGATTGCCACCCCCTCTTTTGGTTTCTAGATCCTCCCACCTCTTGTTTGGAGTCCTGGTGTCAGCAGCACTTAAAGCTATCAATCTATCATGGCTTACCCCGGATAAGCCTTCCATCTCTACGTGGTATGGCATCTGTACCAGGATTTTAGACATGGAGTATCTGACAGCCAAGCTGAGGTTGTCATTAGATAAATTTAAAGGGAGATGGTTACCTTTTTTACATTTCATGGCCTCTTGGGAGGGCAAGCCAGTATTGGATTTGCTCGCCAGATATGCTTGAGAAGAAGGTCTGGGTTTTGCCTCGACAGGTCTTCTCATGCCTGTGTAATGAACTTGTTTTAATATTAACTGTTGGAATTGCTTATTTTATGAAGCTTTCAATATATAATTGTATAAGCAGAACGATTTTGTACGTGGAAGCCTCCGGTTATAACTGAAACAACCTTGTGACATATTGAGAGCAATAAGCTGTTGGTAGCATTTATATTGATACAGTCTTTCCTTCCTTTCACTTTCTTTACTGTTGTTCTTATATTTTTGAAGGTACTCTCCCCTCATTTTATTTCATTTTATTTCTTTTTTATCTTATTTTATTTCATTCTACTTCATTTAATTAACAACTAACTATTGTTCCTTTCTTCTCCTTTTCTATATTTCTAGTCTTGCTTCTTTATTCCTTTCTTTTTCTCTTTCTCTAGATGTTAATGGTTGTAATGTCACTTGATGAGAGTGGTAATGTACTGTTCATGTGTCTGCTTATATGTGTACTTTTTAAGGGAAAAAACTCTCCAATAAATTTCTATTTAAAAAAAAAACAAAATATGTATTTTATCCTGTAAAATGAAAACAGTCCCCCAACAACTTTATTTTTTTTACCTGAAAAAAAGAAAACAGTCCCTCGTTGTCCCTGCCATCTCCATCCCCTATCCTGACCCTTCCACTGAACACCCACCACCCCACACCCCCCCTTACCCTATACTTTCCACCAGCGGTCATATGCTGTTATCTTCTGTGGACTGAGACATATCTGCACTCTTCAAAGCCGAACCATGAACTGAGGAATAAAGGTAAGTGCCATATAATGTATTTCAATGGTGTTTTGAACTTATGTTTATAACTTTGCCATTTTTTGGAATGTTTTCACCAAATTTCCAACATGGCCTTTTTGGGACCCCACCTCATGAACACTGTAACTGTCATTTTGTTAATCAGACCCGGAAGGTGATTTCACGGTCGCTGCACAAAATCACCTTTTGGGACCTGAATAACAAAATTTCACTGACAGTGTCTATGAGGTGGGGTCCTAAAAGGCTTTCATGTTGAAATGTACGAAAAATTCCCAAAAATGGCCGCTTTGCATGCGTTTGTTGAAATTATTTTATGCATGTGCATAACTTTGATAATTTTTAATATTTTTACTCCAAATTGTCAACATAGCCATTTTTTTCATACCACCTCATGAAAAGTCACTTTTCACATCCAGTCTGAAATGTGTTTTTGCATCTGTGGCATGGAATGGCATTTTGGCATGGATGTGAACATTTTCAGCTAGGGGTTTATGAGGTGGGGTCAATAGAAGACTATGTTGAAAATTTGGGATCAAAATAAGAAAAAATGCCAAGGTTATGACCATTCATTGCAATTTCACTACAACTGCTCGTAACTTTGGAAATGTTAGATATTTTTATCCAGATTGTAGCATAACCTTCTTAATACCCCACCTTATTTATGTCACAGCTGTCAATTTTCAAATCCTGGCCAAAATGTGTTTTTTGTACCTGTGGCACAGAATGGCATTGCAACTACTCAGAATTACATTTTGGTGGGGATTTGCAGACAAATTTCTATACCGGGTACATGAAGTGGGGTAATGAGATGGCTATGCTGAGAATTTGGTCACTGTTGTCTTATAAATGGAAGCGCAGGTCCCAGAGAGCCCTGTGCTTGCACAGCTGCATACATTTACATATCTATGGAGGGATGGGAGTGCAGGGTCCAAAGGACCCTGCGCTCCCATAGTAAAATAAGGATACTATTATACTCTCTCAAAAAGTAAGGAGATAAGTTGCAAAAAACTTTGTTAATTCTCAATTTAGGGTTAAAGTGACAAAAGTTGAAAAATGCAGTGTTAGGGTTTCCCTAACACCTCATCCTTCAAAACCCAGCAGAAGAGCAGGTGCGGGGTGTGCCTTGGGCTTCTCATGGGCAAAAAAAAAGCAAAAAACACACTTTATTCACTATGCGCTGCGCAAAATCTGCACATCCGATCAAAATGAAACTTGGCATATCAAGGGATCTACCGCACGGGACAGCGCACACCAAATTACGTGCAAATCTGTTTGACTGGGAAAGGCACACTGAGCCAAGGCTCATTTCCAGGTGCAACACAAAGGGAAGGGAGCAGAGGAGTATAAATATTATTTCTTATTGAACTGGTCTTACTTTAAACACAAAATTTTCTCTGAAGAAAGCAACTGCTTTCTGGGCCAGAATCTTACTGCAAGATATCTACCTTCAGCACTGGTTACTTCTGGCTCCTTTCATCAACACTTGATGTGCCTGGTTCCCCAAATGTTTTTTCTGGAAAGAGTGAGGGTGTGAAAGAGCATACCGCATTGCTGAATGGAGTGCTCAGCATTTTCCTTTAAAAGAAAAAAAGCTTGTTTTCCATTGTTTCATATGAAAGAATGTACAGGTGCCTACTGTAGGTAAGACTAAAAGAGATATTTTTTGCTTTGTTTTGTTGTTGACAGATCCACAATTCTGATTCACAAAAGGCTGAAAAAGAAAAGTGGGATCGCATCAAGTCTGCATGAGTACCTTACTGTGTTGCTGTACTTTTAGGCTGCAGGGATATTGAATGATGGAGATTTTTAAAACAGTGCAGCTAAATGATATGCAGCTGAGTTAATAAGATACTGATGGAAATGTGGCACAGTTTACTAACATTGAATGTGAGCAATAAACACCATTATAGTATATGGTTCAGTGTTACTGTGTGTGGAAATCCATACACTTCCTCATACTGTTGTACCACAGGAGTGATGTAAGAATGCAGTTTGACCACAGTAACTATGTCACTACTGTGGTACAGCAGCATAGAAAATTGGATTTGTCCAAATTTCAGATTATATGGTTGGACCTTTTTTTTACAGTATAGTATTGGCACATAAACATATGCCAATGGAATGGCAACAGCCAATCAGAATACAGTATTTAACTTAAT
The DNA here is from genome assembly GCA_016271365.2 of Neoceratodus forsteri. NCBI lineage: Eukaryota > Metazoa > Chordata > Ceratodontiformes > Ceratodontidae > Neoceratodus > Neoceratodus forsteri. The sequence goes on from CM057453.1 coordinate 910,270,344, forward strand.
ACTGTATTCTGATTGGCTGTTGCCATTTAGTTGGCATATGTTTATGTGCCAATACTGACCTTTAAAGAAAAAGTTCCAAGCATGTGATCTGGAAATTGGAAGTGGGACAAATCACATGCAGAATTCATGAGCCACTTCACTCATTCCTAATTTCCATCACAAAAATGGCTGCCACCTTTACTCTTATGTAACAACCTGTAACTAGGCCCTAAAATAAAGCTCTCTTAAATTTAAAGAAATGCATAAATAATTGAATGTTCTTTCTACTCATGATCCATTTCTTATACTCATAAAAAGGAGATGGTGGAAGATTTGATACCTTTTATTGGACCAACAAGTGTCTTGTACAAAGATGGAATTCTACACAAGCTTTCAGGTCCTCACAGGTCCCTTCTTCAAGTGAATAGCAAAACTGAGCAACATAAGCAGTATTTATATATACTGAGGAGTAATTAAACAAAATAGCAGCAAGTGAAGTAAGAAAGTGATAAAAGGGAACTAGAGGTAAAAGTCTATATAAGTAGCAAAGTAAAAAACAATGTGTGAGAAGAAATGGGGGTGGGATGGGGGTACAAAATAGGAACAGGTCAGTAGGAGATAAAAGGAAGCTTGAAAGGGAAATAAAGGACCAGACAGGAACACAGATAAGAAAGATCTGAGATTAAAGGAATAGGAGGTTGGCTGAAAGGTTAGAATAGACAGGAAATGCCTAAGAAATGCAAGGAAGTCTAGAAATTAGAAGAAACAAAGCAACAAAAGCCCAGATAAACAGAATGAGAGGTATTATAAACAGTGAGGTGTTAAAACAATCAGGGAGGAGGCAGGACTGAGCTGAAGAGTTTGTAGGAGAGGTAGGGAGGATGTAAGGAACAGTAATAAAAACAGAGCAGGCAGGAACTCAGAAAAAACAATAACAAGAGAAAAACAGTTTACCAAAGTGTGTCACAAATCCAATGTCCTGATTCAGTCCACAATAACAAGAGAATTATAGTTTACCATAGTGTGTCATAAATCCAGTGTCCTGATTCAGTCCACAAACGTTAGATTTAAATTGTTTTATATATTTCAATTCCCATGTCCTTCTGTCCTGTGTGCTTTTGAAGTTGTCTCTTAGTATCAAGACAGATAAATCCAAGAGAGAGTGATCTGTTTGTGCAAAATGGTTTCCTACTGGTGTACTGTTAACCTGGTTTACTATTGTGTGTCGGTGGTAATTCATCCTGGTTTTCAGTGGTTTCCTAGTTTCTCCAATACAGCATCCATTTGTGCACTTCTTGCACTGAATTAGGTAAACCACACTGCTGGATTGACATGTGTAGGACCCATTGATTTTTATTATGTTGTTCTGGCTTGTCTTGATGGTGGCCTGTATGCATATGTGAGTGCAGGTCTTACATCTTGCCATGTTGCATGGTGTTGTCCCTCTTGTTTCTCGGTTGTTATGGTCTGTTGGGAGTCTGTTATTAATGATTATGTTTGAGAGGCTGGGGGTCTGCTTATAGGCAATGACATGTGGTTCAGGAAAGATGTCCTTCAGTGTTTCATCTTCTCTCAGCATGGTTTGTAGTTCTTTAATAATTTGCTGAAGGGGTTTTAGCATGGGGCTGTAATTGACCACTAGGGGTGTGTTTGATGTTTTTGCCTGTATTCCAACAAATTGTCTTGTGGTATTTGTATGGCCCGTTCAAATTCTCTGTCAATTTGTCTTGGGGAGTGGCCCTGCTGGATTAGGGAATTCCGGAGCGAGGAGAGCCATCTGTCTCTTCTTCTCTCATCAGAACAGATTCATTGGTATTGAATTGCCTGACTGTAGATTACAGATTTTATTATATGATTTGGGTGGAAACTGGAATTATGCAGGTACCGGTGTTTGTCAGTGGGTTTTCTGTAAAGAGCAGTTTGTATATGTCCATTTTTACTGACTGTGGTATCTAGAAAATGCAAGCTGGTGATGCAGTATTCAATAGTGAGTTTTATAGAGTGATGAAAGTTGTTAAAATCATGATGGAATTTTTTGAGAGAGTCTTCATCTTCTTATACACATAAAGAAATTTAAAAAATCGAGCCCTATTCAAAATTTTCTTTTCAGGTGTTTATTTGGTGAAGTTCCAGAAAAAAGTCCCTCGTGCTGTCAACTAGGGTAACCATTAGAAAAAATATTCAGAATCTTGATGCATAGTTATTTTCTCAATACTTCATTTATTTACTGTGAACAAAATGCAGTAGCTGCCCTATGTTTGTGCAAAAATGTATGGAATTCATATAGTTGCTTCACAGTCATAAAAATGTTCACTTCATAAAAATACTCACTGAGGCAACATATCACAATCCATGTTCTGGTTTTTAAATATACAGTAGTTGTGGAACTTGGCAGTCAACATTCTCTTAATGCTTAGAAAGAGCCTGTGCTCAAATTTACTATGTAAAGTGCATTTAAATGAAAAATAGTTACCCCAGAGAGCATAACGGGCAGATAATCCAAACAGCCCCAGCGCTTCTATCCTCTTGATCTTCCTCAGGGTGTCTGGTTTTGGGGGATTATATGTGGGTTTATATAGTACAATGGTTACTATTCTTTTACATACTCTTAAAGAGATAGACATTAGTACCTGTAAGTGCAGCACTCTAGGGGCTATACTTCTAGTAAATTCAATTTGTAAATCTCCAGTGTGTGTTAAACACCCACAAACTGGTGAATAATTCGACAACAGAGAGTTTGTAAGCTGCAACACTGACTTTGTGGTTTATGCCCTGGTATGCTCCTGCAGTAATGTATATGTTGTCAGAATAATTTGCCCATTAAAAAGAAGCATGCCGGAGCATATCAGAGACATTATGCAAACCAAGGGGAGTATGCACCTAGGGTGTCATTGTAGACATCTGCATGACTCGGACTTGAAACCACTATTTTTTCTGGATCTGGAGCATGTTAAAGTGCATCCAAGAGGAGGGAATCAGTTATGCAGAGCATTGTAAAAGGAATCAGAATGAATCTGTAGACTTAATTGTTTAGGATTTCTTGGCCGTTTTGGAGACAGATTTCAACTGACTGCTTGCTCCTCTTTTAAAGTGTGTCCAAGCATTTTTTCACACAGAAAGGACTTCCACAAGTTGCAGGAGAGAGGCTTTGTCCTGTTGCAGGGACCCCCTTTCCCACTCCACGGAGGATGTGCTCAGATCCCATTTAGCCCCTGACCTGGTCCCAGTGGTTGGGACTGACTAACAGCTGCCCACAGCCATGCATCAAATAGAATTTCTTAGCTGTTTTGGCACCAGATTTCAACTGACTGCTTGCTCCTCATTTAAAGCATGTCCAGACACTTTTTCACACAAAAAGGACTGGAAGAGAGGAGGCTTCATCCTGTCGCAAGGACCCCCTCTCCCCATATCACTGGGGATGCACTTGGTTGCCACTGAGCCCACAACCCAGTACCAACAGGATTCCTTGGCCGTTTCAGTGCCAGATTTTGACTGACTGCTTGAGCCTCTTTTAAGGCACATCCAAGTGCTTTTTAACACAGAAAGGACTGCCACTAGCTGCAGGAGAGAGGAGGCTTCGTCCTGTTGCAGGAACCCCCTCTCCCCACACCATGAAGGACACATTTGGTTGCCACTGAGTCCCCGACCATGTCCCAATGGTCGGGACCAAACAATAGCCATCCACAAGGACACAGCCAATAGGATTTCTTGGATGTTTTGGTGCCAGATTTCAACTGACTGCTTGCTCCTCTTTTATAGTGCATCCAAGCATTTTTTCGCACAGAAAGGACTGCCACAAGCTGTAGGAGAGAACAGGCATCACCCTATTGCAGGGACCCCCTCTCCCCACACCACGGAGGATGCGCTCGGTTGCCACTGAGCCTATGACCCAGTCCCAATGGTCAGAACCGACCAACAACCTCCCATAGCACTGCAGCCAATCAAGTTCCTCACCCCTCCCATAAAGTGTCTGAGCCCTAGTGGTCTTCCACTGCGGTCCTTTAATGAAGGGTTGACAGCAAAGGGCATCATGGGAGTCTGCCCAAGGGAGCCAGCCCAAGGAGGTAGCTGGTGGCCGAAAATGCTGCCCAACCAATCATGAAAGATCTGACACCGTGGACATACAAACATTGATAGGATCTCATGCTGTATATGAAAACTGTACATGTATACATCAGTTAGTGAGAGTGCAGCATAGTAATCATCCACAGTACTCTCAGATAGGGTTGTATATTGTGACTCCCATAGTGCATTATACCTTGTATTGCTATTAAGTATGCTCTGTATTTCAACAGGGAATCCCTTCACTTTGAGTGCTGTTATCAGGCCAGCTGCTGTGGTACTCAGTGGCCTTTTCTACATTCACGTGTGCCACTTCCCTGGCCTATGAGTTTAGTCCCTCTGGAGTGTGTATATTAAGTTACTGCTCATTTCCAAGTGATCTAAACTGAAACATCTCATATCTCTTGCATTAAGCCTAATGTACAATTTGTCTCGGTGGTTACGATAGCTGATAGCTGATGCTAGTTTCTTGAAGCTGAAGCTGGCAAATTACTCTGCTACACACATACTATACATAGAGGGGCCTATACCAGTAGTCAGATCTTACAAATCATTACTAATACTGTGCTTCTTGCAAGGCTGTTCTACTGGCCTATGTACTAGCTTCTGGTAGCTAGGCTGTACAATGACCCTATGTACTGATCTTCCCTGAGGGGCTTGTACATACTCTTACTAGTATACTTATCATTGAGTCTGTATTCCAGTTAATCAACAGGGTATTTTTTTCTTTCCCTCACTGCTTCCTTGTTTGTTGCTTTAAGATTTCTGCAGTTTCACCAACCCTCTGATCAAGCTGTTTATATACCTAGGAACTGTTAACACTTGAGATACTTGTAGATACCCATAGTAGTTTCTTTGAAACTGTATGTATTAACAGGAGTTTCATTACAACACTACTGCAGCTGATCTAGGTGTTCTCTGACTCTCCCTTGTGCCACCCCTTTTCATGATTACTGCTCAGCACTGGTTGATTATAAATCTACATTAGGCTATGCGTGTAGCTGCCCAGGTACCTTACTTGAACTCACCCCTCCCTCACTGCCACCAGTCACAGGGTCAAATAAACTAGCTAACTATGGTTATTGTAAGTACGGTGCTAGCCTTGATCGGACTGGCCCTCCTATCCCTCTCTGAATCTCTGATAGCACAATCTGTCCCATCCCCCAGAGGTCACTACTCTGAGTACCTCCCTCCTGTAGCCTGTAAGGAAACTGGCACAGTCTTATATGACACTAGTATAATAACTACCCACATTGGACAAAAATGGAGTGTTCTACAGCTCTGCATGTCAGGTTAGGTTGAAACAAAAATGGCCTTTGCTTGGTTGCTCTCCACAAAACTTGGCCTGCTCCACTGGCTTGGGTCTAGTGAGGCCTGTCATTCTATAGTTAACAGCATTCTCCTTCCCATGTTGCTATGTGGAACTCCCATTTTAGCCTTATTAAAAGAAACTGAACTAAGCAAAGCTAGACAAATTCACCATAAAATAGGCAGATTTGCAGTTGGAGTAGACAGCAGGGAACACCACTGCTGTGTGCTCTCATCCTTGAAGTGACCTTCTTTGGAAGACAGGCTAAACTACTCTATCCTTGGCGTTACTTTCAAAATACTTATGTGCTCTCTGCCCAACCCCACAGGTCTAGTGAAAATAAAAACACCCACCAGAAATCTTCGCTCCTCTGAGCAGTCCCTTTTGGAGGTTCCCAAAACCAGCTCCCTATCCAGCCAATGTCCTTTCTCTAACAAGGCCTAAAACAATGTGCCTCTCTAGGGTTATTTAAAAAGCTTCTTTAAAGCCAATCTTGCCCCTCTAACATCCTGCACCTGTACTTAATGTCCTAAATCTGCCTTCCATGTCTGCCAGATACCTAACGTACTGAACTGTAAAACCTTCATTATGACTGTCTACTCAGTTATTGTCCTTGTATAATTCCACTTTGTCATTAATACTTGTATTGTTTCTACGTATGTATACTATATCTCTATACCAGTGCATATATTGTAATTCAATGTTGATTTCTATGTAGCTAATCCCAGATCATACCTGAAAAGGGACATTTTGTCTCACCGGGCCTACCTGGTAAACAAAATTCAATTAAATAAATTAATAACTATATAAATATATAAAATACCTGTACTTAATCCAATACTGAGGTGCACGAAGCTCTCGGCCATGCACCAGGGCCTTGTTATGCACTTGGAGGCTGGAAAAACTGTTGGTAAACCAAACTCCAGTCATACCTTAATGCTTAAATAATACCCTTAAAGGAGCAATTAATACTTTTGTGGATCACATTTTCAAGCCCTATCTATATTTAGAAGTTTTAGCATCAAAATCTGGCAACATTGTTTTTTCTCCAAGTGTTAACAGGGAGAGCCGAATAATTATATTTTGTGATATGCAGACAAATATAATGTGCTAACATTCCTTGCTGGGCAGCTGGTATTGAACATTACATTTTCTTTGATCAAACAATTACACCATTTTTTGCCTAATTAGGGTAATACAATTCCTCATTTCTTACAATAGAGCGAACGTCTGCCAGCTAGAAAGTACATGATTAGCAAGGCTTGTGACCATTTCCAGAACAGAGCTTATAATTTGCAAAAACAGTAATTAGATACCACTTTTGTGTTTCAAAAAACTATAATAATAACAGTATCAAGTGTTATCGCATGTTCCAGACAAGCAAGCAATTGAATAACGCCCCTTGGCTTTTTTTTGTTTCTGATTTATTTACTTAAACTCTGCTCACAGTATGAGAAAGCTTGCTGGTTACTGGGCTGGGAGCATTTAGTTTAACCTGTTCATTCCTAGACCAGTGCACACAGTCAGCCTGGGCAGATGGAGTTGTATAGGACCAGGTGGGAAATCTCTGCTCATCGCCTGCACTTGTGTCCGTCAGTCCCAAGAGGGAGAGGGCACCCCTTTGTCATGAGCACGAGTACATTACCAAGCTTTATACTTGTGTCAGTATTCACAAGGGTTTATTCTCGCAAAGGGACGAGGTACTCCCTCATGCTGGACACGACAACTGTCCTAAGACTCATTTTAGAAGTTAATACTACCACAAATATCAGGCAGAAGATGTCATTTCTTTTACATCACTTTTTTTTTTAATGTATTCCTCCTGCATTTTTTGATGTTCATTTTAGTCTGAGTTTTTTGGTTTCACATAGAATTCTTTAGTTAGGTGCCTATTTTCAAAGGATTCCGAGTCAGGTACAGTATATGGACATTTACATACAGATAGTGATCATAAGTAGTAATATTATATAGTTTAGGATAAGCTTATAGATTACAGGTTATATATAGGTTATTAGGCAAAAATTGCAGTATACATACATTTTGGCAGTTAAAATATGTTTTACTTGATAGTATTCAGTGAAGCGTGTGGTACAGTACTGAGCATGCAAGCTGTCAGTTTAGTGTTTTTCATCCTCATATTTCACTAGTATATTTCACTAGCATTGTAGCCTCACTGAATGTGACATCACAAGTGATCAACCTGACAGAAGATGAGTGGCCCCTCTTGTTCAGTTTTGCTGCCATGGTTAGTGATGTCACAATGCTGGTAGTGTAGGAATGCAAACAATGCTGGAGATGGCAGCCTCCCGTTACAGCACTATTCTACACATTATGCTGAGTACTATCATGTAGAAAATATTCTTATTAGCAAAATGATAAAGAAAAAGGGTTCTAGAAATAATATTTTCTGGAATTTATTTATTTTATGAGTTTTTGCTGGCCAGGAAAGGAGGGCTCAGCAATTCTGCCTATTTTCAGCCTCGTCCTTTGGGGAAGGTGGGGGAGGGATACAGATGTAAATTAACATTAAATGATATTAGGTTGTTGGTAGCATTTTAGTAACCAGGGAATGCTCTAGATTATTACTTTATGGCCCATTACATTTTGACATTCCTAACTTACTTTTCATCATAGGTACCCTCACCCACACATACAGGTTGAAAAACTTGGGCTCAACTATGTGGATTCTAGAATACTGACATAATGGGTATATCTGGGTGTCTGGGCTCATGTTTAATGGGCTTTTGTGTTACAGAGACCAATAGTCAAAACATTTGGGGGGCCATTTGCTGGAATGATCAGGTGGGGTGAGTGCTGTGGATTCTGGGTAGGTGCAAACTTTGGTAGCATATGGGGTGACAATTTTGAATGTATGTAATATTTTGGGGCAGTTAAGGGTGACACTGTGGGAGTGAGGTAGGGGCACCAATTCTGGGTGCAACATTTCAGGAGGGAGTGCAAATTGCTAGGGAGTTGAACGTATACATTTCAGAAATAGGTTAGATGTAAAAGTTACTTTTGTGTTAAATGTTTTGTTAACCTTAGGCTACCCAGAAGAAAAGGCTTGGGTTTTAAATGGCATATAGGGTTACTACTGTAGTGAGGAGGGAGTGAGCTCTGACCCCCATGAGAACATAATAAGGTTTACATCAGCTAATCATATTGCTCAATTTGTACAAGTTATTGCTGTAATTATATTGATGAATAAACTGCTATTACAAGTCTCAGAATATGAGTGTGTACTGACAGCAGTAGGATTTCCGAGGGCATACTCTCACAACACATGCTATCTCAGTTGTAAACTCAGGCTTGTGTTAACAATCCATGTTTAACATGGGGGCTCTGGGCCCCATTACAAAAGGAAGACTGATAATTTGTGTATTTGTGTAGATTTAATTTTGCTCCCTCAAATCTTGTTCAAGCAAGCCACATACAGAGCAGAAACAAGCTTGCATGCATGTTGCAGATGTGACATGCATGCGTGTGCATACACGTACGCATACACACACACACACACACACACACACACACGGAAACAAGTTTGCATGCATCCTGCAGATGTGACACGTATGCACACACACACACACACACAGTGGACCATTACAACCCTCCCTGCGGATGAATTGCCAGGAAAAATAAAATTATGTGAAACCAGGGCTATATCTACAGTACATGAAATATACCCAAATGGGGGAGACAGAGGAGGGTAGGTTGGTGAACACCATGGTTCAGTGGTGTTGGCCCACAGATCCCAATGTGAGGTTTTATAATTCATGGTTTGGGCCCTACAGGCACAGATTACGCTTGTACAAGGCATAATATTTGACTTCATATTGATTGATCATGAGCTCAAATTATGGACCTTAAAAAAACACAGGGATCATCGTGGTTGATGCAGGGGTATGTTACATTTATGAAGTCCAAGGAGAAAGAGAAAGAAAACTTGTTAACTCCCAGACCAAAGGACACATCTCCCACTGAATGTATATGTTTTGCAACTGAATTTAACTATCTTTCAGGACATATTGGGGGTTTAGTTAAGCAATATTGCCCTGTGCATTTGAGTGACACAATTTTAGCTGAACTCCTGAGGGAAAGTCCAAGGATCTCATTTTCCAGCGCCAGCAAACACTGGTTCACAGTCAATTTAGCAATACCAAAAAGCCCCCTGATTTGCACAATTGGCTCCATATGTACCCAAAGAGCATGGAATGATACGGACACTGTAATGTCTGCAAATTCTGTAATCAAGCAAGCACTTTACATATAGAGGGATAGTCTAAGTGTGCTGAAATAAGGGGATATCTTAAATGTAGAAAGAACAACTAGAAGCCTCCCCATCAGCTGGATATGCAGGGAAAACAGAAAACCAGAATATAAGCCAAATCCTTGCACCATCCACCAACCTCAAAAAAACAGACAAACACTGTATTTGGGCCTTTATGCTTTTAAAGTGCTAGTGAAACCACAAACCTCTCACCGAGGAAGCCATCCGGAACCCATTACACCAAACCTCCAACTGGCTTCATGCAACACATCATCAGGGATAATGTGTTACATGTAACACTGACTTTGGCCAGTAGGGAGAAGGGTGGCTCAGGACACAATGGGATGTAGCCAAAGGCAAACAACAGTCACAGACGGGGCAAGGAGTGTTCAACTCAATGTCCAGGAACAGACAAGCACCAATGCTAGGGCATGATAAAAAAAAGTGTTATTGATTAAAAACACTCAATTCCACACAGGTGTACCACCATCAACATTGCACATCACACTGATGCTAGCCTTGCTTGTAGAGCAGAAAGCAGCTAACTAAAAGAAGCTACATTTTCTTATTAATTTAACACTTACATCTCAGGAGGAGTCAGTGTCTGTTGAGATTAAGCAAGACAGATACTTTATTAGAAGTAGAAGGGGTCTTATTTCGGGTTAAAAAAGAAAGAAAAGAAAGAAAGTCAGTGTTCTGTGCTGTGAAGGGTACTGTATCAACTTACTTTGCTAAACCAGTAGGAGGAGAGAAAGCTTAATTGGGGGTGTGGCTTAGACACTATAAAAGCAGGTGACTCAAATTACAACTTCCTGTTGCTAGCCTTTTTTCTTACTAATTGCCCTCCAGCCCACCCTCCACCCACCCACCCTAAGCCAGTTCTACTTTTATAGCCACTGGATTTGACTGTCAACAGGAAACTTCCTGTTTGGCAGTAGGAAGGGAAGGATCATAGAGAAACATTGGTTTTGTCAACCCTAAAGGAAAAAAGTAGCTCACTCTCCCCCCAGCTGGTGGCGGTCTGACACTGAGCAAAGAAGAAGGAGGCTACTGAAGAATATAGGAAATTGCTGTCCCAGAACAGGAAGGGTGAGAGTTGTAAGGAGAGGAAAGAGTAAGCATACAGAGAAACAGGAGAGGGGACACAAAATAAGACATGCACATACAGTGTAATGGCTGTGGGGCAGCAGTGTTCCGGGAGACATTCTGGAGGCTACGATGCTGCCCTATTGCCGGCACCTCTGTGATCTGAGGGAGGAGGTTGCCCATCTCCAGGCTGACCTGGCTAGGATTTGTGAAACCTCTTCCCCCACCGAGGGACCACCAGGACCAATGCCACTACCTCAGAAGTTGCTAAGAAAGAGGAGAGGCTGGAGCAGGGTGGGCTCAGGGAGGAAGAGGGTCATGGAACAGAGTTGCATCCCTCCAGCTGTACCTCTCCACAATTCATTCACTCTTCTGGTGGATAGTGGTTCCTCTATGGAGGCACCTGCAGTGGAGACCAAGGAGGATGCTGGGAACCTTCACAAAGGAGACCCACAGGAGGGTGGCATGGGACCCCGCAGGGGAAGGAAACAACTCCTGGTGGGGGACTCAATCATTGGGGGGTAGAAATGGGGGAGGAAGGGGACAGGGAGGTAAGGTGCCTGCCTGGCGCCGCGGCTTGGAGGGACAGGAAGCGAATCGTCAGGATCGTGGGAGCAGCTGCATGAGGGAGGGAGCTGGATGTCATTGTCCACCTGGGGACAAATGACCTGGCTAGGAATGGGATCAGAGCAGTGCAAGAGGAATTTGTAGAGCTGGGGAGGGGGCCTTAGACAAGTAACACATACGGTAACCTTCTCGGAGGTGCTGCCTGTCTATGGTAAGGGTGATGCTAGGGTACTCCTCACCAGGGAATTCAATAAATGGTTGAAAAACTGGTGTGGAGCTCAGTGTTTTGGCTTCACTGGGGACTGGGGAGCCACCTGGAGGGATGCAGACCTATACTGGTGCGATGGTCTACATCTGTCGGGGGAACCAGGATCCTAGGTGAGAGGTTTAAATGCTTCATTGGTAGCATTTAAACTAGCCAAGGGAGGCACTGAAAAGGAGCAGGGAAATCCCAGCCTCCCCCCACAAAACACAGTAATTAGTGAAGTAAACACCAAGGTAGAGAAGTCATTAGGGAGAAGGACAGAGGTAAATGTAAAAAAGACAAAGTCAGTAAGGACAGGAATGGGGCTAAAAGGGGTGAGGCCATCAAAAAGTGGAGGGTGATGAGTACTAATGCCCGTAATCTGTGTAACAAGCTCCCTGAACTAGTGGCCTTGATGGAAGAGGGTTGCCTGGATACTGTGGCAGGCACAGAAACATGGTACACAGAGAACCATGACTGGGATGTCAACATACCAGGATACACGATCTACAGGAGGGACAAGGAGGGTAAAAGAGGAGGAGGGGTAGCTCTCTATGTAAAGGAAGGGATCAAAGCAACATAACTAAAGAGTAAACAGGGAGCAGATGAGGCACTCTGTGTCACCTTGCAGACAGGAAATGGCACCACAATCCACATGGGGGCTGCATACAGACCCCCATCTCAGGGGGAGGGAATGGACAAGGAAATGATAGAAGGCTTCCTTAGAATGGCAGAAAAAGGGGAGATATTGTTGATGGGGGACCTGAATATGCCAGATGTTAACTGGAGCACCTTTGCTGCAGGCACATCCAAGAGCATGGTCATTCTTGATGCCCTACAGGGGGCATGCCTCAGACAGCTAGTATTGGAACCCACTTGGGAGGGAGCAATCTTAGACCTGGTACTCTTAAATGGGGATGGAGAAAGAATCTCAGATTTAGAAGTGGGTAGCCATCTGGGAACAAGCGACCACCAAACAGTGTGGTTCACGATAAACACAGCCATACAATCAAGCCATACAAAAGCAAGAGTATTGGATTTTAGGAGTGCTGACTTTGGGAAAATGAGAGAGTGCCTCAGAAAAGCAGTAGCAAACAGGCAAGAAAGAGGGGTGGAGGAACAATGGGGAGTAATCAAAACAGCCATCACAGAGGCAACAAGCCTTTGTGTAAAGCAAATCAACAAAACACAACGAAGGAAAAAAAACGTTATGGTTCTCAAAAGAGGTGGCAGGGAAAGTTAAAGAGAAAAGGATAGCATTCAGGAAATAAAAGGAACACAGAAGGAGCAGGACGAGAACCTTATCAGTTAAAGCAGAAAGGCAGGAAGGCAGTCAGAATAGCAAAGGCCCAAACCCAGGAAAGGATAGCCAACTCTGTTAAGAAGGGGGATAAGACCTTTTATAGGTACATTAGTGAGCGAAGAAAGACCAAAGGAGGGATACCAAGGCTTAATAAAGGGGAGGGAATGTGGGTAGAGGGTGACAGTGAAAAAGCAGGGATACTGAACAAATATTTCTGCTCAGTATTCACAAAGGAAGAGGAGGGGGAGGTACCTAAACCAAACAAGAGAAACACTCTGAAGACGGGGGTCTATACCAGTCCATTTACAGAAGAAAGGGTTCTGAAAGAACTAATAAAATTGAAGGTGGACAAAGCAATGGGGCCTGATGGGATTCACCCAAGAATTCTAAAGGAACTAAGGGTAGAACTAGTGACACCGCTGACTACTCTCTTTAACAAATCATGGGAGGATGGGGTGGTACCTGAGGACTGGAGGAGGGCGGATGTGGTTCCTCTTCACAAAAGTGGGAGCAGGACAGAGGCAGGAAACTACAGACCAGTTAGTTTGACCTCAGTGGTAGGGAAAATGATGGAATCACTTCTGAAGGAAAGAATTGTTGAGTACCTAGAGGCCAGTGGGACACAGGACCCAAGGCAGCATGGATTCACGATGGGAAGGTCATGTCAGATGAATCTAATAGATTTCTTTGACTGGGTGACCAAAGTAGTAGACCAGGGAGGGGTTGTGGACATGGCCTACCTAGATTTTATCAAGGCATTTGATTCAGTCTCACACAAAAGATTAATACAGAAGTTAGCCAGCCTTGGAGTGGGTTCCAAGGTGGTAGCCTGGATAAAAAATTGGCTAGACAACAGGACGTAAAGGGTAGTAGTAAATGGAGTCCACAATGAAGAAAGGAGGGTTACTAGCGGGGTACCACAGGACTCAGTACTTGGACCGGTCCTTTTTAATGTCTTTATAAGTGACATTGCAGAGGAACTGGAAGGAAAAGTATGTCTCTTTGCAGACGACACAAAGATCTGCAACAGGGTTGATACACAAGATGGAGTGGAAAGGATGAGAAGGGACTTGGCAAGGTTGGAGGAATGGTCAGATGTATGGCAGCTCAGATTCAGTGCAAAGAAGTGCAAGATAAGGCACCTAGGAAACAAAAACCTAGGCGAAGAGTACACAAGGGAGGGTGAGATACTGACAACAGTAAAAATGGAAAGGAACCTGGGGGTAATTATATCAGATGACCTAAAGGTGGGCAAGCAATGTGAGAAGGCAGTAAGGAAGGCTGGGGGGATACTGGGATGCATAGGGCGAGGCATCAATAGTAGAAAACAGGAAATTGTTATCTCTCTGTACCGACAGTTGGTGAGACCCCATCTGGAATACTTGTGCAGTTCTGGAGACCCCATCTCCGCAAAGACGTAGACAGAGTGGAGGCTGTCCAGAGGAGGGCAACCAAAATGGTGCAGGGTCTGCACCAGAAGACATACAAAGAAAGACTAAAGGAGCTTAATATGTATACCCTTGAGGAAAGAAGGGAGAGAGGGGACATGATAGAAACTTTGAAGTACCTCAAGGGAATCAACAAAGTCCAAGAGGGTAGCATCTTTCAGAAAAAGAGATGTGAAAGAACAAGGGGGCACAATTTGAAGATAGAGGGGGGGATGGCTCAGAGGTAATGTGAGGAAGTATTTTTATGCATGGAACAGCCTCCCTGAGGAGGTCGTAGAGTCAAGAACAGTGGGGGAATTCAAGAATGCATGGGACAGACATAAAGCAGTCCTAGTGGGGGGTAGGAGGAAGTAAGCTGTTGGTTAACTAGGATCTGCAGCTTATCTGTTAGGTTGGAAAATGGACAGACTAGGTGGGCTAAGCAGTCCTTATCCACCATCACATTCTATGTTTCTATGTTTCTATGATGCTTTTTCAAGACATAAAAGCCCACCCAAAACCAGATATTTATAGCCCAAGGGAATGTGACATCAAGATGCTGCATCAATGGTGTTATTAGCAATGATCACTTGACAACAAGAACCCCATTAAAAAGCCATCGTATCACAAGCCAGTAAATAAACCCATGCAAGACAGTATGTTACTACTACTACATTATAGCAGATATGTAACTACAGACACACACACACTGACTGCATATATATATATATATATATATATACAGTATATATATTATAGTGGCACGGTAGTGCCACTATAGTTAGGGTTGAGGAGCCATTTACATGTTAAACTCAAAATTTTGCACTTTAATAACTTTGCAACTGGTTAATGGATTTGCCTGAAATTTGGAATACACGATCAAGACCCATACACCTTGGGATCTGCCAAGTTTCGTACCAGTCGCTTATACAGCTGCAGAGTTATTAAGCATGATCTGCGTGCACATTTACGCTTTTCTGGAATTTTACTGTCGGTTCTACAGGTCACATGGTTTATGCGACTGGTCTGAAATCTTCAGGAAACATGTGGCCAGGGTCCTCGATGTGCCTTTTGAAGATTTCATGAAAAAATATTAAACGGTTCAAAAGTTATTCAAAAAACAAGTTCCCATTATAAGTCAATGGGAAAAGTTAACAAAAAGTTCGACAGTGTCGCAAATGCTGTTTTTACTTTTGCAAATGACCCTTTTACTGTCGCAAATCTGCCATTTTGTTTTCAGTTAGCAATCAGAAAAATGCTTGGCATTTAAAATTGGGACCGTCTAGCAACCTATTCTTTTTGTATTCACCTCGTCGGACCCTGAAGATGCTAGCCATGTCTTTATTTTGGGGTAAAACACCCCAGAAATGTTTTTCAAATTTCTGGAGAAAGTACTTTCACAAAGTACTGTTGCACTTGCGACACTGTCGAATGAATTTGCTAAAGCTTTCGCAAACTTCAACTGTACTTTTCTAGGCTGTGGGAAAATTACAGCAATTTTTTGCCACCCTACTGCAAAAGAACGGTTTGGTGTTTTGGCCTGAAATTGGGAAGGAACACAGCTGACATCTCACAGATGTGTCTTTCAGTGTTTCATTGAAAAAATAGTACATGGTGGCAAAGCTACAGCACTCTAAAGTTGACGCTTTTTCCCATAGGATAACATTACGGTGTCCGACGCATTACAGGGATCTTTTAGAGCCCTGCTACAAAATAATGGTTTGGTCTTTTGGGCTGAAATTTTGAGGGAACACAGCCAACATCCCACAGATGTGCCTTTTTGTGGCTTGGTGAAAAAATATTACAGGGAGCCAAAGTTATGGCACTCCGAACTTCTCTTTTTTTCCCATAGGATAACATTACGGCGTTCGCCGTGCCTTTCAGGGCCTGTATCTCGGAAACGGTGCGAGATATGGACTTTTCGTCAGAAATATGCTTAGCCCCCATAGTAAAAACTAGCCAGGAAAGTCATAAATCATATGACTTTTACATTTTTTTTCTACGTCATACGGTTCCTGAGGTATAAGCAATTTAGCATTCCAACTCCTCATTTTCTGCTCCGAGAACCATTATTATGCATACATTCTTTGTACTCACTGTCTTTCTTTATGTAGCTTTTGGGGAAAACCAGCCTGTGTGCTTACATTACTGTTACCATTACCGTTTTCGCTTGCGGTTCCGTTCCCGTTTCCCTTACTGTTCACGTATACGCCACCATGTGCGTTACCCTTTGCGTTTTCATTTGCGCTTGCTTTTGTGTTGTTTTTAACATTTCTGTCTACACTACTGTTTCTCTTTCTGTTTTGCTTTGCGTCACCATGCGCATTATTATTTGCGTTTGCGGGCACAATGTTACTATGTAACAAGACATCATGTGGTGGGAGCGTGGGGCCCCACCGACGCATTACATTCACCATTTCTCGTTACCATTCTCAAAAAGAAGGGAAATTAGAGGCAAAAAACTCCATTTAATGCATTAGTTAGGGTTGTTCCACACCCACAAAAGCATGGAAATTCGGTGTTAGGATTGAAAGTGCCCCTTGGATCCCCCTGCCCACACCTACAACCGGCATTGGGGTGCGCATTAGGGTTGTTGGTCTAACTCTCACCCCATTTTCCTACACCTCTGCTTCTTTACACATGTGATGGGGTGAAATTATGGCCAACAACCCACGCGCACTCCGATGCCGGTTGGGGTGGGCAGGGGGTCCAAGGGCTTTCAACCTCAAAATCGAATTCTCACTTTTGTCGGTGTGGAACAACCTTAACTAATGCATAAATGGAGTTTTTGCTCTACTATATATATATATATATATATATATATATATATATATAGACACACACACACTATCCATACAAACCTGAAGCAGGCTAACTAAAAGTGTATACCAAAAAATTGATACGCACATAACAAAACAGTAAATTCATAAGATATTTGTAAATAAATGAGATACACTTTTTTAGTATATACTAAAGAAATTTAGCATGCATGATGATCTATAAAATAAGGTCACATAATATCAATGCAATTTCAGAATCTGAAATGATCTACATTTCTGTATCCTTCCTACCCACAGCAGGTAAACTAAAAGAGTACACTAAAAAAACTAATGTGTGCTAAGAGGAAAATACTAAGTGCTTATAAAATGGGCATCCAAAATAAACAAGTCTCATTGGTCAAAGCATATCATGTGACTGTTCATTAAATCTCTATAAATGCACAGTCATCCTGATCCTAAACCACATCACACAATGAGCTAATCAGTCCTCCTACAACCAGAACTATCTTCCATCAGTCCCCCTACAACCAGAATTGATCTTACATCACAAACATGGCTGCTACCTTTACACTGTAAAAAAACATCAACTGGGCCATAAAAATAAAACTATCTTAAATAAAAAAAAAATCAATGTTGTTTCTCTGATCATC
Source organism: Neoceratodus forsteri (assembly GCA_016271365.2). Classification (NCBI taxonomy): domain Eukaryota; kingdom Metazoa; phylum Chordata; order Ceratodontiformes; family Ceratodontidae; genus Neoceratodus; species Neoceratodus forsteri. The sequence goes on from CM057453.1 coordinate 910,288,018, forward strand.
ACACTCTCCACACACATAAACAAATTAGAAACATTAAATATTGTTTATAGTTTTCATTACAATGGTTTCTTTGCTGACAGTGAAAATCCCCTTTTTATCTTTACCTGCTCATCAGGAAATCTCTTCTTCTTGCCCTGACAGTGAGATAATTAAGTCTCTGACTCTAGAAGAGGCCTTTGGAGTGTGTGTGTGTGTGTGTGTGTGTGTGTACAGTATCTTAGGAGAGGAACATTATGCCAGTGGAACTGAGCAGAATTGTGAATCCTGTATTCCATGGTGTACATTCCATGATAACTATTCTATATATTGAATGTGGGGTAAAACAGAGAAAAAAGGATGGAGGATCGGCAATAATACTTCATAAACAAAGAGAAAAGGTGGGAAAATGCAGTTACATAGGCAGAAGAAGACCCAAACTGCTCAAATACATTCCTGAAGTTTGTAAAAGCTCATACATTTGAATCGTATATGGGTGAACTCTGTCACCCCCACCAATAAAAAAACAACCTGGCAGGTTTAAAGTTTTAAACATGCATTAAAATCATTTGATGCAGAACCTGTAGTGGCTTATTACTTACATAGAATGTTTGTTAGCTACATAGAATAAAAAATATTAGTATATGCTAAAAAATGATTTGGTCTGCATAATAAAATGAGGTCACAGTGTACTAATGCTATTTTAAAAGGAGAAACTAGCAACAACGAAATTATCTACATCTCTTCAAAAAAGGGAGCCAACTGAAAGTGTTCATTGAGACTGGGGGCATCTGGCTAAGTAAACAATACCTTTTGTGCTGCAAGTAATCAAAGAGTGTACCTTACATATTTCTCCAGAGGTTGGGAGTAAAAATTCAGTTCCCACCTGGATAAACTGACAAGCAGCACAGCTGCCACACTTAAAGTTACCAATCAGTCTGTTAGGTACTGTATTCCAGTCTGGATTTTCCAGGCTATGGACAAACAGGTCAGACAAGTTCCTTCCTCTGTGGTAGGTTACTCTGGGACCACTGACACAGCATTTTGATGTCACATTCTCCTGTGCTATAGATATCTGGTTTTGGGTGCGCTTTGCCATCTTGAAAAAGCACCAGTGTGATGTGAAACATTGATAGTTTGTGCAGGAGGGGGTGCTACCCTGTGATTGTGCTATGGTATACCCTTGTGCAATTGAGTGTTTTTAATCAATAAACACTTTTTTTATCGTGCCCTACCATTGGTGCTTGTCTGTTCCTGAACGTTGAGCCGAGCACTCCTTGCCCCTGTCTGTAACAGTGACTTTGTAGTTTATGCCCACTGGTGCAGTTGCACCAAACTGTATTTCAGATGTACCATTCACCCCTTATACAACATACCCAAGAGCATGCCAGAGGTATAGTTATAGTTGAACTCTGCTGGGCCAGAGGTTGCGAGGGTCTCAATAGTAGCTCTCCCCCACCGAAGTCAAAATCAGCTGTTGCCCGAGGTCGCGAGGGTCTCAATCAGCAGCCCTTCCCCACCGGAGTCAAACTCAGGTACACCTGAGATTTTCAAATGCTGAGAAGCCTGCCACATTCAGTGCTGCTGTCGCTTGCATAGCTCTGAAGTTAGTCCCCACTGCACGCCGGCTCGCCACCGCCCCCACCACCACCACCACCCTTGGTCGACATCGAGCTTTATAGTGACGATTACATGTTCGTCTGAAACCAATCAGCCCACTCTGCCATCTGCAGCCTATACTTGAACACCACTAGAGGACACCCTGTCATTTCCATTACATTTATAAACATTTTACATTTACAGCATGAATAGCATCATTTGGTTCCTAACCCAAACAATCATAATACTGATGTTTGTTTCTTACTCCCACCCTACCCCCATGCAAAAGCCCCTCTCCTGGGACCCCACATCTGCTCCACTGTTCACCACCTCAGAAATGCACCTGTCATATCACATAAATCCTTTCTCCTTAGTTCTACACAGCACCAATTGTACCCCTAGCCTAAGCTGCACTGCAAGTGGTACCTGGTTGGACGAACTCCCCCCCCACATACAAACACCCACCATGTAGCCCCTTCCATTCCTTATCCCCAGCCCTGTTAGCACAACTGGTCCGTACCATCCCAATACCAACCAGGCTCACCAAAATACCCACTTATCTATGTTTCCGTTGCTCTGTATCCAAATTGATTCGGAAAGCTGCTCTCCAGCAAGCTCTCCTCCTCCTTCTTATCTCTGGGAATGTACATCCCAATCCAGGACCTCCCTTGACTTGTGTCCCCAAGGAGCGCAGGCATGGTGGCCTACTACTGGCTTCCCTTAACATCTGTAGTCTACCTAAAAAGCTAACGCCACTCCAGGGATGGATTGCCCAACACTCCCCTGACATCCTGGCCTTATCTGAAACCTGGCTCTCTAAAAATATCCCAGATGCCTCTGTCTCCCTCAGTGACTACTCCATCCTCAGAGCTGATAGGACAGGCAAAAGGGGAGGGGGTTGTGCCATCTATGCCAGAACGTGTCTGCAACCCCTCTTAGTCCCCCTTCCCTCGCCTGAGCATGGTGCCCAAGCCATAACTATCAAAGTTACCCTTGGCACTCCTGGTAAACCGCTATACATTATGGCAGTCTACATCCCCCCTTCGAACCAGAAACACGCCTTTGATTCTATCCTGTCCAGCATCACATATCTCCCCCCTAAGAGCAAACTGATTATTATGGGTGACTTTAATGTGAATTGGCTATCTACTGCATCAGCTACCTTCAAAGATGCTGTCCAAGCCTATGACCTTGCCTAGGTTGTCCAGTCACCCACTAGGCATGACCCCAGATCAGGGTCCTCCACACTTATTGACCTTTTCTTTACAAACCTCCCGAACCACCTCTCCAAAGTTAAAGTGCTCCCCACGTGCTAAGTGACCACTCTCCTGTCTCCTGCTGGTGGACAAATAAAATCACTCCCAGCCGTCCTAAAATTTCCATCCAAAGACACCTCAAAAAAAGTGCCCTCTCTTGCCTCAGATTGTATCTCTCCTCCTGTGACTGGTCACCAGTCCACACTGCACAGACTGTGGACGCTGCGCTCACTTCATTTATTACCATCTTCAACACTGCCTGCGACATATTTGCCCCTTCACAAAGCAGGTAATAAAAACCAGGGATATCCTGTGGATCATGCAGACCCTCCTAGAACTGATGCACCACAGAGATAACCTCTGGCATAGGGCCCTGAACTTCCAGCTTTCCCAAGACAGGCAGCTTTACAGAGAGGTAAGAAATAAATGCACTTGGGCTATTCAGCTAGCTAAGGCAACTTACTATAAGCAAGCCCTTACCTCCACATGGGGCTCTGGGAAAACTTTCTGGAACAATGTCAAGGAACTCTGTGGAAAAGCCATCTCCCCTGATCCGACACAACTACAAGTCAAGGGAGCCCTTCTCAGTACCCTACCACCATATCCAATGCCCTAAACATCTCCTTCTCTGACCTTAGTCACATCCTCCCACAAAACTTATTTGCCCCCATCACCAACCACCCCTCTGTCACCCCTCCTACTTCTACACCCCCTCCCTTCCGGCTGTGAATCATCTCCTGCAAAGAGGCTAAACACTACCTCTCCAAAGCCCTGCCCGACTCGCGCTACAGCAGTGACTCCCTAGACCTCAAAATTCTCTGACTAACCCTTGATGAGACCCTGCCTCACCTCATCAAACTACTAAACTGCTCACTGCGCCTAGGTCAAATCCCTGCTCTCTGGAAAAGAGGAATTATCACTCCAATCCTAAGGAATGGGGATCCAACTGCACCTGGTAACTATAGACCCATTACTATCTCCCCCCTCCCCCTCAAAAGCTCTTGAAAAAATTGTGTCAGACAAGCTCACAGAATAGCTGGACAAACACAACCTGCTTTGCTATGAGCAATATGGCCTCAGAATGGGACACAGCACTACCACAGCCCTACCTGAATTTACCTCTTACATTCATGAAGCACTAGAACAGGGGTCAATAGCTGGGGCAATCTATGTTGATCTGACCAGAGCATTTGACACTACTTCTCCACTCTCTCACTTCCCTCTATTTTGCCCCTGAAGCTATCTCCTGGTTCAAAAACTATCTCACAGACAGGACACAACAAGTCAAAATCAGCACCACCCTCTCCTCCAAGCAACCAGTTCTAGCGGGTGTCCCTCAAGGGTCGATCCTAGGCCCACTACTGTTCACTCTCTTTCTAACCTCCCTCCCTCAGGCCTGCAGTGGAAAGCTATTGCTCTATGCAGACGATACCATACTATACTGGAAACACACCAAGCCAAACTCTCTCCAAAATGCCCTTCAAGGCTGTTTTAGAGAACTAGAATACTGGTTCACCGACCATCGACTAATACTAAACTACAACAAGACGAAATCTATGATATTTGCTCACCGCCAAAACCCCTTCAGTAATGCCCTACTATCTATCTCAAACTCGCAGGGCATCCGCATTGAACGGGTCCCACATTTCAAATATCTAGGTATCACGCTGGACACATCCCTCACCTACCACATCCACATTAAACACCTCTCCTGCTCTGTTAACACCTGATTAGGGATTCTATACAGACATAAACACTGCCTACCCACCAGGCCCTATGGCTGGCTGTTACCTGCTCAGTCCTTTCGTTGGTCGATTATGGGATAATAATTTGTGGTGCCGCTGACCAAACAGCCCTTAACTGCATCAATCTAGCCCTCAACAAAGCCTGCCGACTGGTCACAAGCAGTGAAAGACTAACCCATACATGTGTGCTCTATAAGCTAGCAGACTGGCTGACCTTTGAAGGGAGACTAAAATGCCACAATTGCCTCCAAGCCAAAAAGATACTAATGAAGCTTACACCTAATGGTCTGCACCCTCTCATCCAACCAGCCCCCCATAGGAGTACCCTTAGGCGCCAGGCAAGCACCTCCTTCATAGTCCCCCACTGTAGGACCTCACTAGGGCAAAGGTCCTTCCGTTATCATGCTCCCCTCTGGCTTAACAACCTACCATCCTCCATCTCACTGGCCCCTAGTTTTGGCCAATTCAAAACTGGTATCAAGAGACTTCTTCTTGACTTGGTTGACCATTAACATAACCCCTGGGAGTGCCTTATTGCTATTATAATAAAAAAAAAATTTAAACAGTGTTAAACCTTGTTCCGCATATGGCTAAGTTCTACATATATGTTAATAAAATATTAACATAAGGCTGTTACAATGTTTGCAGCCCATCAGAAAGCTCAATTTCTCAGACTCTTTTTATAGGAGGCAGTATGGTGCAGTGGTTTAAGGCTCTGAGCTGCAAATCTGGAGACCACGGTTTGAATCCCACAGCCCCCACTTGCATACTGTGTGACCCTGACCAAGTCACTTAACTTCCTCATGCTCCCAGGCTGCACCTGCAAACAAGCTTTCAGCTTAGTGTGTCTCACCTGGTAAAATAATTGGTTAAAAAAAAAAATAATGGGAATTTTACCCCTCCCCCCAAGGTGTGGGATGCCACATAATTTGAGAGCGAAGCCTGAGGCATTATAAAGGCATCCCACACCGAAGGAGGGTGTGAAATTTGAGTTTTACACATCTACCCAGCCTTTATGTTATGTAATTGCTGGGCAGTGTTTTTTCACCACAGCAATTATATAAAATACATACAGCCTTGTTCAGCCATGGTCTAGTCAGTATGAAGTGAGGTCCATGGCCGAGCACTCGCTAAAACCTTTCTGTTTTTTTTTTGTCAGTCAGTGAGCCTGAAAGCTTTAAAGTTCAGTGATAACAGGGAGGGTTGTTTTTTTAGATTTACTTACCACTGACTCTGAGTGGCGGCTAAGTGTCTAAGAGCTGCACTGAAGCAGAGAAGAGTGGTGGCTGGCGCATGCGTGGTCTGAGGGAAAACCTGGCGCGTGTTTGCTGTTATAACCAGCTGGTTATAATGACAAATTACAACCGGGTTTCCCTATGGGAAAAAAAGCTGACCTGTAATTTTTATGTGTATAAATGGCTGATGACATCACAACTGTGTGTATAAAATTTATACACACAGTTGCTCAAATAAACAGATTTATCACAGTTCATTTATAGCCACTCCTATTGCATAAATAATTGTTCTCCATCAATTTGGTCATATATTAATATGTTCTTTTAGGTATCCAGTGAGGATAGCAACTGAATATTGGTGACTATCAAAATGGCGACTCATATTCCTTTTTTGTCTCCATGGGCTACTCTGCAAGGGTAGCAACCCCTACGTCGGCGGCGTAGGGAGGCGACCAGAAGGGAGTTTATGAAGGGGAGGGATAGGGAAGGGATTTTAGGGGACTGGTGTGCCTGCTGCCACCAAGCTAGCCATGTGGTGTGGTGGTGTGGGTGGCCTACTCTGGCTCATCAGATACTGGGTTCAAGTCTGGAGACCGGGAGGGTAGAAATTTTGCTGCCGCCTGTGGCTGCGGGAATTAATTTTGTAAAAAAATCTGGACTGTGCCCACTCCTTGACATGCACCCCCTGGTGTTGAGAATCTAAAATCAGGGGGATGTGGGAGGGGGGTCGTGGGGTGGTGCAGCCCCCCCGAAAAACACTTTGGCCCAGATATTCAAAATGTGCCAGTTTGTGGCGCAAGCCTGTGTGCTGCTCAAAATAGTTGTGCAGGGGTATGGCCAGGGTGATATTCAATGGAGTTGCGCTATGGCACAACTGCTTTGAATATCGCCCCCTGGCCACCTCCACTATGCATGGCGCAGTGGAACTGCGCCAGCGCAAGTGGTCAGAGTGGAGCATTGAGATGCGGTGGTGCAAGTTCCATTGCGCCATGCACAGCACCTGCAATATTCAAAGGGTGACATGCAAATGGGGCTATAATTTATGCAAGGTGCACGGGGGGCATTTGCATCTGATTACGGCCCCATTTGCATACCATTAGCATGCAGGTGCACCAATCCCCGATGACTTGCACCTGGCCCCTGCCAGGCAGCAGCCTCGAGGGACCGGCGCCCCTGCAGCCCGATCGTGGGGCGTCCGTGAGGATGTCTCCAATCCCTAGTGGTCCAGTGGACCGGGTAGCCCGATCGCGGGCATAACAGTGTCCCCATGAGTAGCCCGATGGTGGGCATACCTTCATCCAGCCCCTCCCCTGAGTAGCCCGATCGCGGGCATAACTACATCAACCCCCCATTAGTCCGATCGCGGGCATCAGATTCCCAAAGCCCAATATCCTGGTGGTCCAGTGGACCAAACAGAGCCGATCGCGGACATACCTTCATCAACCCCCCTCCCCGGTAGCCCGATCGTGGGCATAACTACATCCAACCCCCATTAGCCTGATCCGGGCATCAGATCCCCAAAGCCCAATATCCCTGGTGGTCCAGTGGACCAAACTAAGCCAGATCGTAGGCGGCATTCCCTCACCCCAAGTATGAAATCCCTGGTGATCTAGTGGACCGCCACCCCACCCGCCCACAGACCTCACCACCCACTCCCCATCAGCGGCGGCGGCAGACCCACCGCCACGCCGCCCGCCGCCCTGCCGACGAAACAGCTTCGGTATGGCTGCCGCCCAGTGGTTTAGAGCATGAGCCAATGGGCATGCAGCCCGCCATCTTAATCCAGTCAGATAGCAGATGAATTTTCCATTCACTGTCTGGACAGTAACAATATGAAAAATAGGCCTGCGCTCATTGGCTCATGCTCTGAACCAGTAAGGTTTACGGTCCACTGGACCACCAGGAGATATTCGGGTGGGGGAGGGTTGCATTCCTGCCCGCGATCGGGCACCGGGGGTTCATACACGCTCTGCCCGCGATCGGGCTGTGGGAGATGTGTGGGGGGGGTTTCTATGTAACTGTATTGCCCGCGATCGGGCTTCAGGATATGTGTGGGGGTTTCATGTACCTGTGATGCCCGCGATCGGGCTGCATTGTGCGTCCGTCCCCGACGGCTGCTGCCTGGCAGGGTGGCCAGGAGCAAGTCCTCGGGGATCGGCGCACCTACATGCAAATGACATGCAAATGGGGCCATAAATAGATGCAAATGGCCCCCCCTGCACCTTGCATAAATTATGGCCCCATTTGCATGTCACCTTTTGAATATCGGAAATTTGAGCATGGCGCAATGGTACTTGCGCCACCGCAAGTTTAATGCTCAACTCTGGCAACTTGCGGTGGCGCAGGTTCCACTGTGCCATCGCACCAAGTGCTGTGGCTGGGGTGGTGATTCAAAGGAGTTGCTCAATACGCAACTCCTTTGAATATCACCTCGCCACACCCTGGCGCGAACTATTTGATAGCGCAGGGGCTTGCGCCTCAGAATGGCGCAGTTTGAAAATCTGGGCCCCAGTGTTTAAGAGGCTCTTTAAGGGCCTCACTCATATGTACTCCCAATAAAGAAACCTATACTACCTTGGGACACAGATCTTGTTCTCTCTCAATCATTAAACTAACCATCTGAACCTATGGCCACTCTAGACCTGAAATACCTCACCTGTAAAACATTCTTCCTGGTAGGCATTACATTGGCAAGGAGAGTCAGTAAATTATAAGTTCTCAGCACTGATCCTTCATATTTAATGTTCCACTAAACAATATTGGCATTAAGACCAAGGGCTCGATTCTTGAAAGGATCTGAGTGCCACAAGCTGGTGCACGAACACATGGCGCATGGGGCTTGCAGAATTCCTGGGGTGGCAATCAGGATTCTAAATACCCTAGCCTGCCCCCCATGCACTATATGTGGTGAGTGAGACCAGCTTTTGCTGGCCTAACTTTGCCGACATTTTTATGGGGTTTGCGCCAAGCATTTGGCGCAAGCCACATAAAAAAGGTAGAGTGTCACGAAGGTATGTGACCAACCAGAACCGGTCGCACCATGCGCCAAAGTGTTTGGGGCAGGGCAGGGTTTATGCAGGGCTTGTGACAGCCCTGCATCAACCTTTGAGAATCGAGCCCCAAATGCTTAATTTCCTCCCAAAGGTAGTGTCAGGATTCCATTGAATGAGATTATTTCTTTGCCAGTATATTTCCCAAGACCACACGCCAATAGAGGGGAAGAAAAACTCCACAGATTAGATGCAAGAAGGACCCTCAGTTTTTACAAGTCCAGAACAGGGGACATTAGTAACAGCAGCAAATGCCTGTTAGTTACTTATGGCAAGGTGTCAATGGAACAACCAACATCTAATCAGACCATACTGAGTCAAATAGTATCCATGATATTTTCTGCTATGCCAAGGCAGGGAAAGTACCCCCAGATGGCATTAAAGCACACTCCATGACAAATGGAGCACAGCAGCATTGGTGGCAGCCAGAAAGAGTTTGACACTGGCAGAAATTTGTGAAGCTGCTACCTGGTCCACAGTCTACTCATTCATATTGTATATCACTGCACCCTAGACACACAAGCAAGAGAGGATGCAAGGTCAGGGGGTTCTGTACTTCAAAACTTATTTCCAGAGTAATACTAAAACCCTCCAACCAGGGGTATTGCTTAGAGTCTGCACAAGTTTGACAGGGCAGTTCTAATTCATATTGTCAGAAGGAAAAGTTTTGCACTATAGTAACATCTTTTCTTCAAACCACCCTTCCTTGCCTCTCATTTGTAGGATAGGGTAGTTGGGGTCTTCAGACTCATTTAGTATTAGTAATGCTTGAGTTTTTAATGATTGTTCTTGTTTTTCCATCTCATTAAAACTTTTTTAATCTGGAATTTTGACTGCAATAATTGGAATATTTTTTTCAAATTAGGTCTCAAGCCCCTCTGGCATGTTCAGCTCAAAGATCTGTTGGAATGCTGGGAGTCTCAAGACCAGCACAGTAAGAGACCATCTTTGAAAAAAAAACAACATTCTAGGTTTCGGGGCATCATGCACCAGCAGGAGATGATGCTTAAGTCTGACTGGCACTTCTAGTCCATCAGAAGAAAATATGTTACTACAGGGAGTCATTTTATTTTTCAATCAGTCAGTTCTTAAATCTTTAAAGTGGCAGTCTGGCCACAACACATTTCTAAATGTTAAAGCAACTAAGCACATTATTTAAGATCCACACTTTTAAGATAACAAAGTAAGCTTTTATTAACAATTTTCTCATGCTTACAGCAGGGTTAATACTCCCTGCTTGAAAAGGGTACATGATTTGGCTTCACCCACCAAGTTACAATACCTAGGGCCAGGACCAAGTTACTGGAGGCCAAATGGGTTTTGACCACGATGCTCTTTTTCCTCGGAACCACTTGGAAGTAGTTTTTACTGAGCAATCAATGAAAACATGAAATGCCTTTAAAAAGCTCCTCATGGAAAAATATTAAAAACACATTTGAGTGTCATATGGGTTAATTAAAAATGTTTTCCAGTTTTCACATTTATTACCTGTTTGTCAGGAAAGCTCCCCTAGGGAGGCCCACTGTGTTAGCTGTCCTCCTACTGAACAGGCATCAACATCTATGTAAATGAGCTGAAAGTTTATACCACCACGTTACTGCATATATCTGTGAGTGATTGTATAACTTGTTGTGTATCTTGTCTTGGCCACCATTTTAACTGTGCCACACTGTAAAGAGGATGTGTCTTAACTGGGAATCCCTGTATAAATAAAGTTGTACTGCACATGACAATATTACACAATGAGGCTGTTTCAGTGGTGGCTCTTAAAACCTATGTTTCATGTTTCAAAATTCACATTCTAGAATGTGAATTGTTTCTCTGCACAGCTGCAGTAATAAGCCCCATTCTCCAGCCAGAGTCACAGTGGAAAGTGAGCTCCTTACCGCAGCTGATTTTAGCCAGTCATCCTGAGCGCTGTATAAATGGCTCTCCATGCATGCTTATACAGTATGAAATATACCCTGAAAATGGCTCACCAGTACAAAAATGAAGACCAGTATTTCTGAAACAGTCTCCTCTTGTATTATACACAATAAGGTACCCCTAAGTGTGAGGTACTTGCTGGTATTCCAAACCTTGTTAGTGTGGTGAAATCGTAAAAGCACTCAAGCTTTGCTCATGCCAGTGATGTGACCACTCAAACTTGATGTGGAATACCAGCTTTTATAGCACTTTAGACCATTTTGTGAATGTTATAAGGGTAATTATCCACTCTGGGTATGTGTCAAGGCTGTAATAACCTTACTTCCTGGGTGGTTAAAGATTCTTGGCTGCACCTTGGGCCCCATAACCCACCCAGGTCATTCAGTTATTACAATACTGTCACACACCAAATCGTGGATTATTCCTTATGTACCCCACACTTAGGGGTACCCTAAGGGTACATTATTCTCTATATGCATCATGGTTCTCTGTAAGCAACAAAGTGGAAATTTTATTGAATGACACGGGGCTGAATTAATCAAGAGGCTGAAGTTGAAGCTTACTGTATACCCCAGGCTTCATAAGATAAAATTGATAAGAAGTTGTTCACATACACCCATATTTTATTGGTTGTAATACATGGTTTGTAGGGTAATAAAGAGCTAGTTCAATAGTGCCAAAAATGCAGACAGAAAACATTACTAATTTCTAAAAGTAGCCCATAAGTTTTTATTTCTGAAGCATTTTTTCCCTTATTCCTCAGAAAGTTTCTACCTCAGAGTATTAGGTGTGATGTGAATAGCAGTACTGTACCTGAAGGCTGCCATATCGAGTTCTATTCCTCTTCATACCTCCTTAGCACTGTGACTGCATTAATAATGACATCACTGTTAACCAGTCTGATTGAAGCTGACCAGCTCTTCATGGCCAGTGAGGTCGCCATGCAGATGAGGTGTGGAGGAGAACAGAACTAGGTATGTCAGTTTCCAGTTAGAGTACAGTTTCACACATCACACCTAGTACTTCCTGGTGAATATCTATAATTAGCAAATCAAAAGAAAAGTACAACAGAAACAAACAGTTACCTACTTCTAAAAGATGCTATTAATTTCAAGCACTATGCTAGCACTGTAATATACTTGGAGTACTGGGTGCAGCTGCTAAAGTGAATGTGATTCATTGTTATTCACAGTTCACACATCATTATTCACAGTTCACACTGCTGTTCACAAGAGTGATATAACATCCAAAAACAACAGCATAAGCTGTTAATAACAATTTATTTTACAATTTTTTTCTTAACCCAGGATGGACCAATTGAGATCATCATCATCATCATATCTTTATTTATAAAAAGCGCCTTTCTAAAAAATCAAGGTGCTGTACATAAACTGAGCAAAACATAATTTAAAAACAGTCCTAGCATATCAAAAATTTTAAAATCCATACAACTGCAGTGCAATAAATATCGAGTACAACAAGAGTCTAAATACACTAGGCTAAATATCAGGTTCAACAAGAATCTAAATACGCTAGGCTAAATAAATATGTTTTTAGTGATGTTTTGAAACTCTGGACGGTCAGGCCCTCTCATACATGATGGGGTAAAGAATTTCACAGGGTCAGGGCTGCAAAAGCAAAAGACCGGGCCCCTGATGTCTTCAAGCGAACCTTGGGAATCTCCAGCAATCCCGCATCAGCGGATCAGAGAGGACGGATGGGGCAGTAAGGGCAAAGGAGATCTTGCAAGTAACAGGTTTCCTGGTCATGTAGGGCTTTATAGGTCAGTAACCTGACCTTGAAGGTGATCCACCATTGTACTGGCAGCCAATGCAGTCCGCTGAGCACAGGTGTTATATAATTGTTCCTAGAAGTACCAGTTAATAGCCTGGCTGCCACATTCTGCACTAGCTGCAAGTGGTGGATATCAACCCCCAGTAGCCCCAGGTAAAGAGCATTGCAGTAGTCAAGGCAAGAGGTTACAAAGGCATGGACCAATGTTGGAAGAACATCAGGAGAAACCAGATGCTTCACCCGGCCAATATTCCTCAGATGGTAGAAAGAGGACTTGACAACGGCCAACACCTGAGATTTAAGGGTCAGGGCATCACCAAAAATAATGCCCAGGTTCTGCACCCAATCAGAGGTAGTCAGCTGAACACCCCCGAGCCAAAGCCCAGAGGGTTGTCCTGCCGACAAACCCACCTCCCGGTGATCTGGGTCCACAACCAACACCTCAGTTTTAGCCAGGTTCAACTGCAGCCAGCTGACACTCATCCAATCCTGGATCTTGGATAGATAGTTCAGGCACAAAGGACATGCACAGCTGAGTATCATCTGCACAGCAGTGAAAACTCAGATCATACCGCCTAATGATCTCTCCTAGTGGCAGCATATACACTGTGAACAACATGGATGACAAGATGGAGCCCTGTGGTACCCCGCAGGATAGGGAGAGAGGGGCTGAGGAATAAATCCCAGACACCACTTTTTGAGTCCACCCTCGAAGAAAGATTGAAACCATCTGAGGACCATACCAGATGGTCCACAGATGAACTGCAGGCACTCCAGCAAAACACACCACGGTCTACAGTGTCAAATGCTGCAGAGAGAGAGAGATCAATGAGGACCAAGATAGAATGAGTCCTCTGATCGCTCGCTATTAGGAGGTCATTTAGCACCTGAACAAGGGCCATCTCGGTACTATGCCTCTTCCTAAATCCTGACTGGAGAGAATCATAGACATCGTGGCTGGACAACTGACCATCCAGCTGCAGCACAACCACCTTCTCAATAACTTTACTCACAAAAGGTAGGTTAGAGATGGGTCTCTAGTTAACCAGACAGTCCAGGTAGAGTGAGGGCTTTTTAAGGAGGAGTCAGACAACCACCTCCTTTAGGGGATCTGGGAAGACCCCCCCCTCCAGTGACCTCCAGACTATCTCGGCTAGGACCAGGCTGATTTCATCTATGCACCCTACAAGAAGGCACATAGGGCCCAGGTCCAGACGACAGCTGGTTGGCTGCAGTGTCTGGATGATCCTCAAGATATCCATGATTTCTGGCTGGCTGAAGTCAGACCAGGTAAACTGGGCACCTGCCACCTACTGCCGACATCCACAATACACACTAGAGGGGGCTGGATAGATCCTGGACCTGATGATGGCAACCTTATCTGTGAAGAACTGAGCAAACTCATCACACTTCTTTTGTGAAAAAGCTCCACCAGACTGAAGACAGATTGGATTGCACAATCTGTCAACAGTCCAAAAGAGCTGAGCTGGTCGATTTTGCATATCAGCAATCTCCCTGGGCAGGAACTCTGCCTTCTTATGGGTGATTGCCGATTGATAGACCGCATAATGGTCCATCAATCTAAGTCTGTCACACTCCAGGCCAGATTTCCGCCAGCCCCTTTCTAGCCTTCATCCCACCCTCCTCATCTCCTTCAAGGTCCCATCAAGCCGTGGGGACCTTGGGTAAAGAGTGAGTGGGCAAACATGAACAGGAGCTATGGAATCCATGGCCTCTGTCACCGCCTTGTTATAGGCAAGTACTAGATTCCCTGGATCCATGCATTCACTTGGTATACCCGATAGATCCAGCACCACCATTAGGCATTGCAGCATCTTGTTTCCAGTGAAGTCCTGTTTTTTTTCCATTGCCACAGCAAGGCAGACTGGAGCATTAGCAGGTTAAGTGACATGCTTGGGGTCACAAAGTGAGCAACTGGCTCTAGTGGAAACTTAGGCTTTCCTCTCCTGGTTCCCAAGCTGGTGCTCTAACCACTAGACCACACTGACCCATTATAATGTTTCTCACTTCACTGAAATTAGTGTGTAATATGGTCACCCATCTAATAAACATCAACCAATCAATAAATAAATACATAGACTCCAGAAAGTTGCTGTAAGATTAGTCTGTTAGAAATAGACTGTACGGGATCCAAACCTTCCCCTCATTATCTCTGTTCTTATCTTCAAAAATAAAAATCTTGGTCTCTCCCCTCAGCCCTCCACTGCACAACTGATCTCCAAACCCCAGTCCACTTCCCTGACTGTACAGTATATCAAAGTGCAATCATTCACCCGTGTCTCCCAGTCGTGCAATACCAACCCCATTCCAGTCCCAATGTCCCAATATATAATAGTGATTGTTATTCCCCACCTGCACCTTTCCATTATCCATATACAATCACCAACAATGTCCTCATCACTCAATGAATTTTAATGATGCAATCAACCAATCACATCCCACGCACCATCCAACCCAACACTTAACCTGACCTGGGAACCACAGTAAATAAAGGCCCAACAGCCACCTTTAGATCTGCATGCCAGTTAGCATGATGATAATACAATGTTGAGTGGAGGTCCCTGTCCACTTAGTAAGCAGCATGAGCACCAGTTGCAAGGCTGCACCCTCCACTAGTAGCAAATCTTGGTTGATGATGGAGGGGGGCCTGGAAAGCACTGTAATGCAGTCTGGGGCATGTATTGTGGTGCATTATTCCAGGCTCCCTCCTATGCCAACAAGGCCCACCCAATCCTCACTTTGCTCACCGAGAGAATAAGGATCTTCACCTGGTGCTGGACCATGATGCTGCCTGGCTCTCAGGTGGCTGTTGGGGCCAGAGGATGGGGTATTTATTTAATAGAGTTTATGGGTAGGGCATGGATGCGTTATTGTACTATTAAAATACACCAGGTTATGGGAACAAGTTGGAGGTTGTAATGGGCAGCTGAGAATATAGGTGGATGATTGCAGTGATTTGACATAGCAAGAGATAAGGATCAGAGACTGGTAAAGGACTGAATAGTGAAGGGATGTATGGTGGTGGGGTACAGACTAACACAGATTTTTACTTTGGAGATAAAGACAGAGACAGTTGGGGGGAGGAATTGCTCCAGCATAAGCCATGCTTATTAAAGTTACTTTACCTTCAGCTGCTGTAGGAATCCATGTAGCTTGGTTAGGGATGCCAAATTCCAAATTTCAAACAGGAAGCATTGCCTCTGATTGGAGACTCCACAATGGTTAGTTAAACTTACAAGTTTATTTAAAGAGCAGGTGCTGAGCTGCCCCCTCCCCCCAAACATATCCACTATCTCATCTGGCCCAGAGTTGAATGTCATTAATATTTCCTTTATTTTTAGCCATTATTTTATTTATTTATTGAAATGTTTCACCAGGAAGGCACACTGAGCAACAGGTTGCTCATCTCCTGGTCCGATCTGGGGGGAAGGGGTACAATAGGGATGAGACATTTTATATTCAAGTTACAAAGATCAACATAGTATACAATTAATCAAGGCAGTTGTTACAAACAGTGTTGCATACGTATGTAATTTGACAGAACAATTAATAAGTGCAATGGTAATAAGTGAACAAGTGCTATTGTGAAATAAGGGGCGAAGGAGAGAGAGAGAGAGGGGATGAGATGACAGATAGTGCAGAGTCATGTCCCAGAGAGACCCCTTCAGGATGCAGAGAACCCTGCAAGGGGACAGGGGACTGGAGCAGGGATTAGAGAGGGAGGGAGAGAAAGAAAGGGAGTAAGTGTGATTAATACCTATGAGGGGAAATAAGACCTGACCCAAAAAGAGAACCCTTCAGGATGCAATGAACCCTGCAAGGGGGCAGGGAAATTCAGGTGATTGTAAACCCTCCTGCGGTTAAGCACTGTAGTTATAGAGGGATAGTGAGAGTGAGGGAATGAGAAATAACACCTGGGAGTGGATGAGGCCTGATCCAAGGAACCCTCCAGGATGCTGGGGACCCTGCAAGGGAACCTGAAAGGCCAAGGATAGATAGATGTCGGAAGAAAAGGTGACAAGCCTAGGCACTATAGGACCCCTTCAGGATACCGAGAACACTGCAAGGGGAGTGTGAAGGCTAGGGAAAAAGAGGGAGAGATTAGGGGAAGGGAGAAAGGTATGAGAACTAGCACCTAGGAGGGGCTAGGGTCAGTAGAGGCAGTAGAGTCAATAGAGGCATTAGGTAAACTCCGAAGGGGGATGAACTGTAAGGAGCAAGATGAAGGAAATTAAGGCGAGTCATAACAGGAACAGTTAAGTGCAAGATAGTTGGAGAGGGCAGTGTTGATGGAATAGAGGGAGGAGGAGTGTCAGATTTGGGGAGGTAGACAGTTTCATATTTCAGGGAAATCGTGAGATTACCCAGACTGGCCGTAGAGGGTGGAGTGGTGGGGGACAGTTAGTGTGCGAGTGTCAGTAGATCTGAGGGAGTAGGAAGGAGGGGGGTGTTATAAATGAGGGGGCGAGGTAGGAAGGGAGTTCACCCAGCCATTGTTTAGCAGTGAATTTAGCACAGTGTGAGAGGTGTCTAGTTGTAAGAGAGGGGAAGGAAGGAAAGGGCCCGACAGAGATCACAGTGGTGGGTGCAAGAGGGAGCATCAAGGGCAAAGCGGCAGTAGGAGTGGAATAGAGTGTCTAATCTGGTCAGGGAGGACTTAGGAGCAGCACTATAGACTACGTCGCAGTAGTCAAAAATGGGGAGGATCATCTTCTGGACAAGCTCATGCCTAGCTGCAGGAGGGATGCAACTGAGGTTCCTGAACAAGGCACCAAGCTTGGGGCGCAATTTTTTCTGGATGGCGTCAATGTGTTCAGAGAAGTTGAGGTGTTGGTCTAATCAAACCCCAAGGTATCTGAAGGATGAGGTGTCCTCAAGTAAAGTCCCTTCTGGAGTGTGGAAAGTGGGCAGGGAAGGAATCCTAGAGAGTCTCTGCCTTGTGCCAAAGATCATGGAGACTGTCTTCTTGGCTCTGAGGAATAATTGATGGTTTGCAAACCAGAGCTGGACCTTATGGAAGTCGTGCTGCAAGCTGGATGTAACCTCAGCTGGACATGAGCCAGATGCATACAGGACAGTATCATCAGCATGCATGTGTATGGTGGAGGAAGGGGAGCAGACAGATGGCAGGTCATTAAGGAAGATGGAGAATAGAAGGGGACCAAGCACGGAGCACTGAGAGATGCCAGTGCAGATCGGGAGAGATGGAGAGATGGCATCTGCGATCTTAACTGATTGGGTTCTACCAGTAAGGTAGGCCTTAAACCAGTTAGTGGCAGAAGGGGTTAGACCAGCAGATCAGAGGGAACCAAGGAGAAAGGAGTGGGAAACAGTGTCAAGAGCCTTGGCAAGGTCAACAAATATGGCGGAGGTGATTTGGCCATTGTTTATCCCGGAGAGGATGGAGTCAGTGAGCTGAAGTAGGGACAAGACGTGGCCAAAAATATTGGCGCCCTTGCAGTTTTTTCTAATAATGCACCATTCCTTCCAGAAAATTGTTGAAATTAAAAAAAATTTTGGTATCCACATATGTATTTCTTTGGTTTGCAGTGGAATAAAACATAAAAAGCAGAAACATTTACTAAGTCTTAGCTTATTCCACACAAAAATCCTTAAATGGCCCGGACAAAATTATTGGCACCTTTTAGAAGTAGTTACAAATAATTAGATTGCAAGCAGGTGATTCTCCTTCACTTTGGAAATGAACTCACCTGTGGTGAGTTGCAGGTGCCTGCAATATAAAAATCACTCATTCAACCAGTTTGAATAGAGAAAGGACTCATTCTCCTGTTTTGTGTCACTGTGTGTACCGCGAATGAGCATGGAGAAAAGAAAGACAACCAGAGAATTGTCTGAGGAGGTCAGACAGAAGATTGTAGTCAAGCATGGACAATCTCAAGGCTACAAATCAATCTCCAGAGACCTTGATGTTCCTGTTTCCACCATACATAATGTTATCAGGATGTTTAAGGCCCATGGCACTGTAGCCAACCTGCCTGGATGTGGCTGCAAGAGAAAACTTGATCGAAGATTGCAGCGCAGGATTGCTCGAATGGTGGAGAAAGCACCTCGATCAACTGCCAAACAGATTCAAGCTGACCTTCAGACACAAGGTATGACAGTTTCAACTCGCACCATCTGTTGCCAACTCAATGAAAGGGGGTTATATGGTAGGAGGCCCAGGAGGACCCCACTGCTGAGAGAGAGACATAAGAAAGCCCGACTGGGGTTTGCCAAAACACACCTGAACAAGCTGGAATTCTTCTGGGAAAATGTTCTGTGGACAGATGAGACCAAATTAGAGCTTTTTGGTAAAGCACATCATCTCTATGTTTACAGAAAACAAAATGAAGCCTTCAAAGGAAAGAACACCTTCCCTACAGTCAAACATGGAGGAAGTTCAGTGATGTTTTGGGGTTGCTGTGCTGCCTCTGGCACTGGGTGCCTTGAACATGTGCATGGCATAATGAAATCTGGAGATTACCAGGCCATTTTGGAGCGCAATGTTGAACCCAGTGTCAGAAAGCTGGGTCCCCGTCGAAGGTCATGGGTCTTCCAGCAGGACAATGACCCCAAACACACTTCAAAAAGCACCCAGGAATGGTTCAAGACAAGACGCTGGACTGTTCTGAAGTGGCCAGCAATGAGTCCAGATCGAAATCCCATTGAAAACCTGTGAAGAGATCTGAAAACAGCAGTTGGGAGATAGCACCCTTCAAATCTGGGAGAACTGGAGCAGTTTGCACAAGAAGAGTGGGCCAAACTGCCAGTAGAGAGGTGCAGGAAGCTCATCCATGGCTATAGGAAGTGTTTGATTGCAGTTAGTTTGACCAAAGACTGTGCTACCAAATATTAAGTCTAGGGTGTCAATAATTTTGTCAATGCCATTTCTTTTCATTTTCTGATTTAAAAGGATATATTAAATTCTGAATCAAAAACAAAGGTTCTGTAATATTAACAGAGAAATAAAGAATTGTGGAGACCAAATACTGTACTGTTAATTTCAACTTATGTTTAGAGGAAATTGTGAGTTATTTGAAAAAGTGCAAGGGCGCCAATATTTTTGGCCACGACTGGAGGTGGTGGTAGAGTGCTTTTTCCTGAAACCAGATTGGAACGGGGTGAAGAAGGTATCAGATAGAAAGGAGGTGAGTTGAGAGAGGACTAGATGTTCTTGTAGTTTAGCTAGGGTAGGGAATAGTGAGATGGGGCAATAGTTGCCAGGGGATGAGGGGTCTCCACCTTTAGGTAGGGGGAGGACCACTGCATGCTTCCATGTGGTAGGGACATTAGAGGTTGAGAAGGAGAGATTTAAGATTAAGGAGAGGGGGGTTAGCAATGGCCAGGGCTGAGAGAGAAAGAGGAGTTTAGGGTCAAGGTCATCTGGGGAAAATCCTTTTGAGGGGTTGATGGTGAGGGGGCATTTAGAGTATTGGTGGGGAAACTGAAGAGAATGAGAAGGAGGGGTGTGGGGAAATAGGAAGTGGAGTGTTTTTTTGGGGGGGAGGACAGAGGGGCAGCTGAGACATTTGAGGGAGGAGGGGGAAGGGAAATTAGGGAGGGACTTCAGTAGTTTGGTTGTACAGGAGGTATAATAGGAGTTAAATTCCACAGCTATGACATGGGAGTCTGCTATTGACATCTACCTTTAGCACTGGGGAATGAGCATGGGACTGAGGGATAAAGAGGGCGTGAACCACCTTCCAAAACTTGGAAGAGGAATGTATGTTAGTGAGGAAAGCATTTTTGAAGTAATCAGACTTGGCTAGCCTTTTTGCCCTGGTACAGTCATTTCAGAGCTTACGATAGTCTGTGAGGTCACTAGGAAGCTGGATGGATTTGTGGCGCTTCCAGGCACAATCTCAGGCCCTATGACAGGCTAAGAGTTCTGGAGTAATCCATGTTAGGCGGTTACCCCAACCCTGGTTTGTTTGAGAGAGGCAAAGGCATTCCAATTTGCAAGGAACATTTCTTTGAAGTAGGCTACAGCTTTATCAACTGAGGGGAAGGAGACTAAGGGAGACCAGTCAGAGAGAGAGAGGTTGTGCAGGAGAGATTCTAGGTCTAGGGATTTGAAGGAGTGAAGTTGCAAGGTTTTATGCAGAGATTTTGGTCTGTGGATTTTTCTGACAATGAATATTGGGTTGTGGTCACTGAGGGCATCTGGAAGGATGCAAGAGCTAATTACTCTGTGGGGGTGGGTGGTAAGAGCCCAGTCGATGAGGGAGTGATTTTGTGTCTTAACATTAGGGCGGGTGGGTTCTGAGATCAATTGCGAGAGGTTCAGGGCTGCAGGATCATTACATATTTTTGGATGTCTTGGGAGACAGCCAGTTTGTTAAGTTTGCCTAAGATGTATAGTTCACCAGAGCGAGAAAGGGCTGCGATGGAGGTTATGAGGTCGAGAGCAATAAAGGGCTGGACATTTGGGCGACAGTAAATGCTGGCTATAAAGATGAGGAGGGTGAAGGGCAGAGTTAAATAAATAGCCAGTGCATCGTGGGATGCTGGGCTAGCGGAGGAATAAATAATAGAATATTAGAGGGAGGTAAGAACGTACATGGCGATGCCACCACCTCTGCTTGCTCGGTCTTGCCTCAGGAGGGAGTAGACAGGAAAAGAGACTGAAAGATCCAGGATCGTGCTCTTTAGCCAAGTTTCCATGATGATCAGTATGTCAGGTTTCAGAGTGGCCACCATGGTTTGTAGAAAGTCGATTTTTTGTAACAAACTGCGTGTATTTAGATGAACGATCTTGAAACCCTTCGGATGGACAGCAGGAGTGACAGAAGGGGCCTTGGTAGATAATGGAGCATTCAGGGCATGAGACACAGACAGACCAGGGTTGGGGTGGATATCTCTGCAGGAGAGCAAGAGAAGAGCAAAGATGAGGAAGTGAAGCTTGGGGCATTTAGAGTTAGATGTCGAGGAACCAGTGAAATTGGCAGGGTAGTGCGCATTAAAGTAGAGGAGCAGGAGATGAAAAGCAGCAAAGAAGAGTGGGACAGTTAGTTATGAAGCATGAGGGATAGAGGGACAATATGACCATAGTTCAAAGGATGGGGAGGGAGTGATAGCGAGGATGTAAGTAGGGGATTAGAGACAGGAGGGTGTAGAAGGTGAGTTATTCAGCATGTGCGACTATAGACCAGTCGGAGGGGTTAGGGAAAGCACTAGGAGTAGAGAAAGGGGGAGAGAGGAGAGGAGAGAAGGAGTTTCATGTTGCAGGGCATGATATGTGTAACAATATGATCTCTATATAAGAGGAGCAATTCTGCAAGTAGGGGTAAGAAAAAAAGATGGGAGGAGCAAGGTGAGGGGTGCTAGGTCTAATTGTCTTTATTTAACAGATGCTTAAAGAGAGCAAAGGAAAGGAATCTATATGAACAACAGGCAGGGATTGCTTTAGATAAAGATTGTGTACCTCTAGTGGCAGTACAATATAATTTGCTAACGGGAAAATGGACCAGGTTGAAAAACAAGTAAACACTCTAACAATAATTAATTATTTAGTTCTTAATTACTTGGCAGACCATAGCTTTAAATGGGCTGTAATCACTCTAAAACAAACTGTAAATTTGATGTATAACATTTGCTAAAATTACTGATTGAGCTAAGAATGTAAGATATTAAATATTTCGTACTACAACAGTTGCTAACTGAACTACTGAGCTGAGAATGCAAATTCAAAAAAAAATGTAGTTACAGCTGAAAGCAGAGCTAGATAGAAGGAGAGAAGTCAGTCAGCAGAGACAAGGTTTTAGTGTCCAATGAAGGGCCGACTTCTGCCAGAGCGCACCAATCAGTTGTGCAGCTTAGGATCCAAGCATCCAGCTGAAGCAGTTACCTGGACAGGGTTCAGGGCAGGCAGGCAGAGATGGTGACTGTGGCCGGACAGTAGGAACACCAGAGCACCACAGCCATAGCAGCAATGCCCGCTCAGGGCAGTCAGCTGAAAGCAGAGCTAGATAGTAAGACAGAAGTCAGTCCAATAAGTCAGGAGAGAAACATTTTTAGTGTCCAACGAAGGGCCGTCTTCTGCCAGAGTGCACCAATCAATTGTGCAGCCTAGGATCTGAGCACCCAGCTGAAGCAGTTACCTGGACAGAGTTCGGGGCAGACGGGCAGAGATGGTGACTGTGGCCAGCCAGCAGGAATGCCGGAGCCACAGCCATAGCAGGGGTGCCCACTCAGGGCAGTCCTGGACAGAGTTTGGGGCAGGTGGGCAGAGATGGTGACTGTGGCCGGCTGGTAGGAACCCTGGAGCCACAGCCGTAGCAACGATGCCCCGCTCATGAAAGTACTGGACAGAGTTCAGGGCAGGTGGGCAGAAAGGGTGACTGTGGCCAGCTGGTAGGAACCCCAGAGCCACAGCCGTAGCAGCGATGCCCAACCAGGGAAGTACTGGACAGAGTTCAGGGCAGGCAGGCAGAGATGGTGACTGTGGCCGGCCAGTAGGAACACCAGAGCCTCAGCCATAGCAGCGATGCCCACTCAGGGCAGTCCTGGAAAGAGTTCGGGGCAGGCAGGCAGAGATGGCAACGTGGCAGGACGGTAGGAACCCCAGAACCACAGCTGTAGCAGCAATGCCTGCTCAGGGCAGTCCTGGACAGAGTTCAGGGCAGGTGGGCAGAGATGGTGACTGTGGCTGGCCGGTAGAAATGCCAAAGCCACAGCCATAGCAGCGATGCCCACTCAGGGCAGTCCTGGACAGAGTTCGGGGCAAGTGGGCAGAGATGGTGACTGTGGCCGGACAGTAGGAACACCAGAGCCACAGCTTTAGCAGCAATGCCTGCTCAGGGCAGTCAGCTGAAAGCAGAGCTAGATAGTAAGAGAGAAGTCAGTCCAATCAGTCAGCAGAGACAAATTTTTAGTGTCCAGTGAAGGGCCGTCTTCTGCCAGAGTGCACCAATCAATTGTGCAGCTTAGGATCTGAGCACCCAGCTGAAGCAGTTACCTGGACAGAGTTCGGGGCAGGCGGGCAGAGATGGTGACTGTGGCCAGCTGGTAGGAACCCCAGAGCCACAACCATAGCAGCGATGCCCACTCAAGGAAGTGCTGGACAGAGTTCAGGGCAGACGGGCAGAGATGGTGACTGTGGCCAGCTGGTAGGAATGACGGAGCCACAGCCATAGCGGCGATGCTCGCTCAGGGCAGTCCTTTGTTAAAAGTTATATTACTTGTAAACTTCCCGTAATCAAAAATGGAGCCACTTCTGCAAATTGCCGACACACCCCCACACAGGCACACGTAGCCCTGTTTTGCGATGTCACAAAACGAAGACCGCGTGGAAGCGCCCCATTGAGTTGAATGGGGATGATTTTTCTAAACATTTTTTAGCAGTTAGTGTTGCGAATTAAATAAATCAAAGCTACCGCTCAACTAACAGGGACCACTGATCACACTTTTGAGGTTTCATGAAATTCTATTAAGAAACAGCCAAGATATGAGCAGCTGAAAACTCCGGTAATTAGGGGCCGGCCAGGGGCAGAAGGTTTGAGTATTCTGGAGGATGCTTCTTTCCTCCAGAAAGGGAGGGTGAGTAATCTCACTGCGGCCTTACTCCCTAGGTGACCACAGAGAGAGGAGCAGTCAAGACCTATAGTACGTATGGGAGAGGAGGATAATGCAGCATCAATGCATGGGATCTACTATGAAATCCCGACCGTCAGTCTCCCAAACTCCATAAGCCCAAGTTTAGGAAATTGACTGTCATAAGACCAACAGTGTCTTAATGCAATGCAGGGGGCAAGCCCCCGCACCTTCCATAAATAAAATAACCAACTCCGAGGGGGAGCAGACCTCAGAGTAGGTTAAAAGAATTATGGAGGGCAAAACAGTGCTACACCAAAATTTTCATCCCGGAACAGAACCTGGGTCTGAAGCATGATGCTGGTTGAGTCACTAGTGGCTTAGCCCTCCACACCACAGGAGCAGCTAGGCCAACCTCAGAATTTCCTCCTCCCTTGTGATGCCCAACTAGGTAGGGTAGCGGTTCATCACATCCTCTACCTTACCCCTGTCGGCACCAGCTTTCATCTGTCAGGTGGGTGTGTGCTGAGCAGTCGAACTCAGAATCCTGAATGTCAGGATTCCGAGTGTTGGCATTTAGTAGTGATACCAATGTGTGTGCTTGCACTCATGTCCTAGAGCTACAGTATCCTTGAGGGCTGGGAGACGTAAAAGGAAAAACCTTGCTTGAAGCAGAATGGCAGACCCCACCCTATCTGCAGGCTCCACATGGATCAACTCAGGCAGCCTTCCAAATGACTGGCTGTGATTTTCTGGAGAGGATTGGGCCACCTGAAGGCTTTGCTGTTGGTGGGGAGGGGAGCCACAGTGGTATGTCATGAGGAGGTAGGCCATGGGAGATGGCAGGATGACAGAGCTGAGGGGCAGGATGGTGGAAAAGAAGTTTGGTCTAAGAGCCAGACAGATGTAAATGTATAAACAGGAAATTTTAAAAAAAAGTGCCTACTCAACCCTAATTACAGTGGCACTATGACGCCATTATAGTGGGGTTCCGTAAAGATGTCTTTTGCTGAATAAGAGTATCACATGCAGTTTTATAGAGTGGGCGACAAGGCAAAGCTGAGCATATTATAATCATATTATAATTATGGGTGACCCCCTATTTCAACCTAAAATCAGCACTCTTCAAATGCCATAATACAGCCCATGGTTGTGATGCCACAATTGTGTACTATGGCATTTATAAAATGGTTGGGAATTTGCTGAGTCCTGATTGGCCTTACATGATGACAACCACCAGGTCGGAAACCCTTCCAGCAACCAGAATACAGTGCACCTACATATCCATGACTCCCAGAAATTAACAAAAAAAAAATTTCTGGCAGCCATGTTTCTAAAGAAAAGAATCCACCCACTCCCACTTACCATTACTTTAAAAAAATGACAGAAAAACAAATCTCTCTAACAACCACATTGCCACCTCCACCACACAAGTGCCAACATATCAAAATAAAGTCTTAAACTCCTCCTCTCACCTTTTGTTTGTCTCATTTGTACAAATTTGAATTACAGGCCTGTCAGCTCCATCACTGAGTTTTCTGTAATGGCCACTCACAAGGTCACCCACCCACCTACCTACCCCCAACATTCACTCAGCCTTCACTTTCTCTCGTACACTTTCCCCAGCGCAGACCTTTCACTTTTCACTCACCCGACAGTTGCAGTAGCACTAATCTGCAAAATCCTCCTGTCTGCTAACCCGAATCAGCCATGTTCTTTAGCCGCATCGTGGTCACTCTCTTGACCATAGCAGCCACATGAGCCTCGTTCTTTAATCAAATAATGGCCTGTCTCTTGGCTGCAGCAGCCACTAGAGCTGCAGTCCCACTCCTCATAGCCAGATGTGAAAGGTATTACTTTCATTCTGTCCCCAGACCACCAAAATTGAACAGTCAGGTTGCATCAGGTGAGAGAGACATGGGGTAGTGTTGCTTGAATAGTATTCCACCAGGTCAAATACCATTGGATACCATCATTTTGGTCAGATATCGGATGGTCTCAGATGACATAAACATCCAACCAAGGATCCGACCTCCTAGGATCCATTGTAAGTACCCCAGGTATCCATGGATCTGACCTGGATCCAATGGATCTGACCATCGGATTCAACTGTCCAAGGTTGAATCCGATAGATCAGCCCATTGGATCCAACAGAGGTTGGATCCACTGAATCCACCCACAAGATCTAACTATCAGAGGTTGGATATGATGGATCCAACCTCGGATCCATTGGCAGGATCCTAGGTCGGATACAAGCACTATCCAGTGGAGGATAGTCAGATCCACAAAAGCACTATCCAAGCAACACTAACATGGGAACCCCCATTCATACAGCTCCATTCCTCAGGGCTGAATAATGGGACGGGAATATTACCTTTCTCCCTGCTGCACTTGACACAGGTAGAAGGTGAGAGAGCATTCAAGAGGATTCCCCAATCAGCTGCATGCCGCTCCACTCCCCAGAGCTGCAACAAACAATAAGAAAAGAAAACAGAACTCTTCCGGTGACGTCACCACCTAAATGGCAGCTTAATCACAGAGCTCTATCCCAGTGTAGCTAAAATCTACACTGATCCAGCTTTAATTAGAGCCATCCTGCTTCCAAAGTGGAAACTCACCGATTATATTATGTACACTAGACAGCAGAACAAATAAAATCTGACGGGCTTGTCAGTGAAACCTTCTAAACATAAGGTAGACAGCATTCAACATGCCATTCCTCACTCACCGAGCGACACACTGGCTACTTCCCCACTTAACAGTGACACAGATGAACTGAACTGAATGGTTACCTCCAAGAAATTATGCTTAGCTCTGCAACAAATTAACACAACCCTTCAACAGCTGCAAGTAAAAGTTACAGAAGCTTGCAGAGCTACCAATCTGTTGGAGAAATGCACAGGAGCTGTCAAAATGTGCCTCACAGAATACTGTATACAGTCACTACAGATATCCACAACACAGGCCTGCATAGAAGTGAACAACTTTTGGAACAGTGCCTGGAGGAGTTAGAAAATCAGAATTGCCGTAATAATGAATGTTTTGGCTTCACCGGGGACTGGGGTTCCACCTAGAGGGATACAGGCCTATACTTGCGTGATGGTCTGCATCTGTCCAGGAGGGGAACCAGGATCCTAGGTGATAGGTTTAAATGCTTTATTGGCAAGCTTTTAAACTAGCCAAGTGGGGAGGCACTTGAAAGGAGTAGTGAATTCTCAGCCTACCCTCACAAAACAGGGTAGTTAGCGAGGCAAACACCAAGGTAGAGAGGTCAATAGGGAGCAGGACAGGGGTAAATGAAGCAAAAGCAGTAAGGGCAGGGATGGGGCTAAAAGGGGTAAGACCATCAAAACATGGAGGGTGATGAGTACCAATGCTCATAGTCTGGGTAAGAAGCTTCCTGAACTAGTGGCCTTGATGGAAAATGAACACGTGGATATTGTGGTAGTCACAGAAACATGGCACACAGAGAACCATGACTGGGATGTCAACATACCAGGGTACACAATCTACAGAAGGGACAGGGAGGGTAAAAGAGGAGGAGAAGGAGCTCTCTACATATGGGAAGGGATCAAAGCAACAGAACAAAAGGGTAAACAGGGAGGATAGGAGGCATTGTGGGTCACCTTGGAGACAGGAAATGGCACCACAATCTGCACAGGGGTTGTATTCAGACCCCTGTCGCAGGGGGAGGAAATGGACAAGGAAATGATAGAAGGCATCCTTAGAATTGCAGAAAAAAGGGGAAATATTGTTGATGGGGGACCTCAATATACCAGATGTTAACTGGAGCACATATGATGCAGCCACATCCAAAAGCAGGGTCATTCGCGATGCCCTACAGGGAGCATGCCTCAGACAGCTTGTGTTGAAACCCATTTGGCAGGGTGCAGTCTTAGACCTCGTACTCTCAAACGGGGTTGGGAAGAGGATCTCATATTTTGAAGTGGGTAGCCATCTGGGAACGAGCGGCCAGAAAACTGTGGTTCACGATAAACACAGCTGTAGAGTCAAGCCATACAAAAGCAAAGGTACTGCACTTTAAGAGGGCTGACTTTGGCAAAATGGGAGAGTGCATAAGGAATGCACTAGCAAATGGGCAGGAAGGAGGGAAAAATCAAAACTACCATCACAGAGGCAACAAGCCTCTGTGCCAAGCAAATAAACAAAAGAAAAAAAAACACTGTGGTTCTCAAAACAGGTAGCAGGGAAGGTTAGGGAGAAAAAGACAGCATTCAGGAAGTATAAGGAATCACAGAAGAAGCAGGACAAAGAACTGTATCAGTTAAAGCAGAAGGAAGTGGGGAAGGCAGTCAGAATAGCAAAGGCTCAAACTGAGGAAAAGATAGCCAACCCAGTTAAGAAGGGGGATAAAACATTTTTTAGGTACATTAGGGAGCGAAGAAAGATCAAGGGAGGGATAGTGAGGCTTAATAAAGGGGAAGGGGTAAGCAGAGGGTGATAGTGAAAATATATACTGAATGAATACTGTTGCTCAGTATTCACAAAAGAAGAGGGGGGGTACTTAAACCAAACAATAGAAGCACTCTGGATAGGGGAGTCGATACCAGTCCATTCACAGAAGAAAGGGTCCTGAAAGAACTCCTAAAACTGAAAGTGAACAAAGCAATGGGGCCTAATGGGATTCATCCCAGAATTCTAAAAGAACTAAGGGGAACAATAGCAACACCACTGACTACCCTTTTTAACAAATTATAGGAGGATGGTGTGGTACTTGAGGACTGGAGGAGGGCGGATGTGATTCTCCTTTACAAAAGTGGGAGCAAGGCAGAGGCGGGAAACTACAGACCTGTTAGTTTGACCTCAGTGGTAGGGACAATGATGGAATCACTTCTGAAAGAAAGAATTAAGTACCTGCAGGCCAGCGGAGCACAGAACCCAAGGCAGCACGGATTCACAGTGGGAAGATTATGTCAGATGAATCTAATAGATTTCTTTGACTGGGTGACCAAAGTAGTAGACCAGGGAGGAGCTGTGGCTATGGTCTACCTAGACTTTAGCAAGGCATTTGACACAGTCCTGCACAAAAGATTAATAAACAAGTTAGCCCATCTGGGAGTGGGTCCCAGGGTGGTAGCCTGGGTAAAAAATTGACTGGACAACAGGACACAGAGGGTAATGATAAATGGAGTCCACTCCGAAGAAAGGGGGTTACTAGCAGGGTACAGTAGAGTTCAGTACTGGGACTGATCCTCTTTAATGTCTTTATAGGTGGCATTGCAGAGGGTCTGGAAGGAAAAGTATGCCTCTTTGCAGATGACACAAAGATCTGCAACAAAGTTGATACACAAGGGGGAGGTGGAAAGGATAAGAAGGGACTTGGCAAGGTTGGAGGAATGGTCAAACGTATGTCAGCTTAGATTCAATGCAAAGAAGTGCAAAGTAATGCACCAGGGAAACAGAAACCCAGGGGAAGAGTACACAATGGGGGGGTACTAACAACAACAAAAATGGAAAGGGTACCTGGGGGTAGTCATATCAAACAACTTAAAGGTTGGCAAGCAATGTGAGAAGGCAGTAGGGAGGGCTGGGGAGATACTGGGATGCATAGGGAGAGGCATCACCAGTAGAAAACAGGAAGTTGTTATCCCTCTGTAAGAACAGTTGGTGAGACTCCATCTGGAGTACTACGTGCAGTTCTGGAGACCCCACCTCTGCAAGGACATAGACAGGATGGAGGCAGTCCAGAGGAGGGCAACAAAAATGGTGCAGTGTCTTTCAGGATGTTCTTATGAAGATCAAAGGGGTAGTTCTGACCTGTCATAAAGCATGCTGCTCACTAATTAGGAAGAACATATTTTTTTAATTGGAATGTTTAGCAGTGTGCAGTGGCATGTGACTAATTCAGTATGCAGGAATGAGAGTGACCTCACAGCCAGCATCACCACAGAGCTGTGACCTCACAAGCTAGGTGGGACCCGTCCCCGATATTGTCAAGTTGCTGAGGGAACATTGCATACTGTGTTTGGACTTTCAAGAGAAACTTGTGTTCTGGACTCTTAAGAAGCACTTCTACCAACATTAGGTAATTGCAGCACCACTATTTACTAACTGAAGCTGGAGTAGGATCAGTTTCTCAGTATAAGGTGGTTTGTTTATACTTGTCCATTTATTTTTATGACTGTACCATTATTGTTATAAGTTCTGTGTTTTGTATTTTATTTACTATTTTTAATTTTAGTAAACTCTGTTTTCCTTGAAATCCTGCCTAAGCCATTTTCTCATTTTGAGTGTGAATGCTGGGACAGTGTTGATAATTCTGATATAACTGTTAAAGTGCTTATAGTGTGTCACCATATGCAGCAAGGTAAGAAAATACCTATGTCTCAATTGAGTCAAAAGGGGGATTGTGAACCAGGTCGTGTGCCCTCTGGGTTAAGTATTGCACTGCTTTCCTTGAAGAGGGTGTGATATTTGGACCTGTTACCTGGGCGTGCTAGTGAAAAAGGGTTCATATTTTACCCCAGGTCTCAAGACTGGTAGGTGCTCACACCCAAAACAGACAGGAGGGTGTCTCTGTTTGTCTCCTGTTCACATATTGCACTTCGAGGTTGGGCACTGTGGAAGCAGAGGGCCTGACCCCTGGAGTGCATTTGTGTTTGTGACAGATCTTGTTGGCAGTGGTGGGATCTAAAAGATCTGGTTTGCACTGCTGCAATTAAAAAGATTTGTTTGCATACTGTGAAATTATTTGGTGACACAAACATTAACAGTCCAGTGTGTTGGATTGATAAATTGTAACAGTTCACACACAAAACAAGGCAATGATTTAAAGAAAAAAGAAATACGTCATTTTGGTTACAGTCAAAGTTCCCTACCTGTTTTATTTTTTTCTTGGGTGCAAGCTAGTGTAGCCGTAGATTAGGGAAGAAGGTGGCTTCCACCTACAGCGAGTACACTGTGGAATAACTGAGGCTTTTGTGCCAGGAGAGAGGAGTCCGTTGCGAGGGGTGAAACAAACAGCACCTCATGGAGGCTCTTGTGGCAGCTGATATACAAGCAACTGCCCAAGCCATTGAGTCACAGTCAGTGACTGAAAGGGCCAGATCTTGGGTGTGGAGGGGCCAGGGTCCACCGCAGTGACCCATCCCAGGGAGAAGGACAGCGGGATCAGTGTGAACTGAGAGCCACAGCACCAGGGGAGGGTCACCACCATGCTGGTGCCAGAAGGGATCAGGCTGCAGATAGAGTTGAGCAGAATGGAGCTGGAATTTGAGCAGAAGAAGTTCCAGATGGAGATGGAGAGAGAGAGAGAGAGAGAGGAGAAGCGAGAGCAGCGAGAGGCCAAGTGAGAGAAGAGAGAGCGCCAGAGGAAGTTTGAACTGGAGAAGCTACAACTCCAAAGACCAGTGCCAGAGCAGGTAAGTGGCATGAGTGCACCTGGACCTCCAGCACTGAGTTACAAATTAAATTCTAAATTGATAGCTGAATTTAAAGAGGGGGAAGATATGGATGCATTTTTAAATTCATTTGAAAAGGTATGCATTCAGGCAAAAATTCCCAGAGAGTCCTGGAGCTTCCAGCTATCCCCACTGCTTACCGTGACACATTGGATCAAATGGACAATCAGGATAGTAATGATTATGGCAAATATAAAGCTGCATTGTTAAAAAAGTATGACGTGACAGCTGAAGCATATAGAGTTAAGTTCCATAAGCTCAGGAGAAGCCTTGACATGAGCTACAAGGAGCTAGCCACAAAACAACAACAGTTTTTGAAAACATTGGTGAGAAGGGGTTAAAGCAGACTCTGTAGAGAACATTGAGGATGCACTTTTGGAGCAGTTCTTTTGGGCTTGCCCAGCAGAGCTGAAAACCTGGCTAGAGGTCCCAGATCTAAAAACAGTGCAGGAGGCTGCTGAGCTCTTGGACCGCTATCCCAGGAGCAGGCCTGCTCTGAGAGGGAGTGGGGCAGGTGTGGCAGCACAGAAAGGGAAATGTGCACCTTCAGGGCAGCTAAAACCCTCACTGCCTCCCCAGAAAGTGGGCAGCTCTAGGCTGCAAAGAAAGGATTTGCCTGATAAAAGCAATGATTGTTGGTTTTGCAAACAACCTGGGCATATTGCAAGACAATGTCCTAAAAAGGCAGAGAGTGCACAAAGTAGTGCTGGGAAAGAGGTGTTTTTTTTGTGTATCCCTGAAAGCATGTCACTAAACATGAGGGAGCACATACACCCAGTTATTGTGAATGGGGTGCAAATCCATGGGTTAAGGGACATGGGGGCATTCGTTACTTTGGTAAAAGGGGATTTCGTTGAGCCTGAACAGCTTATACCTGATCAGTTTATTACAGTACAGGGATTCACTGGGGAGGAGAAAACTCTGCCACTTGCTAGTGTTCTCCTGGACTGGGGTGAGACAGGAGAGACTGTACAAAACGTTACAGTGGCAGAAAATCTTGCCCTGGATGTGATTATAGGGAACAATCTCCAAAAGAGGGTGGTGTGTGCAGTTACCCGCAGTCAGGCGGCAAAGGCAGATTGTAGTTCCCTGGACCCTATAGAAGCCCCTGTGGAAAACATTGGGAGGCTGGTTCCCCAGCCTGTGTGTTCTGATATTGAGAATAGTGAAAGGGAAGTGGGGTAGAGATTCCCCAGGTAGTAGTTAACAAAACAGCCATAGAAGGTTACTCTGATGAAGTTGGGGTAGCCAATTGTCAGAGAGCTAGGGACCCTAGTTTAGGAACT
Source organism: Neoceratodus forsteri (assembly GCA_016271365.2). NCBI lineage: Eukaryota > Metazoa > Chordata > Ceratodontiformes > Ceratodontidae > Neoceratodus > Neoceratodus forsteri. The sequence continues at coordinate 910,320,859 of CM057453.1, forward strand.
AAAAGGGACCTGTCCCATGCCTTAGGAATGTGTAAAGATTTTGCAGATGCTCAGAAACATGACCCTAGTTTAGAGAGGCTGTTGGCTTGTGCAGAATCTGATGGGACACAGGGAGGTGACGGGAGACAAAGAGTGTATTGGGAGAATGGACTGCTGTATACGCAGGATGTAATGACAGAGGGAGGGGTGATGGGTAGGCAGCTAGTTGTTCCCCAGGGGTACCGTGAGCGGTTGCTCAAGACTGCTCATGATATCCCCATGTCTGGATATCTGGGAATCACATGCAGTATGCAGTGATTGGCCCAAAATTTCTATTGGCCCTTCACCCAACAGGTGAAGGAATATTGCAGGTCTTGTCACCGGTGCCAAGAAATAGGGAAGGTGGATAGTAAAACCCAAGCTGCCCTATATCCCTTGCCTGTAGTAGAGGAGCCACCCAGAGGGTAGGAATTGATATTGTGGGGCCTTTGAATACTCTCAGCTCCTCTGGGAAGAGGTTTATCCTAACGGTGGTGGATTATGCCACCTGGTACCCAGAGGCAGTCGTCCTATCCTCACAGAGGATAGACAAAGTGGCAGATGCCTTGCTAGGGATTCTCTCCCTTGTCAGGTTCCAACAGGAGTTTATCACTGATCGAGAGGGTTCCTTCATGTTGGACCTGATGAAGTGTTCATGGGAGAAGTGTGGAGTGGTGCAAAGACACATGACACCTTATCACCAGCAAGCCAACAGGCTTGTGGAAAGGAAAAAAACAGTACCCTTAAATCGATGCTCCAAGCGTTTGCGTAACTGTATGGGAGGGACTGGGAGAAATATATTTCCACCTGTTGTTTGCATACTGGACTTGCTAGAAGAAAACAAGCGGGAGTCCTCTGTGGAGGCAATCAAAATGTCACCACAGCTGACCCCGGACCAGATCCAGGAAGTAAGGGAGGTTTTAGCAGACTTTGACCCATTGTTTCATGCCATGCCTGGATCAACCCCCTTAGCAATACACGATGTAGATAAGGGGACACAAGTACCCATACAGCAGACAGCATCAGAGGCCATCCAAAAGGACATTAGGAGGGAGGTGGAGGAAATGCTGGATTTAGGGGTAAACCAGAAATCCCACAGCCCCTGGGCCTCACCTGTAGTCCTCGTTCCCAAGCCAGATGATGCTACTTGTTTTTGTGTGGACTATCATGGACTCAACGCAGTCACAAATTCCGACACCCACCCAATGCCACAGATGGATGAACTACTGGACAAGTTATGAGGGGCGACATGCCTTACCACTATTGACCTGCCGAGAGGGTATTGGAAGGTGGAGTTAATTGCCAGAGCTAGGGAGAAGTCAGCCTTCATCACTCCGATAGGGTTATTTGAGTTTAAGGTAATGCCTTTTGAAATGAAGAACACCCCTGCCACCTTCCAAAGGTTGGTGAACCAGGTGTTACATGGTACTGAAGAGTATACCTTGGCATACCTGGATGATATTGCAATCTTCAGTGCCAGCTGCAAGGAACACCTGTCCCACCTTAGGGACATGTTGGGCAGGATACAGAGGACTGGGCTCACTGTAAAAGCTCAAAGTACCAGATTGCCATGGCTGAGGTGGCATACCTAGGTCATGTAGTAGGACAGGGACAGCTCCATCCTAATCAAGTAAAGATTGAGACAATCGAGGAGTGGCCCAGACCTGAAACACAGAAGCAGATTCAGAGTTTTCTAGGGACTGCAGGGTGCTATAGAAAATTTGTGTCAAACTACAGTGCCCTAGCAGCTCCCATGTCTGGCCTGCTAAAGAAAAGAATGCCTAAAAAGGTAAAATGGGAAATAGCCTGTGAATGAGCCTTTACACGGCTAAAGGAAGCACTGTGCAGTGCTCCTGTATTAGCCAATCCAGACTACAGTAAACCATTTGTAGTCCAGACGGATGTCTCAGATGTGGGTATTGGGGCAGTACTTAGCCAGGCTTCTAACCAAGGGAATGATCACCCAATAGAGTACCTCAGTAAGAAATTACTTCCCAGGGAGCAGGCTTATTCTACAGCAGAGAAAGAATGCCTTGCAATGGTGTGGGCACTGAAGAAATTAGAGCCATATCTGTACAGGCAACATTTTGAGATACAAACAGATCACAACCCCTTGGTTTGGCTGCCACAGATAGGTAAAACAAATGGTAGGTTTTTAAGATAGAACCTTGCCTTGCAGGGTTACAAAGTGACTGTTACTCACAGGGCAGGGGCAGAAAATGCAAATGCAGATGGGTTATCTTGACAGAGCAGTGAACTGAATTTGAGGAACTAATCCCATATCTAGGAATAGATTCCCCAAATTTAGACTAGGAGGGAGATACGTAATGAGATAACCTTCTACTAGTTATGAGCATATCATTTTGATATAAATATATGTTTTAGACTTCTGCTTAGGAAACAGGCCAAGCAGCAAAGCATCATGGAACATAGGATTTGAACAGAGAGAAAAGAAGTGTGTGCCCCCTTCCTGAACCTGTAAATAAACTAATTAAGAGCTTCCTTTTGATGTCTACCTGTCAAAGCCTGTGTTAGCTGATGTAACAGGTTGTAAAACTAGCCACTGCTTTGAACCTAGGAAACCTGTTATAAAAGACTGCATTGTGGCTGGCCTAGTGGTGTGGAAGGCTGAGGCAGCAATACCGTACCTCCTGCCATGCCAGCAACCCATGTTCACAGTGCAAGCGGATTGCCAGGGGATGACCGGGGAGGGAGAGGTTTGAGCATCTGGAGGACAGCTCTCCTCTCCCAGGAAGGGGTGGTTATGGAGTCTGCTGCTTTACTGGCCTCTAGCAGTGGCTGGGGGCTAATGCAATGGACCCACACAAGGGCAGGTGGAGCCAAGCAAGATGCCCAGTGTGCCACGTACAGAAGCGCGCGTGCCCCGGTCATTGGTGTCATTGCACGCTTTGGCTCCACGCTCAGGGGCGGGACAAAAAACGGAGGAGAAAAGAAGCTGACTGGCGGGATGAAGCCGGTCTGCCCACTGCACTGGGTCAGCTGGTGCCTCAATTGGTGAGAGGTGATGGCCAGAACGTCACCCAGTGGCAGTGATGGGGGGGCCAGTGGAAGGGGGCCGGTCAGCGGGGGATAAATAAGTAACAAAAAATAAATAAAAGACTGCATTTTTACGACCTCAGGAAGTAAGTCAACTATGACAGTTACCTGTGACAATTCACACAACTAAGAGAAGTGTCTTTCAGGATGTTCATCTGAAGATCACAGGGGTAACTCTGACCTGTCACAAAGCATGCTGCTCGCTAATTTCGAAAAATATAAATGTTTTTAATTGGAATGTTCAGCAGTGTGCAGTGGCATGTGACTAATTCAGTGTGCAGGAATGAGAGTGATCTCACAGCCAGCATCACCACAGAGCTGTGACCTCACAAGCTCCCCAGATATTGTCAAGTTGCTGAGGGAACATTGCATACTTGTGTTTGGACTTTCAAGAAATACTTGTGTTCTAGACTCTTAAGAAGCACTTCTACCAAAAATAGGTACAGTAATTGCAGCACTACTATTTACCAACTGAAACTGGAGTAGGATCAGTTACTCAGTATAAGGCGATTTGTTTATACTTGTCCATTTATTTTTATGACTGTACCATTAATGTTATAAGTTCTGTGTTTTGTATTTTATTTACTATTTTTAATTTTAGCAAACTCTGTTTTCCTTGAAATCCTGCCTAAGCCATTTTCTCATTTTGAATGTGAATGCTGGGACAGTGTTGATAATTCTGACATAACAGTTAAAGTGCTTATAGTGTATCACCATATGCAACAAGGTAAGAAAATAACTAGGTCTCATTTGAGTCAGAAGGGGGATTGTGAACCAGGTTGTGTGCCCACTGGGTTAAGTATTGCACTGAGTTCCTCGAAGAGGGTGTGATATCTGGACCTGTTACCTGGGCGAGCTAGCAAAAAAGGGTTCATATTTGACCCCAGGACTCAAAACTGGTAGGTGCTCGGACCCAAGACAGGCAGGAGGGTGTCCCTGTTTGTCTCCTGTTCACATATTGCACTTCAAGACTGGGCACTGTGGGAGCAGAGGGCCTGACCCCCTGGAGTGAGTTTGTGACAGTGACTATTTTGGAACAGTCTACCTGACTCTTTGGTGTGTTGTCAGAGTATGGATTTGTTTAAGGCAGGGCTGGATAAATACCTGCTAGGTAACCATAAACAGTAGTCCACTGTAAAATGGTGAGTCACTAATTGCCAACGCTACTAGCTCACAGTATTCCTATGATTTTGAATTTTTACTATTGCAATCTTCCATCAAGAATACATGAGATAGATGCCCTGACCCCTTGGAGGCAGTACCCTTTGGCAGCTGGGTGCACAGCCACCAGGCCTCTTTTTCTCAGATTTAGTGCCCAGCTGGGGGGGGCCAGGTGCTTTGGTCTGCTTGTCTAGGGTTAAGTTGATGCCCCCTGATGGCGGGGGACCCAGATTCCCCCCTTGGGGATATGATCTGGCTGCAGTCCCATCCCTTAGAGGGCAAGATGGGATGGATCTGACCCCTCTGTGGCTTCAAGCCTCCTTTTTGGTTTACCTGCTTATCCCTCAGGCATCAAGCCTGATATAAGCTGGGGAGACCATAATTTTATTGTTTATTTACTCCCTGGTCCTTTCAGGAGTGCCAACCATTTAGCAGCTCATCCTCTAGTCCAGAGCCTCTACCCATCTGGTAACCCCCCCCCCACAGGGTTTTGGGGGAGAATTCTAGGCTGAAGAGTCATTTCCTGTGACCCCCCCTCCACACCCCACTGTGCAATCTAGAAGTGGATGTTGGCTGGGTAATTTTTCAATGTTGAAGTACAAAAAGGTTTTTCTCTGTTACAATGTTTACTTGTTGGAAACTATTTTCTTCTGCCTGTCACAGTGATATGTTTTAGGTTATTACTCTGTTGGCATGCCCCTGGTCCCCCCTAGCTTGGTCATGATATTTTCATTGTCCTGATCTAAATGGCTGACCTCAAAATTCTTTCCTATAACATTTGAGGAATTAATAGCCCAGTCAGAAGAGCACATATCCTGTATGAATTGCAGCATAACAACACCATGATGGTCTTCCTGTATGAGACTCACTTGACCCGCACCCCAGAAAAAACTGAAACTAAGGCACAGTTGGGTAGGAGAGGTTTCTGCCTCTCAGTATCAGGCCCACCCTCATCGTCAAGGTGTTGTAATTTTGATACGTCATAATACTAAGGAGGCAGTATAGCGCAGTGGTTTAAGTCTCTAAGCTGCAAATCTGGAGACCTGGGTTTGAATCCCACAGCCCCCACTTGCATACTGTGTGACCCTAAGAAAGTCACTTAACTTCCTTGTGGTCCCAGGTCACAATGTAAAGAAGCTTCAGCTTAGTATGTCTCTCCTGGTTAAAAAAATAAATGCTCCACTGCAGGTGCTTAGGGTAGGCACCAACCCAGAGGGGCAGTTTATCCACATCTGGGGGAATATAGGAGATAGAGTTGTATCTTTTTGAAATTATATGCACCTAATGATGAATCTGACTGCATCTCCTTTGTGATAAGAGTTTTGGGAGATACTGTTCAAGACCCCCAGGATCTGATTGTAATTGGAAGGGATGTTAATGCTGTCATGGACCCTTCAGTAGATTGGGTGGGTTCACATGATCAGTAGTCTTCCAGGACAGGGAAGGTCATCTCTACACTGTGATTGGAATTGGGGTTGGTCGAGGCATAGCATTTTCTCCACCCTCGGGGTAGAGATTATTCTTATTATGCCCCATGACATAATGCTGTTCCAGAGCAGATTATTTTTTGGTATTAGCAAACTGATTACCTAAATTGTTGGGATGTAGTATAGGATCGATTACGATTTCTGATCTGTGCAGTTGCAGCTGACCATCTCCCCAATACCCACTGAAACATCATTGGGATGCTATCAAATGCCACCTTTTGGGGAGATCATCAAATACTCTTCTAGAGTGAAAAAAGAGAAAATAGAGACTAGATTAGACTTAGAGAATAAGATAACAGATTTGGAATTCTGTCACCAGGTCTCCCTAAGTGAGGCGGGTAAAACAGAGTTAGATCAACAAAAACAATACCTAAATCAGTTATTAGAGACCCAAATATAAGGGCAGCTCAGATACTCCAAACAAAAATACTTTGAGCATGGTACCAGAGCGGGGGAAACTTCTTGCTTGGCAGTTGTATAAAGATGCAGCCAGCAGAGCGGTGTTCTGTCTCCAAGTCTATCTTAAGGCATCTGCAGGTGTCTGCAGATAGTCTACAGTCCACAGGATATTCTGCAGAAGAGACACCAAACCAAAGTAGAAGATAACACAGTACTGCGTAGGGGTATACAAAAATAGCTTAAGATTAAGCAGCTACAGGTGGTAGGGCTGTGCAAACCTCTAAAAAGTTCTACCTCACGAACTTTGTGAGTAGAACCCAAAAAAGTTCTTCAAGGTTCTATCTGATTCTACCTGGAAGAACCAGGCTTTATCTGATTCTACCAGATTCTACTAGGAAGAACTAGGTTTTATGTGGTTCTACCAGACATAACTAGGTTCTACTGGGTATAACCAGGTTCTACAATATATAACCAAGTTCTACCTGATTCCACTTTATTGAAAGTGACACAAGTATTGTGCCTGTTTGGGAAAGTACATGTAGTTCTAAGAAGGGTATGGTTTGCAATGTTTTGGTGCATTTACATGCTGTAATATAGTGTGGAATGTCATCCCTAATATCTAGCGCAAACTAAATCTGGTTACAGCCCAAATGGTTAACCCCAATCTACTTCCTGCTAAAATAATTCAAATCCCCCCCCTCCATTGTTGGACCCAGGCACAGATAACTTGCCCATGGCTGTGGCTCTGGGCCATAACGAAATGCATGGGTGGCAGGCATCTGCTAGCAGTTTTGGGTATTACGTTATTTGGAGTAAAAATCAAATTTAGCCCACTGTTCTCCTGTTCCTCTAGTACACTCTTCCACCCTCCTCCCCATACCCTCTAAAACAATGACAACAGTACACCATTTGTCACATACTCCCTAACTCCCTCCCACCGCTTTGTCTAACCACAGAACATTTTGGCTTATACCATATATGGTAGGGGCAGCTGGCAAGTACCACTTCCAGATATGAGAGACAAAAGAAGCTCTTTCTGACAGATTGGTCAGATGCAAGTGCAACAAAGGAAGGTGAGAGAGTGTCCAATGAAGGGAAAGGAGGAATGGAGGAGGAAGGGAGCTAATTTATTTTTCATTTTCTTCAGTAGCAGTCATTCTTGGTGAAGAAGGGTGGTAAAAGTTAGCTAAAAGCAAAAGTGTTTGGAGAAAGTTATCTATGTGGTATCACTAAGGAGAAGAGTGTGAGAGGGATGTGTGTAGGTGTAGTTGAAGGGTTGGTATTGGCATACTTGGGTGCTTGGTTGATGGAGGATGGGAATCAGAAGAAGGCGCTTGATAGAAATGGGAAAGGGGGGGAGGTGCCGGATATATTCATCTTTAATCAAAATAATGAAAATAAATCATAAGTCTACTTTCAGCAATTTTTCCTTATGGTGCCAGCTATGGGGTTGAGGATCTAACAATGGAGAGTAGATTATATTTACATAGATACATAGACAGTGTCGGCAGATAAGGGCCTATGGCCCACCCAGTCTGCCCATTTGAGCTTATAAGTTCAGTTTGTTTTCCTAGAAGTCTATTTCCCCTTACCCCTGACCTCTAGAATTCCTTTATGTCTATCCCATGCATTCTTAAATCCCATGATTGTTTCAGCCCCCACCACTTCCTCTGGCAGGGTGTTCCACTTGTCCACCACCCGTTCTGTGAAGAATTTCTTTCTCATGTTTCCTCTGAATCGTCCTCCCTCCAACTTCATCCCATGCCCTCTAGTCCTGAAACATCTTTTTCGCTTAAAAATAGTGTTTTCCTGCACCCTGTTCCTCCCTGTAAGATACTTGTATGTCTCTATCATATCCCCTCTCTCCCTCCTCTCCTCCAGGGAGTACATGTTCAGTTCCTTCAACCTGTCTTCATAGGACTTGTGATGCAATCCATGCACCATCTTTGTTGCCCTCCTCTGAACCTTCTCTACCCTGTCTATGTCCTTACGTAGGTATGGTCTCCAGAACTGTACACTGTACTCCAGGTGGGGCCTCACTAGTGTCTTGTATAGCGGAATTATGACCTCTCCTTTTCCTGCTGGTGATGCCCCTGCCATACATCCCAGCATCCTATTTGCTTTACCTGATGCCTTGTCACACTGTTTCCCCACTCTTGAGGTCATCAGAGATGACAACCCCAAGATCCCTTTCCTGCTTGGTGCATGCTATATCCTCACCCCCAACTGATATATTGTGCCTGGGTTTTGTGCCCCATATGCATTATCTTGCACTTCTTTGCATTGAATTTCAACTGCCAAACCCTTGACCATTCTTCAAGTTTCTGCAGGTCCCTTCTCATTCTGTCTACACCCTCTGGTGTGTCTACTCTGTTACAGAGCTTTGTGTCATCAGCGAACAGTGAAATTCTGCCTTCTAGATCCTGTGCAATGTCACTGATGAAGATGTTGAATAGGACCGGTCCCAGCACCGATCCCTGTGGTACCCCACTGGTCACTCTTCCCTCTGTGGAGTGACAGCCATTACCACCACCCTCTGTGTCCTGCCACCCAGCCAGTTACCTACCCACCACTACTGTCCTGCCCACACCATATTCCCCAGTTTGTGTAATAGTCTTCTATGTGGCACAGTGTCAAAGGCCTTGCTGAAGTCCAGATAGGCCATGTCCACTGCCCTCCCGATCCACCTCCTAGTCACCCAGTCAAAAATTCAATGAGGTTGGTCTGACCGGCCTCCCCTGGTGAAACCATGCTGCCTTGGGTCCTGTAGTCCATTGACAACCAGATGTTCCACCAATCTCTCCTTCAGTAGTGCTTCCATGATCTTTCCCACTACCGGGTGAGGCTGACTGGTCTGTAGTTCCCTGCTTCCTCTTTGTTCCCACTTTTGTATAAAGGGACTACATCTACATCTGCTGTCCTCCAGTCTTTGGGTACCTCCCTGTTTCCAGTGATTGGCTGAACAGGATAGCCAGAGGTTCAGCCACCACCTCTCTTAGTTCTTTAAGGACCCTGGGTGCACCCATCTTGTCCCATTGCTTTATCAGCTCTTTTACTTCCAGTTCCTTCAGGACCCTTTTTCGTGTAAAGGGACTTGTGTCCATTTCTGCACCATTCTCACCCCTTGTACTCCCTTCAGACCCATTACCCCCCTCTTCCTTAGTAAAGACTGAGCAGAAATACCTGTTCAATATGTCAGCTTTACTGTTGTCATCCTCCACTCGGCTCCCATCCTCCCCCTTCAGTCTCACTATCCCTCCCTTTGTCTTTCTTTTTTCCCTTATGTACCTGTAAAATGTTTTGTCCCCTTTACCCACTGATTTTGCAATGTGTTCTTCTGTCTGAGCTTTGGCTTCCCTTACTGACTTCCTGCCTCCCTTTGTTTCTCCTGGTACTTCTCCCTATCCCCTTCTGCCTGTGTCTTTTTGTATTGCCTGAATGCAATCTTTTTGGCTTTCACTTTCTTTGCTACCTCTTTGGAAAACCATAATGGTCTCCTCTTCCTTTTCCTCTTGCTAACCTGCTTAATGCATAATTCTGTTGTTCTTATAATCCCCATTTTAAATACTGCCCACTGTTCCTCAACCCCTGATTCCTGTCCCATTCCCCTTAATGCCTCTTTCAAGTATCTCCCCATTTTCCCAAAATCTGCCCCCCTAAAATCCAGGATACGTGTTTTTGTGTGGTTTGGTTCTGCTCTTTCTGTGATTTCAAACCACAATGACTGGTGGTCACTGTTCCCCAGGTGCTCCCCCACTGTTACCCCCATCACACTGTCCCTGTTTGTGAGCACAAGGTCCAGTATTGCCTTCTGCCGAGTTGGTTCCATGACCAGTTGCTTGAGAGAGGCACCCTGAAGAGTCAGGATAAATCTGCTCCTAGTTGGCGCTGCTGCTGGGATGCTCCAGTCCCGTCTGGTATATTGAAGTCTCAACCAGTACTACCTCACCCGTGTCTGCCATCCTTTGGATGGCTAGCATCAACTCCTATCTGTTTCTTCCTCCTGGGCTGGTGGTCTATAGATCACACCTGTCGGATGGCTGTCCCATTTTCCTTTCCAGCTTAACCCACAGTATCTCTCCCCATTTTGTTCCTCCTGGATCTGTGTGGCCCTTATGTCATTTTCACATACAGTGCCACTCCTCCTCCCTTCCTGCCTGCTCTGTCTCTTCTGAATATGTTGTAGCCAGGTATGGCCATCTCCCAGTCATGGTTATCATTACACCAGGTTTCAGTGATGGCCACAATGTCCAAGTCTGACTGTACCATGACAGCCTCCAGATCTTCCATCTTGTTGCTAAGGCTCCTGGCATTTGCACACATGGCTTTCCATGATTTGACCTCCTAGACTGCTTCACTGTTCTACTCCAGCCCCTCCTTGGTTGTCATTTATCCCTGGTTCTCCTTGCTGTCTGCCCTTCTGCTGAATTTTGCCCCTTTTCTGCTTATCCACCTTTTGGACACTAATCTCCATCTTTTGCACACTGCTTTGCAGAGATAGCCCTCCTCTAGTTCACTGGTTCCACTGCTAGCTGTGGGGATGAGCAAGTAGGTACCGTCCTTGCTGGCCTGCCACCCCCTTTGCTAGTTTAAATGCTTGTCAATGTAGCATTTAAACTTATCATTGAGTCTTGGATTCCCTCCAGGATGGATGCAGGCCGTCAGGCTTGAACAAACCTCCATCCCTCAGGTGGGTCCCCAGTCACAATGAATCAAACCCTTCCTCACAGCACCAGTTCTTCAACCATGAGTTAAAGTTCCTGGTGCATGCACTCCTATGCTCTCCCTTGCCTCTCACAGGTAGTACTTCTGAGAAAGTGACAGAAGTAGCTACTTGCTTGAGACCCCTCCCCAGTTTCCTAAACTCTTCCTGAACTTCCTTTGGCTCCCCATTTGCCAAGTCATTAGTACCTAGGTGGATAATGACATCCAGCTCACCCTCCCGTCTTGCCTTCCCAGTGTAAGAGGAAGTGGCCCAGCATCTGGACTTGGAGTTGGGTGGTTAGAGAAAGAGCAGGGATTTATTATTTTTATTCTCGTGATGGTCATTCAGTACATGGGAACATTCTTTTTTGAATTCTAGACTTTTATTCTCATTTTCCATGTTAGGATGAAAACAGGATATAACTGGAGAATGGCTCTGTCAGGATCAAAGCCTCGGATGTGTCCTTAGGTCCAGCACTGAAAAAGAGAAGGGAAAGTGGACACTGAAGCAGAAATAAAAAAAATGTAATCCCCAACTGGACCTTAAGAGAGACCATAACAACCTATTAAATTTTAAATCTGCAGTTAACAGAAATGCCAATAAAACTAAAAGGCTGAAAAACTGTGTGAAACTAATGTGTAGTCATTGTTATGGTTGTTTTAGCAGAACAGTTTGCAGTGTCCCTTCAACTGCTGGTGCTGGGTTGGGCCTCAGTGGCACATGACAGAGCCAGCAGTAGACAGTTGTTTGAGAAATGATTGGAACTTAAGGAAGAGGAAGAGAAAGAGGAGACAGGAGGACCCACCAGTGGAGTAGAAAGAGTAGCAGCTAGAAGCAACAGAATCTGTTGTCATTGTTGTCATCCTCTGTGCAACATGCCATCTGGGTGCTGTCAGCCTGCATACATTTTTGACAGTATGGGCCCGATATTCAGAAGTTTGCGTGGGTGCTAACCAGTGTTTGCCTGCACAAACTGGGCTTTAGGCTGGAGCCCAATACTGAACAAGCTCTGCTGCGCCAGCAAACAGGGGTAGTGCCCATGCAAACCAAATGGGGGTATGCAAGTAGTGGTGTGCGGGCAGGAATATCGGCGCAAGCCAATGTTCATCAGAATTGCATGGCACAAGGTTTGCATTCTCCTTTTACACCATGCAAATACCAACGATGAAAACCTCCCCTTATTCCACACAACCCTAGCGGCTGCTGGAGGTAATGCAGCCAACCAGCGGTTGGCCGCTGGGAAGCATTCCACCCTGTAATCCATCCCCCGTCTGCCATATTAAAAAAAAAATTCCTGGTGCCAGTAGTCCCCCCAGTCTCCAGCCACATATGAAAAATAAAAGCCCCTGGTGCCAGTGGTCCCCCAACCCTCCAATCCCCAGCTCAAACTGTACAATACTGTACAGTACAGTTCCCTGGTGGTAGTGGTCCCCCCTTCCTCTGATCACCAATCCCAAATGGAGCAACAATGGGGAAACATCAAAACCACCATCACAGAGGCAACAAGCGTTTGTGTGAAGCAAATAAATCAAAACAAAAGAAAAAAACACTATGGTTCTCAAAAGAAGTGGCAGGGAAGGTTAGGGAGAAAAAGATAGCATTCAGGAAGTATAAGGAAACACAGAAGGAGCAGGACAGAGTACTGTACCAGTTAAAGCAGAAGGAAGTGGGGAAGGTAGTCAGAATAGCAAAAGCCCAAACCAAGGAAAAGATAGCCAACTCGGTTAAGAAGTTTACAGGTACATTAGGGAGTAAAGAAAGACTAAGGCAGGGATACTGAGGCTGAATAAAGAGAAAGGTGGCTGGGCAGAGAGTGACAGAGAAAAAGTAGGGATACTGAATGAATATTTCTACTGAGTATTCACAAAGGAAGAGCATGGGGAGATACTTAATCCAGTCAATAGAAGCACTCTGGATGGGGGGTTAATATTAGTCCTTTCACAGAAGAAAGGGTTCTGAAAGAACTCCTATAACTGAAGGTGGATAAAGCAATGGGGCCTGATGGGATTAACTCCAGAATTCTAAAAGAACTAAGGGAAGAACTAGTAACGCCACTGACTACCCTTTTTAATAAATCATGGTAGGATGGTGTGCTACCTGAGGACTGGAGGAGGGCAGATGTGATTCCCCTTGACAACAGTGGGAGCAAGACAGAGGCAGGAAACTACAGACCTGTCAATTTGACCTCTGTGGTAGGGAAAATGATGGAATCACTTCTGAAGGAAAGAATTGTTGAGTACCTAGTGGCCAGTGGGGCATAGGACCCAAGGCGGCATGGATTCACAGCAGGAAGGTCATGTCAGATGAATCTAATTGATTTCATTGACTGGGTGACTAAAGTAGTAGACCAGGGAGGGGTTGTGGACAAGGCCTACCTAGACTTTAGCAAGGCATTTGACACAGTCCGGCACAAAGGATTAATAAACAAATTAGCCAGCCTAGGAGTGGGTCCCAGAAAGGTAGCCTGGGGAAAACACTGGCTGGACAACAGGAAACAGAGGATAATAGTAAATGGAGCTCACAGTGAAGAAAGGGGGGGTTACTAGTTGGGTACTGCAGGGTTCGGTACTGGGGCCGGTCCTTTTTAATGTCTTTATAAGTGACATTGCAGAAGGACTGGAAGGAAAAGCATGTCTCTTTGCAGATGACACAAAGATCTTCAACAGGGTTGATATGCAAGGTGAGATGGAAAGGATGAAAAGGGACTTGGCAAGGTTGGAGAAATCATCAAATGTATGGCAGCTTAGATTCAACGCAAAGAAGTGCAAAGTAATGCACCTGGGAAACAAAAACCCAGGGGAAGAGTACACAATGGGGGATGAGATACTGACAACAACAAAAATGGAAAGGAAGCTAGGGGTAGTCATATCAGATGACCTAAAGGTGGACAAGCAATGTGAGAAGGCAGTAAGGTGGGCTGGGGGGATACTGGGATGCATAGGGAGAGGCATCACCAGTAGAAAACAGGAAGTTGTCCCTCTGTACGGACAGTTGGTAAGACCACATCTGGAGTACTGTGTACAGTTTTGGAGACCCCATCTCCGCAAAGACAAAGACAGGGTGGAGGCTGTCCAGAGGAGGGCAACCAAAATGGTGCAGGATCTGCACCAGAAGACATATGAAGAAAGACTAAAGGAGCTTAAGATGTATTGCCTCGAGGAAAGGAGGGAGAGGGGGGACATGATATAAACTTTCAAATACCTCAAGGGAATCAACAAAGTCCAAGAGGGTAGCATCTTTCAGAAAAAAAATGTGCAAGAAAAAGGGGGCACACTTTGAAGATAGATGGGGGATGGCTCAGAGGTAATGTGAGGAAGTATTTCTTCACAGACAGGGTTGTAGATGCATGGAACAGCCTTCCTGAGGAGGTCGTGGAGTCAAAAACAGTGGGATAATTCAAGAATGCATGGGACAGACATAAGGCAATTCTAGTGGGGGGTAGGAGGAAGTAGGCTGTTAGTTAACTAGGATCTGCAGCTTATCCATTAGGCAGGGAAATGAGCAGACTAGGTGGGCCAAGTGGTCCTTATCTGCCATCAGATTCTATGTTTCTGTGTTTCTATAATCCCTGGTGCTAGTGGTCCCCCTCCCCAGATCATCACAAGCTCCAGCTGTACAATAAAAAGAATCCCTGTCCTATAAACACGAGGCACACTCCTTGCCTGTACATATGGCAGCCAGCCGAGGAGGTGTGAGGAGGGCTATGTCAGTGGCTGTAGGCACCCGCAGCACCGCAGATACAGATAAGGTGAGTGGGGGGGTGCCCCGTGCTGTGGTGGGGGGGAGCCACTGGACACCACGGATATATATTTTTTAATTCCCAGCTAGCAGTGGGGGGTTGGGGGCACTAGCACAAGAGATTTTTTTTCCCAGTGAGGGGCTGATGGTCGGAGGGTGGGTGGGGGCCACTACCACCAAGGATTCTTTTTATTGTACAGTTGGGGCTTGCGATCAGAGGGGGGAACCACTAGTACCATGAATTATAATTGCCCAGTTGGAGCTGGTGATTGGAGGGAGGGGGGACCACTACCACAGGGAAACTGTATTGTACAGTTGGGGCTGGGGAATGGAGGGGGGACCACTAGCATCAGGGATAGCTACAGTTATCCTGGCCTGGAGAGGGGACAACACCACACTACCTGCCTCTGCCACTCAAGCAAATCGGCCCATAATGGTCATGCAGATGGCCCCTTAATGCCTTACATGCCCAATGGGCTCATTTGCATGGGTACCTTTGAAACTTGCAGATAGCGTTCTGACACTGTCAGCTCTTGGTGCCAACTTCGAGAGCCATGTCATGGCAGACTTAGCAGTGCCCCAACATTAGCCCTATATTCATTTAGGTAGCTCCCAACTGAATATAACATCCTCAGACCCCTGGGCAATTGCAAAGCCCAATGCAAATATTTTCGCTATGCCTTGCACCTATCTGAATATTGAGCCATTTATGTTTTTAAATTTTGTCAGGTTCATTTTTTAAAAAGTGAGCCTCTCCACATTTTTTGTGAAAAGACATGTTCTGTTGTCATTCACTATTGGTATAGCAGCACTGAAAATTCTATCTGTATATGTGCTGGAGGGTGGGTAACTGAGGTATTAAGTGGCAATCTCAGTTAAAGAAAGCCACATTGATTTCTTCTGGTGCCAGTATAGTAGTGGTTCATCACCTGCAGTGAGGTATATCATCTCCTCCACATAAACCTTCACCATTTTTGTAGCAAGGACTTTCTGATACCACAATAGCTGAATGAGCCTTTCCAGCTGTTTTTATCAACCCAAAGTCTGACAACATGTTTCACAGAGGGTTGTCTTCCTGTGACGTAGCAGCAATCACCCCGGTAGCACCAGCAGTTCTGGTTGGTGTTTGGCAGCCAAAAACATCAGTAGTGGTGGTACCAGTAGCAGCAGAAACAGCAGAATGTATTCCCTACCTCGCCACCAGATTTTGTTCAGATTCTGAATGTGGCCATAATGGCACTGATGATTTCATACTTTTCTCAACTATGCATGCTGACGCTTTGTTCACAATAATATTCCAAGTTCTCAAAGTCATGTGGTTGGAAGAATGTTTCAACTGTGTCCTTAAACCGTGGATCCAAAAGTGTGGCCAAAATGTAATGTTCAGCTCTGCACAAGTTTACAATGTTCTAGTCAATCAGGAAGGCATTTATTTTTCCCACAAGTGATGCAGCACTGATTTCATCATTTCCAAGAAACTGATTCGAGACACTCCAGTCTCAGTTAGATGAGTGCAATTAAAAGTGGTATCTGGTTTAGAGCAGCATCAATGGTGCTTACTACTCTGGTAGCCTCCTTAAAAGGTTTAAAGACACAACCCACATTCTCCATGAGACACCACTGATTGGGGCCGATATTCAAGTCTCCTTTCCCAATGCCATGTTGGATTGCATGTTGGTGGATGGCTATCTGTTGTTTAAGCATTCTCTGCATCATGTAGTACGTGGAATTCCATCGGGTAAGAACTTCTTATACCATCTGATGGAGAAGGAGGCTATTTTCCACCTGAATCTGCTGCGACAAGCTAAAGTGAGTGTGCACTGTACAGGTGGCTGCAATTAAGTTCTAAATATTTCTGTCACTATTGGTGAAGTCTTTCACTATCAAGTTTATAGTTTGCAAAGCATGGTACATGTGTAAAGTTATCCAGCCTTACTGCTTTCATGATATTTGAAGTTGTCAGACACTATAAACCCTGGTTGCAAGGACTTTGGACTCAACCACTCACCAGACATTTCTTGAAGGCCCTCTACACAATTTTCCACTTTGTGGTCTTTTCCCGATCCATAAATGCATAATACTGCCTGCCTGCGAACTGTAAAAGTCCCAAGCATCTTGGTGCTGCTGCTACTGAGAGTGCCACTAGATGATTTGGAGGAGGAACATAAGGAGGGAGAAAAGTTTACGCAATGGCTAGTCACAGCCTTATAATCAGTCATCTGGCCACTGGTCTATATATCTGTGCTGACAGGAACCTTTCTGCCTACTGAACCTTTTACAGCATCAGACACATCTTTCCAAGCAGGGTCATGTAAAAATGGGATAGCAACAGTTGTGAAATAGGTCTGATTGGGCACCTGGTACTTTGCCGCTGTGATTTCAATAAGTGCCTTAAAATCTGTGTTAGCCACAAAGGAAAATGGGAGCAAGTCAGTGGCTATCATCTCCCCAACTGCCTTTGTTAATCGCTTTGCCTCAGGTGTGTTAGGCTTATGTAGCCCCCACCTTCCCAATATCTAGGCGACAGCATGTTCCGGGGAAGGGGGACCCAGACTCAGAACCTCACCAAGCACTTCTCAGGACAATAGCAGCATTTGAAATGGGTTTTCTTACCTTGAGACATCTTCAACCCACCATCTCTGAGCCCTAAATGTGGATTACTTCTCCCAGTAGATCAGACCAGAAGTGGACCGAACAGTTCATCTTCAGGCATCTCACCCACCAGTCCTGGAGCAAGAGGGCACAGGGAAAACAAAATGCTTTAAGACCCCAGGGGAAACTGGAAATCCCTAAAAATGAAAGGACCTGTTATTTCATTTAAATTTTTCATTGGAAACGATCAAACTGGACTCCGGTTTCTTCCCAAAACAAATCAAATTTATTCTCCTGAACTCTTTAAAGATTACAAGAGCTCAGGGTTTCAGTTACTTTTAAAGCTTAACAGATTTCAGATCATAGCACCCACCAAAAACAGACAGATATCAATGGCCATATATTTTAACCATTTATTTTAGAAAAAAGCTGTACAAAATATACATTTTAGATTCAAGAAAAGGAACTAACATTTCGCAAGGACAATGCCCTGCTTCATCAGAGCACACCAATTTATCCTGGTGGTCTGTTTTTTGTTGTTGAATTGGGCTTTTAAAGCTTTAAGTAAACAGCTCCATGGGGCTAACTTTTTACATCGAGCCATCAAATAAGCAAGAAAGTAATGGACATTTCGTAGGCGTAGCTTTTCCGTCTAACAGAACCAACTGCAAGCACTTTACTTAGGACCAGAAATTTGCACTCGACTTTTTCCCAGAAGCGTGAAGCTCCCACTAAACCACTGGCACTGGTAAGTACCTGGAACTTTGTTACTGTCTCACTTTACACAGAGCTTCACCTCAAAAACTGGTCTCTTTCCTGAATGTTCACTTCCTCTGCTTAAGTACCTCCACCAGGGGGAGTGATGTGCTCCTCTGATGCCACCGAACTATTTCATGTGTGGGGTGCAAGTTTCATAGCCTGCTAATTCCACATCTGCCTCTTCATAAAACACTGTTCACTTTATTCAGTTTAGCTCTTGCCCTGGACCGGCCTGGTCCCTAGTGCTTTTTCTCTCTCTACTGGCTCCCGAAGCTCTCCCTGAAGCTGAGCCTCCCATAGCAGTCACAGTGGTGCCTTCACTTCTGAATCCTTGTTGCCCAAGCTCAGCCATGGCCTAAATTGACCTAAAGGCCTACTCCCTCAATGTAGGCCCCAGGACCTGCCCCCAACACACGGGAAATGACAGGCCTCATTGAGTCCAGGCCATCACCCACTCCCATCTTCCTCACCAAGCCAAAGTACCACTGAGGAACAGAACCAGAGGAAGTTGCCACCAGCCCCCAATCCCCTGGAGAGGCCCTGCCACAACCTCTACATCCCCCGATGGTTTAAAAGACCCACTTCCTGATTCTGAGCCCAATGCCCCCATGCTACTACTCTATCTGCCCTCCATACTACCTGGATGCTCTACCATCCAGTCCCAAGGGGACCCAGGACCCAAATGACCACAACTGCCTTTCTGCTTACCTCCCTCAGAGCACCCAAAACCCAGGAACCTGGCGCTCCACCACCGAAACTGCCAACCTGCCTAACAGGAGGGGCCTCCCTCCACGACTGCCCTACTGCAGATCTCGCTGATCTCTCCCTGAACTCTCTCCCAACCCTTCTATATATAGCCACTCAAATTGCTGCCCCCAAGTGGCAGCAAGCAGAAAATACACCCTCCAGTGCACCATAAATCCCTAAGCATGGGGAGGGGCCCTAAGAGTGAGCCATAAGCCCTCCCAAGATGAGGGCTTACATTCTCCCCCCGCTTAAGAAACCATTCCCTCCTGGGAATGGAGGCAGAGGGCCAAATAGGCCCTCCAACCAACAAGCCAGGTATGCGCACTCCCCAGCATGCTGGAGGGAGAACCCACTAAATTGACCTAAAGGGGTACAACCCTCCCAAGCTACCACCAAACCTCTCTGAAACCCAAAAAGAAATCCTACCTTACTTACCTGTGCCAGGAGGTCCTAAAACTTTAAACCACCATTTGGAAAACTTTTTAAATACTTTTGAACATTAGATACATTTCTGATCATCACATTTATATATGTATTGAGGTAGATTAAGTTGCAGCTCCCCTGGTTCCCCCTTATACCATCCATCAAATTGGATAGAAAAACTCCAAAACTTTAACACCATTACATTTTCAATATTCACTCACACACGCATGCACTCTCACACTCACAAAAGGCAGAGATTAAAATCCCAGCCTTACTTAATAAAGCAATTACATAAAAATAAATCTCTTAAATTTAGAATCACTGTCATTAGTTTTCTTTTGAAACAACATTAAAATTATTATTGTCCTTGATGCTCAAAGTTATTAATTTAAATGGTTACCAGGAAACACCAACAGTTTCAAATCAGCACTTGCTCCAGTGAACAGTCTTCCTGGCACAGTTCACAGTTTGCTGGGGCTCAAATGGCAGGACCTCCACCTTGTGGAAAATAGAAGTCAGGATGAAGCTTCGTTGTAAGGTCCCCAAACAAGTCTTTGGCAATGATGTAATATTTTATCCAGCATCATGCCAAGTCCTGCACAAGTACAAAGTTCTTAAACAAAGTCAAGCCAGATCAAGGTGCAGTGTGACACATGGCATGTGCTTTCTGGAATAGCTGCTGGGATGGTTGATCACAACTTCCAGGCCTGGACTGCAGTTTTTGTAGCTGATCCTTGTATACCCACTCCTCTCGCATTTTCTCGATCACATCCACATTCTTTCGGACACATGTAGATAATCTGCTGAAGGATATTCAAGGTGGATCCTCCTCCTTATCCACCATTCTGCCTGGGATCATTTGGGTGGCTCCCTTCCACTGGTGCTCCTGGCCAGTCCTGGCTCCAGCCATGTTTCATTCCAGTAGGTAACATTAAGAGGGTCACTTCTCATTAGTCCATCCATCCTGATTCTCAGGGCTTTAGCATGTACCAGCATACTTGGGGTTCTGTCTGCCAGGTTGATTACAGGGCGGTGAAAAGGCCGGGGAATGGCTCGCTGAACTTCATAATCAACTAATCAAAATTTTTTAAACAGCAGCTTCTCCTTATCAAACTCTGTCTCGTCTAGTATCTCCTCTCTATCAATGGACAATCCAGCCACTCCTAGCTTGATTACGGACAAGTTTTTACTGAAGGAGACACCTCTGATTTTACTGAAAGGGCCAGTGGGCTGCTGCCAGACAGGGACACTAGCGGGGACCCCCTGGGCCCTGGGGTCACCCAGTGGACTTCGCAGGTCCCTGCCCCTCCCTCTGCCATGGGGATAGCAGGCAACCAATGACAAGGAGCTGGGCAGACATTGGTGCTGCTTTCCACCCTCCTCTTCCACTGCTTCTACAACCACGTCAGGGGAAGGATCTCTTTGCTTTTTCCCCCTCATCTCCTCTGTCCAGCAATGTAAGCTTTTTAAGGGACCCAGCCTCTGTACTCCCTTGAGACCATACGGATGGTGGTCCCCCCAAAGCACTGGAGGAGTATCCCCAGTGGAAAATGGGCAGAATGTGATCAAATGTTCCTCCAGGGGCAGAGCTGGATCAAATTGTACACATTGGCAGACTAATTACACCTTCTACCCTATATACACATCAAATGCATCTCTCATCTGCTTGACCTCTCCCTCCTGAATTTCATAGCCAGGTCAGGAGTGAAATAGGCACCATAGTCTGTGGTTTTTCTGGGGGAGCAATCTCTTCCGACTTAAATCCTCTGCCAGCCATCTTGTAACTCCAACTCATCAAATTGCCTTCCAACCCTTTCATTCTTTAATTCTGGCAAAGAGGAGAACAAAGCTATTTAGAAATAAGGCCTCTCTTCCTTTGAAACACTGCTCAGGAGTTTTTAACCAAGCTGCCACTCTCTCCAAATGTCTTTACAAAATGGCACCAAGCTCACAGCCCTTTTTTTCCCTCCACGCACCATCAGCCAATCAGAGAGGCTATGGGATGCATGTGACCCACCAGTCACATATGAGCACCAAAGACTAGATGAAGGATACAGGCCTAGCCATCCGGAATGGCCCACCCCACGCCACCACCCTTTTAAAACTGCATCACAAGGCCTTGACCTAAAGTGGCCGGTCCCTCCAGCTCCTCCAAACTCTAAAAGGGGAAAATTCACCTGCTGGGGTCAAGAAAGATATCCTGGATGAGCCCCCACAATCTGTAGCCCCCCCTTCCCAATGTCTAGGGGTCAGCATGTCCCGGGGAAGGGGGCCCCAGACTCAGAACCTCACCAAGCACTTCTCAGGATAACAGCAGCATTTGAAATGGGCTTTCTTACCTTGAGATATCTTAACCCACCATCTCTGAGCCCCAAACAAGGATTACTTCTCCCAGCAGGTCAGACCAGCAGGCAGACCGAACAGTTCATCTTCAGGCATCTCAGCCACTGGTCCCAGAGCAAGAGGGTGCAGGGAAAACAAAATGCTTCAAGACCCTAGGGAAACCGTGGAAATCCCTAAAACTAAAGAATTTGTTATTTAATTTAAATCCTTTATTAGAAATCATCAATCTGGACTCCAGTTTCTCCCCAAAACAAATTAAATGTATTCTCCTCAACTCTTTGAAGGTTACAAGAGCTCAGGGTTTCGGTTACTTTAAAAGCTTTAAGTAAATAGCTCCATGGGGCTAACTTTTTACATCGAGCCATCAAATAAGAGAGAAAGCAATGGGCATTTCTTAGGTATAGCTTTTCCGTCTAACAGAACCAGCAGCAAGCACTTTACTCAGGACCAGAAATTTGCACATGACTTTTTCCCAGAAGCGTAGAGCTCCCACTAGACCACCGGCACTGGTACAGTAAGTACCTGGAATGTTGTTACTGTGTCACTTTACACAGAGCTTCACCTCAAAAATTGGGCTCTTTCCCAAACGTTCACTTCCACTGCTTAAGCACCTCTACCGGGGAAGCGATGTGCTCCTCTGATGCTGCCGAGCTATTTCATACTCAGGGTGCAAGTTTCACAGCCTGCTAATTCCACATCTGCCCCTTCACAAAACACTGTTCACTTTACTCAATTTAACCCTTGTCTTGGATTGGCCTGGTCCCTGGTTCTCTCTCTCTCTCTCTCTCTCTCTGGCTTCCGAAGCTGTCCCTGAAGCTGAGCCTCCCAAAGCAGTCACAGTGGCACCCTCACTTCTGAATCCTTGTTGCTTGAGCTGAGCCATGGCGTATATTGTCCTAATAGCCTACTCCCTCAATATAAGCCCCTGGACCTGCCCCCAGCACAAGGGAAATGACAGGCCCTATCGAGTCCAGGCCACCACCCACTCCCATCTTCCTCACCAAGCCGAAGTGCCACTGGAGAACAGAACTGGAGGAAGCTGCCACCAATCCCCAATCCCCTGTAAAGGCCCAGCCACAATCTCTATAGCCCTCTATGGCTCAAAAGAGCCGCTCCCTGATTCTGGGCCCAACGCCCTGGGGTCCTACTCTACCTGCTCTCCAAACTACCTGGATGCTCTACCACCCAGTCCCATGGGGACCCAGGACCCAAACAACCACAACTGCCTTTCTGCTCACCTCTCTTGGAGCCCCCAAAACCCTGGAACCTGGCACTCTGCCACCAAAACTGCCGACCTGCCTAAGAGGAGGGGGGCCCCCCTCCACAACTGCCCTGCAGATCCCGCTGATCTCTCCCTGAACTCTCTCAGACCCCTCTATATATAGCCACCTAAACTGCTGCCCCTAAGTGGCGGCAAGCAGAAAATACACCCCCAGTGCACCAGAAATCCCTAAGCACAGGTGGTTCCCTAAGGGTGAGCCATAAGCCCTCCTGTGAGAGGGGGGGGTTACACTTATATTTCTGTGATCGCTCAAAAGAGTTTTTCAAAGAAATTTGATGGCCAGTACACAGGCTGAAATCACCACATTTTGGGGGGTGCTTCCTTTGACTTTTACCTCCATGAGGAGTGGACGTCATGGTCAGGGATGGTATCCAACTCCTCTTAGGTTGTGGTGGTGGACTCAAAGGGTTATCAACCAAGAAACTGAAGACGCTGTGCTTTGACTGGAAGGCAGACTTTCATCATCCTCCCCCAACCCGACCAATTACTTCCTCACATTGGTTAACATCCATGTCAGCTTCCTCCTCATCTGAGTGCAACAGCGTAACATATTCTGCGTGTTGCTTTTGTGTGTTTTGATACTGATACTGATGAGACTTGTTCATATGTCTTATTGTCAATGTTCCCATCCGAGTCCCTGCTTTACCATGACTTTTGTTTTGCATAATTCATAAACTACATGGTTGCAAGATGATTTATCTTGTGTGAAAAAAATTCCCCAGATGTTACAGAATTTGTTGCACTGCTACTTATGGGGAATGGATGTGCACCACCACTACTTCCACCACCACAGCTAGCAGCACTGCCAGTGTCTGATGTCTTTCTTTTTCAAACTGCATGCCTTTTTGACACACAACCTCTCCCACTAGCTCAACTGATTGTCTTTCAACTCCTCTGGAACTGTGTGCTTCTGCTGTCCTTTGTTTTTACCCCTGTATGTGTGGGTGTCTCATTATGCCCTACTATCATTTTTTTACCACCACAGTCCTTCCTATTAAGCTTTTTTGTTGGTCCTGAATTCCTCCTCCATCACATTCCTCAGAACTACTGCTACTTCACAGATTGACTGCCACTTTAGGTACTACAAACTCAGGATCTGTGCCACTGATGTTCTCCTCACTGTCGCTGTCCATGCCTGTTTCCTCCTCCTCTTCATCCATCTCACTGCCTACTAAAATTGGCTGCCACTCTATGACAGCCCTTGTGCTCATCCTCTGAGTACCACAAAGAGTTACTTCTACAATGCCATGCATTTTCTGCACTATTACTGTAGCCTCATTGCATTCGAAGCGCTGCTACCTTTTTTTTAGCATGCATGGTTTTGTCTAAAAGCTCCAAAATATGTTCCTCCTGTCTTTCCACAATTACAATGATTGTTTCTAATGATTTTTTTTAATAGCAAATAGTGGGGATGTTGAGGTGCAAACACCAGGAAATTTATTCTCAAACAGGTCAATAAAGCACTAGTGAGTGCATTGAGCTAAGCAGTGAAAACACAACTAAATTTATTCACAAACAGGGCAATAAAGCACATAGTGGCTGCATCGATTTATACAGTTGTGAACACAGGGAAATGTATTCCTAATGAGGTCAATAAAGCACCTAGTGGTAGGTGCATCAGGTGAATAAGCCCAAACAGGGCAATTAACTAGAGTACATCACAGTTGCTGTGAGTGCAAACACAGGGACGTTTATTCCCAGTCAGGGCAATAAAGCACTAGTGGGTGCATCGAGTTAAGAAGTGAAAACACAGGGGAAATTTATTCCCAAACAGGGCAATAACCCAGTTAGTGGCTGCATCGAGCTGAACACTGGAGAATAATCACAAACTGGGCAATAATCTAGACTATGGGAAATTTATTCCCAAACAGGTCAATAAAGCACTAATGGGAGAATTGGGTAAAGTAGTGAAAACACAGGAACATTTATTCAAAAGAGTTCAATAAAGCACTTTGTGATTGCATCAAATGTGGACATGGGATAATAACCCCAAGCTGGACAATGAATAAACTAGAAAAAGGGACATTTTTCCTAAACAAGCCACTAAAACTCTCTCTCTCTCTCTCGCTCTCTCTCTCTCTCTCTCTCTCTCTCTCCCTCTCTCGCCTCTCTCTCTCTCTCTCTCTCCCTCCCTCCCTCCCTCCTCTCCCTCCTGACGGAGTAGTAGCTGAGCAGGCTGCAAAGAGCATAATAAATTATACAATTGTTGCTTTCATGCTTTGCTTGTTTCATTTTTATTAGTTTTTATAGACTGTGTAGACTTAGCCTTTAGTTTGTACTGTGTACGTACACAGTCTTGAATTAAACGTTTAAACTGCTGCAGCAGTGCTTTGTTTTGCTGAGCTGTTGTTTTTAATTTTTTTACTGGCTATTTTGAAAAAAAATACTTTTTTTACACACTTTTGTGAATGACTGTGTTTGTTCTATTTTTTGAAGTTTTTTTTTTAATTTGAAGAACAAATCAATACTCTGGACCATCTGTGACTACATGATACATTGAAGTGAACACAGGTCTATCCCTCTCACCACAAATGCTCATTCAATAATTCTCCCTCCCTCCTCCCAATCACAGTTATTTGTTAAACAATATTTATTTTTCTAGCAGTGCCCTGCCTAACTCTCTCTGACTCTAATAGGCCTGCCAGAGAGAGAACACACATGCTGTCTTTCTTGGAAGTGAGGCGTCTGTCGCAGGAAATTGAACAGATCCATCCATCCACTTACACACTGCTCACCATACTCTGCCAGAAAATGGCAAATGTGCAATGAGTGAGTGCTGTAGGGTAGGCCACTCACATGGCCAAGTTCCGATCTGCTCCAATGGTTGCTTGTGTTGCTAGCCTGGGTGAGAGAGGATAAAGACATCCTCCAATAGCAGTGGACATTACTCATCCTCTCTGCTAACGTGAGTAACGTGAGCGATAATGGAGGAAGGTGAATGGGGCCCGCAGGGGTGTCACACATCATGTCTGACTGCTGCTTAGAGATGGAGCATGCATGACACTGACTGGAAGTAGGACCAATAGTGCTGTTTATGAGATTTATAACTCCTTTTTTCATGGTGTGGAGCAAACCCAAGTTCACTAGTTTTAACAATATGTTCGCACATAGGCAGACAGTGCGAACAGTGGGAATTAAACCACTTTGATGCCCTTGATTGAATTAAACTTGAGTCCTAACAGGCATTGGGATAACAACTAGTGGATAAGAAGTAGTAGGCATCAGGAAAAGGTAGCCACTGGTAGGAGGGTTGAAAATGGAAATTAGGAGACACCCTATCTAGGGTAAGGTAACAAATACATTTCAGATAGGCAAAGGAGAAGGAAGGAATCCAGTGGGCATATAAAGAATGCAGGACAGTACAGGGAAATTTCAACAGACAATGAGGTAAAGGAAGAAAGGAGTATGGGATTGGTGCAGGGCAATGGGTGTGGAGCCATAGTCTTTCGGGACACGTTCTGGAGACTGATGTGCAGCCCCATTTGTACTCATCTCTCTGGGTTGAGGAAAGAGGTTGCTGGACTCCAGTCCAAGCAGGCAAGGGTGCAGAGAACCTTCTTCCCCACTCAGGGGCCATGATGTCTGCAGATGCTCCCCTAGAGGATGCCTAGGCAGAGGCAGAGTAGTTGGTCCTTGGTAGGCTCCAGGAGGGTGGGGATGGCAGGAAAAGTACACACTCACCATCATGTACCACTACAGAATTCCTTCAACATACTGGCAGGACAGGGCACCAAAGAGAAGGCACTCGCAACACTAGGAAGGGAGGAAGTGGGGGGGGTCCTTAGAAGGGGAAGCCCCAAGGAGGAAGGAAGAGGTTACCAGTCAAGGAGGAGGAAACGGCTGCTGGTGAGGGATGCTATTGTTAGGGGGATGGACTTGGTAGTGGGGCGAGGAAGGGAGAGGGAGGTGAAGTGCCTCCTTGATGCTTTGGCTTGGAGGACTGGAGAGCAGATCAGAGGATTGCTAGGGCAGTAGGAGATGGGAAGGAGCTAGATGTCATTACCCACCTAATGACAAATGACCTAGATAAGGGATAGGTTAGAGTAGTGAAGGAAAATCTCAGGAAGCTGGTGAGAGGCTTCAAGCAGGTGGCATGCACGATGGCTTTTGCCAAGGTGTTATCTGTGTACAGCCAGCAAGAGGAAAAGGTACTCTGCTCCAAGGCTTTCAACAACTGGTTGAAGGTATGGTGCATTGAGGAGGGCTTTGGCTACATTGAGGATTGGGAGCCAGCCTGGGATGATATGGGCCTTTATATGGGAGACACCCTGCATCCTTTCAGGAACTGGATCACAGTCCTTGCTGGGAGGTTTAAATGCTACGTGGATAAGCATTTGAACTAGCCAGTGAGGAGGATGTAAAATGAAGGGAGGCAGCAATTGCCTCCCAAAGATGATGAAGTAGCAAGGAGAGAGTACTCGAGGGGAAGAAGCTCCCCCAGTGCAGGGGCACAAGAAGACAGTGGTGGGGACAAAGCAGGGGTCAAGGGGGTATAAATCAGGAAAGTAAGAAGAGAGAAGTAAAGAAAACAGGTGACAGAGAAGGTACAGGTAAGAGGTGGGTTGGGGCAGCTTCAGGGAACAGCACAGGCAGGAGGGAGGAGAAAGCAGGAAAGCAGGCAGGGAGAGAGTAAGATATAGAGAGCCATGTGCACCAAAGCAAGGAGTCTGTGAAATACAATTCTGGACCTGGAGGCCATTGTGGATGAGGCTTGGCTGGATTTGGTGGCATTAACAGAGTCATGGTGCAATGACAGCCATGATTGGGATATGGCCATACCAGGCTACTCTCTGTTCAGCAAAGACAGGGAAGGGAGGAGGGGAGGAGAGGCAGGATTGTACTATATGTGATGGAGATAATCAAGACTATGGAAGTACAGGGGCACCCAGAGGAAAAGGAAGGACTGGAGGTGCTGTGCATCATCCTGGAGACAGGCATTTAGGCTGCTATCTGTACAGAGGTTGTATACAGAGCTCCAGCACAGGGAAATGAGTTGGATAAAGCACTTGGGGAAACCATCATCAGGATGGCAAGTAAGGGGGAGGTGCTGCTAGTTGGGGACTTCAATCCACCATGTGTGGATCAGAGCCTTCCAACTGCAGCCTCGGCAAGGGGCAGGGCCATCCCTAACTCCCTACAAGGGGCTTTTCTCAGACAGCTAGTCGAGGAACCCACTGGGGATGTGGAAGTGCTGGACCTGGTGCTTACAAACAGTGATGGCATTGCAGATATCACAGTGGGCTCCCCTAGATACCAGTGATCCATGTACAGTGTTTTTTAACATTAAGATGGGAACAGAAGCTAACAATATGAGCATGATGGTCCTGGGCTTTAAGAATGCAGATTTTAAAGAAATGGGAGACTGCCTCTGTGACTGCCTAGTAGGTTGGGATTGCCAGGGAGGGGTGGAGGATCAGTGGGTAAAATAAAGGAGAGCATAATTATAGCAACTAGCTTCTGCATGAAAGAAGTGAGTAAAAGTATTGACAGCCCAGTGGTGTGGAGTGCTGAGGCATTCAATGCCTTACCTCCTGCCATGCCGGCGACCCATGTTCAGGAATGAGCACTGGTTGCTGGGGGTCAGAGGGGAGGGAGAGGATCGAGTGTCCAATGGACTGCTCTCCTCTCCCAGGGTGGGGCAAATGCTGTATCGCTCCTTGGCTGGCCATCTGGTGGAGGCTGGGTGGCAGTACCAATGTCTAGAGCAGTGCAGGAGCAGGGCCGTGGTTATGTAACATGTGCACACCTCCACACGCACACACTTATGGCCGCAGTGGCCAGGAAGAAAACTCGGAGGAAAATGGAGGTCTTGGGCTACATGAAGTCCTGCCTGTCTGCCTCTGCCCCGCTCTGCCACCAGTTTGCTGGACCCCAATCTGGATGCAGGATCTCCAGGTGGGGGAGGACAGCCCTCCCATTCCTGGCCCCGCCATGGGGGGCAAGCTGTGGGGGAATAGGGCTCAGTGGACCAGACTGGTAGTAGCCAGGTAGAGGAGATAGGAACAGAACTGAAGTAGCCACCTGAGACACATGGGGGATGAAAATCTATATGGAAAAAAGAAGTGAGTACAAGCAGAAGGACAAAGAGATTGTTATAGTACCCTAGAGAAGTGGCCACGGTGGTAGAAAAACAGAAACATAGACAATGCTAGTTGTAACCTCCCCTACAAATGGGGGTTCCTGAAAGTCTTCCTTGAGTATGTCTGAATGCCCAATGCCAGGCTAGTGTCCTGTGTCTTAACCGTTTAAAAGCTATTGCATGTGAGTGCCTTTATAGCCTCTGTGTCCTGTCTCTTTAAGAGCTGCTTATATCACAGTGTATAATTAATCTGGGTGGGGGCTGAGTGTGTCTATGCTTGAGTCCCACCTGAGCTGCTAGATAATCACTCCATTCTGCCATTGCTAATTGCGCAGAGGGAGCTTTATTGGAATCTGTAACTGTTTACTGTTTATCTGCTTTAGTAGCAATAGTATGGTAAGTTTGTCTAACCTGCCTTCTTTGCAGCATGGACTTTCGGTATTGCACCACCATTTTGGTTTTGGACTGCCAGTCAGCATCAATCAGTGCCTCTGGAGACCCCAAAAAATGGAGCCTGTCCCCAGGGGTCTTGTGGGAGCAAATTTCTACAGTATATGAATTGAAGTTTTTACATTTTGGCACCCAAAACAGACCTGGAGGAGGAGCCCTTGCTTTGACAGACAGATTAATCAACGAATTGAACCTTTTGGACCAATGGGAAATTCTCAGGCTGCCTGCAGCAGTGAGGCAGAAGTGAGTTGAAGCTGGAGGACTGAGTAGCTCATGCTGCTTGAGCCGCTGCCCTGCAGGGTAGCATGGGGACTTGGTGGGAAGGTTGAGACTGGCCTGCCTGCCTTCAGCTCTCCCACATGGAAAGATAAGAGAAGCCTTATTCTGGACTATGTTTCCAAGCCATTTCAATTTGCCCTGATTAATGGGCACGACGTGCAGTCAGTCAGTCTGAAGTTAGAGTTGGAAGAGTAAACAGCTCGAGTGATTCGAGCAGCTGCTTCTGCGTAGTTCACGCGGGAGATTAGTGGAAAGGTTTGAGTTTAGGCCTGTCTGCCTGTTGTCCCTTGAGAGGGAGGGTGAATTTATCAGACTGCATCCGAATTTGAGCATGTTAAAGCCACTGAAGAGTGACCAGATTTAAACCTGAAGAAGACCGAAGATTTGCTGAACGTGATCAGCCTGTCAGGACATCCATTTACCACAGAATTCCCGGTTTTGCTCAGAGACACAGATATTGTGGCCGTACTGCTACCCGCATTGTGGCATGGTGACTGCTTTACTATAAGTGTGCTGTGTGCTGTTAGTGGATCGCAGTTTGGTTCCCCACTGTGTAAATGTGCCACGCTTGCTAGAAGCTGCATCCAGCACTACCGGACTCAAATCTGAACTGTTTGATCTGGCCTGGGCCTTGCCACACTGGCCCAGCCAGCTACTGTACTTCAGGCACAGAAACCATCACCGACGAGAGACTCACCAGGGGATCAGCCCCTGTTCAACACCTTGAACAGAAACGACACCTCTGTGATTCGTGTGGGCCCTGCTTCTCCTGGCAAACCAGTCATCAACCTGCAGTCTCCATTTCATCCATCTTGTGTCCTGTACTGGGCAGTGTGAGTAAACACCAGTGTAGCTCCCTGCAACAACAACGCAATCAAAGTGTGTCATCTGATTTCATTGTTTTGTTTAATCATCACGAACTGAGCCTCCTGGCTCCAGATTACAAATTGTGTGTGGTTGTGCATGTTTTTTCTTTTCATCTCAGGGCCCCAACCAGCTGCAACATCGGCCTACCCCAGGCAACTTTCCAGGCTAGCCCACCTTACTTGCAACTGGGTACCCAGAGCGTGTGACTGTGTTGAAGGACTAAAAGTGCATGTATAATTGCCTGACTAGATCAGTTTTAGAATCAATCAACCTGATTATGCCCCTCCCTTGTTCAATTCCCCTGAATAAATCAGATCTGTTTTTGCATTTAATCTGACTGTGGTTCCAATTTGTACCAAAAGCACTATACTGTTGTTATTTGCTGTGCCTAACCCTGTTTTACAGGGGGTCTCCAGGGTTGCTGGTGGAACCAGCTCTGGTGGTAAGTGCAAACAATGTGGAGATTTGTATGCTGAGTTGGGGCTACTGTGAAAGTGTTTGTTGCTTATTGTTTAGGCCACTAGAGGGGAAAGAGGGGGGTTACAGTGTCCCAGAGGGCTGTACCCAGTTTAGTCTTGCTATTAACAACCCTCTCCTCCAGGTGGAGGCACCTGTTTCAGTACCCAGGCCCCTTAACCTGCAACTAGACACGCAGGCAGGGGTAGTAGTCCTTGGAATAACGCCACCTGCTGAGTATAGGATGGGGGGAGGTAGTGACAATCAATTATCAGGAAAGAGACCTTGGGGTTATCATATTTGATGACTGCAAAGTGGCAGAGCAGTGTGACAAAGCAGTGGGTGGGACCAGTAGGGTGCTGGGATGCACAGGAAGAGGTATCTCTAACAGGAAGAGGGAGGTGGTGTTGCCACTGTATCACATACTGGTGAGACTCCACCTGGGGTATTGTGTCCAATTCTGGAGGCCGCACCTCAAAAAGGACATAGACAGAGGGGGAGGCAGTCCAGAGGGGGGCAGTTAAAATGGTGTAGGGGTTGCACTAAAAACCCTATGAGGAGAGACTTACAGATCTTAAACATCTAAACCATGGACATGAGAAGAGCGAGAGGGGACGTAATAGAGGCATACAAGTATCTCATGGTGGGGAACAGGGAGCATGAGGGGAGTCTCTTTCAAATGCAGAAGTGTACCAGGACCAAAGGGCATGTGATGAAGCTGGAGTGGGAAAGTTTAAGTGAAATGTGAGGAAGTACTACTTCACTGAAAGAGTGGTGAATACTGGAATAAGCTACCAGTGGTTGTGGTGGAGGCGAAAACAGTAGGAGGCTTCAAGTACACGTGGGATAGACACAGGGGAATATTAGTGAATAGGCAGGGAGGAGAGAGGGTCGCCGGAGACCAGTTAGGGTCTGCAGAGTCAGAGCAGGCAGGACCATCTGGGCAGACTGTGTGGGCCAAGCAGTCCTTTTCTGCCAAAAAACTAACCTACCTTCCTTCCTTCCTTCCTTCCTTCCTTCCTTCCTTCCTTCCCCTGGCTCCTTTGCTTTTTCCCTGCAATTCACCCCCAGCTGCTGCTTTCATCCAAGCCACTATGTACCTCTCTAGGTGGATGCCCCCTGCTCCCTCCACCCCCACTATTGATCTTGGACTTGCCTGAGTAAACATATCCCCTTATGTATATATAAGTGTTGCTGTAATACCATTTTTTTTTATTTTTCTCCACTATAATAATTATGAACCTGACTTGCCTATGCTTTGATTGTCTATGAAATATTTCCTGTCTGTGATCATCCCTGCCAGCCTATGTATCCCTCCTCAGCCAGGTCATAGCCAGAAACAAGAGTCCAGGAAAAAATCTTGCAAATCAATAAATAAAGTATTGTGTTTTATTTTTTTGTAAATTTTGACCCAATTCTACTTATTTGCTTTCCCCTGCACCTTTTCCTCCAAGACGCGTTTGGAAACAAGCTGTTTCTTATCTCAGCATATCTTTCAAGTGAAAAACTTTAGTTTAGTTTAGTTTAGTTTATTGTTCTAGGAATTATTACCTTTGAGCCAATGGCTCTTTTACAAAGGTTCCACGTCAATTAAGTACAGACAAAAGGTTGCATAGAATGGCACTACAAATTGTGTTGTGACAATAGCAAGAAAGCATAGACAGTAAATATCAAAACATTTGTGCAAGGACAGGTAATATCAATAAACACTTATCATACAAAAAATCAAGCCAGTTGAGGGAAAAATCAAGTTAGGGAAGTGTACAGATAGAGAGGGTAAGAGAAAGGTGAGGGGAGCAGACAATAGCAAGAGAAAAGATTCTCTTACATGCCTTTGTCAAGTAATGGACCAGAGTCGGTAAATGAATAGAGAAAGATTTAATCAAGGCAGTCACAGGAGTTGGAGGCGGCAAGGTGAGAGTATAGCCTAGATTTGAATGCACCTAGAGAGGTAGAGGAGGTAATAGGAGTGCTAAGGGCATTTAGCTATCTGGGGGCACAATAGGCAAATGATCTTTGACCCTGAGTAGTCCGGCATCGGGGGACCTGAAGAGGCTGATTTTCTGATCTTCTGGTGAAACGGATACTAGTGTTCTGGCATAACAGGTCTTGGATACATGGTGGAGTGAGGCCCATGGTGGATTTTTTCGCCATAAGGCAGGTAAGGTACTTTAAGCGGTTTGAGAGTTGCAACCACCCTGTTTCAGTGTAGAGCTCACATGTGTGAGTACGTCGATGAGCACAAGTGAGCAGTCGACAGGCCTTGTTTAGGGATGTTGTAATGTGTCTAAGTGCGGTAGTAGAGGCAGACCCATAGACAATTAAGCCATAGTCAATGATTGAGATGATTGAGGATTGAATAGCAATCCTCAGTGCAGCTTGGGTAAGGAGCTGTTGGTTCCGGTACAGGATCCCAATCTGCTGATTAATAGTTTTCGCTGTACTATCAATATGGGTTGCAAAGGTTAGGCCTTGATCAAAGGTGATTCCAAGATATTTGAATATTGCCACTTGCTCAAGGGTATTTCCCAGGTACGTGTTGATAGTGAGTGGTACTTGCCTTTTCTTGTTTTGTGGGCTAGAGAAGAGCATGGATTTAGTTTTTTTGTGGTTTAGAACCAGTTTATGTTCAAACCACGTCTTGACCTTGGCAAAAGCATGCTGAAGGCTAAGGCATAGGGGGTTCGGATCTTTATGAGTGGAAAGAATCACAGTATCATCAGCATAGAGGATAATTTGCTCAGGGCAGGATTTAGGAAGGAAGTTTAGGAAAAGGCTGAAGAGGACAGGGCCTAAGATGGATCCTTGCGGAACTCCTGAAAGAACAGGCTTTGAGTCTGAGAGAACTCCAGCTATTTTTACAGCTTGAGAGCACTGGGCGAGGTAACTTTTTACCCAATCACCAGGACCCTGAGAGAGGCCAAGAGACTGTAGTTGATTGACGAGTAGACCATGGTGTACGGTATCAGACACCTTAGTTAGATCAATGTAAACAACTCCAGTTAGGTATCCTTTGTCCATGGCCTTGTGGATTGCTCCTGAGAACTCAAGTAGGGCAGTCGATGTGCTGTGCCCTTTCCTGAATCCATGTTGCTGGGCGCAAAGGATGTTATACTTTTGCAGATAGTCTGTAAGTTGGTCTGCCACTATGCATTCAACAGCCTTTGAGAGGGGAGGTAGTATTGAAATAGGTCGATAATTACCAGACAGTGACTTGTCACCACTTTTGTGCACAGGGGTGACAATTGCAGCCTTCCATTTACTAGGGAATTGGCTGGAGCAGAGGGGGAGATTGAAAATTTTGGTGAGGGGGAGTAGTACTTCCTCCAGAGTGAGGGACAGAAGTTTAAGGTCAATAGTGTCACTGCTTGCTTAGGACTTAGAAATAGCCTTCTTTATATATTTATAGAATTTATGTGCCTTGACTATTTTGAGATGGAAGGGTGGTATGGTTGGAGAGGCAGTAGGAGATGTAGAATTTGGAGAGTCAGCATCAGAGAAGAAATCAGATGAGAGGACACCACTAAGGTCTGTGAAGGTTTCATTTAGGGTGTTTGCAATGACCATGGGGTCAAGAGTAGTGGTTCCATCCACATTCATTATTGTAGGAGAGGACTTGGACTGCTTACCCGTGATAGTTCTTAAATTGTCCCAGAAGGATTTCCCTTCACCCCAGGAGTTGGAGAGGGCATTCTTGAAATAGGAGCTCTTCACCCGGCGGGTTTCTTTAGTACAGTGGTTGCAGGCCTGTTTATACTTTTGAATGTCTGTCAGAGAGCCTGTGGCTCTCGCAATAGCCCAGAGGTGGTCCCTACCTTTGAGTTGTGCCAATAGCTTCACCATGAGCCAGGGATTTGAGGGCGCTTTAATTTTGCGCTTTTTTTCTAGTGCATAGGTGTCACAGGCAGCGTTGAATGTAGTAATAAAGTGATCAAGGGCTAAGTCAACATCTTGAGTATTGTAAATCAGGGACCAGTCTTTCTGCCTAAGATTGTCCTTGAGATGAGTAAGGTTGCCATAAGGTAGTACTCTACTTAAGATGGTTTTTGGAGGCAGTTTTCTGAACTTATTTGTCCAGGTACATTTTATTGGAGAGTGGTCGCTAATAGAATCCAGGAGAAGAGCTACATTGTTTATACGTGCAGGGTGGCTGGTAAGGATCCAGTCTATGAGGGTGCTAGTCCCTGATTTGTAGTTTTTCCTAGTAGGTGAGTTAACCACCTGTGTTAAGTTTGCTGCTAGGATAGCATCCTTATTTGACCCTGCATCAGGTGCAAGCCAGTTGATATTAAAGTCACCAAGGAGAAGGAGCTCGGCATCAGAAGGTTGTGATCTTACGAATTGGAGGACATTCTGGAGGCCGGACCCAGGATCTTTAGGTGGGATATAGACAGCAGTAACCGTGAGGACTTTGTTATGGGCACCAAGGAGTAATTTGGTAGGAAGGAGTTGCACTGAGGTTTCAGTGGTGGTATACATAACAGGGAGACAGGTGAGGTAGTCCTTTATGTAAATTGCACATCCACCACCCCTTTTTGAAGTCCTATCCAGTCTGAGTATCTTGTAGCCTTGTAGAGATATGGCATGGTCAGGAGTGTTAGGTGTCAGCCAAGTTTCAACGATGGCCAGGATATCAGGGTTGTGTTGGCTGGCAAAGGTTTGAAGGGAGGCCAGTTTTGGGAGGAGACTGCAGATATTTAGGGTGGCAATAGTGAGACCCCCCTCCGTTTTGGCAGGCTTTGTTGTACTGTGGGAGATAGGGCCAGGATTAGGGTGAACACTTCCTGACATCAAGAGGAGGAGGAGCAAGAGTTTGAGAGTCAATTGTCATAATTCATAGTAGATGGAAATACACCTCTGCAGCTTGTGTGACTTAGTCCAGTGCAGGCGTCTAGAGTTCCAGAGCAAGGTAGTGGTTAGAAACAGAGGATGAATTGCCCCCTGACCATCATCGTGACTTATCATTTGCAACCAGTCCATTGCAGAAAGGTACCATTTGTGAGGATAGAGGGAGATTGCTATCGTACCCGATAAGAGGTAGCTGGCATGGAGGGCCGGAGTAAAGGGTGGAGAGGGATAGGAGGAGGTTGGAAGATAGCATAGAGTAGGAAGGAAGGAGAGGGTAGAAGAGACAGAAGAATGTGGCTGTGGAGAGGCATGACAGAGAGGAGAGGAACAGGGGTGTGAAGATTGTGGAGGTGGCAGGGGGCAGAGGGAGGAGAAAAAAAAGAAAACCAGAGAGCTGGAGTACAGAGAAATTGTGAAGCCTGCAATTTCACCTAGAGAAACTAGCAGGAAAAAAGCAGGAGGAGAGGGAGTGGTTTAGCTAGGGGACAGGATAGGAGGCAAGACAGAAGGGCCGGTATTTGGAGCAGGGGGCAGTGATGTAGAGACTATTTAATAAAGCTGGGGGGGGGGAAGGGGGCGGGCATAAAATTTCGTCACTGAGCAGTGCAAGTCAATGGGCTCCAAGCCCAGCAAAGCACAAAAATCAGACCGACCAATCAAACTTTAAAGCAGCAGTGCATGATAGTGGCGGGACATATTTAGAGCTAGCCTGTTGCGCGCACGCAATGATGCATCACGCAGAATAGATGCGCCGGCCAGCTCTGAGGGTATATTCAAACAGTAAGTGTGATCAGTACTGATTGCACATACTGTCTGAATATTCAACCCTGAATGCACAGCCCAGAGCAGTCTTCTGCCTAGTCTTGCACAGCGCATCCAGGGCCAGGGCTGAACACCACCAATGGGGGAATGTAAGACGTCAACCTGGATGCACCGTTCCCCAAGGGTGATATTCAGCAAACATATGCTAATAAGCTCATTGGGCATGCATGGCACATACGGGCTCCATGCATGCCCATTATGGACTCATTAGTATGGCTGCGCACGGCTGGATGCACCAGGCTAGCCCAAACCTACGTCACAAAAGCACAATGAAGCACCCACCCTGTCTTGACCCTTGTGCAGAAACCACCCCAACACTGATCCCAGAGTGCAACAGAACACAACCCGTGCCATTTCCATAGTTTAGGGACCCACCCCACCTGTGCCCCGACACCCTCTTACTGACCCAGTTACAGACACAACAATCTCCGATCAGTGTATGACAACACCCGAGCCAGTATCCATAAGGTTGCAGTATCCCCCTCCCCGC
Organism: Neoceratodus forsteri; assembly: GCA_016271365.2. Classification (NCBI taxonomy): domain Eukaryota; kingdom Metazoa; phylum Chordata; order Ceratodontiformes; family Ceratodontidae; genus Neoceratodus; species Neoceratodus forsteri. The sequence continues at coordinate 910,357,861 of CM057453.1, forward strand.
CCCAATCATGGCATGAATAAATGACAGTGCCCCTGCCAGCCCTGGATGACAAGTGGTATTCGCTGTCCCTGCCCCAATCACCGATACACACATACACAAGCCCCATCCCTTTTTCCGTAGTCTAGAGGTATCCCCCTCTCATCCCTGATCCCCGAATGCAAACTTGTCAAACCCTGATTCCATTTCCATAGTGTAGTATTCACCCACCCATCAGAACCAGACCCCCATAGCTCGACCACCTGAGCTGAGACTGGCTCAGTTTTCTGCACACCACCAGCACAGCCGCTGACTGCGCTGTCACAGCAGTGTACTGTATGAAGCTCATGCTCATTGGATGTACGTGTTCTGTGTAATGTACACTGCTGTGACAGTTCAGTTGGTGGCTGGCCGTGGTGGTGTGCAGAGGGCTGAGCCAGTCACTAGCTCCGGGTGGGTCGGGGGGAACAGGGTTGGGGGAGTCTGGTCCTGATGGGGTTGGGAGATGGGAGAGCCACTTCACTATGGCAATACTGGCTGGGGGATGTGCATTGGCACATGTGACATTGGAGATAGGGGCCAGGAGGGGTTCCAGTGGAAATGCGATCGGGGACAAGGAATGTGTTGTTGCCAGGAGGATGCATCGAACCAAGAGTGGTGCCAGATGGGGAGTGTAGTGTTGCTTCGCACCAGGAATGATGCCGGGGGTGATGTGCCATCGATTGGGGAAGTGGGGGACCCTACACTATGGAATACGGGGTGGGGGTTGGTTCTTATCTGTGTCTCAGTGGGGATTGTGCATGGGATGGGGCCCTACACTATGGCATGGGATGGTTCAGTGGGGGATTTATGTTTGTACCGGGGTAGTGGCTGGGAGGGGGGGGTTCCACTGGACTGCTGGGGCAGGCGGGCTCCTGTGTACCTGCCTGCTCTTCCATTGCCTGCCTCTGGGTGGCCAGTGGGGTTAGGCCTGCTTTTCATGGCCGATCTTTGCATGGCACAGTCCTTGCTCTTATGGGGAGCATTCCCTATGAATATGCCCATGCGTGGCACATTCACTGGAACACCCCCTCTTCCTCTGCCGCATACATTATTGTGCACCCTGGCCCATTCCCTTGCAGCTGGCACATACCACCCATTTGAATATCATGCTGTGGCACATTGTTGGGGATGTGTGGAACATCTGCCTTTTCCGCCAAGATGCGCCACGCATCTCTTTTCAATATGGGGCCCTGGAGAGAAGTGACTGCTCAGCAACAGCAGAAAAAGTGCACATCAGCATGGTGATGTTATCAGTATGGCTGGGGAGAGCAGGTGAGAAGTGAAAGGTGTGGGTGTAGGAGACAGCATGGTTGGGCCAGAAAGAGCACAATCAGGTGTAGTTGCATGAGGGAGAGGAGAGGTCATGGAGAAGGGAAAAGAGGGAGTACGGGGAAGAGGCAGAGTGGGTGGGTAGGGGAAGGGAGTTCCATAGCTTAGGGAGGTAGAAGGAGAAAGCTGCCTTGCCAGTTGAAGATGACGAAGGAGGGAGTGCAAAGGAGCGATAGTTGGAGCTGCAAAGGGAATAGGAAGCGGAAGAAGGGAGGAGGGGATGAGAAGAAGGAGGAAAGGTAAGAGGGGAGAGATCTAAGCCAGTGTTTGGCAATGAAGGAGAAGCAGTGGGCAAAGTGCCTGGCTTTCAGGGAGGAGGGAGAGAGAGTGCAGAATAAAGGTAGCAGTGGTGAGTGCGTAGTAGACAGTCAAGAACAAAATGACAGGCGTGGCAGAGAGGATCCAGTCTGGCTAGAGTGAACTTCGGAGCAGCACTGCAGTCTGTATATCCATAGTCAAGTGGGGTAGAAAGGATAAGAAGGGACTTGTCAAGGTTGGAGGAATGGTCAGACATATGGCAACTTAGAGTCAATGCAAAGAAGTGCAAAGTAATGCACCTGGGAAAGAAAAACCCAGGAGAAGAGTACACAATAGCAGGGGAGGTACTAACAACAACAAAAATGGAAAGGGACTTGGGGGTAGTCATATCAAATGACTTAAAGGTGGGTAAGCAATGTGAGAAGTCAGTAAGGAGAGCCAGGGGGATACTGGAATGCAGAGGAAGGGGCATGACAAGTAGAAAAAGGGAAGTGGTTATCCCTCTGTACAGACAGTTGGTGAGACCCTATCTGGAATACTGTGTGCAGTTTTGGAGACCCCATCTACGCAAGAACATAGACAGGATGGAAGCAGTCCAGAGGAGGGCAACTAAAATGGTGTAGGGTCTGCATCAGAAACCATATGAAGAGAGACTGAGACAGCTTAATATGTATACCCTTGATGAAAGGAGGGACAGGGGGGACATGATAGAAACTTTCAAGTACCTCAAGGGAATCAACAAAGTCCAGGAGGGTAGCATCTTTCAGAAAAAGAGATGTGTAAGAACGAGGGGGCACAATTTAAAGATAGAGGGGGGACGGCTCAGGGGTAATGTGAGGAAATTCTTTTCATGGAGAGAGTGGTGGATGCATGGAACCGCCTTCCTGGGGAGGCTGTTGGGTCTAAAACAATGGGGGAATTCAAACATGCATGGGACAGACATAAGGCAATTGTAGTGGAGGGGTTGCAGGAAGCAGGCTGTTGGTTAACTAGAATCTGCAGCTTATCCAATAGGAAGGGAAATGGGCAGACTGGGTGGGCCAAGTGGTCCTTATCTGCCGTCAAAGTCTATGTTTCTATGTTTCTATAGTCAAAGATAGGGAGTATCATTTTCTGTAAGATAGGTCTATGAGACGGCAAGGAGATGCATTCACAGTTGCAGTAAAAAAGCACCCAGTTTAGGGTGTAGTTTTTTGTGGATGGCATCCATATGCACAGAAAAGTCAAGGTGCCAGCCTAGCCACACCCCCAAGGTACTTGAAGAAAGGGACATCTTCCAGGGAGAAGGCTTTAAGAGTGTGAAAAGAAGGGAGGGCTGTAAGTCTGGAAAGCTTTTGTCTGGTTCCAAAGGTCATGGAGACTGTTTGCGTTTAAAGACAACCGATCTGAGCAGAACCAGCGTTGGATGCTGTCAAAATCCAGCTAGAGTCTGGTCATCAGATCAATAGGGGAGGGTCCTGAGGTGTATAAAACTGTATAGTCTGCATGCATATGAATGGATGCAGAGGTACAGACAGTAGAGAGGCTCTTTAAGAAGATAGAGAAAAGAATAGAGGCAAGCACGGATCCTTGGGGGACACTTGTACTGATTGGGGGTAGGGGAGAGACAGGAAGGTGCCAATTTTAACCAATTGAGTTCTACCCAGTAGGTATGATTGGAACCAGTTAATAGCATGGGAGGAGACTCCTGCAGCAGTGAGCTTAGCAAGGAGAATAGGGTGGGCAACAGTGATGAAGGCTTTGGCCTGGTTGACAAATATAACGGAAGAGGTCTGGCCCTGATCTTTGCTAGAGTATGTAGTCAGTCAGCCTGAGGAAGGAGGAGGAGGAGGAGGTGGAGTGTAGTTTTCGGAAACCAGACTGGAAAAGGGTGAATAAAGAACATGAGTCTAGAAAGTCTAGAAAGGAGGAGAGTTGAGAAAGGAATACGCGCTCTGTGAGCCGTTGTTACCATAATCCAGGGACAACTTCAGCCAGTTCAATGTCCGGCACTTTGGACCTCTCAACCTTCATCTGGGAGCGTAGTTCACTCAGTATCCGACTGCCTTTTATATAGTGGCTTAGTAACCATAGCTACCAGCCCCCATCTCAGTCTTAAAAAGACACAACTTTTTCAGACTGCCCATAATAAAGTGCACACTAAAAAGTTCAAAACAGAGATGCAAGGTAGGAAAGTGCCACTAAACAAAAGTGCAATAGTGAATTAAAATTTTCGCAGATTGAACCCTTAGCCCTTCTCTAATACATTTAGTAAGAGAGTGCCTAGTTCATAGGTACATTTCATACTACTTGTATACAATAAAGGTCCATATGAATAATATCAATAGAGCCACCTTTATAGAGACGTTGATGATACTAGATCTTAAATATTCTCTGTTGCATTCATTGAATCACCAAAATGTCATTATTTTGTTCCAGCTTCCACATTACTTATGACATCACAAAGTTGATCTTAGTGTATCAGTGACCATCTGGACTTCATTGATCAGTAGCACATCCCTTCCATGTTTGCCTCAAAAAATCACATAACAGAAGTCACTAATGGATACTCAGAGGCCTATATCTATACATACACGTATTTTTCGGTCAACATACTGTAGTTATTCATTATCTGCTGGTTGGCAAATCTATATCTATACCAGTACCCAATTTTATGGACTGTACGAAAAAAAAATAATTTTAAATATATGCCTGAAACATAGAAACATTTTTTTTAAAGGAACGCTTGTAACCCAGTTCGGCATTATGTCCAACTGATCTTAGACAATTCAGTCTTAGAATCCAATGTTCTTCTTTCTGTAAAAGGCCCCTCTGGCGGTCACCACCCTGGGATTCAATCTCACATATTCTAATCCTATACAATACGGGCAGGATTCACAAAGAAAGCCAAAAATCCCACAGCTGCAGGAAAAAGGCCTGCAGCACTGCAGAAATGCAGCTGCGTGATATTCTTCAAGAAATTTTGAGCAGGTGTGGAATTTCATAAAATCCACACAGCTGCGGAAATTGCGCACATGCTGAAAATCCGCAACTGTATATCCGCAGCTGCAGAAATAGCTTAGGAGGCACAGCAACAGTGAACTTAATAAGCTGGAACAGCAGACTTTAACAGGGCTGCCACAGAATGAAGCTGAAAGCACCCACAAAGAGATTAGTAACCAGTCCCTCAACTGGGACCACTGCAGCACCACAGGTACCAGCAATACCATGGCACCACAGTGGCCAACTGTCACTGCTGGTCCTCCCTCCCTCCCTCCCTGGGGTGTTCCTGTTGCCTGCAGGGGTAGCACTCACTGCAGGCTGGCTAGGCTTTACTGCCTGTGGGGCTCCGTCATGAGCTGCACCGTGTCTGGTGGTTGTTGCCTGTTGCCATATCATGGCAACGTGTGCTTTTGTTGCTGTTACAGCACCCACTGTTATACTATCTGGGATGCTATTACCTGTGCCTCACCTCCACCTTAATTGATTCCAATTGCTGGGGTACTACTGCAGTTTGCTGAGGGAGAGTTACACCTCATTCCACTGGGTGTAACATTTTTCCGCAACTGCAGAAAGCACTGGTTGTGAATAGCCTTTCAGGGGCTGTGCCTTACTTATCTCATACCTTTTTTCCCTCAGGGACTTCCGCAGCTGCACTTTTTTCCACAGTCCTTAGTGTTGTTTTCCACAGGTGCGGAGGGTTTTGTGAATAGCACTCAGTGCAAATTCCCCTTTGTTTCCATAGCTACGGCAGTTTTGGGGACTTAGAGAAGGTTTTGCACCTTCAGAAAGCTTTGTGAATCCAGCCCCTCCATCTCTATGAGATCTTTATTACGAATTTGGCTAAAGTGTCCTCCCGGGGAAGTGTCCTACCTTCCTCTAACAGTGTCTTTTAAACAATCTTACTGTCTTATCTACATATATTTTATTGCAGGAGTACACCAGGGCATACACCGCAAACACAGTGTTACATGTTATAAATTCTTTAATCCTGTATGTTTTTGTCATTAGATGTTCAAAAATATCTTGCCATTTTGACAGAAATTATAGATGTTACAGTTTTTACAAGGGCAATTTCTTCCTCTCTCTGTATTCACTTTCTGATACTGGCTATGGACAAATTTATCACTCAAATTGGGAACTCTTCTAAATGTTACTGTAGGCTATTCCCCTCAAAGCTTCCTTAAGCCAAGGGTCTACCAAGAGAATGTCCCAGCATTTGTGAATAATACCCCTAATGGATCCGCCAAGTGGTTGAACTCCAGAGAGAAGGTCACAGACTGGTTTTCTTTTCTCATTTTGCTGTCTATTTGTAACAGAGATTGCCTTTTCAATCCTGCTACCCTCTCTCTCTCACATTTGTCAGTGGTATTTGTCCATACCCTTTTCTCTTAAAACAACTCTGTAATTCATCAGCTTGTTTAATATATGTATCATCATCATCACTACAATTTCTACAAACTCAAAGAAACTAAGAGAATAGAGCTTTAAGACTCTGTGGGTGGGCACTAGTGGCTATCAACAACATGTTGGTGGCAGTAGGCCATTTTTTTTTCAAATTGTTTAACCAGGTGAGACACACTAAGCTGAAAGCTTGTTTACAGGTGCAACCTGGGAGCACAGGGAAGTTAAGTGACATGCTCAGGGTCACACAGTATGCAAGTTGGGGCTGTGGGATTCAAACCCAGGTCTCCAACTTTACAGCTCAGAGCCTTAAACCGCTGTGCTATACTGCCTCCCAATCTAATAATGCTATCTGCTTCTCCCACTAAGGTAACATCTAGAAAGTCTAGTTCTATATTTTCAATCCTGGAAGTAAATTTAAGATGAAAGATATTCAAATTCAACCACCTAACAAAATCCTGGGCTCCTTCCTCTGCGCCTCCCGCACACAGACAATGTCATCAGTAAACCTATACTAGATGACAACATCATCTGTGTATGGGAACATATCATTGAAAATGATCTTAGGCTCCCATAACCCAATGAGCAAGTTGGCATATGATGGGATCATTCAGCTCCCCATCACGGTACCAAGAATTTGCAAATAATAATCCCTTGAAAATTCAAAACAGTTACGCTTCAATATCAGTTCAGCAGAAGCTAGGAGACAGGGAACAGGCACTGTATTACTACTCTTTTCAAGATAGTGCTTTACTGCCATTAAGCCATGACAATGCTCAGTTGAAGAATACAGTGCCTCCACATCCACGCTATCCATTTATAAACATTCTTCCACATATTAGAGAAGGGATAAAGGTTTAATTTGTGCAAATTTTAATTCACTGCAGCACGTTTGGTTATTTGCACTTTCCTACCTTGCACCTCATAGAAAGATAGAATCTGTTGGCAGATAAGGACCGTACAGCCCACCTAGTCTGCCCATTTCCCTCCTCACTGCTGCAGACCCAGATCCTATTTGATCTGTGGCTATCCTGCTCTGCACATTTCCAGTGTACAATTATGTATATCCCATGCACTCTTGAACCCCTGTATTGTTTTCACACCCGCCACTTCTGCTGAAAGGCTGTTCCATGGCTACACCACCCTTTCAGTGAAAAAGTACTTCCTAACATTACCCCTGAGCCTTCCTCCCTTCAGCCTCATATCATGCCCCCTTGATCTTGTGCAGAGTTTTCTCTGAAATATGCTTTCCACCTGTACCCTGTTTATTCCCCTAAGGTACTTGAAAGTCTCTATCATAGCTGCCTGCTCCCTTCTTTATGCCAGTGAATAGATAGTAAGGTCCTTAAGTTTTTCCTTGTAGGCCTTCTGGTGCAGTCCATGTACCATCTTCATTGCCCTTCTCTGGATTGCCTCTTTTTTGTCAATGTCCTTCTGGAGATGTGGTCTCCAGAACTGGACACAGTACTCCAGCTGAGGCCTCACCAGTGATCTGTACCATGGCATCACCACATCTTTCCTCCTGCTTGTTATGCCCCCCCATGCACCCCAACATTCTGTTTGCTCTCCCCACTGCCTTTTCACACTGTTTGGTCACCTTCAGGCCATTAGATATGATAACCCCCAGGTCTCTCTCCTGACTTGTAGCAGCCTGAATTTCCCCACCCATCCTGTACTCCTCCCTTGGGTTCCTGTGACCCAGGCTCTTGATCTTGCACTTTTTAGAATTGAAACTCAACTGCCAGCCACCCGACCATTCCTCTAGTGCCCACTCTGTTGCAGATCTTGGTGTCATCTGTGAAGAGGCACACCTTTCCCTTCAGACACTCTGCAATGTTGCTAATGAAGACATTGAATAGAACTGGACCCAGCACTGACCTCTGTGGCACCCCACTGGTCACCTTCCTCTCCTCAGATTTCATGCTATTTACCACCACCCTCTGAGTCCTGTCCCTTAGCTAGTTCCCAACCCACTTTACCACCATAGGACCCACTCCCAGGCTCCCCAATTTATTTATCAATCTCTTGTGCAGGACGGTGTCGAAGGCCCTGCTGAAATCCAGGTAGGGTACATCCACCACCCCTCCCTCACCTACCACTCTGGTAACCCAGTCAAAGAAATCTATAAGATTTGTCTAAACAGGACCTTCCTGCTGAGAATCCATGCTGCCTTGGATCCTGTGCCCCACTATCCTCCAGAAACTTCACAGTCCTTTCCTTAAGTAAAGGCTCCATTAGTTTCCCCAATACTGAGGTCAGGCTTACAAGCCTATAATTGCCTGTCTCCTCTCTACTTCCACTCTTGTGGGGACCAACCACATCTGCCCTCCTCCAGTCTTCAGGTACCTCCCTGATCTCTAGTGATGCATTGAAAAGGGCAGCCAGTGATTCCACCAGCACTTCCCTGAGTTCCTTTAGTACTCTGGGGTGGATCCCATCTGGCCCCATTGCCTTATAAACTTTAATTTTCCCAGAGTTCTTCTAGAACTCTTTCCACCATGAATAGGCTAGAGTCTACCTCACTGCCCTGAATACCTCTCTTACTGAGTCTCAGTCCCTCACTCTCCCCTTCCCTGGTGAATACTGAGCAAAAGTACTTGTTCAGTATCTCAGCCTTTTCTAGGTCACCCTCCACCCTTTCTTCTCCTTCCTTCTTCAGCCTAACAATACCACTTCTGGTCTTTTTTCCTCTCACTAATGTATCTGAAGAAGGTCTTGTCGCCTTTCTTAATAGCTTGGGCTATACCTCTGTTTTGATCTTTTTAGTGTGCATTTTATTATGGGCAGTCTGAAAGGTTGTAGTGTCTCTTTAAGGCTGAGACTGGGGTTGGTAGCTATGGTTACTAAGTCACGATATAAAGGGCAGCTGGTTACTGGGTATACTATGTTCCCAGATGTAGGTCGAGAGGTCTGAAGTGCCAGGTACTGAGCTGGCCGTGGTTGTCCCTGGAGTATGATAACAGCGGCTCATAGAACTTAATATCCAGTGACTGTCTGTTCAGGCACTTTATGCTATCACTACTTGAACTATTTTGCACTTAATGTGTGGACTTACATTATGGAATTCACGAGCTTTCTCGAACTGCCTAATGATCTTTAGTAGCATAGCCATATATCTGGATGTTAAAGCTGTCGACTGAATTTGGATCTATTCAATAAATGTCATCTAACAACTTTTTTTAAATCCATATATGCAGCATCTGTTGCCCATTATTGAATTATGTAAAGGATACAGACAGCACTATCCATGAATTTTGTAGTTCAATATCAGGGACTTTGCAGTTGACTGTGTGTGCAGAAAGTTTTTTTCTGTGGATTAATTATATGTTAGTTTTTAGGCATTAGCCAGCCCATCTTTCCTGCAGCTCACAATCTGGCCACCTTTGCAACAGAGACCGCTAAATGCCCTAGCAGCCAACATCCTGGGTTCGGGAACAGACTCAGGGCAGGTGACTGGGTAGCTAGGAGTGAGAAGGGATGGTGTCAGTGAGCCTGTTATGCCAGCAGCCCTGGTGAAGGTCCAGGGAGCTCACTTCCCCACAGTGGAGGATGCTGTGTGTGTTTGATGCACCACACCAGGTAAGGGACTGGACAAAGCGTGGGATGACCAATGAGAGAAAAAAATGGAAGAAAACCCCTGTACCATTCACTGTACATAATGGCTGTTGGCATTCTCAGGCCCCTTTCCACAGTGATCCCCACTGGAAGGATGGTGGGGACAGTAGCAGGTGGGGCTGGGAGATCACCATAAGCAGTCCCATACCTCAAGTCCAGATGGACCAGTACTAATGGACAAAAAGTGCAATAAAAAGAGAAGGTGCTGTAGTACGGTCCTGTACTGCAGTTACAGCACTGGATTTTTATCAAAAGATCACAAGTTGGTGTAGCCCCCTCCCCAGCTAGGGATCTTATGTAGCTCCTTTACAGGGGCAATTAATGCAAAACATATTTTGTTAAGATCAGGGATGTTTTTGGACTTACTGGTTGCATTTCCAGGGTCCCTCCTAGTTTATCATCCTTTCCTCCTGGCACATTCTCTACTCTACATGCTGGTCTTACTCCCCTAAATTGAATGTACACAACCCCAGGAGGTTAAGTTGTCTTGGAAGCAGGACACAGGCTCTAGCTGTGAAAAGATCACTTAAAGAAGGTCTGTACAAACTGAGCAGGACACACAACTGGGGCACATCAAATCATCTTTACTCATTTATCAGTCTGTCCGGTTACAAATGAAGTAGCAGTATCATTCCCCACAGGACAATCACAGGTTTCTCAGGGACCTGGAGATCCACATGCTCATACCAGCATTTCTGTTCACGATTCCTGGGAGAAAAATGACTCCATCCATCTTCCTAATGTCTGCTCAAGGATCCTACTATATGTTAGTCCAAGCACCAATCTGGGGATCCATACCCCTGCAATCTAAGTGGACTTTGCTCTTCCAATCACGTCTGTCTCAAAGAATACCTCTAGCACCACATCTGTGCCTTCAGGGCCTCCTGCAAAGGATGGAACCATGGCATGATTTTCTATTGAGTCCCTTGGGAACCCTCTCTCGCAGAGCTTCCAGGTACCAACCAATTAAAATGGCTGATCCCTTATCTCTCTAGACTCCTCTCCTCAGAAGCACCGACTATTAACCTTTAAATGGCTAACTATGTTCACATGTTCCCACAGAGCATTTGTAATGACCTCCTCTACCTAGTGGAAGGAAGAGAGTGTTAAGGCTCCACCCACTGTGGTAATGCTCCCCTCTGCTCATTTGAAGTGGAATATTCCACTATATGCCACTGAACAAGATGACACCTTTAAGCAGTATGAGACATTCTGCTGTTGTGGATTCTGATTGGATGGAATCACGTATGTCATTTATCATGGTTACAAGAGTACCTGGAGTGTTTTGCAATAAACAAGCAGATGTCACGATTTATAATAACTGAAAAAAGTAGGATCACCAAAAGGCCCAACGTTCAGCAACCCAACAGGCAATGCGGTGGTCAGGAGCCAGGAGGAATGGTGTTGATGTTACCAGTACCCCAGTGGCCCCTGTGGAGGGCCACAGAACTCACTCCCACACAGTGGGCGGTCACTGTGTGCATATGACGCATCACACCTAGAAGGGAATGTGGCACAGGTTGAGATGGCCAATGAGGAAAAAACAAGAAGAAAAGTCCTGTATCATCTACATGACAGTTGTTGGCATTCTCAAACCCCTCTCCACAGCGAACCCTATAGTCAGGCTGGTGGGGACAGTGGCTGATGGGGAGGGAGGTCACTGGGAGCAGTCCCAGACTTACAGTCCCATTGGATCAATACTAAAGGACAAAAAGTACAACGAAGAAAGGGACTGTAGCAGGAATTAGTACTGCAGTCACACCACTCGATCTTTTTATCAGGAGATCCCAAGATGAAATCTCTCCACATCCACTGACTTGCTGTGTTACCTTGTGTATGTCATGTGACATCCCTCTGCTTTAGTATCTCACAGCTATAAAACAGAGTAGTAAAAGCAGGACCTTACTGAAAATGAGATGTTGCACCTCAGCTGACCTATCCAGGATTAACTAATTTTAAAGGGAAACTGTAAGTGCAGCAGCTGCTGTAGAAATGCCCAATTAGGGCTGTTAGCATAAAAGTAATTGTGATTGGTTGGCATCCATGGCACTCCAGACATTACCTCATGGGTTTTAGCCCACCTGATAGGCTAGTGATGCACTGACCCAGATCAAATTTCTAGCATATCCAGGTCCCAGAAACCCCTGCTCTCCAGTTTTGAATCGTGCATCTGATCAGGCAAGAAGCACACCAGGAATCCCTGTCTGCTCTTACAAGGTAAGACCTTGAATCAAAAATATAAAGAATTCTCTTTGCTTGGCACAACATATGCAATTATAATTTGTTTTGTCTAGAAACGTTAACAGGAGAAAACTAAAGTAAACTAGCCATCTGCAGGTATAAGCTAACCCTGGGCTCAGCCCTAGATTGTAGGCAGAATGTCTCTGTGCACTGTAATTTTACAGTTGCTATGCCCCTGGAAGGCATCATAGTCTTAAATCTCCTTCTGGGTCTGGGCAGTATAGCACAGCGGTTTAAGTTCTGCGCTACAATTCTGGAGTCCAGGGTTTGCCGCCCTGGCACCCCGTTCTGTGAGTCCGCCTACTCCCCTGCATGCTCCCTCCCCTCCCCTGCCTCTCCTGGCCTGAGGCCTCGTGGTGCACGCTCCCCAACATGCCAGGAGCAGCCTGGGCGATCGAACGTTAGGCCCGCTCCGCGGTTGTCCGGCGGCCTATCCTGACCGCATGGTCTTCAGAGGCCGCATTCCCTTCTCCTCCTCCCTCCTCCTGCTCGCCCTTTAAATGTGGCCTGGCCACCCCTCCAGTGCCATGCGGCGCCGGAGCCGCAGCGGGCAACTCCTCTCCTCATGCTTGGCGCGCTCTCCTAGGCCTCGGATTGGGCCTACTCCCCCCTAGACACTCTGCTCCAGCATCAGGAGGACCTTCTCCCACGACTCTCCGCTCCTCCATTAGGGAGGCAGAACAGCCTCACGAGGACGCCGCTTCCTCTCTGCCTCACGGTCTGGCCAGGTGGGGGGGAGAGAGAGAGCGAGAGAGTCTCTCGCCGGGGGGGGGACTAGGCTCACCCTCAGCTGTTCCTCGGCTCAACAGGGTAGACCCTGAGGAACATCTCCTCCTCTATACCTGGGAGGCAAAAACCGGGCCAACCACTGACAGTACCCACAGTGTTTTAGGGCCCTGAGCTGCATCTACAAGACCGGGGTTTGACTCAGCTCCCGATGGCCTACTGGGTGACCCGAGCAATTTGCTTATTTTCTAAGGCTCCAAGGGGGGGAACAATCGCATCTGCAAACAGGGGTCAGTTTAGTGTGTACCCTCCCCCCCCCAGCGACATCCCTGGAGGGTGGAAAGGCATGACGGATTGGCTAGTCGCCAGAGCATGGCCTGGCAGAAGCCCCCGGTTCTCAGTTAAAAAAAAAATATAAGGGGGAGTTCTTTCAGGATGGGTGATTGACCGCTGGCTGGGCTCCACTCCGCCCATGAGGGTCCCTCCACAGCGACCCTTCAGCGACTTCCGCTCCCCGCCTCCTCCGCCCTCTCGGGGGAACATGGACCTCCCTCTGGGATTCCCCTTTACCTCTGGGTCCCTCCCACAGTGACCCGTGTAGGTAACCGCTCCACGGACTCCCCTCTCACCCAGTCTCCACGGCTCCTCCCATAGCAAGCCATGGCCCAGACCACTGAGCACCAATCTTCTTCCCTTCATGGCCTCATTGTGGGGGTCCTCACACAACACCCCCACACCTGCATACTATCTCGGCCCAGGGAAAGTCCACCTCATTGGCTTTGGGGGGGGTAAAGAGGGGATCGCCCCTGGGCGGCGCACAGTTCCGTTCTAAGGTATACTTTCTCTCTTTCCCAGATGGTGAAAGCAAAGAAATGCTCCTCGTGCAGCACCACCCTCCTGCCCCAAACTCCGGGCCCCCTCTGCGCGGCCTGCCTCCTGGACGATGACGATTCCTCTCTGGAGCAAACCCCGCCCATGGGCCCCGGCAACCCGGGGACCAGTAACCCCACGTGGATGGACCCAAGCTCCCTCCTAATTCAAAATCAGCAGGCCGCGGTTGCCATGATGGAGAGCCAACAGAACTTCATACTCAAGATCATGGAAAAACTGGAATCCCTCACCCAACACAGGGCAAAGCCACCCAACCCCAAACCAGACAGGGCAGGAGGGCAACCAGAGGAACTCCCGATCCCGGAGGACACCACACCAGACGTTCCACTCGACAACACACATGAAGATGGGGAGAAGGACGACATGGGGGAAGAGAATGAGCCGGACTCGGACGAGGAGGACATGGATCCCCAAGCGACGCCCTCCCTGACATCGAAGTTATGCTCCTTCGACACGATCCCAGGGCTCATGAAGATTATCAAGGCCACCATGGGTTTCGACACTGAGGAAAGCAGGCCCGAGTCAGAACTCGACCCCCTGATCCAACTGAGACAGTCAACCATTGAGACCGTCCCAGTGTGCCCCACGATAGAAGATATCTTCAGTAAGGAGTGGCAATCCCCCGAACCGGGCAGAATGTCAAACCGTAAAAATCTCGACAGGATGTATCCGGTCCAAGGGGAGAAATCAGATGCCTGATGCAAGGCTCCCACCATTGACCCCCAGGTGGCGGCCCTTAGCAAAAAGACTGTGTTACCATGTGGTACAATAGCACTCAGGGACCCGACGGACAAGAAGGTCGAGGATATGCTCAAGAGGGCCTTCAAGATCGAGGGCACCGCCGCTAAGGCAACCACCACAGCCATCTACACGGCCGGCGCAGATCCGCTGGCTCGAGGAGCTTCAGGAGCAAGCCACCCCCAAATCCAGGGAGGCAGAACTTTTGGAATGTACTTTGGATGCAGCTAAATACCTGGCTGACATGGCAGTAGACACCCTGCGCCTTCATGCCAGGGCGACCGCCATCACCAACCGTGCTCGAAGGGCACTGTGGCTGAAACTATGGGATGCAGACAATGAGTCAAAGACTCTGCTCCAGAACTTACCTCTGAGGGGAAAACATGTTTTTGGGGAAGGGCTACAAGATTATTTGAAACAAAAGGAGGAGGGCAGAGATCTCCTCAAGAATAGGTCTAGGTTCTCCTACCTCCCCTCCTCGAGGCGAAGATTTCGGGGGGGGGCACAAGCCATATCAACCACGCAGAGACGCACAGCAATCGGGCCATTCCTTTCGAGGCAGAGGCACCTCCCCCGGCTTCCGTAGCCCATACCCTCAGAGCTATCAGCCTTCCTCCTCCAGAAACCGAGGTCAAAGATCTGGAGGATGAGGCAGAGGCTACAGGGGTAAGCAACAGTGACTACCCCCCCGGCACCACAAGGCCAGGACCCCTACCCACCTGTGGGACAAAGGCTAACCCTGTTCACTCACCGCTGGCTCTGCACAACATCGGACAGGTGGGTCCAAGACATGGTAACCAAGGGATACTCTATAGAGTTATTCCACACCCACATTCCCCACAGGTTGGTCTCCTCCCCCATAACCAGGAGAAGGGCATCTCCACACCAGGTCCAACAGATCCTGTCAGAACTGGTTCAGAACAGGGCCATCCAACTCGTAGCGGTGCCGGAACACAATCAAGGGGTGTACTCAATTTTCTTCCTAGTACCCAAGAAATCGGGGGAGCTCCGGCCTATCCTGGACCTCAAACACCTAAACCACCACGTGGTCTCGCACCGTTTCAAGATGGAAACCATCCGGTCCACCCTCCGATGCATTCGAGAAGGCGACTTCCTGACATCCATAGACCTCAAGGACGCCTACCTCCATATTCCCATCATTCGGAAGCACAGACAATTCCTTCGCTTCCACATCCTAGGCCACCACTTTCAGTACCAGGCCTTACCGTTCGGCCTCTCCTCAGCCCCGAGAGTCTTTACCAAGGTCTCCATAACCTTGATGGCAAGACTCAGGGAACCGGGACTGGACATCATCCCGTACCTGGACAACTGGCTCATACGGGCCCGGTCCAAAGGTCAGGCACAGATACACATGGAATCCGCCCTACAGGCACTCGAGGACTACGGCTGGGTGGTAAACCAAGAGAAGAGCCACCTCATCCCCACCCAGCAGATCGAGCATCTGGAAGCATTCACCAACTCGGCCCAGGGGTGGGCAAAACCATCCACCTCGAGAATTCACAACCTGAGAGACCTAGCCCGTCAGATGAAGGCCCGATGCAGCACAACGATGGGAAAGATAGCCCAGTTGCTGGGCTGCATGGCCTCATGCATAGACGTCGTGCCCTGGGCCAGGTGGCGCATGCGCCCACTCCAAACCTACGCGCTGACTCAGGGAGCACCAGGCGACCACAACCTCCAGGTGGTGGTACCACTACCCAAGGCGGTGAGACTATCCTTTGCTTGGTGGACGGTGGAGGAGAACTTGTCCAGGGGAGTTCCCCTAGAGGCGCCTCACTCAATCGCCATAGAAACGGACGCG
This sequence comes from Neoceratodus forsteri, assembly GCA_016271365.2. Classification (NCBI taxonomy): domain Eukaryota; kingdom Metazoa; phylum Chordata; order Ceratodontiformes; family Ceratodontidae; genus Neoceratodus; species Neoceratodus forsteri. The sequence continues at coordinate 910,373,882 of CM057453.1, forward strand.
AGTCTCTCCGGCTGGGGAGCTTGCCTGGGAGACACAACAGCACAGGGCCTGTGGTCACCAGCAGAGTCAGAGCTCTCCATCAACATACTGGAGATGAGAGCCGTGTTTCACGCCCTAAAAGCATTCAAACATCAGGTACACGGGCAGTCGGTCCTAATCCGATCCAACAATTGAGTCACGGTGGCCTACATAGCGAAGCAAGGCGGAACCAGGAGCAGAGCTATGCTGAGGGAGGCAATGGCAGTCCTCAACTGGGCCCAAGCCAACCTCAGACACCTGACCCGGTTCATCTAGCAGGAAAGCTGAACGTCCGAGCGGATTGGCTCAGCAGGCAACAGGTATACCCGGGGGAATGGCGGTTACACCCAGACCTGTTCCAGATGATCCAAGTGACATGGAGAAACATGACCATAGACCTTATGGCAACATGGGAGAATGCTCAGGTCAGAGATTACTATTCACAGTTCAGGGACAATCTCTCCCAGGGAACGGACGTCCTATCACAACCTTGGAGGCAGAGCCATGCCTATGTCTTCCCACCGCTTCCCCTGATCCCCCAGGTTCTAACCAAGATACGGGAATCACAGCACACAGTTATCCTGGTGGCCCCCTACTGGCCATGCAGGTCGTGGTTCACAGCGGTCCAAGAGATGTCACTTGCCAGCTTCAGGATACCATACCGAACAGACATGCTCTCACAGGGGCCAGTGCTCCACCCAACCCCGCGGACCCTCAAGCTCATGGCCTGGCTCCTGAAAGGAGGAGACTGAGGGCAGTGGGTTACCATGTTCCATCATCAACACCCTACTCCAGTCCAGACGGTCTTCTACCACCTCCACGTACGGGAGACAATGGTCTATTTTCTCCCGGTGGTGTCGGGAACGGGGCAGAGTCCCCGAGCAGACTGACATGGCTAACATCCTATTGTTCCTCCAACAGGGAGTAGACAAAGGATTAGCACTCTCCTCCCTCAGGGTGCAATTATCAGCCATAGGGGCGGCTACGGGTCTCATCGGGGGATACACCCCGGGAGCCCATCCCGACGCCATCCGCTTTCTAAGGGCAGTGGAGATCCTCCGCCTGAGGACTCGGCCAACCGTTGCCCCGTGGGACCTACCGCTAGTTCTAGAGTCCCTCAACTCCACCCCTTATGAACCCCTCCTCGAGGCGGACCTGTTCTGGATCGGCCTCAAGACATGCTTCTTGGTGGCAATCTGTTCAGCTAGGAGGATCGGAGAACTTGGGGCCCTGTCCTGCGCGGAAACTTGTACGGTGTTCACCCCATTAGGGGTCCGCCTGAGAATGGTCCCAGCCTTCCAGCCAAAGGTATCCACTGGTTTTCACAGAGAACAACCCATCGAACTACCCACCTTCCCAGAGGGGTCCCAGCAGGGCCCCAGCGCGGTCCCACATTATCTTGACGTTGGATCCGCCCTCTCTGTGTACTTGGCCAGAACCCGTCCCATCCATAAGACAGAGACTATTCATCATCTCTAAGGGACAGAGGCAGGGAAGAGCCACCTCCAAGACCACCATTGCTGGGTGGTTAAGGAGAGTCATCCAGAATGCCTACATAGCTAACCGGATGACTCCTCCCCAAGGGATCAAGGCTCACTCCACCAGAGCGATCGTCACCTCCTGGGCGGAAAGAGCTAATGTATCCTCAGAGGACATTTGTATGGCAGCCACGTGGAGTTCCCTCCACACGTTCACCAGGCACTACAGACTAGAGCAGCTGCAGGCCATTCGGCCTACTTTCACCACTCAGGTCCTGGCGGCAGCTTCCTCTACCCCTCACTCTTAGCTCACTCTGTTCCCCCCCTTGGGTACTTCATTGCTTCTTATCTACCCATGAGGTAATGTCTGGAGTGCCATGGATGCAAACCAATCACAATGGGTGTTCACTCACCTGGTAAAGGTGATTGTGTTGGTTGGCAACCATGGCACTCCAAGGCCCTCCCTTCAGAGTGCTCAGAGTGACCGGGACTGGACTAGGGGATCTCACCCATGGCAGGCCCTACAGGGACAAACAGCTACTATTTTTCTTAAAGTTAATCTACCAGTCGGACCTTCAGGACCGAGATTAGGCTGTAAATAATAGGAAAGGAATAAAAACTCGGCCCACGGGCCTTTGATGCTACGTCGTGGTCCGCATTCTTCTTTGGTTTCCAACCATCTCTCTCTTATTGTCATATTTGACTGTGCCTAGGTTGTATATTTCTCTCTCTCTTGTACTAACCGACCTTAATTTCAGCTGTGGAAGATTCGAACTGGAGAGCAGGGGTTTCTGGGACCTGGATATGCTAGAAATTTGATCTGGGTCAGTGCATCACTAGCCTATCAGGTGGGCTAAAACCCATGAGGTAATGTCTGGAGTGCCATGGATGCCAACCAACACAATCACCTTTACCAGGTGAGTAAACACCCATTTTGTTATCTACCTGCTGCCTGGCGAGTTTAATTAGAAAGATCCACTCTGTATATAATGGCTACAGAGTCCCAGGCGGACATCTCGCACACCCCATGAGATTTCCGCCACAAATGTTATATTAATGAGTGTTACCAACAAATGGCAGAGTTGGTAGCCCTCATTTGCATAACCTTCACAGCCGAAGACACCTGGGGTGCACGAAATGTCCACCCTGAACTCTGTAGCCATTATTCACAGAGCGGATCTTTCTAATTAAAATCGCCAGGCAGCAGGTAGATAAAAAAATTACTTTTATGCTAAAAGCCCTAAATGGGCATTTTTGCAGCGGCTGCTGCACTTACAGCCAGTACAGGAGTTTCCCTTTAACACAAAAAAATGGCACACACCTTGCAACAGCATGCAGCACTTGCCTGCAAGTGTGTTTACTGTCTGAGAATAAAAGTCCCAGTCTCTCTTCCCCTAACTCATGCAAAGCTCACAATGAGTAACGCTGGCATTGAACCACAAGTCCTCTATCACAAAGTAGGTTTTCATCAGCCTGTTTGGTAACAATTATCTCAAGATTGCCCTTACCTTAATAATATGATATGGTTTAAGGAAAAATATTTAGACTAGAAAGCGAGGTTCTGCATCTGTAAAAACAGATAAGTACTGACGCAGCCCTTACACAAAATAGAATCCATTTAGGGTGTAAAAGAAAGTGGGCCCTTTCACTTAGCAGTCAGGCAGGCCAAAAGCCAGCTTTGCATCTTGAACTAATTTAAGTGGATACAGAACTGTTTGTTATCTTCAGCTTTAAAGGTTCACCGAGGTTGATTAACAGACCTTCGGCCCTGTTAGCCTGATCCACCATTACTGCAAGTCTGAAGAAAACATTTTGTGATTAAGCTGGAAGAGAACTTTTTTCTTTTGTGCCAAACATTCTTGTTTTCTGGTGAGACGGTTGCATAACTGATCTCATTCCCTTGAGGTTAGCACTGACAATCTGCTGTAGTTTAACGGGACAACTGGATTTATATCAGTCTCTGCCGTTTGTACTTAAGGAGGGTAAATTGCTAGAAAGCAGCAGGAATAATAGGCCCGAGAGAGGTTTAAAAAATTCCACACCCTTTAACAAAGCTTCTCATCTTACCACCCAGTTTTATTACAACACACAAACACAGGTCACATTCGTTGAGTTCTGCCACCTTTAAATTTGTTTTGAGTAAAGCTGGGCCAGACTACCTGACAGAAATATGAGCTGCTTACAAAACCATGAGTATCTGCCAGATCACGACTGGTGCAGGGATTTGGGAGTTCTCAGGGGCCCTACACACTTTAGTAACTTGGACTGAAAATAATGTAGATCAGAATTTGTAATTTGTAAAATAAAAAGATGAACTTCTGAGAGATGTGACAGGGTCTGTGTTGCAAAAGAAACTGCTTCTTTGGCACCCACATGGTCAGCAAGAGGACTACCCAAAATCTGGACATACCCAGAACCACAAAATGCTTAGAAGTGGAATGCACTCAGAACCAGGATAGTTTAGGAAGCATAATACACCCAGAACCTTGGTTCTGGACTCCTACACACCAAGAACCAGGCTGCTGAAATCAGAATGCACCCAGACCCATGCTTAAACCAGTCAGAAAACAATAACTGAGATGGTCTGATTCAGTTCCAGAATCAGGGCCAGAACCCCTAGTTCTGAGTGCATTTCTTAAGTAATAAGAGATGACAGGGCATTGGTTGTACTAGGTTTACCTCACGCTCAGATCGAGTGCCTTCAGCCGCTGGGCGTGTGGTAAACCTAGTACAACCAACACTCCCAGAGTGTCTTATTGCATATATAAAAAAGGTTTTATCTGAAAGTTAAAAAAAATTATAAACAAAAAAGTTTTAAAAATACATTTCAAAAAAATAAAATGCTGTAGAAAACAACCCCATCTGAAGGACCACTGCCATATCTCCCTTTAGCAGACTACACTTTTTCTAACCCTATTGCTGCTAGAGTAATATACCTATGTCCAACCTGGCTTATTAATTATTGAATATGCTTACCGTTTAGATACTTTAAGTGCAAACTATACTGCTCTAAAATCTTTGTAAAATGGCTAGCTCTGTCATGTCTCTACTGGCTCTCCGTTCCTCTCTGCAAATTGCTCTGGTTGGTGACATAGAACCTACCTCTGGGCCTGCTGCCTCTCAGTATGCTGGTTCCCCTGTCTGGCTGAATGAAAAAGGCTTTAAAATCACTCACCTAAATATTCAAAGTCTCCTGCCTAACCATGCAGAACTTACTGCATGGGTAACAACTCATTATAACTCTGGCATTGTGGGTCTAATGGAAACATGGCTTCAACCTTCAATTCCTGATTCTGCACATGCCCTTCCTGCTTTTAGTTTCATTAGGCTTGATCATATTGGCCAGAAATGAGGAGGAGGCCTGCTGTTATACTATAAAAGCCACCTATAAATCTCCCCTTGTACCCCACATGTACCCTCCCTCTCCAGTCTGTGAGTTCCCTCATCTGCTACTTCTGCTTGGTAAACTAAAAAAATTTATCTAGTCTGTGCCTATAACCCTCCTATTGGTGGCGTTCATGGCCCAAACTATCTTTCTGACAACATTAGTCAAAAGTGGACTCCAACCAGCTGTTGCTATTAGGGGACTTTAATCTAAACTGGATAGGGAGAAATGCTAAGCAATATGAACCTCTGTTGGCAGGTCTTGGTCTTAAGCAACTAATTTGTGAACCTACTAGACTCTCTATGTCAGGTGGCCCAGAATACCCTCCTTGACTGGATCCTGACAAATAGGGCTGAGTGGATGGCAGAGTCTGGGGCCTTCCCTGATTCTATCTCTGACCATATTCCCACTCATTATATTTGAAGGGTCTCATCACCTAAAATACCACATAAGATTATCCTCATGAAAGACTTATCCAAATTAGACCTGGTGTCCTTTCACAGAGATTGTTCACTCTCTAATTTGTCCTCAGGCTTATCTGCTGGGGGATGCCTGTTACCCTAAATAATTTCCTTAATAATTTCTTTAATATCTTCTCCTCCCTACAAGATAAGTTTGCCCCACTCATAAAGAGGAGAGTAAGGGACACTGTCACCAAATGGCTCCACAGTGACCTGCTATAAATGCTGGGCAAAGTTTATGGCTACCCAAGCTTTGTCTGACTTTCATGAACATAGATGACTCTGTAATGTCTGTACAAATGCAATACATTCAGCAAAGAGTGATTTTTTGCAAATCTACCTTATTGGCCTCTGCTAGAGATCCTAGGTACTTCTGGCATAATATTAAAAGTGTAGCTGGTACCCTTAAATATCAAACTGTTGACATGCTTATTGGAGGAGTAAATTGTAACAATGTGAAAACAATTGCAAATGCTTCTAATAGTCAGTTCTCTGACTTGTCAGCCCTCCCATCCCTGTTTGCTGCTCCTAACTTACAGGATGAATTTGCAGCACCCTCATCTGCCTCTGCATCTCAGCCTCATTTCTACCTTAAAACTGTATCAGTGGGTCAAACTAGCAGACTCTTTGCTAGCTTCTCCCCCTTTACTAGTGCTGATCATGATAATGTGGAACCTAAGTTTATCCTTTTGTGAGCCCCATTCCTTGCCTTGCCAATCTCGCATATATTCAACACATCACTGACTACTGGAATTATCCCTGATCTATGGAAGATTGAGTTGTATCAGTATTCAAGCATGTGGGTCCAAAATGCCTGGAAAATTATCATCCCATAGCTACAGTATACTATATGCTATCAGCAAACTACTAGAGGAAGTTGTGGCATCCCAATTAAAGGAGTACCTCCTTAAATATGATCTGCTATCTCTGATGCAGCATGGCTTCTAAAAGGGATATAGTACCTCTACCAGTCTTGCTAAAGTTAACTCAAGACAATAGGGTCACCGTGGATCAGAGTAAGCTGACTGGAGCTGTCCTTGTAGCTCTCTCTAAGGCTTTTGATCTGGTAGACCATAAACTCCTTTGTTCTAAGCTATGTTCTCTTGGAATGTTCTTGCCTAGTTTGCAAACTACCTGCAGGGAAGGCAGCAGTTAGTCAGGTACAACAGGATGCTCTCTGAGCTTACTCCTGTCAAGGTTAGTGTCCCACAGGGGTCCATCTTTGGACCATCCTATTTTCCTTGTTTATTAATGACTTACCCCAGATGCCAGCCCATTGTAGCCCCACCCTTTATGCGGATGACCTGGTGTTACTAATTAGTTCCTAGGATATCAAAGTCATCAGCTCACAACTAAAGGCTGACTTCCGCCTAAAACAATCTTGGCTTAGGAAGAATAAATTAGTCCTTAATCTCAGGAAAACACAAGCTATGCTTTTTGGCTCTCAAGCCAAAATCAGAACTTGTTCTGAACCCCTGAATATTATTCGTACGTACAGCTCTTGTGCGATTATTGCCAACTCTTTCAAATATCTGTGAGTCACCTTTGATCCTCAGCTACTGTAGATCCCTCCCTGCACATCCATAATGTATGTAATGTAGTAAGTTATAAGATGGGCCTGACTTACAGGGCCAAACGAATCCTCACACCAGCTGTGTGTGTTGCCCTTGTTAGAGGAGTGCTCCTTCCCACCTTTAAGCTATGGGCACCTTACTTTTACTCATGCTGCTAAGTCCACTTTATCTATGTAAGATGTGGCATATAACAAAGTATGTCAGTTTGCCCTGTCTGCCACTCGTCCCACACATCACAATGAACTCAATAATAAATTAGAATAGTTGTCCCCAGGTAATTATCGTACATTTGCCATGAGTAGATTTATTGATAAAGTTGTCAGAATTGCCACCCCTCCTGTCTTAGTGGAGCAATTCTAAACTGCTTACTCAATTTACCCACTCAGGATTAGTTAATCATCTTTGTGCTCTGTTTCAAAAGTCCACATGACTATGAGGGACTAGGCATTTGCTGTCTGTGCACCTAGGCTATGGAACTCCCACCCAGTGCCTGTTTGCAGTGCCCACTCCCACTACATTTTTAGAAGGTCCTTATGGGGTCATCTAAAATCTGACTTGGCCTGTAATTGCACTTAATTCTGGTATACTCTCCCTCCAGTAATTGGTGGGCTCCAGTGCATGACCTGGTTCATTCAGATCCATAATTGTGTACAACTGTGTCAAATGTATATACTGATTAAAGTGCTGTGATCTTTAATCTATTGTTACTTTACCTATATGCGGTTGTCTTTTCACTGTTAAAGTTCCCTTGCCCATATCTTTGTAACCCTCAGGGTTGAATACCTGAAAATAGGCATATATTTGTCTAGTGTGTTTACCTAGTCAATAAAAGCTAAATAAATACATACATACATAAATAATAGTTCCCCCGACTGTCTGGTGCCACTAGGGGTCAGTATAATTTCTGTGCGTTGGTATCTGCGTTAGTTAGTTAGTTAGTTAGTTAGTTAGTTAGTTAGTTAGTTAGTTAGTTAGTGAATTTTGTTGAGTGGGTAGGCCCACTGAGACTTAACTTCCCTTTTACAGGGGCGACCCTGAATTCATTACATGTATGGAAACATAACACAGTAAAAGCAGGAAGTGGAAGTCAATAGGCAATATAAGTTATAGCAGCAACAATGTATAAACATAGGTCACCTGGTTAGATAACTTTGGATCATATATAATTGAATACAACTAGGAACTAACATATAGACAGATCATATGATAGTATCACATAATTCAGCAGGTTCATATGGATCGACAATAATGAGTCAAAGGAATACAAATACTGACCAAGTAAACATAGAAACATAGAGTTTGATCGCAGATAAGGACCACTTGGCCCACCCAGTCTGCCCCTTTCCCTACCCATTGGATAAGCTGCAGATTCTAGTTAACCAACAGCCTACTTCCTCCTACCCCCCCACTATAATTGCCTTATGTCTGTCCCATGCATGTTTGAATTCCCCCACTGTTTTAGACCCCACAACCTCTCCAGGAAGGCGGTTCCATGCTTCCACCACTCTCTCCACGAAAAATAATTTCCTCACATTACCCCTGAGCCATCTCCCCCTCTAACTTTAAGTTGTGTCCACTTGTTCTTACACATCTCTTTTTCTGAAAGATGCTACCCTCCTGGACTTTGTTGATTCCCTTGAGGTACTTAAAAGTTTCTATCATGCGACCCGGTCCCTCCTTTCATCAGGGGTATCAAGTAGGAACAATTCAATAAATTCATGTATAGAGACTGTGCACAAGGAGAAATGCCTTGAGCCCTTTTTTGAAGCCATCAAGGGAGGAACAATCTTGAAGTGCTACCAGAAGGGCATTCCACTTGGAAGGGGCAGAGAAAACAAAGGATATTTTGCTCACATAACAATTTGTTCTCGGTATCTCAAGTAGTGTACTACCGGATGACCTAAGCGTTCTCCTAACAAGTTTTATTGCCAATACACCAATGAAGCTGGAGGGTGGGAACACCTTTGACTAGTTTGAAGGGAGGGGGTAGTTGAACCTCCCTTCAAAGGAGGGCCAATTTATGGAGCAGAAAACATCACAGTGACGTGCCCTTGGTGGGGCACCAGCAGCAAACTGATCAGTTTTGTTGTACAGAATCATTAATTTATTTACTTCTGAGCACCTTAGGGTCTGCATAATTGGTGCACCATACATAAGGTTGGAAGTAGCGTTGTGTTGGCAATAGCATGCCGTGAATCATTAGATAATTACTCAGATGATAAAGTAACCCAATCTTCTGGTGCAGGGACTTTGAAATATGATTGACATGGTGCTTAAAGAAGTCTTCCTGGTCCATATGCACTCCAAGATATTTTTATTTATTTTCTATTTATTTACTTTTGTTTACCAGGTTAACGCAATGAGCCAGAGGCCTGTTTTCATACATGTCCCAGGACCATATAACTACACTCAAGATATTACATGTAGTAAAAAACTATTAACATAAATACAATACAAACAGTCAAAAACAATTAAAACATAGTTGGTCAAGAAAGTGTTTCCTTAATTTAACTTTAAGGCCCTGTACACATTACAACTGAAGATTTGTACCATTTTAAATAACGGTTTCAAAACATTTTCAAACTCACCGCAGCAGCCCGTCCACATTATTGTTCACCGAGTTTGAACACGATTGTAACACGGTAAACTCCCGTCTGCATTAGCAGCGAGTAACATTTTTAAACCCGGTAATCCTCCGCGATTGTAGCATGGTTATGTTGGCACCGTAATAGACGGAAAAATCACACACCCATCCACACCACAAGGTAACACGCTTTCCTCCTTCAAACCGTTTTTAAAAACGGACTTGAGACTAGCTCACAGCAGGGTTTAAGCACGATTTCTTAACACGCTTTGAAACTGTGCTTAAATGCCGATGAGCGCCATGTTTGCACTAGTTAAAACATTTTAAGCACCTTAAAACGTTTTAACTAGCCTGATGTGTACAGGGCCTTAAAATTTGATGACTTATGTTACCAAAAAGTAACCCAGGAAACTCATTCCAATTTCTTGCTGCACTAAAAAAAAAGATTGATCTCCCATTTTAGTTTTAGTTTTTTAGCCCTGTAAATCTGACCATTTCACAGGAACTGACTTTCCTATCATTATTATTAATGTGGAGTAAAGGATAAAGAGGAGAATTATCCCTCTGACGAAGGACATTATCAGTCAAACAACCCAAACTATACAGACTGCTCAGGCTTGGTGGAAGCCATCCTGAATGCTTATACAGTATACAGTGATGAGCAGAATATGATAACTTAAATGTGAATCTACATATACTATGAAATACAGATGTAAGAGTAGACAAGTCTTGCTTGGTCAAACCTGAGAAAAGAAAATAATTATAATTTAAGATGTGAAGAAGTACACCCTTTGCTGTTGTCATCCTTGCTTGTAAAGTAAGCAAGGACTGCATTTTAAATAGAGGTCCCAGCTTTTGATTTACCTGATGGCTTACAGATTTTATGTCAGGAGAGAAAGTTAAATTTGGATCCAGCAGGACACCCAAATATTTAAATTGGGTAACCTGATCCAGTTTATTTCCAAAGGAATCTGTTATTAATAGAACAGAAGCTTTGACTAATCTCTGTCTGAAATTAAAAAGCATACATTTGGTCTTTTTACTATTTAAGGACAACTGTGTTTTTATTAACCAGTTACCCAAGACACAAAAATCCTCACTTAGCCTTTTATTTATACCTTCCATCGAGTCTGCACTACAAGACAAAATAATGTCATCAGCATAAATCACAGTTCGTGTGTTTCATTATGGAAGGAATGGTATCAATAAACAAAGTGAACAGGAGAGGCCCAAGAACAGAGCCTTGTGGCACTCCCTGTTCCATCATCCTACAACTAGATAAGTGCTGCTGGCAAACGGCAGGCTAGAGCTGTTGCTGAAGGTATGTTCCTGATGTTTGTAGCATAGCTGCACTGAAGGACAGTCTCCACCCTGTGTCATCTGACCTGCCTCCACCTTCCGGTAGCCCCTTCCCGCTTACCAGATCAGTGGATTAGCTGTCAAGGCAGGTACAATCCGTTCTTCTCTGGAGCACAGTGTGAAGCTGGATGTCAGCTGAATGAAAACTGCTGAATAATTGCTGACCACAACAGTTCTTGTGCTGAGAAGTGCTGCTGGCAAACAGCAGTCGAGAACTGTTGCTGAAGGTATGTTCCTGATGTTTGTAGTGCAGCTGCACTTTTGAAGGACAGTCTCTGCCCCTGTGTCACCTGACCTGCCTCCACCTCCCTGTAGCCCCCCTGCTTAGCAGACCAGTGGATTAGTTGTCAAGGTGGGTACAGTCTGTTCTTCTCTGGGGCATAGCGTGAAGCTGGATGTCGGCTGTCCCCTTTGAGAGGTCCCCAGTGTGAGGACCACAGCAACAGGGTGTCATACTTGGGGATCACAACAGAAGGGTGTCACACTCAGGGTCTCAGCTTGGAGTTAGCAGTCTGCAGGGCATGCTGTTTAAGCTCCCCTCTTGCACTCGTCAGCTGAGTGACTGATGCTGCTGTGGGGTTGCCTGTAACTCAGGAAGGGTTAGCCTCCCTTCATGTCAAACTGTTGTTGTTTAGACTGCTCTGCTAAGTATGCCTTAGACCTATGTAGCAACTAGACTTGCACAGGTTCATTTATGCAACTATTTGATTGTTGTAATTTTCTTCTGCCTTTTTGTTATTGATTTTCCTGTTGTAGTGTTTAAGACAGTGTGCTCTGCTTGTTATATATCCATCCTTATGCACAATGGTGCCCAGTGTCAGGTAGCCAGATGCCATGAGATTTTATGACACTGTTGTCACAATGTCCTCAGTGATGACTAGTCACAATATTTGGAAACATTAGGCCATTGAGCAATTAGCAAGTGATGGCTCTGTCTAGTTACACAAGTTCTTTACTGAAGATCCTGACTTACATGACTTGACAAGAAGGAACCCAGAACCCAGCACCACTGTATGTATATTACTTATCTGCTCTGTTATTATTTATACTTGTAAACCCCCCCGACACACACACACACACACACACACTGTCTAGCCACAGTATCCCAATCACAGTTTGTGCTGTATTTAAATCTCACTAACGTCTAACACTAATAGGATTTGCACTGATTTGTTAGTTACCTTGTTTGCTTAATTGTGATTGACTACCTATCTGTTGTTGCTTTCCCTTCATATTACTGCCTGCCACTCTCCCATGATACACACACACACATACACACACACAGACACACACATACACACACACACACCGGTAGCCAATTCCATCTTGTTCGTCACTTCTTCTGAGCTTCCTTACTTAATCCCACCTTTATGGCTAGTTGCAACCTGTATCTCATCTGTCCCTTTCATCTCTGTCTTCATGGCAGTGTCAGTGACTCAGTAGGCAGCACACTCGCCTCTGAGGCCGGGAGATCAGAGGGCTGTGGGTTCAGTTCCCACATCTGGCACTTGGGTTAATATCCCAGTACTGACACTGTAGTGCAGCATGAGAGGGGTGCTGCACTTCTGAGGTGCCGTCTTTCAGATGAGACATTAAACTGAGGTCCCATCTGCCTGGATTGGTGGTAGTTCAGGTGGATGTTAAAGATCCCATGGCAATTATCGAAAAGAGCAGGGGAATTTCCCCGGTGTCCTGACCAAATTTCCCTTATTCACTAAAAATACCACCAACAGCTTAATCTGGTTCAAGGTCAGTTGCCATTCATCTGTGACCCCTGGGTCGTGCCTGAAAATAGGCAGGATTTGTCTAGTGCACTTACCCAGTCAACAAAAACTAAATAAATAAAATAAATTCTTCTGTTCCTTTCCCATTTTCTCTCCTATCCCTATTTGACTGCCTCCCTCCCTCCCTAAACTCACTCCCCAGCCTACCTGTTGTCTTTTTATCTTCCTTTTGTCATCCATAGGTACCTAACTTTCAGTGCTCCTTCCTTCTCTCTTAATTCTCTTCTAGCTCCTCTGTCCCCTTTTCCTCCCCTGAACCCCTCATCCCATATCCTCCTCTTCCCCCCATCATGGACTAATTAGTGACTACCTCCTCTCTTCTCCTTTTCCTCCCCCTACCTAGAGGCCCTCTCAAGGTTGATGTCTAATCTCCATCTCCTTCCCCCTTCTTCTCATACTCTGTCCCCTCATAGCAGAAATTACCACACTGGTACAGAATCTAGCTCCATCAGGTGAATGACTGCTTCATGCTTGAGGACGTCCTAGTACAATTTTGCAACTTTCTCTGGAAGTTCAGCAGATTTCTTTACACTCATGTGGACAATATAGCTTAAGCACTGGTCACTCGATCATTGCTCACCACTTAAAGAATCATGTTCTCTGAATTCCTTTGCAGGTGATATGTTCTTTGGTCCTAAGATTGCTGAAATGTTAAATATGTTGAGGCACTGGTCAGCAGATTACTGCTTGAAGATTCGCATTCCCAGAATTCCTTTGTAGGTGATATGTTCTTTGGTCCTAAGATGGCTGAAATGTTAAATATGGTTGAGGCACTGGTCAGCAGATTACACTGCAAAAGTTAATATACTCAGTGTTTCTTTGCAGATGAAATGTCGTTTGGTACTAATATAGCTGAAACACTAAAGGACATAAAAGGAAAGGTTTCATAGCCAGGAATCAATATTCTTCATAAAATGCATCTACAGTAGGAACAGAGGTTCACAAGTGGAACACCCTGCCAGAGGAAGTGGTGGGGGCTGAAACAATCACGGGATTTAAGAATGCATGGGATAGACATAAAGGAATTCTGGAGGTCAGGGGTAAGGTACAACAGACTTCTAGGAAAACAAACTGAACTTACAAGCTCAAATGGGCAGACTGGGTGGGCCATAGGCCCTTATCTGCCGACACTGTCTATGTATCTATGTATCTATGTAACAGATCTCTGCCATTTTATAACAATTTTTGATCCTTTCTAGCTCATCGTGATAGGAGGTCAGTATGGTAGAGAAACCTCTCCAGCTTCAAGGTCAAAACATGGCTAAAGTTCCTCTTATTACAAAAACTAAAGTTCAAACTGTAGTTCTAGTTGACCGTAAATTTTTGCAGATCATCATGGCCTGCAAATAAACACATTTCATGTCTGTGGTCTGTGTACTAGGGATCATTCTGCCAGGTTTGGTGATAGAGTTCTCCATAATGTACTCAATCAACCAGGGGTTCCTCCAACCTACAGTGTCAAGAAAAGTTCAGGGAGTATCAAGCTGTGGACCAGACACCAGCTACGCTGCTTAGCATAAAAGAAATACAGCCAGTACTCCCTCAGTAGCAAAACAAGGGACTTATACATGGCTTACTGTGTGATCCCACAAATTCATAAGCTCACATGAATCTTGATCTTAGATCCCATGATTCTTTTGTCAGACCAGTAAGATTCATGGTGGGATCCTCAGAGCAGTTTTTGGCCTGTGGATTCTCTGTCCACATGTACCTACAGTGCACACAGCCAGGATGCTGTGCAATATATTGCAGTATTACTCCAGAGTGCTGCAATGTCTGTATCAGGGAACAGTGAAATTCACTGACAATTAAGCCCTTTTGTCATGCAGTATTTTGTGACATGTCATTTACTGGAAAGTGCTGTGTTGCATCCTGGGTGGTTCCACTGCATCTGATGCATATGTGCATAGCTTGATCCACCACTCACTCAGAGACCTCTGAGGTGAATGATTAAGGATTAGTATTTTGCTACCACACTCTTGTCTTCAAACTGACCTTGACCACTGAGAGCATTCACAGAAGTACTAGAGACTATCATGTCCCTCCTCTGCGAGAGGGTCACTGTGTGGAACCGAGCAATACAATCTTCTTTTAGAGCACTGTGGAGATCATTAGCCTGCATATCAGACCAGAGGACACTACAGATCCAGCAAGATCATGGCTATGTAGTGAACTTTGAAAAGAGTTCCCTACAAGGATCAAAGAAAGAGGGGGAGATATTATTTTGTCCGGTATTCTACCGATATTAGGAAATCAGACATACAAAAATGAACAAGCCAAACAATTGAATTATTGGCTAAGACAATTTTGTATGATAGAAAATATAGGGTTTATGGATAACACTCAAACTTTTAAAAATATAAATTGTTACAAAAGGGATGGTCTACACCTTAGATTGGTATCATGATGATGGCAAATAAAATCAATAGGGTAATAGCATTTCATTTAATATGGGTGTGGGGGGAAGGGCAATGCTTTACCTCCGAAATAAAAAATAATCACAAAAACTATGATAAAATAAATGATTATGGCTGGAATGGGGTCCTAATAAATGCACGAAGTTTAACAAATAAGTTTGATGAGTTCAAGCTATATCTTGGGATGAATAACATTCATATTGCCCTTATTACTGAGACTTGGCAGGATGCTAGTGATTCCTGGGACAAAAATATCCAGGGATTCATTCTGTATCTCAAAAACAGAGAGTACAGAAAAGGTGGAGGGGTAGCCATATATGTTCATCAAACAATTGCAGTGAAGAGATCACTGATGGTACTGATCTTGAAACCCTTTGGGTGAGAATAAAACCCCAGATAGGCCCACCATTTATTCTGGGTTTAGTATACAGACTTCCTTCTATGACTCCTGATAACGATGAAAAACTATTACATTATCTGAAAAATCTTGATCCATCCAAAAATGATGTAATCATGGGGGATTTTAATTTAAATAGTGTCAATTGGGACCATGCATCTGCATTAGTTAAAGCAGATAGATGCTATGTGGAGTTATTCAATGAAATGGGATTAGAACAATTGGTCCAATACAATACTAGGGGTAATAGAGTATTAGATCTTATATTAACAGATATTGCCCATTGTGTAACCCAAATTGATGCTAAAGCACCATTAGGTAACAGTGACCATAATACTGTAAATTTTCAGATTACAGATAGCAAATCTCTACCATCTACCGGGGTAACCAGAGTTTTAAATCTTACCAAGGCTAATTTCGAAAATATGGAAAATACCATAAGTTGCCGGGATTGGCAGGTATTATTTATAAACTTAACAGTAGAGGTCAAATGGCATCTTTTGGTTACTAAATTAAAGGACCTAATCAAAACAAATTTCCAACTAAAAATAAGTATGAATCTAAACATAAACCTACACCAGGATGGATGTCCCCTAAAATAAAAACTCTCATTAACAAAAAGAATAAACTATATAAGAAATTTAAAAGGGATTCACACATCTTAATTTAAAATATAGGGATTTACTAAAAACAATAAAAACCAAAATAAGACAGGAAAATACTCAATTTGAACTAAAACTGGCATCAAGGGTGAAAGACAATAAGAAATATTTTTTTCTTATATAAATAAAACTAAAGGCAATTCTAAGACCATAGGCCCATTTATTACACAATCTGGTTGTATAGCAAATAAACATGAAATAGCAGATATCCAGAAACAGTATTTCTCTTCAGTTTTCAATACTACTTCTCATGGCGAAATAAAAGAATTGGATGGTTCTATGCCTGGCAGATTTTTGATTCAGCCCAAAGATGTTTTGGATAAACTTTAAAGAATAAATATCAATAAATCCCCAGGCCCAGATGATATTTATCCAAGGGTATTGAAGGAACTTGCAAATGAGATTTATTTACCCTTGACTAATATATTTCAACATTCCCTAGATACAGGGGAAGTCCCAAATGATTGGAGGGTGGCAACAGTTGTCCCTATACATAAAAAAGGTCCGACGAACATACCTGAAAATTTTAGACCCATTAGTCTTACATCACTGATCGGGAAACTCTTGGAACAGTTTGTTAAAGACTTCATTTTGGAACACATAAATCATAGTGAACTTACTGACAATTCCCAACATGGTTTTACCAAAACAAGATCGTGCTTAACCAACTTATTAACCTTTTATAATAAGGTAACCGAAGAAATTGATAACGGCAACTCAGTGGATTTAGTGTTTATTGATTTTGCAAAAGCATTTGATAAGATCCCACATTTTGAGCTTATCAACATCCTAAGGGAAGTTAAATTAGATCCAAACATTGTTAATTGGATAGTAAATTGGCTCAGAAATAGGAAACAAAGAGTTGTCATAAACAGGGAATTTTCAAGGTGGGCCCTTGTGGTTAGTGGTGTTCCCCAGGGATCAGTGTTGGGTCCTTGTCTATTTAATATTTATATTTCTTCTTTAAAATCAAACAAAGATAATATTTGGCTGAACCAATCAAAGAAGAAACACAGGGGTCAGCAATCCACGGCTATACCAATATCTTTAATACAAACTAGGAACACATATAAAACGGTATGGGGGAAATGCCAGATGCTGCATAGACTAGACACCGAAAATAATGGTAGAAATGCACAAACAGTGCCTGTAATACCACATACCACATACCACTCCGGTGTGAATTACTGTATTGGAACAGGTAAATCCACAGAAAAAACGGTAAAAAACCGTCAAAGCGCAGCACCGGCGAAACCGGAAGAGTCAGGCGAACAGCGTCACCGCATAACCACGTCACATGGACATCACACTCACGTCTACGTATCGACTCTCGCGTCTTCCTCAGAACGTGAGTAGACTCAAGATTCATGGACTTAAATACACGGGTCAATTAAAGAGAAAATGCCAATTAAAGACATATACTTAAATTGTACAGAAAAGACACAATATGAAAATTATATAAAAAAAATAAAAATAAACAAAAAACGGGGAAAAGAGCCGAACAAGTCATAATCCCCGATACACCTGGCCAACACGAACAAGTCATAGCCGAGCATACTACTAAAGTGCCACCAATTAAAACCCAAACAACCAAGTGAATAATAAATGTTAATTCATTACATAAGAAACAATAAAATATAACTATTAAATAAGCACCATAAATGGGGACAGAGCCGGAAAAGTCATATCCCCAAGAAATATGGACAGAGCCCGTCACAGTCATATCCATATATGCTAACATTAGCTATAAAAAGCTATAAAGGGGCATTTTCTCTTTAATTGACCCGTGTATTTAAGTCCATGAATCTTGAGTCTACTCACGTTCTGAGGAAGACGCGTGAGTCGATAAGTAGATCGTGAGTGTGAGCGCCCATGTGACGGTTATGCGTGACGCTTGTTCGCTTCGACTTCTTCCGGTTTCGCCGGTGCTGCGTTTGACGGTTTTTTACCGTTTTTTCTGTGGATTTACCTGTTCCAATTCAGTAATTCACACCGGAGTGGTATGTGGTATGTGGTATTACAGGCACTGTTTGTGCATTTCTACCATTATTTTCGGTGTCTAGTCTATGCAGCATCTGGCATTTCCCCCATACCGTTTTATATGTGTTCCTAGTTTGTATTAAAGATATTGGTATAGCCGTGGATTGCTGACCCCTGTGTTTCTTCTTTGATTGGTTCACCTTTTCTAACTCCTGGGGTATTGTGCACCACTCTGTCTTTTTGAGCCTCCACGGTCTTTGAGATATCTCTATAGACCCATTTTTTTATAATATTTGGCTGCTAAAGTTTGCAGATGATTGTCACATAGGCTCTATTATCAATAAAAAGGATGAAAGTATTACTTTACAAAACTTTCTAGATGAAGTTACAAACTGGGCCCATGGGAGAAAGTTAACATTGAATAATGACAAATGTAAGGTAATGCATTTGAGAAAACATAACCCATACTTTTCATATAAGCTTGGGGAATGAAACACTACACCAAACTATCAAAGAAAAGGATCTTGGCCTACTCATTCCCCTGACTTAAAATTTAATTCGCATTGTAACAGACAAGTAAAAAAGGCAAGCCAAAATCTGAATTGTATATTCAGACATGTGGCCAGTCGGTCATCGGAGGTGTTATTACCATTATATAATGCTTTAGTAAGACCTCATCTTGAATATTGCATACAAGTATAGTCCCCATATATAAAGGATGACATACATAAAATTGAAAGAGTTCAGAGAAGATTTAGTAGGGCAATAGTAGGGATGAAAGGGAAAACTTATGAGGATAGGTTAAAAGACTTGAATTTATATACTTAGAGATACAGAAGGCTAAGGGGAGATCTGTGTCTTATTTATGGCTTATTACAGGATTCAACCCTTACTCAGGGGATGGGATTAATAGAATCCAAATTTAGACTTAGTAGCCGTAAACATAAAAGACAGCTATTGATCAGAAAATGGCACTCACTAAGGAGGAAAAATTGGTTTAGTGTAAGATCAGTCCCAATATGGAACACTCTTCCTACATTTGTGGTAGAGAGTCCAAATATGGATATATTCAAATCCAACTTGGATCTAGTGATGTCGGATTTAGACAAATATGCAAGCAATAATACCCAACAGGGTGGGAGGTATTGTCCTATACCGGACCACCCAGGGGCATAATGAGGCCCGACGCCACAGGCAGAGGGCCTTATAGCCCCTGGGAGGTCCAGTATAGCACAATACCGCCCACTCTGGAGGGTATTATTGCGCTTAGAAAATGGGCACTGTAAAACAAAATAAGTTTAATAAAGAAATATTAATTAAAAATTAGTTTGATAGGTTTTGTAATAAAATAGTTCCTCCACCTCCATTAGAATGTGTTTTTTTTAACTGGAGCCTGTGTAGTTGGACCTGGTTGTCATACTTACCCTGCAAACAACAACAATAACACACACACACACACACACACACACAGCTTTTGGGAGCAGCAGGAGTGAGGCAGAAGTTTCTTTTTTTACTTGTTGGAATGTTCCCGTTACCTTACTTATGTGGACATCATTCAAAACATAAGAGCTGCAAGGGAAGGAAAACTGTGCACACAGTGGTATGTGGGACAGATGCTGACAAGCAGTGTATTCAATGTTTCTGTTGATGTGACACGCTGTACAGGAGACAGATAGACAGCTAGCTTCGGCACTGCGGGTGTGAAATGAGAGGTACTTGGAAGAAAGTACTGTACAGCTGCTCTCATGCATAGTTGTGGTAGCTATGCTAGCGATCTCTCTATCGTTAAGGGGGTCCAATAATCTCCACTATCTCCACTTGAAGATTTTGTGGAGCATGGCCATGTTCATCATAACATCTTATAAAATTGCTGTAGGCTTACTTCATGTCCAGCATTAGTGCATCATCGGGAGAGATGAGTACAGGTGCAGAGTTACGTGAGAAATGCCAGATCATGACAGCGATTGGCGGTCTGCATTCCGGACAACTGCTGAGTGAAAATATACCAGTTTTGTATGTATTAAGAGGGGACAATTTAAATAAAAACAACCAGTGTGCCACTTCCCTACAGAGGCTGCAGAGTGAGTGTGTGTGTGGGGGTGGGTCAGTCAACTCGGTAAGTAAAACAATTAATTCCTGTTTTATTTATTCATTTATTTCATCTTTTTTTGGTTTATCTATACATTGGGGCCAGGGATCTGGCTGAGGAGCAGTGGTGACAGTCGGGCGAGCTAGGGGAAAAAACAAAGCATTGGTCTGATGTTGTACTTTCAGCTAGGATACTAAACAGGGCTGCAATTTAAAAAGTGGATATATCCGAGATTAGGGGAATCGGACAAGTAGCTGAGGTGGTGGACGAGCGGCCGCACTGGGGAGCTGCCGAGTATGGATGGAATGTCTGTAAATTTTGTAGAGGGTAGATCAGCTGAAGTGGGAGAAAAGATAAAAGTAAGCCTGCAAAAAGCAGGTGGATTTATGTGCCTTTATGTGGTTTGGGGAGAACTGGGTTGAGGATCAGTTTTTTTTGTTGGGGGGAGGTTCGGCATACGTTAAGCAGGAGAAAAAATATGACAGATTTTAAAAATGAAAATTCTATAGGACCAGTAATATTTAGAATGATATGAGGCAACGGAGACTGGGACTAGTTATTTTCTGGTCTCTGTTGTCTCATACCGGACCAGCTGATTGGCGGTTTTAGCCAATCAGAATAAAGTTACACATTTGCCCATTTTCTAAGTATAAATATAGACAAGAGATTAAAAGGCAAGCATTATGAACTTATTGTCTTCTAGCTTGAAATACCTATGAAACCCTATCACCCTATCATAATCTGGGACATTTAAAGACCAGAGGGCCAATATTTACAAATGTTGAGTTTGAGTGGCCCTATCTCAAAAGAGAATAAAGAAACCTATATTATAAATTGAATTAGATATTCAAAGCCTAGTGAGGCTCCTAATTGGCTATGGGATTGTTCATCAATGTCTTGAAAATGACCAATCCAGCTGCCAACTGATGCTGTGCGACACACGTGGCTCATGCCACTCCAGTCAAAACCTAAAAGTAAAAAAAAAAATGACAACAACAAAATGTGTTATTGCCATCAGACGTATAATAGCAATAAAAAACTCTAAGCTGGTCATTTCCTTGACTTAACAATTGGCTGGGGGGAAGTGGCCCGAGGTGGGTATACAGTGATATGGGTGAAGCAAATTGAGTGACTCAATTTCCGCACCTAGAACAATAGCAACCGTTACAGAATAGCGAGGGGGAAGGAATAGCAAGGGGGGAGAGAATAGCGAATGCTACTCAATACCGGGGGTGGAGTTACTAAGGAGGCAAGGTAAATGGGTTGTCCATCACACAACTGTCACCACCGGCATGTCAGTGACCCCATCGGGTAGCTCCCCTCCTGTGTTTTCCATGTTTCCTCAGTGTCCGCCCCCCCAAGTTGATTTGATATATATACATATATATATGCGTATATATATATATATAGGGGTGCAGGGGGCTTGCCCCCACATACAAAGTAGGTATACATTGTGCTTCCATAGAAGGTAAGGTGTTCCTGCTGTTGTTCCTTGTTGGCGTAGTGCTGATCCCCAATCATGTTTTTGGCAATTTGCACTCACCATTTTGTCACTCACTATTAAATCTTTATCCATATCAGATGGAACCCCCAAGGCACCATCCCCTCAACCAGTCATTAGTCCCTCAGAAATGACACAATCTGCCTTACTGAACTCAGTTGTGTACCCCTTTTTTAAAAATTAAAAAAAAAACAACATCCCCCAAAATCTTTCTACAGAACAGCCACTAGTTCACAACCATAACTTACAAACACAGAAAAAATACTGGCCCAGATATTCAAAAGAGTTGGGCCATGCGCAATAGGGTTGCACCTGCGCAAGTCCAAAATTGCACCATTCTGCGATATTCAGCAGGAGGCAGTTGCATCCCCGAAATCATACTGAGCAACAGCGCAATGATAATGAAGGCATGCGCAACCGAAGGGGGAGGAACCATGCATAAATGGCGCAGTGCGATATTCAACGACTTGCGCCATGCGCAATAGGGGAACAAGCGGAAGTTGCGCTATAGTGGAAATGAGCCAAAATAAAAAGGAGCAAGGGAGAGGCGCAAGAACGCTACAGGGAAGCCACATAAGGCAGAACCCTAGGCAGACAGACAGGGCAGGAGGGACAAATAGGGCAGGCCAGGGAAAGAGCACTCTGAACACCCAGGCACAGGGAAGGTGTGAGGAGCCACAGCTAGTGCAGAAGAGGGAAGTGCCACACAGCACAGAGGCCACCACAGGCAGGTGTTCTCGGTGCAGGGGAAGTAGCAGGGAGGACAGCAGGGGGAATACAGCAACAGCTGCTAGGGGGGTGAACACAAGCCAGGGACATGGCCAGTGCCACTTTCCAGATGGAGGCCATTATGAGGAGGGTAAGGAGGCGGGCAGCAGGGGAGCGTGGCCATGGAAGGGCCCGTCGGCGGCATGACCCCAACAGGCAGTACCAAGCCCATACCAGCTTTGAGCTGTACACCGATACTGAGATTGTGGGCTGGTACCACCTGAAGAGGGCAATTCTGAGGTGGCTGTGTAAGCTGTGCAGTGATGTGATGCAGGCACCCACACGACGGAGCCATGCCCTGTCAGTGGAGACTAAAGTAACAGCCTGCATGTGCTTGCTCACCACGGGTATCTTCCAGAGACCAACTGAGGATACCACAGGCATAACCCAGTCAGCCACGTCCACCACCTCACCCCAATTCCTCAGCTTACTGCTGCCACATGCCTAGGAGTACATCCATTCCCCAACACATGGTGACGGAGAAAGTAACACAGCAAACATACAGGAGTTTCACAGGGTAGCACGTGTGCCTGGTGTACTAAGGGCAATAGACTGCACCCATGTGGCCATACACACCACCTGGCCCTGAGGGGCCGCATACATCAGTGCAAGGGCTATGCCAGCATCAACAGCCAGGTGGTGTGCAATGCCAGGGGCTGATAATCCAATGTTCAATGCCACGCACCCTGGGGAGCACACGCCTTCATCTGGCACCAGTCGGTATTGTGCCAAGATTCAAGAGTGGGACATCCCACTGGACACCTAGTGGGTGAGTATGCAAACCACATGGACAATCATAGGGCCTGGGGGGCATGGCCAGAGGTGACATGGGTAGGGGCCCACATGGCCTGGGACAGGGCAATGCTGATCACCAAACTAACCTCCGCCCTCTACACACAGGTGACAGTGGATACCCACTCTGTCCCTGGCTGTTCACACCCTACCAGCGGTCCGTGACCCCATTGCAGCAATGCTACAATGCAGCACACGCCACCACATGTAATGTCATCGAGTGGGTGTTCGGGATGCTGAAGGCATGTTTCCGTTGCCTGGACACCTCCGGTGATGCCCTACAGTACAGCCCCTCAAAGGCCTGTGGGCTGTTCCTGGCCTGTTGCATCCTGCACAACATGGCCAATGAATGTGGGATAGCCATACAGGTCAAAGAGGGGGACAGCGATGGGGACGATGAGGACACCAGAGATGATGGTGATGGGCAGCCCCCCCTTGGCCGACGGGACCCCCGACTGATCCAGCTGGCACAGCTGCACCGGGACAGCATCACGAAGGAACACTTCAGCCAACCCAGGTAAGTCATGGGGCCATGTGCAACCACCCGTGGCTAAGGCACAACCCACAAACATGCATGGACACACACCAGGGGTGCATGTCATCAAGGGAAGTGGCAGGGCACAGAAGCACACATACAACCAGGGATGGGTGAGAATTAACATGCCACACAGATGGACACACACACACACAATGCACCAAACATGCACAGAGGGCGGGGAGGCACACCGACCCAGAAGCCAACCCTAGCAACATACATGTCCACAGGCCACCACGCCCACTGCCTGTCCATGCGTGGTCAGATGCTGAGCACCATTGCATCAATGGTGTACAGTGCAATGAGAAAAACATCATGCACACACAACTGTGGACAGCAGCTTGAAGGGTGTGCAGGTGGACTGTGTGCCCACGTGCAGGGGCTGGGTACCCACCCATGCACTGCCCACTGAAACACACAATGCACACAGGGCAGCACCAAACAGTAGCTGCGCTGGGAGACAGGTCAGTCACGTGACACAGTGCCCTGGCCACCACGGATGTGTGGGTGGCCCCGCCAAGACCCGCCAGCACTGACAGGCTGACCACTGACCTCATGGGGTGGCACCAATGGTTTTCCAGGGGTTCCACTGCGTGAACACGACCATGCTCATGTAGGGGTCTGCAGCACACCAAACATGCCTGCGCCAGGAGTGCTCAGGATGCCCACAGCTGAACCTGGTGTCAACAGGGTTGGAGCCGCATGACACCGGGAATGGGGGGTGGACAGTGCACTGCGTGGTGTCCACGATGCATGGGCACCAGACTGTGTGCCCATTGTGGCCATGACAGCAGTGAATGCCTGTGCATGCCTGTCAATGGCAGCGGTCACATCCTTCCGCAAATGGTCCATCCCTGCCAGGATCAGAGCAGTGTCCCTGCTGTGACGCTCCTCTGCCCACTCCAGAGCCACACGCAGTGCATCCATGGACGTCGCAAGCCGCATCTGCTGCTGGACTGATGCCTGCAGTAGGCGGGTGTGCTCGTCCAAGAGGTCATCTGCCTCCTCAGCATCCTGTCCCTCAGGGTGTGCACGGCCATGATGATCAGCACCCCTTGAGGGTGGGTGCTGCACACCAGGACCAGGTCTGGGCATGTCCACAGGCGGTGCACAGATGCCGCCGCTGAACCCTGTACCCCCAAGCCCATTGGCCGACTGCTGATGCTGCCCCTCCGGCTGCCGCTCCCCAGGGCTCATTGGTGCCACAGCAGTGGCTGCAACAGTCCCACTGTCCTGAACAGACACCAGTGCTGCCTCACTGGTGCTGACAGGCACAGGCTGGGACTGTGCTGACATGCAGGCCTCCACGGCAGCACCACCCATAGCCATGGGCGCGAACTGCCCTGCTGTGTGGCCATCCTGTGGCACACACGTGTCACTGCCTATGATGTTAGCATCATCATCACCAGTGACATGCTCTGCACCACCCACAGTCACAGCATGCTGGCATCTGTGGACACCAGCACGCTGGGGCACAGGCAGGGCTTCCTCCGCACCTGTTACAACGACATCAGTGTGGACAGCCAGGCGGCCCCACTGTCGCAATGATCCACGTATACCTGTGGAGGTGGATGGGCCCTCCTCCAACTCCAGCTGACTGTCCTCAGTGGACAGGCCCACTACCGCTGACCCATGCAGACGTTCAGGATCTGTAAGGGAAAGCAAAGTTGCATTACTGCATGTGACCTACCCTGCCCCCCATAGACAGACCATGACTTACCATGCAGTGATGGGCCTACCACCAGTCTGGAAGCCACCACCCAGAACACCCTCAATGGCACTGCGCTGCATGCTTCCAGCAAGCTTCTCCTCCTCCTGGGGTCAGCTGTAAACCTCCGCTGTCCCCCACCTGTGCAAGCACGTGGCTGCCCTGATGGCAGCCACCTTCTCCTTTATCCTCCTCCTGTCCTGCGCATCTTTTCTTTCACTCCTGCACGGAGCGCTGGTGGCTGCCATGCAGGTTCACAGCACGTGCCACCTCCTCCCATGCAGCAGCACGGGCTTGAGGTGTTCCCCGCCATCCACTGAGAAGTGGCTCCTGATCCAGGTAGGCCTTAAACAGGGCTTCGGTTTCAGCCTTGGTAAAGTTCGGCCTCCTCCTCCTCCTCCCACCACTGTGTTCCTCCTCTCCAACAACCTGCTCGGTTATTATGTAGCCTGTAAGAATGGCAGTTGTTACCTGTGACCGTGCAGTTCCATGCATGTCCCTAAATCCACAGTCCACACTCCCAAACAGCATGCAACTCACCAATAGACTGCAGTAACCGACTATGGCCACTGCAGCACAATGTCACACTTTTATAGTGCAACCCATGCAAATGAGGCAAGGAGCAACTTTAAGTAGATGCAAATTGCAGTGCTGCACCATTGAATGGCTGATTAGATGATATGCATATGACGGCTGAATATCGCACTGTTGCACTTTGTGCAATTCTGTTGAACATGCTGAGCCAATGGTGCAGTTCTGTGACATGCGTAGTACATACCTCACTGCGCATGCCCGGGTTGCTGACGCAGGCATCTGCCATGCTGATGATGTGCTGTACACGGTAGTCAATGCAGGGCATGGCTACCATTGTGCCAGTGGCGCTATAGCGATGGTCACTACATGGCGCTGTGGCACTTGGCCATCATAGGTGCAATGGGTCAACTGCACGGTACACCGCTGTGGCACTGGCACACAGGCAGCCAATCACACTACACACATTGTGTTCCAATGGTGCTGTGCATGTCCATGCGCCAGAGACTCTTGACCCTATGCCCGACCTTTGCCCCCTAGGCACCATGCGTCAGGCATGGGTGCACTTCTATCGCACTGTTCGATGACAGCACAATAGGGAATGGCAGCACTGTACCGCACAGCATCTGCACGTGGGGAGCCATGCTGCAGAGCACCATATTGCCAACTAGAAAACCAAGAATGGCACGCAGAAGGGCAGCCCAGTGGTCTGCTATTGAACTGGCCAACCTAGGTGGCCATTGTGGAGTCACACCATGGGCCTCTGTTCGGGAGGTGCCCCTGGACAGGCCAGGCAGGTGTGGCAGGAGGTGGCCACTGCCCTTGAGGAGGCCACTGGATGGGAGAGTGCAGGCAGTGCAGGCACCGATACGGGACCTCGGCCCGGATGGAGCCGGGCTACTGGCACACCCTGCGGGCACGCTGCCAGAAGGGCACAGTGCCACTGGTCCAGGTGGGGTTCGATCAACACACTTTTATCGTCCATATGGGTAACAGTGTTGTATGTGTCCAGCACATAGGGAGGGACCGTCTGGGGTTGGCTGTGGTGGTGTTCACAGGGGTGGGTGGGTGGTCTGGCTGGGTGGGAGGGCACACACCTGGGGGCAAGGGGACTTTGCTACAGGATTGTACTGATGTTCCTCTCTCCATATTTTCCCCACAGGCCCGGAGGAATGCCACCGTGTGTGTGAAGAGCGGTGGTGGGAGGAGCATGGTGCAGCCAAGCGGGGAGAGGGCCCTCACCGCCCACTTGACCGGCCCGATGAAGGTGAGTGCCATACATCCATGATTACTATTGCATGCTGTGTGACAGGGTGGGCAGCGGGGCATGGCCACCATCCATCAACACCACTGCCATGCACGCGACTTGTTACAGTCAACACTGTCCAGTGGCAATGCATGTCTGGAGTGCGCATTGGTGGTCCAGCGCGGCAGGTATGTGCCACTGCCTTTGCACCACATAGCTTAAGCTCACTAAACGGCCACGGAATTGCTGTGCATGACTTGGCCGGTGGTGTGTGCAGCGTTCCGCATGGCTGTATGCACCTGGGTGGGCAGGTCCTGTGGACGTGATCACTGCGGGTGGTCACACACCATCACAGAGGTATGTCCCACAGCCGTATGCCATGCACAGTGGGCGGGCTGTATGAGGTTGTGCATTCACACCTATTGACTGTGCTCCCTTGTCCTAGGTACCCGCCAGCTATGAGAAATCTGGGAGGCACTGCGGGAGATATTACTGGTGGCGAGGGCATTGCTGGACATCCTAAGATGCATTGACGAGACCTAGGTTCTGAGGAGGCACAGGGCCCGGAGGAGTCACAGCGGGAAGAGGCGCTCCCGCTAGGGATACATCAGTCCCAGTATTCCCCTACCTCTCTGGACCCACCCTCACACCCCTCCTTTCCCGTCCCATTTGTCCACCCCTGCCCTCTACCCACCCCCACCTTGTTTGTGGCCCCCCCAACCTTGTATATAGTTCATGTAATATTGTATATAGTTCATGTAATATTGTATTTAGTTGATTGTTATATATTTTTTCAATACATTTAATTTTGATGTGAATACTGTGGTGGTCTCTGATTTGCAGTGGGCTATAGGTGCTCAGCTGCAGAGGTGTGCATGGCGTCAGGGGTGGTGCGGTCATGGGTATGTGTGTGTGTCCGTGTGGAGGTGACTATGGTGTGGGGGTAGCTATCAGTCAGTGTCTGTGGTGTGTGTGTGTGTTGTGCTCTGTGCACTGGATGACTGTGTGCAGTGGTCCATGGTGCGTGCTCTGTGTCCATGGTACACCCATCAGCCCGTCCATGGCCTGTGCAGCTGACACACACATGCATGTCTGTGACCTGCACGGTCCACTGGCATGTCAGTGGTGGCAGTCCCTGCAGGGCAGCCACTGTACCCATCACATTGCTGGGTTGCCTCCTGTCACTGGTGTGGTGCATGCCTGCCTTGAGTGGCACTGTGGGCACCACAGTTGTTGTCCCACCTCCATGCTGTGCCTTGTGTGTGTTGCAGGGGATGTGCCCCACTGTCTGTGACTTGTGCTCCATGCGAATGATGGTGGTGTATGGGTCCACAGTGCCTGCGCAGGGTGGCTGGCACTCCAGTGCCATGGAGGACTGCGGGTTGTGTGCACACAATTTACATGGGCCCACACTGGGGGCTGGTTGCCCCACCACTGCATCCCTGTGTTGTTGTGCCCTTGGGTATGGGTGGTGTCTGTCCATACACTGTGTAGCATCCGGTGTGGTGCATGCTTCCACCGCTCCACTGTGGGTGTCTGTGCTGCTGTTGTAAGATGGTGGGTTGGGTGTGTCATTGACCACTGTACAGGTGCTGTACCACTAGTGGTGGTGTCATGGTGCCCTGTCCCGTGGTACCCTTATGCCGGCTTGATGGTTGGTCTCAGCAGTACCTCGGGGGGACTGTGCATGGTGGCACTGTGTCTGCCATTGTTGCATTGCTGTGTGCTGCTACCCGTTGATGGGTGCTCGTGGTGGGGCTGGCTTGCATGGTTCTGTGGTGCACAGGGTTGCAGTGTCACAGTGGGGGTGGTGGCATGCATGGGGTTTCCTGCAGTGGTGGTCACTGCTCATGGGGGGTGCCTGGGGGTCATGGTGCAGCATGTGCTCTGCATTGGGTGGGATGGTGTGGCATGGGGTGGTCAGCCCTCCTTGTGTGCCAGTCACAGCTTGTTGGTAGGTGTGATGGGGCACCATGGCCCGGCTGTGGGTTGTTTGCTTGTCTCCATGGGCCAGTGGTTATTCCAGCCCTCCCCCAGTTGTGGACTGCATGGGGTGTGAGGGGACGATGTCTGTTCTGCTGTGTGTTCCTGTGCCCATCTGTGGCATGGGTGGTGGGCCCCTACCTCCTGGTTGTGCAGTTACATTGCTCTGTTGCTGGGCGCCCTGGTTTGCTATGGCACCTCTGGACTGCTCAGCTTCCCTCCCTGGTTGCGCTATGGTGCAGGTGAGTCTGCGATATTCAGTGGAGTCGGCTGTAGGCGTTTGGCCTGCTCCGTTTTTGAATATCGCGTCTCTTGCGCATGGGCCCAATAGACTTGTGCTTACTCCTGCTATTGCGCACTTTTTGGGCGCAGTTTGAATATCTGGGCCACTGTATATTACAGCCATGAAAATGAATACTTTTTTTATACAAATGTTCATATCTTTATTGCAATCACTACAAAAAGAAAAACAGAAAAAATAATCAACATAATCTCAAGTGATTGTGACGATTATTAAAAGATATATGGGATATGACATGGATGGGAGAGAGACAGCAGAAATATCTTCACGAGCTGCCACTGAACTCTTGATAGTC
The DNA here is from genome assembly GCA_016271365.2 of Neoceratodus forsteri. Lineage (NCBI taxonomy): Eukaryota > Metazoa > Chordata > Ceratodontiformes > Ceratodontidae > Neoceratodus > Neoceratodus forsteri. Next base: position 910,403,730 of record CM057453.1, read on the forward strand.
CACTGGTGGTGAAGCCATGGAAAAAGTGAAAAATGATGTCTACCATTCTCAACACACTCTCCAAGTACCTGGATGAAACTCACAACACTTGGGACCGTTTTGTTCCCTTTGTTCAATTTGCCTACAATACAAGCCCTTGTGTAGACAGTACAGAGTACACATCATTTTTCTTTATCCATGGACATCATCCAAGAACTCCATTGGACAAGGATCTTTCACTGCTAGATGTTCCAAAATCAGCTTCTTCCTTCATTGTTCCTGTGCTGGAACAGTTTGAGCTTGCCAGACGTGTTGCAGTCACCATGTTGGGCCAAAGAAAATTTGCCATGCAGAAAATGTCAGCAGCCAAATCACATGAACCTTCATTTTCTGTTGGGGACATTATCTACTTACCTTGACCTGTCCTAGTTCCGAGTGCCACCAAGAAATTGCTTCGCCCTTGGACTGGTCCCTTCTACATCGTAGAAAAGCTTCCTCCTGTTCACGTCCATTTGTGATGCAGGTCCAATGGAAAGTTGGTACACAACAAAGTCCACATCAATTGACTGAAACAAGGGTACCTGAGTAACACCCTCCCAGATGATCCCAGTCCACCCAGCAATGAAGCTGCAGTTGAGCCTACCATACTCTCAGAAGCTGAAATTCCTTCAGACAACTTGCAACCAGTTTCTCCAGATTTTCCCACTCCTGACACTCTTCAGGCAGATTCTGTTTTGCCTGATCAGCCAGATGAACTTCCTAGGATTTCTTCTTCTCAGCCTTCTTCTTCTTCTCAGGACTCTCTTGTACACACCTCGGTGTACCAGATCAAGAAGATCTTAAGAAAGAAGTTTGTCAATGGATCCTGGACTTACCATGTGAAGTTGTGTGACTTTGGCAGTTCACCGAACTCTTGGGTCACTTTTCATGATCTCACACTGTCCTGTCAGGAACTGGTGCAAGCCACACATGCCTCCATTCTCACTGTCCGGAAAAGTCGACAGAGATCTTGAACATTTGGTAACCTGACTCAGTGTGTTTGGGACTAATTCTTCTACTGCTTGTGGAATGTCCCTTCAAATGGACAGTCCAGCTGTTATTATTACTGTTTTGAAACTGTTATTGAAATGTTATCTTGCATTTGGGTATCCTCCAGCTGCTACCCTTCCCTCTCTTACCCTCTCCCTGCCCTGCACTGTGGCACTTGTCGGCCTGACCAAGCTTCAGATTGCTATGGTGTTTCCCTTCCCCCTGGTACTACTCTGACTGGTCACCATTGCAGTTCAGATCGTTTCCTCCCCCCTTCCCCGGCAGCAGAGTACTGCTAAGCAAAATGCTGTATGCCATGCTTAAACATGTTTTTTCTTTAAAATTCCTTAGTGTAATGTTAATATGTTATTGCTTGTTTGAGTGGTGCTCAGATTCACTGTCCCAGTGGTGATGTGACGCATACATTAAGCATGGGACTTAATGTTAGCTGCCACCCCTTTAAGAGCACTTAGAACTCACATTACCATTTGTTGCACTGCCTGGCAGTGCCATGTAATTCCTGTCAGTCAGAGAATTCTGTCATCCTAGGGCAAGACCTCATGAAGAGAACATGTCCTGCTGATGTCCCTGAATAAACAACCTTATTCATTATTTTATGCGTCCATCTCAGTATTTTGAATGGCCCAGCATGGGGTCCACTACTGCAGCAACCAATGGGCCTGGCAAAGCAGAAAGAATGTAAGGGCCCTTAGTGGCAGACCAACACCAAAATGCCACATACAGTAACATACCAGCATGAAGATATCACTGATATCTCACTAGTGGCCTATGAGATACCAGTGATGTCTTCATTGATCCAGACCCACACCTGTTGTATAAAAGTTAATACACCAATAAGGAATCCACAAAAACTAACATCATTTTCTACTTCCTCTTTCGCTTTCTCCACAGCTCTCAACAAACATGGACATCTCTAAAGCCAAAATGCATTACTGCATAAATATGTTTCCCTACCTAATAAATTATACAGATTCATGATTTTTCTTTCTTTTTCTCTCACTAGATGCATTGAATGCCTGCTGTAGTAAACATATCCTCTCATTTATAAGTCTTGTCACAACAAAGTCCAAACTAAGCAGTAATCTCAACAACAAAAACATTATCTGTATTGTCTCTTTTTTAACGGTTTGCCAAAAAAACTGACATATTTCTCTAATTCACACCTTAGCTTGTAATATTTGTAATTATACAATGGGGTCTCACAATTCTGTATCCTGACTGGCTGACTGGCATCTTTTACCCGTGGTAAACCCTACAATATACCAACAGGAAAAGGTGCCAGTCAGCCATATCTCAAAAATCCATCCCACCCCCCAAGTCGACACAGCAAACCCGCCATGTTGAATCCCCACTTAACAGTTGCTTTCTGTGTAAATGCAGATGACAACTCCCCGCCACAACTGCCACAAGTGCTACCCCCCACTTAACATAGCAACAACATTGTTTTTTGGGGTTTTCCTCAGTAGTTTCTCGCACCCACCTCATCTTCTCAAAATACCATATAGACTGTGCCGCACACTCCATGAGGTCATCAGCTGCCAGTCCAAGCACACAAACTGTATTTTTTGTTGTCACTTCACACTCTGTCTTTGAACATGAATGGCTGTTTTTGACCGTTTGCCGACCTGTTTCTAAGTAAGCGACCTTAAAAAAAAAAAAAAAAAATTTGTTCCAGGAAGTGCCAATGCCTTAATTGATGTAAACAACAGAGCATGGAAAGAGCCTCACATGCTTCTAAAGTGAAGCAGAGAAAACAGAATATCGCTGCCACTCTGCCAAAGCAGATTTTTACTTTCAGTTTCTCTGGTTTTCAAAAGCACTGCCGCACGCTTCCTATTTTCTGATCATTCTTTTTGTCAGCTCCATTTTCTCAAGTTTTCCTTGAGTTCCACAATTTAAAAAAAATGGCTACTGTGGTGATGCGGGAGTTAGTAAGAGAGACATGAGTGAGTGTGTGATCGAGTGTTTCTCTGAAGAATCATTGCAGCGCTGTTCTGATAATGTTATCTTGCTCATGTCCTTTTTTTAACTTGTCCAACTGTCTCATTCAGATGCCAACCCCCCCGGCCCCCACCATGATGACCAAAAACCAGAAGCAGCATGGGGTAGTAGGAACAGAGAAACACAGAGATTCAAACAGTACAGAGTAAACAGCATCACCTGCTGCACAACCATGAAAAGGAACTTCTTTTTCTCTAAATACTCTTCCACACCAATAAATCAGTTAATATAAAACATTTAAATATGTAATGTTTTTATTTTTTTTTAATTCTAAATATAACGAGCCATTGTATAATCACAATAAACCACTCCAGGGTGTGAGTTATGTTGGAATTTACCACGGCTGGCCAGGATTTGACCACACCAGTTGTAGTAAATCCCAGCACAACCCACACCCTGTCATAGATTATTGCTGTTTCAATAGGCTATCTTGTATGAAGTAACATTTTCCATTGTTTTCACCTGTTTTCAATGGGTGGTTTAAAATATTCACGCTAGTTAAAAATCCTAATAATAAAAAGTGTATCGCTTGTTTCCTGTCATGTTAAAAAAGATTACATATTCTTTCAGACACTTTCAAAACTTTGCCCCTGTGAAAGTCTCCAATTAAAAAGATTATAACTACTTGCATATCCTGTTAAAGAGGTCAGAATTTCAAACATGTTATGCAAAATTGAAACCTGTTCATCCTATACAAAAAAAAAATTCAACTCTGTTTTACAAGTATTTCACTTTATTTTTATGATCGAACAATAATCAGTTTTCCTCCTCAGTACTCTATGTTCTCATGATTACCAGTTTTACAAAAACATTCACATAATTTTATTCATGTATTTCATTTCTTCTCTTACCTGCTATGCGTTTATAAAAAATAAAATAATCTGTTTTAATGCAATGATGTTTTTTTGAACCATCACTACAATCTGCAGATGTAGTCATCAAATAATGAAAGCCCTTAAATAACAAATACACCCAAAAATAAATGTCACACAGTGTAATTCATATCACAAAAAATATTGAACTAAAATAAAAAAAAAATAGAGAGAGCAAAGTAATTTGTCTATGAATACAACTTTTCCTCCACAGCAGACATCATGATATCCAGAAAAAGATGAAGAAATAACCGGCTAATGAAAAAAATAGATCCACAAAGATAATTAACAGCTCTCTTAACTGCTCAATATTCTCCTCCTCCTATTAACATCCCACTGATCTCCATCTGGACATCAGAAGAATCCTCTAGGCAAGTCCACTGATGATTAACTCCTCTTTCATTCCAGGTCATCACTTGACATAAGTGGTCCACCACACATTGCAGGCTACTCTTCAACTATACTTGTGCAGGCTATTCATATACCTCGACTGTTACCAGTGAACTGATTATATGCATGCTACCTGAGACACACAAGTTCCAGCCAATCAAATAACAACTACTACTATCAGCCAGTTGCACCACATTCAATTCACAGAACCAGCCAATTAGTACTTATACACACTCCAATTCCTAACCAATCATGCCAAACACACTGTTTAATCTCTCTGCTATTCTTTTTTAAACAAACTTACACAACTTTTTCTCAAAACTCAAAATATAGCTCAATAAATGCTCAATTAAAAATTCAAAACACTGCAGAAATTCCCACATACAATGTGTACTGTATATAAAACATACAACAGGTGTCACTAAGATATTAATGTGTACACATTTATTTATTAGGCAAGGCAATTTTTATTTATAAGGCACCCATTCCTGGAGGCTCTGGGCGCCTAACAAACACCGATAAAATAGAACAAACAATTAAAATGCAATAAAAATTTTAAAAAATAGCAAAATACAATTTATAGATCAGCATCTTAAAAGAAAAGCTTCAGGTTTGCCAGAAGCATGGATTGGACATCAAAGATGAATTCAGCAATCTGCGAAGGCCAGACTGATGAGGTGGACCTTCAGCCTCAGCTTAAACACCTCAATTGAGGAGGCTCCCGGACCGCAGATGGAAGCTAGTTTCACAGGGTCGGCCCAGAGACACTAAAAGCATGGTCTCCCAATGTTCTGAGCTGAACCCTGGGAACATCCAGGAGGCCCCTTGAAGAGGAGCGAACGGAGCGAGCTGAGGTCGCTGGTGTCAGGAACTCTGACAGGTAACCAGGACCCAGTCCATATAGGGCCTTATATGTGAGTAAAGCCACTTTGAAAAGGGCCCTCCACCTGACAAGCAGCCAGTGCACAGCATGCAGGACCAGGGTTACATGACTGGACCCCAACAGGCCCATCAGCAACCGAGCTGCTGTGTTGTGCACCAGCTGCAGTCTGTGAAGGATCCCTCCTGTGACTCCAAAGTACAGAGAGTTACAGCAGTCAAGCTTAGAGGTAACAAAGGCATGCACCAGCATCAGTAGATCCTAAGGTGGAACAAGGGGCTTAATCCTGACAATGTTCCATAAGTAGTAAAAAACACTTTTGACTACAGATGACACCTGATCTTCAAAGGTCAATCTGCTGTCCAGGATCACACCCAGATTTTGCACCCTCGGGGAAGCCACCAGCAGAGCAGAACCCAGAACAAGACCAGTGTCAGCCCCAGGTGGCAACCCATCACCCTGTGACCTGGTTCGATCACTAGTACCTCCATCTTGGCTGGGTAAAGTTTCAGCCAGCTGGAAGCTATCAAGTCATTGAATGTAGCCAAACAATTATTAACCATATCAACAGCTCCTGATGTTCCAGGGGCCAAAGACAAATACAGCTGGGTGTTGTCTGCATAGCAGTGAAACACCACACTGTATTGTTGATTGATCTCGCCCAGGGGCAGCATGTACACTGCAAACAGCATCAGTGACAAGACTGAGCCCTGTGGTACTCCATAGGACAGAGGCATTGGGGAGGAGGAGAAATTCCCTATCACCATCCACTGCACCCTATCCGAGAGATAGGACTCAAACCATCTAATGACAGTACTGGCGAGTCCACAAAACTCACAAAGCCAATCAAGAAGCATGGTATGGTCCACAGTGTCAAAGGCTGAGGAGAGATTGAGGAGCACAAGAACTGACCTCTCTCCCCTATCTCTAGCCCTGAGCAGATCATTATGCACCCTCACTAGAGCTGTTTCTGTGCTGTGTCTGGCCCAAAAACCTGACTGAAATGGCTCATAGAGGTCAAAGGACACCAGGTGACCCTCAAGCTGCTGTGCCACTAATTTCTCAACAACCTTGCTCAAAAAGGGCAGGTTGGAGATGGGACAGGAATACACCAGGACATCTGGGTCGAGGGAAAGTTTCTTAAGGAGAGGTCTCAACAGCACTTCTTTCAAAGCCACTTGGAATACCCCCTCTGCCATCGAACACCTGGCAATCCCAGCGAACACCAGACCAACAGCCTCAACACATCCCATTAAGAAACACGTCGGGGCCAGGTCCAGTTTGCAATGTGTGCTTCAGATCACCTTGGTCACGTCAGACACCTCCACTGGCCTAAATTCCTCTCAGACAGATGGAGTGCCTCTGAACCTCTCAGTCCAGCCACTGTGAGGCAATAGCATCCCTGGCAGAATCTCCAACTGGATAGCCGACACTCTGTCAGAGAAAAACAGAGCAAACTCTTCACATAATGTGGATGAAAAAGCCTTCTTTGGCAGAAGACAGGCCAGATGAAGAAGCCTTTCTACAGTTTAAAACAGCTGAGGTGGTCTGTTTCTCCCCACAGCAATTTCCCTGGACAGGAATTCTGCAATCTTACGGGAAGGTGCCCCCTGGTACTCAACATATTGAGCAAGTAGGGCCAGCCTCTCAGCCTCCAGCTGGGTCTTCCACCAGCAATGCTCCAACTTCTGAACCTTGATCTTTATCACCTTGAGATCCCCACCAAACCAAGGGGGATCTCAAGTGAGAGGATCTGGGTCATATACTGTACGAAATGGTGCGATGGCATCCAGAGCTTCAGAAACCACCCTGTCATAGGTGGCCACCACCCTCCAGTGCCAATCACACATTTGTTTTTGGTAACCAGATAAGATACACTAGGCCTAAGTATGCCTATCTTCAGGCACAACCTGGGAAAGTTACAATCTAGAATGGAAACTTACAGGAGAATGACATGCAGTAGATTGAATAACTCAACTGATATAAGTCATCACTCACTTAAGAAGTGTACCAGTAGTAGTGTACATAATTGGAGAGCATGCATCAGTATCACACGAGCTGATTACAGATTCTGTTTTGGTAAACAAAAGGAGAAGACATCCTAATGAGCAAGAATGGTGCAATCAAAACAGCAACAACAGAGTAAAGTAAGGGTCCTGTATAATAGACCAAGGAGCATACTACAGTAGCTTAAGTACAAATATCATGTAGATAGTACCAGGGCTCCAGATAAGATCTTTTGGGATGAGAACTGTGAGTACTGTACTCCTTGTTTTGAAAGTGAGGTGAGTAAAACCAAATTTAGATGTGTACAAATGTCTGGACAGAATGGAGTGAGGAGTACATTTTTAAAAACAATGTCATTTTATTCTCTAGATAAGAATTTGCCAGGTGCCATTGCACACAAAATCAGGGGTTGGGGGAAGTGCTTAGTGTTGGGCAGAATGTCCTAGAGCTACAAGCAAGAGCAGGGGCCAGGGAGACAGAGGGAGTCCTTCAGGGCCTTGCAGAACTGGCGTGGCTGGGAGATAGGTGTAAGTTTTGGGGAAGGGAGTTCCAAAAGGTGAGGGCATAGACAGCAAGTGCCAACTTATCCAAATTGGAGGAGTGTCTACGCACAGTAAGAGGCTGAGAATTAGCAAACCGTAGGGGGTATGCTGAAGATGGGTGTCGTAGATAGCATGCTAGGGATGCTGAGAAGCCTGTTCTTAGTAGTTTGTCTACAAAATGGCCTAGAGCCAGGGTTCGCTGACCAGAAGGGGAGGGCCAGCCTAGGCCAGTGTAGAGGAGGCAGTGGTACATATGCTTAGGGGAGGCCAGTGCAAATAACACACGTTATTGTAAGTAGTGTCCCACCTAGAGAGAGCAGTTTTGTTTTCACCCATAAAAGCCAGGAGGCCATAGGTGAGTCTAGGTAGGAGGAAACTTTTAGCTAAGGATTGCCTGGCAGCAGGCGATAGGCACCATTTGACCCTGTAAGCCAGGCCCAGTTTGGAGTTTACAGATTTGCAGGTAGAGGTGATGTGGAGGGAGAAATCAAGAGAGGGGTCCAGCCATACTCCTAGGAATTTGAAGCTGCTAACATCCTCAAGTAGTGAACCATCTTTGCAGGTAATGGCAAGTCTTGAGGAGTTTGGGTTTAGAGCTGCAGAGCAGGGACTTGGTTTTCCTACTGTTTAAGAGGAGTCTGTTTGTGGCTAGCCAGGATTAGGTGACTGTGAAAGCATGGGAGAGGGCTTTGTGAATGTCTGGAATAGACTGGTCATTGCAGTGCAAAACAAGGTCATCTGTGTAAAGTAGTGAGTTGCAGTCTGGGGTGGTAGCAGGGAGCTCATTTATATAGATAGACAAGAGGAGTGGAATTAGAATAGAACCCTAGGGAACTCCAATAGTTATGGGGGACAGATTGGAGGAGGCTAGTGCAGCCAAACTTCCTGTTTTCTGTTCGCTAAACAGTTGGAGAACCAGGAGTTTGCAAGGTGGGGGGGGACACCTAGAGAGGACAGCTTGAATTTGAGGAGAGAGTGGTTTACAAGGTCAAATGCCTTTGTAAAGTCAATGAACACTGCATCAGTTAAGAGACCAGCATCCATCGATAGACTGATATCATTCATCAATTTGGCTAGGGCTGTAGTGGTATCATAGTTTTTCCTAAAACCGTGCTGAGCCGGGGAAAGGAGATTGTGTTTGCAATATAATTATTTAGTTGAATGGCAACGCTCTTTTCAAGGACTTCAGAAAACACTGATAGTATGGCAATGGAGCGGTAGTTATCCATGAGTCTGGGGTCACCTGATTTAAAAACAGTGGTGATACTGGCAATTTTCCAGATATCAGGGATCACACCTGTGGAGAGGGAGAGATTTATGATCTTTGCAATAGGGAGCGTTATGCAGGGGCGGTGATCCTTAGTAGTTTAGGATCTAAGCTATCTAATCCAGAGTTTGTTTTTTTATTTGAAATTTAGTCAACTTTATTAAGTTTTCAAGAACAACAACATACATCACAAGGAGAAGAAACTTGAAATTGACAAGACAAAACCTTCCCTTCCCCACCACCCACCACCACCCTCTTCCCACCCCCAACCCACCCCAGAGTGTGCCAATGATACTGTTTAAGTACTAAACAGAGCCAGCAAATTGGTAAATTTATACAGTAGGGAGCCAGAGGAACCAGAGTTATGCTTACTTCAGCTACAGAGCATAGAGTTTGCCCAATTTCTTATCAAAAAGTTTTAATCTGTTACAAGTACTGGCAATCAGGTGCTCAGTCCAAAAACAAAAGGAAAGTTCATGTAGCCATTCGTTGTAAGAAATGGTCAGCTGGTCTAGCTAAGGACCAGCTTTTTAATTGCCATAGATATAAAAGCAATATATCTTCTCTCTTTGACACCAGTCTTAGTGTAACCATCAATGATACAAATTTACCCAGAAGGGGATCAATCTGAGAGTTGATCACCTGCCAGAGGGGTGAGACTTTTTCACAGTACCAAAAGATATGCAAGATACTGCCCTCCTCTTTACCACAACGGGTACAAGTGTGGGAAGGAAGATGGACCATTTTGGCTAGCTTGACAGGCATATAATATATATTATTTAAAATGTAAAATATTGAGTAAATCTTAGTCTATCCTGTGTGATATATAGATAGAGGTGCTTCCAGATATGCATCCAATTAAATGAGGAGTCAGGTATCAGAACCTCCCAAACCTTAGAACCTGCAGGGGGGATGGGGCAAAAAGTGACCAGGAGGAAAGAATATAAAAGTAAGTGTTCATGGGGTTTAAGTGCCAAATCCTTTATCGGGCTCAGGAGGGGTTGTAACACAGAGGACCTTGAAATAGGGCCGAAGTGTTGCCTGAGCAGATGTCTCAGACGAAAGACCTTGAAAATATATGATTGACTTAGATGGAACTTCAGCAGGATCTCAGGGGATGAAAGGAAGGAATCTTGAGAGTAGAAATCAGAAACTCTAGCATCCTCAATCTGGGGCAACCAGCCAGAGGAAAGAACAGTTTCACCAATCTTTATACTGGAATTAGCCAGACTAGACCGAAAAAAATCTCTAGAAGGTGAGATCTTGAGAGAAGTACATATCTGGGAGAAAACTCTGACCAAGGTACCAATCACTGAGGCTCGAAGGGGCACCTGTAGTGACTTCCAGGAAGAGAAGAAAATGGAGGAGGTAGATAAGTTGAAAGAACATAGGAGCTGGAGTTCAATTTGCAACCAGGGAGGAATGTAATCTCCTCTAGAGGTAGAAAGCCACTTACCACATTTAGAGAGATGACTGGCTCAATAATAAAGGAGAAAGTTTGGAAGACGTAGACCTCCCGAATCTTTGGAAAAACTTAGTTTAAGGTAGGAACATCTAGGGGATTTATCCAGCCAGATGAAGTCAGAAATGAGTGAATGGATATGTTGGAAAAAGGAGAGAGGAAGCCAAATAATTAGCATATTCAACAGGTAAAAAAGCCTGGGTAAGATATTAATTTTAATGATGTTAATTCTACTCCATAAAGAGATCGGAAGAGATTTCCATCTTAGGAGATCCCGCTGGATGGTGATCATAAGGTCATCAAGGTTTAATTTTTTGACAAGGGAAGGGTCAGTGGATAATATCCAGATATTTAATAGATTTAGGAGACCATTTCATATCAAACCGGGTAAAATCAAATCTATGGGTAAAATGATTAAGGGGAAAAATTTTGGTTTTGTTGCAGTTCAGTTTGTAGTTAGAATAGCGACCAAACTGGGCTGTCACATTCAGCCCCTCAGTAAGTGAAGCAGATGGGTACTCAAGATGCAGAAGAATATCATCTGCATATACCGAGAGAGCTAACTCAGACCCACCAACCGGGATACCGTGTACATTGGAGGAGGTTTTGAGTTGTCTGAGCATGGGTTCCAGATATCAATTAAAGAGAAAAGGTGACAAGGGGCAGCCCTGTCGAATACCGGTACAGAGGGAAAATCGAGAAGAAAAAACCCTGTTACAGTATATTCTGGCAGAAGGGGAAAAGTAAATCACTTTAAGCCATTGGAAAAAGGTAATGGGAAAGCCCATTCTCTATAGAGTTAATCATAAAAAAACTCAATCAGCTCTATTAAAGGCCTTCTCAGCATCAAGTGATATTAAAGCCATGGGGGTGGGAGAGGACCGAGCTGTTTGAAAAATGTGATTCAACTTACGCAAATGAGTAGCTGATGATCTACTGGGAACAAGCCCAACCTGTTCTGGGCTAAGCAAGTGCGACCAGACTTTACAAATCCTTGAGGCGAGAATTTTTGTGAGAATTTTAATGTCGCAGTTTGAGGGATGGGGTGGTAACTTGTTGGGTGACAGAGCGGTTTATCAGGCTTAAGGAGAAGCACGATCGTTGCTTCTAGGAGAGAGGGATCAAGTGTGTTGGCTGAGAGCATGAACCGAAAGAGACAGAGCAACAGGGGGGGTAGTTCTTTGAGAAGAAGCTTATAGAAATTAAAGGGAAAGCCATCTGGACCAGGTGCCTTATCTAGAGCTAGACTGTTAATGGCCTTCTCGATTTCCGAGAGAGAAAGTGGGGAAGACAATAATAACTGTTGATGGTCTAAGAGACGTGGAAGTGGAATGGAGCTCAGATAGGCACCAACTTCTTCAGAACTCAGGGGAGAAAGTTGCTGTCCACAGAGATCCCAGTAGAAGTTCTCAAAGACTAGAGCAATGTCTCTAGGGAGGGTTTTGGTAATACTGTCCAGGGTGGAAATAGAAGCAATTAATCTAGCTTCTTCAAGCAGAGAGCCAGTAACCGTCCAGCTTTATCACCCTGTTCAACGTATTTGGCCTGTGTCTTTAAGATCGCATACTCTGCCTTTTCTCGTAGGAGGTCAGCGTATTTGACTTGTAGGGTTAACAGAGCATTTAAGGGGTCAGATGAGGAAGAGAAGGAAAGGGACAGCTCTAGAGATCGAATTTGTGTGCATAGAGATAAAGCTTCAGCTTCCCGGAGTCTCTTCCTTCTAGAGGTGAGCCTAATAAATTCACCTCACAGGAAACATTTAAGGGCGCACCTATCATGGTCACCTCTAGGAACTGAGTCCAAATTAGAGTCGGTGAAAGTTAGAATAAAACATTTTATTTTAGAGACAAGAAAGTTATCCTTAAGGAGTTGAGTGTTTAACTTCCAGGCCATTTCTTGTTGTAGCTCTGAGTCAGGGGTAAGTGACACCCATGCCACAGCATGATCGGACAGAACTATTGGTTCAAGGCTAGTATTACACAGTCCGGATAAAAGGGATAAGCTAATAAGGACATAATCCATCCGAGACCATGTGCGATGGATAGAAGAATAAAAGGAGTAGACACGGCTGGAGGGGTTGAGAATTCGCCAAGGATCACACAAACCCAGCAAGTCCGTGAGGTCCATTAGAGCTCGTTGGTGAGGGGAAAGAGGCCTGAGAGGCAGATAGGAATGGTCTAGGTCTTGTGCAGGGGGGATATTCCAGTCTCCCCCCAAGATTAGGGGGGTGGGCAAGAAGAGGGCAACTCTATCAGCAAGATCCATGAAAAAGTGGCGTCACCACCTACTGGACCATAAATGCTGCCCAGGATCACCTCTTTGTGGTCTAGGATACCCTTGACCAGGATAAACCTACCCTGCAGGTCTAAGATGGTTTGATCAGCTTGGAAGGTGATATTCCTCATTATCAGGATAGCGACACCTGACTCAAGGTGGAGTCACCAGCAGCAAACACCTGATTGACTCCTTGCCGTTGAAGCCACTTGGCTTCGTGGACTAAAAAATGGGTTTCTTGCAAAAAAATAATGTGGGCTTGAAGCAGGGCACAATGCTTTAGTATCTGGTATCTTTTGGTAGGGTCTCTCACTCCTCTAATATTCCATGATATAAATTTAACAGTGTTATTCACCATAGTCACTGAACCAGGAAATGTACAAACGGTGAAACAAATAAACAGATATATCCAAAAAAAGGCACACTCCATCCCTTCCCCTGCCGCCCTGCATACCCATCCAGCAAACCCCTAACAGGAGCTGGAACAGAGGAACAATGACAGACAGTAATAATAAGGCAATCCAATATGCTGCATAGTAAAAACAGATAATCAAATTCCCAGCTAGGAAGCAATAAGGGGACCTCCGCACCCAGCCTCCCTCCCCACTCAACTGACTAGGTCTAAAATAAGGAACCCCCCTTATACCCTAATATACCCCAAACAACACAACTATTTGCATTTGTCTCTCCCTCAGAACAAGCCCGACATGCCAAATAACAGATAACCCCGAGGAGAGAGCCATTCCCATAAAGTCTGGTTCTGCTCCATCCTGGTGATAGATATAAAGAAGGAAGAGTACTACATGGATACCAAGAAGCTCTGAGATGAGAGAAGCATGGAGTTAACAAAACTCCAGCAATGTCAGAGATAACAGGAATCGGGCCCTGAGCCACATGGATATAGCGCAGGATAATATTCAAGACAAGGAAAAGCAGGCTTAAACCCCCAATAACCCAGAACCTGGTGGTATAGCAAGCCAACATACAGAGCCATCCTTCCCCCCCGTATGAGTCTAAATTTAAACTGCAAGAGCCAAATATAATAAGACAGGGCTTACCAGGCAAAACCAGAGGGGTAAGAAATAACAATCACCCCGCTATACTGATGGACATTTTATCGTGTCCCCTGCACATTAACAACATAGCTATAGGCAGTTAGAGCAGGTAATTGAGCCGTAAAATGGGATGGACCATTCATGGACTAGATGTGAGGGTCTGAGGGAGAGAGACAGGGGATACTGAAGGGGTGAAAGAAAACCCCCCCAGGATGTACATGTGGCCTTCAAAAAGAACTTGGTGACTGCCTGTAGGATAAAGGGGTGTCCAATTTCAGAGTATAAGAATCCCCTCAAGATGGATGAAGTAGAGGAGGCCCCCATGTGTGGTAGCAATTGCCTGACATGGTAGGATCTGAATCAGGGGCCCAAAATAAGCCGGGACCTGTGCACCATCAAAAAAGTCCCCAGGGAACTGGACTCCCAATATGAGGCCCTAGATAATGGCAGTGTTGTAGGCCAGATATGCACACAGGCACTCTGCCACAGGGAGGAGCCCAGCCATCGAGTCAGTGATCGGGTGTCTCGATGGGAAAATCAAGGGACAGACCATGGACCCATTTGCCACCCAGAGACCCCCCACTCCCGCTGCCCCAAGGTGAAGAAACAAAACACAATTCAGCATCTACAGGCACTTTTAAACATCTAGTATCAGCCCACAGAACAAAAAGCAGATAGCTACTCAAGTGTCCATAAAAAGATCAGGGAGGCACTGTTTAAGATCCTTTTTGGCTGCTTCAGGGGTATCAAAGGCAATCCAGGAGTCACTCAGATAAACTTGCAGTTGAGCAGGGTAGGACATTCTAAATCTAATTCCAGCTGCGATCAATTTTGAAACTGTAGGGTGGAAAGCAGTACGTTTTTGTCTGGTTTCCATCGGGAGATCTTGAGTCAGTCGTAGTGGCTTTTCTTCCCATTGAATCGACTGTAACTCTCAGGCCTTTGACAGGACGTGCTGCTTCTCTAGATTACTCAAGAACTTAAGAATAATAGGTCTGGGGGGAGCATTGTCAGGAGGCCTTGGGCATAGCGAACTTTGTGATCTCTCAATCTGGTAGCCGGAGTTAAAAGAAGAAGGCCCAACTATCTTAACCAACAGCTTTTGCAAAAAAACTACCATGTTGGAGCCTTCCTCTAACTCAGGTAGCCCAAAGATGAGAATGTCATTTCTCTGACTATGACCTTCAAGGTCCTCAGTCTTAGCTTGCAATCTAGCTACCTGTTGCTGGAGATTAATGAGCTCTGGATCCATCCTGTCCCTCCAGAATTCCAACGATACTGTGCGGGTATCCACATCTCCTATTTTGCGGCCCGGCTCCCCCATGTCAGCAGGAATAGATTTAAGCTCTGAGAAAATATCAGCTAACATTTCCCGAAAGGGAAGCAGTTCTTGTAAGAAGTGATCCTCAGTTAGGAGCACAGAAGAAGATGGCTGAGTTGGCAAGTGCGCAGATTGGGTCCCCTGTGCTTTAGATTTCTTTGGGGCCTTCGCTAGGGAGGTCGGTAAAGTGTGGTGCGATGGGGCCTACCACATATCTGCATTCATCGCGGCGATCTTGTGCCAATAGCGATAAAAGGGTACCAGAATTAGTTGTAGCAGGCAGGCAGATAACAAAATAAGGCAGAATGGATCTGAAATCAGTGGTCTTGCAGCAGGTTAAAACCAAATGAGAGGAAGCGAAATGGGAGCTCCACTCGAAGGCTGCTACCAGGCTACAAACATCACGTGATCTCCATCTAATCCAGAGTTGTTATCAGGGGCGATAGTGAATTTCCTATTGTTTTCAGGAAATGTAAGATGTATCTACTGTGATAGCAAGATAGGAACTGGATAGAGAACTGGTCCTCTTTCATCTTCCTTTTCTTATGTTCCTATGTTCCCCCAGTGTAGGATATAACTGGTTCTATGACTACAAGAGGTAGCAGCAAAGGATAACATGAGATGCAACTTTGGAGCATAGTGATCCTGAAACTTATATTGAGCAATTTATTTCTTATCTTTTCAAAGGAAAACAGTTCTGTGACTGCACCCATATGTAACATTTCTGCAATAACCCAAGTTCAAGTTACATTTACCATACCAATAGTTCAGCAGAGCTACACACTCTGTAACATTTTTGGATACAGAAGCCTTTTCTGTGGCTCTATTTGTGGCGAGACATACTGTAGGGTGTATGCTCTTAGTATCATTTCTATGCCTAGTTATGTATCCGGGTTTGGAATAAAAATGGATTTCTTTTAACTTGTATTTCATGGGAACTTTCATTTAACAGAATGGTTGGAGCTTCTGTCTCCATGACTCAAGGTTCATAGGTATGACTGCCGGCAAGAGCTGGGGTACCTGCCCAGTGGAAGGGGCAGATATAACAGTAATCTCTTTAGACAGGCCAGGATCTTTCAAAATGTTCCTCAGCTATTTCATCAGTGATCCAAATATCACTCTGGTAGCATATTTGCCTTCTTTCCCCTGAAAAACACTGCCTTTAATCTATTTCTGCAAACAAGCAACAACAACAAAAATAACTAGGGCATTGGCAAACCCCATATGGTAGTCTATTTTACAAAGAAAAAAACTTTGTATATAAGGTTTTTTTAGCATCAGGAACTAGCCCATCCTTATCCAAAGAAGATAAATAATATAGCCGCATTGGATCAGAAGAGGTACATCAAACCATTGTAAAATTGGCAACAAGTTAATCTCTAGGTCCAGATGGCTTCACCACTGAATTTTATACATCATTTTGAGAAATGCTGGTTCCAGTTTTGGTGAAGATGTTTAACAATGGGGTTGAGGGTAGGGGGTAGGGGCTTACCAGATACATGGAGGCAGGCCCACAAATCAGTGATACCCAAACCAGGTTGAGACGCAGTTTTTTTTTTTTTGAAATTGTATTTTATTCTCCTCTAGCCTGCCTCCTCCAACCCTTGGGCGTTGTCCCGCGGACATCCCGCTACCTACAACCCATCTCACACAGTCCACAGGCCCCATGGAGCCGGTTTACCCCCGGTGAGGATTTGCGTAGGGGGCACTTCAACTTATAGTTTCGCCGGGCCCTGTGGACTGTCGAGTGGGCGCTGGCAAATCGCTGGCATGTCCCAGGGCCCGCCTCTCCCGGACGCAGGCAGGCTTCCATTTTCCTGTTTTCTCCCTCCTTAGCAGATACTCCCTGACGTCATGACACACGCACGCTTATCGCCTGATCTGCTTGACGCCGTCCACCAATCCCCTGTACGGGCATGTGTTTCCCGAGCCTCCGCTTTGGGTCGACAAGAGCCGAATATGGCCAACTCCTCACCCCGGAGTAGGCGAGCTGTCGCCGGACGCCAAGCCTAACTCCCCAGCCATCCACCGCTTCCCGAGTCCGCTCCCGAACCCGGGTCGCCGGCGTGGAGCGAGGTGTGGCGTTCAACGCCTCAGCCCTCTGTGCCACCGGGCCGGCCGAGACGCAGTTTTCTGTGAATATTACAGGCCAAATTTGCTCTTGCACACAAATATGAAAATATTCACTAACATTTTAACAGCCAAGGTAAATAGATTTATAGGCAAGATTGTCCATATAGATCAAACTGGGTTTGTCCCAGCCAGACACCTGGTTGATAATGTTCACTACTGGCTTACTATTTTGAAAGAGGCAGAAAAAACTAAGGAAACACAAATAGCAGTTACAATGGACTCCGAAAAAGCCTTTGATTGGCTGTGGTTGGAATTCTTAGAACAAACATAACAAAAATTCAACCTGGGTGATACATTGTGGCTTAATATGTCATTCTCAAAGACCAGGTAAAAGTCAATGGTACCTTTTCAGCCATGCCATATCCAGAGGGGTGCCTGCCAAGGTTGTCCACTCTTGTCAAGTCTTTTTACTTATGCATAAAAACCCTAGCTGAAAAGATTAGATCACACTCGAGAACAAAGGGGTTCATACTACTAAGGAAAGTACAAGAGAGAGAAGGCCGAAGCCCATGATGCTCCTGTGCTAATCCAATATATAATAAGAGAGGTCATACCTGTTATTTATAAGGCCATCTAGTCTGTTTTTAAAAATACTTTTAGTTTCACTAATGACGACATTAAGCGGAAGTCTATTCCATGGACCAACAACTCTAATAGTGAAAAAATATTTACGACTTGATCTCAAAAAAGGTTTTCTGACTAATTGTAAAGGATGTCCCCTAGTATTGTGATAACAACTTTTAAATTCTAAACCAAGTTCACACAAAAGATAAGGGTCTTGAATGATGTCATATAATAACATTAGATCACCACAAAGTCGACGTGTGGATAGGGTTGTAAGTTTAAGACTGTCTAGCCTACCCTCATAAGAGACATCATATAGCCCAGAAATCTTTTTAGTAAATTTTCTCTGAACTGCTTCCATTAAAAGGCCTTCAGATTTTTTATAAGGACACCAAAGCTGGGAAGCATATTCCAAATGTGGTCTGACGTATGCTCGATATAGTGGTAGCAGCACATCATGCTTCCTTGATTTGATGTTACGCAAAATAGACCATACAACTTTATTAGATTTATTAATAATGCTATGTACGTGTTTGTTATAAGAAAAGTTGTCTGAAATAATAATGCCCAAATCTTTTTCGTCTGATGTTGTATCAAGTAGTATGCCATCCAAATAGTAGGGGGTATGTAAGTTACTTGAATCCAAATGCATTACCTTGCATTTAGAGATGTTCAAAGTCATACCCCAGTTCTTAACCCATGTAGTAATGTGATCAAGGTCTTTTTGGATAGTGTTGGCCTGGTAATCAGAGGCACAGGGGCCACCTATTTTAGCATCATCTGCATATTTCATGGTAAAAGATGAACAGCCTGAAGTAAGATCAGCAATAAAGGCCTGAAACAGGCATGAGCCCAATACCGAGTCTTGAGGTACCCCACTTGTCACTGACCCCCTAGCTGATTTGCTCCCATCAATAGTCACCTATTGAGATCTATTTTGAAGCCAATTAATTATCCAATTTACTACAATACTGTTTATCTTTAATTTATGAAGTTTGGTAATTAGAGCCCAATGAGGCATGATGTCAAAAGCTTTACTAAAATCAATATAAATTATGTCACATGGCATGTTTTTGTCAAGTAAAGAACTAATTTGTTCATAGAAGCAGATTAAATTAGTTAAACTGCTTCTGCCTTTTTTGAAGCCATGTTGCTCAACATCATGACAGTCAAGGACAGGGGATATCATGTCTTTAATTAAACCTTCTAATAATTTACAAATAGAGGAAGTTAAACTTATTGGGTCTTAGTAGGGGAGGTGGAAAACCACATTTCACTCTATTTGGATGATACATTGCTTGCCTGCATAATCCAAATGTGACTTTCTCACAACCACAACAGGTGCTAAGAGAATGTTGTTATATAGATAGCTTTAAAGTAAAAGAATAAAAGACTGAGGAGATTCTGATTAGTCGGACACTAAACACTTACCTTTAAATGTTGATTCTGTATCGCTGAGTCACAACAAAAACTAGATATTTAGAGATACTCATCCCAGTCAACCTCGGTTAATTTTGTTAAAAGTTTTGAGTGTACCTTTCCTTCCATAAGTTTAAATTATGGGTCACTAATTAGAGAAATTCAAACTAAATTTAAACATTTGGGAAGCATGCCCCTTTACCTTGTAGGAAAAATTAAAACAATGTACATGAACGTGCTCCCAAGGTTTCTTTTCTCACTTTAGGTACCCCCTTTCCGTGTTCCAAGTACAGAGCGGAAGAATATGAACAAGGCTATTCACCCATTGATTTGGAGGAAGCTTAAACTACATATTGGATGTAGTGGTGGGCAAAGGGGCCAAAATTTGCTTTGTAAATTAATTTGCGCAGTTGGCAAAATTTGCGAACTGTGAGGTGCCAACTTCACAAAGTTTTCACCAGGCGAAGTAGTCATTTTTCTATGTAAATGGACTGAAGTCATCAGTGAAGTTCCCACTTCACCATTACTTCACCTCACGTCACTGAAAAACGTCCCACTTTCACACAAAAACTCATTACGATGTGGTGGAGTGGTGAAGTGAGAACTTTGCAAAGTAATTTGCGACAGCAAATTTTGCAGCTTTGCAGGAACTTCATCAGTGAAGCAAAACTTCACATCTCTAAATAGAGGGTATGTTCTTAATACATGCAAATTGTGGGGTTGGGGGCTAGGTTTACTAGACCCACGGACATGTTGTCAACTAGCCCATTACTATTAGCATATTGGTTTGAAAACTCAGACATTAGATGGCTGAAAATGGAGAAAGGTACAATCAAAATTATTGGCCCAGTGGTTATGCTAACTATGCAAACACCAATAAACTACAATTATAGACAGATTAACCCATATAGTGACAGCCAAAGACATGGTCAGATATTTTCTTAAACGTCTGTGATATCCCTAGAGAAATATCCTGCCTGCTTGCAAAACCACTTTAGGGCCACCAGAGAGAATCTTTTTAGAAATATACAGGAATATATCTGGGAATATCTGACCATGGGCCAGATAGTCAAAACTTAGCCCCATGGCAAAATTAGCACTGCACGGTGTGCAAAATTAGCCCGGAACCATTTACACGCTATATTCAAAGGAATAGCCCCTGGGCTAAATCAGTTGAACATAGTATGCAAACAATGGTGTGCAAACAGGGCCTTGAGTGCAGTGCAAACAAAGCCCATCAAATAAGACAGCGTTGAATATAGCAACCGGGCAGTCTAAACTACAACAGCAGCCCAGTGTATACAGACATGGAGTAAAGCAAAGGTGAACTACGTGGCCAATGTGTGTGTTAGCAAACAAGTGGATTCACAAAAACTGCAAACAATAGTACAGACCAAATACTGCAGAACTGTGCTATGATTCTGACACTTTTGCATGAGGCAAACTCGTTTGCATGGCGCTCACACATTTGCCCAACACTAACACGTTTGCCCGATGCAAAATGTTGCTATATTCAAAAGTGCTATGCAAATGAACCTACTGTACATAGGCAATCTGTGGGCAAACAGCCACATTGGCATATCATTATTGCCTGATTTGCATGTAGTTCCATGTGGATTGCCCGGTGCTATTGCAGGGTGCACACAGCCCCACCTGTAGGTTGGATTGGAACTACAGGTCGATAGCTGCTGGCTGGGTCTCTCCACAGCACCACTTGTATGTCAGACTTGAGAAACATGTCAGTAGCTGCAGGCTATGTCTATACACAGCAGCAGAGTTTAGTGTGCCCCAGGGGACTAGCACCACAGCCACGTGTGTTGGTGCTGCATGCCATGAACATACTGTAGTCCCTGCCACAGTGCATAGCAGACACTACAGTACCATAGTGGCCATTTCAGTGAGGGACACATCAATTTTATTTATTTAGTTTTTGTTTACCGGGTAAGTGCGCTAGCCAACATGATGACTATTTTCAGGCATGACCCGGGAGAGTACAGAACAAATTGGGCAAATACAAGTACATTTCAAAATACAGTAAGTAGCAATCAATACAACTTTACAAGGAGGAGGGAACGTACATAGGTGCAGGAAAAGTGTGGGGGGGTTAAACATAACAGAAATGGGGAGGACTCCAATAACAAAATAAACTAGTAGAGAAACAGTTTTACCAATGGGAAACAGTGCATGGAACTAAAGCAATCCAGAAGACATCAAGAGAACAAGCAGACAGGATGGAGGAATAAAACATAACACAAAAAGTAAGTACATATACAGTATCAGGAAAACACAGCTATCATAATTATCTTAGCAATAAAATTGAGAAAAAGAGGAAGAGGAGAAGGATGAGGAGGGTAGGAGGGAGAGACAGTGAGGTTGCAGGTGATAGAGAAGTAGAGGAAGGGGAAAAACGGGCCTCAAACAGAGAAAATATGAGTAAAAACAGAGTAACAGGTGGGAACAAAGACAAGTGCAATAGATAGGAGAAGGTTGCAGGGAATAAGGCAACAATAGGCTAGACCAAGGCATCAGGGAGGGTCAAAACCAGTGCAGGGGCAGCATGCAGTAGATAACGATGAAATTCATTTTGAAGCACTGATGGGAACCAGACAATCTGAGTTCAAGGGAAGTGCATTCCAAAGCCAAGGAGCTGTGAATTTGAAAACCCCAGTTCCCTTAGAGGTATAGTATCTGGGGATGTTTTACAGAGACTTGCCAGCAGACCTAAGTCCACGGGGGTGATGTGAAGAGTTAGCAGCTCTGCTAGAGACTTAGGGTTTTGAGCCTAACAACTGCATCAGTAAGGGAACCAAGATGATACGGTGCAGAGCAGTAGAGAGAGCCAACCAAGGTCGTTATAAAGCTGACAACGTGTTTCAGACGAGAGGAGGAGGACACATACTGACATATGTTATTATATGTAACATCTCATTTCTGTGGGGCTGTTTTCTGGGCACTGTCAAGGAGGGGGGCACAGTAGGTAAGGGAGGGAAGCAGTATACCTCTGGCAATGGCATGTTTAGCAGATGGTGTTAGCATGAGACCAGTCCTGTATGCAGCACCAAGTTTACTGTTTACCTTCTTGCAAGTGGATTGGACATGAAGGTTTAGATCCAAGGATTGGTCAAGCACTACTCCAAGACAGCTAAAAGATGAGAGAGTTTCAAGAACAATACCATCAATGTCCTGTACCTCAAGGGAGGCAGAACAGTTTTGAAGTTTGGGAGCCAAGCCAAAGAGCATAACCTTCGTTTTCTTCGCATTGAGCACCAGTTTATGTTCATATAGCCAGTTTTGGGCATTTTTGAAGTCAGTTGAGAGGTCTGAGTTTAAGTTCTCCACTTTGTTATCGCTGCAAAGATAACAAGATCATCTGCATACAGGAGAGATGAGCAGCATTGCAGTGCACTAGGACATTATTTACAAAGAGCAAGAAGAGGAGAGGAGGGCTACAGGATGGAGCCCTGAGGCACCCACACTTATTGAGGCAACCTCAGATATAATTGTGTTAAATTTCACGCTTGTGATCTGCAGGACAAGTAGCTGCTAAACCAGTGAACCACAGGGTAGGAAACCCATGCTGCTGCCTATGGTGTGTCAGGCATCATTGACTGTTGCTCTCCACACAGTGGCAGGACCAGCTAGCAGGTGTGTTCTAATAGTGGTCACCACTGTCATGCTGTCCTGTGACCCACATATGCTGCACCACTGGCATGGGATACTCACAGTAACATACACATGGCTGGCAGTGTGTGGCATGGTGTCTGTACAGATGTGAGGTATGCTGGGGTGACACATACCATCAGACATGCATACCGGTGTTAAGGTATTCCGACACTGGAACATGTGCACTTTGGGGTGGCCCCAGCCTCATGGCAAACACACGGTGAGGCAACCTGGCCACCTGTGCACCTCCCTCCACACACTCCAGTTCCTCAGTGCTGCATGTGTTTGCTGGACTGTGCTAGTGTACCCCAATCGGGGGACTGGAGGTGTGTGCTGTATGGCTGCACTACCAGTTATTTAATACTTCCACATGTATTTATCGCTGTGTTGACCGGGTAGTCACAGTGGGCCATGGCCCATATTCAGGAATGACCTGGAGGCACTACATGTGATGATGCAGTGTACAATAAATACTTACAACATACAACACACAATTCACATATAGCAACACAGTTAGTTTGCTGCCACAAGTGGAATTTTAGCTCTGTCGTATAATGTGCATGACTGTTAGCTTCCAAGCAATGTTGAGGCATTGTATTCCACAGTGTGGGTGCCTGTGCATATGGAATGGCCCATGGTGGCTGTACGCCCTTGCTGCCTCCTCATTGGCTGCATACAGCCATGTTCACAGTTGCTGCTGTGTCCATGCTCCCATCCTTGGTTTGCTCGGAATTAAGACTACCTTTTCATAGGCGGTAATTTGCACTGTGCTACATGTCACTCTAACGCACGTTGCGTGGTGGTATAGTTGTGAATATACCATTACGCCTGTATGCATGTCCCTGCCCCTCACTTTGCACTGCACATACATTATCTTTTATCGCTAACATGTTGCACCAGTGCTATTTGGCCTTTTGAATAGAGCACTCTGGCGCAAATGTGGTGCAATCATGGCACAATCGGTCTGTGCCCAGCGCAGTTTTGAATATCTGGCCCCATGTCTTTTGTTGCCACTGTAGTTGAAACACTTCCTGCAGACATGGGTACAGGTCCAGAAGACTTAGCAAATCTCACGCAGGTTATATCACCACTTACACAGACCCTCCACTGCCCATAATTCAACTCTGCAAGGACAGATAGTGGTTTTAAAAGGTGGGCTTGACCAGATTTAACCTATTTTAAGCAACTCTTCCAACAAAGTATGGTAAAGCCCTTCCTGCAGTTACAGAAAGAATTCAGTTTAGTTCCTCAAGATCAGTTAGACATTTTCAGTTGAGGTCCTTCATTTGTAAAACTGTAAATCAAGTGGGTCCTCAATAAGAACCAAAAAATAGAAAACAGAAAAATCCAGTTGCCTCTGTGACTGTGATGTAATAGAAACAACAATCAGGCAGCGGTTGTTCCTATGTTGATCGCAGTAAATGTATAGGAGATACAGGAAAAGTAGGCCACTCATCCAGCAGTTTATTTTTTATAATTGTTATTTAAATGTGCACTCTTAGAGGGTTGCCAATACCACCTATGCTTTGGGAAAAAAAGTCCCTCCATCAGAGTGTGTGATTTACCTCTAATCAGTATGCACAACACAGAGTCCTCTTTTGTTTTTTTCTGCAAGGCTGTTTCTGACTCTCATGCCAGCTTGTGGCTTCCTGAATGATTTGTACTTGTTTGTGGCTCCTCTGCCTTACTGTCAGCTTGCTCAGGGAGCTCCAAAGAGACTGGCCACCTGAGGGATGAGGTAGATAGGAAGCAGCACACAATCTGTTCTTCACCCAGCTGTGGACCTCATATTACCGTGACACCTCCAATTTTTGGTATTACCATCAACTGAGAAGTGCCCTATCAGGTTGTTTCCCTTGAACAACGAAGAGATAGGGGAGACATGATAGAAACATTGAAATCCATGAAGGGAATAAACAAGGTACAAGTTCAGGACCTTTTTAAGTGCAAGAGTCACACAAGAACCAGAGGTCACAGCATGAAGCTACAAGGAGGCAAATTTAAGGGCAACATAAGAAAGTTCTTCTTTACTGAGAGGGTGGTGGATGCGTGGAGCTGCCTGCCACCTGAGGTGGTGGAAGCAAAAACAGTCGGAACATTCATAAAGACTTGGGATAGATACAAAAGAATCATAACACTGAATAGCAGTTAGGGGAGGTGGGTAGGCTTATGGGCAGACTTGATGGACCTGGAGGTCCCCTTCTGCAGTCACTTTCTGTGTTTCTATGTTTCTATTAGGAAATACATTGTCCAAGGAATAGCTGTGATGGAAGGATCGCTGAATCAGTTGACTACACTTTGCGGCTGGTGGCAGCACTATATAAGCAAACCAGAGCACTTGGGTCACCACCAACCCATAACTACAAACAACACTGGGAAAAGGACCTACAAATTCCCATTGTGCAAGCAGCATGGGAAGGGGTGTGAACCATAACCACCAGGCCCATCATGGAGCTGAGTGCTCAGGCTATGCAATACAAAATTCTACATCAGGCCTATAGGACCCCTCAAGCTCTACACCACATGAGAATCCTGTCCCACAGCAAAAGCTGGCACTGCAACTGCACTGAAGCATCTTTGGGACATATCATGTGGACATGTCTCTCAGTACAACCCTATTGGTCCCAAGTGTAGCATTACTGCACAACTCTTATGCCAATGGCACCACCTTGTACCAAAGAGGTCACACTATTGGGTCTTTATCCAACCAGCTCTCCTCTTTCATTGCCACAAAAAAAACATGGTTCCATGGAGCCGTGTGGTGGTGGTCAAAAGAGTTCTTCTCAGACACCGTGTGACCCCAATCCTCAACCACCAGGTGAATGGTTAAACTTCTCTTGACAGTGGCCAATTATAAGAAAGTGGCTCACACTGTGGAGGGAAAGGTGAACTGTTTAACAAATCTCAAGACCTCTTTATGAGTTATGTGAAACAGATGTTCTTTTTCCACTCCACCAAACCATTGTATTACAATGGACACCACTAACCTACACAAATTAAGCCACCAGTTTAGTGGTGTGTGATGAAACCAACCAAATCTCAATTGATGCTTGCTACCCACTCCTGGCAATACATTGGATGTTATCCACCAGTCCCCTTCCCCCAAAAAGCTCTGATTCAGACCAGATTCAATAGCTTGATCCTCCATGATCTTGGAGAGTCATCAGTCCTGGAACATGATACTAGTCAGTCAAAGTAATAACTGAAGCCTCACTACTGATACTAGTATGGCAACAACTGCCTTATGTGATTTGGTGAGTGGATAAACAATAAACTTATAAATTCCAAATCTCAGAACTCCACAACCCTATGGATACAGAGGAATAAGTGCTGCCCTGGGTAACAGTAACAATACCAATGTAGCAATACTGAGATATATTTGAACACACCAATGATGCAGTATATTAATGCTTATTTATTTAACTAGGTAAAACGTATGATGTTTATGTATTGTGCCTGAATTTGATCTTAGTGGTTCGTGGCAGTCTCCTGTTTCTTTATATACTAAAACAACAAGTGGCAGGGGCAGAGCTTAGGAGCCCGCTGAAACTGGGCTTTTGAATCTGTGGGAAACAGCGATCCTTTTCATTACCCAGCCACCACAGGAGCTACAAGGGGTCACGAGGGAGTCCTCCTGGACTGCTACTACACCCCTCCCACCACCGATCACCTCTAGTGTCTGAGATCTACATTCATAAGGAGCCCCAAGATCTGCACCTCCTCCCAGCTACCCAACCAATCAGCAAGCAGCAGGACTTTTTCAGGCCCCTACATTCAAGCAGTCCTCTGCACTTTAATCCTCTACGTGAAAGACTGTATTGCAAAGGACATAGAAACATAGACAATGATGGCAGAAAAAGACCAGAGGTCCATCCAGTCTGCCTAAGTTCCCTATAATCCCTGGAACCTACTGTTCCTCCAGGGTACTAACCCTTCCCATCATCTCTCTATTCTCCTCCCTGGTCCTGTCACCCCTGGTAACCACTGTTCCCTTCATTAAGTCCCAGCCATGTTGAATCCCCTGACTGTTTTTGCACCCACCACCTCAGCTGACAGACTGTTCCAAGGTTCCACCACCCTTTCCATAAAGTAGTGCTTCCTCACATTCCTCCTGAACCTACCTCCTGATAATTTCCATTTATGTCCATGTGTCCACAAATTGGTATTCAGGCTAAATAGTTCCCCACAGTTCACTTTGTTAATTCCATTAAGGAACTTGAAAGTCTGCATCATATCTCTCCTCTCCCTTCTGGTCTCCAGTGAGTACATATTTAGTGCCTTGAAGCACTTCTCATAGGATCTGCCCTGCTGGCCCGGAACCATTTTTGTTACTCTGTGCTGCACTGTCTCCAACCTATCCTTATCCTTTCTGAGGTGGGGACTCCAGAACTTGGTGCAGTACTCTAGGTGAGGCCTCACCAGAGATTCATAGATGGGAAGTATTACCTCTTTTCTTCTGCTATCAATACCCTTCCTGATACACCCCAGCATACTGTTAGCCTTGCTAGAGCCCTTGTTACTACTGACGATTGCTTACATGAATTCGTATGATAACTCCCAGAGCCATTCCTCCTCTGTAGTGCTATGTCTCTCCTCCCATCCAGTACTCTGTCTTGGGGTTCTTTTTCCCTAGGTGCATTACCTTGCACTTTTAGCATTGAATTTTAACTGCCAGACCTTTGACCACCTGGTGTTGTCAACCTAAGACTGCCCAATTGCATCACTAAATAAGCTGAGATGTGTACAGTATATGAGAATGGGGTGGATGTTAGGTTGACAATGCCAAGGCACACACCACGACTGATATGGGAAGATGCAGGATAGGTGAAACCGTAATGTTTTTCCTGTTGCTGCCTCCAGGGTGGAGAGGGTGTTAGGGTTGGAAACCCTAATGCCACATTTCCCTACTTTTGTCGGTTTAACCCTAACTAGTGCATTAACAAAGTATTTTGCAATGAATTTCCTTACTTTTTGAGATATAATCGCATCCTCATTTACCTGTGGGAGCACAGGGCCCTCTGGTCCCTGCACTTCCATCCCTCTATAGATGCGTACATGTATGTTGCTGTGGAAGTGCAGGGCCATCTAGGCCCTGTGCTTCCATTTCTGCCAAAATAACAATTTCTTGTGTTCATTGTATGGCTTATTAAAGTTCCAGTGCTATCCTTTGGAAAATTACATATTTTATTTTTGGTTTTATATTGTCCCTAAATGATTAGGGGGAAATATGAGTTATTCTTGTAGTATTCATTAAGACCTTTGTTTTGATATATAGATTGTCCCCCTATGTCCAAATATTGAGGATGTTATAGCTTATTAAAGTTCCAATGTCATCATATGGGAATTTTCATTTTTTAATTTCTATGTTGTTGTTTTTTATCTGGGCCATGCATTTTTTTTTGGGGGGGGGGATTGTGTGTTATTCTTGCAATATTCATTAAGACCTTTGTTTTGATATATAGATTGCCCTTTAAGTCCAAGTATTGATGGAGTTATGGTTTGTTGGAATTCAAATGTGGGAAAAGAAAATAAGTCCAAAATCTTTTTTCGTATGAAGGAATCCTTTTTTGAATGAAACAAGAAACCCATAAGAAAAAGGATGCCTTTATACAGTACGAAAAAAAGAATGTGGAAAAAAGATAAGTCCAAATTATTTTTTCATATGAGAGCATCCTTTTTCATAAGAATGAAAAAAGCTCACGAAAAAGGATCCCTTCATATGAATCATAGATATCACATATGTAGTAAGGCAATGCAAGACAAACACTCTTGAAAATATATACAGGTAAAACTAGTTCCGTGTTTTATTGTCTTAGAAGTGATTTAAAACTATGCCTAAATTAGAAGTGATTTAAAACTCTGTCTAAATGACTTGCATAAAAATAAAGCAATCCTTGGTGATAGTGGTCCCCCCTACCTTCCATCACATGCCCAGCATGAAATAAAGAATCCCCTGGTGCTAGTGGTCCCCCCCTCTGATTGCCTGCCCGGTATGAAATAAAGAATTCCCTGGTACTAGTGGTCCCCCACCCCAATTACCCACCCGACATGAAATAAAGAATTCCCTGGTGCTAGTGGTCCCCCCTCCCTCCAACTACCCACCTGGCATAAAATAATAAATTCTTGGTGCTAGTGGTCCCCCTTCCATCTGATCGCCCACCCATCATGAAACAAAGAATTCCTCAGTGCTAGTTATTCCCCCTCCCTCCCATTGCCCACCCTGCATGAAATAAAAAATTCCCTACTGATAGTGGTTCTCCCCTCATGCCAATTGCCCTCCCAGCATGAAATAAAGAATTCCCTGATGCCAGTGGCCCCCGATTGTCTCCCAGCATTAAAAACAAAACCCTCCCTGGTGTCTAATGCCCCCACACCGTGGCAGCACTGAGCACCCACCACTCAGTCCCTTACCAGTATTCTTGGTGCTACTGGTGCATGCAGCAACCGCACAGCCTCTTCACTCCTCCTTAGCCGCCACCGAGTTCAGGCAGGAGCGCACCTCATTTTACAGGACAGGCATATCCTACCATCTTTCCAGACTGTGTAAGGATGTTCACTGGCCTGCCTAAATTCTTCAGTTTAAGAGTATGTTGTTATATCTATACCCAGATACCGAAGCTGCCTTGGGGACCATTGTAGGCCAAGAGCAGAAAAATGTCTGTTTTGTTTACTCCGAAATTTAGTGGCATCATCACAGTCTTGTCAACATTCAGTTTATAATCTGATATGTTACTGAACACAGCTATTATATCCAATGCCCCAGGGTGAGTATAATATGTAGTAAGATGCTGTCTGTATACATGGAGAATTGTCACTGTTGCTTCTAATTTGAATGCCCCGAACATCTGGGGATTCCCTTACATTACAAGCCAAGGTTGTAGTAAAAGGTTAAACAAAAGTGTAGACAAGGAGCAGCCCTGCCTGTTTCCCTGGTAAAGATCAAATGGCTCTGAAAACACTCCATTACAGAAAATTCGTACAATTGGACTACTGCATATAAAACTTTCAGCCAAACAGTAAATTCCTCCTGAATGCCATACCTTTCCAGTACATTAAAAATATACAGCCACAACATATGATCAAAGGCTTTTTCTGTGTCCAGGGAGACCAGGGCCACAGGTGTCTCTGGGTTCTTGGATGAAAAAATAATGTGTGCCAGTTTCTGATGTGGTTTGATGAGAATCTATCCTCATGATTCAAACATGCTTGGGGTCTGTTAGTCCTCCTAAGACTTATCCATTCTCTCTCGCAGCAACTTCTCTAGTATTTTGAAAGTCCAAGTTGATGAGTGATATTGTTCTGTGGTTTCCTGTTTTAGTCAGGACTTTGTCAGACATAAGGACTAGTGTAATCATCACCACTGTTAGAGGCATCCCTGAGGCCTTCCTTGTGCAAGAAGTTAAAAATATTTATGATTTATTCTTTATTCTCAGGTGCAGCTACTTTAAAGAAATTAGGTGAGAACCGTCTGGGCCTGGGCCTTGCCTGATGTAAGCTTTTCAATGGCTTTCACTACACACCTCTCTTCTTGAGTGATTTGTGTTTTCAGAACTTCCTGATGTTTTAGCTTTCATCTAAGAACTGTGCTATGTCATGATGTGTATTTTGGGTGTTCCTGCATTATATACTTACTGATAAAACTGTTTGAATTCAGTTGCTATACCTCATAGCTTTCGAGCAGAGTATTATCAGTCTGACATTTCATCCCTACTATACATAGAAACATAGAAAATGCTGACAGGAAAAGATCATTGGTTCATCCAGTCTGCCCTGTTTTACTTTATCTTACCTTGGGATATCATGTCTAATTGGGGCAATTGCCCTCGCCTCCCCCCCCCTGCCTTACTGGTTTTGTGTAACTATCATGCCTTTTACTCAGTCCCAGCCTTGTTTAAAATCATTAATGGTTATTTCCCCACTACCTCAATTGGTGGGCTGTTCCACAGATCAACTACTCTCTCTTTATAATAACACTTTATCACATCCTTCCTTCTAGTGTCCACTCATGCTCCCGTGTTCCTGGTTCACCAGTCCTGCGGAATATTTCCCCACTGTCTACCTTGTTTATTCCTTTCAGGAACTTGAAGGTCTCTACCATATATCACCTCTTTTTTCTGGTGTCCAGTAAGTGCATGTTCTGTGCCTTCAGTCAATCCTCATAGGATCTGCTCTGCTAGCCCTGAATCATTTTGTTTACCCTATGCTGTACTGTCTCTAGCCTGTCTCTGTTGTTTCTTAGGTTGGGCACAGTATTCCAGATGTGGCCTTACCAGTGATCTATAAAGGCAGTATCACCTGCTTCCTCCTGCTGTCAGACTCCCCAGTGCACCCCAACATCTTGATTGCCTTGTAGTTCTTGTTACATTGGCTAGATTGTTTTAGGGAGTTGCTTATCGTGGCTCCCAGGTCCCTTTCTTCAGTGGTAGTGACCAATGGAACCCCACTCATCCAATATTTCTTCCTGGGGTTCTAGTTCCACATGTGCATCACCTTGCAGTTTTTGGTATGGAATTTGAATTCAAAAATCGGGGAGAATTGTCAGTGAAGACCCCAGTGGATAGTTTCAAATGGGTTCCACTGAGATATCCAAAAGGACTAGGTGACTCAAAAAAGTAGATGGTATCAAACCAGTGAAACCACAAACTCATTTAAATGCAGTTATTTTAATTTCATTTTGTCATTGCTCAGCCACCCATCAAGTACCTCAGCAGTTTCACTGGCTCCTGCCAACTTTATCAAGGGCAAGTGGTCCAAGAATTCAAAAAGTTCAAATGTTTAAATCACGTGTAAAATTAATTTTCAGCTAAAGGCAGAACCAGGCACTTACTGGTGCTGCACTAGTAATTTTCAGTACAGCAATATTATGCAGCACTCATTTTACTTAACAAAATGTCACTATCAAGATGCATTTAGCATGATTCTGTTTGTTAGGTGGGCACTGTAGGCTAAGTGTGCTCACAGAAAACACTGCCAGTAGTGTTGAGGAATGGCGGCTGTCTCCTGGCTTCCTTGTAAACTGTGTTGCTGCCACCAAAATATGTTGTGATGTCTCCGCTCGGTGACGTCATCATACTCACTCCACGTGGGCCGTGTGGACGGTGGGCTGTAATGGGTGATGGGTGGCTGAGGGATGAATAAATGAAATTAAAATAATTACTTTTAATGAGTTTGTGGTTACACTGGTTTGATACCATCTGCTTTTTCAGATGGAACTTTAATTGACAAACTTTGGGCTGCTGCTTTAATCTTTGTAGATCCCTCTGCAGTTCCCAAACCCCTACTATAGTTCTAACTTTTAAAATAGGGAAAGGTGTTACAAACCAATTGAGTTTATGCTCAGTTGCAATGGCTTCCTGATAAAGGCTGGCACAAGAGATGTAAATGTTACTAGTACAGATTTATACCAGATAAGAGCATACATAAATACAAATGATTATAAAAAAAAGATACATTTAAAATACAATAAATGACAAGATAATAAAATTACATCACAACTTTAAAAAGTAGTTATGAACAAGAATCACAGCATACCAAATGATTCTGCTTAAACCGATGTGTTATACTCTGCGGTAAGGGCAATGGCCCATCAATAGGGTGTAGATACACAGGAAGAGAGTTCCAATACTTCGACCCTTTATATGCGAAGGTCTAACACCCTGTAGAGTGTTTGACAGTAGGAGCAACAAGATCAATGCCAAGTGTTACCTAAATGTATTTTTAAATGAGCAAAAAGTAAATGGTTCCTGAAGATAAAAAGGAGTTTTCTGTTTCACACACTTCCATGTCAAAGTGAGAACGTGCAAAATGCACTTCTAGTCCAAATTCTATCAACCAAGGGACCTAAGTAGGTCACAGCAGGTGAGTATGTCTGGGAAACTGAAAACAAACCTTGTAAGTTTGTAATAAGCCTCAAATAATCACAGACCTACAGTATAGTCTAATACAGCGAAGGTTACTAATTGAACTAACCTCACTATAACATCATAGGAAAAACAACCTTTATATCAATACATTAGTCCTGTTTGAGCGTTTACCTTTTTAACAGTGAATGTTATGTGGTGATCCCATGTAAGGCATTCAACAAGCCACAGGCCTAGGTATTTATAATGTGGGACTCTCTGAAGAACAGAGAAATTGTGA
Organism: Neoceratodus forsteri; assembly: GCA_016271365.2. Lineage (NCBI taxonomy): Eukaryota > Metazoa > Chordata > Ceratodontiformes > Ceratodontidae > Neoceratodus > Neoceratodus forsteri. Next base: position 910,436,749 of record CM057453.1, read on the forward strand.
ATTGTCATATTTAAGTCAGGACAAGATTTTAAGTGATAAGGGGTACCAAACTGCATGACCTGAGTTTTTTTTTACATCCAGAGTAGGTAAATTATGACAAAAAAATGATTGAACTTCATTAAACGCCAGTTATACATTCACTTCCAAATCTAAAAAAATTGGGTTCCAACTATAAATAGCATCATCAGCATAAAGGTATAAAGCCACATTTTTCTGAGTTCATTTTAAGTCATTAACGACTTCGTTAAAGAGCTGTGAGTCCAGAACAGAGCCCTGGGGGACACTGCTACTGATAGGGACAACACCAGGATGAATACCATTAAAGGGAACTGTTTGACAACTCTCAAGTAAATAGTTCTCCAACCAGCAGTAGAAGTTTGAATTTTGACTTATGAAGCTCAGTTTATGCAACAATAGTTTATGGTTTATTGTGTCTAAGGCCTAGGAGAGATCAATAAAAATTGCCCTGCCACAGAACCACTGTTGATCGCTACCTGTAAGTCATTGGTTACTTTAACCAAGGCTGACTGGGTACTATGGCGGAGTTTAAACCCAGATCAGAATGAGTTAAGATAATTATTTAGATTCAGAAATTTAGAGAGTTGTTTTTCTATGAGTTTCTACAAGACCTTTGACATAATAGGGAGGAGGGAGACTGGTCTGTAGTTTGCAAACAATGTATTATTACCAGACATGTAGACTGGCGTAACTTTTCCCAGCTTCCATGAGTCTGGAAAAACACCTGAGATGATAGACACATTAAATTGATAAACTAGACTGTGGCAAATTACAGGTGCAGCGTATTTCAAAAACTTTAGGCTTATGCCATCAGGTCCCTCAGACTTGCTTTTGTCCAATTTCAGTGAGGTACGTACTTCCTCTCTGTGAGTGGGATTAATACAAAAGGGGGAAATTTTTTCCGATAACGAGATATTTGAAGAAGAAACATAAAAATTAGAAGTCAATGGATTGTATTAAGAGGAAACAAAATACGTGTTAAATGCAATCACCAATTAATCATGAACTAATTAATTTTGTACCTTGAGATACAAAGTATTTTGGAAAGCTGAAGTTTGAAGAAGAATTCTTACTCCTAACAGTTCTCCAAAGGCACTGTGATCAGAGATCTTATCATTGTTTAATTTATCAAAAAACTCTGTTTAACCTGATGGATTTCTTTAACATAATGATTTCTCAAGGTTCTGTATAACTGCCAGTCAGAAGAAAGATTAGTCACCTTTGCTTGTTTCCAAGGCTTATTATGCAAATTATGAGTTTTAGCTAACAAATATGAGTTTCAAGCTGAATTATTATTATGTACCAGTCTTTTCCTGAGAGGTGCATGTCTATTACATACCTCAGTAAACTCAGCAGTGAAGTAGGTACAGGCACTGCTCACATCAGGAATCAAATTATAAATGGTCACAATCAATATTCTCCATATCACTCATAAATTGAATGTAGTCAAAGATTTAAAAGACCTAGGGCTCAGAAAGGTGCAAAGCGTGGTGCAATAACTGCACTGTGCTTTGCTATTGCCCAGGGGTCCCAGGATGCTATATTCAGTGGGGAACCCTCCAAAGAGTCATGCACCTGCTCAAGGAAAAGACACTGCTCAAAGTAAATTTACAATTTTAACTGCTTTAATGCTTCAATAAAGGAACGCTCAATAAAGGAACAGTGTAACGGACATCGACGCCCACTAGCCCCAGCACTTGGTATCCTCAACCCTTCATCAGGGGTGGCTAATTGAGAGACAGGCGCCCTTTATATACAAGTGGTCATGATTATTAATTACATACCAATACTCATGAATATTGTATTAACCTCTAAGAAACAATGTGCATAACAAGCAATGCAATATACAAACATAGTAAAAAGAGCAAACATTGAAAATGACTGACTCTGGGACCATTGTATTTCATTTTCCACATTTGATTAAGCCCACCACAATTTATGTAGTACTACTACAATTATCATAGCTAATGACATGTTATATTACTATGGACAAATTGTCATTTTAGAAAAAGAGGAACGGGAAGGGAGAAGGGAGGAAAGTGGGAGGGGTAGAAAGGAGGGGTTGGAGGGCACTACCTGACTGAATATGGGGCCATGTAGGTGCAGTGCGAGTCAGGTAGCACCGCCCTGACATGACTTCTAAAGTTGAGCTCAGGAGTTGACAGTGGCAGAGTGCTATTAACAATTTTCAAAGGTACACATGCAAATGAGCCCATTGGGCATGCAAGGTGATAAGTGGCCATTTGCATGCCCATTATCAACCCATTTGTATGGGTAGCCAGAGGCAGGTAGCATGGCACCACTGCCCCCCCCCCACTGTCCATGATACCTGAGCTATTCCTGGTGCTAGTGGCCCCCCCCCACTGATCACCAGCTCCATAGCAAAAAATACAATTCCCTGGTGTTAGTGGTCCCTTCCTTCTTTCTGATCCTATCCCCATATGAATTAAATGAAATATCTGGTGCCAGTGGTCCCCTCCCTCTTATCCCATCTCTGCATGAATTAAATGAAATCCCTGGTGCTAGTGGTCCCAGCCTTCCCTCCAATCCAATGCCTGTATGAATTAAATGACATTACGAATGCTAGTGGTTGTCACAAATGCACTCAGCAGGTCAGGCCCTCTGCTCCCACAGTGCCAATCTCCAAGCACGATATTGTGAACAGGTAGCAGACAGGATAACCCTCCTTTCTGCTTGTGGGTCTGAATCACCTTTAGTCTCAAGTTCTGGGGATTCAACCTTATGCTAGCGTCACTCCAATGTACAGGCGCAGATAATCTTCTTTGAGGGAATGCAAGATATCTTTCCACTAAGGGCACCTAACCAGGTATATCCAAATGAACTCTTAAAACTCTATAAAAGACCTTAGGTATATTCTTACCTTTTCCCAGTTTGGTAACACCATCAAGCCCTTCAGAACAGCTGTCAACTTAACCATGTATGCATCACATGCAAAAAGAACTTTGAAGACACACTCAGGCAGTCTTTTTAATAATATATTTACTAAAAATGGATAAAAATATGAAAATTGTAAACACAGAACAATATATATCAAAGAGCATACAATCACTTAAAAGAAAACAAGGAAAAGTACAAACAAAAACTCTTACCACAATACAATTAGACTTTTTCTATCTAATGTATTACCTCTATAGTGCTTATAGTTAGATCTTGTTTCGTAAGCGCCCCCAAAAAAGTCACAAAGATCAGGCACAAGTCCTAGTTAAACTGTCTCTCTCTCATGCAACCCTTCTATAATGTCATCTAGCTCCTCCTTTTAGAATATAAAAAATATATAAACAATTATCTTCCTGTCAGGAGATATTTTAAATACTGTGACTTCAGCAAAAACTAATTTCCCAAATTATGACAGCCTTTAATCAAGCATTTCCTTTGATCTTGTGTGGTTTCCTGTTCCCAAGGCATCAAAGGTTTTTTTTACAACTTTAGCACCATGGTGGTATAACATGTTTTTCCTCTATGATGCCATAAAAGTTTATGAGCCCTATATCCTGGCAGCTGGGTCAGTTCTAATTACAACAGAAAAACAGGAGACCCTTAATTAAGTTTCTCTAGTCTTTTAATTACCTCCTGGTTTCAGGTCACTTGGCACTTCACTGACCTGGGGGGGTACCCATAGCACAGGATGTCTCATGTGAGACACTCACATACCACATTCTATATTATAAATGTCATAGAACAGTCATAACTAGCTGGCCAAGCATCACATTGGTCCTCTCCCTCTGATCCCAGCCCTGACATAAACTTCTGTAGCCCTGGTGGTAGGGGTTCCTCCCCACCACCAGCTAAGAAGTAAAAACAATCCCCCTTGTTGTCCAGTGCCCTCCCACAGCACCACGCACCCCCACCAATAGCCTGATCAGTATGGCACTGCCATACAGTGACCAGAACAGCCCTCTTCACACCTCCTCAGCTGGCCATGGTATGTCCAGGCAGGGAATGTGCCACTTATTTATAGGGTAGGGTGACACACACTGCCCTATAAATAAGAGACACACTCCCTGCCTGGACATATGGTGGCTGGCCAAGGAGGTGTGAGGAGAATTGTGCCAATTGCTTTATGCCCCCATGGCACTGCGATACCGATCAGGTCATGGGGGGTGTCCAGTGCCATGGAGGAGACACTGGATGAGAGGGAGCAGTTGATTTTCTTCTGGGCTGGTGGTGGGGGTGGGACCACCACCACCGCGTAACAAAATTTTACATCAGGGCTGGGATAGGAGGTTGAGAGAGAACCACTAGCAGCGGGGATTTAATTTAATTTATATGGGACTGGGATTGGAGGGAGGGGACCACTAGTAGCAGGGATTTAATTTAATTCATACAGGACTGGGATTGGAGAGTGGTAGGGGACCACTAGCACCAGGAATTTTATTTCATTCATATGGGAACAGTATCAGAGGGAGGGAGTGGACCACTAGCACCAGGGATTTTTTCTAAAGTTTGTTTGTTTATTATTCAACTTACAAAAGTCATTATAATTTTGGACAAACAGTATAAAAATTTTAAAAGTACAGCATTTATAATTTTACATAGACAGCAAATATACAAAAGAATAAATACATAGATATTTTAGAATTCATAAAGCATATAACAATCTCTAGCTTAGTATGCATTAACATTTGTATCACTTGGAAAAGTTTTCTTTCCTGGTTTTAGAAATAGCTAGAAAATAGTTAGCAAGTCTTTTACAGTGTCCTCATCCTCAGTAGTGAATATGATAGTAGTTAATAATGCCTTATCCACATTGCAACAGTTATAATCTAAAAAGGGAGTACGCCAGTAAGTTCAACTTTTATTGTACCATGGACAATACCATAAAACATGGAGCAGATCTTCTTTGCTTCCGTGTGCACAAAAACAATTCTGGGCACTGGGTGGGGATTTTTTGTACTTAAATATTAAAACATTGCTTTGGAAAATTTCAAATTTGTAACATGTATATATTTTCCTGAGTGTTGAGTCTTCTAAGACACTAAGACAGTGTCTATATCCAAAGGCACAATTATTCTTAGCATACCACAGAGAAAACCTAGAGTTTTCAATAATTTGCAAGTCATTCTTTGTCCAATATTTTTTTTACTTTATTCTTGATGTATTTTTTTGTATTGTAGACTCAGTCTGATATTCTTATCAGGATATTTCGGTAGTGTCTGAAGTTCATATTTCTTTATTAATAGCATTATTGTATTATGTCATTTTGAGTTTTGGCATCCCATTTTAGACCATTAGTAGTAGTAGTAGTAAAACCTTTTATTTTTATACAGGTAGACATTACAAATCATCGTTGGGTCAAAGATCCATTTTCAAGATGAACTTGTCACAGACCATGTTTAAAAACATAAAAACTATTATTTCAGTTACATTCAAGTATCCTACAAATTGTACAAACAATACTTACTCCAACTTTAGTAACATTCATACATTACAATTTACATTCACTCACTCTTTATACATACACCTAACTTACAAACTTTTTTCTTTTACAAATATACCAGGTCACATATCCTTTAAGCAGTCAAACAGACACAAAACATCTCAATCATTGCATGTACATTTCATTTTTAAATCATATCTGATGCTTCCATTCTTCAAGGCACTTCATTGCTAATCTTCCTGAGTCTAATCTCATCAGGTACAACCAGAAGTTATGCTTTTTAAATCTATGATCGAATTAATAAGCTCCAGACCTAATTCTGCCCTTAAATAAACCAAGGGGCAAGAATGACCCAGGGCCATTGTTTTCCATAGCAACTTAGATATTGGAATCATTAATTTATCTCTGTTTCTGCAAACCCATATTTCTACTCCATATAACATGTAGGGTAAATATTTATCTCTTACTGCATCTAAGAGGGGCTTAACTGATAAGCCACTGTAGGGATAGTTACATTTCCCCAGTGCCAGTGCAGGTTTTTTTTTTTTTTCAGAAATGGTAATTTTATTAATAAGTTTTTTCCAAGTGCCTGTAGACTGATAGAAAAGGCACACAAGAGCAAGCTTTATTTGTAACCCTTTCTTGGTTAATGCCAATAAGATAATATCATTGGCATAGGCTAAATTGACAAGTATGGTCCAAAATCTTCAGTGACTCAGATTGTGAATTTACTATGTCTTCTATCATACACGTTCTATATAGAGACAAACAATGTAGGAGCCAAAACACATCCATGTCGCACTCCCCAGTTAATAGGTATAGGTTTAGATAGTGAAGGATTAGAGCCATATCTGACCCTAGCCCAAGTCCCTTGATATAAATTACTTATGATATTTACTAAGTTGATATCAATGCCTCGTACTATCATTGATTCCTAGAGAATATTTCTGAAAACCATATCAAAGGCTGATGTGAGATCTATAAAGGCCACATAAAGTTTCTGATGCCTTAAGGTAACATATTTTTCCGTCAAGTGGTTTAGTATATAGCAGTTGTCAGTTGCAGTAAAGTCTTTTCTGAAACCTGCCTGGTATTGGCTTAGTTCGCCAGTTGCATCTATTTGTTGTTTTAGTTTCTCAAGAATAACTTTGGCAAATATCTTAGAGCTTACATCCGGAAGACTTATGGGCCTGTACATGGTGGGATCTGCTAAATTCTCTATTTTATGTATGGGTGCTATGTAGCACCAGGGATTTAATTCCATTCATACGGGACTACAATCAGAGGAAGGGAGGGGACCACAAGCACCAGTTATTTAATTTTATTCTTATGGGGACAGGATCAAAGGGAAGGAAGGGACCTCTAGCACCAGGGATTTAATTTCATTCATATGGTGCTGGGATTGGAGGGAGGGAGGAGGGACCACTAGCACCAGTGATTCAGTTTCATTCATAAGGGCTGGGATCAGAGGGAGGGGAACACCAACACCAGGATATTTTTGTTTTAATGACAGGGCTGGGGATCAGAGTGGTGCAATTGATCACAGGGGGTATGTTTCTCAGCGGCCAACTGGCCGTTGACTGCATTACATCTGGCAGCCGCTAGGGTTTCATGGAATAAGAAGAGGCTTTCATTGGCATTATTTGCGCAGTGCAAAAGGACTGTGCAAACCCTCTTGCACCATGCAAAATCTGGTGTATATCAGCTTGCGCCAATATTCCTGTCCACGTCCCACTATTTGCATACCCCCCTCTTTGGTTTGCATGAGCACTACCCCTGTTTGCCAGTGCAATGGAGCCCTTTAAATGTTGGGCTCCAGCGCAAAGTCCGTTTACACGGGAAAACATCAGTTAGTGCCCATGCAAACTTTTGAATACCAGAGCCCTAGTGTATTTGCCTCTGATGTGAAAGGTCCAAGCCTTTCTCTTTTTCCCCAAGTTTTTATAATGTGGCATTTGTCTCCATCTCTCTCTCACCTTCTTCCTATTTGATGCCAGTCTTAAAATCTCCCCTCTGAAGTTACACTTTGCCACCACATACAATGTATTCTCTCTATCTACTGTTCCTGTTGTTGTTGTGAAGAACTCCTGGATATGTTTTCTGGGTTTTTCAACTACTTTAGGGTCTTTTAACAGTTTTGCATTGAGCCACCATCATCTGTTCCAGTCTGTCCCTGCATTATACTGATGTTCTAAAACCACTGGTGTATGGTCATAGATTACTTTCACACTGACTTCCTAGGTGTGCATGCCATGTATCTACTCCTGCGATGCCAGAAAACAGTCCAATCTAGAAAACGGGTGTAGTATGGAATGGAATATATATTTTCTATCTGTAATATGCAACATTTGCAACATATCAGTTAATCCTAATGTATCATTCATCACACTAAATCCTCTCTGTGCTGGAGCCATTCCTTTCCATTTATTGCCAGATCTGACTATTACCAACCTTTGAACTAAATTCTGTTGCACCAGCAAACAGGGGTAGTGCTTGTGCAAACCAAAGGGGGGTATGCAAATAGTGGGATGTGGACAGGAATATCGGTGCAAGTTGATATTCATCGGATTTTGTACAGTGCAAGAGGGTTTGCGCAGTCCTTTTGCACAGCACAAATAATACTGGGAGGCAGTGTAGTGCAATGGTTTAAGGCTCTGAGCTGCAAATCTGGAGACCTGGGTTTGAAACCCACAGCCCCCACTTACATACTGTGTGACCCTGAGCAAGTCACTTAACTTCCCTGTGCTCCCAGGTCGCACTGTAAACAAGCTTTCAGCTTAGTGTGCCACCCTGATTAAACAATTGGAAAAAAATTCCACTCTTCTCCTAACAAGATGGGTATCCCTACAGACGGTGCTGGCACTTTTATTAGTCTAATAAAGAAGTGCATAATATCCAAATATGGTCCATATACATTACACAGCAATACTGCATTGTTTAGCATTCCTTTTATTAGTATATAGTGTCCATCTTTATCTCTGAGCTCCTGCTCCAGTACAAATATAACATTCCTGGTAACCAGGATATGACTCCCTTTTTTTATTGTAATTTCTGGCACCAAATACTTACCTAACTCATTGTCTTTTGAAAAGTAGGAGGTGGCCTTCAGTAAGGTGGGTTTCTTTTAGAAACCCAGTACTGGTTGCTAATTTCTTAATGTGACATAGCACTTGGTATCACTTTTGTACCGATCGGGCCCCTTTTATAGTACACGTAATGTATCTAATTGCAGCACCCATGATAAATTATCTTATTTTGTTTCCTAGGCCTGTGGTTATCTTGTCCGACTGTTTGGTACCTTTTCTTGAAACTGTTGGGAAGTGTTTGCATATAACCCTCCATCCCACACACAATACTCCCCAAAAATACAACAAACTACTTTAAACAGTGAAGAAACATAACACATTTGCATTCAAACTTTATGCATTTTTCCTTCTCAGGTGGGCTCATTCATCCAGTATATCTATGACAACTATAAAGATTTTAACTCACCCACTCTTTTGGTTGCCTCTCCTTCTCCTTGTCTGCTTTGTTCATTAACTCCCTGAACTGGTTGTTACACTCAACATTCTGACTGGGTCAAGCATTTTGTCAGTGTTTTTGAGGAAATTATCAAAGTCAGCTTCATATTCATTTCTTCTCCCCTCATTAAGAAACCTTGGTTGCTGCAGGACTTTTCACCATCCCAATGCACCAACATAGCCTTTACATTGCCCCTGCGATGTTCCACCTAGCTGCACCCAGCCCCCCCATTTTCAGAACCATTCACCTCCCATTCTGGCACTCCAATTCCATACCATTTTAAAACCTTGGGCTCAGTTTTTAAGGGTGATGCAGAGCTATGCAAGCCCTGCATCAAACCCATTTTCTGGTCCAGCTGCACCAAACTCCTTTGATGCAACTGCACTTGATTTTAGTATATCGGGCCGGTTGAAAGTTTCCTCAATTTAGGGCAGCTTATGCCAAAGTTTTGGCACAAGCCCCATAAAAAGGGTCCCCCAAATGGTGCACATTAGATCAGAAAAAAGCTGATGTAACTTATGGCATTTGGCACTCAGGATTGAAAATCCCAGTCGCTGGCCAGGAGAATGCCACAAGCCCTGTGCAACAAATGATCAGTGCACCATGGGCTTGTGGCATTCTCGAGTCTCTGAAAATTGAGCCCCTTGTTAGTTCAATTTTTCTGCCCCTTCCAATGCTTCCCGAGCCCGTCAGTGTTATGGCATGCATGCCTTAAGCACTTTTTTAGAAAATAGCACAGTAAATCCTAGCATTCTGATTGACTAGAGACTAAAGTTAGTGGGTAGGTATTTTTTATAAAACCCGCTGAAAAACAAGTGCCAATTCAGGGTGCCCCATTACTTGGGACATCATTGGGCACTCCAAATTATCAAACATGCCAGACGCCATTTTTTTCCCGCTGGCTTAGTGAGAGGAAAGGCCGGAGGGACCACAAATGACTTTTCTTTTTAACTAGAGTCTGCTCCTTCCTTTTGGGGTCGCACTTGCAGGCTCGGTACTGGCCAAAATAATTAAAAAAAAACACTGCTGACTCTGGGGAATGGAGGGAGAGGAGAACTGAGAGCACAGAAAAGTTTTTTTTTTCTCGTTCTGTGGTCTCAGCACTCCCTGCACATGAAAATGCATGCCAGCTGTTGTTGTAAAACATCTGGTCCTTTTGTAAAAGTGATCACAATCTCTGTGCAACTGCGGGAAAAAAAAAAAAAACAGTGACAGCAAATGGGACACAGGACCTCACGGCTCCCGCTCCCTCAAAAACTGGCGCCTGTACTTACTGGAGACCTCCTGACCAAAAATGCCCATCTGCTCTCACAAGAGCTCTGAACCAGCAGCCCGACTGTACCTGTGTAACGCAGTTCACAGAAGTTACCGACTTCATCATCTCTTCAGTTCCCGAAGTTTGCAGATTCTGTTTTTTTTTTTTTTTTACTCAGTTCTTGTACTCTCCGTGCCTACCATGACCTCGAATGCAGAACTACAACTCCTTTAAAACAGTGGGGCACAAATCCAGACAAACACAATCCAACAAACTCTCCTAAACAGCAGCACCCTCTATTGGACACTGCGGCACAACACAGGGACTACTTTACAAAAAAAAAAAAAAACTTTTATTCTTTATTCAACTTGTTAATTTTATTTTTATTTTATTAAAAAAGTTACATATGAACCATTTTCTAAGCACAATAATACCCTCCTGGGTGGGCAGTATTGAGACATACCAGACCTTCCAGGGGCTATAAGGCCCTCCACCTGCGGTGTCTGGCCTCATTACATCTCTGGGCAGTCCAGTATTTTCCAATACCGCCCACGCTGTTAGGTAGTATTGCTTGCATGGCAAGAGTCACATACTATAGTGTCCATGCAATATCTTTTTCAAGTTTGCCTCTGGATGAAGCTTATCTTTTATTTACATTTGTTGCATGCACTGAAACATAGAAACATAGACTTTGGCGGCAGATAAGGACCGCTAGGCCCATCTAGTCTGCCCATTTCCCTACCTACAGGATAGGCGCATGATCCTAGTTAACCAACAGCCTATTTCTTCCTAACCCCACAAGAATTGCCTTATGTCTGTCCCATGCATTCTTGACATCTCCCACAGTTTTAGACCCCACAACCTCCTCAGGAAGGCTGTTCCATGCATCCACTACCCTCTCTGTGAAATAATACTTCCTCACATTGCCCTAGACCACCTCCTTCTATCTTTAAATTGTGTCCCCTTGTTCTTGTAAGTCTTTTTCTGAAAGATGCTGCCCTCTTGGACTTTGTTGATTCCACTGGAGTACTTAAAGTTTATATCATGTCCCCCCTCTCCTTCTTTCCTCAAGGGTATACATATTAAGCTCCTTTGGTCTCTCCTCATACGGCTTCTCTTGCAGACCCTGCACCATTTTAGTTGTCCTCTGGACTACCTCTGTCCTGTCTATGTCCTTGGCGAGATGAGGTCTCCAGAACTGGACACAGTACTCAGATGGGATCTCACCAACTGTCTGTACAGAGGGATAACAACTTCCTGTTTTCTGCTGCTGATGCCTCTCCTATACATCCCAGTATACCCCCAGCCTCCCTACTGCCTTCTCACATTGATTGCTAACCTTAAGGTCATCTGATATGATTACCCCAGGTCCCTTTCCTTTTTTTGTTGTTGCTTCCTCCCCACCCATTGTGTATTCTTCCCTGGGTTCTTGTTTCCCAGGTGCATTATTTGCACTTCTTTGCATTGAATCCTAACTGCCATACTTCTGACCATTCCTCCAACCTTGCCAAGTCCCTTTTCATCCTTTCCACACCTCCTTGTGTATCAACCCTGTTGCAGATCTTTGTGTCATCTGCAAAAAGGCATACTTTTCCTTCTAGTCCCTCTGCGTGTCACTGATGAAGACATTAAAAGGACTGGACCCAATACTGAACCCTCGCGTGCCCACTAGTAACCCTCTTTCTTCAGAGTGGACTCCATTTACAATTACCTTCTGTGTCCTGTTGTGCAGCCAATGTTTTATCGAGGCTGCCACCCTGGGACCCACTCCCAGGCTGGTTAATTTGACTATTAATCTTTGTGTGGGACTGTGTCAAATGCCTTGCTAAAGTCTAGGTAGGCCATGTCCACAGCCCTCCTCGTCTACTACTTTGGTCACCCAGTCAAAGAAATCTATTAGATTAGTCTGACATAACCTTCCCGCTGTGAACCAATGCTGCCTTGGGTCCTGTGCTCCACTGGCCTCTAGGTACTCAACTATTCTTTCCTTGAAGTGACTCCATCACTTTCCCTACCACAGAGGTCAGACTGACAGGTCTGTAGTTTCCTGCCTCTGTCTTGGTCCCACTTTTGTGAAGGGGATCACATCCGCCTTCCTCCAGTCCTCGGGTACCACACATCTTCCCATGATTTATTAAAGAGTAGCCAGTGGTTTCACTAGTTCCTCTCTTAATTCTTTTAGAATTCTGGGGTGGGATTCCATCAGGACCCATTGCTTTGTTCACCTTCAGTTTTAGGAGTTCTTGCAGAACCCTTTCTTCTGTGAAAGGACTGGGATCGCCCCCTTTCAAGAGTGCTTCTGTTAATTGGATTAGGCACTTCCCCCTCCTCTTTTGTGAATACTGAGCAGAAATATTCGTTCAGTATCCCTGCTTTTTCACTGTCCCCCTCTGCCCACTCACCGTTCATTCTATTCAGCCTCACTATCCCTCCCTTTGTCTTTCTATGCTCGCTGATGTACCTATAAAAGGTTTTATCCCCCTTCTTAACTGAGTTGGCGATCTTTTCCTCAGTTTGGGCCTTTGCTATTCTGACTTCCCTCCCTGCTTCCTTCTGCCTTAACTGGTACAGCTCTCTGTCCTGCTCCTTCTGTGTTTCCTTATACTTCGGAATGCTATCTTTTCTTCCTGACTTTCACAGCCACCTCTTTTGAGAACCATAGTGGCTTTTTCTTTCATTTTGATTTGTTTATTTGCTTCACACAAAGGCTTGTTGCCTCTGTGATGGCAGTTTTGATGATTCCCCATTGTTGCTCCACACCTCCTTCTAGCCTGTTTGCTAGTGCTTTTCTGAGGCACTCTCCCATCTTGCCAAAGTCAGCCTTCCTAAAGTCCAGTACCCTCAGTTTTGTATGGCTTGACTCTGTAGCTGAGTTTAACGTGAACCACACTGTTTGATGGTCACTTGTCCCCAGATGGCAACCCACTTCTAGATCTGAGATCCTCTCACTGCCCCCGTTTGAGAGTATGAGGTCTAAGATTGCTCCCTCACAAGTGGGTTCTGAAACTAGCTGTCTAATGCCTGCCACCTGTAGGGCATCAAGAATGGCCCTGCTCTTGTATGTGGCTGCACCAAATGTGCTCCAGTTAACATCTGGCATATTCAGGTCTCCCATCAACAGTATCTCCCCTTTCTCTGCCATTCTAAGAATGCCTTCTATCATATCCTTGTCCATTCCCTCCCCCTGACATGGGGGTCTGTACACAGCCCCTGTGCGGATTGCGGTGCCCTTTCCAGTCTCCAAGGTGACCCACAGTGCCTCCGCTCCTCCCTGTTTACTCTTTTGTTCAGTTGCTTTTATCCCTTCCTTTACATAGAGCTACTCCTCCCCTCTTCTCCCTGCCTGTCTCTCCTGTAGGTTATGTACCCTGGTATGTTAACATCCCAGTCATGGTTCTCTGTGTACCATGTTTCTGTGACTGCTACGATATCCAGGCATCCCTCTTCCATCAAGGCCACCAGCTCAGGGAGCTTGTTGCCCGACTACGGGCATTGGTACTCATTACCCTCCATTTCCTGATGGCCTTACTCCCTTTGCCCCATCCCTGTCCTTCTTGCCTTTGTCACTTTCTCCATTTACCCCTGCCCTTCTCCCTATCGACACCTCTATGTTGGTGTTTGCCACACTTACTACCATGATTTTTTGGGGGCTAGGATTTCCCTGCTCCTTTCAGTGCCTCCCCTTGGCTGGTTTAAAGCTTGCCAATGAAGCATTTAAACCTGTCACCTAGGATCCTGGTTCCCCTCCCGGACAGATGCAGCCCATCATGCCAATATAGGCTTGCATCACTCCAGGTGGACCCCCAGTCCCCAATGAAGCCAAATCCCTGAGCTCCACACCAGTTTTTCAACCACTGATTGAATCCCATGGTGCGGAACACCCTAGCCTCTCCTATGCCATAGATGGGCAGCACCTCCGAGAAGGTTACCGTGTGCTACTTGACTAAGGCCCCTCCCCAATTCCATAAACTCTTCCTGCACTTCTCTAATCCCTCTCTTAGCCAGGTCATTTTGTTCCTAGGTGGACAATGACATCCAGCTCCCTCCCTGTGCAGCTGCTCTGGCAATCCTGAGGATTCTGCTCCTGTCCCTCAAGCCATGGTGCCAGGCAGGCACCTCACCTTCCCTCTCCCTTCCTCCCCCAGTTCTACCTTCTTAACAATGGAGTCCCCACCAGGAGTTGTTTCTTCCCTGCAGGGTCCCCTGCCACCCTCCTGTGGGCCTCCTTTGTGGAGGTTCCCAGCATCCTCCTTGGTCTCCACTGTGGGTGCCTCCATAGAGGAACCACACTTTGCCAGAATGGCATAGGAATTGTGGAGAGGTACCACTGGAGGGATGCACCTCTGTTCCACCACCTTCACCCTCCCTGAGCCCACTGTGGTCCAACCGCTCCTCTTTCTTGGCAACCTCTGAGGCAACGGCAGAGGCACTGGTGGTCCCTGGATGGAAGAGGAGGTCCCACAAATCCTGGCCAACTCAGCCTGTAGATGAACAACCGCCTCCCTCAGCCCAGAGAGGTGCCTGCAGATGGGACAACACCACATCCTCCAGAACGTCTCCCGGAAGACTGCTGCTCCACAGCCACTGCACTGCACCACTCCAATCATGTCTTATTTCTGGCCCCTTAACTGTTTGCAATCCTTACTCTTTCCTCTGTTTTTTTTCTCTCTCTCCTTACTTTCTGCCTGCATGCCCTTTAAGCTTCCTGATTGTCCTGTTCTGAGACAAGAATATCCTATATTTCTCAGTAGACCAGTTACTTGCTCAGAGGCAGACCTCCAGCAGCTAGAGGGGGCCGGAGAGCTACTCTTGCCCTTCTAGGATGGTGGGTCTTTGGTGGTTCTGTGATCACTGAGGCAGTAAACTGCTATAGGGGTGGGGTGGGTCACGATGTACTGTATGTGATCTCATGCCCTCAATCAGTTCCAATCACTAGTTCTTTATGTTTCCCGTCACCCTAAACTGTCCAGCATGCATGTAAAATGTCTCATGCACCAACTTACTACAAGATTTATTTGGTTATTTCTTATTTATTTATTAATTAAAATTTTCAGAGAGTGCCTACTGGCACAAGTGCTTGTTTACAAAGATTCCACTTCAGTGACAGAGTTACAAAAGAAACAGTGCTGATGCATACAAGCTATTCCCGAAACGTATCTAAGGCAAACACAATATGTACGATAACTGTACATTCAACTAATGACCGAGCTAATTCAGTAACAAAGTAATTCATAACAACAGAGCCGATAACCAAAGCAAATCAGTGTCATCACCAGGTAAGATACAATTAGGTAAAATACCCTGTTCAGAAAAAACAGAGAAGGTAAAAAGGGGGTGGGGTTGTCCTCTACATCAAAGAAAGCATCAAGGCAACCAAAATTCAGAACAGGCATGAGCAAACGAATGAAGTTTGGGTCACTCTTGACCCAGGCAATGGAACAGCCATTCACACAGGGGTCATTTACAGACCCCCAGCTCAGGCAGAAGAAATTGACAAACTGCTGCTGGAAAACATGCATGACATGGCAGCAAAGGGAGAGGTATTGTTGATGGGAGACTTTAACTTGCTGGAAATAGACTAGTCCATCCCGGCAGGGGCCTTGGCCAGGGCACAGGACTTTGATGACTCCCTTGAGGGGGGCTGGCCTTAGACAACTGGTGCAGGAACCTACCAGAGACAGGGCAATCCTGGATCTAGTACTGACCAATGGGGACAGGATAACAGGGTTCAAGGTGGAAGGTCAGCCAGGGTCCAGCAACCACCATATGGTGTGGTTCAAGGTGGACACAGGGATTCAGTCAACCCATACAAAAACAAGAGTCTTAGACGTCAGAAGGGAGGACTTTACCAGGATGGGACTTCAGCTTAAAGAAACCCTGGAAAAAAGGGGGATGGAGGACATTGAGTAAAAATGGACACATCAAGGAGGCCATAGTGGAGGTCAAAAACAATGTGTTAGGTCGATAGACAAGGGAAAAGGAGAAGAAACCACTTTGGTTCTCAAGAAGGGTGTTCTGAAAAGGTAAGGGCCAAGAGGTTAGCCTTCAGAAAGTATAAGGAGACACAAAGAGATGAGGAAAAGGAAATGTATCAGAAGTGTCTGAGAGAGGCAGGAATAGCAGCTAGAAGCGCTAAAGCGCAAACAGGAAAGAATAGCTCAATCAGTTAAAAAAGAAGACAAGACATTTTTCAGGTACATTAGCGAAAGAAGGAAGGCAAAGGGGGAATTAGCTAAGCTTTGAGGAGCCAGGGGGAAGATAGTGGAGGGAGACAGGAAGAAAGCAGCCATCCTGAACGAATATTTCTGTTCAGTCTTCACTGTGGAAGAGCATGGGCAGGGCTCACAGCTAGACTTTAAAAGAACAAAGGATAAGGAGGTAAACACCAGTCCATTCACAGAGGAGAGGGTCCTAGAAGAGCTCACAAAACTGAAGGTGGACAAAGCCATGGGTCCAGATGGCATTCATCCCAAGGTCCTAAGGGAACTGAGAATTGAACTGGCAGCCCCTGCTCAGTGAGTCCCTAGACACTGGAGTGGTCCCAGAGCACTGGAGAAGGGCAAATGTTGTCCCTCTTCACAAGAGCAGTAGTAAAGAAGATGCAGGGAACTACAGGCCAGTTAGTCTAACCTCTGTAGTCAGAAAGATAATGGAGACACTCCTCAAGGAAAGAATAGTGGAGCACCTAGAAGCCATGGGCTGTTGGATCCCAGGCAACATATGTTCACTGCAGGATGGTCCTGTCAAACTAATCTAATAGATTTCTGTGACTGGGTGACAAAAGCAGTAGACCAAAGGGGGGGGCAGTAGATATTGCCTACTTAGATTTTAGCAAAAGCTTTGATACCATCCCACATAGGAGACTGTTCAACAAGCTAGGTGGGATGGGGCACAAGGTGGTAAACTGAACTGGAAACTGGTTAGGGGACAGAAAACAGAGGGTCATGGTAAACAGAACCCAATCAGAGGAAAGGGAGGTGACAAGTGGGGTACCTCAAGGGTCAGTTCTGGGACTGGTCCTCTTCAATGTCTCCATCAATGACATTGCAGATGAGCTAGAGGTAAAGGTTTGCCTGTTTGCAGATGACACCAAGATCTGCAACAGGGTGGATACCCCGGAGGGGGTGGAAAGGATGAGAAAGGACCTGGAATGGTTGGAGAGATGGTCAGAGGCATGCAACTAAGGTTTAATGCAAAGAAGTGCAAAATCATGCATGTGGGGAGCAGGAACCCTGGAGCAAGCTACAGGTTGGGGGGAGAGCTGTTGGCAGTTATTAAGGAGCAGAAGGACTTGGGGGTCATAATAACAGATGACCTGAAGGCCACAGGGCAGATGGCCAAGGCAGTGGGGAAGGCCACTGGGATGTTGGGGTGTACTGGAAGGGGAATCACAAGCTGAAGGAAGGAGGTAATAGTTCCACTGTACAAGTCCCTGGTGAGGCATCATCTTGAGTACTGTGTCCAGTTCTGGAGGCCACATGTTTGTAAAGGCATTGACAAAATAGAGTAGGTGCAGAGGAGGGTGACCAAAATGGTGAAGGGTCTACATCACAGGCCTTATGAGGAATGAGTCAGAGACCTCAATTTGTATATGTTGGAGCAAAGGAGGGAGAGAGAGGTGACATGATAGATACATTCAAATACCTCAAGGGCATGAACAAGGTGAAAGGGGACAACATACTCCAGTTTAAAAGTAGTGCCAGAACAAGAGGACATGACATAAGACTGATGGGTGGCCGCATGAGAGGAAATGTCAGGAAGTTCTTTTTTACGGAGAGGGTGGTGGATGCATGGAATAGCCTGCCCCAGGAAGTGGTGGTCGCCCGTATAGTGACAGACTTCAAACATGCATGGGACAAGAATAAAGAAACAATAGAGATAGGAAGAAAAAGCTAAAGCTAATGACCAGATAGGGTCACTGGCCTCTACATTCGGTTGCATAAATGGGCAGACTGGATGGGCCTGGCAGCCCTAATCTGCAACAGTATCTATGTATCTATATAAAATTAACAGTTACAGTTGCATTGAACTGCTAGAGCTGACCACAAATATCTCTTGAATTGGTCAGTCTTCGGGAGATTTAGCAGGGATTCTGGCAATTCAGCTGATCAGCCTGCAGTCCTGGCAGTAAATGAGTGCTTGCCCAACTGAGTTCTATGGAAAGGCTGTTCAGGAGCATTCCTAGCCATGCTCCTGGTGCTGTACTGGCTGGCAATGGGGTGGACGCAGTTTTTTAGAGCAGGGGGGTTAAGCCCAGTAATGTCTTTGTGGCTAGCAAACAGGTGTGATACTTTATTCTGCTAGGCATGGATGGTCAATTATTTTGGGTGTATAGGGTGCAGCTATGGAGATGCTTAACTGCCCTTAGCACAAAATGGCAAGCATTACTGCAGATCACTTTTATCCTGTTTAACACTATGTCACAAACAGCTGTGTAAACAGGGAGGCAATGGCTGACTACTGACAGGGCAGAGCTATGAGGTGTATGGCATCAGCAGTGATGTTGATCTGTTTCAATACAGGGCTCCCAGCCTTCTGTTTACTATGGACAGTATGTTGTCTACATAGGGGGCAAATGATTGTGTATCATCCAAAATTACCATGAGGTATTTAAAGATTTCCACCTGTTCTAGTTTTTGTTCCATGTCATTAAGGATTTCAAGGGAGGTACCTTTCTCTTCAGTTAGAGTGCTTGTGAAGAGCATGGTATAAGTTTTTGGGTTTTTTTTAGTTTAGGACCAGTTTGTTGGGTGAGAACCAGTTTTCTATGAACCTAAAGTTGCACTGAAGGACAGAGGTGAGGTTACCAAGGTCAGAGTGTTTAGTATAGATAAAAGCATCAGCAGCATACAGAAGTACATTCACTGACTGACAGGCATCAGGCAAGTGGTTAATGAACAGACTAAATAGGAAAGGGCCTAGTATGGAACCCTGGGGCATGTCAATGGATACTCCTCATCCAGACAAGCAGCTCCTCAATCTCACACACTGTGTGCAATTTGTTGACCAAGTCAAAGGCGTTTGTCAGGTCAATATAGATTGCTCCAACCATATCTCCATTGCCAAAACCTCACAAGTGTAGCTGATGTATTCCATCAGTGTTGTATTGTTCTGAAAGTCATGCTTTTGGCACACTGGATTTCATACTTTTCAAGGTATGAGACAAGTTGGTCAGACACAGTTCTCTCTGGGGCCTTAGACAGGGAAGTGAATAGAGACTGGTCTGTGGTTGGCAAGGTTAGAATGGTCAACACTTTTAAACAGGTTGTACCTGAAAATAGGCATACAGTTTGTCTAGTGTACCTACCTGGTCAACAAAAGCTAAATAAATAAATAAACACTGGTGTAGTCAATGTGTATTTCCATTTCTTGGGAACTGGGAGTAATACAGGAAAAGATAAAAATTTATAGTAGGACAGTTCTTTAATAGCCAAGGCAAGTAATGTTGTGTCTAGTGTGTCTACCCCAACCCTGGTTAAGCCAAGCACCTTTCTGAGATACAGTATGTAGAGGTGTCTTTAACTAAGACAGGCTTAAAACAGAATTTAGGGTGACTTAGTTCAGGTCCAATAGTTGGTTGGCTTCAGGATGAGGTCCACCATGGGGGCTGGGCAGGGTCGGCAGGGATGACAGAGCTTAGGTCCGTGAAGGCTACATTGACTTTGTTAGCAATCTTGATAGGATCAAACCTCAGTTCAGCCACGAGCATTTTTGGGGATATTTTGTCTCCTTTACCATAGAGTTCCAAGACATTCTCCTAGAATCTTTTTACCATTTCTCCAATTCTGGGTTCGGTGGGCCATGCAGAAGTTGGGTTTGGTCAATCTAGCCCTACTAGTGCATTTATTTTGAGCTTCCTTGTACTTTTGTAGGTGCACTGGGGACCCATACTCCCTGGCCGGTGTGCACGGATTGTCCCTCTCTTATGAGGGCTAGGAGTTTAGGGTTGTTCCATCCAGATAGTGTACCCCTCACCTTATCTTTTTTGATGGATGCATATTTGTTGCAGGCTTTTGTGAACTCTGTAACAAAATATTTGAGGACTGAATCAATATCAAGGATGTCAGCCAGGGCACTCCAGTCTATTCTGGCCACATGACACTTGAAATCTGACATCTTCCTTTTGCTTAGAACCTGGCTAGTAGTGAATCGGGGGAGGGGGGTCTGGTTGAATTGTTTGAAATAGTGAGGATTCAATGTCTGAATGGTGTTTACCAGGTTGGATATAGATAGACAGGAGGACAAAGATTTGTGTACTCACCGCAGAAGTTTAATAGCGGGTATTCACAGACCCTAGTCAGTTCTTTGATTTCTAATTTGGAGCCTTACAGGTTAACCTAAAATAATAAGGCAGCCCCACCATGCTTGCCTAGTCTGTCCTCTCTGAAGATGTTCACACCTGGTAGAAAGGTAATAGAGTCAGGTACTGGGATTAAGCCAGGTTTCAGTAAGGGATATAATGTTCAATTGCACTGACGAAGCCCAAGCTTCAAGATGAGCAAATGTAGGTAAGAGACTACTGGTATTTAGGGAGACTATGTTCAGTTTCTCTTGACTACCACTGCTCAGCCCAAGGCTATCTGCAGGATTTGCTTATGGCCGAACATTGCCAGACAGCAGAAGTAGTATTAATGTTAGATTGTCAGACAGAAGTAGTATTAATGTTAGACCTCTAACGGCTCTAAGGTAATGTTCCAGTCTTCAGGATTTTCTCTTTTGCTAAAAGACACTACTGTCTTGAGGGGATATTGCTTATAGGTGATCCTGGAAAAATATATATTATGAGGAATCCCATAGCACTTCCCTAGCATCACCAGACTTAGGTACACTTTAAGGTGGAGATAGGGCTGGAGGGCTTAGGTACAGAAAGGCAGTTCAGGGGGATTGTGGGGCTGTGGATTCAGCATATTGCCAAGGAAGAATGCCACCTCAGTGGGCTCTGTAGGCTCATGAAGCAATGCAGCAGGTACTGTATATGGATCAGCAGTATTAGCACTGGGGGTAAACCCAGCAAAAAATGGCACAGGCCCTTGGTGGAGAAGCATGACACAGTGGATGATCAGGACTCCACATAACTGCTCCAGAAATCAGTACAAGGTAGTGCAGAAGCTTTAAAATCAGAACAATAACGCAGAACACTGCCAGAAAATGGTTCAAAACAAATTGTAGTATTAAGACCATCCAGATAGGACGTAGGCAGCGCCTCAGCAAAACAGGTTATTAGCAATGATAGGAAACCCATAGCAACCAAGAACTAGTAGGGTCGCTCTAGAATCTTAGCAAACAAATTATAATATTAGTACCACCAAGACAGGGTGCAGGCAGGGCCTCAGCAAAACAGTTTAATAGCAATGACAGGAAACCCATAGTAACCAAGGTTAAGTAGGGTCATTCTAGAATCTTAGCAAACAAATTGTAATATTAGGACCACCCAGATAGGGTGTTGGCAGGTGGTCAGTAAAAGCAGGTTACTAGCAGCAAACAAATTGTTGTATTAGGACCATCCAGATAGGGTGCAAGCAGGGGGCCTCATTAGAAGCTGTAACTAGCAACTTCAGGAAATCCACAATGGCCAGGACCAGTAGGGTCACTCCAAGATCACAGATGTAGGAACACATCAGCTTGTTTGTTCAGCCCATGCAAAGTGATAATTACATTGTACCAGGATAGTGTCATTGCAGCTAGTAGCACTTAACAAGTCTAGAGGTAGATACAGGGTGCCTAGTTACGTTCAACACAACCACACTTCAGTGATTTAGTAAGTCAGTTATCTTTGCCAGTGTTCACATACTCACTTGCCACATCACTTAGAGGCTAACATGAATCAGAGCAGCAGGGGGCAGCATGGCTGACTGCTGGTTGCCTCTATGACTAACTCTAGGCAGACTCCTACTGTTTGATGTCCTTTCTGACATGGTCTTTTGTGCTCTGGACCACAGTGTGGAGGACTGCTGGGAGTGGAGGACTCTTGTAGTGTAGATGGAGCAAGAAGCTGCCCTCCAATTGGTGGTTGCAAAGATCTGAATTCAATTTACATTTATCTGATCACCTGGTGGGTACACTGGGCCACATGGCCTGTTTACAGGTACGACCTGGAAACTTAAAAGACAGTACTGTCTATATAAGTACACACATAAGATAATCATATGTACAAAATGCAATAAAAAATGCACAACCTAAAAATTATTTAGGTGCAAGATGTGTCACCATACCATCCAATATGGACAAAGCTTGCCCTTTGGTCTCGCTCTGTGGTGCGAGCCTCATCAGCCTGAGCCAGTATGGACATGCTTCCATGTGTTCTCGTCACTGTCAGTGTCATCAGCCTGAGCCAGTATGGACATGCTTCCATGTGTTCCCGTCACTGGCGGTGTCATCAGCCTGAACCAGTATGGACATGCTTCCATGTGTTCTTCGTCACTGTCAGTGTCATCAGCCTGAGCCAGTATGGACATGCTTCCATGTGTTCCCCGTCACTGTCAGTGTCATCAGCCTGGTGCCCTTTTCACTTCTTGGTAGCCATCTTGGTGCTGCATTTCTGTTGAAGTTCATTATGGTGGTGTGTATCAAGTCTGCTGTAGTATCCGGATGCAATGCTTGTTATAGCTCCTTCACTAGTTTGCTGCTCCCAGTTTCCAAGTAACAGTTCCATTTTTGCCCTTCTCTCTTTCTTTCATTTAGTGAACTAGAGGGGTCACAACAGGAAGGGTATGGTCTATTCTGCAGGCTATATCAGAATCCATCCAGTTCACACTCACACCTGGGCCCTGCGGTCCATGCTCCTTGTACGGCACTTGTTCAGGCATACTGCTGTTTTAATAGTCCCAATACTGTCTGTCTGTCTGTGAGCTCTATTACATATTCAGCTCAGTGGCATTCTCACTTCCCTGCAGGTGCTTTTCCCCTCCTGCCCTGGTATTACTATAAACAGATTTGGGAGGAATTTTGGCAGTTCCTGTTTAGCTTGATGTGCTGAGCCGAATTGTTGGGAGCTATTACCATAGTCACCATCAAGCAAGCTGTATACAAGATTCAAAATGTTATGCTGGCTGTGTGAAGCTTAGTTTATTTCTTTATGATCTGCCTTTTGCCTGATTTGGGGCTCTGATCCCTAAAGACAAAACCTCCTACAGTACCTTCCCACTTGATTGATTGTAGTTCCCAAGCCTTGTTCTGAATACAGTAGTTTATTTAAATAATATTACCTTCAGGGATGGGGGTGGAGCATACTGTATGCCCACTCAGTAATGTATGTTGGGCAATTAGAGATGGCCTTTTTTGGACGCACTTAATTGTATCTGAACCCTCAGCTCTCTCAGGAGGGCCGACTAGCATTAGGTTGTTTATTCTACTCCAGACCTTCTGACTGTTCATTTTCTCTTTAATTTTGCAAATTTCTCTGAAGCAATGTCGCCTCCTTGTTTTTCTCCCTCAGGTCAACGAGTGAGCTGAATCTGCTTTCTGCATCCCAGACTTTCCATGAAAATGCCTCCAATGCTGTCTTAACTGTTTTAAAGTCTGCCAGATCCACAATTGTGCCTTGTATCAATGCCAGTTCTTCCAAGAGGTGTGCCATGTCTGTAGGCTTTCTCTGCTGTGGCGGTGTTACTGGAGAGTTTGATGGTTCGCTTCACTTGCAGGCCTGACATCTGTCAGAGGTCGAGTGTGCTGAACTGTTCTTTGTTGATTTCTTCCTCCACAATGTTATTTTTAGGTCAGTCTGCCTCTAGTTTGGTGGGCAAATCTCTGTTCTGCCTTTCCTTACAGTTTATGATCATCAGGGCTGAGAAAAATTTGATTAATTACTTAGTTTTAGTAAGATCCACTGGAGCTCCAGCTTTCTGTTGCCTTCCTGCAGTGCTAAATCAAGTGACTCCAGTGCCACCTCTTTACAGAATACCATATGACCTCTGGTGGGAGGTGGTGGAATAGGTAAGTAAACATTTGGATCTTTCCCCACAAAGTGTGCAGAATAGCTAGGATCTGACCATTGGTCCATACAGTACTCTGTGTCTCAGTGGTACTTGGTGTACTTACCTTCTAAAATACATTTTTTTTCTTTCATGAAACATGAATTTTTGTATATCTGGAGGGTTGTTTTATAAAGGGAGAGGTCATAACCATTTGGCCTGAAACATTTACAGTAATGGAACTTGAATCTTCTCGTACAAATTCTAAATAATGGGGGAGGGGTGCTGCTCACTGATGGCAAATTACGAAAAAAAAATATACTATGACTAGGGATTTGAAATTTGTGGTTTTATAAAATAGTTTTTTGGTTTTAACTGATTACATAATTAAAGAATTTCTGTTAAGCATCATCAGAAAAACAGACTGAATCTTGTTTATGTATATAGCAATCCTATTTTGAGTGGGTTTGTGTATGAATCCCATTTAAAAAGGTTGTCATTTAAAAAAAAAAAATACTTGCAACAGTTTTCATCCTAGCCATAACACTTCTGGGGTTTTAAAGCATGAGTGCAATAGCACACCTCAGGTGTGAGTTGATGCTGTAAGAACTGTGCTTCCCAGGTGGTTGAAGGCACCGCACTCCTACCATATGTTATTGCAAACATGTTTATGCTAAACGTTTTAATGTGGGGAGAGCTAGTAATTTGCATTAGGTATTGTAACACAGGGGGTTTATCAGTGTTATATCTAGGAATGTATGTAAATAAATACATATATATATATATATATATATATATACACACACACACATATATATATATCAGTAATGGTCACAATATCCAGGTCTGTCTCTCCCATGATGTATAGTGCTATATATAGGATCCATTAGATACATTAGAAGATTCATTTGTCCCTTCTCAAAGAACAACGCTAAATGGGAAGGTCATTGTAGGATAAAAACTTGATAGTGCAAGTTTTGGGGTGGGGGTAAAGTTCTGCTAATTTTTGTATCCGACATAGATCAATTTAACAACCTTGATTGTACTGTTGTCAGACAATGTTTTGTATTGGGGGTTGTTGATACCATTGGCCCAGGCCCCGTAGAGATAGTTTGGTGCTTTTTAGAGTTGGGTGAGTTTCTGAACTCCCTGAAGGAGGCGGTGGTGACACCACTCCTTAAAAAATCTTCTCTTGACCAAAACTGTCCTCTTAACTACAGTCCAATCTCTAACCTTCCCTTTGTAGGGAAGGTGATTGAGAAAGTAGTTGTGCAGCAGCTGGAGAACCATCTTACCATCCATGACATCTATGATCCTCTCCAATCCGGTGTTCGGAAGAGGCACAGTACTGAGACTGCTCTGGTTCAGGTGCTCAATGATCTCCTTATCACAAGAGATCAGAAGTGCCATTCCATCTTGATCCTGCTTGATCTCTCTTCAGCCTCTGACACCATGGACCATGGGGGATTGCTGGAGTGCCTGAGGGGTATCTGTGGTCTGTCAGGGATGGTCCTAAGATGGTTTCAATCTTTCCTCACTGGCAGGTCTCAGAGGGTGGTGTCTGGGATGTGTTCCTCGGTCTCACTCTCTCTGCCTTGTGGGGTTCCCCAGGGCTCTGTGCATTCCCCAATGTTGTTCGCGGTGTATATGCTGCCGTTGGGAGACATTGTGAGACAGTATGGACTGAGGTTTCACTGTTATGCAGATGACATCCAGCTCTACCTGTCTTTTGTGCCTGACCAGGATAGTGCGGTCTCAGTCTTTAACAGCTGCCTCACAGAAATCCAGGACTGGGTGAAGGCCAGCTGGTTGAAGTTGAATTCTGATAAGACTGTGGTGTTGGTGGTGGATCCAGGTCACCGGATAGAGAGGTCGGTGGCAGGGTCTCCCTCTGGGCTTTGGCTCAGGGGTAGCCATCTGCAGTCCTCTGAACAGGTGCGAATCTGGGGGTGATTCTGACGATGGGTCACATTGTGGTCACAGATGTCGGCAGTAGTCAAGTCCTCATTTCATCATCTGAGGAACAACACCGGTTAAGCATCTTGTTCTGTCTAGCGACCTTCCAACGCTGATCCACACCTTTGTGACCTCTCACCTGGATTACTGCAACTTCCTCTACCTAGGGCTTCCAGGGGTTGATATCCACCACTTGCAGCTAGTGCAGAATGCAGTGACCAGGTTGTTGACTGGGGTCTCTTGTGTGAGTCACATTATGCCTATGCTGCGTGAACTGCACTGGCTGCCTGTGCATTAGCGGATCACCTTTAAGGTCGGTTTACTGGACGCACAGACCCCTACATGGACAGGGTCTGGGCTACCTGCAAGAGCTCCTGATTCTTTACTGCCTCTCTGATCACTCCACTCAGCTGACAAGGGATTGCTAGAGGTTCCTAGGGTATGGTTGAAAACTTTGGGGTCGCAAGCTTTTATGTACGGCCCCCACCCTGTGGAACTCCCTACCTCATCGGATCTGAGAGTGCCAGACCGTGGAGAGTTTTAAGAAGGCCTTAAAGATCCATCTGTTTTATCTCACTTTTGGGGATTTTATGTAATACATTGTTGTAATGTATATTGGTGCAAAATCTGGATAGCACTGTGTTTTATCATTTTATGTTTTTAATGTGTTTTTGTTGTTATTATATGTACAGTGCTTTGATGTTTTTTTAATTGCGCTATAGAAATAAAGATTATTACAATGCACTGCATACTGTACAGTTTACACATCATAATCCCAATAAAACCAAACTAGTAGTAGCACACTAGAACAAAAGTAAAATGTGGTTCATTATTTGGCCTGTTTTGGGGGAGTGAAAAACCACAAAACAAAAGTTTCTGTATTAAGTTTTAGCGAGACTAGCAAGAAATGTAGAGGGCTCGATCCACAATGGGGGCCTGGATATATGCCTGAGCTACGGAGCTCCATGCTTGTGCATATACACTCCGAAACACCTAACACAGCCCCAGTCGGGCTTGTTCTGTGTCCCACCCCTTGTGCAGACACCTGCACTGACAGGCCAGGCAGCATGTCAGGGCTGATTAGGAGACATGTGGCAGGTGTCCAACAGGATGAGCAGATCGATTTGATTACATACCGTATTCCTTTTCCATGCAGAGTAGATGAGGAACATGACAGTCCTTTGAGGACTGTCATATTCCAATGGTATAATTTCCAAACAAATGTAAATAAATTAAAAGAATACTTTGCTGGTCCCCAGCCATCTTTGCCAGCATGGAGGACTGGGGTAATTGGGCGGCCAAGCCAAACAAAGCCCAGTACTAGCCCACCTGTGCCTGTGAGACTTGTGTACTGGGCCAGCCAATGTTTCTACAGGCCCTGGGGTATGTAAACCACCAGGCTTTGGGCAACCTTGAAGCACAGAAAACGGAATAAAGATAGTGGGGCTGGGCGCCCACTGCTGAGTCCAACCCCAAACTGATATCAGGTGTGGAAGGGTGGACAACAAAGAATGCAGATGCCTGGAGGTTCTCACATGTGTGGAGTACATCCTTTGCACACCAAAATGCCAACAACGTATGCCTACACAGGCACAACACCTCCTCAGCCTTCTGAGAATCGGGGCCTTAGAGAGTTAAGTTTGTGTCCTACATTGAGCTATTGGCCTCTCATTAACAGGTCACATATTCAAAACATTTGACTATGCAATGTGCATGCACTAGTACATTTTAAGGTGCCTGTTTTAAATCAAAAATGCTTGTCCTAACTCCCTAAGACATCACCAAAATGTATAACTCTTGCAAATTCTGATGATATCCTTAGAATTATAAACAGGCATTTTCTGCCTCCACACAAATGGGGATCCTAGAGTGTAGAGGTCAGAGTAACGAGCTGTGAATGAGCTTGGTTCTGTACACCCAGCAGACCTGGGTTTGATTCCAGAACCTCCAGTTGTGTTACTCTGAACAAGTCACTAAACCTCCCAGTGCTCCTGGGTCACCCTGAAAACAGGCATTGTGCCTAGTGGGCCTTACCGGTTACAAAGAATAAAACACGCATTTGTTAATGCTGAATGTTTGCTTGCATGCTGTTGTACTGAGTCCTGCTTGTAACATTTTTACTATATGTTTACCCCAGATAGACCAGATGAGATGCATTTGCAAAGGGGTCCTGATTGTACCTATTTTTATACTGCATTTACCCGGGATAGCAGAGGTAAGATGCGATATCTCATTTCTAGTGTGGTCTTGCCTTTATGATGTATTTTTCCAGGCCAGATCATCGTAGATGAAACACGACTGTTTCAGTGGGGTTCTGATGTAGGGTCCTGTTTTTCCCCATTTTGCAATATATTTACCCAGGCTAACCCAGCTGAGATGCAATATCTCATTTTCAATGGGGTACTACATTGACACATTTTTGTACTGTATTTACCATAGAGAGCACAGCTCAGATGTGATCTTATTTTCAGTGGCATCCTGCTTTTTCCAGTTTTAACTCTGTATTTACATAGGATAGCACAGCCAAGATGCAATATCTAATTTTCAATGGGGCCCTGCTTTTATTCATTTTTATAATGTATTTACCCAGGATACCCCAACTGAAAGGCAAGTTACATTTTCAGTGTGGGTTCAGTTTTTACAATGTATTTTCCCAGGATAGAGCAGCATAGCTGCACAGTTCAGTGGGGGCAGTGATGTACTGGGAACCTGCTTTCACATATTTTACTATATATTTACCCAGGATAGACCAGATGAGATGTAATATCTCATTTTCAGTGGTGTCCGGCTTTTACACATTTTTAGATTGTATTTGCCTAGGATAGGTCAACTGAGAGGCAATATTTAATTTTAAGTGGGCTCCCATATTTTGACCCCAAACTTACAACATAGTCTTATAGTGTATGGTAGAATGTTCTTATGTATGGAAATTTATCAGGACACTAGTGTTGTTATGCTGCAGTAGCCTCTAACTTTTCTATCGTTATGCTGCACTAACTATGTAGCTACTGCAGCATAACAACATGTCTCTCGCCTCTGTCAATGAGCTTTGCTGTGTGCTCTCCTCAGCCGTAGTTTTGATAGTTAGTGGTAAATTCAAACTGATGGTTGACAGCTGTAGACATGCAGACATGATGAGGCCATACACTATATAAGACAATGTATGCCTCTAGGTTCACAAAAAGTGAGTGAATTCATCTCGTGGTTGGCATGGTGACAGAAATTCTCGAGCTGCGCTCTCGAGGTTCTTATGGTTGCCACACCAATCACTCGATGAGTTAACTCACTTGTTATGAACCAGGAGGTGTACATTATCCTCTATTTTATGATCTGATGTTATGATCAAGACAGGTGGGATTTTTTAAATACCATCTGAAAGGTGATTTTGTAGTGCACCTGTGAAAACAAGTTTAAGTGGGGATTTCAAAAAATGACAACTGCCAGGTTCCTAAGCTGAGGTAACACAAGGGATATGTTGTACATTAGAGGTAAAAATCTGCTCAAATAAAGTGATGAGTAAATGCTGGAACAATTCAACATTTCTTCATAACTTATTTGTTTTTCACATTTTCAACATAGTCTTTATGACCCCATGGCATGATCAAGAGACAGGTGAATTTTTTAAATCCTGTTTGGAAACATGTTTCAGAGGGATTTGAAAATGACACCTGTCGTGTTTATCAGATGGGGTAACAAAGGAATATGTTGCACGCTTGGGACCAAAATCTGCAAAATCACAAAGTTATGACCAGACTTTGAAAAAGTCATTGTTTCCTCATAACTTTGTTGTTTTAACATTTTGATCCCAGATTTTCAACACTATCTTTTTATGACCCCACCATATGATCACGGTAGGTGGAATTTTTTAAATCGCATTTGACAGGGGACTTTGTGGAGTAAATACAAAAACATGTTTCCGATAAGATTTGACAAATGACACCTGTTCCTCATTGAGGGGGGTAACAAGAGGTCTATGTTGAAAACTGGGGGCCAGAATCTGCACACATCGCAACGTTATGAGTAAACATTTAAAAAATTCAACGTTTCTTCATAACTTTGTTGTTTTGTGGCATTTTCACCCACAGTTTTTGACATAGTCTTTAACGACCTCTCCTTCTGAACATGATAGGTGTCATTTATAAAATACTGCTCAAAATGTCATTTCATGCCACAAGTGCTAAAGAAACACTTTCGCCAGGATTTGAAAAATTACACTATACCATTCGTAAGGTGATATGAAAAACATTGCTATGTTGAAACTTCGGGGTCAAAATATTGAAAATTCTAAGGTTATGAATGAGTGTTGAAAAGTTGTCGATTCCTTCATAACTGTGTTCCTTTAAATATTTTGATCTTCTGAATTTCAACATAGTTCTATGACTAACTTCATGAACTCAGTAGGTGAAAATGTTCAAATCCTGCCTGAAAGGTGATTTCGTGGAATAACTGCAAAATCACCTGTTGGGTCGGAGTTTGAAAAATTTCACCTACCTTGTTCATGAGATGGGGTCCAAAAAAGTTATGTTGAAAATCTGGGGTAAAAATATTAAAAATCACCAAGTTATGAGTACAAGTTCAAAATGCATTGAAATACACTGACTGCACAATACCTGATTCCCTGGTCCAGCACTGAACAGTGAAGTCTCCTGTCCAGAGAGCATTACAGGGCTGGACTCTGGTGGATAAATAAGGGTTAGGGGTGGGGTGTGGTGCTGAAGGGGTCAGGTGGGAGAGGGCAATGGTGGCAGAGGGTGGCAGCAGCAACAGACATCGATGGACTGCATTCTTTTTATAGGATGTAAAAATTTTAAAATACTACATCGACAGTTTTCTTTATTTCAGGTACCACACTGGGGATTGGGGACCCATTGTTATTATTATTTATTAATGTAGTTTTTGTTGACCGGTAAGTGCACTAGACAAATCCTGCCTATTTTCAGGTACGACCCGGGAGGGGACAGATGAATGCCAACTGACCTTGAACCAGATTAAGCTGTTGGTGGTATTGTTGGTTTAATATTTACAGGTCCATGAAGTGACAAGGAGGTGGCAGGGATACTTGGCAAAAGGTGGGATCTGTTTGTTTTGTTTTGTTTTTATTTTTAACCAGGAGGTAACTGGGACCAGCCCTTTTTCAGTTACACCTTACAATGAAAACATACAATATACAAGACACAGATAAGAATTAGTTACACATACAGCTTAAAATATACCAATACTTCATATGAAACAGTTACATTTGATGTTATTGTTATGATGTTCAAAAAGCAGAGCTTTAAATTGTTTAACATTCTTTGCTACTTTTACTATACTAGATAGTTTGAAAGGGGCAGAGGGCATGAGAAGCAACAGAGAGGTGGGAGAGATACTTGGCAGAGGGTGGGATGATTGACAGGAGCACGGAAAGTGATGGGGAGGCAGGAAGGATACCTGGTAGAGGGGTGAGACTGTTTTTATGGGTGGGAAAGGAGGACAACCTGCAGGCTAAGGGTGACATGCTCAGCTGGCTGCCGGCAGAGGGCATCATGCAGATGAAAGCATAGAGCTGCTGGAGATTGGAGTGCCTCTTTCCTTTCAACTGCATGAAGTTTCTGCCCAGCAAGTCAAAAATAGTGTTGTGATCAGCTTCCACTGTCAAGCCCACTGCAGTCTGAGCTGCATTGGACCCGACAACGACACATTTCAAAAGCCCTTATTGTAATAAATTGTTTGCTTCATGCATGCACGGCAAGCAAACACAAAATGGCGTTATAAGCAGTCGGAAAGGGGATGGGGCAACACTATGCAAGGCACAGCCTCTTCACACAGCCAGTTGTAGCCTCCTGCTCCTTACTCAGGTTACCACTTAGGAAAGATATGCTGCAGTAGGGGAATTGTGCTGTGATCAGTCATAGCAGGAAAGATGGACAGACTTTGGGGCACATCCCTGGATCACTTAGAATGGTGGTCCACCAGGCTAGGAAGAGGGTACCAGTAGATTGTAAGGGCCAGTGATAGCTAAGAAAGTGGAAGGGGTCAACTGAACTACCAGGCAGCTGACTACTATGCTTCAGAGGGTGACCACTGATCAACATGTGCCCATACTGCCAGGGGTTAAGAAAGGGACACTTCCAGAGGGACATGCGTGCTGCACATTGTGACCAGGTCCCATACGCCTGGCAAAATGCCATGCTGTGACTTGGTCAAAGACACAATTCAGACTCTTTGCAGGTGCAAATGGCTGTTGTAATTTGCACTGCACCTGTCTTGCTGAGCAGAGTTCTTCTCCTGGGCAGCATGCACTGGTTTTTGAGAACAGTGCTATAAGATTGTGGCACACCAGTGATACTATAATCCATTTGTTTGGTACTGCTCCTGACAGTGATTGTGGATTGGGCCATAGAAACATACAATTTGATGGAAGATAAGGACCTCTTGGCCCACACAGTGCGCCCATTTGTCTCTGCCTATACTGTCACTACAGACCCTTCTCGATCTATAGCTCCCTCCCGCCGCCCCCTTGCTTCCCAGCTAAGATTCCCTTGTGCCTGTCCCATGCATGCTTGAAGCCCATCACTGTTTTCACACACGTACACACACCCACCACCTCCACTGGAAAACTGTTCCAGGCATTCACCACTTTTTCGGTGAAGAAGTACTTACCACATATCTCCTAAATGTTCCACCTTCAACTTCATTGCATGTCCCCTTGTTGTAGCGCATCTTTTCCTCTGAAAATACTCCCTCCTATACCTTATTCAACTTCATAAAATGGGTTGGAAAAAGGAGGCAACCCAATTGGTCAAAGAGCATCAGGTGACTGTTGATTAAATTCCCTATTTAATCAATAGTTACCGTGCCAGAACTTCTTTACTGAGAAAATCTCTTGTGAATCTCCCTTGAAAAATATATCCCTCTACAGAGACATAGAACAAAGGGAAGCCCCAGACATTTTCAGATCAAAAGAAAAAGCAGCTGAGGTTTTCACACCTGTAAGCAGGAAACAAAACAGCAGTACTATAATGGAGGTAATTTTTTGTCTTTTTGGGAATGTTACACTCAACCAGTGGCTAAATGACAGTTTTCCACATGGTGCACCTCCAAGAAAGAAGTTACCTGAATGTGAAGTGTTTCCTCGTGACTTTAAGCAAGGTTTATGTTACTTGAATGTAAGCCACCCACCCCCAATGTCTAGGGGTATGCCTGATGTTAATTGAGGGGGGGGGGCACTATACAGCCAGAAACGCAGTCTCAGAAAAATATTGCACTTGTTAGCTGGGTTTAGATGGGATGTCTTCAGGGAGTGCCAGCCTTCCTTAGCAGCAAAGGGCATACAGCAGCTGTGGGGCCAATTTGATGAGTGCAGAAACACAATAGGCAAAATGATCAAGTCCATTGTCCACGCCAAGGTAAAAGAAGAAAAACATGATTTCAATTATCAGATTTGATTAACTCATTCTATGGAGCAGTGGGTGCAATTCACAAGGTGGGCAACCATTAGGGCAATTTGCCAAATACAGTCTGCAGCAAACTTTCAGTTGTTAGAAGCTTTAAACATTGCAGTGCTCCCTCAGGGCCATGCAGACTCCTACATCCTGGCAGCAGCAAACAGAGCAGGCCCAAAAGCAAGGCCACAAACTGGATTTTCTTCTCCTAAAGCTTCTCTCCGGCACAAAGCTTACTTTTCATGCTCACATCATGGAACACAAGCTGGCCAAACCACATAGACAGCTACATATAAATAGAGTAGCTGAAACGGCAAACGGTATTCCTAGCACCAGTGGTTCAAACCCGGAGCTCCCAGAGTGGTTGGTCTCTGAACAGCAAACAAAGTCCCACAGGAATTACCAAGTCCCCTCTATCCTAAGCTTCATATAGCTGTAAGCATCCCAGGGAGTTTCTGCTTATCCCTGGCAACCACGGAGACCTGTGCAACACTCCACTCTTAGGCTGAATAGCCTTCCCAGCTCCTCCTGGCCAGGTCAAAGTGCCACTGAAAAGGGAGATAGGCTGCCACCACTGCATTCCCTGCAACATGGACTGCCACCACTGTTCTTCCTCAGCGACTAGCAAGGAACCTACTTTGCTCTCACCCAGGATGAGAAATATGGGCGAGGGCCACATGTGCCAACCCATCAAGGTGCCAAAGAGTCGCGAGGTGGGCCATTTTCTTTCTTCCTGGGCTCTGGCTCCTCACAAGGCACAGGTGGTGCCAAAAAGCTCATGAACTCCTGACCGCTCACATTATTGGTCGATCTTCAAGGTCAGTGGGCCGGGGTGGCATACGGCCCACCCCAGTCCCGAACCTTAGCCCTCATGGCCAAACACACTCAGGCTGCCTCCTCTCTTCTCTTCCCCAAAGGACTCTCTTCCTTGGTGCCAAAAACCTTCCCTTTTTAAACCCTCTGGGCTGGGGCCCCCTGCTTTCAGGAAGGCTGCCAGCTCCAGACCTACAGGCACCAGACCTTCCTCTGCACTAACTAGAGCTCCAAGATAAATTAATTAGTAAGCTCTCAGAGGGGGCTTACATGAATGTGAACTTTTTCTTAACTTATGTGAAGGTTAGAGTCCTGAAATGATTTCTGACATTTGTATGTTCATAAAATAAATAACACATACATGAGTCAGTTTGCTGTGATGTTACAGCACAGTGAGATTCTGCTCTCTCTTTCTCTCTCTCTCTCTCTCTCTCTCGTAGTTTACTTTGTGTTTCTTTGATGGGGGAGGGGGAGAGAGACAGACAGGCAGTACAAGCTCTCTGTGCCTCAATTTCACAGTCAAGTGAATCTTGAAAGGCTACAGCCTGTAGTTCAAGGGGGCGGTGCAACTGGCCACACACCCCCTTTTGGTCTATTTAAGGGCTGCCCTCCTCACTTCACACACAAGCATTTTTCCTTGCAGCCGGAGGCTCGCCTCTCTCCTGGGGCATTAAGCACCCCCTGCATCCTTGGACTCTGCTTGGTTGGTTTGTGCTGGACTTCTGTTTTTCTGTTCTCCTACTTTTGGTTTGTATTACTGGGCTCCGGCTGCTCCGTGCTTCTATGTGTGCTGGTTCCCTTCCTGCTCCTGTTCATGTGATTGCCTTGTTTGTTTCTTTTGGGCTTTCTAGTTTTCTAGTGCCCAGTCTATACATTGCTACTTGTGCTTCAGGTTATACTCTGTGTTTTCTTGCCTCATGCTAACTTGTGCCTGTACCCCCAGGCTCCATTTCTCACCTACTATTGCAGCCCTCTTTTCACTGCATTGTTATCTGCCTTACAAGCCTCAGTCTCTGTTGTTGTCATTGTCTGTTTCAGCTCACACTGCATTCTGCTGCCTTGCTTCCCTTAATTGATTACACCTGTTCATGGCTTTGCTGCCTAGCCAATAACTTCTCCCTGCTTACTGCGTCACAATAACCTAAGCAACTTAGTCCATGGAACTCAGTCCTGCTTCCTGAATTTATACCAAGCAAATATTGCTGTTTTCAGTACATTGCCTCTCCCTACAGTTTCTATATTCATTCAGATTCACCTGGTTACCAAAGATTGCTACCCTACAAGCTATAGTTAATTGCTGCTGGATGCTGCTTGATTACTTTTGCAACCTACTGCATTACTCCTCACTTCTATGTTTGTGTTATTTAAACTCATTTATTGCTACTCCCACCTGTACCAAACCTTACTTTTACCAAACCCTCAGCAGTTTGTTTCTGATGATAACCTAATCCTGCTTTCATGGCTGGCACGTATTTAACTTATTTCATTAGCTACTTGGTGTTGTAGTGTCATGTTTGTGACTTTTGCTTTTCCTACAGCGGGGGACTGAGAAGTCACACAGGGCATCATGGCCCCAGGCAGCAGGAGCAGCTTTTAACTGTTTACATGTTTTATTGGTCATTGGCTTGCTCCAGCCTTCTATTGCTGCTCCACACAGCCTTTATGGCGTTCTGCAACCAGCTATTCCAGGCGACTCTCTACCTTAGGGCAGCTGGCTCTTCCCAACCTTCTACCATCCTTTCCCTGCTATGCTGTACTGATTTATGCAGTCATCCCAGCCTTCCTGTCCCTTGCAGTTCTACCAGCCTTCCTGTCCCTTGCACTACCAGTATTGCTCATATATCAGCCATCATGGCACTAATGCAATCAGCTTGCAAATCCGTTCATCCTAGGACCTCTCCCCATTCAATTCTGGCATCCCCTTCCAAGTCTGAGAGTATATCATGTTTACTTGCTTTGAACTGTACCTCCTACTGTACTGGCTTTGCAGCCACCTCCTACCTAACCAGCTTCACAGCCTCCTCCTCTCCAACCCTCGGCCTCGCGCTTTGCCTGGCCTCGCTGTTCTCTTACTCATAATATACTATCCAATTCACTCCCAATTTGGCTTTCTAATGGACTTGGTTGGCATGCATTCCTGTGGTTGACAACTGCTATTTATTTTACCTAGACCTACAAGAGGGTCCATATTGCTCAACCTGACCTACGTACAGGTCTCATCCAGTCAAGACCCGCGAGAGAGTCCACAGTGCTCAGTCTGACCTACGTACAGGTCTCCCTATGTCTGCTATCATCCATTATGACCCATGTAAGGGTCCCATGCTCCTTACCATGTGCAGGTCTCATGCTCATTACAACTCACTTTTCCACATTTTGGAGACATGCCAACTGTATCCATTACTCCAGGAATCAGGGCTAGCCCTGTGGCTGACATCTCTCTCTGCACCCCAAAGTATGTATCTTGAGCATGTGAAGCTTGGGCGGTCCTTCTCACCTGGCCCGTGGTTAGGAAGGTCCTCGCTCAGGTGGACCTTCAGTCATCAATCGTACCAACGGCACCTCTCAATGCAGGATTTAAGACTTCAGTGGAGAAGGGGTGGGGCTCTTACAGAAAGGGGCTCTTTAGCTGCCTGAGTGGGTCCAGAGGCACCCTTTCATGCTTTCCTCCCTACGACCACCTCTGGTTCACCTGGTTTGTTCATAGAGCGGTAGACCGGCTAAGCACCTCAGCAGTCGTTACTCTCCTCCTCCTGCCTTGGTCGACTCTTGTTGCAGAGTGCTCTTGCAACCCTCCACAGTGTTCCAGTTAGAGGGATAGAGCGAGAGTGTTCCCCAAAATTGCAATCCCCTTGGATTGGTCTACTAAGTTGCAGTAGTAGAGTCGTCACTAACCAAAACTGTCCCAAAGCCTGGAGGGCAGGCGATCTAGGCCTTGGATCCCCAGAGGTTTCTTCCTCAAAGGGGGTTTTTCTTCTCCTCCATGCCAATGATCATAATACTAGATAGGCATCCTTGTAGTCATTAGGTCACTTGGGTAGGTTTCCCACTTAGGTAGGTTTCCGCTGTTGGATGGAGTCAGATGGATGTCCTGTAATCATCCCGTCTTCCCCTTTGGATGTTCTCTCTCTCCTTAGGAAGCCAAGCCTCCATGCCTTACAGTCAGACCTCCGAGTGGGTCACTATTCGCCTGTCATTTCCTGCCTTCTTTACTCAAACAATACAGCCAACTGACCTATGCTACCAGCTGAACCCCATTACCAACTGACCTACGTACAAGTCTTCATTGACCCATGCTACCAACTGAACCTATGCTACCACATGACCTACATACTGGTCTTCATTGACCCCTGCTACCAACTGAACCCATACTACCAACCAACCTACGTACAGGTCCTTGACCCAGATATGTGTTCACTACCTTGTATGCTTTGCTTGACACTCTTTTTGGGCTTCATCCTAAGGTACCTTTAGCCAAGGGAATCACTTCCATGGCACCTCAAGGGGTGGAAGGTTCCTTGTCTTTGTATCCCTACAGGGTGGTATATCCCACCGATAGAGAGGCGAAAGCTAAAGTTTATCTACATTACACAAGCATGAAACCAGTTGCACAGGCACATTGAAATGTATATATTTATTTTATGAATATACAAATGATAGAAATCATTTCAGGACTCTGTTTCTGGCATGTGTATGTTAACAAACTATATAACATACGCATGAATTCTAGAGACTACTTTTCAAGTTGGCAGGATGCACTCAGATTTTCCCTAATCAAAGAGCTAAAAAACACCTTAGTGGATTTTTTAAAGGGGACAGGAAATGTGTGCTAATTGGCAGCAGTTGGTAATGCTCATAGTAAGAGAAGTGATAACATTGTCCTCAAATGAGTCATGTTTAATTGTACCTTAATAAACACTGATGTGAAAAACTGTGTTTCAATTGTTTTCTTTTTATGGACAACATTCTGCACAGTTCTCTTCGTGGAACCAGTGATTTGGAGTGTTTACTATGTCAAGTTTGAGTACAGAATGCTAAATGTGAGCTATCGTCCTATCAGAACCTTGCTTAGAGTTCTTTTCTCAAACCGTGACATAGTTAAAACTCCAGATCACTGGTTCGTCAAGAGAACTATAATAGAATGCTGCCTATAAAATCAAAACAATGCAAAATACTGTTTTTCACATTGCTTTTTGTTCAGGTACAGTTACCTATGGATCATTCAGGCTTATGGATATTATTTCTGTAAGTGGTAACATTATAAACAGTTGCATATTAGAACTCATTTCCTCCTCTTTAACATAATCCATGTTATAAGCACAATATAATCCACTCCAGGGTATGGGGTTATAGGGATTAATGCATGCCTCAGGTACACTGATGTCAGACTGTCCAGCCTATAGCTGCCAACCTCCTCCTGCTACCACTTTTATGAAGTAGGACTACATCTACTTTCCTCCAGTAGTCCCCTGGAATCATCCTGTTTCCAGTGAGTTGCTGAACAGGGTCAGCAGAGTAACTTTGGTGTAATAGTTGGGGGAGGGGGGACACAACCATAAGATGATTTTTACAGTAAGTTATTCAAGACTGCAATGATGAAATGTTGGAGGGGACCTGTCCCCCTTATAATTATGTCCCTGAACAGGGCTGTGAGAGGTGCAGGCAGTACCTTCCTGAGTTCGCTCAGCACCCCTGGGTGTACCCTGTCTAGCCTAATAGCATTGTCCACTTTCAGATTTGTGAGACCCTTCAGGATTCTCTTGTCTGTAAATGGACTTGTGTCTACCCCCCCCAACCCCCAGTGTTCATATTCCTTTTATATGGCCCATACCCTTCCCTTCCTGTGTGAAGACTGAACAAAAGTATTTTTCAGAATTCTGCTTTTTCCTGATGCTCCTCTGCACAGTCCCCACTACCCATCTTAACACTTAATCCCTCCCATAGTCTTCCTCTTTCACTTATGTACCTAAAAAGGTCTTATGCCTTGAGTTACTCTTTGTGTTATTCTTTACTCAGTTTTGCCTTTGTGTTCCTCACTGCTTTACCTCGTCCCTCAGGTTCTCCAACACACCTCCCTATCCTCTTCCTCCGTGCCTCTTTATACCTCCTGAATACTACCCTTTACCTTTTCAGCTACTTCTTTTGAAAACCATGGTGTTCTTTTATTTCTTCTGCTTTTTCTCACGTCCTTTACACAGAGGTATGTTGCCTTCACTGTGCCATTCCTTAACTTGGTCAATTGTTCCTCCACCCTCACCCAGGTCATCCTCTCTACTCAATCATCCCTGAGGCATGCATCCATCTTTTTAAAATCTGCCCTCCTGAAGTCCAAGACCCTTGCCCTTGTGGGGTTCAATTCTGCTGCCATTCTTATGTTGAACCATACTGTACATTATAAAATGGCAGAGGTAAAATCATGTAATCTGATTGGCTCTTATTTATGTGTAAAATATGGTTTACACATGGTTGAAAAAAGGACTGCTCAGCAGTGAAGAGTCTACAACACAGATCAATGGGCATTTGGAACACAGACCAGAACTGATCTTCCACCACAAACATGGCTGCTACCTTTACACTGAAAAAACATCAACTGGGCCCTAAAAATAAAACTACCTTAAATAAAATAAAACAAATGAAGGAAAATGTTGTTTCTGATTATCACACTCTCCTTACATACATAAACAAATTAGAAACAATAAGTATTGTTTATAGTTCTCACTACAACTGTTTCTTTGCTGACAGTGAAAAATCCCACTTCTATCTTTACCTACTTATCAAGGAACTATCTTCTTCTTCTTGCCCTGACAGTGAGATAACTGAGTCTCTGGCTGTAACAAGGCCTTTGTTGTCTGTGTGTACAGTGTGTTGGGAGAGAAACATTCTGCCAGTGGAGACTGGGCAAATTTTGAATCCATGTATTCCATGGTAAACATTCCATGATAAACATTCCATATCTTGAATGTGGAGAACAACAGAGAAAACAAAAACAGGAAAAAGAAAGTAGGCAACAATACAATGACATCATCAATTACATCACTTGCAGTGGGCAGAAGGTCTATTTTATCACAAATGCATACAAGTAAAACTATTTTTTCTACATATAAATATGCTTTTCCTAATAGTCAAAAGAGCCAATTTTATAAGTGCAATAAGGCACTCAGGGGTGCGTGTAAACCATATTTTACAGGACAGCCAGCAGCTGAAGTCACTCAGCCTTCAGCATCGTGCCTTACTACACCCCTTGCCATGCTGTAAAATATGGTTTACACACATCCCTTCATGCCTTATTGCTTATTATACAATGGGGTATGAAAATCCTGTAACCTCACTGGTCAAAACACATCACATGACCTGTGATAATCCTCCCATTATACCCACTGTAAAGTTTTATATCACTATAAAAAAAAAGCTGAACATTGTATAATAGCAATATACCATGACAGGGAGTGGGTATATGGGTGGATTTCCACATCTGCATGATTAGGTCTCTTCGCTATGCCTCGTGACTGAACCCATCAGGCGTGGTAAACCACCAATATACCCACTCGCTGTCATAGTATATTGCTTAATGTGATCACTGGTCCCCAAGTGGCCTCCCATCTTTATGTCTGCAACACTGTCCCAGTTTGCAAGCACCAAGTCCAACATTACCAGTCATGACTGGGCACCCTGACCAGCTGCTGGAATCTAGGATGTCTCTACTTCTAGCTGAAGCTGTGGCTAGGAGGCTCCAGTCTACAACCAGCAGACTGAAGTCCCCACCAGCACCTCCTTTTTTCTGCCACTGTGCTAATGGGTTCTCCACTGCCTTATCCAGTTTTGTGTTGGAGGTCTGTAGATCATGCCAGTGCAAATAGTGGCTCCAGTTTTGTGTCCTGGGTGACCCACAGGACCTCCAACCCCTCCACACACCCCCGTATTCCCTGTGTCTCTGTCACTTTGATGCTTTCTCTTACATATGTTTAACTATTTTATTGTTATGCACCTTGGTTTTCAAAGGTGCACTACAAATAAAGAATTATTATTATTATTACATACCTCACCACCCTCCTCCATTCCTTTGCACCCTGTCTTGCCTGAACTGCGTATAGCCTGGTATGGCCATGTCCCAGTCATGGTTTCCTGTGCACCACATCTCAGTAATGCCCACAATATCCAGGTCTACCTCTGCCATGATGACCCCAGGTATGGAATTTTATTTCCTAGACTTCTTGCACTTACACACACATGGCCTTTCACACTTTCTTCCCACTCTGTCTACTACCCCCTTCCTTTTCCTTTTGCCCTGTCTCTTTTCCCCTCTCTTTTTACAGCTCTTGTTCCTGTCCTGCTTGTTTTCTACTGCACTGTTTCTTCATTATTTTGTGCCCTGGTGATTCTCCTCTTCTCAGGTCCTCCATTTCTCTGCTTCAAGCTGTGGGGGTGGAGTCTGTTAATGCCTCCCTTTTTCATTCTGCTCCCCAGCTAGTTTAAATGTTCATCAAAGTAACATTTAAACCATCCACTGAGGACTGCTGATCCCATGCCAGAAGGATGCAGGTCATTATCTCCGTATAGGCCCATATCTCTCCAGGTTGTTCACCAGTCCTAAATGTAGCTGAATATCTCTTCTCTACACCTTTCCTTCAACCACAAGTTGAAGCTCCTGATGCAGAGAACCCTGTCCTCCCCCTGATTTAGACAGACCTCAGCATAAGCCAGAGTGTGCTTCCTGCCGAAGACCCCTTCCCAGCTCCCTAAACTCTCCCTGCACAATCACAGTCCCATCCCTAGACAGCTCACTAGTCTCCAGGTGGACAATAACATCTGGTTCCCCCTCCTTCCATGTTGCCCTAGCGATCCTTAGGATCCGCTTTCCATCCCTCTGAGCCGTGGCACCAGGTAGGCCTCACCTTCCTCTTTCCCTCCTTCCTGTTCCCAAATCTGCCCTCTAATGGTCAAATCCCACAACAAGTGGCTTCCTCCTCTGTTGGGGTCCTCTACCTCCCACCCTGGGGCCTCTCCTATGGAGGACCCTCACATCCTCTCTGGCCACTACTAACATGTGCATCCTTCCAGCAGTCCTGTCCTTCCAGCGCAGCGAATGAGTTTCATAGTGTCACAGGCTAATGAATGTGTCCCTGACCCACCACCCCCAACCTCCCAGAGTCCACCAAAGTCTAGCCATCCCTACAACTCCTAGGCAACCTCTGAGGCAAGGTTGGTAGATTACAGCCCCTGGGTGGGAAGAGTCCCTAAATCCTAGTCAACTCAGCCTGGGTCCAGCCACCTGCTCCCTCAGCCCAGACAGGAGCATGTAGATTGGGCAACACCTCAGTTTCTAAAAGATCTCTCTGAAAACTGCAGCTTCAGAACCACTGCCCACCACTCCCAAAATTCCTCTTTCTTCACTCTCGTTTTAAATTTACTTTGTACCTTTACCCTAGAGGTGTT
Source organism: Neoceratodus forsteri (assembly GCA_016271365.2). Lineage (NCBI taxonomy): Eukaryota > Metazoa > Chordata > Ceratodontiformes > Ceratodontidae > Neoceratodus > Neoceratodus forsteri. The sequence goes on from CM057453.1 coordinate 910,479,475, forward strand.
TCTAGTTCCCCTTTTTCTTTCTTAACCCCTTTGTAGCATGACCTAAATAGGGTAATTCTAGTTTTCCCGTTTGCTTTACTTAACCCTTTTGTAACATTACCCTAGATAGGATGTTTCCTCTTTTCCCACACAACAGGTAGTTACTGTTTGTATGGACTGTTACCTCCTGCCATTACCCTCACCTTCCTCCAGTGCTCTCTTACACAGGGAGACAGCAAGTAGCATCTACTCTTCCTTACCTTATTGTACCAGCTAGAGGCCCCTTGGCTGCTGTCACCTGCAGAGGCCTGCCAACACCTAAGCACCAATCTCTTCACCTGTTCCACTCATGTTCTGGGACATGAGCATGATGGACACACAGAAGTGGTTCCTATGGGCTCACTCAAGTCAGTTAATCACCATCATCTCCACTACCACTAAGATGGCACATGCCTTCCTGCTGGAACCCAAGCAAAACTCAAGGTCAGATTTTCACCAAAAATAGTTTTATAACAGCCTTTACCTCCTCCCCATTGTCTGCTGTAGTATGTACCCCGACCTCCAAAGCGCAGTGTGTACTGGAAATGGAGGTTATATTCTCTGACTAGCCTCTTCCTGCTTATCCCCAATAGGGTCGCTCAAGTTAGGTGATCTCCATCCCTCCACCACCACTAAGATGGACGTGATTGTCCTCCTGTCAGGGAGAGCAAAAACACAAAAGGTCAGATTTTCAATAGCATTTTACCTCCTTCTCCCTTGTTTGCTGTGGCGCTGCACTGCCGCCTGCAAAGCCCAAATGTTTTCAGTTTGCATGAACAACCAACTTGCACATGTAACTCCCCTACAAATGGGGGTTCCCAAAAAGCTTCCTCAAGCTTGCCTAAATGCTCACTGCCAGGCTGATGTCCTGTGTCTTAGAAGTTTAAATGTGAGTGCCAGAGAGTGCCTGTATAGCCTCTGTGTACTGTCTCTTTAAGAGCTGCCTGGATTGCAGTCATAAGTAAACTGAGAGTATTTTGAGAGTATGAAAACAAGAATATTGGACTTTAGGAAGGCTGACTTTGGGAAAATGAGAGAGTGCCTTAGAAAAGCACTGGCCAGTGGGCAAGAAGGAGGGGTGGAGGAGCAATGGGGAATAGTCAAAATAGCCATCGCAGAGGCAACAAGCCTTTGTGTGAAGCAAATCAATAAAACAAAATGAAGGAAAAAACCACTATGGTTCTCAAAAGAGGTGGCAGGGACGGTTAAGGAGAAAAGGATAGCATTCAGGAAATATAAGAAAACAGAGAAGGAGCAGGACAGAGAAATGTAACAGTTAAAGCAGAAGGAGACAGGGAAGGCAGTCAGAATAACAAAGGCATAAACTGAGGAAAAGATAGCCAACTCTGTTAAGAAGAGGGATAAAACCTTTTATAGGTACATTAGGGAGTGAAGAAAGACCAAGGGAGGGATACAGAGACTTAATAAAGGGAGGGAATGTGGGCAAGAGGGTGACAGTGAAAAAGCAGGGATACTGAATGAATATTTCTGCTCAGTATTCACAACAGATGAGGAGGGGGAGGTGCCTCAACCAAACAAGGGAGAAACTCTGAATAGGGGGGTCAATACCAGTCCATTCATAGAAGAAAGGGTTTTGAAAGAACTCTTGAAACTGAGGATGGACAAAGCAATGGGGCCTGATGGGATTCACCCAAGGATACTAAAAGAACTAAGGGTAGAACTAGTAACACCACTGACTACTCTCTTTAACAAATCATGGGAGGATGGAGTGGTACCTGAGGACTGGAGGACTGCAATGTGATTCCATTTCACAAAAGTGGGAGCAGGGCAGAGGCAGGAAACTACAGACCAGTTAGTTTGACTTCAGTGGAAGGAAAATGACAGAATCACTTCTGAAGGAAAGAATTGTTGAGTACCTAGAGGCCAGTGGAGCACAGGACCCAAGGCAGCATGGTTTCACAGCAGGAAGGTCATGTCAGATGAACCTAATAGATTTCTTTGACTGGTGACCAAAGTAGTAGACCAGGGAGGGCTGGATATGGCCTGCCTAGATGTTAACAGGCATTTCAGCACAGTCTCACAAAGATTAATACAGGTTAGCCAGCTTTGAATGGGTCCCAAGGTGGTAGTGGATAAAAACTGGCTGGACAACAGGACACAAAAGGTAATAGTAAACAGATCCACAGTGAAGGAAGGAGGGTAACTAGTGGGCACCGTAGGGTTCAGGTGCTGGGACCAGTCCTCTTTAATATCTTTATAAGTGACATTGGAGAGCACCTGGAGAAAGGGTATGCCTCTTTGCAGATGACACAAGATCTGCAACAGGGTTGATACACAAGGTGAGGTGGAAAGAATGAAAGGGACTTGGCAAGGTTGGAGGAATGGTCAAATCGTGGCAGCTCAGATTCAATGCAAAGAAGTGCAAGGTAATGCATCTGGGAAACAAAAACCCAGGGGAAGAGTACACAATGGGGGGTGAGTTAATAACAAAAACAAAAGTCGAAAGAGGCCTAGGAGTAATTATATCAGATGACCAAAAGGTGGACAAGCAATGTGAGAAGGCAGTAAGGAGGGCTGGGGGGATACTGGGATGCATAGGGAGAGGCATCAACAGTAGAAAATAGGAAGTTGTTATCCCTCTGTACAGACAGTTAGTGAGATCCCATCTGGAGTACTGCATGCAATTCTGGAGACCCCATCTCCGCAAAGACATAGACAGAGTGCAGGCTGTTCAGACTTCAGAGGAGGGCAACCAAAATGGTGCAAGGTCTGCACCAGAAGACATACGAGAAGAGACTAAAGTAGCTTAATATGTATACCTTTGAGGAAAGGAGGGAGAGGGGGGACATGATAGAAATTTTCAAGTATCTCAAGGGAATTAACAAGGTACAAGAGGGTAGTATCTTTCAGAAGAAGAGATGTGCAAGAACAAGGGGGCACAATTTGAAGATAGAGGGGGGACGGCCCAGAGGTAATGCTAGAAAGTATTTTTTCACAGAGAGAGTTGTAAATACATGGAACAGCCTTCCTGAGGAGGTTGTGGAGTCAGGAACAGTAGGAGAATTCAAAAATGCATGGGACAGGCATAAGGCAATTCTAGTGGGGGGCAGGAGGAAGTAAGCTGTTAATTAAATAGAATCTGCAGCTTATCCATCAGGTAGGGAAATGGGCAGACTGGGTTGGACAAGCAGTCCTTATCAGTCATCAAATTCTATGTTTCTATGAGATGGAGTTCTGTTGAAAGATGTAACTATTTGCTGAAAATCACGTAGAGTGATAATGATAATGTAGTTTGTCTAACCTGCCTTTTTGCAGCAAGGACTGTTTTGTTTATCTCCACTATCTTGGTCCTGGACTGCGAATTGGACCAATAAGTTCTGGTGGGACCTAAAATGGAGCCGGACTACAGGGGCTGTCTGAAGTCAAAATCTGCAGGAATTGTAGTTTGGGGCTTTTGGCGCCTTTTTGCACCTGAAGGGGGAACTCCTGTTGTGAATGACAGATGAATCAGCCAACCAAACCTTTTGGATCATGGGGAAATTCCCAGGCTTGCTGGCAGTTGAGTCGGATCAAAGTTGGGAGCTGAAGAAGCAACAGCTCGAGACAGTCTCTGTGGAGAGGCCTGAGTTTTGGCCTGCATGCCTGCCTCCTGCCCTGAGAGGGAGAAGAGAATCAGTTTGGACTGAATCAGAGTTTGTGAGAATGAAGTAAGCCACTGAGTTGTGACCAGGATCAACCTGAAGAAGACCGAAGATTTTGTTGAATGTGATTGGCCTGTCAGGATTTCCAGCTGCTTTTGAATCCCTGGTTTGTGCAGAGACTTTGCGATCATGACCGGAGAGTGGTTTGCCTGGTACAGTAGAATTTCCTTACATGTAAATGTGCTGTGAGTTGTTAGTGGGTCGTGATTCAGTTCCCACTGTGTGAATTGTGTTCTCCTTGCTGGAAGCTGTATCCAGCCCAAAACGGACTGTATCCGAATTTGTCTCCATTTGGCCTGGGCCTTGCCACACTGGCCCAGCCAGACTACCCACTGCACAGAGAAAGTCATCGACGAGAGACCTGCCTGGGGATCAGCCCCCCTGCTCCACGCTTGAACAGGAACGACACCTCGGCGAATCGTGTGGGCCTTGCTTCTCCTGGCACTCCTGATCAACCACCTGCAGTCTCAATTTTCGTCCAGCCTGTGTCCAGTCTTGGGTATCGTAAGTAATCATCAGGGTAGCTCCCTGCAACCACAGCCTAATCTAAAAGTATGTCATCTGATTGTCTTGTTGTTTTCTTTTCACGAACTGAGCCCTCCAGCTCCGGATTACAAATAGTGTGTGTTGTGCATGTTGTTTTCTTCCATCACAGAGCCCCAACCAGCTGCAATGTTCCTGACTAACCCACCATTCTCCATCTGGGTACCCAGAGTGTGTGACTGTTTATGGACCTTGAAGTGTATGCATAACTGTTTGACTGATACAGCCTTTAAGCAAATTAACCTGATTACACCCCTCCCTTGTTCAAGTTCCTTAAATAAATCATATCTCTTTTGCATTTACTCTGACTGTGGTTCCAGTTTGTGCAAGTACTGTACTGCTGTTATTTGCTGTGTATAACCTTGTTTTACAGGGGTCCCCAGGGCCAGGCCAGAGGAAAGCCCTGGTTGTAAGTGCAAACAGTAGGTACTTGTGTGGTGTATCAGGGGTATTGTGAAAGTGATTATTGTGTATTGTTCCAGCCACTAATAAGGAAACAGGGGAGTTAGAAAGTGTCCCGGAGAGCTGTGTCCAGGTTAACTTGACCACTACTAACCCTGACCTCCAGGTGGAGGTACCTGTTTCAGAACTCAGGCCCCTTAACCTGCTACTAGCCAAGCAGGCAGGGGTAGTAGCCCTTGGGATAGCACCATCTAGGGGTTACACATGTGTTGAATAATCTGGCCCAAATGTCTTCTGTTTGGCTTTATATTTGTCTTTTACTGTTCTTAAAGTAGAAGAAAAGGAAAAAGCAAGCACAGCCACCCATCCACTCTCCTCTAGTTATCAGATGTGAACGTACCATATCTGGAATGGAGGGTTCTGGGCTCTACTACAGTCCTGCATTAAGGAACGTATAGAGGAAGTCAAGACAACTGCTGTTTCACACTAGTCATCTTTTCTTTTGGTTGTTTACGGTAATGTTTTAACTACTTTTGTGTGGAAAAGACCACTTCACTGTATCCCAAATATTTCCATGATCCAGTATCCCATGGTTTGACTAAACATATATACCTTCAGGGCAGCCTCATCTTCTGTATGTCATCTCAGAGACTGTGTGTGTGTGTTTGTTTCATTAATGGATCAGAGGCCAAATGAGCCTGCAGACGCTGTGCTTGCATCTTCAGTGCTCTCTCCATCATCATTCATGAACAGGTTTTTGTGGTTCGAAGAGAGCTGCAAGCCTCCACACTTCTCTGCAAGAGTGATGGCTCATCAATAGCATTAGCCAGCAATATGGGCCATGCCGGTGTAGAACGGAATCAATACAGCCAAGTAAAAAGTCTAATAAGTTGACATGACCATCCTCAGCAGGGCTCGCATTACAAGAAATGAGTTTTTTTAAGGAATCAGTGTCAATGCTGGTTATTCGCCCCACACAGTGATGCCTTGACTAAGATTTATGGCTCCTTGTTTTCTTCACAGCACAGGGTGAGCTAGTAAAAGTGAAATAGTTGGTTCATCGAGAGTTGTAAAGAAGGCATATGAATGAACAGCCCCCTCCCCAACTCACCCCTGTTGCGTGTAAGGAAAGGAGGCCCGCTATGCTTTCTATTTCTGCAGCAGTCATTTAAACTGATTACACAAAGTAGGTAAATAGTTTTGATTTGAAAAGAAACTCAAGTTCATTATCAGGGCTACTGTTTTATGGTTTGCACTGGGAAAACTGGGAAAATCATGGAATGTGACTTTATACATGCTGGTAGAAATCCTAGAATTTCATGGAATTTGTCATTTTGTAGTAAAGCAGTGTATCTGCATTACATGTAGTTTGCTGTAAATCATGTTCTATATTATTTTAATTTGGCATAAAAAATGCCTATTTCTTATAGCCTGTATACAATTGCCGTAACAAATTCTAAACATCAGAATTCCAATAAAATCTGGAAATTAGTCTAGCAATTATCAGTACAATTCCCAAAATTGTTATCCTTGAAAATGGAATTTGACAACTTCAATCACTATAAATCAGTGCCACCTGTTCGTTATCTGCAATAGCCATTAACCCCCCCACCACCACCACCACAAAAAAATTGCTTGCCTTAGCAAAAACAGAAACCGGTTTTAAAGAATGAAAAGATTTATCCTGCCATTATGCTAATTTACCTCTCTCAAGGATTACTGTCATACAAAGGCATGTAACCTGTGACCATGAAACCCGAAATACATCCTGTTTTCTTATATGTCAGCATGTAGGCATTTTACAGCTGTGACTGGGCTTTGTATGCAGTAACCTATGGTACAACGACTGTAGTATGTGATTGCTTGTTCACACACTGGGTCAGCTACTTGACATTGCCCGATCACCCCCACACACCCACCCCCATCACTGCAGGTTCCTCAATAGGGATATACGGTGAAGTGGGGAGCAGGGATAGTTACTAACAACTGATTGAAAGTTTTCGGGCTCTAATGCATTTAACCACACTGAATGCATCACTGTGCATTTATCATAATAAGCTGTACAATAGTTGTTTGACAGCAGAGGGTTCTTAGTATATTCTTTACAAAGTTACCATTTAATACTATCAAGGCAGTGTTTGTACTGGTGCTGGTTCAATTTGCTCAATGCACTGCATGGCTGGGTATGGCGGTACACTGCCTCAGAGGTACTGCTGTAGATGGAAAATAATTGTTGTGAAATTAACAATACTCCTTGTAGTTTGAAGTATTCTAATATGCATAACCATTCTATAATCCAGAGTTCCATGGTGGGATTTGAACTCATACCTTCCAGTCTCTGGGCTGGAGCGCTGCCAAGGAGCAACTCCTCTGACTTGATTTCTAGTAACTCTCCTATACATAACCAGTCATGGATGTGACTTGAAGATACACTGTAGCTAATAATACACTGCATATTTGAATGCTAACGCCCTCAAAAAAGGTTGTTTTTTTGTGAGCAGGTGACTTGGTAAGAATTTAGCATGTTGACTTAATACAGAGGAGGTCTTAATACTGAGAGGAGGGTCCTGGCAATGGAAGTGCACAGATGAGGCACACAGGGTTCCCTGAGAGCTTTTTGTTCCTACAAGGCAAGTGGGATTGGATACATGACTGGGATAATGGCTACTGTACACGTCTCTTGATAAGGGAAATATACAATGGTGACAGGATAGAACCATTTTTTACTAGTGTTCATTATTATTAAACTGCTTGCTTACTTACAGCCTTGATTACAAAGATAAAATTAATTTAAGAGGCCTACAAGTTTATATATGGAACTGGCAATAAGAAGACATTTACCTATAAATTGAACCTTAAATAAATAAATCTTACATAATTATAACAAGATTAAAAACCTGTTAGACTAAATGACCAGGCACCCAGTTGTCCAATTATGCACAATTAAATGAGGTATTAAAATTAAAGGGCAGGCCCGGGTCATGCTATTTAAACCAGCCTGACTACCCTTGTTATTGTTAGAGCATGTGCCACTCATTGACACAACTTCACTGTAAATACAAACTATACAGCTCTTGACGGCTCCATGCTGAACACACCAGACTCAAGCACTATAAGAGACTTGCTCCTTTTCCCTGACTTGGAAGGGTCGAGTCATGTGGCGCTGAGGACAGAATCCATCTTTGTTCACTAGTGATGGAATGCTGCAGTCAGGTACTGTACAATGCAACCTCATACATCCCCATGTTCCCACCAGTGCTGAATTCCCATCAATACTGCAGGCAGGTACTGTACGATGCAGCCTCACACATCCCCATATCTCCAGGAGTGCGTCAAGCAGGTACTGTACAATGCAGCTTCATACATCCCCATGTTACCACCAGTGCTGAGTTTCCACCAGTGCTGCAGGCAGGTACTGTACCATGCAGACTCACACATCCCAATGTTCCACCATTGCTGCAGGCAGGAACTGTACAATGAAACCTCGTACATCCCTATGCTCCCACCAGTGCTGCAGTCAGGCACTGTCACGATGCAACCTCATACATCTCCATGTTCCCACCAGTGCGCAGGCAGGTACTGTACATGCAGCCTCATACATCCCCATGTTCCCACCAGTGCTGAATTCATATCAATGCTGCAAGCAGGTACTGTACGATGCAGCCTCACACATCCCCATGTCTCCACCAGTGCATCAGGCAGGTACTGTACAATGTAGCCTCATACATCCCCATGTTCCCACCAGTGCTGAGTTTCCACCAGTGCTGCAGGCAGGAACTGTACGATGCAGCCTCATACATCCTCATGTCCCCATCAGTGTGGCAGGCAGGTACTGTACAATGCAGCCTCGTACATCCCCATGTCCCCCCCAGAGTGGCAGGCAGACACTGTACAATGCAGCTTAACACATCCCCAATGTTCCCACCAGTGCTGCAGGCAGGTACTGAATGATACAGCCTCATAAATTTCCATGTTCCCACCAGTGCTGTAGGTAGGTATTGTACAAACCAGCCTCATATATCCCCATGTTCCCACCAGAGCTGCAGGCAGGAACTGTACAATGCAGCCTCATACATCCCCATCTTCCCCCCAGTGCAGCAGGAAGGTACTGTACAATGCAGACTCATATATCCCCAAGTTCCGACCAGTGATGCAGGTAGGTATTCTATGATGCAGCCTCATATATCCCCATTTCCCCACCAGTGCAACAGGCAGGTATTGCACAATGCAGCTTCATACATCCCCATGTTCCCACCAGTACTGCAGGCAGGTACTGTACGATGCAATCTCAAGCATCCCCATATCCCCACCATTGTGGCAGGCAGGTACTGTACAATGCAGCCTCATACATCCCCATGTCCCCACCAGTGCGGCAGACGGATACTGTACAATGCAGCCTAATACATCCCCAATGATCCCACCAGTGCTGCAGGCAGGTACTGTATGATACAGCCTCATACATCTCCATGTTCCCAACAGTGCTACAGGCAGGTATTGTACAATGCAGCCTCATCACATCCCCATGTCCTCAGCAGTGCGGCAGGCAGGTACTGTACAATGCAGCCTCATCACATCCCCATGTCCCCACCAGTGTGGCAGGCAGGTACTGTACAATGCAGTTCATACATCCCCATGTTCCCACCAGTGCTGAGTTCCCAGCAGTGCTGCAAGCAGGTGCCTGTTATGAAGCCTCATACATCCCTATGTCCCCACCAGTGCAGCAGGCAGGTACTGTACAATGCAGTTCTTACATCCCCATGTTCCCACCAGTGCTGAGTTCCACCAGTGCTGCAGGCAGGTACTGTACAATGCAGCCTCATACATCCCAATGTTCCCACCAGTGCTGAGTTCCCACCAGTGCTGCAGGCAGGTACTGTACAATGCAGCCTCATACATCTAAATGTCCCCACCAGTGCTGAGTTCCCACCAGTGCTGCAGGCAGGTACTGCACAATGCAGCCTCACACATCCCCATGTCCCCACCAGTGCTGCAGGCACATACTGTACAATGCAGCCTCATACATCCCCATGTCCCCACCAGTGCGGCAGGAAAGTACTGTACAATGCAGCCTCGTATATTTCCCATGTTCCCACCAGTGCTGTCAGGTAGGTATTGTACAATGCAGCCTCATATATCCCCATGTTCCCACCAGTGCTGCAGGCAGGCACTGTACAATGCAGCCTCACTCACATCTCCATCTTCCTCACCAGTGCTGCAGGCAGGTACTGTACAATGCAGCCTCATATATCCCCATGTTCCACCAGTGCTGCAGGTAGGTACTGTAAGATGCTGCCTCATACATCCCCATGTTCCCACCAGTGCTGCAGGCAGGCACTGTACAATGTAGCCTCAAACATCCCTATGCTCCCACAAGTGCAGCGTTCCCACCAGTGCTGCAGGCAGGTACTGTATGATACAGCCTCATACATCCCCATGTCCCCACCAGTGCGACAGGCAGGTACTGTACAATGCAGCTTCATACATCCCCATGTTCCAACCAGTACTGCATGCAAGTACTGTACGATGCAATCTCATGCATCCCCATATCCCCACCACTGTGGCAGGCAGGTACTGTACAATGCAGCACCATACATCCCCATGTCCCCACCAGTGCAGCAGGCGGATACCGTACAATGCAGCCAAATACATCATCTATGTTCCCACCAGTGCAGCAGGCAGGTACTGTATGATATAGCCTCATACATCTCCATGTTCCCAACAGAGCTGCAAGCAGGTATTGTACAATGCAGCCTCATACAATCCCATGTTCCCACCAGTGATGCAGGCAGGGACTGTACGATGCAGCCTCATACATCCCCATGTCCCCCACCAGTGTGGCAGGCAGGTACTGTACAATGCAGTTTCATACATCCCCATGATCCCACCAGTGCTGAGTTCCCAACAGTGCTGCAAACAGGTACTGTATGATGCAGCCTCATACATCCCCATGTCCCCACCAGTGCGGCAGGCAGGTACTGTACAATGCAGTTTCATACATCCCCATGTTTCCACCAGTGCTGAGTTCCCGCCAGTGCTAACAGGCAGGTAATGTACAATGCAGCCTCATACATCCCCATGTCCCCACTAGTGCTGAGTTCCCACCAGTGCTGCAGGCAGGTACTGTACAATGCAGTCTAATACATCCCCATGTCCCCACCAGTGCAGCAGGAAAGTACTGTACAATGCAGCCTCATACATCCCCAATGTTCCAACCAGTGCTGCAGGCAGGTACTGTATGAGGCAGCCTCATACATCTCCATGTTCCCACCCGTGCTACAGGCAGGTACTGTACAATGCAGCCTCATACATCTACATGTTCCCACCAGTATTGCAGGCAGGTATTCTACTAATGCAGCCTCATAGCATCCCCATGTTCCCACCAGTGCTGCAGGCAGGTATTGTACAATGCAGCCTCATACATCCCCATGTTCCCACCAGTGCTGCAGGCAGGCACAGTAGAATACAGCCTCATACATCTCCATGTTCCCACCAGTGCTGCAGGCAGGTACTGTACGATGCAGCCTCATACGTCCCTATGCTCCCACCAGTGCTGTGTTCCCACCAGTGCTTCAAGCAGGTACTGTACGATACAGCCTCATACATCTCCATGTTCCCAACAGTGCTGCAGGCAGGTACTGTACAATGCAGCCTCATACATCCTCATGTCCCCACCAGTGCTGAATTCCCATCAATACTGCAGGCAGGTACTGTACGATGCAGACTCACACATCCCCATATCTCCACGAGTCCGTCAAGCAGGTACTGTACAATGCAGCTTCATACATCCCCATGTTACCACCAGTGCTGAGTTTCCACCAGTGCTGCAGGCAGGTACTGTACCATGCAGACTCACACATCCCAATGTTCCCACCATTGCTGCAGGCAGGAACTGTACAATGAAACCTCGTACATCCCTATGCTCCCACCAGTGCTGCAGTCAGGCACTGTACGATACAGCCTCATACCTCTCCATGTTCCCACCAGTGCTGCAGGCAGGTACTATACGATGCAGTCTCATACATCCTCATGTTCCCACCAGTGCTGAATTCCCATCAATACTGCAGGCAGGTACTGTACGAAGCAGCCTCACACATCCCCATGTCTCCACCAGTGCATCAGGCAGGTACTGAACAATGCAGCCTCTTAAATCCCCATGTTACCACCAGTGCTGAGTTCTCAACAGTGCTGCAGGCAGGTACTGTACCATGTAGACTCACACATCACAATGTTCCCACCAATGCTGCAGGCAGGAACTGTACAATGTAGCCTTGTACATCCCTATGCTCCCACCAGTGCTGTGTTCCCACCAGTGCTGCAGGCAGGTACTATACGATGCAGCCTCACACATCCCCAAGTCTCCTCCAGTGCAACAGACAGGTACTGTACAACATAGCCTCATACATCCCCATGTTCCCACCAGTGCCAGGAACTGTCCGATGCAGCCTCATACATCCCCATGTCCCCACCAGTGTGGCAGGCAGGAGCTGTACAATGCAGCCTCGTACATCCCATGTCCCCACCAGTGTGGCAGGCAGGTCACTGTACAATGCAGCTAATACATCCCCAATGTTCCCACCAGTGCTGCAGGCAGGTACAGAATGATACAGCCTTATATATTTCCATGTTCGCACCACTGCTGTAGGTAGGTATTGTACAAACCAGCCTCATATATCCCCATGTTCCCACCAGTGCTGCAGGCAGGAACTGCACAATGCAGCCTCATACATCTCCATCTTCCCTCCAGTGCTGCAGGCAGGTGCTGTACAATGCAGACTCATATATCCCCAAGTTCCCACCAGTGATGCAGGCAGGTATTCTACGATGCAGCCTCATATATCCCCATGTCCCCACCAGTGAGATAGGCAGGTACTGTACAATGCAGCTTCATACATCCCCATGTTCCCACCAGTACTGCAGGCAGGTACTGTATGATGCAATCTCATGCATCCCCATATCCCCACCACTGTGGCAGGCAGGTACTGTACAATGCAGCCTCATACATCCCCATGTCCCCACCGGTGCAGCCGGCGGATACTGTACAATGCAGCCTAATACATCATCAATGTTCCCACCAGTGCTGCAGGCAGGTACTGTATGATACAGCCTCATACATCTCGATGTTCCCAACAGTGCTGCAGGTAGGTATTGTACAATGCAGCCTCATACATTCCCATGTTCCCACCAGTGATGCAGGCAGGTACTGTACAATGCAGCCTCCATACATCCCCATGTCCCCACCAGTGTGAGGCAGGTACTGGCAATGCAGTCCTTTACATCCCCATGTTCCCACCAGTGCTGAGTTCCCACCAGTGCTGCAAACAGGTACTGTATGATGCAGCCTCATACATCCCCATGTCCCCACCAGTGCGGAGGCATGTACTGTACAATGCAGTTTCATACATCCCCATGTTCCTACCACTGCTGAGTTCCCACCAGTGCTGCAGGCAGGTACTATACAATGCAGCCTCATGCATCCCTATATTCACAATAGTGCTGCAGGTAGGCACTGTACCATGCAACCTAATACATCTCCATGTTCCCCCAGTGCTACAGGCAGGTACTCTACAATGTAGCCTCCGACATCCGTGCATGCCTAATGAGAGCTGCAGGCAGGTACTCTACAATGTAGCCTCCTACATCCGCAGATGTTCCCATCAGTGCTGCAGGCAGGTACTGTATGATGCAGCCACATACATCCCCATGTTTCCAGAAGTACTGCAGGCATGTACTGTACAATGCAGCCTCCTACATCCCCATGTTCCTACCACTGCTGCAAACAGGTACTGTAAGATGCATCTTCCTACATTGCCATGTTACCACCAGTGCTGCAGTCAGGTACTATACGATGCAGCCCCCTACATCCACATGTTCCCACCAATGCTGCAGCCAGGAACTGTACGATGCATCCTCCTACATCCCCATCTTCCCAACAATGCTGCAGACAGGTAGTGTATGATGCAGCCTCTTCATCTGCATGTTCCCATCGATGCTGCAGTCAGGTGCTGTACGATGCAGCCTCCTACATCCCTATGTTCCCACCACTGCTGCAGATGGGTACTGTACGATGTAGCCTCTTACATCCCTATGCCCCAATCAGTTGCAGGCAGGTACTGTATCGATGCAGCATCATACATCTCCATATTCCCACCAGTGCGGCAGGCAGGTACTGTACAGAACAATCTCATACATCCCCAGATTTCCACCAGTGCTGCAGGCAGGTACTGTACAATGCAGCCTCCTAGATCCCCAGGTTCCCACCATTGCTGCAAGCAGGTACTGTATCATGCAGCCTTATACATCCCCATACAATGCAGCCTCATACATCCCCATGTTCCTACCATTGCTGCAGGCAGGTACTGTACGATGCAGCCTCATATATCCCTGTATTCCCACCAGTGCTGCAGGCAGGAGCTGTGCAATGCAGACTCACACATCCCAATGTTCCCACCAGTGCTGCAGGCAGGAACTGTACAATGTAGCCTCATACATCCCTATGCTCCCACCAGTGTTATGTTCCCACCAGTGCTGCAGGCAGGTACTGCATGATACAGCCTCATACATCTGGATGTTCCCCACCAGTGCTGAATTCCCATCAATGCTGCAGGCGGGACCTGTGTGATGCAGCCTCACACATCCCATGTCTCCACCAGTGCATCAGGCAGGTACTGTACAATGCAGCCTTGTGCGTCCCATGCCCCAACAGTGTGGCTGGCAGGTGCCTGTACAAAGCAGCTTAATACATCCCAATGTTCCCCACCAGTGCTGCAGGCGGGTACTGGTGATACAGCCTCATATATTTTCATGTTTCCACCAGTGCTCTAGGTAGGTATTGTACAAACCAGCCTCATATATCCCCAAGTTCCCACCAGTGCTGCAGGGAGGAACTGTACAATGCAGCCTCATACATCCCCATCTTCCCCCAGTGCTGCAGGCAGGTACTGTACAATGCAGACTCATATATCCCCGAGTTCCCACCAGTGATGCAGGCAGGTATTCTACAATACAGCCTCATATATCCCTATGTCACCACCAGTGCGTCAAGCAGGTACTGTTCAATGCAGCCTCATACATCCCCATGTTACCACCAGTGCTGAGTTCTCAACAGTTCTGCAGGCAGGTACTGTACCATGCAGACTCACACATCCCAATGTTCCCACCAGTGCTGCAGGCAGGAACTGTACAATGTAGCCATGTACATCCTATGCCCCCACCAGTGCTATGTTCCCACCAGTGCTGCAGGCAGGTACTGTACGATGCAGCCTCACACATCCCCATGTCTCCTCCAGTGCATCAGACAGGTACTGTACAACGTGGCCTCATACATCCCCATGTTCCACCAGTGCTGAGTTCCCACCAGTGCTGCAGGCAGGAACTGTACGATGCAGCATCATATATCCCCATGTCCCCACCAGTGTGGCAGGCAGGTAATGAACAATGCAGCTTAATACATCCCCAATGTCCTCACCCAGTGCTGCAGGCAGGTACTGAATGATACAGCATCATATATTTCCATGTTCCCACCAGTGCTGTAGGTAGGTATTGTACAAACCAGCCTCATATATTCCAATGTTCAAACCAGTGCTGGCAGGAACTGTACAATGCAGCCTCATGCATCTCCATCTTCCCTCCTGTGCTGCAGGCAGGCACTGTACAATGCAGACTCATATGTTCCTCAGGTTCCCACCAGTGATGCAGGCAGATATTCTACGATGCAGCCTCATAAATCCCGATGTCCACACCAGTGCAACAGGCAGGTACTGTATAATCCAGCTTCATACATCCCCATGTTCCCACCAGTACTGCAGGCGCTACTGTATGATGCAATCTCATGCATCCCCAAATCCCCACCACTGTGGCAGGCAGGTACTGTACAATGCAGCCTCATACATCCTCATGTCCCCACTAGTGCAGCAGGCGGACACTGTACAATGCAGCCTAATACATCATCAATGTTTCCACCAGTGCTGCAGGTAGGTACTGTATGACACAGCCTCAAACATCTCCATGTTCCCAACAGTGCTGCAGGCAGGTATTGTACAATGCAGCCTCATACATTCCCATGTTCGACCAGTGATGCAGGCAGGTACTGTACAAAGCAGCCTCATATATCCCCATGTCCCAACCAGTGTGGCAGGCAGGTACTGTA
Organism: Neoceratodus forsteri; assembly: GCA_016271365.2. Lineage (NCBI taxonomy): Eukaryota > Metazoa > Chordata > Ceratodontiformes > Ceratodontidae > Neoceratodus > Neoceratodus forsteri. Next base: position 910,495,246 of record CM057453.1, read on the forward strand.
CAATGCAGCCTCATACATCCCAATGACCTCACCAGTGCTGAGTCCCCACCAGTGTGGCAGGCAGGTACTGTACAATGCAGCCTCACACATCCCCTTGTCCCCCAGTGCTGAGTTCCTACCAGTGCTGCAGGAAGGTACTGTACAATGCAGATTCATATATCCCCAAGTTCCCACCAGTGATGCAGGCAGGTATTCTACGATGCAGCCTCATATATCTCCATGTCCCCACCAGTGCAACAGGCAGGTACTGTACAATCCAGCTTCATACATCCCCATGTTCCCACCAGTACTGCAGGCAGCTACTGTATGATGCAATCTCATGCATCCCCAAATCCCCACCACTGTGGCAGGCAGGTACTGTACAATGCAGCCTCATACATCCTCATGTCCCCCTAGTGCAGCAGGCGGATACTGTACAATGCAGCCTAATACATCATCAATGTTCCCACAGCTGCTGCAGGCAGGTACTGTATGATACAGCCTCATATATTTCCATGTTCCCAACAGTGCTGCAGGCAGGTATTGTACAATGCAGCCTCATACATTCCCATGTTCCCACCAGTGATGCAGTCAGGTACTGTACAATGCAGCCTCATACATCTCCATGTCCCCACCAGTGTGGCAGGCAGGTACTGTACAATGCAGCCTCATACATCCCAATGTCCTCACCAGTGCTGAATTCCCACCAGTGATGCAGGCAGGGACTGTACAATGCAGTTTCATACATCCCCATGTTCCCACCAGTGCTGAGTTCTCAACAGTGCTGCAAACAAGTACTGTATGATGCAGCCTCATGTATCCCTATGTCCCCACCAGTGCGGTAGGCAGGTACTGTACAATGCAGTTTTATAAATCCCCATGTTCCACCCAGTGTTGCAGGCAGGTACTGTACAATGCAGCCTCATACATCCCTATCTCCCCACCAGTGCTGAGTTCCCACCAGTGCTGCAGGCAGGCACCGCATAAATGCAGCCTCATACATCCCCATGTCCCCACCAGTGCTGAGTTCCCACCAGTGCTGCAGGCAGGTAATGTATAATGCAGGTTCATACATCCCCATGTCCCCACCAGTGCAGCAGGAAAGTACTGTACAATGCAGCCTCGACATCCCTCAATATTCCAATCAGTGCTGTAGGCAGGTACTGTACGATGCAGCCTCATACATCTCCATGTTCCCACCCATGCTACAGGAAGGTATTGTACAATGCAGCCTCAAACCTCCACATGCTCCCACCAGTGCTGCAGGCAGGTATTGTACAATTCAGCCTCATACATGCCCATGTTCCCACCTCTGCTGCAGGCAGGAATTGTACAATGCAGCCTCATACATCTCCATGTTCCCACCAGTGCTGCAGGCAGGCACTGTAGAATACAGCCTCATACATCTCCATGTTCCCACCCGTGCTGCAGGCAGGTACTGTACGATGCAGCCTCACACATCCCCATGTTCCCACCAGTGCTGCAGGCCGGCACTGTACAATGTAGCCCTGTACATCCCTATGCTCCCACCAGTGCTTCAAGCAGGTACTGTACGATACAACCTCATACATCTCCATGTTCCCAACAGTGTTGCAGGCAGGTACTGTAAAATGCAGCCTCATACATCCCCATGTTCCCACCAGTGCTGAATTCCCATCAATACTGCAGGCAGGTACTGTACAATGCAGCCTTACACATCCCCATATCTCCACCAGTGTGTCAATCAGGTACTGTACAATGCAGCCTCATACATCCCCAGGTTACCACCAGTGCTGAGTTCTCAACAGTGCTACAGGCAGGTACTGTACGATGCAGCTTCACACATCCCCATGTCTCCTCCAGTGCATCAGACAGAAACTGTACAATGTAGCCTCATACATCCCCATGTTCCGACCAGTGCTGACTTCCCAACAGTGCTGCAGGCAGGAACTGTACGATGCAGCCTCATACATCCCCATGTCTCCACCACTGTGGCAGGCAGGTACTGTACAATACAGCCTCGTACATCCCCATGCCCCCACCAGTGTGGCAGGCAGGTACTGAATGATACAGCCTCATATATTTCCATGTTCCCACCAGTGCTGTAGGTAGGTATTGTACAAACCAAATTCATATATCCCCATATTCCCACCAGTGCTAGGCAGGAACTGTACAATGCAGCCTCATACATCTCCATCTTCCCTCCAGTGCTGCAGGCAGGCACTGTACAATGCAGACTCATATATCCCCAATTTTCCACCAGTGATGCAGGCAGGTATTCTATGATGCAGTCTCATATATCCCCATGTCCCAACTAGTGCGACAGGCAGGTACTGTAACAACCAGCTTCATACATCCCCATGTTCCACCAGTACTGCAGGCAGGTTCTGTACGATGCAATCTCATGCATCCCATATCCCCACCACTGTGGCAGGCAGGTACTGTACAATGCAGCCTCATACATCCTCATGTCCCCACCAGTGCAGCAGGCGGATACTGTACAATGCAGCCTAATACATCATCAATGTTCCCAGCTGCTGCAGGCAGGTACTGTATGATACAGCCTCATACATCTCCATGCTCCCAACAGGGCTGCAGGCAGGTATTGTACAATGCAGCCCTCATACATTCCCATATTTCCACCAGTGATGCAGGCAGGTACTGTACAATGCAGCCTCATACATCCCCATGTCCCCACCAGTGTGGCAGGCAGGAACTGTACAATGCAGCCTCATAAATCCCAATGTCCCCACCAGTGCTGAGTTCCCACCAGTGCTGCAGGGAAGGTACTGCACAATGCAGCCTCATACATCCCATGTTCCCACCAGTGCGGTAGGAAAGTACTGTACAATGCAGCCCTCGTGACATCTCCATGTTCCAACCAGTGCTACAGGCAGGAACTGTACGATGCAGCCTCACACATCTCCATATTCCCACCAGTGCTACAGGCAGGTATTGTATGATGCAGCCTCCACACCCCCATGTTCCCACCAGTGCTGCATACAGGTACTGTATGAGGCAGCCTTCTACGCCCCATGTCCCCACCAGTGCTGCAGGTAGGTACTGTACCATGCAGCCTCATACATCCCCATGTCCCCACCAGTGAGGCAGGCAGGTACTGTACAATGCAGTTTCATACATCCCCATGTTCCCACCAGTGCTGAGTTCTCAACAGTGCTGCAAACAGGTACTGTATGATGCAGCCTCATACATCCCCATGTCCCCACCAGTGCGGTGGGCAGGTACTGTACAATGCAGTTTCATACATCCCCATGTTCCCACCAGTGCTGAGTTCCCACCAGTGCTGCAGGCAGGTACTGTACAATGTAGCCTCATAAATCCCAATCTCCCCACCAGTGCTGAGTTCCCACCAGTGCTGCAGGCAGGTACTGTACAATGCAGCCTCATACATCCCCATGTCCCCACCAGTGCGGCAGGAAAGTACTGTACAATTCAGCCTCGTACATCCCCAATGCTCCAACCAGAGCTGCAGGCAGGTACTGTACGATGCAGCCTCATACATCTCCATGTTCCCACCTCTGCTGCAGGCAGGAATTATACAATGCAGCCCCATACATCTCCATGTTCCCACCCAGTGCTGCAGGCAGGCACTGTAGAATACAGCCTCATACATCTCCATGTTCCCACCTGTGCTGCAGGCAGGTACTGTACGATGCAGCCTCACACATCCCCATGTTCCCACCAGTGCTGCAGGCAGGCACTGGAACAATGTAGCCTGCACATCCCTATGCTCCCACCAGTGCTGTGTTCCCACCAATGCTTCAAGCAGGTACTGTATGATACAGCCTCATACATCTCCATGTTCCCAATAGTGCTGCAGGCAGGTACTGTACAATGCAGCCTTACACATCCCCATATCTCCACCAGTGTGTCAAGCAGGTACTCTACAATGCAGCCTCATACATCCCCATGTTACCACCAGTGCTGAGTTCTCAACAGTGCTGCAGGCAGGTACTGTACCATGCAGACTCACACATCCCAATGTTCCCACCAGTGCTGCAGGCAGGAACTGTACAATGTAGCCTTGTACATCCCTATGCTCCCACCAGTGCTGTGTTCTCACCAGTGCTGCAGGCAGGTTCTGTATGATGCAGCTTCACACATCCCCATGTCTCTTCCAGTGCATCAGACAGGTAATGTACAATGCAGCCTCATACATCCCCATGTTCCAACCAGGGCTCAGTTCCCAACAGTGCTGCAGGCAGGAACTGTACGATGCAGCCTCATACATCCCCATGTCCCCACCAGTGTGGCAGGCAGGTACTGTACAATGCAGCTTAATACATCCCCAATGTTCCCACCAGTGCTGCAGGCAGGTACTGAATGATACAGCCTCATATATTTCCTGTTCCCACCAGTGCTGTAGGTAGGTATTGTACAAACCAGCCTCATATATCCCCATGTTCCCACCACTGCTGCAGGCAGGAACTGTACAATGCAGCCTCACATCTCCATCTCCCTCCAGTGCTGCAGGCAGGTACTGTACAATGCAGACTCATATATCCCAAGTTCCCACCAGTGATGCAGGCAGGTATTCTAAGATGCAGCCTCATATATCCCCATATCCCCACCAGTGCGACAGGCAGGTACTGTACAATGCAGCTTCAACATCCCCATGTTCCCACCAGTACTGCAGGCAGGTACTATACGATGCAATCTCATGCATCCCCATATCCCCACCACTGTGGCAGGCAGGTACTGTACAATGCAGCCTCATACATCCCCATATGCCCACCAGTGCAGCAGCAGGTGGATACTGTACAATGCAGCCTAATACATCATCAATGTTCCCACCAGTGCTGCAGGCAGGTACTGTATGATACAGCCTCATACATCTCCATGTTCCCAACAGTGCTGCAGGCAGGTATTGTACAATGTAGCCTCATACATTCCCATGTTCCCACCAGTGATGCAGGCAGGTACTGTACGATGCAGCCTCATACATCCCCATGTCCCCACCAGTGTGGCAGGCAGGTACTGTACAATGCAGCTTCATACATCCCCATGTTCCCACCAGTGCTGCAGGTAGGTACTGTACAATGCAACCTCATACATCCCCATTTCCCACCACGTGCTGCAGGCAGGTACTGTACAATGCAGCCTCAACATCCCCATGTCCCCACCAGTGTGGCAGGCAGGTACTGTACAATGCAGCCTCATACATCCCAATGTCCCCACCAGTGCTGAGTTCCCACCAGTGCTGGCAGGTACTGTATAATGCAGTTCACACATCCCCATGTCCCCACCAGTGCAGCAGGAAAGTACTGTACAATGCAGCCTCATACATCCCAATATTCCAATCCAGTGCTGTAGGCAGGTACTGTACGATGCAGCCTCATACATCTCCATGTTCCCACCCATGCTACAGGAAGGTATTGTACAATGCAGCCTCAAACCTCCACATGCTCCCACCAGTGCTGCAGGCAGGTATTGTACAATTCAGCCTCATACATGCCCATGTTCCCACCTCTGCTGCAGGCAGGAATTGTACAATGCAGCCTCATACATCTCCATGTCCCACCCAGTGCTGCAGGCAGGCACTGTAGAATACAGCCTCATACATCTCCATGTTCCCACCGTGCTGCTGCAGGCAGGTACTGTACGATGCAGCCTCACACATCCCCATGTTCCCACCAGTGCTGCAGGCCGGAACTGTACAATGTAGCCTCATACATCCCTATGCTCCCACCAGTGCTGTGTTCCCACCAGTGCTTCAAGGAGGTACTGTACGATACAGCCTCATACATCTCCATGTTCCCAAAAGTGCTGCAGGCAGGTACTGTACAATGCAGCCTCATACATCCTCATGTCCCCACCAGTGCTGAATTCCCATCAATACTGCAGGCAGGTACTGTACGATGCAGCCTCACACATCCCCATATTTCCACCAGTGCTGCAGGCAGGTACTGTACCATGCAGACTCACACATCCCAATGTTCCCACCAGTGCTGCAGGCAGGAACTGTGCAATGCAGCCTTGTACATCCCTATGCTCCCACCAGTGCTGTGTTCTCACCAGTGCTGCAGGTAGGTACTGTACGATGCAGCTTCACACATCCCCATGTCTCCTCCAGTGCATCAGACAGGTACTGTACAATGTAGCCTCATACATCCCCATGTTCCTACCAGTTGCTGGTTCCCAACAGTGCTGCAGGCAGGAACTGTACGATGCAGCCTCCACATCCCAATATCCCCACCAGTGTGGCAGGCAGGTACTGCACAATGCAGCCTCGTACATCCCCATGCCCCCACCAGTGTGGCAGGCCGTACTGTACAATGCAGCTTAATACATCCCCAATGTTCCCACCAGTGCTGCAGGTAGGTATTGTACAAACCAGCCTAATATATCCCCATGTTACCATCAGTGCTGCAGGCAGGAACTGTACAATGCAGCCTCATACATCTCCATCTTCCCTCCAGTGCTGCAGGCAGGTACTGTACAATGCAGACTCATATATCCCCAAGTTCCCACCAGTGATGCAGGCAGGTATTCTAAGATGCATCCTCATATATCCCCATGTCCCCACCAGTGCGACAGGCAGGTACTGTACAATGCAGATTCATACATCCCCATGTTCCCACCAGTACTGCAGGCAGGTACTGTACGATGCAATCTCATGCATCCCCATATCCCCACCACTGTGGCAGACAGGTACTGTACAATACAGCCTCATACATCCCCATATGCCCACCAGTGCAGCAGGTGGATACTGTACAATGTAGCCTAATACATCATCAATGTTCCCACCAGTGCTGCAGGCAGGTACTGTATGATACAGCCTCATACATCTCCATGTTCCCAACAGTGCTGCAGGCAGGTATTGTACAATGTAGCCTCATACATTCCCATGTTCCCACCAGTGATGCAGGCAGGTACTGTATAATGCAGCCTCATACATCCCCATGTCCCCACCAGTGTGGCAGGCAGGTACTGTACAATGCAACCTCATACATCCCAATGTCCCCACCAGTGCTGAGTTCCCACCAGTGCTGCAGGCAGGTACTGTACAATGCAGCCTCATACATCTCCATGTTCCCACCCATGCTACAGGCAGGTATTGTACAATGCAGCCTCATACCTCCACATGTTCCCACCAGTGCTGCAGGCAGGCACTGTAGAATACAGCCTCATACATCTCCATGTTCCCACCCGTGCTGCAGGCAGGTACTGTACGATGCAGCCTCACACATCCCCATGTTCCCACCAGTGCTGCAGGCAGGCACTGTACAATGTAGCCTCATACATCCCTATGCTCTCACCAGTGCTGTGTTCCCACCAGTGCTTCAAGCAGGTACTGTACGATACAGCCTCATACATCTCCATGTTCCCAACAGTGCTGCAGGCAGGTACTGTAAAATGCAGCCTCATACATCCCCATGTTCCCACCAGTGCTGAATTCCCATCAATACTGCAGGCAGTTACTGTACAATGCAGCCTCACACATCCCCATATCTCCACCAGTGTGTCAAGCAGGTACTGTACAATGCAGCCTCATACATCCCCATGTTACCACCAGTGCTGAGTTCTCAACAGTGCTGCAGGCAGGTACTGTACCATGCAGACTCACACATCCCAATGTTCCCACCAGTGCTGCAGGAAGGAACTGTACAATGTAGCCTTGTACATCTCTATGCTCCCCAGTGCTGTGTTCTCACCAGTGCTGCAGGCAGATACTGTACGATGCAGCTTCACACATCCCCATGTCTCCTCCAGTGCATCAGACAGGTACTGTACAATGTAGCCTCATATATCCCCATGTTCCTACCAGTGCTGAGTTCTCGACAGTGCTGCAGGCAGGAACTGTACAATGCAGCCTCATACATCCCCATGTCCCCACCAGTGTGGCAGGCAGGCACTGTACAATGCAGCTTAATACATCCCCAATGTTCCCACCAGTGCTGCAGGCAGGTATTGAATGATACAGCCTCATATATTTCCATGTTCCCACCAGTGCTGTAGGTAGGTATTGTACAAACCAGCCTAATATATCCCCATGTTCCCACCAGTGCTGCAGGCAGGAACTGTACAATGCAGCCTCATACATCTCCATCTTCCCTCTAGTGCTGCAGGCAGGTACTGTACAATGCAGACTCATATCCCCAAGTTCCCACCATTGATGCAGGCAGGTATTCTATGATGCAGCCTCATATATTCCCAGGTCCCCACCAGTGCGACAGGCAGGTACTGTACAATGCAGCTTCATACATCCCCATGTTCCCACCAGTACTGCAGGCAGGTACTGCAGATGCAATCTCATGCATCCCCATATCCCCACCACTGTGGCAGGCGGTACTGTACAATGCAGCCTCACATCCCCATGTGCCCACCAGTGCAGCAGGTGGATACTGTACAATGCAGCCTAATACATCATCAATGTTCCCACCAGTGCTGCAGGCAGGTACTGTATGATACAGCCTCATACATCTCCATGTTCCCAACAGTGCTGCAGGCAGGTATTGTACAAATGTAGCCCCATACATTCCCATGTTCCCACCAGTGATGCAGGCAGGTACTGTAAAATGCAGCCTCATACATCCCCATGTCCCCACCAGTGTGGCAGGCAGGTACTGTACAATGCAGCCTCATACATCCCAGTGTCTCCACCAGTGCTGAGTTCCCACCAGTGCTGCAGGCAGGTACTGTCACGATGCAGCCTCATACATCTCCATGTTCCCACCAGTGCTACAGGCAGGTATTGTATGATGCAGTCTCATACATCTCCGGAACATTGATGATGTATTAGGCTACATTGTACAGTATCCACCTGCTGCACTGGTGGGCATATGGGGATGTATGAGGCTGTATTGTACAGTACCTGTCTGCCACAGTGGTGGGGATATGGGGATGCATGAGATTGCATCGTACAGTACCTGCCTGCAGTACTGGTGGGAACATGGGGATGTATGAATCTGCATTGTACAGTACCTGCCTGTCGCACTGGTGGGGACATGGGGATATATGAGGATGCATCTTAGAATACCTGCCTGCATCACTGGTGGGAACTTGGGGATATATGAGTCTGCATTGTACAGTACCTGCCTGCAGCACTGGAGGGAAGATGGAGATGTATGAGGCTGCATTGTACAGTTCCTGCCTGCAGCACTGATGGTAACATGGGGATATATTAGGCTGGTTTGTACAATACCTACCTGCAGCACTGGTGGGAACATTGGGGATGTATTAAGCTGCATTGTACAGTACGGCCTGCCACACTGGTGGGGGCATGGGGATGTACGAGGCTGCATTGCAGGCTACTGCCTGCCACACTGGTGGGGATATTGGGATGTATGAGGCTGCATCGTACAGTTCCTGCCTGCAGCACTGTTGGGAACTCAGCACTGGTAGGAACATGGGGATGTATGAGGCTACATTGTACAGTACCTGTCTGATGCACTGGAGGAGACATGGGGATGTGTGAAGCTGCATCGTACAGTACCTGCCTGCAGCACTGGTGAGAACACAGCACTGGTGGGAGCATAGGGATGTACACGGCTGCATTGCACAGTTCCTGCCTGCAGCACTGGTGGGAACATTGGGATGTGTGAGTCTGCATGGTACAGTACCTGCCTGCAGCACTGGTGGAAATATGGGGATGTGTGAGGCTGCATCGTGCAGTACCTGCCTGCAGTATTGATGGGTTCAGCACTGGTGGGGACATGAGGATGTATGAGGCTGCATTGTACAGTACCTGCCTGCAGCACTTTTGGGAACATGGAGATGTATGAGGCTGTATCGCACAGTACCTCCTTGAAGCACTGGTGGGAACACAGCACTGGTGGGAGCATAGGGATGTGAGGCTACATTGTACAGTTCCTGCCTGCAGCACTGGTGGGAACATGGGGATGTGTGAGGCTGCATCGTACAGTACCTGCCTGCAGCACGGGTGGGAACATGGAGATGTATGAGGCTGTATTCTACAGTGCCTGCCTGCAGCACTGGTGGGAACATGGAGATGTATGAGGCTGCATTGTACAATTCCTGCCTGCAGCAGAGGTGGGAACATGGGCATGTATGAGGCTGAATTGTACAACACCTGCCTGCAGCACTGGTGGGAGCATGTGGAGGTTTGAGGCTGCATTGTACAATACCTTCCTGTAGCATGGGTGGGAACATGGAGATGTATGAGGCTGCATCGTACAGTACCTGCCCGCACTGGTGGGACATGGGGATGTATGAGCCTGCATTGTACAGTACCTTCCTGCAGCACTGGTGGGAACTCAGCACTGGGGGACATAGGGATGTATGAGGCTGCATTGACAGTACCTGCCTGCAGCACTGGTGGGAACTCAGCACTGGTGGGGACATTGGGATGTATGAGGCTGCATTGTACAGTACCTGCCTGCCACACTGGTGGGGACATGGGAATGTATGAGGCTGCATTGTACAGTACCTGCCTGCATCACTGGTGGGAACATGGGAATGTATGAGGCTACATTGTACAATACCTGCCTGCAGCACTGCTGGGAACATGGAGATGTATGAGGCTGTATCATACAGTACCTGCCTGCAGCACTGGTGGGAACATTGATGATGTATTAGGCTGCATTGTACAGTATCCACCTGCTGCACTGGTGGGCACATGGGGATGTATGAGGCTGCATTGTACAGTACCTGTCTGCCACAGTGGTGGGGATATGGGGATGCATGAGATTGCATCGTACAGTACCTGCCTGCAGTACTGGTGGGAACATGGGGATGTATGAAGCTGCATTGTACAGTACCTGCCTGTCGCACTGGTGGGGACATGGGGATATAGAGGCTGCATCTAGAATACCTGCCTGCATCACTGGTGGGAACTTGGGGATATATGAGTCTGCATTGTACAGTACGCCTGCAGCACTGGAGGGAAGATGGAGATGTATGAGGCTGCATTGTACAGTTCCTGCCTGCAGCAGTGGTGGGAACATGGGGATATATGAGGCTGGTTTGTACAATACCTACCTACAGCACTGGTGGGAACATGGAAATATATGAGGCTGTATCATTCAGTACCTGCCTGCAGCACTGGTGGGAACATTGGGGATGTATTAAGCTGCATTGTACAGTACCTGCCTGCCACACTGGTGGGGACATGGGGATGTATGAGGCTGCATCGTACAGTTCCTGCCTGCAGCACTGTTGGAACTCAGCACTGGTAGGAACATGGGGATGTATGAGGCTACATTGTACAGTACCTGTCTGATGCACTGGAGGAGACATGGGGATGTGTGAGCTGCATCGTACAGTACCTGCCTGCAGCACTGGTGAGAACACAGCACTGGTGGGAGCATAGGGATGTACAAGGCTACATTGTACAGTTCCTGCCTGCAGCACTGGTGGGAACATTGGGATGTGTGAGTCTGCATGGTACAGTACTGCCTGCAGCACTGTTGAGAACTCAGCACTGGTGGTAACATGGGGATGTATGAGGCTGCATTGTAGAGTACCTGCTTGTCACACTGGTGGAGATATGGGGATGTGTAAGGCTGCATTGTACAGTACCTGCCTGCAGCACTATTGGGAACATGGAGATGTATGAGGCTGTATCATACAGTACCTGCTTGAAGCATTGGTGGGAACACAGCACTGGTGGGAGCATAGGGATGTACGAGGCTACATTGTTCAGTGCCTGCCTGCAGCACTGGTGGGAACATGGGGATGTGTGAGGCTGCATCGTACAATACCTGCGTGCAGCACGGGTGAGAACATGGAGATATATGAGGCTGTATTCTACAGTGCCTGCCTGCAGCACTGGTGGGAACATGGAGAGGTATGAGTCTGCATTGTATAATACCTGCCAGTAGCACTGGTGGGAACATGGGATGTATGAGGCTGCATTGTACAGTACCTGCCTGCAGCTCTGGTTGGAGCATTGGGGATGTCATGAGGCTGAATTGTACAGTACTTTCCTGCCGCACTGGTGGGGACATGGGGATGTATGAGGCTGCATTGTACAGTACCTGCCTGCAGCACTGGTGGGAACTCAGCACTGGTGGGAGATTGGGATTTATGAGGCTACATTGTACAGTACCTGCCTGCAGCACTGGTGGGAACTCAGCACTGGTGGGAACATGGGGATGTATGAAACTGCATTGTACAGTACCTGCCACGCACTGGTGGGGACATGGGGATGTATGAGGCTGCATCATACAGAATTGCAGCACTGTTGGAGAACTCAGCACTGGTGGGAACATGGGGATGTATGAAACTGCATTGTACAGCACCTGCCTGCCTCACTGTGGGGACATGGGATGTATGAGGCTGCATGGTACAGTACCACCTGCAGCACTGGTGGGGACATGGGGCGTAGAAGGCTGGCTCATACAGTACCTGTATGCAGCACTGGTGGGAACATGGGGGTGTAGGAGGCTGCATCATACAATACCTGCCTGTAGCACTGGTGGGAATATGGAGATGTATGAGGCTGCATCGTACAGTTCCTGCCTGTAGCACTGGTTGGAACATTGGAGATGTACGAGGCTGCATTGTACAGTACTTTCCTACCGCACTGGTGGGAACATGGGGATGTATGAGGCTGCATTGTGCAGTACCTTCCTGCAGCACTGGTGGGAACTCAGCACTGGTGGGGACATTGGGATTTATGAGGCTGCATTGTACAGTTCCTGCCTGCCACACTGGTGGGGACATGGGGATGTATGAGGCTGCATTGTACAGTACCTGCCTGCATCACTGGTGGAAATATGGGAATGTATGAGGCTGCATTGTACAATACCTGCCTGCAGCCCTGTTGGGAGCATGGAGATGTATGAGGCTGTATCATACAGTACCTGCCTGCAGCAGCTGTGGGAACATTGATGATGTATTAGGCTGCATTGTACAGTATCCGCCTGCTGCACTGGTGGGGACATGAGGATGTATGAAGCTGCATTGTACAGTACCTGCCTGCCACAGTGGTGGGATATGGGGATGCATGAGATTGCATCGTGCAGAACCTGCCTGCAGTACTGGTGGGAACATGGGGATGTATGAAGCTGGATTGTACAGTACCTGCCTGTCGCACTAGTTGGGACATGGGGATATATGAGACTGCATCATAGAATACCTGCCTGCATCACTGGTGGAAAATTGGGGATATATGAGTCTGCATTGTACAGTGCCTGCCTGCAGCACTGGAGGGAAGATGGAGATGTATGAGGCTGCATTGTACAGTTCCTGCCTGCAGCACTGGTGGGAATATGGGGATATATGAATTTGGTTTGTACAATACCTACCTACAGCACTGGTGGGAACATGGAAATATATGAGGCTGTATCATTCAGTACCTGCCTGCCACACTGGTGGGGGCATGGGGATGTACGAGGCTGTATTGTACAGTACCTGCCTGCCACAGTGGTGGAGACATGGGGATGTATGAGGCTGCATCGTACAGTTCCTGCCTGCAGCACTGTTGGGAAGTCAGCACTGGTGGAACATGGGGATGTATGAGGCTACATTGTACAGTTTCTGTCTGATGCACTGGAGGAGACATGGGGATGTGTGAAGCTGCATCGTGCACAGTACCTGCCTGTAGCACTGTTGAGAACTCAGCACTGGTGGTAACCTGGGGATGTATGAGGCTGCATTGTACAGTACCTGATTGACACACTGGTGGAGATATGGGGATGTGTAAGGCTGCATTGTACAGTACCTGCCTGCAGTATTGATGGGAATTCAGCACTGGTGGGAAGATGGGGATGTATGAGGCTGCATTTTACAGTACCTGCCTGCAACACTGTTGGGAACATGGAGATGTATGAGGTTGTATCGTACAGTACCTGCTTGAAGCACTGGTGGGAGCATAGGGATGTACGAGGCTACATTGTACAGTGCCGGCCTGCAGCACTGGTGGGAACATGGGGATGTGTGAGGCTGCATCGTACAGTACCTGCCTGCAGCACGGGTGGGAACATGGAGATGTATGAGGCTGTATTCTACAGTGCCTGCCTGCAGCACTGGTGGGAACATGGAGATGTATGAGGCTGCATTGTACAATTCCTGCCTGCAGCAGAGGTGGGAACATGGGCATGTATGAGGCTGAATTGTACAATACCTGCCTGCAGCACTGGTGGGAGCATGTGGAGGTTTGAGGCTGCATTGTACAATACCTTCCTGTAGCATGGGTGGGAACATGGAGATGTATGAGGCTGCATCGTACAGTACCTGCCTACAGCACTGATTGGAATATTGGGGATGTACGAGGCTGCATTGTACAGTACTTTCCTGCTGCACTGGTGGGGACATGGGGATGTATGAACCTGCATTATACATTACCTGCCTGCAGCACTGGTGGGAACTCAGCACTGGTGGGGACATGGGGATGTATGAGGCTGCATTGTACGGTACCTGCCTGCAGCACTGGTGGGAACTCAGCACTGGTGGGGAGATAGGGATGTATGAGGCTGCATTGTACAGTACCTGCCTGCAACACTGGTGGGAACATGGGGATTTATAAAACTGCATTGTACAGTACCTGCCTACCGCACTGGTGGGGACATAGGGATACATGAGGCTGCATCATACAGTACTTGTTTGCAGCACTGTTGAGAACTCAGCACTGGTGGGAACATGGGGATGTATGAAACTGCATTGTACAGTCCCTGCCTGCATCACTGGTGGGAATTCAGCACTGGTGAGGACATTGGGATGTATGAGGCTGCATTGTACAGTACCTGCCTGCCACACTGGTGGGGACATGGAGATGTATGAGGCTGCATTGTACAGTACCTGACTGCATCACTGGTGGGAACATGGGAATGTATGAGGCTGCATTGTACATACCTGCCTGCAGCACTGTTGGGAACATGGAAATATATGAGGCTGTATCATACAGTACCTGCCTGCAGCAGCTGTGGGAACATTGATGATGTATTAGGCTGCATTGTACAGTATCCGCCTGCTGCACTAGGGGGACATGAGGATGTATGAGGCTGCATTGTACAGTACCTGCCTGCCACAGTGGTGGGGATTTGGGGATGCATGAGATTGCATCATACAGTAGCTGCCTGCAGTACTGGTGGGAACATGGGGATGTATGAAGCTGGATTGTACAGTACCTGCCTGTTGCACTGGTGGGGACATGGAGATATATGAGGCTGCATCGTAGAATACCTGCCTGCATCACTGGTGGGAACTTGGGGATATATGAATCTGCATTGTACAGTACCTTCCTGCAGCACTGGTAGGAACTCAGCACTGGGGGGGACAAGGGGATGTGTGAGGCTGCATTGTACAGTACCTGCCTGCCACACTGGTGGGGACTCAGCACTGGTGAGGTCATTGGGATGTAGGAGGCTACATTGTACAGTACCTGCCTGCCACACTGGTTGGGACATGGGGATATATGAGGCTGCTTTGTACAGTACCTGCCTGCATCACTGGTCGGAACATGGGAATGTATGAGGCTGCATTGTACAATACCTGCCTGCAGCACTGTTGGGAACATGGAGATGTTTGAGGCTGTGTCATACAGTACCTACCTGCAGCACTGGTGGGAACATTGATGATGTATTAGGCTGCATTGTACAGTGTCCGCCTGCTGCACTAGTGGGGACATGAGGATGTATGAGGCTGCATTGTACAGTACCTGCCTGCCACAGTGGTGGGGATTTGGGGATGCATGAGATTGCATCATACAGTAGCTGCCTGCAGTACTGGTGGGAACATGGGGATGTATGAAGCTGGATTATACAGTACCTGCCTGTTGCACTGGTGTGGACATCGGGATTTATGAGGCTGCATCGTAGAATATCTGCCTGCATCACTGGTGGGAACCTAGGAATATATGAGTCTGCATTGTACAGTGCCTGCCTGCAGCACAGGAGGGAAGATGGAGATGCATGAGGCTGCATTGTACAGTTCCTGCAGCACTGGTTTGAACATTGGAATATATGAGGCTGGTTTGTACAATACCTACCTACAGCACTGGTGGGAACATGGAAATATATGATGCTGTATCATTCAGTACCTGCCTGCAGCACTGGTGAGAACATTGGGGATGTATTAAGCTGCATTGTTCATTACCTGCCTGCCACACTGGTGGGGACATGGGGATATATGATGCTGCATCGTACAGTTCCTGCCTGCAGCACTGGTGGGAACTCAGCACTGGTGGGAACATGGGGATGTATGAGGCTACGTTGTACAGTACCTGTCTGATGCACTGGAGGAGACATGGGGATGTGTGAGGCTGCATCGTACAGTACCTGCCTGCAGCACTGGTGGGAACATAGCACTGGTGGGGGCATAGGGATGTACATGGCTACATTGTACAGTTCCTGCCTGCAGCACTGGTGGGAACATTGGGATGTGTGAGTCTGCATGGTACAGTACCTGCCTGCAGAACTGTTGAGAACTCAGCACTGGTGGTAACATGGGGATGTATGAGGCTGCATTGAACAGTACCTGCTTGACGCACTGGTGGTGACATAGGGATATATGAGGCTGTATTGTAGAATACCTGCCTGCATCACTGGTGGGAACTCGGGGATATATGAGTCTGCATTGTACAGTACCTGCCTGCAGCACTGGGGGAAGATGGGGATGTATGAGGCTGCATTGTACAGTTCCTCCCTGCAGCACTGGTGGGAACTTGGGGATATATGAGGCTGGTTTGTACAATACCTACCTAGAGCACTGGTGGAAACATGAAAATATATGAGGCTGTATCACCAGTACCCGCCTGCAGCACTGGTGGGGAACATTGGGATGTATTAAGCTGCTTTGTACAGTACCTGCCAGCCACACTGTTGGGGGCATGGGGACGTACAAGGCTGCATTGTACAGTACCTGCCTGATGCACTGGTGGAGACATGGGGATGTGTGAGGCTGCATCACACAGGTCCTGCCTGCAGCATTGATGGGAATTCAGCACTGGTGGGAACATCCAGATGTATGAGGCTGTATCATGCAGTACCTGCCTGCAGCACTGGTGGGAACATAACACTGGTGGGAGCATAGGGATGTATGAGGCTACATTGTACAGTTCCTGCCTGCAGCACTGGTGGGAACATTGGGATGTGTGAGTCTGCATTGCACAGCTCCTGCCTGCAGCACTGGTGGGAATACAGGGATATATGAGGCTGCATCGTACAGTACCTGCCTGCAGCAATGGTAGGAACATGGGGATGTATGAGGCTGCATTGTATGGGGATGTATAAGGCTGCATGATACAGTACCTGCTTGCAGCAATGGTGGGAACCTGGGGATCTAGGAGGCTGCATTGTACAGTACCTGCCTGCAGCACTGGTGGAAATCTGGGGATGTATGAGATTGTTCTGTACAGTACCTGCCTGCCGCACTGGTGGGAATATGGAGATGTATGATG
The DNA here is from genome assembly GCA_016271365.2 of Neoceratodus forsteri. Classification (NCBI taxonomy): domain Eukaryota; kingdom Metazoa; phylum Chordata; order Ceratodontiformes; family Ceratodontidae; genus Neoceratodus; species Neoceratodus forsteri. Next base: position 910,512,527 of record CM057453.1, read on the forward strand.
CTGCATCGTACAGTACCTGCCTGCAGCACTGATTGGGGCATAGGGATGTAAGAGGCTACATCGTACAGTACCCATCTGCAGCAGTGGTGGGAACATAGGGATGTAGGAGGCTGCATCGTACAGCACCTGACTGCAGCATCGATGGGAACATGCAGATGAAGAGGCTGCATCATACACTACCTGTCTGCAGCATTGTTGGGAAGATGGGGATGTAGGAGGATGCATCGTACAGTTCCTGGCTGCAGCATTGGTGGAACATGTGGATGTAGGGGCTGCATCGTAGTAGTACCTGACTGCAGCACTGGTGGTAACATGGCAATGTAGGAAGATGCATCTTACAGTACCTGTTTGCAGCAGTGGTAGGAACATGGGGATGTAGGAGGCTGCATTGTACAGTACATGCCTGCAGTACTTCTGGAAACATGGGGATGTATGTGGCTGCATCATACAGTACCTGCCTGCAGCACTGATGGGAACATGCGGATGTAGGAGGCTACATTGTAGAGTACCTGCCTGCAGCTCTCATGGAAACATGCGGATGTCGGAGGCTACATTGTAGAGTACCTGCCTGTAGCACTGGTGGGAACATGGAGATGTATTAGGTTGCATGGTACAGTGCCTACCTGCAGCACTATTGTGAATATAGGGATGCATGAGGCTGCATTGTATAGTACCTGCCTGCAGCACTGGTGGGAACTCAGCAGTGGTAGGAACATGGGGATGTATGAAACTGCATTGTACAGTACCTGCCTCCCGCACTGGTGGGGACATGGGGATGTATGAGGCTGCATCATACAGTACCTGTTTGCAGCACTGGTGGGAACTCAGCACTGGTGGGAACATGGGGATGTATGAAACTGCATTGTACAGTACCTGCCTGCCACACTGGTGGGGACATGGGGATGTATGAGGCTGCATTGTACAGTACCTGCCTGCATCACTGGTGGAAACCTGGGGATGTATGAGGCTGCTTTGTACAGTACCTGCCTGCAGCACTGATTGGGGCATGGGGATGTAAGAGGCTACATCATACAGTACCTGTCTGCAGCAGTGGTGGGAACATAGGGATGTAGGAGGCTGCATCGTACAGCACCTGACTGCAGCGTTGGTGGGAACATGCAGATGAAGAGGCTGCATCATACGCTACCTGTCTGCAGCATTGTTGGGAACATGGAGATGTAGGAGGATGCATCATACAGTTCCTGCCTGCAGCATTGGTGGGAACATGTGGATGTAGGGCGCTGCATCGTACAGTACCTGACTGCAGCACTGGTGGGAACATGGCAATGTAGGAGGATGCATCTTACAGTACCTGTTTGCAGCACTGGTAGGAACATGGGGATGTAGGAGGCTGCATCATACAGTACATGCCTGCAGTACTGCTGGGAACATGGGGATGTATGTGGCTGCATCATACAGTACCTGCCTGCAGCACTGATGGGAACATGCGGATGTAGGAGGCTACATTGTAGAGTACCTGCCTGCAGAACTGGTGGGAACATGGAGATGTATGAGGTTACATGGTACAGTGCCTGCCTGCAGCACTATTGGGAATATAGGGATGTATGAGGCTGTATTTTACAGTACTTGCCTGCAGCACTGGTGGGAAAATTGGGATTTACGAGGCTGCATTGCACAGTAGCTGCTAGCAGCACTGGTGGGAACATGGAGATGTATGAGACTGCATCATACAATACCTGCCTGTAGCACTGGTGGGAACATGGAGATGTATGAGGCTGCATCGTACAGTACCTGCCTGCAGCACTGGTGGGAACTCAGCACTGGTGGAGACACTGGGATGTATGAGGCTGCATTGTACAGTACCTGCCTGCCACACTGGTGGGGACATGGGGATGTATGAGGCTGCATTTTACAGTACCTGCCTGCATCACTGGTGGGAACATGGGAATGTATGGGGCTACATTGTACAATACCTGCCTGCAGCACTGTTGGGAACATGGAGATGTATGAGGCTGTATCATACAGTACCTGCCTGCAGCACTGGTGGGAACATTGATGATGTATTAGGCTGCATTGTACAGTATCCACCTGCTGCACTGGTGGGCACATGGGGATGTATGAGGCTGCATTGTACAGTACCTGCCTGCCACAGTGGTGGGGATATGGGGATGCATGAGATTGCATCGTACAGTACCTGCCTGCAGTACTGGTGGGAACATGGGGATGTATGAAGCTGCATTGTACAGTACCTGCCTGTCGCACTGGTGGGGACCTGGGAATATATGAGGCTGCATCATAGAATACCTGCCTGCATCAATGGTGGGAACTTGGGGATATATGAGTCTGCATTGTACAGTACCTGCCTGCAGCACTAGAGGGAAGATGGAGATGTATGAGGCTGCATTGTACAGTTCCTGCCTGCAGCACTGGTGGGAACATGGGGATATATTAGGCTGGTTTGTACAATACCTACCTACAGCACTGGTGGGAACATGGAAATATATGAGGCTGTATCATTCAATACCTGCCTGCAGCACTGGTGGGAACATTGGGGATGTATTAAGCTGCATTGTACAGTGCCTGCCTGCCACACTGGTGGGGACATGGGGATGTATGAGGTGCATTGTACAGTTCCTGCCTGCAGCACTGTCGAGAACTCAGCACTGGTAGGAACATGGGGATATATGAGGCTACATTGTACAGTACCTGTCTGATGCACTGGAGGAGACATGGGGATGTGTGAAGCTGCATCAGTACAGTATCTGCCTGCAGCACTGGTGAGAACACAGCACTGGTGGGAGCATAGGGATGTACAAGGCTACATTGTACAGTTCCTTCCTGCAGCACTGGTGGGAACATTGGGATGTGTGAGTCTGCATGGTACAGTACCTGCCTGCAGCACTGTTGAGAACTCAGCACTGGTGGTAACATGGGGATGTATGAGGCTGCATTGTACAGTACCTGCTTGACACACTGGTGGAGATATGGGGATGTGTGAGGCTGCATTGTACAGTAACTGCCTGCAGTATTGATGGGAATTCAGCACTGGTGGGAACATGGGGATGTATGAGGCTGCATTTTACAGTACCTGCCTGCAGCACTGTTGGGAACATGGAGATGTATGAGGCTGTATCGTACAGTACCTGCTTGAAGCACTGGTGGGAACACAGCACTGGTGAGAGCATAGGGATGTATGAGGGCTACATTGTACAGTGCCTGCCTGCAGCACTGGGTGGGAACATGGGGATGTGTGAGGCTGCATCGTACAGTACCTGCCTGCAGCACGGTGGGAACATGGAGATGTATGAGGCTGTATTCTACAGTGCCTGCCTGCAGCACTGGTGGGAACATGTGGAGGTATGAGGCTGCATTGTACAATACCTGCCTGTAGCATGGGTGGGAACATGGAGATGTATGAGGCTGCATTGCATAGTACTCCGCCTGCAGCACTGGTGGGAACTCAGCACTGGTGGGGACATTGGGATGTATGAGGTTGCATTGTACAGTACCTGCCTGCCACACTGGTGGGGACATGGGGATGTATGAGGCTGCATTATACAGTACCTGCCTGCATCACTGGTGGGAACATGGGAATGTATGAGGCTACATTGTACAATACCTGCCTGCAGCACTGTTGGGAACATGGAGATGTATGAGGCTGTATCATACAGTACCTGCCAGCACTGGTGGGAACATTGATGATGTATTAGGCTACATTGTACAGTATCCACCTGCTGCACTGGTGGGCATATGGGGATGTATGAGGCTGTATTGTACAGTACCTGTCTGCCACAGTGGTGGGGATATGGGGATGCATGAGATTGCATCGTACAGTACCTGCCTGCAGTACTGGTGGGAACATGGGGATGTATGAATCTGCATTGTACAGTACCTGCCTGTCGCACTGGTGGGGACATGGGGATATATGAGGATGCATCTTAGAATACCTGCCTGCATCACTGGTGGGAACTTGGGGATATATGAGTCTGCATTGTACAGTACCTGCCTGCAGCACTGGAGGGAAGATGGAGATGTATGAGGCTGCATTGTACAGTTCCTGCCTGCAGCACTGATGGTAACATGGGGATATATTAGGCTGGTTTGTACAATACCTACCTGCAGCACTGGTGGGAACATTGGGGATGTATTAAGCTGCATTGTACAGTACCGGCCTGCCACACTGGTGGGGGCATGGGGATGTACGAGGCTGCATTGTGCAGTACCTGCCTGCCACACTGGTGGGGATATTGGGATGTATGAGGCTGCATCGTACAGTTCCTGCCTGCAGCACTGTTGGGAACTCAGCACTGGTAGGAACATGGGGATGTATGAGGCTACATTGTACAGTACCTGTCTGATGCACTGGAGGAGACATGGGGATGTGTGAAGCTGCATCGTACAGTACCTGCCTGCAGCACTGGTGAGAACACAGCACTGGTGGGAGCATAGGGATGTACAAGGCTGCATTGCACAGTTCCTGCCTGCAGCACTGGTGGGAACATTGGGATGTGTGAGTCTGCATGGTACAGTACCTGCCTGCAGCACTGGTGGAAATATGGGGATGTGTGAGGCTGCATCGTACAGTACCTGCCTGCAGTATTGATGGGAATTCAGCACTGGTGGGGACATGAGGATGTATGAGGCTGCATTGTACAGTACCTGCCTGCAGCACTTTTGGGAACATGGAGATGTATGAGGCTGTATCGTACAGTACCTCCTTGAAGCACTGGTGGGAACACAGCACTGGTGGGAGCATAGGGATGTATGAGGCTACATTGTACAGTTCCTGCCTGCAGCACTGGTGGGAACATGGGGATGTGTGAGGCTGCATCGTACAGTACCTGCCTGCAGCACGGGTGGGAACATGGAGATGTATGAGGCTGTATTCTACAGTGCTTGCCTGCAGCACTGGTGGGAACATGGGGATGTATGAGGCTGCATTGTGCAATACCTGCCTGCAGCAGTGGTGGGAACATGGGCATGTATGAGGCTGCATTGTACAATACCTGCCTGCAGCACTGGTGGGAATATGTGGAGGTATGAGGCTGCATTGTACAATACCTTCCTGTAGCACTGGTGGGAACATGGAGATGTATGAGGCTGCATTGTACAGTACTTTCCTGCCGCACTGGTGGGGACATGGGGATGTATGAGCCTGCATTGTGCAGTACCTTCCTGCAGCACTGGTGGGAACTCAGCACTGGTGGGGACATAGGGATGTATGAGGCTGCATTGTACAGTACCTGCCTGCAGCACTGGTGGGAACTCAGCACTGGTGGGGACATTGGGAAGTATGAGGCTGCATTGTACAGTACCTGCCTGCCACACTGGTGGGGACATGGGAATGTATGAGGCTGCATTGTACAGTACCTGCCTGCATCACTGGTGGGAACATGGGAATGTATGAGGCTACATTGTACAATACCTGCCTGCAGCACTGCTGGGAACATGGAGATGTATGAGGCTGTATCATACCGTACCTGCCTGCAGCACTGGTGGGAACATTGATGATGTATTTGGCTGCATTGTACAGTATCCGCCTGCTGCACTGGTGGGCACATGGGGATGTATGAGGCTGCATTGTACAGTACCTGCCTGCCACAGTGGTGGGGATATGGCGATGCATGAGATTGCATCGTATAGTACCTGCCTGCAGTACTGGTGGGAACATGGGGATGTATGAAGCTGCATTGTACAGTACCTGCCTGTCACACTGGTGGGGATATGGGGATATATGAGGCTGCATCGTAGAATACCTGCCTGCATCACTGGTGGGAACTTGGGGATATATGAGTCTGCATTGCACAGTACCTGCCTGCAGCACTGGAGGGAAGATGGAGATGTATGAGGCTGCATTGTACAGTTCCTGCCTGCAGCAGTGGTGGGAACATGGGGATATATGAGGCTGGTTTGTACAATACCTACCTACAGCACTGGTGGGAACAGGAAATATATGAGGCTGTATCATTCAGTACCTGCCTGCAGCACTGGTGGGAACATTGGGGATGTATTAAGCTGCATTGTACAGTACCTGCCTGCCACACTGGTGGGGACATGGGGATGTATGAGGGCTGCATCGTACAGTTCCTGCCTGCAGCACTGTTGGGAACTGAGCCCTGGTTGGAACATGGGGATGTATGAGGCTGCATTGTACATTACCTGTCTGATGCACTGGAAGAGACATGGGGATGTGTGAAGCTGCATCATACAGAACCTGCCTGCAGCACTGGTGAGAACACAGCACTGGTGGGAGCATAGGGATGTACAAGGCTACATTGTACAGTTCCTGCCTGCAGCACTGGTGGGAACATTGGGATGTGTGAGTCTGCATGGTACAGTACCTGCCTGCAGCACTGTTGAGAACTCAGCACTGGTGGTAACATGGGGATGTATGAGGCTGCATTGTAGAGTACCTGCTTGACACACTGGTGGAGACATGGGGATGTGTAAGGCTGCATTGTACAGTACCTGCCTGCAGCACTATTGGGAACATGGAGATGTATGAGGCTGTATCATACAGTACCTGCTTGAAGCACTGGTGGGAACACAGCACTGGTGGGAGCATAGGGATGTGCAGAGCTACATTGTACAGTGCCTGCCTGCAGCACTGGTGGGAACATGGGGATGTGTGAGGCTGCATCGTACAATACCTGCGTGCAGCACGGGTGAGAACATGGAGATATATGAGGCTGTATTCTACAGTGCCTGCCTGCAGCACTGGTGGGAACATGTGGAGGTATGAGTCTGCATTGTATAATACCTGCCAGTAGCACTGGTGGGAACATGGAGATGTATGAGGCTGCATCGTACAGTACCTGCCTGCAGCTCTGGTTGGAGCATTGGGGATGTACGAGGCTGAATTGTACAGTACTTTCCTGCCGCACTGGTGGGGACATGGGGATGTATGAGGCTGCATTGTACAGTACCTGCCTGCAGCACTGGTGGGAACTCAGCACTGGTGGGGAGATTGGGATTTATGAGGCTGCATTGTACAGTACCTGCCTGCAGCACTGGTGGGCTCAGCACTGGGGAATATGGGGATGTGTGAGGCTGCATCTACAGTACCTGCCTGCAGTACTGTTGAGAACTCAGCACTGGTGGGAACATGGGGATGTATGAAACTGCATTGTACAGTACCTGCCTGCCTCACTGGTGGGGACATGGGGATGTATGAGGCTGCATGGTACAGTACCTACCTGCAGCACTGGTGGGGACATGGGGCGTTGAAGGCTGCCTCATACAGTACCTGTATGCAGCACTGGTGGGAACATGGGGGTGTAGGAGGCTGCATCATACAATACCTGCCTGTAGCACTGGTGGGAATATGGAGATGTATGAGGCTGCATCGTACAGTTCCTGCCTGTAGCACTGGTTGGAACATGGAGATGTCACGAGGGCTGCATTGTACAGTACTTTCCTACCGCACTGGTGGGAACATGGGGATGTATGAGGCTGCATTGTGCAGTACCTTCCTGCAGCACTGGTGGGAACTCAGCACTGGTGGGGACATTGGGATTTATGAGGCTGCATTGTACAGTTCCTGCCTGCCACACTGGTGGGGACATGGGGATGTATGAGGCTGCATTGTACAGTACCTGCCTGCATCACTGGTGGAAATATGGGAATGTATGAGGCTGCATTGTACAATACCTGCCTGCAGCCCTGTTGGGAGCATGGAGATGTATGAGGCTGTATCATACAGTACCTGCCTGCAGCAGCTGTGGGAACATTGATGATGTATTAGGCTGCATTGTACAGTATCCGCCTGCTGCACTGGTGGGGACATGAGGATGTATGAAGCTGCATTGTACAGTACCTGCCTGCCACAGTGGTGGGGATATGGGGATGCATGAGATTGCATCGTACAGAACCTGCCTGCAGTACTGGTGGGAACATGGGGATGTATGAAGCTGGATTGTACAGTACCTGCCTGTCGCACTAGTTGGGACATGGGGATATATGAGACTGCATCATAGAATACCTGCCTGCATCACTGGTGGAAAATTGGGGATATATGAGTCTGCATTGTACAGTGCCTGCCTGCAGCACTGGAGGAAGATGGAGATGTATGAGGCTGCATTGTACAGTTCCTGCCTGCAGCACTGGTGGGTGAATATGGGGATATATGAATTTGGTTTGTACAATACCTACCTACAGCACTGGTGGGAACATGGAAATATATGAGGCTGTATCATTCAATACCTGCCTGCAGCACTGGTGGGAACATTGGGGATGTATTAAGCTGCATTGTACAGTACCTGCCTGCCACACTGGTGGGGACATGGGGATGTATGAGGCTGCATTGTACAGTTCCTGCCTGCAGCACTGTTGGGAAGTCAGCACTGGTAGGAACATGGGATGTATGAGGCTACATTGTACAGTTTCTGTCTGATGCACTGGAGGAGACATGGGATGTGTGAAGCTGCATCGTACAGTATCCTGCCTGCAGCACTGTTGAGAACTCAGCACTGGTGGTAACCTGGGGATGTATGAGGCTGCATTGTACAGTACCTGATTGACACACTGGTGGAGATATGGGGATGTGTAAGGCTGCATTGTACAGTACCTGCCTGCAGTATTGATGGGAATTCAGCACTGGTGGGAACATGGGATGTATGAGGCTGCATTTTACAGTACCTGCCTGCAACACTGTTGGAACATGGAGATGTATGAGGTTGTATCGTACAGTACCTGCTTGAAGCACTGGTGGGAGCATAGGGATGTACGGGGCTACATTGTACAGTGCCCGGCCTGCAGCACTGGTGGGAACATGGGGATGTGTGAGGCTGCATCGTGCAGTACCTGCCTGCAGCACGGGTGGGAACATGGAGATGTATGAGGCTGTATTCTACAGTGCCTGCCTGCAGCACTGGTGGGAACATGGAGATGTATGGGGGCTGCATTGTACAATTCCTGCCTGCAGCAGAGGTGGGAACATGGGCATGTATGAGGCTGAATTGTACAATACCTGCCTGCAGCACTGGTGGGAGCATGTGGAGGTTTGAGGCTGCATTGTACAATACCTTCCTGTAGCATGGGTGGGAACATGGAGATGTATGAGGCTGCATCGTACAGTACCTGCCTACAGCACTGATTGGAATATTGGGGATGCGAGGCTGCATTGTACAGTACTTTCCTGCTGCACTGGTGGGGACATGGGGATGTATGAACCTGCATTATACATTACCTGCCTGCAGCACTGGTGGGAACTCAGCACTGGTGGGGACATGGGGATGTATGAGGCTGCATTGTACGGTACCTGCCTGCAGCACTGGTGGGAACTCAGCACTGGTGGGGAGATAGGGATGTATGAGGCTGCATTGTACAGTACCTGCCTGCAACACTGGTGGGAACATGGGGATTTATAAAACTGCATTGTACAGTACCTGCCTACCGGACTGGTGGGGACATAGGGATACATGAGGCTGCATCATACAGTACTTGTTTGCAGCACTGTTGAGAACTCAGCACTGGTGGGAACATGGGGATGTATGAAACTGCATTGTACAGTCCCTGCCTGCATCACTGGTGGGAATTCAGCACTGGTGAGGACATTGGGATGTATGAGGCTGCATTGTACAGTACCTGCCTGCCACACTGGTGGGGACATGGAGATGTATGAGGCTGCATTGTACAGTACCTGACTGCATCACTGGTGGGAACATGGGAATGTATGGCTGCATTGTACAATACCTGCCTGCAGCACTGTTGGGAACATGGAACATATGAAGGCTGTATCATACAGTACCTGCCTGCAGCAGCTGTGGAACATTGATGATGTATTAGGCTGCATTGTACAGTATCCGCCTGCTGCACTAGGGGACATGAGGATGTATGAGGCTGCATTGTACAGTACCTGCCTGCCACAGTGGTGGTGGGGATTTGGGGATGCATGAGATTGCATCATACAGTAGCTGCCTGCAGTACTGGTGGGAACATGGGGATGTATGAAGCTGGATTATACAGTACCTGCCTGTTGCACTGGTGGGGACATGGAGATATATGAGGCTGCATCGTAGAATACCTGCCTGCATCACTGGTGGGAACTTGGGGATATATGAATCTGCATTGTACAGTACCTTCCTGCAGCACTGGTAGGAACTCAGCACTGGGGGGGACAAGGGGATGTGTGAGGCTGCATTGTACAGTACCTGCCTGCCACACTGGTGGGGACTCAGCACTGGTGAGGTCATTGGGATGTATGAGGCTGCATTGTACAGTACCTGCCTGCCACACTGGTTGGGACATGGGGATATATGAGGCTGCTTTGTACAGTACCTGCCTGCATCACTGGTCGGAACATGGGAATGTATGAGGCTGCATTGTACAATACCTGCCTGCAGCACTGTTGGGAACATGGAGATGTTTGAGGCTGTGTCATACAGTACCTACCTGCAGCACTGGTGGAAACATTGATGATGTATTAGGCTGCATTGTACAGTGTCCGCCTGCTGCACTAGTGGGGACATGAGGATGTATGAGGCTGCATTGTACAGTACCTGCCTGCCACAGTGGTGGGGATTTGGGGATGCATGAGATTGCATCATACAGTAGCTGCCTGCAGTACTGGTGGGAACATGGGGATGTATGAAGCTGGATTATACAGTACCTGCCTGTTGCACTGGTGTGGACATCGGGATTTATGAGGCTGCATCGTAGAATATCTGCCTGCATCACTGGTGGGAACCTAGGAATATATGAGTCTGCATTGTACAGTGCCTGCCTGCAGCACAGGAGGGAAGATGGAGATGCATGAGGCTGCATTGTACAGTTCCTGCCTGCAGCACTGGTTTGAACATTGGAATATATGAGGCTGGTTTGTACAATACCTACCTACAGCACTGGTGGGAACATGGAAATATATGATGCTGTATCATTCAGTACCTGCCTGCAGCACTGGTGAGAACATTGGGGATGTATTAAGCTGCATTGTTCATTACCTGCCTGCCACACTGGTGGGGACATGGGGATATATGATGCTGCATCGTACAGTTCCTGCCTGCAGCACTGGTGGGAACTCAGCACTGGTGGGAACATGGGGATGTATGAGGCTACATTGTACAGTACCTGTCTGATGCACTGGAGGAGACATGGGGATGTGTGAGGCTGCATGGTACAGTACCTGCCTGCAGAACTGTTGAGAACTCAGCACTGGTGGTAACATGGGGATGTATGAGGCTGCATTGAACAGTACCTGCTTGACGCACTGGTGGTGACATAGGGATATATGAGGCTGTATTGTAGAATACCTGCCTGCATCACTGGTGGGAACTCGGGGATATATGAGTCTGCATTGTACAGTACCTGCCTGCAGCACTGGGGGAAGATGGGGATGTATGAGGCTGCATTGTACAGTTCCTCCCTGCAGCACTGGTGGGAACTTGGGGATATATGAGGCTGGTTTGTACAATACCTACCTAGAGCACTGGTGGAAACATGAAAATATATGAGGCTGTATCACTCAGTACCTGCCTGCAGCACTGGTGGGAACATTGGGGATGTATTAAGCTGCTTTGTACAGTACCTGCCAGCCACACTGTTGGGGGCATGGGGACGTACAAGGCTGCATTGTACAGTACCTGCCTGATGCACTGGTGGAGACATGGGGATGTGTGAGGCTGCATCACACAGGTCCTGCCTGCAGCATTGATGGGAATTCAGCACTGGTGGGAACATCCAGATGTATGAGGCTGTATCATGCAGTACCTGCCTGCAGCACTGGTGGGAACATAACACTGGTGGGAGCATAGGATGTAAGGAGGCCACATTGTACAGTTCCTGCCTGCAGCACTGGTGGGAACATTGGGATGTGTGAGTCTGCATTGCACAGCTCCTGCCTGCAGCACTGGTGGGAATACAGGGATATATGAGGCTGCATCGTACAGTACCTGCCTGCAGCAATGGTAGGAACATGGGGATGTATGAGGCTGCATTGTATGGGGATGTATAAGGCTGCATGATACAGTACCTGCTTGCAGCAATGGTGGGAACCTGGGGATCTAGGAGGCTGCATTGTACAGTACCTGCCTGCAGCACTGGTGGAAATCTGGGGGATGTATGAGATTGTTCTGTACAGTACCTGCCTGCCGCACTGGTGGGGAATATGGAGATGTATGATGCTGCATCGTACAGTACCTGCCTGCAGCACTGATTGGGGCATAGGGATGTAGAGGCTACATCGTACAGTACCCATCTGCAGCAGTGGGAAACATAGGGATGTAGGAGGCTGCATGCACAGCACCTGACTGCAGCATCGATGGGAACATGCAGATGAAGAGGCTGCATCATACACTACCTGTCTGCAGCATTGTTGGGAAGATGGGGATGTAGGAGGATGCATCGCATGGAGTTCCTGGCTGCAGCATTGGTGGGAACATGTGGATGTAGGGGGCTGCATCGTATAGTACCTGACTGCAGCACTGGTGGTAACATGGCAATGTAGGAAGATGCATCTTACAGTACCTGTTTGCAGCAGTGGTAGGAACATGGGGATGTAGGAGGCTGCATTGTACAGTACATGCCTGCAGTACTTCTGGAAACATGGGGATGTATGTGGCTGCATCATACAGTACCTGCCTGCAGCACTGATGGGAACATGCGGATGTAGGAGGCTACATTGTAGAGTACCTGCCTGCAGCTCTCATGGAAACATGCGGATGTCGGAGGCTACATTGTAGAGTACCTGCCTGTAGCACTGATGGGAACATGGAGATGTATTAGGTTGCATGGTACAGTGCCTACCTGCAGCACTATTGTGAATATAGGGATGCATGAGGCTGCATTGTATAGTACCTGCCTGCAGCACTGGTGGGAACTCAGCAGTGGTAGGAACATGGGGATGTGAAACTGCATTGTACAGTACATGCCTCCCGCACTGGTGGGGACATGGGGATGTATGAGGCTGCATCATACAGTACCTGTTTGCAGCACTGGTGGGAACTCAGCACTGGTGGGAACATGGGGATGTATGAAACTGCATTGTACAGTACCTGCCTGCCACACTGGTGGGGACATGGGGATGTATGAGGCTGCATTGTACAGTACCTGCCTGCATCACTGGTGGGAACATGGGAATGTATGAGGCTGCATTGTACAATACCTACCTGCAGCACTGTTGGGAACATCGAGATGTATGAGGCTGTATCATACAGTACCTGCCTGCAGCACTGGTGGGAACATTGATGATGTATTAGGCTGCATTGTACAGCATCCACCTGCTGCACTGGTGGGACATGGGGATGTATGAGGCTGCATTGTACAGTACCCGCCTGCCACAGTGGTGGGGATATGGGGATGCATGAGATTGCATCATACAGTACCTGCCTGCAGTACTGGTGGGAACATGGGGATGTATGAAGCTGCATTGTACAGTACCTGCCTATCTCACTGGTGGGGACATGGGAATATATGAGGCTGCATCGTGAGAATACCTGCCTGCATCACTGGTGGGAACTTGGGGATATAGGAGTCTGCATTGTACAGCACCTGCCTGCAGCACTGGAGGGAAGATGGAGATGTATGAGGCTGCATTGTGCAGTTCCTGCCTGCAGCACTGGTGGGAACATGGGGATATATGAGGCTGGTTTGTACAATACCTACCTACAGCAGTGGTGCGAACATGGAAATATATAAGGCTGTATCATTCTGTACCTGCCTGCAGCACTGGTGGGAACATTGGGGATGTATTAAGCTGCATTGTACAGTACCTGCCTGCTACACTGGTGGGGACATGGGGATGTACGAGGCTGCATTGTACAGTTCCTGCCTGCCACACTGGTGGGGACATGGGGATGTATGAGGCTGCATCGTACAGTTCCTGGCACTGGTGGGAACATGGGGATGTATGAGGCTATGTTGTACAGTACCTGTCTGTTGCACTGGAGGAGACTTGGGGATGTGTGAGGCTGCATCGTACAGTACCTGCCTGCAGCACTGGTGGGAACACAGCACTGGTGGGAGCATAGGGATGTACAAGGCTACATTGTACAGTTCCTGCCTGCAGCATTGGTGGGAACATTGTGATGTGTGAGTCTACATGGTACAGTACCTGCCTGCAGCACTGTTGAGAACTCAGCACTGGTGGTAACATGGGGATTTAAGAGGCTGCATTGTTCAGTACCTGCCTGATGCACTGGGTGAGACATGGGGATGTGTGAGGCTGCTTGTACAGTACCTGCCTGCAGTATTGATGGGAATTCAGCACTGGTGGGAACATGAGGATGTATGAGACTGCATCGTATAGTACCTGCCTGCAGCACTGGTGGGAACATGGAGAGGTATGAGGCTGTATCGTACAGTGCCTGACTGCAGCACTGGTGGGAGCATAGGGATGTACTGAGGGTTTCATTGTACAGTTCCTGCCTGCAGCAATGGTGGGAGCATTGGGATGTGTGAGTCTGTGGTACAGTACCTGCCTGCAGCACTGGTGGAAACTCAGCACTGGTGGTAACATGGGGATGTATGAAGCTGCATTGTACAGTACCTGCTTGACGGACTCGTGGAGATATGGGGATGTGTGAGTCTGCATCGTACAGTACCTGCCTGCAGTATTGATGGGAATTCAGCACTGGTGGGGACATGAGGATGTATGAGGCTGCATTGTACAGTACCTGCCTGCAGCACTGTTGGGAACATGGAGATGTATGAGGCTGTATGGTACAGTACCTGCTTGAAGCACTGGTGGGAACACAGCACTGGTGGGAGCATAGGGACGTGTAGAGGCTGCATCGTGCAGTGCCTGGCAGCACTGGTGGGAACATGGAGATGTATGAGGCTGTATTCTACTGTCGCCTGCCTGCAGCACTGGTGGGAACATGGGGATGTATGAGGCTGCATTGTACAATACCTGCCTGCAGCACTGGTGGGAACATGGGGATGTATGAGGCTGCATTGTAGAATACCTGCCTGCAATACTGGTGGGAACATGTAGATGTATGAGGCTGCATTGTACAGTACCTGCCTGTAGCACGGGTGGGAACATGGAGATGTATGAGGCTGCCTCATACAGTACCTGCCTGCAGCACTGGTTGGAACATTGGGGATGTATGAGGCTGCATTGTACAGTACTTTCCTGCTGCACTGGTGGGGACATGGGGATGTATTAGACTGCATTGTACAGTACCTGCCTGCAGCACTGGTGGGAACTCAGCACTAGTGGGGACATGGGGATGTATGAGGCTGCATTGTACATTACCTGCCTGTAGCACTGGCGGGAACTCAGCACTGGTGGAAACATGGGGATGTATGAAACTGCATTGTACAGCACCTGCCTCGCCGACTGGTGGGGACATGGGGATGTATGAGGCTGCATCATACAGTGCCTGTTTGCAGCACTGTTGGGAACTCAGCACTGGTGGGATCATGGGGATGTAGTAAACTGCATTGTACAGTACCTGCCTGCTACACTGGTGGGACATGGGGATGATGAGGCTGCATCATTACAGTCCCTGCCTGCATCACTGGTGGGAACATGGGATTGTATGAGGCTGCATTGTACAATACCTGCTTGCAGCTCTGTTGGGGAACATGGAGATGTATGAGGCTATATCATACAGTACCTGCCTGCTGCACTGGTGGGAACATAGATGATGTATTTGGCTGCATTGTATGCGGTATCCGCCTGCTGCACTGGTGGGGACATGGGGATGTATGGTGCTGCATTGTACAGTACCTGCCTGCCACAGTGGTGGGGATATGGGGATGCAGCAAGTTGCATCGTGCAATGCCATGCAGTACTGGATTGGAACATGGGGATGTGTGAGCTGCATTGTACAGTACCTGCCAGCCGCCTGGTGGGACATGGGGATGCATATGAGGCCTGTATCATACAGTACCTGCCTGCAGCACTGGTGGGAACGCTGCACTTGTGGGAGCATAGGGATGTTTGAGGCTACATTGTACAGTGCCTGCCTGCAGCACTGGTGGGAACATGGGGATGTATGAGGCAGCATCTTACAGTACCTACCTGCAGCACTGGTGGGAACATGGGGATATATGAGGCTGCATTGTACAATACCTGCCTGCAGCAGTGGTGAGAACATGTGGATGTGTGAGGCTGCATTGTACAATGCCTGCCTGTAGTACTGGTGGGAACATGTAGATGTATGAGGCTGCATTGTGCAGTACCTGCCTGCAGCACTGGTTGGAACATTGGGGATGTACGAGGCTGCATTGTACAGTACTTTCCTGCCGCACTGGTGGGGACATGGGGATGTATGAGGCTGCATTGTACAGTATGTGCCTGCAGCACTGGTGGGGACATGGGGATGTGTGAGGCTGCATTGTGCAGTACCTGCCTGCACTTTGGTGGGAACTCAGCACTGGTGGGGACATTTAGATGTATGAGGCTGCATTGTACAGTACCTGCCTGCAGCACTGGTGGGAACTCAGCACTGGTGGGAACATTGGGATGTATGAGGCTGCATTGTACAGTACCTGCCTGCAGCACTGGTGGGAACTCAGCACTGGTGGGAACATGGGGATGTATGAAACTGCATTGTACAGTACCTGCCTGCCGCACTGGTGGGGACATAGGGATGTATGAGGCTTCATAATACGGTACCTGTTTGCAGCACTGTTGGGAACTCAGCACTGGTGGGAACAGGGGGATGTATGAAACTGCATTGTACAGTACCTGCCTGCCACACTGGTGGGGACATGGGGATGTATGAGGCTGGATTGTATAGTACCTGCCTACCGCACTGCTGAGGTCATGGGGATGTATGAGGCTGCATTGTACAATCCTGCCTGTAGCACTGTTGGGAACATGGAGATGTATGAGGCTGTATCATACAGTACCTGCCTGCAGCACTGGTGGGATCATTGGGGATGTGTTAGGCTGCATTGTACAGTATCCGTCTGCCGCACTGGTGGGGACATGGGGATGTATGAGGCTGCATTGTACAGTACCTGCCTGCCACAATGGTGGGGATATGGGGATGCTTGAGATTGCATCGTACAGTACCTGCCTGCAGTACTGGTGGGAACATGGGGATGTATGAAGCTGCATTGTGCAATACCTGCCTGTTGCACTGGTGGGGAAATGGGGATATATGAGGCTGCACTCAGAATACCTACCTGCATCACTGGTCGGAACTTGGGGATATATGAGTCTGCATTGTACAGTACCTTCCTGCTGCACTGGGGAAGATGGGGATGTATGAGGCTGCATTGTGGCCAGTCCCTGCCTGCAGCTCTGGTGGGAACATGGGGAATAAGTGAGGCTGGTTTGTACAATACCTACCTACAGCACTGGTGGGAACATGGAAATTTATGAGGCTGTATCATTCAGTACCTGCCTGCAGCACTGGTGGGAACATTGGGGATGTGTTGCTGCATTGTAAGTGTCTGCCTGCCACTCTGGGGGACATGGGGATGTACGAGGCTGCATTGTGCAGTACCTGCCTGCCACACTGATGGGGACATGAGGATGTATGAGGCTGCATCGTACAGTTCCTGCCTGCAGCACGGTGGAAACTCAGCACTGGTGGGAACATGGGGATGTATGAGGCTACATTGTACAGTACCTGCCTGATGCACTGGTGGAGACATGGGGATGTGTGAGGCTGCATCGTACAGTACCTGCTTGCAGCATTGATATGAATTCAGCACTGGTGGGAACATGGGGATGTATGAGGCTGCATCGTACAGTACCTGCCTGCAGCACTGGTGGGAACATGGAGATGTATGAGGCTGTATCGTACAGTGCCTGACTGCAGCACTGGTGGGAGCATAGGGATGTACGAGGTTTCATTGTACAGTTCCTGCCTGCAGCAATGGTGGGAACATTGGGATGTGTGAGTCTGCATGGTACAGTACCTGCCTGCAGCACTGGTGGAAACTCAGCACTGGTGGTAACATGGGGATGTATGAAGCTGCATTGTACAGTACCTGCTTGACGCACTCCTGGAGATATGGGGATGTGTGAGGCTGCATCGTACAGTACCTGCCTGCAGTATTGATGGGAATTCAGCACTGGTGGGAACATGGGGATGTATGAGGTTGCATTGTACAGTACCTGACTGCAGCATTCCATCACTAGTGAACAAAGATGGATTCTGTCCTCAGCGCCACATGACTCGACCTTCCAAGTCAGGAAAAGGAGCAAGTCTCTTATAGTGCTTGAGTCTGGTGTGTTCAGCATGGAGCCGTCAAGAGCTGTATAGTTTGTATTTACAGTGAAGTTGTGTGCCAATGAGTGGCACATGCTCTAATAATAAGGGTAGTCAGGCTGGTTTAAATAGCATGACCCGGGCCTGCCCTTTAATTTTAATACCTCATTTAATTGTGCATAATTGGACAACTGGGTGCCTGGTCATTTAGTCTAACAGGTTTTTAATCTTGTTATAATTATGTAAGATTTATTTATTTAAGGTTCAATTTATAGGTAAATGTCTTCTTATTGCCAGTTCCATATATAAACTTGTAGGCCTCTTAAATTAATTTTATCTTTGTAATCAAGGCTGTAAGTAAGCAAGCAGTTTAATAATAATGAACACTAGTAAAAAATGGTTCTATCCTGTCACCATTGTATATTTCCCTTATCAAGAGACGTGTACAGTAGCCATTATCCCAGTCATGTATCCAATCCCACTTGCCTTGTAGGAACAAAAAGCTCTCAGGGAACCCTGTGTGCCTCATCTGTGCACTTCCATTGCCAGGACCCTCCTCTCAGTATTAAGACCCCCCCTCTCTGTATTAAGTCAACATGCTAAATTCTTACCAAGTCACCTGCTCACAAAAAAACAACCTTTTTTGAGGGCGTTAGCATTCAAATATGCAGTGTATTATTAGCTACAGTGTATCTTCAAGTCACATCCATGACTGGTTATGTATAGGAGAGTTACTAGAAATCAAGTCAGAGGAGTTGCTCCTTGGCAGCGCTCCAGCCCAGAGACTGGAAGGTATGAGTTCAAATCCCACCATGGAACTCTGGATTATAGAATGGTTATGCATATTAGAATACTTCAAACTACAAGGAGTATTGTTAATTTCACAACAATTATTTTCCATCTACAGCAGTACCTCTGGAGGCAGCGTGTACCGCCATACCCAGCCATGCAGTGCATTGAGCAAATTGAACCAGCACCAGTACAAACACTGCCTTGATAGTATTAAATGGTAACTTTGTAAAGAATATACTAAGAACCCTCTGCTGTCAAACAACTATTGTACAGCTTATTATGATAAATGCACAGTGATGCATTCAGTGTGGTTAAATGCATTAGAGCCCTGAAAACTTTCAATCAGTTGTTAGTAACTATCCCCGTTCCCCACTTCTACCGTATATCCCTATTGAGGAACCTGCAGTGATGGGGGGTGGGTGTGTGGGGGTGATCGGGCAATGTCAAGTAGCTGACCCAGTGTGTGAACAAGCAATCACATACTACAGTCGTTGTACCATAGGTTACTGCATACAAAGCCCAGTCACAGCTGTAAAATGCCTACATGCTGACATATAAGAAAACAGGATGTATTTCGGGTTTCATGGTCACAGGTTACATGCCTTTGTATGACAGTAATCCTTGAGAGAGGTAAATTAGCATAATGGCAGGATAAATCTTTTCATTCTTTAAAACGGTTTCTGTTTTTGCTAAGGCAAGCAATTTTTTGTGGTGGTGGTGGTGGGGGGGGTTAATGGCTATTGCAGATAACGACAGGTGGCACTGATTTATAGTGATTGAAGTTGTCAAATTCCATTTTCAAGATAATAATTTGGAATTGTACTGATAATTGCTAGACTAATTTCCAGATTTTATTGGGATTCTGATGTTTAGAATTTGTTACGGCAATTGTATACAGGCTATAAGAAATAGGCATTTTTTATGCCAAATTAAAATAATATAGAACATGATTTACAGCAAACTACATGTAATGCAGATACACTGCTTTACTACAAAATGACAAATTCCATGAAATTCTAGGATTTCTACCAGCATGTATAAAGTCACATTCCATGATTTTCCCAGTTTTCCCAGTGCAAACCATAAAACAGTAGCCCTGATAATGAACTTCTGAGTTTCTTTTCAAATCAAAACTATTTACCTACTTTGTGTAATCACGTTTAAATGACTGCTGCAGAAATAGAAAGCATAGCGGGCCTCCTTTCCTTACACGCAACAGGGGTGAGTTGGGGAGGGGGCTGTTCATTCATATGCCTTCTTTACAACTCTCGATGAACCAACTATTTCACTTTTACTAGCTCACCCTGTGCTGTGAAGAAAACAAGGAGCCATAAATCTTAGTCAAGGCATCACTGTGTGGGGCGAATAACCAGCATTGACACTGATTCCTTATAAAAACTCATTTCTTGTAATGCGAGCCCTGCTGAGGATGGTCATGTCAACTTATTAGACTTTTTACTTGGCTGTATTGATTCCGTTCTACACCGGCATGGCCCATATTGCTGGCTAATGCTATTGATGAGCCATCACTCTTGCAGAGAAGTGTGGAGGCTTGCAGCTCTCTTCGAACCACAAAAACCTGTTCATGAATGATGATGGAGAGAGAGCACTGAAGATGCAAGCACAGCGTTCGTGCAGGCCTCATTTGGCCTCTGATCCATTAATGAAACAAACACACACACACAGTCTCTGAGATGACATACAGAAGATGAGGCTGCCCTGAAGGTATATATGTTTAGTCAAACCATGGGATACTGGATCATGGAAATATTTGGGATACAGTGAAGTGGTCTTTTCCACACAAAAGTAGTTAAAACATTACCGTAAACAACCAAAAGAAAAGATGACTAGTGTGAAACAGCAGTTGTCTTGACTTCTATACGTTCCTTAATGCAGGACTGTAGTAGAGCCAGAACCTCCATTCCAGATATGGTACGTTCACATCTGATAACTAGAGGAGAGTGGATGGTGGCTGTGCTTGCTTTTCCTTTTTCTACTTTAAGAACAGTAAAAGACAAATATAAAGCCAAACAGAAGACATTTGGGCCAGATTATTCAACACATGTGTAACCCCTAGATGGTGCTATCCCAAGGGCTACTACCCCTGCCTGCTTGGCTAGTAGCAGGTTAAGGGGCCTGAGTTCTGAAACAGGTACCTCCACCTGGAGGTCAGGGTTGGTAGTGGTCAAGTTAACCTGGACACAGCTCTCCGGGACACTGTAACTCCCCTGTTTCCTTATTAGTGGCTGGAACAATACACAATAATCACTTTCACAATACCCCTGATACACCACACAAGTACCTACACTGTTTGCACTTACAACCAGGGCTTTCCTCTGGCCTGGCCCTGGGGACCCCCTGTAAAACAAGGTTATACACAGCAAATAACAGCAGTACAGTACTCTTGCACAAACTGGAACCACAGTCAGAGTAAATGCAAAAAAGAGATATGATTTATTTAAGGAACTTGAACAAGGGAGGGGTGTAATCAGGTTAATTTGCTTAAAGGCTGTATCAGTCAAACAGTTATGCATACACTTCAAGGTCCATAAACAGTCACACACTCTGGGTACCCAGATGGAGAATGGTGGGTTAGTCAGGAACATTGCAGCTGGTTGGGGCTCTGTGATGGAAGAAAACAACATGCACAACACACACTATTTGTAATCCGGAGCTGGAGGGCTCAGTTCGTGAAAAGAAAACAACAAGACAATCAGATGACATACTTTTAGATTAGGCTGTGGTTGCAGGAGCTACCCTGATGATTACTACTTATACCCAAGACTGGACACAGGCTGGACGAAAATTGAGACTGCAGGTGGTTGATCAGGAGTGCCAGGAGAGAGCAAGGCCCACACGATTCGCCGAGGTGTCGTTCCTGTTCAAGCGTGGAGCAGGGGCTGATCCCCAGGCAGGTCTCTCGTCGATGACTTTCTCTGTGCAGTGGGTAGTCTGGCTGGGCCAGTGTGGCAAGGCCCAGGCCAAATGGAGACAAATTCGGATACAGTCCGTTTTGGGCTGGATACAGCTTCCAGCAAGGAGAACACAATTCACACAGTGGGGAACTGAATCACGACCCACTAACAACTCACAGCACATTTACATGTAAGGAAATTCTACTGTACCAGGCAAACCACTCTCCGGTCATGATCGCAAAGTCTCTGCACAAACCAGGGATTCAAAAGCAGCTGGAAATCCTGACAGGCCAATCACATTCAACAAAATCTTCGGTCTTCTTCAGGTTGATCCTGGTCACAACTCAGTGGCTTACTTCATTCTCACAAACTCTGATTCAGTCCAAACTGATTCTCTTCTCCTCTCAGGCAGGAGGCAGGCATGCAGGCCAAAACTCAGGCCTCTCCACAGAGACTGTCTCGAGCTGTTGCTTCTTCAGCTCCCAACTTTGATCCGACTCAA
The DNA here is from genome assembly GCA_016271365.2 of Neoceratodus forsteri. Lineage (NCBI taxonomy): Eukaryota > Metazoa > Chordata > Ceratodontiformes > Ceratodontidae > Neoceratodus > Neoceratodus forsteri. The sequence goes on from CM057453.1 coordinate 910,534,807, forward strand.
CTGCCAGCAAGCCTGGGAATTTCCCCATGATCCAAAAGGTTTGGTTGGCTGATTCATCTGTCATTCACAACAGGAGTTCCCCCTTCAGGTGCAAAAAGGCGCCAAAAGCCCCAAACTACAATTCCTGCAGATTTTGACTTCAGACAGCCCCTGTAGTCCGGCTCCATTTTAGGTCCCACCAGAACTTATTGGTCCAATTCGCAGTCCAGGACCAAGATAGTGGAGATAAACAAAACAGTCCTTGCTGCAAAAAGGCAGGTTAGACAAACTACATTATCATTATCACTCTACGTGATTTTCAGCAAATAGTTACATCTTTCAACAGAACTCCATCTCATAGAAACATAGAATTTGATGACTGATAAGGACTGCTTGTCCAACCCAGTCTGCCCATTTCCCTTACCTGATGGATAAGCTGCAGATTCTATTTAATTAACAGCTTACTTCCTCCTGCCCCCCACTAGAATTGCCTTATGCCTGTCCCATGCATTTTTGAATTCTCCTACTGTTCCTGACTCCACAACCTCCTCAGGAAGGCTGTTCCATGTATCCACAACTCTCTCTGTGAAAAAATACTTTCTAGCATTACCTCTGAGCCGTCCCCCCTCTATCTTCAAATTGTGCCCCCTTGTTCTTGCACATCTCTTCTTCTGAAAGATACTACCCTCTTGTACCTTGTTAATTCCCTTGAGATACTTGAAAATTTCTATCATGTCCCCCCTCTCCCTCCTTTCCTCAAAGGTATACATATTAAGCTACTTTAGTCTCTTCTCGTATGTCTTCTGGTGCAGACCTTGCACCATTTTGGTTGCCCTCCTCTGAAGTCTGAACAGCCTGCACTCTGTCTATGTCTTTGCGGAGATGGGGTCTCCAGAATTGCATGCAGTACTCCAGATGGGATCTCACTAACTGTCTGTACAGAGGGATAACAACTTCCTGTTTTCTACTGTTGATGCCTCTCCCTATGCATCCCAGTATCCCCCCAGCCCTCCTTACTGCCTTCTCACATTGCTTGTCCACCTTTGGTCATCTGATATAATTACTCCTAGGCCTCTTTCGACTTTTTGTTTTGTTATTAACTCACCCCCATTGTGTACTCTTCCTGGGTTTTGTTTCCAGATGCATTACCTTGCACTTCTTTGCATTGAATCTGAGCTGCCACGATTTGACCATTCCTCCAACCTTGCCAAGTCCTTTTCATTCTTTCCACCTCACCTTGTGTATCAACCCTGTTGCAGATCTTTGTGTCATCTGCAAAGAGGCATACCTTTCCTTCCAGGTGCTCTCCAATGTCACTTATAAAGATATTAAAGAGGACTGGTCCCAGCACTGAACCCTGCGGTACCCCACTAGTTACCCTCCTTCCTTCACTGTGGACTCTGTTTACTATTACCTTTTGTGTCCTGTTGTCCAGCCAGTTTTTTATCCAGGCTACCACCTTGGGACCCACTTCAAAGCTGGCTAACTTGTATATTAATCTTTTGTGTGAGACTGTGTCGAATGCCTTGCTAAAATCTAGGTAGGCCATATCACAGCCCTCCCTGGTCTACTACTTTGGTCACCCAGTCAAAGAAATCTATTAGGTTCATCTGACATGACCTTCCTGCTGTGAAACCATGCTGCCTTGGGTCCTGTGCTCCACTGGCCTCTAGGTACTCAACAATTCTTTCCTTCAGAAGTGATTCTGTCATTTTCCCTTCCACTGAAGTCAAACTAACTGGTCTGTAGTTTCCTGCCTCTGCCCTGCTCCCACTTTTGTGAAATGGAATCACATTTGCCGTCCTCCAGTCCTCAGGTACCACTCCATCCTCCCATGATTTGTTAAAGAGAGTAGTCAGTGGTGTTACTAGTTCTACCCTTAGTTCTTTTAGTATCCTTGGGTGAATCCCATCAGGCCCCATTGCTTTGTCCATCCTCAGTTTCAAGAGTTCTTTCAAAACCCTTTCTTCTATGAATGGACTGGTATTGACCCCCCTATTCAGAGTTTCTCCCTTGTTTGGTTGAGGCACCTCCCCCTCCTCATCTGTTGTGAATACTGAGCAGAAATATTCATTCAGTATCCCTGCTTTTTCACTGTCACCCTTTGCCCACATTCCCTCCCTTTATTAAGTCTCTGTATCCCTCCCTTGGTCTTTCTTCGCTCCCTAATGTACCTATAAAAGGTTTTATCCCTCTTCTTAACAGAGTTGGCTATCTTTTCCTCAGTTTATGCCTTTGTTATTCTGACTGCCTTCCCTGTCTCCTTCTGCTTTAACTGTTACATTTCTCTGTCCTGCTCCTTCTCTGTTTTCTTATATTTCCTGAATGCTATCCTTTTCTCCTTAACCGTCCCTGCCACCTCTTTTGAGAACCATAGTGGTTTTTTCCTTCATTTTGTTTTATTGATTTGCTTCACACAAAGGCTTGTTGCCTCTGCGATGGCTATTTTGACTATTCCCCATTGCTCCTCCACCTCCTTCTTGCCCACTGGCCAGTGCTTTTCTAAGGCACTTCTCATTTCCCAAAGTCAGCTTCCTAAAGTCCAATATTCTTGCTTCATACTCTCAAAATACTCTCAGTTTACTTATGACTGCAATCCAGGCAGCTCTTAAAGAGACAGTACACAGAGGCTATACAGGCACTCTCTGGCACTCACATTTAAACTTCTAAGACACAGGACATCAGCCTGGCAGTGAGCATTTAGGCAAGCTTGAGGAAGACTTTTTGGGAACCCCCATTTGTAGGGGAGTTACACATGTGCAAGTTGGTTGTTCATGCAAACTGAAAACACTTTGGGCTTTGCAGGCGGCAGTGCAGCGCTACAGCAAACAAGGGAGAAGGAGGTAAAATGCTATTGAAAAATCTGACCTTTTGTGTTTTTGCTCTCCCCTGACAGGAGGACAATCACGTGCCATCTTAGTGGTGGTGGAGGGGATGGAGATCACCTAACTTGAGCGACCCTATTGGGGATAAGCAGGAAGAGGCTAGTCCAGAATATAACCTCCATTTCTCAGTACACACTGCGCTTTGGAGGTCGGGGTGCAATACTACAGCAGACAATGGGGGAGGAGGTAAAAGGCTGTTATAAAAACTATTTTTGGTGAAAATCTGACCTTGAGTTTTTGCTTTCGGTTCCAGCAGGAAGGCAATTGTGTGCCATCTTAGTGGTAGTGGAGATGATGGTGATTAACTGACTTGAGTGAGCCCATAAGGAACCACTTCTGGTGTGTCCATCATGCTCATGTCCCAGAACATGAGTGGAACAGGTGAAGAGATTGGTGCTTAGGTGTTGGCAGGCCTCTGCAGGTGACAGCAGCCATGTAGGGGGCTCTGCTGGTACAATAAGGTAAGGAAGAGTAGATGCTTACTTGCTGCTCCCTGTGTAAGAGAGCACTGGAGGAAGGTGTGAGGGTAATGGCAGGGAGGTAACAGTCCATACAAACAGTAACTACCTGTTGTGTGGGAAAAGAGGAAACATCCTATCTAGGGTAATGTTACAAAGGGGTTAAGTAAAGCAAACGGGGAAAACTAGAATTACCCTATTTAGGGTCATGCTACAAAGGGGTTAAGTAAAGAAAAAGGGGAAACTAGAAACACCCTCTCTAGGGTAAAGGTACAAAGTAAATTCTAGTAAACGTAGAGTGAAGAAAGAGGAATTTTGGGAGTGGTGTGGGGCAGTGGTTCTGAAGCTGCAGTTTTCAGAGAGATCTTTTTAGAAACTGAGGTGTTGCCCAATCTACATGCTCCTGTCTGGGCTGAGGGAGCAGGTGGCTGGACTCCAGGCTGAGTTGACTAGGATTTAGGGACTTCTTCCCCCACTCAGGGGCTACCGAATCTACCAACCTTGCCTCAGAGGTTGCCTAGGAGTTGTAGGGATGGCTAGACTTTGGTGGACTCTGGGAGGTTGGGGGTGGTGGGTCAGGGACACATTCATTAGCCTGTGACACTATGAAACTCATTCGCTGCGCTGGAAGGACAGGACTGCTGGAAGGATGCACATGTTAGTAGTGGCCAGAGAGGATGTGAGGGTCCTCCATAGGAGAGGCCCCAGGGTGGGAGGTAGAGGACCCCAACAGAGGAGGAAGCCACTTCTGTTGTGGGATTTGACCATTAGAGGGCAGATTTGGGAACAGGAAGGGAGGGAAAGAGGAAGGTGAGGTGCCTACCTGGTGCCACGGCTCAGAGGGATGGAAAGCGGATCCTAAGGATCGCTAGGGCAACATGGAAGGAGGGGGAACCAGATGTTATTGTCCACCTGGAGACTAGTGAGCTGTCTAGGGATGGGACTGTGATTGTGCAGGGAGAGTTTAGGGAGCTGGGGAGGGGTCTTCGGCAGGAAGCACACTCTGGCTTATGCTGAGGTCTGTCTAAATCAGGGGAGGACAGGGTTCTCTGCATCAGGAGCTTCAACTTGTGGTTGAAGGAAAGGTGTAGAGAAGAGATATTCAGCTACATTTAGGACTGGTGAACAACCTGGAGAGATATGGGCCTATACGGAGATAATGACCTGCATCCTTCTGGCATGGGATCAGCAGTCCTCAGTGGATGGTTTAAATGTTACTTTGATGAACATTTAAACTAGCTGGGGACAGAATGAAAAAGGGAGGCATTAACAGACTCCACCCCCACAGCTTGAAGCAGAGAAATGGAGGACCTGAGAAGAGGAGAATCACCAGGGCACAAAATAATGAAGAAACAGTGCAGTAGAAAACAAGCAGGACAGGAACAAGAGCTGTAAAAGAGAGGGAAAAGAGACAGGGCAAAAGGAAAAGGAAGGGAGTAGACAGAGGGAAGAAAGTGAAAGGCCATGTGTGTGTAAGGCAAGAAGTCTAGGAAATAAAATTCCATACCTGGGGTCATCATGGCAGAGGTAGACCTGGATATTGTGGGCATTACTGAGATGTGGTGCACAGGAAACCATGACTGGGACATGGCCATACCAGGCTATACGCAGTTCAGGCAAGACAGGGTGCAAAGGAATGGAGGAGGGTGGTGAGGTATGTAATAATAATAATAATTCTTTATTTGTAGTGCACCTTTGAAAACCAAGGTGCATAACAATAAAATAGTTAAAACATATGTAAGAGAAAGCATCAAAGTGACAGAGACACAGGGAATACGGGGGGGGGGTGTGTGTGGAGGGGTTGGAGGTCCTGTGGGTCACCCAGGACACAAAAACTGGAGCCACTATTTGCACTGGCATGATCTACAGACCTCCAACACAAAACTGGATAAGGCAGTGGAGAACCCATTAGCACAGTGGCAGAAAAAAAGGAGGTGCTGCTGGTGGGGACTTCAGTCTGCTGGTTGTAGACTGGAGCCTCCTAGCCACAGCTTCAGCTAGAAGTAGAGACATCCTAGATTCCAGCAGCTGGTCAGGGTGCCCAGTCATGACTGGGTAATGTTGGACTTGGTGCTTACAAACTGGGACAGTGTTGCAGACATAAAGATGGGAGGCCACTTGGGGACCAGTGATCACATTAAGCAATATACTATGACAGCGAGTGGGTATATTGGTGGTTTTACCACGCCTGATGTGGTTCAGTCACGAGGCATAGCCGAGAGACTTAACCACACCAGATGTGGTAAATCCACCCATATACCCACTCCCTGTCATGGTATATTGCTATTATACAATGTTCAGCTTTTTTTTTTTTATAGTGATATAAAACTTTTACAGTGGGTATACGGGAGGATTTATCACAGTCATGTGATGTGTTTTGACCAGTGAGGTTACAGGATTTTCATACCCCATTGTATAATAAGCAATAAGGCATGAAGGGATGTGTGTAAACCATATTTTACAGCATGGCCAGGGGTGTAGTAAGGCACGATGCTGAAGGCTGAGTGACTTCAGCTGCTGGCTGTCCTGTAAAATATGGTTTACACGCACCCCTGAGTGCCTTATTGCACTTATAAAATTGGCTCTTTTGACTATTAGGAAAAGCATATTTATATGTAGAAAAAATAGTTTTACTTGTATGCATTTGTGATAAAATAGACCTTCTGCCCACTGCAAGTGATGTAATTGATGATGTCATTGTATTGTTGCCTACTTTCTTTTTCCTGTTTTTGTTTTCTCTGTTGTTCTCCACATTCAAGATATGGAATGTTTATCATGGAATGTTTACCATGGAATACATGGATTCAAAATTCTGCTCAGTTCCACTGGCAGAATGTTTCTCTCCCAACACACTGTACACACAGACAACAAAGGCCTTTGTTACAGCCAGAGACTCAGTTATCTCACTGTCAGGGCAAGAAGAAGAAGATAGTTCCTTGATAAGTAGGTAAAGATAGAAGTGGGATTTTTCACTGTCAGCAAAGAAACAGTTGTAGTGAGAACTATAAACAATACTTATTGTTTCTAATTTGTTTATGTATGTAAGGAGAGTGTGATAATCAGGGAAACAACATTTTCCTTCATTTGTTTTATTTTTTATTTAAGGTAGTTTTATTTTTAGGGCCCAGTTGATGTTTTTTTCAGTGTAAAGGTAGCAGCCATGTTTGTGGTGGAAGATCAGTTCTGGTCTGTGTTCCAAATGCCCATTGATCTGTGTTGTAGACTCTTCACTGCTGAGCAGTCCTTTTTTTTCAACCATGTGTAAACCATATTTTACACATAAATAAGAGCCAATCAGATTACATGATTTTACCCTGCCATTTTATAATGTACAGTATGGTTCAACATAAGAATGGCAGCAGAATTGAACCCCACAAGGGCAAGGGTCTTGGACTTCAGGAGGGCAGATTTTAAAAAGATGGATGCATGCCTCAGGGATGATTGAGTAGAGAGAGATGACCTGGGTGAGGTGGAGGAACAATTGACCAAGTTAAGGAATGGCACAGTGAAGGCAACATACCTCTGTGTAAAGGACGTGAGAAAAAGCAGAAGAAATAAAAGAACACCATGGTTTTCAAAAGAAGTAGCTGAAAAGGTAAAGGGTAGTATTCAGGAGGTATAAAGAGGCACGGAGGGAAGAGGATAGGGAGGTGTGTTTGGAGAACCTGAGGGACGTAGGTAAAGCAGTGAGGAACACAAAGGCAAAAACTGAGTAAAGAATAACACAAAGAGTAACTCAAGGGCCTAAGACCTTTTTTAGGTACATAAGTGAAAAGAGGAAGACTATGGGAGGGATTGTGCGGTTAAGATGGGTAGGTGGGGACTGTGCAGAGGAGCATCAGGAAAAAGCAGAATTCCTGAAAAAATACTTTTGTTCAGTCTTCACACAGGAAGGGGAAGGGTATGGGCCATATAAAAGGAATATGAACACTGGGGGGGGGGGGGGGTAGACACAAGTCCATTTACAGACAAGAGAATCCTGAAGGGTCTCACAAATCTGAAAGTGGACAATGCTATTAGGCTAGACAGGGTACACCCAGGGTGCTGATGCGAACTCAGGAAGGTACTGCCTGCACTTCACAGCCCTGTTCAGGGACATAATTATAAGGGGACAGGTCCCTCCAACATTTCATCATTGCAGTCTTGAATAACTTACTGTAAAATCATCTTATGGTTGTGTCCCCCCTCCCCCAACTATTACACCAAAGTTACTCTGCTGACCCTGTTCAGCAACTCACTGGAAACAGGATGATTCCAGGGGACTACTGGAGGAAAGTAGATGTAGTCCTACTTCATAAAAGTGGTAGCAGGGAGGAGGTTGGCAGCTATAGGCTGGACAGTCTGACATCAGTGTACCTGAGGCATGCATTAAATCCCTATAACCCCATACCCTGGAGTGGATTATATTGTGCTTATAACATGGATTATGTTAAAGAGGACAGGAAATGAGTTCTAATATGCAACTGTTTATAATGTTACCACTTACAGAAATAATATCCATAAGCCTGAATGATCCATAGGTAACTGTACCTGAACAAAAAGCAATGTGAAAAACAGTATTTTGCATTGTTTTGATTTTATGGGCAGCATTCTATTATAGTTCTCTTGACGGAACCAGTGATCTGGAGTTTTAACTATGTCACGGTTTGAGAAAAGAACTCTAAGCAAGGTTCTGATAGGACGATAGCTCACATTTAGCATTCTGTACTCAAACTTGACATAGTAAACACTCCAAATCACTGGTTCCACGAAGAGAACTGTGCAGAATGTTGTCCATAAAAAGAAAACAATTGAAACACAGTTTTTCACATCAGTGTTTATTAAGGTACAATTAAACATGACTCATTTGAGGACAATGTTATCACTTCTCTTACTATGAGCATTACCAACTGCTGCCAATTAGCACACATTTCCTGTCCCCTTTAAAAATCCACTAAGGTGTTTTTTAGCTCTTTGATTAGGAAAATCTGAGTGCATCCTGCCAACTTGAAAAGTAGTCTCTAGAATTCATGCGTATGTTATATAGTTTGTTAACATACACATGCCAGAAACAGAGTCCTGAAATGATTTCTATCATTTGTATATTCATAAAATAAATATATACATTTCAATGTGCCTGTGCAACTGGTTTCATGCTTGTGTAATGTAGATAAACTTTGGCTGTTCGCCTCTCTATCGGTGGGATATACCACCCTGTAGGGATACAAAGACAAGGAACCTTCCACCCCTTGAGGTGCCATGGAAGTGATTCCCTTGGCTAAAGGTACCTTAGGATGAAGCCAAAAGAGTGTCAAGCAAAGCATACAAGGTAGTGAACACATATCTGGGTCAAGGACCTGTACGTAGGTTGGTTGGTAGTATGGGTTCAGTTGGTAGCAGGGGTCAATGAAGACCAGTATGTAGGTCATGTGGTAGCATAGGTTCAGTTGGTAGCATGGGTCAATGAAGACTTGTACGTAGGTCAGTTGGTAATGGGGTTCAGCTGGTAGCATAGGTCAGTTGGCTGTATTGTTTGAGTAAAGAAGGCAGGAAATGACAGGCGAATAGTGACCCACTCGGAGGTCTGACTGTAAGGCATGGAGGCTTGGCTTCCTAAGGAGAGAGAGAACATCCAAAGGGGAAGACGGGATGATTACAGGACATCCATCTGACTCCATCCAACAGCGGAAACCTACCTAAGTGGGAAACCTACCCAAGTGACCTAATGACTACAAGGATGCCTATCTAGTATTATGATCATTGGCATGGAGGAGAAGAAAAACCCCCTTTGAGGAAGAAACCTCTGGGGATCCAAGGCCTAGATCGCCTGCCCTCCAGGCTTTGGGACAGTTTTGGTTAGTGACGACTCTACTACTGCAACTTAGTAGACCAATCCAAGGGGATTGCAATTTTGGGGAACACTCTCGCTCTATCCCTCTAACTGGAACACTGTGGAGGGTTGCAAGAGCACTCTGCAACAAGAGTCGACCAAGGCAGGAGGAGGAGAGTAACGACTGCTGAGGTGCTTAGCCGGTCTACCGCTCTATGAACAAACCAGGTGAACCAGAGGTGGTCGAGGGAGGAAAGGTGAAAGGGTGCCTCTGGACCCACTCAGGCAGCTAAAGAGCCCCTTTCTGTAAGAGCCCCACCCCTTCTCCACTGAAGTCTTAAATCCTGCATTGAGAGGTGCCGTTGGTACGATTGATGACTGAAGGTCCACCTGGAGCGAGGACCTTCCCAACTACGGGCCAGGTGAGAAGGACCCCGGCCCAAGCTTCACATGCTCAAGATACATACTTTGGGGTGCAGAGAGAGACTGTCAGCCACAGGGCTAGCCCTGATTCCTGGAGTAATGGATACAGTTGGCATGTCTCCAAAATGTGGAAAAGTGAGTTGTAATGAGCATGAGACCTGCACATGGTAAGGAGCATGGGACCCTTACATGGGTCATAATGGATGATAGCAGACATAGGGAGACCTGTACGTAGGTCAGACTGAGCACTGTGGACTCTCTCGCTGGTCTTGACTGGATGAGACCTGTGACGAGGTCAGGTTGAGCAATATGGACCTCTTGTAGGTCTAGGTAAAATAAATAGCAGTTGTCAACCACAGGAATGCATGCCAACCAAGTCCATTAGAAAGCCAAATTGGGAGTGAATTGGATAGTATATTATGAGTAAGAGAACACGAGGCCAGGCAAAGCGCGAGGCCAGGGTTGGAGAGAGGAGGCTGTGAAGCTGGTTAGGTAGGAGGTGGCTGCAAAGCCAGTACAGTAGGAGGTACAGTTCAAAGCAAGTAAACATGATATACCTCAGACTTGGAAGGGGATGCCAGAATTGAATGGGAGAGGTCCTAGGATGAACGGATTTGCAAGCTGATTGCATTAGTGCCATGATGGCTGATATATGAGCAATACTGGTAGTGGGGACAGGAAGGCTGGTAGAACTGCAAGGGACAGGAAGGCTGGGATGACTGCATAAATCAGTACAGCACTAGCAGGGAAAGGATGGTGAAGGTTGGGAAGAGCCAGCTGCCCTAAGGTGAAGAGTCGCCTGGAATAGCTGGTTGCAGAACGCCATAAAGGCTGTGTGGAGCAGCAATAGAAGGCTGGAGCAAGCCAATGACCAATAAAACATGTAAACAGTTAAAAGCTGCTCCTGCTGCCTGGGGCCATGATGCCCGATGTGACTTCTCAGTCCCCCGCTGTAGGAAAAGCAAAAAGTCACAAACATGACACTACAACACCAAGTAGCTAATGAAATAAGTTAAATACGTGCCAGCCATGAAAGCAGGATTAGGTTATCATCAGAAACAAACTGCTGAGGGTTTGGTAAAAGTAAGGTTTGGTACAGGTGGGAGTAGCAATAAATGAGTTTAAATAACACAAACATAGAAGTGAGGAGTAATGCAGTAGGGTTGCAAAAGTAATCAAGCAGCATCCAGCAGCAATTAACTATAGCTTGTAGGGGTAGCAATCTTTGGTAACCAGGTGAATCTGAATGAATATAGAAACTGTAGGGAGAGGCAATGTACTGAAAACAGCAATATTTGCTTGGTATAAATTCAGGAAGCAGGACTGAGTTCCATGGACTAAGTTGCTTAGGTTATTGTGACGCAGTAAGCAGGGAGAAGTTATTGGCTAGGCAGCAAAGCCATGAACAGGTGTAATCAATTAAGGGAAGCAAGGCGCAGAATGCAGTGTGAGCTGAAACAGACAATGACAACAACAGAGACTGAGGCTTGTAAGGCAGATAACAATGCAGTGAAAAGAGGGCTGCAATAGTAGGTGAGAAATGGAGCCTGGGGTACAGGCACAAGTTAGCATGAGGCAAGAAAACACAGAGTATAACCTGAAGCACAAGTAATGTATAGACTGGGCACTAGAAAACTAGAAAGCCCAAAAGAAACAAACAAGGCAATCACATGAACAGGAGCAGGAAGGGAACCAGCACACATAGAAGCACGGAGCAGCCGGAGCCCAGTAATACAAACCAAAAGTAGGAGAACAGAAAAACAGAAGTCCAGCACAAACCAACCAAGCAGAGTCCAAGGATGCACAAGGGGGGGTTGGCAATGCCCCAGGAGAGAAGGCAGAGCCTCCGGCTGCAAGGAAAAATGCTTGTGTGTGAAGTGAGGAGGGCAGCCCTTAAATAGACCAAAAGGGGGTGTGTGGCCAGTTGCACCGCCCCCTTGAACTACAGGCTGTAGCCTTTCAAGATTCACTTGACTGTGAAATTGAGGCACAGAGAGCTTGTACTGCCTGTCTGTCTCTCTCCCCCTCCCCCATCAAAGAAACACAAAGTAAACTACGAGAGAGAGAGAGAGAGAGAGAGAAAGAGAGAGAGAGCAGAATCTCACTGTGCTGTAACATCACAGCAAACTGACTCATGTATGTGTTATTTATTTTATGAACATACAAATGTCAGAAATCATTTCAGGACTCTAACCTTCACATAAGTTAAGAAAAAGTTCACATTCATGTAAGCCCCCTCTGAGAGCTTACTAATTAATTTATCTTGGAGCTCTAGTTAGTGCAGAGGAAGGTCTGGTGCCTGTAGGTCTGGAGCTGGCAGCCTTCCTGAAAGCAGGGGGCCCCAGCCCAGAGGGGTTTAAAAAGGGAAGGTTTTGGCACCAAGGAAGAGAGTCCTTGGGGAAGAGAAGAGAGGAGGCAGCCTGAGTGTTTTGGCCATGAGGGCTAAGGTCTGGGACTGGGGTGGGCCGTATGCCACCCCGCCCACTGACCTTGAAGATCGACCAACAATGTGAGCGGTCAGGAGTTCATGAGCTTTTTGGCACCACCTGTGCCTTGTGAGGAGCCAGAGCCCAGGAAGAAAGAAAATGGCCCACCTCGCGACTCTTTGGCACCTTGATGGGGTTGGCACATGTGGGCCCTGCGCCCATATTTCTCATCCTTGGGTGAGAGCAAAGTAGGTTCCTTGCTAGGTCGCTGAGGAAGAACAGTGGTGGCAGTCCATGTTGCAGGGAATGCAGTGGTGGCAGCCTATCTCCCTTTTCAGTGGCACTTTGACCTGGCCAGGAGGAGCTGGGAAGGCTATTCAGCCTAAGAGTGGAGTGTTGCACAGGTCTCCGTGGTTGCCAGGGATAAGCAGAAACTCCCTGGGATGCTTACAGCTATATGAAGCTTAGGATAGAGGGGACTTGGTAATTCCTGTGGGACTTTGTTTGCTGTTCAGAGACCAACCACTCTGGGAGCTCCGGGTTTGAACCACTGGTGCTAGGAATACCGTTTGCCGTTTCAGCTACTCTATTTATATGTAGCTGTCTATGCGGTTTGGCCAGCTTGTGTTCCATGATGTGAGCATGAAAAGTAAGCTTTGTGCCGGAGAGAAGCTTTAGGAGAAGAAAATCCAGTTTGTGGCCTTGCTTTTGGGCCTGCTCTGTTTGCTGCTGCCAGGATGTAGGAGTCTGCATGGCCCTGAGGGAGCACTGCAATGTTTAAAGCTTCTAACAACTGAAAGTTTGCTGCAGACTGTATTTGGCAAATTGCCCTAATGGTTGCCCACCTTGTGAATTGCACCCACTGCTCCATAGAATGAGTTAATCAAATCTGATAATTGAAATCATGTTTTTCTTCTTTTACCTTGGCGTGGACAATGGACTTGATCATTTTGCCTATTGTGTTTCTGCACTCATCAAATTGGCCCCACAGCTGCTGTATGCCCTTTGCTGCTAAGCAAGGCTGGCACTCCCTGAAGACATCCCATCTAAACCCAGCTAACAAGTGCAATATTTTCTGAGACTGCGTTCTGGCTGTATAGTGCCCCCTCCCCTCAATTAACATCAGGCATACCCCTAGACATTGGGGGTGGGTGGCTTACATTCAAGTAACATAAACCTTGCTTAAAGTCACGAGGAAACACTTCACATTCAGGTAACTTCTTTCTTGAGGTGCACCATGTGGAAAACTGTCATTTAGCCACTGGTTGAGTGTAACATTCCAAAAAGACAAAAATTACCTCCATTATAGTACTGCTGTTTTGTTTCCTGCTTACAGGTGTGAAAACCTCAGCTGCTTTTTCTTTTGATCTGAAAATGTCTGGGGCTTCCCTTTGTTCTATGTCTCTGTAGAGGGATATATTTTCAAGGAGATTCACAAGAGATTTTCTCAGTAAAGAAGTTCTGGCACGGTAACTATTGATTAAATAGGGAATTTAATCAACAGTCACCTGATGCTCTTTGACCAATTGGGTTGCCTCCTTTTTCCAACCCATTTTATGAAGTTGAATAAGGTATAGGAGGGGAGTATTTTTCAGAGGAAAAGATGCGCTACAACAAGGGGACATGCAATGAAGTTGGAAGGTGGAACATTTAGGAGATATGTGAGTAAGTACTTCTTCACCGAAAGAGTGGTGAATGCCTGGAACAGTTTTCCAGTGGAGGTGGTGGGTGTGTGTACGTGTGTGAAAACAGTGATGGGCTTCAAGCATGCATGGGACAGGCACAAGGGAATCTTAGCTGGGAAGCAAGGGGGGCGGCGGGAGGAGCTATAGATCGAGAAGGGTCTTAGTGACAGTATAGGCAGAGACAACAAGGCACTGTGTGGCCAAGAGGTCCTTATCTTCCATCAAATTGTATGTTTCTATGGCCCAATCCACAATCACTGTCAGGAGCAGTACCAAACAAATGGATTATAGTATCACTGGTGTGCCACAATCTTATAGCACTGTTCTCAAAACCAGTGCATGCTGCCAGGAGAAGAACTCTGCTCAGCAAGACAGGTGCAGTGCAAATTACAACAGCCATTTGCACCTGCAAAGAGTCTGAATTGTGTCTTTGACCAAGTCACAGCATGGCATTTTTGCCAGGCGTATGGGACCTGGTCACAATGTGCAGCACGCATGTCCCTCTGGAAGTGTCCCCTTTCTTAACCCCTGGCAGTATGGGCACATGTTGATCAGTGGTCACCCCTCTGAAGCATAGTAGTCAGCTGCCTGGTAGTTCAGTTGACCCCCTTCCACTTTCTTAGCTATCACTGGCCCTTACAATCTACTGGTACCCTCTTCCTAGCCTGGTGGACCACCATTCTAAGTGATCCAGGGATGTGCCCCAAAGTCTGTCCATCTTTCCTGCTATGACTGATCACAGCACAATTCCCCTACTGCAGCATATCTTTCCTAAGTGGTAACCTGAGTAAGGAGCAGGAGGCTACAACTGGCTGTGTGAAGAGGCTGTGCCTTGCATAGTGTTTGCCCCATCCCCTTTCACGACTGCTTATAACGCCATTTTTGTGTTTGCTTGCACGTGCATGCATGAAGCAAACAATTTGTTACAATAAGGGCTTTTTGAGATGTGTCGTTGTCGGGTCCAATGCAGCTCAGACTGCAGTGGGCTTGACAGTGGAAGCTGATCACAACACTATTTTTGACTTGCTGGGCAGAAACTTCATGCAGTTGAAAGGAAAGAGGCACTCCAATCTCCAGCAGCTCTATGCTTTCATCTGCATGATGCCCTCTGCCCGGCAGCCAGCTGAGCATCGTCACCCTTAGCCTGCAGGTTGTCCTCCTTTCCCACCCATAAAAACAGTCTCACCCTCTACCAGGTATCCTTCCTGCCTCCCCATCACTTTCCGTGCTCCTGTCAATCATCCCACCCTCTGCCAAGTATCTCTCCCACCTCTCTGTTGCTTCTCATGCCCTCTGCCCCTTTCAAACTATCTAGTATAGTAAAGTAGCAAAGAATGTTAAACAATTTAAAGCTCTGCTTTTGAACATCATAACAATAACATCAAATGTAACTGTTTCATATGAAGTATTGGTATATTTTAAGCTGTATGTGTAACTAATTCTTATCTGTGTCTTGTATATTGTATGTTTTCATTGTAAGGTGTAACTGAAAAAGGGCTGGTCCCAGTTACCTCCTGGTTAAAAATAAAAACAAAACAAAACAAACAGATCCCACCTTTTGCCAAGTATCCCTGCCACCTCCTTGTCACTTCATGGACCTGTAAATATTAAACCAACAATACCACCAACAGCTTAATCTGGTTCAAGGTCAGTTGGCATTCATCTGTATCCCCCTCCCCCGGGTCGTACCTGAAAATAGGCAGGATTTGTCTAGTGCACTTACCCGGTCAACAAAAACTACATTAATAAATAATAATAACAATGGGTCCCCAATCCCCAGTGTGGGTACCTGAAATAAAGAAAACTGTCCGATGTAGTATTTTAAAATTTTTTTACATCCTATAAAAAAGAATGCAGTCCATCGATGTCTGTTGCTGCTGCCACCCTCTGCCACCATTGCCCTCTCCCCACCTGACCCCCCCTTCAGCACCCACCACCCCACCCCCTAACCCTTATTTATCCACCAGAGTCCAGCCCTGTAATGCTCTCTGGACAGGAGACTTCACTGTTCAGTGCTGGACCAGGGAATCAGGTATTGTGCAGTCAGTGTATTTCAATGCATTTTGAACTTGTACTCATAACTTGGTGATTTTTAATATTTTTACCCCAGATTTTCAACATAACTTTTTTTGGACCCCATCTCATGAACAAGGTAGGTGAAAATTTTTCAAAACCGGCCCAACAGGTGATTTTGCAGTTATTCCACGAAATCACCTTTCAGGCAGGATTTGAACATTTTCACCTACTGAGTTCATGAAGTTGAGTCATAAGAAGACTATGTTGAAAATTCAGGGTCAAAATATTTAAAAAGGAACACAGTTATGAAGGTACGTCGACAACTTTTCAACACTCATTCATAACCTTAGAATTTTCAATATTTTGACCCCGAAGTTTCAACATAGCAATGTTTTTCATATCACCTTACGAATGGTATAGTGTAATTTTTCAAATCCTGGCGAAAGTGTTTCTTTAGCACTTGTGGCATGAAATGACATTTTGAGCAGTATTTTATAAATGACACCTATCATGTTCAGAAGGAGAGGTCAAGTTAAGACTATGTCAAAAACTGTGGTGAAAATGCACAAAACAACAAAGTTATGAAGAAGCGTTGAATTTTTAAATGTTTACTCATAACGTTGCGATGTGTGCAGATTCTGGCCTCAGTTTTCAACATAGACCTCTTGTTACCCCTCAATGAGGAACAGGTGTCATTTGTCAAATCTTATCGGAAACATGTTTTTGTATTTACTCCACAAAGTCCCCTGTCAAATGCGATTTAAAAAATTCCACCTACCGTGATCATATGGTGGGGTCATAAAAAGATAGTGTTGAAAATCTGGGATCAAAATGTTAAAAAACAACAAAGTTATGAGGAAACAATGACTTTTTTTCAAAGTCTGGTCATAACTTTGTGATTTTGCAGATTTTGGTCCCAAACGTGCAACATATTCCTTTTGTTACCCCATCTGATAAACACGACAGGTGTCATTTTTCAAATCCCCTCTGAAACATGTTTCCAAACAGGATTTAAAAAAAAATTCACCTGTCTTGATCATGCCATGGGGTCATAAAAGACTATGTTGAAAATGTGAAAAAACAAATAAGTTATGAAGAAATGTTGAATTGTTCCAGCATTTACTCATCACTTTATTTGAGCAGATTTTTACCTCTAATGTACAACATATCCCTTGTGTTACCTCAGCTTAGGAACCTGGCAGTTGTCATTTTTTGAAATCCCCACTTAAACTTGTTTTCACAGGTGCACTACAAAATCACCTTTCAGATGGTATTTAAAAATCCCACCTGTCTTGATCATAACATCAGATCATAAAATAGAGGATAATGTACACCTCCTGGTTCATAACAAGTGAGTTAACTCATCGAGTGATTGGTGTGGCAACCATAAGAACCTCGAGAGCGCAGCTCGAGAATTTCTGTCACCATGCCAACCACGAGATGAATTCACTCACTTTTTGTGAACCTAGAGGCATACATTGTCTTATATAGTGTATGGCCTCATCATGTCTGCATGTCTACAGCTGTCAACCATCAGTTTGAATTTACCACTAACTATCAAAACTACGGCTGAGGAGAGCACACAGCACAAGCTCATTGACAGAGGGCGAGACATGTTGTTATGCTGCAGTAGCTACATAGTTAGTGCAGCATAACGATGAAAAGTTAAGAGGCTATTGCAGCATAACAACACTAGTGTCCTGATAAATTTCCATACATAAGAACATTCTACCATACACTATAAGACTATGTTGTAAGTTTGGGGTCAAAATATGGGAGCCCACTTAAAATTAAATATTGCCTCTCAGTTGACCTATCCTAGGCAAATACAATCTAAAAATGTGTAAAAGCCGGACACCACTGAAAATGAGATATTACATCTCATCTGGTCTATCCTGGGTAAATATATAGTAAAATATGTGAAAGCAGGTTCCCAGTACATCACTGCCCCCACTGAACTGTGCAGCTATGCTGCTCTATCCTGGGAAAATACATTGTAAAAACTGAACCCCACTGAAAATGTAACTTGCCTTTCAGTTGGGGTATCCTGGGTAAATACATTATAAAAATGAATAAAAGCAGGGCCCCATTGAAAATTAGATATTGCATCTTGGCTGTGCTATCCTATGTAAATACAGAGTTAAAACTGGAAAAAGCAGGATGCCACTGAAAATAAGATCACATCTGAGCTGTGCTCTCTATGGTAAATACAGTACAAAAATGTGTCAATGTAGTACCCCATTGAAAATGAGATATTGCATCTCAGCTGGGTTAGCCTGGGTAAATATATTGCAAAATGGGGAAAAACAGGACCCTACATCAGAACCCCACTGAAACAGTCGTGTTTCATCTACGATGATCTGGCCTGGAAAAATACATCATAAAGGCAAGACCACACTAGAAATGAGATATCGCATCTTACCTCTGCTATCCCGGGTAAATGCAGTATAAAAATAGGTACAATCAGGACCCCTTTGCAAATGCATCTCATCTGGTCTATCTGGGGTAAACATATAGTAAAAATGTTACAAGCAGGACTCAGTACAACAGCATGCAAGCAAACATTCAGCATTAACAAATGCGTGTTTTTTATTCTTTTGTAACCGGGTAAGGCCCACTAGGCACAATGCCTGTTTTCAGGGGTGACCCAGGAGCACTGGGGAGGTTTAGTGACTTGTTCAGAGTAACACAACTGGAGGTTCTGGAATCAAACCCAGGTCTGCTGGGTGTACAGAACCAAGCTCATTCACAGCTCGTTACTCTGACCTCTACACTCTAGGATCCCCATTTGTGTGGAGGCAGAAAATGCCTGTTTATAATTCCTAAGGATATCATCAGAATTTGCAAGAGTTATACATTTTGGTGATGTCTTAGGGGAGTTAGGGCAAGCATTTTTGATTTAAAACAGGCACCTTAAAATGTACTAGTGCATGCACATTGCATAGTCAAATGTTTTGAATATGTGACCTGTTAATGAGGAGGCCAATAGCTCAATGTAGGACACAAAACTTAACTCTCTAAGGCCCCGATTCTCAGAAGGCTGAGGAGGTGTTGTGCACCTGTGTAGGCATACGTTGTTGGCATTTTGGTGTGCAAAGGATGTACTCCACACATGTGAGAACCTCCAGGCATCTGCATTCTTTGTTGTCCACCCCTTCCACACCTGATATCAGTTTGGGGTTGGACTCAGCAGTGGGGGCGCCCAGCCCCACTATCTTTATTCCGTTTTCTGTGCTTCCAAGGTTGCCCAAAGCCTGGTGGTTTTACATACCCCAGGGGCCTGTAGAAACATTGGCTGGCCCAGTGCACAAGTCTCACAGGCACAGGTGGGCTAGTACTGGGCTTTGTTTGGCTTGGCCGCCCAATTACCCCAGTCCTCCATGCTGGCAAAGATGGCTGGGGACCAGCAAGGTATTCTTTTTAATTTATTTACATTTTGTTTGGAAATTATACCATTGGAATATGACAGTCCTCAAAGGACTGTCATGTTCCATAAATACCTGCTCTGCATGGAAAAAGGAATACGGTATGTAATCAAATCGATCTGCTCATCCTGTTGGACACCTGCCACATGTCTCCTAATCAGCCCTGACATGCTGCCTGGCCTGTCAGTGCAGGTGTCTGCACAAGGGGTGGGACACAGAACAAGCCCGACTGGGGCTGTGTTAGGTGTTTCGGAGTGTATATGCACAAGCATGGAGCTCCAGTAGCTCAAACATATATCAGGCCCCCATTGTGGATCAGAGCCTCTACATTTCTTGCTAGTCTCGCTAAAACTTAATACAGAAACTTTGTTTTGTGGTTTTTCACTCCCCCAAAACAGGCCAAATAATGAACCACATTTTACTTTTGTTCTAGTGTGCTACTACTAGTTTGGTTTTATTGGGATTATGATGTGTAAACTGTACAGTATGCAGTGCATTGTAATAATCTTTATTTCTATAGCGCAATTAAAAAAACATCAAAGCACTGTACATATAATAACAACAAAAACACATTAAAAACATAAAATGATAAAACACAGTGCTATCCAGATTTTGCACCAATATACATTACAACAATGTATTACATAAAATCCCCAAAAGTGAGATAAAACAGATGGATCTTTAAGGCCTTCTTAAAACTCTCCACGGTCTGGCACTCTCAGATCCGATGAGGTAGGGAGTTCCACAGGGTGGGGGGCCGTGTACATAAAAGCTTGCGACCCCAAAGTTTTCAACCATACCCTAGGAACCTCTAGCAATCCCTTGTCAGCTGAGTGGAGTGATCAGAGGGGGCAGTAAGGAATCAGGAGCTCTTGCAGGTAGCCCAGACCCTGTCCATGTAGGGTCTGGTACGTCAGTAAACCGACCTTAAAGGTGATCCGCTAATGCACAGGCAGCCAGTGCAGTTCACGCAGCATAGGCATAATGTGACTCACACAAGAGACCCCAGTCAACAACCTGGTCACTGCATTCTGCACTAGCTGCAAGTGGTGGATATCAACCCCTGGAAGCCCTAGGTAGAGGAAGTTGCAGTAATCCAGGTGAGAGGTCACAAAGGTGTGGATCAGCGTTGGAAGGTCGCTAGACAGAACAAGATGCTTAACCCGGGTGTTGTTCCTCAGATGATGAAATGAGGACTTGACTACTGCCGACATCTGTGACCACAATGTCGGCCCATCGTCAAGAATCACCCCCAGATTCCGCACCTGTTCAGAGGACTGCAGATGGCTACCCCTGAGCCAAAGCCCAGAGGGAGACCCTGCCACCGACCTCTCTATCCGGTGACCTGGATCCACCACCAACACCACAGTCTTATCAGAATTCAACTTCAACCAGCTGGCCTTCACCCAGTCCTGGATTTCTGTGAGGCAGCTGTTAAAGACTGAGACCGCACTATCCTGGTCAGGCACAAAAGACAGGTAGAGCTGGATGTCATCTGCATAACAGTGAAACCTCAGTCCATACTGTCTCACAATGTCTCCCAACGGCAGCATATACACCGCGAACAACATTGGGGAATGCACAGAGCCCTGGGGAACCCCACAAGGCAGAGAGAGTGAGACCGAGGAACACATCCCAGACACCACCCTCTGAGACCTGCCAGTGAGGAAAGATTGAAACCATCTTAGGACCATCCCTGACAGACCACAGATACCCCTCAGGCACTCCAGCAATCCCCCATGGTCCATGGTGTCAGAGGCTGAAGAGAGATCAAGCAGGATCAAGATGGAATGGCACTTCTGATCTCTTGTGATAAGGAGATCATTGAGCACCTGAACCAGAGCAGTCTCAGTACTGTGCCTCTTCCGAACACCGGATTGGAGAGGATCATAGATGTCATGGATGGTAAGATGGTTCTCCAGCTGCTGCACAACTACTTTCTCAATCACCTTCCCTACAAAGGGAAGGTTAGAGATTGGACTGTAGTTAAGAGGACAGTTTTGGTCAAGAGAAGATTTTTTAAGGAGTGGTGTCACCACCGCCTCCTTCAGGGAGTTCAGAAACTCACCCAACTCTAAAAAGCACCAAACTATCTCTGCAGGGCCTGGGCCAATGGTATCAACAACCCCCCAATACAAAACATTGTCTGACAACAGTACAATCAAGGTTGTTAAATTGATCTATGTCGGATACAAAAATTAGCAGAACTTTTACCCCCACCCCCAAAACTTGCACTATCAAGTTTTTTATCCTACAGTGACCTTCCCATTTAGCGTTGTTCTTTGAGAAGGGACAAATGAATCTTCTAATGTATCTAATGGATCCTATATATAGCACTATACATCATGGGAGAGACAGACCTGGATATTGTGACCATTACTGATATATATATATGTGTGTGTATATATATATATATATATATATATGTATTTATTTACATACATTCCTAGATATAACACTGATAAACCCCTGTGTTACAATACCTAATGCAAATTACTAGCTCTCCCACATTAAAACGTTTAGCATAAACATGTTTGCAATAACATATGGTAGGAGTGCGGTGCCTTCAACCACCTGGGAAGCACAGTTCTTACAGCATCAACTCCACACCTGAGGTGTGCTATTGCACTCATGCTTTAAAACCCCAGAAGTGTTATGGCTAGGATGAAAACTGTTGCAAGTATTTTTTTTTAAATGACAACCTTTTTAAATGGGATTCATACACAAACCCACTCAAAATAGGATTGCTATATACATAAACAAGATTCAGTCTGTTTTTCTGATGATGCTTAACAGAAATTCTTTAATTATGTAATCAGTTAAAACCAAAAAACTATTTTATAAAACCACAAATTTCAAATCCCTAGTCATAGTATATTTTTTTTTCGTAATTTGCCATCAGTGAGCAGCACCCCTTCCCCATTATTTAGAATTTGTACGAGAAGATTCAAGTTCCATTACTGTAAATGTTTCCAGGCCAAATGGTTATGACCTCTCCCTTTATAAAACAACCTCCAGATATACAAAATTCATGTTTCATGAAAGAAAAAATGTATTTTAGAAGGTAGGACACCAAGTACCACTGAGACACAGAGTACTGTATGGACCAATGGTCAGATCCTAGCTATTCTGCACACTTTGTGGGGAAAGATCCAAATGTTTACTTACCTATTCCACCACCTCCCACCAGAGGTCATATGGTATTCTGTAAAGAGGTGGCACTGGAGTCACTTGATTTAGCACTGCAGGAAGGCAACAGAAAGCTGGAGCTCCAGTGGATCTTACTAAAACTAAGTAATTAATCAAATTTTTCTCAGCCCTGATGATCATAAACTGTAAGGAAAGGCAGAACAGAGATTTGCCCACCAAACTAGAGGCAGACTGACCTAAAAATAACATTGTGGAGGAAGAAATCAACAAAGAACAGTTCAGCACACTGCGACCTCTGACAGATGTCAGGCCTGCAAGTGAAACGAACCATCAAACTCTCCAGTAACACCGCCACAGCAGCAGAGAAAGCCTACAGACATGGCACACCTCTTGGAAGAACTGGCATTGATACAAGGCACAATTGTGGATCTGGCAGACTTTAAAACAGTTAAGACAGCATTGGAGGCATTTTCATGGAAAGTCTGGGATGCAGAAAGCAGATTCAGCTCACTCGTTGACCTGAGGGAGAAAAAACAAGGAGGCGACATTGCTTCAGAGGAAATTTGCAAAATTAAAAGAGAAAATGAACAGTCAGAAGGTCTGGAGTAGAATAAACAACCTAATGCTAGTCGGCCCTCCTGAGAGAGCTGAGGGTTCAGATACAATTAAGTGCGTCCAAAAACAGGCCAATCTCCTAATTGCCCAACATACATTACTGAGTGGGCATACAGTATGCTCCACCCCCCATCCCTGAAGGTAATATTATTTAAATAAACTACTGTATTCAGAACAAGGCTTGGGAACTACAATCAATCAAGTGGGAAGGTACTGTAGGAGGGTTTTGTCTTTAGGGATCAGAGCCCCAAATCAGGCAAAAGAGGCAGATCATAAAGAAATAAAAACTAAGCTTCACACAGCCAGCATAACATTTTGAATCTTGTATACAGCTTGCTTGATGGTGACTATGGGTAATAGCTCCCAACAATTCGGCTCAGCACATCAAGCTAAACAGGAACTGCCAAAATTCCTCCCAAATCTGTTTATAGTAATACCAGGGCAGGAGGGGGAAAAAGCACCTGCAGGGAAGTGAGAATGCCACTGAGCTGAATATGTAATAGAGCTCACAGACAGACAGACAGTATTGGGACTATTAAAACAGCAGTATGCCTGAACAAGTGCCGTACAAGGAGCATGGACCGCAGGGCCCAGGTGTGAGTGTGAACTGGATGGATTCTGATATAGCCTGCAGAATAGACCATACCCTTCCTGTTGTGACCCTCTAGTTCACTAAATGAAAGAAAGAGAGAAGGCAAAATGGAACTGTTACTTGGAAACTGGGAGCAGCAAACTAGTGAAGGAGCTATAACAAGCATTGCATCCGGATACTACAGCAGACTTGATACACACCACCATAATGAACTTCAACAGAAATGCAGCACCAAGATGGCTACCAAGAAGTGAAAAGGGCACCAGGCTGATGACACTGACAGTGACGAGGAACACATGGAAGCATGTCCATACTGGCTCAGGCTGATGACACTGACAGTGACGGGGAACACATGGAAGCATGTCCATACTGGCTCAGGCTGATGACACTGCCAGTGACGGGGAACACATGGAAGCATGTCCATACTGGCTCAGGCTGATGACACTGACAGTGACGGGGAACACATGGAAGCATGTCCATACTGGCTCAGGCTGATGAGGCTCGCACCACAGAGCGAGACCAAAGGGCAAGCTTTGCCCATATTGGATGGTATGGTGACACATCTTGCACCTAAATAATTTTTAGGTTGTGCATTTTTTTTATTGCATTTTGTACATATGATTATCTTATGTGTGTACTTATATAGACAGTACTGTCTTTTAAGTTTCCAGGTCGTACCTGTAAACAGGCCATGTGGCCCAGTGTACCCACCAGGTGATCAGATAAATGTAAATTGAATTCAGATCTTTGCAACCACCAATTGGAGGGCAGCTTCTTGCTCCATCTACACTACAAGAGTCCTCCACTCCAGCAGTCCTCCACACTGTGGTCCAGAGCACAAAAGACCATGTCAGAAAGGACATCAAACAGTAGGAGTCTGCCTAGAGTTAGTCATAGAGGCAACCAGCAGTCAGCCATGCTGCCCCCTGCTGCTCTGATTCATGTTAGCCTCTAAGTGATGTGGCAAGTGAGTATGTGAACACTGGCAAAGATAACTGACTTACTAAATCACTGAAGTGTGGTTGTGTTGAACGTAACTAGGCACCCTGTATCTACCTCTAGACTTGTTAAGTGCTACTAGCTGCAATGACACTATCCTGGTACAATGTAATTATCACTTTGCATGGGCTGAACAAACAAGCTGATGTGTTCCTACATCTGTGATCTTGGAGTGACCCTACTGGTCCTGGCCATTGTGGATTTCCTGAAGTTGCTAGTTACAGCTTCTAATGAGGCCCCCTGCTTGCACCCTATCTGGATGGTCCTAATACAACAATTTGTTTGCTGCTAGTAACCTGCTTTTACTGACCACCTGCCAACACCCTATCTGGGTGGTCCTAATATTACAATTTGTTTGCTAAGATTCTAGAATGACCCTACTTAACCTTTGCTTGCGGGTCTCTGTCATTGCTATTAAACTGTTTTGCTGAGGCCCTGCCTGCACCCTGTCTTGGTGGTACTAATATTATAATTTGTTTGCTAAGATTCTAGAGCGACCCTACTAGTTCTTGGTTGCTATGGGTTTCCTATCATTGCTAATAACCTGTTTTGCTGAGGCGCTGCCTACGTCCTATCTGGATGGTCTTAATACTACAATTTGTTTTGAACCATTTTCTGGCAGTGTTCTGCGTTATTGTTCTGATTTTAAAGCTTCTGCACTACCTTGTACTGATTTCTGGAGCAGTTATGTGAGTCCTGATCATCCACTGTGTCATGCTTTCCACCAAGGGCCTGTGCCATTTTTGCTGGGTTTACCCCAGTGCTAATACTGCTGATCCATATACAGTACCTGCTGCATTGCTTCATGAGCCTACAGAGCCCACTGAGGTGGCATTCTTCCTTGGCAATATGCTGAATCCACAGCCCCACAATCCCCTGAACTGCCTTTCTGTACTTAAGCCCTCCAGCCCTATCTCCACCTTAAAGTGTACCTAAGTCTGGTGATGCTAGGGAAGTGCTATGGGATTCTCATAATATATATTTTCCAGGATCACCTATAAGCAATATCCCTCAAGACAGTAGTGTCTTTTAGCAAAAGAGAAAACCTGAAGACTGGAACATTACCTTAGAGCCATGTAGAGGTCTAACATTAATACTACTTCTGTCTGACAATCTAACATTAATACTACTTCTGCTGTCTGGCAATGTTCGGCCATAAGCAAATCCTGCAGATAGCCTTGGGCTGAGCAGTGGTAGTCAAGAGAAACTGAACATAGTCTCCCTAAATACCAGTAGTCTCTTACCTACATTTGCTCATCTTGAAGCTTGGGCTTCGTCAGTGCAATTGAACATTATATCCCTTACTGAAACCTGGCTTAATCCCCAGTACCTGACTCTATTACCTTTCTACCAGGTGTGAACATCTTCAGAGAGGACAGACTAGGCAAGCATGGTGGGGGCTGCCTTATTATTTTTAGGGTTAACCTGTAAGGCTCCAAATTAGAAATCAAAGAACTGACTAGGGTCTGTGAATACCTGGCTATTAAACTTCTGCTGGGGTGAGTACACAAATCTTTTGTCCTCCTGTCTATCTATATCCAACCTGGTAAACACCATTCAGACATTGAATCCTCACTATTTCAAACAATTCAACCAGACCCCCCTTCCCCGATTCACTACTAGCCAGGTTCTAAGCAAAAGGAAGATGTCAGATTTCAAGTGTCATGTGGCCAGAATAGACTGGAGTGCCCTGGCTGACATCCTTGATATTGATCAGTCCTCAAATATTTTGTTACAGAGTTCAAAAGCCTGCAACAAATATGCATCCATCAAAAAGATAAGGTGAGGGTACACTATCTGGATGGAACAACCCTAAACTCCTAGCCCTCATAAGAGAGGGACAATCCGTGCACACCGGCCAGGGAGTATGGGTCCCCAGTGCACCTACAAAAGTACAAGGAAGCTCAAAATAAATGCACTAGTAGGGCTAGATTGACCAAACCCAACTTCTGCATGGCCCACCGAACCCAGAATTGGGAGAAATGGTAAAAAGATTCTAGGAGAATGTCTTGGAACTCTATGGTAAAGGAGACAAAATATCCCCAAAAATGCTCGTGGCTGAACTGAGGTTTGATCCTATCAAGATTGCTAACAAAGTCAATGTAGCCTTCACGGACCTAAGCTCTGTCATCCCTGCCGACCCTGCCCAGCCCCCATGGTGGACCTCATCCTGAAGCCAACCAACTATTGGACCTGAACTAAGTCACCCTAAATTCTGTTTTAAGCCTGTCTTAGTTAAAGACACCTCTACATACTGTATCTCAGAAAGGTGCTTGGCTTAACCAGGGTTGGGGTAGACACACTAGACACAACATTACTTGCCTTGGCTATTAAAGAACTGTCCTACGAAATTTTTATCTTTTCCCCTGTATTACTCCCAGTTCCCCAAGAAATGGAAATACACATTGACTACACCAGTGTTTATTTATTTATTTAGCTTTTGTTGACCAGGTAGGTACACTAGACAAACTGTATGCCTATTTTCAGGTACAACCTGTTTAAAAGTGTTGACCATTCTAACCTTGCCAACCACAGACCAGTCTCTATTCACTTCCCCTGTCTAAGGCCCCAGAGAGAACTGTGTCTGACCAACTTGTCTCATACCTTGAAAAGTATGAAATCCAGTGTGCCCAAAAGCATGACTTTCAGAAACAATACAACACTGATGGAATACATCAGCTACACTTGTGAGGTTTTTGGCAATGGAGATATGGTTGGAGCAATCTATATTGACCTGACAAACGCCTTTGACTTGGTCAACAAATTGCACACAGTGTGTGAAGATTGAGGGCTGCTTGTCTGACGATGAGAGAGTATCCATTGACATGCCCCAGGGTTCCATACTAGGCCCTTTCCTATTTAGTCTGTTCATTAACCACTTGCCTGATGCCTGTCAGTCAGTGAATGTACTTCTGTATGCTGCTGATGCTTTTATCTATACTAAACACTCTGACCTTGGTAACCTCACCTCTGTCCTTCAGTGCAACTTTAGGTTCATAGAAAACTGGTTCTCACCCAACAAACTGGTCCTAAACTAAAAAAAAACCCAAAAAAAACTTATACCATGCTCTTCACAAGCACTCTAACTGAAGAGAAAGGTACCTCCCTTGAAATCCTTAATGACATGGAACAAAAACTAGAACAGGTGGAAATCTTTAAATACCTCATGGTAATTTTGGATGATACACAATCATTTGCCCCTATATAGACAACATACTGTCCATAGTAAACAGAAGGCTGGGAGCCCTGTATTGAAACAGATCAACATCACTGCTGATGCCATACCCTCATAGCTCTGCCCTGTCAGTAGTCAGCCATTGCCTCCCTGTTTACACAGCTGTTTGTGACATAGTGTTAAACAGGATAAAAGTGATCTGCAGTAATGCTTGCCATTTTGTGCTAAGGGCAGTTAAGCATCTCCATAGCTGCACCCTATACACCCAAAATAATTGACCATCCATGCCTAGCAGAATAAAGTATCACACCTGTTTGCTAGCCACAAAGACATTACTGGGCTTAACCCCCCTGCTCTAAAAAACTGCGTCCACCCCATTGCCAGCCAGTACAGCACCAGGAGCATGGCTAGGAATGCTCCTGAACAGCCTTTCCATAGAACTCAGTTGGGCAGCACTCATTTACTGCCAGGACTGCAGGCTGATCAGCTGAATTGCCAGAATCCTGCTAAATCTCCCGAAGACTGACCAATTCAAGAGATATTTGTGGTCAGCTCTAGCAGTTCAATGCAACTGTAACTGTTAATTTTATATAGATACATAGATACTGTTGCAGATTAGGGCTGCCAGGCCCATCCAGTCTGCCCATTTATGCAGCAGATGTGAGAGGCCAGTGACCCTATCTGGTCATTAGCTTTAGCTTTTTCTTCCTATCTCTATTGTTTCTTTATTCTTGTCCCATGCATGTTTGAAGTCTGTCACTATACGGGCGACCACCACTTCCTGGGGCAGGCTATTCCATGCATCCACCACCTCTCCGTAAAAAGAACTTCCTGACATTTCTCTCATGCCAACCCATCAGTCTTATGTCATGTCCTCTTGTTCTGGCACTACTTTTAAACTGGAGTATGTTGTCCCTTTCACCTTGTTCATGCCCTTGAGGTATTTGAATGTATCTATCATGTCACCTCTCTCTCCTCCTTTGCTCCAACATATACAAATTGAGGTCTCTGACTCATTCCTCATAAGGCCTGTGATGTAGACCCTTCACCATTTTGGTCACCCTCCTGCACCTACTCTATTTTGTCAATGCCTTTACAAACATGTGGCCTCCAGAACTGGACACAGTACTCAAGATGATGCCTCACCAGGGACTTGTACAGTGGAACTATTACCTCCTTCCTTCAGCTTGTGATTCCCCTTCCAGTACACCCCAACATCCCAGTGGCCTTCCCCACTGCCTTGGCCATCTGCCCTGTGGCCTTCAGGTCATCTGTTATTATGACCCCAAGTCCTTCTGCTCCTAATAACTGCCAACAGCTCTCCCCCAACCTGTAGCTTGCTCCAGGGTTCCTGCTCCCCACATGCATGATTTTGCACTTCTTTGCATTAAACCTTAGTTGCATGCCTCTGACCATCTCTCCAACCATTCCAGGTCCTTTCTCATCCTTTCACCACCTCCAGGTATCCACCTGTTGCAGATCTTGGTGTCATCTGCAAACAGGCAAACCTTACCTCTAGCTCATCTGCAATGTCATTGATGGAGACATTGAAGAGGACCAGTCCCAGAACTGACCCTTGAGGTACCCACTTGTCACCTCCCTTTCCTCTGATTGGGTTCTGTTTACCATGACCCTCTGTTTTCTGTCCCCTAACCAGTTTCCAGTTCAGTTTACCACCTTGTGCCCCATCCCACCTAGCTTGTTGAACAGTCTCCTATGTGGGATGGTATCAAAGGCTTTGCTAAAATCTAAGTAGGCAATATCTACTGCCCCCTTGGTCTACTGCTTTTGTCACCCAGTCACAGAAATCTATTAGATTAGTTTGACAGGACCATCCTGCAGTGAACATATGTTGCCTGGGATCCAACAGCCCATGGCTTCTAGGTGCTCCACTATTCTTTCCTTGAGGAGTGTCTCCATTATCTTTCTGACTACAGAGGTTAGACTAACTGGCCTGTAGTTCCCTGCATCTTCTTTACTACTGCTCTTGTGAAGAGGGACAACATTTGCCCTTCTCCAGTGCTCTGGGACCACTCCAGTGTCTAGGGACTCACTGAACGGGGCTGCCAGTTCAATTCTCAGTTCCCTTAGGACCTTGGGATGAATGCCATCTGGACCCATGGCTTTGTCCACCTTCAGTTTTGTGAGCTCTTCTAGGACCCTCTCCTCTGTGAATGGACTGGTGTTTACCTCCTTATCCTTTGTTCTTTTAAAGTCTAGCTGTGAGCCCTGCCCATGCTCTTCCACAGTGAAGACTGAACAGAAATATTCGTTCAGGATGGCTGCTTTCTTCCTGTCTCCCTCCACTATCTTCCCCCTGGCTCCTCAAAGCTTAGCTAATTCCCCCTTTGCCTTCCTTCTTTCGCTAATGTACCTGAAAAATGTCTTGTCTTCTTTTTTAACTGATTGAGCTATTCTTTCCTGTTTGCGCTTTAGCGCTTCTCTCTGCTATTCCTGCCTCTCTCAGACACTTCTGATACATTTCCTTTTCCTCATCTCTTTGTGTCTCCTTATACTTTCTGAAGGCTAACCTCTTGGCCCTTACCTTTTCAGAACACCCTTCTTGAGAACCAAAGTGGTTTTCTTCTCCTTTTTCCCCTTGTCTATCGACCTAACACATTGTTTTTTGACCTCCACTATGGCCTCCTTGATGTGTGCCCATTTTTACTCAATGTCCTCCATCCCCCTTTTTTCCAGGGTTTCTTTAAGCTGAAGTCCCATCCTGGTAAAGTCCTCCCTTCTGACGTCTAAGACTCTTGTTTTTGTATGGGTTGACTGAATCCCTGTGTCCAGCTTGAACCACACCATATGGTGGTTGCTGGACCCTGGCTGACCTTCCACCTTGAACCCTGTTATCCTGTCCCCATTGGTCAGTACTAGATCCAGGATTGCCCTGTCTCTGGTAGGTTCCTGCACCAGTTGTCTAAGGCCAGCCCCTCAAGGGAGTCATCAAAGTCCTGTGCCCTGGCCAAGGCTCCCTGCCGGGATGGACTAGTCTATTTCCAGCAAGTTAAAGTCTCCCATCAACAATACCTCTCCTTTGCTGCCATGTCATGCATGTTTTCCAGCAGCAGTTTGTCAATTTCTTCTGCCTGAGCTGGGGGTCTGTAAATGACCCCTGTGAATGGCTGTTCCATTGCCTGGGTCAAGAGTACCCAAACTTCATTCGTTTGCTCATGCCTGTTCTGAATTTTGGTTGCCTTGATGCTTTCTTTGATGTAGAGGACAACCCCACCCCCTTTTTACCTTCTCTGTTTTTTCTGAACAGGGTATTTTACCTAATTGTATCTTACCTGGTGATGACACTGATTTGCTTTGGTTATCGGCTCTGTTGTTATGAATTACTTTGTTACTGAATTAGCTCGGTCATTGGCTGAATGTACAGTTATCGTACATATTGTGTTTGCCTTGACTACGTTTCTCGGGAATAGCTTGTATGCATCAGCACTGTTTCTTTGTAACTCTGTCACTGAAGTGGAATCTTTGTAAACAAGCACTTGTGCCAGTAGGCACTCTCTGAAAATTTTAATTAATAAATAAATAAGAAATAACCAAATAAATCTTGTAGTAAGTTGGTGCATGAGACATTTTACATGCATGCTGGACAGTTTAGGGGTGACGGGGAAACATAAAGAACTAGTGATTGGAACTGATTGAGGGCATGAGATCACATACAGTACATCGTGACCCACCCCACCCCTATAGCAGTTTACTGCCTCAGTGATCACAGAACCACCAAAGACCCACCATCCTAGAAGGGCAAGAGTAGCTCTCCGGCCCCCTCTAGCTGCTGGAGGTCTGCCTCTGAGCAAGTAACTGGTCTACTGAGAAATATAGGATATTCTTGTCTCAGAACAGGACAATCAGAAGCTTAAAGGGCATGCAGGCAGAAAGTAAGGAGAGAGAGAAAAAAAACAGAGGAAAGAGTAAGGATTGCAAACAGTTAAGGGGCCAGAAATAAGACATGATTGCAGTGGTGCAGTGCAGTGGCTGTGGAGCAGCAGTCTTCCGGGAGACGTTCTGGAGGATGTGGTGTTGTCCCATCTGCAGGCACCTCTCTGGGCTGAGGGAGGCGGTTGCTCATCTACAGGCTGAGTTGGCCAGGATTTGTGGGACCTCCTCTTCCATCCAGGGACCACCAGTGCCTCTGCCGTTGCCTCAGAGGTTGCCAAGAAAGAGGAGCGGTTGGACCACAGTGGGCTCAGGGAGGGTGAAGGTGGTGGAACAGAGGCGCATCCCTCCAGTGGTACCTCTCCACAATTCCTATGCCATTCTGGCAAAGTGTGGTTCCTCTATGGAGGCACCCACAGTGGAGACCAAGGAGGATGCTGGGAACCTCCACAAAGGAGGCCCACAGGAGGGTGGCAGGGGACCCTGCAGGGAAGAAACAACTCCTGGTGGGGGACTCCATTGTTAAGAAGGTAGAACTGGGGGAGGAAGGGGAGAGGAAGGTGAGGTGCCTGCCTGGCACCATGGCTTGGAGGGACAGGGAGCGAATCCTCAGGATTGCCAGAGCAGCTGCACAGGGGAGGGAGCTGGATGTCATTGTCCACCTAGGAACAAATGACCTGGCTAAGAGAGGGATTAGAGAAGTGCAGGAAGAGTTTATGGAATTGGGGAGGGGCCTTAGTCAAGTAGCACGCACGGTAACCTTCTCGGAGGTGCTGCCCATCTATGGCATAGGAGAGGCTAGGGTGTTCCGCACCATGGGATTCAATCAGTGGTTGAAAAACTGGTGTGGAGCTCAGGGATTTGGCTTCATTGGGGACTGGGGGTCCTCCTGGAGTGATGCAAGCCTATATTGGCATGATGGGCTGCATCTGTCCGGGAGGGGAACCAGGATCCTAGGTGATAGGTTTAAATGCTTCATTGGCAAGCTTTTAAACTAGCCAAGGGGGGAGGCACTGGAAAGGAGCAGGGAAATCCTAGCCCCCCCAAATAATCATGGTAGTAAGTGTGGCAAACACCAACATAGAGGTGTCGATAGGGAGAAGGGCAGGGGTAAATGGAGAAAGTGACAAAAGCAAGAAGGACAGGGATGGGGCAAAAGGGAGTAAGGCCATCAGGAAATGGAGGGTAATGAGTACCAATGCCCGTAGTCTGGGCAACAAGCTCCCTGAGCTGGTGGCCTTGATGGAAGAGGGATGCCTGGATATCGTAGCAGTCACAGAAACATGGTACACAGAGAACCATGACTGGGATGTTAACATACCAGGGTACATAACCTACAGGAGAGACAGGCAGGGAGAAGAGGGGAGGAGTAGCTCTATGTAAAGGAAGGGATAAAAGCAACTGAACAAAAGAGTAAACAGGGAGGAGAGGAGGCACTGTGGGTCACCTTGAGACTGGAAAGGGCACCGCAATCCGCATAGGGTTGTACAGACCCCCATGTCAGGGGAGGGAATGGACAAGGATATGATAGAAGGCATTCTTAGAATGGCAGAGAAAGGGAGATACTGTTGATGGGAGACCTGAATATGCCAGATGTTAACTGGAGCACATTTGGTGCAGCCACATACAAGAGAGCAGGGCCATTCTTGATGCCCTACAGGTGGCAGGCATTAGACAGCTAGTTTCAGAACCCACTTGTGAGGGAGCAATCTTAGACCTCATACTCTCAAACGGGGGCAGTGAGAGGATCTCAGATCTAGAAGTGGGTTGCCATCTGGGGACAAGTGACCATCAAACAGTGTGGTTCACGTTAAACTCAGCTACAGAGTCAAGCCATACAAAACTGAGGGTACTGGACTTTAGGAAGGCTGACTTTGGCAAGATGGGAGAGTGCCTCAGAAAAGCACTAGCAAACAGGCTAGAAGGAGGTGTGGAGCAACAATGGGGAATCATCAAACTGCCATCACAGAGGCAACAAGCCTTTGTGTGAAGCAAATAAACAAATCAAATGAAAGAAAAGCCACTATGGTTCTCAAAAGAGGTGGCTGTGAAAGTCAGGAAGAAAAAGATAGCATTCCGGAAGTATAAGGAAACACAGAAGGAGCAGGACAGAGAGCTGTACCAGTTAAGGCAGAAGGAAGCAGGAGGGAAGTCAGAATAGCAAAGGCCCAAACTGAGGAAAAGATAGCCAACTCAGTTAAGAAGGGGATAAAACCTTTTATAGGTACATCATGAGCTGATAGAAAGACAAAGGGAGGGATAGTGAGGCTGAATAGAATGAACGGTGAGTGGGCAGAGGGGACAGTGAAAGCAGGGATACTGAACGAATATTTCTGCTCAGTATTCACAAAAGAGGAGGGAAGTGCCTAATCCAATTAACAGAAGCACTTTGAAAGGGGCGATCCCAGTCCTTTCACAGAAGAAAGGGTTCTGCAAGAACTCCTAAAACTGAAGGTGAACAAAGCAATGGGTCCTGATGGAATTCACCCCAGAATTCTAAAAGAATTAAGAGAGGAACTAGTGAAACCACTGGCTACTCTTTTAATAAATCATGGGAAGATGGTGGTACCCGAGGACTGGAGGAAGGCGGATGTGATTCCCTTCACAAAAGTGGGACCAAGACAGAGGCAGGAAACTACAGACCTGTCAGTCTGACCTCTGTGGTAGGGAAAGTGATGGAGTCACTTCTGAAGGAAAGAATAGTTGAGTACCTAGAGGCCAGTGGAGCACAGGACCCAAGGCAGCATTGGTTCACAGCGGGAAGGTTATGTCAGACGAATCTAATAGATTTCTTTGACTGGGTGACCAAAGTAGTAGACGAAGGAGGGGCTGTGGACATGGCCTACCTAGACTTTAGCAAGGCATTTGACACAGTCCCACACAAAGATTAATAGTCAAATTAACCAGCCTGGGAGGGTCCCAGGGTGGTAGCCTGGTAAAACATTGGCTGCACAACAGGACACAGAAGGTAATTGTAAATGGAGTCCACTCTGAAGAAAGAGGGGTTACTAGGGGACCGCAGGGTTCAGTATTGGGTCCAGTCCTTTTAATGTCTTCATCAGTGACATGCAGAGGGACTAGAAGGAAAATATGCCTTTTGCAGATGACACAAAGATCTGCAACAGGGTTGATACACAAGGAGGTGTGGAAAGGATGAAAAGGACTTGGCAAGGTTGGAGGAATGGTCAGAAGTATGGCAGTTAGGATTCAATGCAAAGAAGTGCAATAATGCACCTGGGAAACAAGAACCAGGGAAGAATACACAATGGGTGGGAGGAAGTAACAACAAAAAAAGGAAAGGGACCTGGGGTAATCATATCAGATGACCTTAAGGTTAGCAATCAATGTGAGAAGGCAGTAGGGAGGGCTGGGGTATACTGGGATGTATAGGAGAGGCATCAGCAGCAGAAAACAGGAAGTTGTTATCCTCTGTACAGACAGTTGGTGAGATCCCATCTGGAGTACTGTGTCCAGTTCTGGAGACCTCATCTCCGCAAGGACATAGACAGGACAGAGGTAGTCCAGAGGAGGACAACTAAAATGGTGCAGGGTCTGCAAGAGAAGCCGTATGAGGAGAGACTAAAGGAGCTTAATATGTATACCCTTGAGGAAAGAAGGGAGAGGGGGGACATGATATAAACTTTTAAGTACTCAGTGGAATCAACAAAGTCCAAGAGGGTAGCATCTTCTGAGAAAAAGAGACTTACAAGAACAAGGGGACACAATTTAAAGATAGAAGGAGGGTGGTCTAGGGCAATGTGAGGAAGTATTATTTCACAGAGAGGGTAGTGGATGCATGGAACAGCCTTCCTGAGGAGGTTGTGGGTCTAAAACTGTGGAGATGTCAAGAATGCATGGGACAGACATAAGGCAATTCTTGTGGGGGTTAGGAAGAAATAGGCTGTTGGTTAACTAGGATCTGCGGCCTATCCTGTAGGTAGGGAAATGGGCAGACTAGATGGGCCTAGCGGTCCTTATCTGCCGTCAAAGTCTATGTTTCTATGTTTCAGTGCATGCAACAATGTAAATAAAAGATAAAGCTTCATCCAGAGGCAAACTTGAAAAAGATATTGCATGGACACTATAGTATGTGACTCTTGCCATGCAAGCAATACTACCTAACAGCGTGGGCGGTATTGGAAAATACTGGACTGCCCAGAGGTGTAATGAGGCCAGACACCGCAGGTGGAGGGCCTTATAGCCCCTGGAAGGTCTGGTATGTCTCAATACTGCCCACCCAGGAGGGTATTATTGTGCTTAGAAAATGGTTCATATGTAACTTTTTAATAAAATAAAATAAAATTAACAAGTTGAATAAAGAATAAAGTTTTTTTTTTTTTGTAAAGTAGTCCCTGTGTTGTGCCGCAGTGTCCAATAGAGGGTGCTGCTGTTTGGAGAGTTTGTTGGATTGTGTTTGTCTGGATTTGTAGCCCCACTGTTTTAAGGGGTTGTAGTTCTGCATTGAGGTCATGGTAGGCACGGAGAGCACAAGAACTGAGTAAAAAAAAAAAAAACAGAATCTGCAAACTTCGGAACTGAAGAGATGATGAAGTCGGTAACTTCTGTGAACTGCGCATACAGGTACAGTCGGCTGTTGGTTCAGAGCTCTTGTGAGAGCAGATGGGCATTTTGGTCAGGAGGTCTCCAGTAAGTACAGGCGCCAGTTTTGAGGGAGCGGGAGCCGTGGAGGTCCTTGTGTCCCATTTGCTGTCACTGTTTTTTTTTTTTTTCCCGCAGTTGCACAGAGATTGTGATCACTTTTACAAAAGGACCAGATGTTTTACAACAACAGCTGGCATGCATTTTCATGTGCAGGGAGTGCTGAGACCACAGAACGAGAAAAAAAAAACTTTTCTGTGCTCTCAGTTCTCCTCTCCCTCCATTCCCCAGAGTCAGCAGTGTTTTTTTTTAATTATTTTGGCCAGTACCGAGCCTGCAAGTGCGACCCCAAAAGGAAGGAGCAGACTCTAGTTAAAAAGAAAAGTCATTTGTGGTCCCTCCGGCCTTTCCTCTCACTAAGCCAGCGGGAAAAAAATGGCGTCTGGCATGTTTGATAATTTGGAGTGCCCAATGATGTCCCAAGTAATGGGGCACCCTGAATTGGCACTTGTTTTTCAGCGGGTTTTATAAAAAATACCTACCCACTAACTTTAGTCTCCTAGTCAATCAGAATGCTAGGATTTACTGTGCTATTTTCTAAAAAAGTGCTTAAGGCATGCATGCCATAACACTGACGGGCTCGGGAAGCATTGGAAGGGGCAGAAAAATTGAACTAACAAGGGGCTCAATTTTCAGAGACTCGAGAATGCCACAAGCCCATGGTGCACTGATCATTTGTTGCACAGGGCTTGTGGCATTCTCCTGGCTGCGACTGGGATTTTCAACTTGAGTGCCAAATGCCATGTTTACATCAGCTTTTTCTGATCTAATGTGCACCATTTGGGGACCCTTTTATGGGGCTTGTGCCAAAACTTTGGCATAAGCTGCCGTAAATTGAGGAAACTTTCTCAACTGCGCCCGATATACTAAAATCAAGTGCAGTTGCATCAAAGGAGTTTGGTGCAGCTGGACCAGAAAAATGGGTTTGATGCAGGGCTTGCACAAGCTCTGCATCACCCTTTAAAAACTGAGCCCAAGGTTTTAAAATGGTATGGAATTGGAGTGCCAGAATGGGAGGTGAATGGTTCTGAAATGGGGGGGCGGGGTGCAGCTAGGTGGAACATCGCAGGGCAAATGGAAGGCTATGTTGGTGCATTGGGATGGTGAAAAGTCCTGCAGCAACCAAGGTTTCTTAATGAGGGGGGAGAAGAGAAATGAATATGAAGCTGACTTTGATAATTTCCCTCAAAAACACTGACAAAATGCTTGACCCAGTCAGAATGTTGAGTGTAACAACCAGTTCCAGGGAGTTAATGAACAAAGCAGACAAGGAGAAGGAGAGGCAACCAAAAGAGTGGGTGAGTTAAAATCTTTATAGTTGTCATAGATATACTGGATGAATGAGCCCACCTGAGAAGGAAAAATGCATAAAGTTTGAATGCAAATGTGTTATGTTTCTTCACTGTTTAAAGTAGTTTGTTGTATTTTGGGGGGGGAGTATTGTGTGGGATGGAGGGGTTATATGCAAACACTTCCCAACAGTTTCAAGAAAAGGTACCAAACAGTCGGACAAGATAACCACAGGCCTAGGAAACAAAATAAGATAATTTATCATGGGTGCTGCAATTAGATACATTACGTGTACTATAAAAGGGGCCCGATCGGTACAAAAGTGATACCAAGTGCTATGTCACATTAAGAAATTAGCAACCAGTACTGGGTTTCTAAAAGAAACCCACCTTACTGAAGGCCACCTCCTACTTTTCAAAAGACAATGAGTTAGGTAAGTATTTGGTGCCAGAAATTACAATAAAAAAAGGGAGTCAATCCTGGTTACCAGGAATGTTATATTTGTACTGGAGCAGGAGCTCAGAGATAAAGATGGACACTATATACTAATAAAAGGAATGCTAAACAATGCAGTATTGCTGTGTAATGTATATGGACCATATTTGGATATTATGCACTTCTTTATTAGACTAATAAAAGTGCCAGCACCGTCTGTAGGGATACCCATCTTGTTAGGAGAAGAGTGGAATTTTTTTTTTCCAATTGTTTAATCAGGAGTGGCACACTAAGCTGAAAGCTTGTTTACAGGTGCGACCTGGGAGCACAGGGAAGTTAAGTGACTTGCTCAGGGTCACACAGTATGTAAGTGGGGGCTGTGGGTTTCAAACCCAGGTCTCCAGATTTGCAGCTCAGAGCCTTAAACCATTGCACTACACTGCCTCCCAGTATTATTTGTGCTGTGCAAAAGGACTGCGTAAACCCTCTTGCACTGTACAAAATCCGATGAATATCAACTTGCACCGATATTCCTGTCCACATCCCACTATTTGCATACCCCCTTTGGTTTGCACAAGCACTACCCTGTTTGCTGGTGCAACAGAATTTAGTTCAAAGGTTGGTAATAGTCAGATCTGGCAATAAATGGAAAGGAATGGCTCCAGCACAGAGAGGATTTAGTGTGATGAATGATACATTAGGATTAACTGATATGTTGCAAATGTTGCATATTACAGATAGAAAATATATATTCCATTCCATACTACACCCGTTTTCTAGATTGGACTGTTTTCTGGCATCGCAGGAGTAGATACATGGCATGCACACCTAGGAAGTCAGTGTGAAAGTAATCTATGACCATACACCAGTGGTTTTAGAACATCAGTATAATGCAGGGACAGACTGGAACAGATGATGGTGGCTCAATGCAAAACTGTTAAAAGACCCTAAAGTAGTTGAAAAACCCAGAAAACATATCCAGGAGTTCTTCACAGCAACAACAGGAACAGTAGATAGAGAGAATACATTGTATGTGGTGGCAAAGTGTAACTTCAGAGGGGAGATTTTAAGACTGGCATCAAATAGGAAGAAGGTGAGAGAGAGATGGAGACAAATGCCACATTATAAAAACTTGGGGAAAAAGAGAAAGGCTTGGACCTTTCACATCAGAGGCAAATACACTAGGGCTCTGGTATTCAAAAGTTTGCATGGGCACTAACTGATGTTTTCCCGTGTAAACGGACTTTGCGCTGGAGCCCAACATTTAAAGGGCTCCATTGCACTGGCAAACAGGGGTAGTGCTCATGCAAACCAAAGAGGGGGGTATGCAAATAGTGGGACGTGGACAGGAATATTGGCGCAAGCTGATATACACCAGATTTTGCATGGTGCAAGAGGGTTTGCACAGTCCTTTTGCACTGCGCAAATAATGCCAATGAAAGCCTCTTCTTATTCCATGAAACCCTAGCGGCTGCCAGATGTAATGCAGTCAACCGGCCAGTTGGCCGCTGGGGAAACATACCCGCCCCTGTGATCAATTGCACCACTCTGATCCCCAGCCCTGTCATTAAAACAAAAATATCCTGGTGTTGGTGTTCCCCCTCCCTCTGATCCCAGCCCCTTATGAATGAAACTGAATCACTGGTGCTAGTGGTCCCCTCCCTCCCTCCCTCCAATCCCAGCACCATATGAATGAAATTAAATCCCTGGTGCTAGAGGTCCCTTCCTCCCTTTGATCCTGTCCCCATAAGAATAAAATTAAATAACTGGTGCTTGTGGTCCCCTCCTTCCTCTGATTGTAGTCCCGTATGAATGGAATTAAATCCCTGGTGCCACATAGCACCCATACATAAAATAGAGAATTTAGCAGATCCCACCATGTACAGGCCCATAAGTCTTCTCGGATGTAAGCTCTAAGATATTTGCCAAAGTTATTCTTGAGAAACTAAAACAACAAATAGATGCAACTGGCGAACTAAGCCAATACCAGGCAGGTTTCAGAAAAGACTTTACTGCAACTGACAACTGCTATATACTAAACCACTTGACGGAAAAATATGTTACCTTAAGGCATCAGAAACTTTATGTGGCCTTTATAGATCTCACATCAGCCTTTGATATGGTTTTCAGAAATATTCTCTAGGAATCAATGATAGTACGAGGCATTGATATCAACTTAGTAAATATCATAAGTAATTTATATCAAGGGACTTGGGCTAGGGTCAGATATGGCTCTAATCCTTCACTATCTAAACCTATACCTATTAACTGGGGAGTGCGACATGGATGTGTTTTGGCTCCTACATTGTTTTGTCTCTATATAGAACGTATGTATGATAGAAGACATAGTAAATTCACAATCTGAGTCACTGAAGATTTTGGACCATACTTGTCCAATTTAGCCTATGCCAATGATATTATCTTATTGGCATTAACCAAGAAAGGGTTACAAATAAAGCTTGCTCTTGTGTGCCTTTTCTATCAGTCTACAGGCACTTGGAAAAAACTTATTAATAAAATTACCATTTCTGAAAAAAAAAAAAAACCTGCACTGGCACTGGGGAAATGTAATTATCCCTACAGTGGCTTATCAGTTAAGCCCTCTTAGATGCAGTAAGAGATAAATATTTACCCTACATGTTATATGGAGTAGAAATATGGGTTTGCAGAAACAGAGATAAATTAATGATTCCAATATCTAAGTTGCTATGGAAAACAATGCCCTGGGTCATTCTTGCCCTTGGTTTATTTAAGGGCAGAATTAGGTCTGGAGCTTATTAATTGATCATAGATTTAAAAGCATAACTTGGTTGTACCTGATGAGATTAGACTCAGGAAGATTAGCAATGAAGTGCCTTGAAGAATGGAAGCATCAGATATGATTTAAAAATGAAATGTACATGCAATGATTGAGATGTTTTGTGTCTGTTTGACTGCTTAAAGGATATGTGACCTGGTATATTTGTAAAAGAAAAAAGTTTGTAAGTTAGGTGTATGTATAAAGAGTGAGTGAATGTAAAATTGTAATGTATGAATGTTACTAAAGTTGGAGTAAGTATTGTTTGTACAATTTGTAGGATACTTGAATGTAACTGAAATAATAGTTTTTATGTTTTTAAACATGGTCTGTGACAAGTTCATCTTGAAAATGGATCTTTGACCTAACGATGATTTGTAATGTCTACCTGTATAAAAATAAAAGGTTTTACTACTACTACTACTAATGGTCTAAAATGGGATGCCAAAACTCAAAATGACATAATACAATAATGCTATTAATAAAGAAATATGAACTTCAGACACTACCGAAATATCCTGATAAGAATATCAGACTGAGTCTACAATACAAAAAAATACATCAAGAATAAAGTAAAAAAAATATTGGACAAAGAATGACTTGCAAATTATTGAAAACTCTAGGTTTTCTCTGTGGTATGCTAAGAATAATTGTGCCTTTGGATATAGACACTGTCTTAGTGTCTTAGAAGACTCAACACTCAGGAAAATATATACATGTTACAAATTTGAAATTTTCCAAAGCAATGTTTTAATATTTAAGTACAAAAAATTCCCACCCAGTGCCCAGAATTGTTTTTGTGCACACGGAAGCAAAGAAGATCTGCTCCATGTTTTATGGTATTGTCCATGGTACAATAAAAGTTGAACTTACTGGCGTACTCCCTTTTTAGATTATAACTGTTGCAATGTGGATAAGGCATTATTAACTACTATCATATTCACTACTGAGGATGAGGACACTGTAAAAAGACTTGCTAACTATTTTCTAGCTATTTCTAAAACCAGGAAAAAGAAAACTTTTCCAAGTGATACAAATGTTAATGCATACTAAGCTAGAGATTGTTATATGCTTTATGAATTCTAAAATATCTATGTATTTATTCTTTTGTATATTTGCTGTCTATGTAAAATTATAAATGCTGTACTTTTAAAATTTTTATACTGTTTGTCCAAAATTATAATGACTTTTGTAAGTTGAATAATAAACAAACAAACTTTAGAAAAAATTCCTGGTGCTAGTGGTCCACTCCCTCCCTCTGATACTGTTCCCATATGAATGAAATAAAATTCCTGGTGCTAGTGGTCCCCTACCACTCTCCAATCCCAGTCCTGTATGAATTAAATTAAATCCCTGCTACTAGTGGTCCCCTCCCTCCAATCCCAGTCCCATATAAATTAAATTAAATCCCCGCTGCTAGTGGTTCTCTCTCAACCTCCTATCCCAGCCCTGATGTAAAATTTTGTAGCACGGGTGGTAGTGGTCCCACCCCCCCCACCACCAGCCCAGAAGAAAAATCAACTGCTCCCTCTCATCCAGTGTCTCCTCCATGGCACTGGACACCCCCCCATGACCTGATCGGTATCGCAGTGCCATGGGGGCATAAAGCATAATTAACAATTCTCCTCACACCTCCTTGGCCCAGCCACCATATGTCCAGGCAGGGATGTCTATTTATAGGCAGTGTGTCACCCTACCCTATAAATAAGTGGCACATTCCCTGCCTGGAGATACCATGGCCAGCTGAGGAGGTGTGAAGAGGGCTGTTCTGGTCACTGTATGGCAGTGCCATACTGATCAGGCTATTGGTGGGGGTGCGTGGTGCTGTGGGAGGGCACTGGACAACAAGGGGGATTGTTTTTACTTCTTAGCTGGTGGTGGGGAGGAACCCCTACCACCAGGGCTACAGAAGTTTATGTCAGGGCTGGGATCAGAGGGAGAGGACCAATGTGATGCTTGGCCAGCTAGTTATGACTGTTCTATGACATTTATAATATAGAATGTGGTATGTGAGTGTCTCACATGAGACATCCTGTGCTATGGGTACCCCCCCAGGTCAGTGAAGTGCCAAGTGACCTGAAACCAGGAGGTAATTAAAAGACTAGAGAAACTTAATTAAGGGTCTCCTGTTTTTCTGTTGTAATTAGAACTGACCCAGCTGCCAGGATATAGGGCTCATAAACTTTTATGGCATCATAGAGGGAAAAACATGTTATACCACCATGGTGCTAAAGTTGTAAAAAAAACCTTTGATGCCTTGGGAACAGGAAACCACACAAGATCAAAGGAAATGCTTGATTAAAGGCTGTCATAATTTGGGAAATTAGTTTTTGCTGAAGTCACAGTATTTAAAATATCTCCTGACAGGAAGATAATTGTTTATATATTTTTTATATTCTAAAAGGAGGAGCTAGATGACATTATAGAAGGGTTGCATGAGAGAGACAGTTTAACTAGGACTTGTGCCTGATCTTTGTGACTTTTGGGGGCGCTATGAAACAAGATCTAACTATAAGCACTATAGAGGTAATACATTAGATAGAAAAGTCTAATTGTATTGTGGTAAGAGTTTTTGTTTGTACTTTTCCTTGTTTTCTTTTAAGTGATTGTATGCTCTTTGATATATATTGTTCTGTGTTTACAATTTTCATATTTTTATCCATTTTTAGTAAATATATTATTAAAAAGACTGCCTGAGTGTGTCTTCAAAGTTCTTTTTGCATGTGATGCATACATGGTTAAGTTGACAGCTGTTCTGAAGGGCTTGATGGTGTTACCAAACTGGGAAAAGGTAAGAATATACCTAAGGTCTTTTATAGAGTTTTAAGAGTTCATTTTGGATACCTGGTTAGGTGCCCTTAGTGGAAAGATATCTTGCATTCCCTCAAAGAGAAGATTATCTGCGCCTGTACATTGGGTACGCTAGCATAAGGTTGAATCCCCCCAGAACTTGAGACTAAAGGTGATTCAGACCCACAAGCAGAAAGGAGGGTTATCCTGTCTGCTACCTGTTCACAATATCGTGCTTGGAGATTGGCACTGTGGGAGCAGAGGGCCTGACCTGCTGAGTGCATTTGTGACAACCACTAGCATTCGTAATGTCATTTAATTCATACAGGCATTGGATTGGAGGGAAGGCTGGGACCACTAGCACCAGGGATTTCATTTAATTCATGCAGAGATGGGATAAGAGGGAGGGG
Organism: Neoceratodus forsteri; assembly: GCA_016271365.2. NCBI lineage: Eukaryota > Metazoa > Chordata > Ceratodontiformes > Ceratodontidae > Neoceratodus > Neoceratodus forsteri. The sequence continues at coordinate 910,578,716 of CM057453.1, forward strand.
ACCACTGGCACCAGATATTTCATTTAATTCATATGGGGATAGGATCAGAAAGAAGGAAGGGACCACTAACACCAGGGAGTTGTATTTTTTGCTATGGAGCTGGTGATCAGTGGGGGGCCACTAGCACCAGGAATAGCTCAGGTATCATGGACAGTGGGGGGCAGTGGTGCCATGCTACCTGCCTCTGGCTACCCATACAAATGGGTTGATAATGGGCATGCAAATGGCCACTTATCACCTTGCATGCCCAATGGGCTCATTTGCATGTGTACCTTTGAAAATTGTTAATAGCACTCTGCCACTGTCAACTCCTGAGCTCAACTTTAGAAGTCATGTCAGGGCGGTGCTACCTGACTTAGCACTGCACCTACATGGCCCCATATTCAGTCAGGTAGTGCCCTCCAACCCCCTCCTTTCTACCCCTCCCACTTTCCCTCCCCTTCTCCCCTTCCCCGTTCCCTCTTTTTTCTAAAATGACAATTTGTCCATAGTAATATAACATGTCATTAGCTATGATAATTGTAGTAGTACTACATAAATTGTGGTGGGCTTAATCAAATGTGGAAAATGAAATACAATGGTCCCAGAGTCAGTCATTTTCAATGTTTGCTCTTTTTTTTTTACTATGTTTGTATATTGCATTGCTTGTTATGCACATTGTTTCTTAGAGGTTAATACAATATTCATGAGTATTGGTATGTAATTAATAATCATGACCACTTGTATATAAAGGACGCCTGTCTCTCAATTAGCCACGCCCCCTGATGAAGGGTTGAGGATACCCGAAGTGCTGGGGCTAGTGGGCGTTCGATGTCCGTTACACTGTTCCTTTATTGAAGCGTTCCTTTATTGAAGCATTAAAGCAGTTAAAATTGTAAATTTACTTTGAGCAGTGTCTTTTCCTTGAACGGGAGTGCATGACTCTTTGGAGGGTTCCCCACTGAATATAGCATCCTGGGACCCCTGGGCAATAGCAAAGCACAGTGCAATTATTTGCACCACGCTTTGCACCTTTCTGAGGCCCTAGGTCTTTTAAATCTTTTGACTACATTCAATTTATGAGTGATATGGAGAATATTGATTGTGACCATTTATAATTTGATTCCTGATGTGAGCAGTGCCTGTACCTACTTCACTGCTGAGTTTACTGAGGTATGTAATAGACATGCACCTCTCAGGAAAAGACTGGTACATAATAATAATTCAGCTTGAAACTCATATTTGTTAGCTAAAACTCATAATTTGCATAATAAGCCTTGGAAACAAGCAAAGGTGACTAATCTTTCTTCTGACTGGCAGTTATACAGAACCTTGAGAAATCATTATGTTAAAGAAATCCATCAGGTTAAACAGAGTTTTTTTTTGATAAATTAAACAATGATAAGATCTCTGATCACAGTGCCTTTTGGAGAACTGTTAGGAGTAAGAATTCTTCTTCAAACTTCAGCTTTCCAAAATACTTTGTATCTCAAGGTACAAAATTAATTAGTTCATGATTAATTGGTGATTGCATTTAACACGTATTTTGTTTCCTCTTGATACAATCCATTGACTTCTAATTTTTATGTTTCTTCTTCAAATATCTCGTTATCGGAAAAATTTCCCCTTTTGTATTAATCCCACTCACAGAGAGAAATACGTACCTCACTGAAATTGGACAAAAGCAAGTCTGAGGGACCTGATGGCATAAGCCTAAAGTTTTTGAATACGCTGCACCTGTAATTTGCCACAGTCTAGTTTATCAATTTAATGTGTCTATCATCTCAGGTGTTTTCCAGACTCATGGAAGCTGGGAAAAGTTACGCCAGTCTACATGTCTGTAATAATACATTGTTTGCAAACTACAGACCAGTCTCCTCCTCCCTATTATGTCAAAGGTCTTGTAGAAACTCATAGAAAAACAACTCTCTAAATTTCTGAATCTAAATAATTATCTTAACTCATTCTGATCTGGGTTTAAACTCGCCTATAGTACCCAGTCAGCCTTGGTTAAAGTAACCAATGACTTACAGGTAGCGATCAACAGTGGTTCTGTGGCAGGGCAATTTTTATTGATCTCTCCTAGGCCTTAGACACAATAAACCATAAACTATTGTTGCATAAACTGAGCTTCATAAGTCAAAATTCAAACTTCTACTGCTGGTTGGAGAGCTATTTACTTGAGAGTTGTCAAACAGTTCCCTTTAATGGTATTCATCCTGGTGTTGTCCCTATCAGTAGCAGTGTCCCCCAGGGCTCTGTTCTGGACTCACAGCTCTTTAACGCAGTCGTTAATGACTTAAAATGAACTCAGAAAAATGTGGCTTTATACCTTTATGCTGATGATGCTATTTATAGTTGGAACCCAATTTTTTTAGATTTGGAAGTGAATGTATAACTGGCGTTTAATGAAGTTCAATCATTTTTTTGTCATAATTTACCTACTCTGGATGTAAAAAAAAACTCAGGTCATGCAGTTTGGTACCCCTTATCACTTAAAATCTTGTCCTGACTTAAATATGACAATTCACAATTTCTCTGTTCTTCAGAGAGTCCCACATTATAAATACCTAGGCCTGTGGCTTGTTGAATGCCTTACATGGGATCACCACATAACATTCACTGTTAAAAAGGTAAACGCTCAAACAGGACTAATGTATTGATATAAAGGTTGTTTTTCCTATGATGTTATAGTGAGGTTAGTTCAATTAGTAACCTTCGCTGTATTAGACTATACTGTAGGTCTGTGATTATTTCGAGGCTTATTACAAACTTACAAGGTTTGTTTTTCAGTTTCCCAGACATACTCACCATTGTGACCTACTTAGGTCCCTTGGTTGATAGAATTTGGACTAGAAGTGCATTTTGCACGTTCTCACTTTGACATGGAAGTGTGTGAAACAGAAAACTCCTTTTTATCTTCAGGAACCATTTACTTTTTGCTCATTTAAAAATACATTTAGGTAACACTTGGCATTGATCTTGTTGCTCCTACTGTCAAACACTCTACAGGGTGTTAGACCTTCATATAAAGGGTCAAGTATTGGAACTCTCTTCCTGTGTATCTACACCCTATTGATGGGCCATTGCCCTTACATGAAGTATAACACATCGGTTTAAGCAGAATCATTTGGTATGCTGTGATTCTTGTTCATAACTACTTTTTAAAGTTGTGATGTAATTTTATTATCTTGTCATTTATTGTATTTTAAATGTATCTTTTTTATAATCATTTGTATTTATGTATGCTCTTATCTGGTATAAATCTGTACTAGTAACATTTACATCTCTTGTGCCAGCCTTTATCAGGAAGCCATTGCAACTGAGCATAAACTCAATTGGTTTGTAACACCTTTCCCTATTTTAAAAGTTAGAACTATAGTAGGGGTTTGGGAACTGCAGAGGGATCTACAAAGATTAAAGCAGCAGCCCAAAGTTTGTCAATTAAAGTTCCATCTGAAAAAGCAGATGGTATCAAACCAGTGTAACCACAAACTCATTAAAAGTAATTATTTTAATTTCATTTATTCATCCCTCAGCCACCCATCACCATTACAGCCCACCGTCCACGTCACGTGGAGTGAGTATGATAGCGTCACGGCGGAGACATCACAACATATTTTGGTGGCAGCAACACAGTTTACAAGGAAGCCAGGAGACAGCCGCCATTCCTCAACACTACTGGCAGTGTTTTCTGTGAGCACACTTAGCCTACAGTGCCCACCTAACAAACAGAATCATGCTAAATGCATCTTGATAGTGACATTTTGTTAAGTAAAATGAGTGCTGCATAATATTGCTGTACTGAAAATTACTAGTGCAGCACCAGTAAGTGCCTGGTTCTGCCTTTAGCTGAAAATTAATTTTACGTGGATTTAAACATTTGAACTTTTTGAATTCTTGGACCACTTGCCCTTGATAAAGTTGGCAGGAGCCAGTGAAACTGCTGAGGTACTTGATGGGTGGCTGAGCAATGACAAAATGAAATTAAAATAACTGCATTTAAATGAGTTTGTGGTTTCACTGGTTTGATACCATCTACTTTTGAGTCACCTAGTCCTTTTGGATATCTCAGTGGAACCCATTTGAAACTATCCACTGGGGTCTTCACTGACAATTCTCCCCGATTTTTGAATTCAAATTCCATACCAAAACTGCAAGGTGATGCACATGTGGAACTAGAACCCCAGGAAGAAATATTGGATGAGTGGGGTTCCATTGGTCACTACCACTGAAGAAAGGGACCTGGGAGCCACGATAAGCAACTCCTAAAACAATCTAGCCAATGTAACAAGAACTACAAGGCAATCAAGATGTTGGGGTGCACTGGGAGTCTGACAGCAGGAGGAAGCAGGTGATACTGCCTTTATAGATCACTGGTAAGGCCACATCTGGAATACTGTGCCCAACCTAAGAAACAACAGAGACAGGCTAGAGACAGTACAGCATAGGGTAAACAAAATGATTCAGGGCTAGCAGAGCAGATCCTATGAGGATTGACTGAAGGCACAGAACATGCACTTACTGGACACCAGAAAAAGAGGTGATATATGGTAGAGACCTTCAAGTTCCTGAAAGGAATAAACAAGGTAGACAGTGGGAAATATTCATGGGACTGGTGAACCAGGAACACGGGAGCATGAGTGGACACTAGAAGGAAGGATGTGATAAAGTGTTATTATAAAGAGAGTAGTTGATCTGTGGAGAACAGCCCACCAATTGAGGTAGTGGGAAATAACCATTAATGATTTTAAACAAGGCTGGGACTGAGTAAAAGGCATGATAGTTACACAAAACCAGTAAGGCAGGGGGGGGGGAGGCGAGGGCAATTGCCCCAATTAGACATGATATCCCAAGGTAAGATAAAGTAAAACAGGGCAGACTGGATGAACCAATGATCTTTTCCTGTCAGCATTTTCTATGTTTCTATGTATAGTAGGGATGAAATGTCAGACTGATAATACTCTGCTCGAAAAGCTATGAGGTATAGCAACTGAATTCAAACAGTTTTATCAGTAAGTATATAATGCAGGGAACACCCAAAATACACATCATGACATAGCACAGTTCTTAGATGAAAAACTGCTAAAACATCAGGAAGTTCTGAAAACACAAATCACTCAAGAAGAGGTAGTGTAGTGAAAGCCATTGAAAAGCTTACATCAGGCAAGGCCCCAGGCCCAGACGGTTCTCACCTAATTTCTTTAAAGTAGCTGCACCTGAGAATAAAGAATAAATCATAAATATTTTTAACTTCTTGCACAAGGAAGGCCTCAGGGATGCCTCTAACAGTGGTGATGATTACACTAGTCCTTATGTCTGACAAAGTCCTGACTAAAACAGGAAACTACAGAACAATATCACTCATCAACTTGGACTTTCAAAATACTAGAGAAGTTGCTCGCAGAGAGAGAATGGATAAGTCTTAGGAGGACTAACAGACCCCAAGCATGTTTGAATCATGAGGGATAGATTCTCATCAAACCACATCAGGAAACTGGCACACATTATTTTTTCATCCAAGAACCCAGAGACACCTGTGGCCCTGGTCTCCCTGGACACAGAAAAAGCCTTTGATCATATGTTGTGGCTGTATATTTTTAATGTACTGGAAAGGTATGGCATTCAGGAGGAATTTACTGTTTGGCTGAAAGTTTATATGCAGTAGTCAATTATTGCAATTTTCTGTAATGGAGGTGTTTTCAGAGCCATTTGATCTTTACCAGGAAACAGGCAGGGCTGCTCCTTGTCTACACTTTTGTTTAACCTTTTACTACAACCTTGGCTTGTAATGTAAGGGAATCCCCAGATGTTCGGGGCATTCAAATTAGAAGCAACAGTGACAATTCTCCATGTATACAGACAGCATCTTACTACATATTATACTCACCCTGGGGCATTGGATATAATAGCTGTGTTCAGTAACATATCAGATTATAAACTGAATGTTGACAAGACTGTGATGATGCCACTAAATTTCGGAGTAAACAAAACAGACATTTTTCTGCTCTTGGCCTACAATGGTCCCCAAGGCAGCTTCGGTATCTGGGTATAGATATAACAACATACTCTTAAACTGAAGAATTTAGGCAGGCCAGTGAACATCCTTACACAGTCTGGAAAGATGGTAGGATATGCCTGTCCTGTAAATATGAGGTGCGCTCCCTGCCTGAACATACGGTGGCCGGCTAAGGAGGAGTGAAGAGGGCTGTGCCGGTTGCTGCATGCACCAGTAGCACCAAGAATACTGGTAAGGGGACTGAGTGGGTGGGTGCTCAGTGCCACGGTGTGGGGGGGGCATTAGACACCAGGGAGGGTTTTGTTTTTTTAATGCTGGGAGACAATCGGGGGGGCCACTGGCATCAGGGAATTCTTTATTTCATGCTGGGAGGGCAATTGGCATGAGGGGAGAACCACTATCAGTAGGGAATTTTTTATTTCATGCAGGGTGGGCAATGGGAGGGAGGGGGAATAACTAGCACTGAGGAATTCTTTGTTTCATGATGGGTGGGCGATCAGATGGAAGGGGGACCACTAGCACCAAGAATTTATTATTTTATGCCAGGTGGGTAGTTGGAGGGAGGGGGGACCACTAGCACCAGGGAATTCTTTATTTCATGTCGGGTGGTAATTGGGTGGGGACCACTAGTACCAGGAATTCTTTATTTCATACCGGGCAGGCAATCAGAGGGGGGGACCACTAGCACCAGGGGATTCTTTATTTCATGCTGGGCATGTGATGGAAGGTAGGGGGGACCACTATCACCAAGGATTGCTTTATTTTTATGCAAGTCATTTAGACAGAGTTTTAAATCACTTCTAATTTAGGCATAGTTTTAAATCACTTCTAAGACAATAAAACACGGAACTAGTTTTACCTGTATATATTTTCAAGAGTGTTTGTCTTGCATTGCCTTACTACATATGTGATATCTATGATTCATATGAAGGGATCCTTTTTCATGAGCTTTTTTCATTCTTATGAAAAGGATGCTCTCATATGAAAAAATAATTTGGACTTATCTTTTTCCACATTCTTTTTACGTACTGTATAAAGGCATCCTTTTTCTTATGGGTTTCTTGTTTCATTCAAAAAAGGATTCCTTCATACGAAAAAAGATTTTGGACTTATTTTCTTTTCCCACATTTGAATTCCAACAAACCATAACTCCATCAATACTTGGACTTAAAGGGCAATCTATATATCAAAACAAAGGTCTTAATGAATATTGCAAGAATAACACACAATCCCCCCCCCCAAAAAAAAATGCATGGCCCAGATAAAAAACAACAACATAGAAATTAAAAAATGAAAATTCCCATATGATGACATTGGAACTTTAATAAGCTATAACATCCTCAATATTTGGACATAGGGGGACAATCTATATATCAAAACAAAGGTCTTAATGAATACTACAAGAATAACTCATATTTCCCCCTAATCATTTAGGGACAATATAAAAACCAAAATAAAATATGTAATTTTCCAAAGGATAGCACTGGAACTTTAATAAGCCATACAATGAACACAAGAAATTGTTATTTTGGCAGAAATGGAAGCACAGGGCCTAGATGGCCCTGCACTTCCACAGCAACATACATGTACGCATCTATAGAGGATGGAAGTGCAGGGACCAGAGGGCCCTGTGCTCCCACAGGTAAATGAGGATGCGATTATATCTCAAAAAGTAAGGAAATTCATTGCAAAATACTTTGTTAATGCACTAGTTAGGGTTAAACCGACAAAAGTAGGGAAATGTGGCATTAGGGTTTCCAACCCTAACACCCCACTCCCACCCTGGAGGCAGCAACAGGAAAAACATTACGGTTTCACCTATCCTGCATCTTCCCATATCAGTCGTGGTGTGTGCCTTGGCATTGTCAACCCTAACATCCACCCCATTCTCATATACTGTACACATCTCAGCTTATTTAGTGATGCAATTGGGCAAGCGTTAGGGTTGACAACACCAGGGTGGTCAAAGGTCTGGCAGTTAAAATTCAATGCTAAAAAGTGCAAGGTAATGCACCTAGGGAAAAAGAACCCCAAGACAGAGTACTGGATGGGAGGAGAGAGACATAGCACTACAGAGGAGGAATGGGCTCTGGGAGTTATCATTCGCAATTCATGTAAGCAATCGAGTCAGTGTAACAAGGGCTCTAGCAAGGCTAACAGTATGCTGGGGTGTATCAGGAAGGGTATTGATAGCAGAAGAAAAGAGGTAATACTTCCCATCTATGAATCTCTGGTGAGGCCTCACCTAGAGTACTGCACCAAGTTCTGGAGTCCCCACCTCAGAAAGGATAAGGATAGGTTGGAGACAGTGCAGCACAGAGTAACAAAAATGGTTCCGGGCCAGCAGGGCAGATCCTATGAGAAGTGCTTCAAGGCACTAAATATGTACTCACTGGAGACCAGAAGGGAGAGGAGAGATATGATGCAGACTTTCAAGTTCCTTAATGGAATTAACAAAGTGAACTGTAGGGAACTATTTAGCCTGAATACCAATTTGGGACACATGGACATAAATGGAAATTATCAGGAGGTAGGTTCAGGAGGAATGTGAGGAAAGCACTACTTTATGGAAAGGGTGGTGGAACCTTGGAACAGTCTGTCAGCTGAGGTGGTGGGTGCAAAAACAGTCAGAGTTCAACATGGCTGGGACTAATAAGAAGAACAGTGGTTACCAGGGGTGACAGGACCAGGGAGGAGAATAGAGATGATGGGAGGGTTAGTACCCTGGAGGAACAGTAGGTTCCAGGGATTATAGGAACTTAGGCAGACTGGATGGACCTCTGGTCTTTTTCTGCCATCATTGTCTATGTTTCTATGTCCTTTGCAATACAGTCTTTCACGTAGAGGATTAAAGTGCAGAGGACTGCTTGAATGTAGGGGCCTGAAAAGTCCTGCTGCTTGCTGATTGGTTGGGTAGCTGGGAGGAGGTGCAGATCTTGGGGCTCCTTATGAATGTAAATCTCAGACACTAGAGGTGATCGGTGGTGGGAGGGGTGTAGTAGCAGTCCAGGAGGACTCCCTCATGACCCCTTGTAGCTCCTGTGGTGGCTGGGTAATGAAAAGGATCGCTGTTTCCCACAGATTCAAAAGCCCAGTTTCAGCGGGCTCCTAAGCTCTGCCCCTGCCACTTGTTGTTTTAGTATATAAAGAAACAGGAGACTGCCACGAACCACTAAGATCAAATTCAGGCACAATACATAAACATCATACGTTTTATCTAGTTAAATAAATAAGCATTAATATACTGCATCATTGGTGTGTTCAAATATATCTCAGTATTGCTACATTGGTATTGTTACTGTTACCCCAGGGCAGCACTTATTCCACTCTGTATCCATAGGGTTGTGGAGTTCTGAGATTTGGAATTTATAAGTTTATTGTTTATCCACTCACCAAATCACATAAGGCAGTTGTTGCCATACTAGTATCAGTAGTAGGCTTCAGTTATTACTTTTGACTGACTAGTATCATGTTCCAGGACTGATGACTCTCCAAGATCATGGAGGGATCAAGCTATTGAATCTGGTCTGAATCAGAGCTTTTTTGGGGGGAAGGGGGACTGGTGGATAACATCCCAATGTATTGCCAGGAGTGGGTAGCAAGCATCAATTGAGATTTGGTTGGTTTCATCACACACCACTAAACTGGTGGCTTAATTTATGTAGGTTAGTGGTGTCCATTGTAATACAATGGTTTGGTGGGGTGGAAAAAAGAACATCTGTTTCACATAACTCATAAAGAGGTCTTGAGATTTGTTAAACAGTTCACCTTTCCCTCCAGCAGTGTGAGCCACTTTCTTATAATTGGCCACTGTCAAGAGAAGTTTTAACCATTCACCTGGTGGTTGAGGATTGGGGTCACACCGGTGTCTGAGAAGAACTCTTTTGACCACCACCACCACGGCTCCATGGAACCATGTTTTTTTTGTGGCAATGAAAGAGGAGAGCTGGTTGGATAAAGACCCAATAGTGTGACCTCTTTGGTACAAGGTGGTGCCATTGGCATAAGAGTTGTGCAGTAATGCTACACTTGGGACCAATAGGGTTGTACTGAGAGACATGTCCACATGATATGTCCCAAAAGATGCTTCAGTGCAGTTGCAGTGCCAGCTTTTGCTGTGGGACAGGATTCTCATGTGGTGTAGAAGCTGAGGGGTCCTATAGGCCTGATGTAGAATTTTGTATTGCATAGCCTGAGCACTCAGCTCCATGATGGGCCTGGTGGTTATGGTTCACACCTTCCCATGCTGCTTGCACAGTAGAATTTGTAGATCCTTTTCCCAGTGTTGTTGTAGTTATGGGTTGGTGAGCCAGCCCAAGTGCTCTGGTTTGCTTATATAGTGCTGCCACCAGCCGCAAAGTGTAGTCAACTGATTCAGCGATCCTTCCATCACAGCTATTCCTTGGACAATGTATTTCCTAATAGAAACATAGAAACACAGAAAGTGACTGCAGAAGGGGACCTCCAGGTCCATCAAGTCTGCCCATAAGCCTACCCACCTCCCCTAACTGCTATTCAGTGTTATGATTCTTTTGTATCTATCCCAAGTCTTTATGAATGTTCCGACTGTTTTTGCTTCCACCACCTCAGGTGGCAGGCAGCTCACGCATCCACCACCCTCTCAGTAAAAGAACTTTCTTATGTTGCCCTTAAATTTGCCTCCTTGTAGCTTCATGCTGTGACCTCTGGTTCTTGTGTGACTCTTGCACTTAAAAGGTCCTGAACTTGTACCTTGTTTATTCCCTTCTTAGTTTCAATGTTTCTATCATGTCTCCCTATCTCTTCGTTGTTCAAGGAAACAACCTGATAGGGCACTTCTCAGTTGATGGTAATACCAAAAATTGGAGGTGTACGGTAATATGAGGTCCACAGCTGGGTGAAGAACAGATTGTGTGCTGCTTCTATCTACCTCATCCCTCAGGTGGCCAGTCTCTTGGAGCTCCTGAGCAAGCTGACAGTAAGGCAGAGGAGCCACAAACAAGTACAAATCATTCAGGAAGCCACAAGCTGGCATGAGAGTCAGAAACAGCCTTGCAGAAAAAACAAAAGAGGACTCTGTGTTGTGCATACTGATTAGAGGTAAATCACACACTCTGATGGAGGGACTTTTTTTCCCAAAGCATAGGTGGTATTGGCAACCCTCTAAGAGTGCACATTTAAATAACAATTATAAAAAATAAACTGCTGGATGAGTGGCCTACTTTTTCCTGTATCTCCTATACATTTACTGCGATCAGCATAGGAACAGCCCGCTGCCTGATTGTTGTTTCTATTACATCACAGTCACAGAGGCAACTGGATTTTTTCTGTTTTCTATTTTTTGGTTCTTATTGAGGACCCACTTGATTTACAGTTTTACAAATGAAGGACCTCAACTGAAAATGTCTAACTGATCTTGAGGAACTAAACTGAATTCTTTCTGTAACTGCAGGAAGGGCTTTACCATACTTTGTTGGAAGAGTTGCTTAAAATAGGTTAAATCTGGTCAAGCCACCTTTTAAAACCACTATCTGTCCTTGCAGAGTTGAATTATGGGCAGTGGAGGGTCTGTGTAAGTGGTGATATAACCTGCGTGAGATTTGCTAAGTCTTCTGGACCTGTACCCATGTCTGCAGGAAGTGTTTCAACTACAGTGGCAACAAAAGACATGGGGCCAGATATTCAAAACTGCGCTGGGCACAGACCGATTGTGCCATGATTGCACCACATTTGCGCCAGAGTGCTCTATTCAAAAGGCCAAATAGCACTGGTGCAACATGTTAGCGATAAAAGATAATGTATGTGCAGTGCAAAGTGAGGGGCAGGGACATGCATACAGGCGTAATGGTATATTCACAACTATACCACCACATAGCGTGCGTTAGAGTGACATGTAGCACAGTGCAAATTACCGCCTATGAAAAGGTAGTCTTAATTCCGAGCAAACCAAGGATGGGAGCATGGACACAGCAGCAACTGTGAACATGGCTGTATGCAGCCAATGAGGAGGCAGCAAGGGCGTACAGCCACCATGGGCCATTCCATATGCACAGGCACCCACACTGTGGAATACAATGCCTCAACATTGCTTGGAAGCTAACAGTCATGCACATTATACGACAGAGCTAAAATTCCACTTGTGGCAGCAAACTAACTGTGTTGCTATATGTGAATTGTGTGTTGTATGTTGTAAGTATTTATTGTACACTGCATCATCACATGTAGTGCCTCCAGGTCATTCCTGAATATGGGCCATGGCCCACTGTGACTACCCGGTCAACACAGCGATAAATACATGTGGAAGTATTAAATAACTGGTAGTGCAGCCATACAGCACACACCTCCAGTCCCCCGATTGGGGTACACTAGCACAGTCCAGCAAACACATGCAGCACTGAGGAACTGGAGGGTGTGGAGGGGAAGGTGCACAGGTGGCCAGGTTGCACCATATAGTGTATTTTGCCATGAGGCTGGGGCCACCCCCCAAAGTGCACATGTTCCAGTGTCGGGAATACCTTAACACCGGTATGCATGTCTGATGGTATGTGTCACCCCCAGCACATACCTCACATCTGTACAGACACCATGCCACACACTGCCAGCCATGTGTATGTTACTGTGAGTATCCCATGCCAGTGGTGCAGCATATGTGGGTCACAGGACAGCATGACAGTGGTGACCACTATTAGAACACACCTGCTAGCTGGTCCTGTCACTGTGTGGAGAGCAACAGTCAATGATGCCTGACACACCATAGGCAGCAGCATGGGTTTCTCTACCCCTGTGGTTCACTGGTTTAGCAGCTACTTGTCCTGCAGATCACAAGCGGTGAAATTTAACACAATTATATCTGAGGTTGCCTCAATAAGTGTGGGTGTGCCTCAGGGCTCCATCCTGTGGCCAACTCCTCTCCTCTTCTTGCTCTTTGTAAATAATGTCCCTAGTGCACTGCAATGCTGCTCATCTCTCCTGTATGCAGATGATCTTGTTATCTTTGCAAGCGATAACAAAGTGGAGAACTTAAACTCAGACCTCTCAACTGACTTCAAAAATGCCCAAAACTGGCTATATGAACATAAACTGGTGCTCAATGCGAAGAAAACGAAGGTTATGCTCTTTGGCTTGGCTCCCAAACTTCAAAACTGTTCTGCCTCCCTTGAGGTACAGGACATTGATGGTATTGTTCTTGAAACTCTCTCATCTTTTAGCTGTCTTGGAGTAGTGCTTGACCAATCCTTGGATCTAAACCTTCATGTCCAATCCACTTGCAAGAAGGTAAACAGTAAACTTGGTGCTGCATACAGGACTGGTCTCATGCTAACACCATCTGCTAAACATGCCATTGCCAGAGGTATACTGCTTCCCTCCCTTACCTACTGTGCCCCCCTCCTTGACAGTGCCCAGAAAACAGCCCCACAGAAATGAGATGTTACATATAATAACATATGTCAGTATGTGTCCTCCTCCTCTCGTCTGAAACACCGTTGTCAGCTTTATAACGACCTTGGTTGGCTCTCTCCTACTGCTCTGCACCGTATCATCTTGGTTCCCTTACTGATGCAGTTGTTAGGCTCAAAACCCCTAAGTCTCTAGCAGAGCTGCTAACTCTTCACATCACCCCCCGTGGACTTAGGTCTGCTGGCAAGTCTCTATTAAACATCCCCAGATACTATACCTCTAAGGGAACTGGGGTTTTCAAATTCACAGCTCCTTGGCTTTGGAATGCACTTCCCCTTGAACTCAGATTGTCTGGTTCCCATCAGTGCTTCAAAAATGAATTTCATCGTTATCTACTGCATGCTGACCCCTGCACTGGTTTTGACCCTCCCTGATGCCTTGGTCTAGCCTATTGTTGCCTTATTCCCCTGCAACCCCTTCTCCTATCTATTGCACTTGTCTTTGTTCCCACCTGTTACTCTGTTTTTACTCATATTTTCTCTGTTTGAGGCCCGTTTTTCCCCTTCCTCTACTTCTCTATCACCTGCAACCTCACTGTCTCTCCCTCCTACCCTCCTCATCCTTCTCCTCTTCCTCTTTTTCTCAATTTTATTGCTAAGATAATTATGATAGCTGTGTTTTCCTGATACTGTATATGTACTTACTTTTTGTGTTATGTTTTATTCCTCCATCCTGTCTGCTTGTTCTCTTGATGTCTTCTGGATTGCTTTAGTTCCATGCACTGTTTCCCATTGGTAAAACTGTTTCTCTACTAGTTTATTTTGTTATTGGAGTCCTCCCCATTTCTGTTATGTTTTACCCCCCCACACTTTTCCTGCACCTATGTAACGTTCCCTCCTCCTTGTAAAGTTGTATTGATTGCTACTTACTGTATTTTGAAATGTACTTGTATTTGCCCAATTTGTTCTGTACTCTCCCGGGTCATGCCTGAAAATAGTCATCATGTTGGCTAGCGCACTTACCGGTAAACAAAACTAAATAAATAAAATCTCCATCCAGTTCCCACCAGTGCTGCGGGCAGGTACTCTACAATGTAGCCTCCTACATCCGCATGTTCCCATAAGTGCTGCAGGCAGGTACTGCATGATGCAGCCACTTACATCCCCATGTTCCCAGCAGTACTGCAGGCATGTACTGCACGATGCAGCCTCCTACATCCCCATGTTCCTACCAGTGCTGCAAACAGGTACTGTAATATGCATCCTCCTACATCGCCATGTTCCCACCAGTGCTGCAGTCAGGTACTGTACGATGCAGCCCCCTACATCCGCATGTTCCCACCAATGCTGCAGGCAGGAACTGTACGATGCATCCTCCTACATCCCCATGTTCCCAACAGTGCTGCAGACAGGTAGTGTATGATGCAGCCTCTTCATCTGCATGTTCCCACCAATGCTGCAGTCAGGTGCTGTACGATGCAGCCTCCTACATCCCTATGTTTCCACCACTGCTACAGACTGGTACTGTATGATGTAGCCTCTTACATCCCCATGCCCCAATCAGTGCTGCAGGCAGGTACTGTAATGAGCGCAGCCTCACACATCTCCATATTCCCAACAGTGCTGCAGGCAGGTACTGTACAAAACAGCCTCATACAGCCCCAGGTTTCCACCAGTGCTGTAGGCAGGTACTGTACAATGCAGCCTCTGAGATCCCCAGGTTCCCACCATTGCTGCAAGCAGGTACTGTACCATGCAGCCTTATACATCCCCATGTTCCCACCAGTGCTGGTGGCAGGCACTGTACAATGCAGCCTCATATATCCCCATGTTCCCACCATTGCTGCAGGCAGGTACTGTACGATGCAGCCTCATACATCCCTGTATTCCCACCAGTGCTGCAGGCAGGTACTGTACGATGCAGCCTCCTACATCTGCAGGTTCCCACCCGTGCTGCAGGGAGGTGCTGTACGATGCAGCCTCCTATATCCCCATGTCTCCACCAGTGCTGCAGGTAGGTACTGTATGATGCAGCCTCCTTACATCCCCATGTTCTCACCAGTGCTGCAGGCAGGCACTGCACAATGTAGCTTCATACATTTCAATATTCCCACCATTGCTGCTGGCAGGTACTGTACAATGCAGCCTCCTACATCACTATGTTCACACCCATGCTGGAGGCAGGTACTGTAAAATGCAGCCTCATTCATCCCCATGTTCCCGAACAGTGCTGCAGGGAGGCACTGTACCATGCAGTCTCATACATCTCCATGATCCCACCAGTGCTGCAGACAGGTACTGTATGATGCAGCCTCCTACACCCCATGTCCCCACCAGTGCTGCAGGCAGGTACTGTACAATGCAGCCTCATACATCCCCATGTTCCCACCAGTGCTGCAGGCAGGTACTGTACAATGCAGCCTCATACATCACCATGTTTCCAACAGTGCTGCAGGCAGGTACTGTACAATGCAGCCTCATACATCCCCATGTTCCCAGCAGTGCTGCAGGCAGGTGCTGTATGATGTAGCCTCATATATCCCCACGCTCCCAATTGTGCTGAAGGCAGGTACTGTACCATGCAGTCTCATACACCCCATCTTCCCTCCAGTGCTGCAGGCAGGTACTGTACCATGGAGCCTCATACATCCCCAGGTTCCCACCAGTGCTGCAGGCAGGTACTGTACCATGCAGCCTCATACATCTCCATATTGCCACCAGTGCTGCTGGAATGTGCTGTACAATGCAGCCTCATACATCCCCATGTTCCCAACAGTGCTGCAGGCAGGTACTGTACAATGCAGCCTCATACATTCCCATGTTACCACCAGTACTGCAAGCAGGTTCTGTACAATTCAGTCTCATACATCCCTATGTTTCCACCAGTGCTGCTGGTAGGTACTGTACAATGCAACCTCATACATCTCCATGTTCCCACCAGTGCTGCGGGCAGGTACTCTACAATGTAGCCTCCTACATCCGCATGTTCCCACCAGTGCTGCAGTCAGGTACCGTATGATGCAGCCCCCTACATCTGCATGTTCCCACCAATGCTGCAGGCAGGAACTGTACGATGCATCCTCCTACATCCCCATGTTCCCAACAGTGCTGCAGACAGGTAGTGTATGATGCAGCCTCTTCATCTGCATGTTCCCACCAATGCTGCAGTCAGGTGCTGTATGATGCAGCCTCCTACATCCCTATGTTTCCACCACTGCTACAGACGGGTACTGTACGATGTAGCCTCTTACATCCCCATGCCCCAATCAGTGCTGCAGGCAGGTACTGTACGATGCAGCCTCATACATCTCCATATTCCCAACAGTGCTGCAGGCAGGTACTGTAAGAAATAGCCTCATACAGCCCCAGGTTTCCACCAGTGCTGTAGGCAGGTACTGTACAATGCAGCCTCCGAGATCTCCAGGTTCCCACCATTGCTGCAAGCAGGTACTGTACCATGCAGCCTTATACATCCCCATGTTCCCACCAGTGCTGGTGGCAGGCACTGTACAATGCAGCCTCATACATCCCCATGTTCCCACCAGTGCTGAATTCCCATCAATACTGCAGGCAGGTACTGTACAATGCAGCCTCACACATCCCCATATCTCCACCAGTGTGTCAAGCAGGTACTGTACAATGCAGCCTCATACATCCCCATGTTACCACCAGTGCTGAGTTCTCAACAGTGCTGCAGGCAGGTACTGTACCATGCAGACTCACACATCCCAATGTTCCCACCAGTGCTGCAGGAAGGAACTGTACAATGTAGCCTTGTACATCCCTATGCTCCCACCAGTGCTGTGTTCTCACCAGTGCTGCAGGCAGATACTGTACGATGCAGCTTCACACATCCCCATGTCTCCTCCAGTGCATCAGACAGGTACTGTACAATGTAGCCTCATATATCCCCATGTTCCTACCAGTGCTGAGTTCTCGACAGTGCTGCAGGCAGGAACTGTACAATGCAGCCTCATACATCCCCATGTCCCCACCAGTGTGGCAGGCAGGCACTGTACAATGCAGCTTAATACATCCCCAATGTTCCCACCAGTGCTGCAGGCAGGTATTGAATGATACAGCCTCATATATTTCCATGTTCCCACCAGTGCTGTAGGTAGGTATTGTACAAACCAGCCTAATATATCCCCATGTTCCCACCAGTGCTGCAGGCAGGAACTGTACAATGCAGCCTCATACATCTCCATCTTCCCTCTAGTGCTGCAGGCAGGTACTGTACAATGCAGACTCATATATCCCCAAGTTCCCACCATTGATGCAGGCAGGTATTCTATGATGCAGCCTCATATATTCCCAGGTCCCCACCAGTGCGACAGGCAGGTACTGTACAATGCAGCTTCATACATCCCCATGTTCCCACCAGTACTGCAGGCAGGTACTGTACGATGCAATCTCATGCATCCCCATATCCCCACCACTGTGGCAGGCAGGTACTGTACAATGCAGCCTCATACATCCCCATGTGCCCACCAGTGCAGCAGGTGGATACTGTACAATGCAGCCTAATACATCATCAATGTTCCCACCAGTGCTGCAGGCAGGTACTGTATGATACAGCCTCATACATCTCCATGTTCCCAACAGTGCTGCAGGCAGGTATTGTACAATGTAGCCCCATACATTCCCATGTTCCCACCAGTGATGCAGGCAGGTACTGTAAAATGCAGCCTCATACATCCCCATGTCCCCACCAGTGTGGCAGGCAGGTACTGTACAATGCAGCCTCATACATCCCAGTGTCTCCACCAGTGCTGAGTTCCCACCAGTGCTGCAGGCAGGTACTGTACGATGCAGCCTCATACATCTCCATGTTCCCACCAGTGCTACAGGCAGGTATTGTATGATGCAGTCTCATACATCTCCATGTTCCCACCAGTGCTGCTAGCAGCTACTGTGCAATGCAGCCTCGTAAATCCCAATTTTCCCACCAGTGCTGCAGGCAAGTACTGTAAAATACAGCCTCATACATCCCTATATTCCCAATAGTGCTGCAGGCAGGCACTGTACCATGTAACCTCATACATCTCCATGTTCCCACCAGTTCTGCAGGCAGGTACTCTACAATGTAGCCTCCTACATCCGCATGTTCCCATCAGTGCTGCAGGCAGGTACTGTATGATGCAGCCACATACATCCCCATGTTCCCAGCAGTACTGCAGGCATGTACTGTATGATGCAGCCTCCCTACATCCCCATGTTCCTACCAGTGCTGCAAACAGGTACTGTAAGATGCATCCTCCTACATTGCCATGTTCCCACCAGTGCTGCAGTCAGGTACTGTACGATGCAGCGCCCTACATCCACATGTTCTTCCACCAATGCTGCAGGCAGGAACTGTATGATGCATCCTCCTACATCTCCATGTTCCCAACAATGCTGCAGACAGGTAGTGTATGATGCAGCCTCTTCATCTGCATGTTCCCACCAACGCTGCAGTCAGGTGCTGTACGATGCAGCCTCCTACATCCCTATGTTCCCACCACTGCTGCAGACAGGTACTGTATGATGTAGCCTCTTACATCCCCATGCCCCAATCAGTGCTGCAGGCAGGTACTGTACAAAGCAGCCTCATACATCCCCAGGTTTCCACCAGTGCTGTAGGCAGGTACTGTACCATGCAGCTTTATACATCCCCATGTTCCCACCAGTGCTGGTGGCAGGTACTGTACAATGCAGCCTCATACATCCCTATGTTCCCACCATTGCTGCAGGCAGGTACTGTACGATGCAGCCTCATACATTCCTGTATTCCCACCAGTGCTGCAGGCAGGTACTGTACAATGCAGCCTCCTACATCCGCAGGTTCCTGCCCGTGCTGCAGGCAGGTGCTGTACAATGCAGCCTCCTACATCTCCATGTCTCCACCAGTGCTGCAGGCAGGTACTGTATGATGCAGCCTCCTACATCCCCATGTTTCCACCAGTGCTGCAGGCAGGCACTGCACAATGTAGCTTCATACATTTCGATATTCCCACCATTGCTGCTGGCAGGTACTGTACAATGCAGCCTCCTACATCCCTATGTTCATACCCATGCTGGAGGCAGGTAATGTAAAATGCAACCTCATTCATCCCCATGTTCCCAACAGTGCTGCAGGGAGGCACTGTACCATGCAGTCTCATACATCTCCATGTTCCCAACAGTGCTGCAGGCAGGTACTGTATGAGGCAGCATCCCACACCCCATGTCCCCACCAGTGCTGCAGGCAGGTATTGTACAATGCAGCATCCTACATCCCTGTGTTTCCACCAGTGCTGCAGGCAGCTACTGTACGATGCAGCCTCCTACATCTCCATGTTCCCACCAGTGCTGCAGACAGGTACTGTATGATGCAGCTTCCTACACCCCATGTCCCCACCAGTACTGCAAGCAGGTACTGTACCATGCAGCCTCATACATCTCCATATTGCCACCAGTGCTGCTGGAATGTGCTGTACAATGCAGCCTCATACATCCCCATGTTCCCAACAGTGCTGCAGGCAGGTACTGTACAATGCAGCCTCATACATTCCCATATTACCACCAGTACTGCAAGCAGGTTCTGTACAATTCAGTCTCATACATCCCTATGTTTCCACCAGTGCTGCTGGCAGGTACTGTACAATGCAGTCTCATACATCCCAATTTTCCCACCAGTGCTGCAGGCAACTACTGTAAAATGCAGCCTCATACATCCCTATATTCCCAATAGTGCTGCAGGCAGGCACTGTACCATGCAACCTCATACATCTCCATGTTCCCACCAGTGCTGCGGGCAGGTACTCTACAATGTAGCCTCCTACATCCGCATGTTCCCATAAGTGCTGCAGGCAGGTACTGCATGATGCAGCCACTTACATCCCCATGTTCCCAGCAGTACTGCAGGCATGTACTGCACGATGCAGCCTCCTACATCCCCATGTTCCTACCAGTGCTGCAAACAGGTACTGTAATATGCATCCTCCTACATCGCCATGTTCCCACCAGTGCTGCAGTCAGGTACTGTACGATGCAGCCCCCTACATCCGCATGTTCCCACCAATGCTGCAGGCAGGAACTGTACGATGCATCCTCCTACATCCCCATGTTCCCAACAGTGCTGCAGACAGGTAGTGTATGATGCAGCCTCTTCATCTGCATGTTCCCACCAATGCTGCAGTCAGGTGCTGTACGATGCAGCCTCCTACATCCCTATGTTTCCACCACTGCTACAGACTGGTACTGTATGATGTAGCCTCTTACATCCCCATGCCCCAATCAGTGCTGCAGGCAGGTACTGTACGATGCAGCCTCACACATCTCCATATTCCCAACAGTGCTGCAGGCAGGTACTGTACAAAACAGCCTCATACAGCCCCAGGTTTCCACCAGTGCTGTAGGCAGGTACTGTACAATGCAGCCTCTGAGATCCCCAGGTTCCCACCATTGCTGCAAGCAGGTACTGTACCATGCAGCCTTATACATCCCCATGTTCCCACCAGTGCTGGTGGCAGGCACTGTACAATGCAGCCTCATATATCCCCATGTTCCCACCATTGCTGCAGGCAGGTACTGTACGATGCAGCCTCATACATCCCTGTATTCCCACCAGTGCTGCAGGCAGGTACTGTACGATGCAGCCTCCTACATCTGCAGGTTCCCACCCGTGCTGCAGGGAGGTGCTGTAAGATGCAGCCTCCTATATCCCCATGTCTCCACCAGTGCTGCAGGTAGGTACTGTATGATGCAGCCTCCCACATCCCATGTTCTCACCAGTGCTGCAGGCAGGCACTGCACAATGTAGCTTCATACATTTCAATATTCCCACCATTGCTGCTGGCAGGTACTGTACAATGCAGCCTCCTACATCACTATGTTCACACCCATGCTGGAGGCAGGTACTGTAAAATGCAGCCTCATTCATCCCCATGTTCCGAACAGTGCTGCAGGGAGGCACTGTACCATGCAGTCTCATACATCTCCATGATCCCACCAGTGCTGCAGACAGGTACTGTATGATGCAGCCTCCTACACCCCATGTCCCCACCAGTACTGCAGGCAGGTACTGTACCATGCAGCCTCATACATCTCCATGTTGCCACCAGTGCTGCTGGAATGTGCTGTACAATGCAGCCTCATACATCACCATGTTTCCAACAGTGCTGCAGGCAGGTACTGTACAATGCAGCCTCATACATCCCCATGTTCCCAGCAGTGCTGCAGGCAGGTGCTGTATGATGTAGCCTCATATATCCCCACGCTCCCAATTGTGCTGAAGGCAGGTACTGTACCATGCAGTCTCATACACCCCCATCTTCCCTCCAGTGCTGCAGGCAGGTACTGTACCATGGAGCCTCATACATCCCCAGGTTCCCACCAGTGCTGCAGGTACTGTACCATGCAGCCTCATACATCTCCATATTGCCACCAGTGCTGCTGGAATGTGCTGTACAATGCAGCCTCATACATCCCCATGTTCCCAACAGTGCTGCAGGCAGGTACTGTACAATGCAGCCTCATACGTTCCCATATTACCACCAGTACTGCAAGCAGGTTCTGTACAATTCAGTCTCATACATCCCTATGTTTCCACCAGTGCTGCTGGTAGGTACTGTACAATGCAACCTCATACATCTCCATGTTCCCACCAGTGCTGCGGGCAGGTACTCTACAATGTAGCCTCCTACATCCGCATGTTCCCACCAGTGCTGCAGTCAGGTACTGTACGATGCATCCTCCTACATCCCCATGTTCCCAACAGTGCTGCAGACAGGTAGTGTATGATGCAGCCTCTTCATCTGCATGTTCCCACCAATGCTGCAGTCAGGTGCTGTATGATGCAGCCTCCTACATCCCTATGTTTCCACCACTGCTACAGACGGGTACTGTACGATGTAGCCTCTTACATCCCCATGCCCCAATCAGTGCTG
Source organism: Neoceratodus forsteri (assembly GCA_016271365.2). Classification (NCBI taxonomy): domain Eukaryota; kingdom Metazoa; phylum Chordata; order Ceratodontiformes; family Ceratodontidae; genus Neoceratodus; species Neoceratodus forsteri. Next base: position 910,600,999 of record CM057453.1, read on the forward strand.
CAGGCAGGTACTGTACGATGCAGCCTCATACATCTCCATATTCCCAACAGTGCTGCAGGCAGGTACTGTACGAAATAGCCTCATACAGCCCCAGGTTTCCACCAGTGCTGTAGGCAGGTACTGTACAATGCAGCCTCCGAGATCTCCAGGTTCCCACCATTGCTGCAAGCAGGTACTGTACCATGCAGCCTTATACATCCCCATATTCCCACCAGTGCTGGTGGCAGGCACTGTACAATGCAGCCTCATATATCCCCATGTTCCCACCATTGCTGCAAGCAGGTACTGTACGATGCAGCCTCATACATCCCTGTATTCCCACCAGTGCTGCAGGCAGGTACTGTATGATGCAGCCTCCTACATCCCCATGTTCTCACCAGTGCTGCAGGCAGGCACTGCACAATGTAGCTTCATACATTTCGATATTCCCACCATTGCTGCTGGCAGGTACTGTACAATGCAGCCTCCTACATCACTATGTTCACACCCATGCTGGAGGCAGGTACTGTAAAATGCAGCCTCATTCATCCCCATGTTCCCAACAGTGCTGCAGGGAGGCACTGTACCATGCAGTCTCATACATCTCCATGATCCCACCAGTGCTGCAGACAGGTACTGTATGAGGCAGCCTCCTACACCCCATGTCCCCATCAGTGCTGCAGGCAGGTACTGTACCATGCAGCCTCATACATCTCCATGTTCCCAACAGTGCTGCAGGTAGGTACTGTACAATGCAGCATCCTACATCCCTATGTTTCCACCAGTGCTGCAGGCAGCTACTGTACGATGCAGCCTCCTACATCTCCATGTTCCCACCAGTGCTGCAGACAGGTACTGTATGATGCAGCCTCCTACACCCCATGTCCCCACTAGTACTGCAGGCAGGTACTGTACCATGCAGCCTCATACATCTCCATATTGCCACCAGTGCTGCTGGAATGTGCTGTACAATGCAGCCTCATACATCCTCATGTTTTCAACAGTGCTGAAGGCAGGTACTGTACAATGCAGCCTCATACATCCCCATGTTCCCACCAGTGCTGCAGGCAGGTGCTGTATGATGTAGCCTCATATATCCCCACGCTCCCAATTGTGCTGAAGGCAGGTACTGTACCATGCAGTCTCATACACCCCCATCTTCCCTCCAGTGCTGCAGTCAGGTACTGTACCATGCAGTCTCATACATCCCCATGTTCCCACCAGTGCTACAGGCAGGTACTGTACCATGCAGCCTCATACATCTCCATGTTCCCACTAGTGCTCCTTAACTACAGTATAACTTGCTGGGACCAACCATCTCAGAGTTGAAAGGAGGATTTAGTCTCTGTTCATAAGTTTAGTCCTGGTCCTTATTTGTTTTTGCAGTATCTCATTTCCCATGGAGTCTTGCTTGTAGCCAGTGTTATAACTGGGAGGGAATGAAGCAGAGGTGCTTTGACTTGCTCAAGGCTACAGAGTGAGCCAGTGGTTTCAAAGAGGTTCAGACTAGGGATTGCCTATTCCACAGCTCTGTGCACTTAACACTCGACACACTCCACACACAAGCACTACCTTGTATGAGCCATGAGACATTGCTGCATTCCATGCAGCAGTTCTACCCATCAAATTTATTTTACCTGATACCTGAGCAGGGACTGAAGCAAGACTTCTGGAAGCAAATGGCCACTGCAGAATTCCTATACACTATCTAGCCCCTTAGAGATGAGCATTTAAACCCAAGGGAGGGGTAGTACAGATAAAGAGACCATCCCCCAGACTGTACACACTCAGGAAGTAGGGCAAAATGCACCAACATCATTACCAACCCTGGAAGAGACCAGGTTGTCGGGAATCTTCTCCCAGTTTTTGCTGCCCGTGCACATTTCCTGCTTCTAGAAATATATCCATGAAAGGTCAAGGAAAAGTTTGTTTTAATGTGGCAAATCAATTGCAGGTCCCAGCACACAATAAGTTATGTTCCAGGTCTACACTTGCACAGATTCCCCTTGGAGACCTATCAATGTGAACCTGCACTGTTGGGAAATCAGTTCAGCCCCTTCCCCCCCTGACTAATCAATGCCTGTGTTCATTACTGCAGCTGATGAATATTGGGAATGATTGGGGGAGGATGAGTCATGTGACCAGAATAACTGCGCTTTGTGCATGATCAATAGGCATATGTTTTCAGTGTTTAGACTCCTTTTGTATGTTCAGTAGCAGATTCATATCAGGGCTCTCATACTGTAGGTCACTGTAAATGAGTGGCACTGAAATCCGTCATCACGGTGTCAGTTTAGGGAGGCTGAGGATGATATTGGATCAGTTTTGCACAGCATTGTTTTTATTCTCCTAGCAGCCTGCTGCACAGCTGTGCTTGGAGACGCCTTTGCAAGAGCTTGATCATACCCTACTTCCAATTTAAACTTTCTTTGAATGAAAAAGTAGTTACAGGGAGCACACAGCAGCTCAAGATGCCTAATTAACACGGAAATGGCATGTAATTGTGTTTGGCCACCCACTAAGAGCTACACTGCAGTAACAAACCTACAGTGTTTAATAACATATGAAGATGGGCACATGCCTCCGCAGAGAACATTAAGGGAGACTGCAGAGCCCACATTAGGCCAACTGCTTTCTCTTTTTGACAGGGAGGGTACGCATGCACCATACAAACCTGGCAGTTGCAGAAACTGGACTTGGAACACTAGACGGTTTGGCCTTGTGGTTAAAGAACGTGCAGTGCTGTGAACCTGAAGACCCAGTTCAGATCAGTTCAGTTTCAGTCTTATTTCAGACAAACAGGTACATAATAATAGTCATCACATATAGCTAAAAAACATAAATATACAGAAGATTTCAATGGCATATGGCAGAACCTTAAGGACCCAGGTTTGACTCCCACAACTGCCTTTCACTGACTGACCCTGTGCAAGTCATGTAGCCTTTCAGTATGCAATTTCTCAGTAAACTCTTATCTGTCTCGGTGCATAGAATCTTCCTGTGAGTTAAAAATGGCAGCAACATTCTCACCCCCCTCTCTCTCTCACTCTCTGTCTTTAAAAGAAACGTATAAGACTGTGGTAATGGCTTTTTAAATACATTAACCCATTACCATATGTTGTCGATAATCCTTTGAGCCCCAAAATGAAAATTTTCATTTAGTCCACTTCGGGAGGGAAGGGTTCAAAAATTGCGCCAAACAGGCAGCCAGCCAATTCCTTCCAATTCTTGGTCTGTGGGCGCTACCCCTGTGCTCAGATGTTTTGTGATGTCTACACAGGCAGAGCGTGGGGTTATACCCCATAGAAGTCTATGGACGAAATTTTCAGAATGATTTTATATATGTTAAACCAATCTTTGATATAAATGAAAGCCATTGCTCGACTAATGGGGCCCTTTTAATTGAGCGATGGCTTTAATTTATATCAATGATTGCTTTAATATATAAAACAGTTCCAAAAATGTCCTCCATAGACTTCTATGGGGTGCAGCCCTGTGCACTCCTTGCTGAGATGTCACAAAATGTCTGAGCGAAGGGGTCAGGCCAGCATGATGACAAATTTGATCTAAAATCCCAGTCATCATTTGCTATCACTCGTGCCAGCAAAGTACTACGGGCAATAAAGAAGCATGTATGATCTAGGGACCAAGTGGTAATCTTCCCGCTTTATAGGGCATACGTGCATCCACTGCCTGACTACATTTCACTGGTCTGGTATCCTTATTAACATAGATATACTGACCAAATTGAAAGTCCAGCAGAAAGCTACCAAAACCATCTACTACATTTGAAATTTAACATATAAATCCTGACCGAAGCACTTAAACTTAATGACATTAGAACAATGCATAAGGGGAGACTTGCTCACTATGTACAACATTATGCATTGTGAGGGGCTGACAGTATAGCCTAGAGGTTAGAATAACAAGCTGTGAATGAACTTGGTACATCCAGCAGACCTGGGTTTGATTCCCACAACCTCCGCTTGCATACTGTGTGACTGTGAGCAAGTCACTTAACCTCTCCAGTGCTCCTGGCTCGCCCCTAAAAACAGGCACTTGTGCCTAGTGGGTCTTACCTGGTTACCAGGGAATAAAATGCAGGACCCATATCTCGTAATGGAATAAATTTTAATTTTAAACAAATATCCAAAAATACTAGAGCACACCCACTACAGCTGACAGGACAAGTCTTTAAAACCACAGAGGAAATACTTTTTCACTCAGTGAATTATTAATCCATAGAATGTGTTGTCGCTTGATATACTAGCTAGTAAAACAAAAGTAGAATTCACACATAGACTGGATAATTTCATACTGAATGAAGGTGTAGTACAATGTTATTAATAGATGGAGCAACATGGACACAGAAGCTTTGTCGCCCCTTTTCCACCTCAGCATGAGCCTCAGAGATCGGCTAGCCATCTGTCTGGCACAATTTTCAATCCGTTGAACTGGACTAAATTAAAAAATTCCTTTTTGGGCTGCAAGGACTATTGCCAGCATAAGGTAAAGGGCTAATGTATTTCATTACCACAATCTTATAAATTCTCCTTCAGGCTTTAGATGCAGTCTATATGAAAGGTGCTCTACAAAATAAAAGGACTCTCCTTTCCTTCCCTTCCTACACCTGCTATGTATTTATGAGGTGAATGACAAGATCAGTTGCAAAACTTGTTTTTGTGAATTTCTTTCTGCAAGGGTTTATTTGGGCCATCTTGAAAATCTTCCTTGTTCCATTCCTCAAGGTGCACAAGCACATACCTGCTGACTTTGGTGCACAAACATGCCTAAACATAGCTCATGCAGCATGCCTAAGTTTCCTGGCTAAGGACAACCACCCTTTCCCAGGACACTCATACCAAAGCCACAGATTTCCCCTTTGAGGGAAACTCACTTTTTGGTGACAAAACAGAGGCATACATGAAGAAAGCTGGTGAATACAAAACCTCTTACAAGAATAATTCAGAAAAAGAAAAGTCCTCCACTTCCTACAGCCCTTATGGAAGAGGCAGCAGGGGTAAGGGTTGCTACCCAAGGCCATATGACACTTACGAGTACCAACTACAAAGAGGTTACTATATTGGCGGGGAAGGCAGGGCACTAGACAAATTGCTGCAACTCTAGCCCCAAAGTCACAAATAAAACAAAACCCTTGATAAGTCTGCTCAGGTTCCTCAGTCATTGCCAGGGGGCTGGCACACTACCTTCATGAATGGTTAAACATTACCACAGACAGCGGTTGGATTTCTGCTAGCGATGCCAGCGACCGGGTTCGGGAGTGAGCCCAGGCTGCTGGAGGGCCATCCGGGGGAGAAGACTTTAGCGTCCCACGACTGCTCATCTTCTCTGGGGGGGCAGGGTGGGGACCAAGGTCCGCAACTTGCCTGACCCCAGGTGGAGGCTCAAGGTATGGCAAGTCCTGCAGTCACAGGAGGGACTGGTTGATGACATGTGGTGGACGTCGGCATGTGGCGCCTTGACATCAGAGCGCACACCACATGTAGGGTGAAAATGGAGGAGAAATCATCCCGGAGTGCAGGTAGACGGAGCGCCGACCCAACCCTAATTATGGCTGCCTACCTGACCACAGGGGGACCCGCCGAGATTTGAAGGTATCGGGGCGTTAGGGCCCCACCCCATACCCGCCTGGGAGGTACAGCCACGGCTCCATTGGGGAACCTCTGGGGACTCAAGATAAGGCCAGCTGTGGGGGTCTAGGCGACTCCCGAAGAAGCGCAGCTCCAGGGTGAGGGGAGGAGAATAAACAGAAAGTTTTAAAAAAAAAAGACATTACCACAGACAAGTGGGTTTTGGAGGCAGTGGGCTAGGGGTTATGTCTGCAGTTAAAAAAAAATTTTTTTAAATGCAGAAACACGAAACATTTTTCAGCTTGCTCTCCAACAGAGAGACTACTGCTGGAACAGGAAACAAAAAAGCTACTGCAAACAAAAGCAGTGAAAAGGTCCCTGCCTCTCAGTGGGGCAAGGGCCTATTCTCAAGGTACTTCCCAACCCACAAGAAAAAGGGAGAGTGGCAAACCATTTTAGATCTCAGATAACCAAACAGACATATAAAAAAGACAAATTCGAGATGGTTCTCTGAGAACAGTGATAATATCTTTCCAGTCAGGGCACTGGCTGAGATCACTGGATCTGAATGACACCTACGTTCACATTACAGTCAGATCTTCCCATGGGAAATATCTCAGGTTCAGGCTGGGAAACTGCCAATACCAGTTTACAGCCTTTCCCTTTGGCCTCACTTAAATTGTTTTCAAATGTGCTTGCCCCATGACTGTGGGAAGATCAATATAGCCTAGTAGTTAGAGCACAGACCTGTGGATCTGGAAATGCTGTTGACCCAGGTTTGAATCCCACCATTGTCTTGTATTTACTGTGTGACCTAGAAGAAGTCATCTAACCTTCCTGTGCTTAATTTTGTTCTTTCACTTTACCTTACCCCCTGACTTTTCTCCAATCTTCCTCTGCACACTTAGTGGCTACTGCCAACTCTTTATACATTGTAAAGCACTTTGGGGTACACTGTGTATGAAACGTACAATATAACACTGAATTATTTTCCTTCCTGCTGTTCTACATGAGGACCACATAAGTCCAGATCTTAAAGTAGAAGCAAATGTCTGATATATTTTGTTGGACTATCTTGGAAATCAGGTGAGCAGATTCATACACAGTGCCTCAGTGCAATGATTGTGGCAGGAGTCCTAGCTGTAGTGTCATTCATATCATCACATCAGCATCTCAAAACAGACCTGAGCATGACATGAAAACAGGCAATTTTCAAAAGGCCCAGTATGCTGTATCTGGGATAAAATCTAGGTTGTAAGTGTTTTAGGATCTGGCAAGTATGAAAGATTCTATATTAAATTAAGTTGTTTTGTATCATACGCAGAAGAAGGGCTTAGTTGCCAAATATGTTATGGCTCTACCATTGTCTGCTGATGGCAGAAGCATGAACATTGTTATGTAAGTTAAAAATATTGTAGTTAAGCCTGTCATCAAATTAACACTATGTATAGAACAGTGTATGGGTGACTATACACAACAAGGCTGTGTTTCCATCAAGAGTAGGTGATGCTATCATAGAGACCTCAAGAGTGAAGCTTGAGAGGTCTCCATGATGTCATCACATGCCCGAGATGGAAACACTGCCTTAGTTGTGTATGGGCATCCATACAATGTTTTACAGAGTGTATAGTTTTTCACCCAAAAATGTACAGTTATATACTTTGTATCTGCTGCCGTTTGGTCCCGCACCTCATTCTGCAACCGCATCACTCCTGACGATTCATTGCTCCTATTCCCAATCATTTATCACTTAAAGGTATTATCTATTACAACATTTTTTTATTTAGAAAAAAAAACTGCTTAAGTAGTAGTGTTTGGTATCTTGGGGCCATCTATGGCTGTCTGTGTCCAAACTGTCTCAGTCACCCGCCTGGGACTCGTTAAATGGCACTGACATTTTTTCCCTCAAATCTGCATCTTGAACCAATCAGGTGGTACCTTAAGGCTCAAAAGTTGCTATGGTATCGTTGTAACATCAGAACGATGCCACATCAACTTTTCATGAACTTTGAGCTGAACTCTAGCAAGATCGAGTGTATGGAAATCCATGCACAATAGGGACTAAGCACGCACTATCTAGCTATGCTAAGTATTGATAGAAGTTCATCAACATACAGTATACCCATGTTCCTCTTCTGCAGTATAATGTGTTTGTTATAAAAGTTTAAATTATTTTAATAAAAATTGTCATATATGTTGAAGAAATTTCAACTAGATGTCTATGTTTGGTACTTAAGGAGTTAAAAAGAGGTTGCCTCTCCTAAAATGTCCTCAAGTAGAATAAATAAAGGATAATTTATGGTCAAGGGTGTATTAGTAAGGAATGGTTTGTATTGAGGGGTTCTGATGACATTTGTGAACCTTGCAAGCAAAGCTGGAGAGGTTTACAAAACATAATCAGAACCCCAAGATGCCAGATTTCCCCTGTAATCCACCCTTGACCATGCATGGGTCTTTGTAATATAAAGGTCCTGAGTGCCCATATTTTAATTACAAAAAACAGAGGTTTTTCCCAACAGAAATGCTTTTTAAAATCAGACATTTATGAACAAAAACAATTTTTTTCCAGATTTAAGTTTGTTGAGCAGCGCCAGGACAGAATTTGAGTATGATTAGTAGGTCAAGATGAATAAATGCCAGCTGCATTAGAAGGTGATGTAGGCAGGTTAGTATGAGTGTGCAACACAGGTACAGTAGGTTAGTACAACCACTTGTGATGTGAGCAGGTTAGTATTATCGTTGTGTGACTACTGGTGGTGTCACCTTCAAGACGGCGACTTGAGAATCCCAGCAGCAGCAATCCTGAATTAAACCCCCATTTAGTCATTCTAAATCACACCATAACCACCTCATCTTCATAGGGACATTTCACCAACACTGATGGCAGTGACAGGTGGCCGAAATTCTGACTCCAAGGGGCCAGATGGCAGTGGATTAAGAACGGACGGCTCCCATAGTGAGGCCTCACTGACATCAGTTGTGTCTTTCTGCTCCAGCTGCAATAAGGCTACAGGGAAAAAACAGAATAAATCTCCCCTGATGGAGCAACTTAACTGCAAGTTAGACCTTCTTATTGCATAGCTGTGAAATTTTCATCAGGAAGTTAGAAGCACCACCACGGTTCTCCATAAAAATGTGACTAAGCTAGAAAAAAGGGCAAAGGAGCATAACGCACAGCTCACTACTACAGACAAAAGGGTGGACATTATGAAAGCCATAATCCTGCACATTCATGCAGCCACAGAACAAACAGAGGTCAAGCTGCAGGATTCAGAAAGTCGCAACAGATGGGATAATCTTCGGCTATATGAAATGCCAGAGGGTGTGGAAGGCTTGAACAGGGCAGCATTCTTACACTCCTCCACACTGCACTGGGACTGACCCCAGGACAGATCCTTGGAAATAAAGTGGGCTCACTGAGTGCTGGTGCCAAATCCAAGGCATCAGATACTCAGCCACCCTCTATAGCAATAACATTTCTGAGACTCACTGACAAACAGGACATTCGCCTCAAAGCTTGGCATTCTAAAGAGATTAATTATCAGAACGCCCACATCTAGTTTGATAATGATTATCCCACATCATTGCAGGCTAACCAGGGGGCCTATGCTCCACTTATGAAAGTGATGAGAACAAAGGGGATAAAACTGTTAAAAAAGAAGACATCAATACATACCTAATGAAATTCAGGTCTGCCCTTCCGGGACCTCCTCGACTCATGCCGAAGTGGGTGCAGTAAGTGGGGAGTGCGCTACCATGGCTTCAATACCTGTAAGCTCTATGTGCCCGATGGCCACATTCATCACAGAAATGCAATTCGCTCAACTCTCCACTGCAATTTCACCCCTTCCGCTTTTGCCGCAAACACAGGCACAGCAAGCCACAATGTCTACCTGTTTGGATTAGCCAGAGGGGGGAATAGCATATCCAGCATTGGATTCTGCTGGGGTCAAGACAGACACTACAATGTTTGTATAGGCCCACCCTCTATTTCAGCAAACTGACAGCATGACTCTCAATGGAACAGACAAGATGGAATGCCACAATTCATGCTCCAGTAGAGTATGGAGGAACCGTGTAACGCCACTTGCAGCAATGAGGTGGGTGACACGCTCAGAGGAACACCAGCTACAGGGAACACTGACTCCCTTCCTGTCCTCGTTACGAAGGATGTAAAACTTTCTGAGTTATATGGCTCCAAGTTTAGCTCAGGGCAACAGGATACTGTTAATTTCAGTGCCTCCACTACTATATTTTTTTCTCCAGTGCACAAACTGTACCATACATTACCCATGCACAAACTAAAGAAATATTTTCCACAATGGCAACACCTATGTGCTCTACTATGGGTACTGGCCACTATTTGGGGGCAGAAATGATGGCTCACAAACAGAACAGTTCTGCCCCTGTTTACATGGCAGCCCTGTTGATAGGTACAGTAGCAACGCTTAGCAACATACCTATTTACCTTTTACAGCTGAGGTGCATGCAACTTCTTATACTACATCTACTGGTCAAGGTTTAAACCCTAGTTCTCTTCAGGTGCCCCTGGGGCTTAGGCTCCAAAATCATCACTCCTACTGAGCATAATTCAGTTCCAATCCAGTGTTCACCCTTTCTTACCAAACTGGAACAAAGAATCTGTCTCTGTCCCCACAGCTCTCACAAGGACATCAGACTGCTTTATTCCTTTTTCCTCAGAAAAAGCTTCCACAAGCCCTGGATTGAGGGATACACACTCTTCATTTGAAAGGGAGGTCCTGTCAGGTATCAAATCTACTCAAAAAGTAAAAAAAAGAGAGAGAGAGACAGAGAACCGGCACCAGGCTACAGCATACAAATAAATTTATTGTTGCGAACAGCGCATACAAAATCACAGCCACAAACTGTAAGCAGCAGAACTCCCAACCAGGTTTCGCCCATAGGCTTTGACAAAGCCTACGGGAGCAACAATAAATTTATTTGTATGCTGTAGTCTGGTCCCGGTTCTCTTGTTTTTTATGCTTGGCTTTTACCTGACACATGCTATTGGAGTGGAGCGTTGGCTTTTGGGGTTTGTTTTTCTATTCAAAAAGTATTGGGTCAGCTTGCAACTGCTGTGGCAGGTATTAGCTCCAAGCTGGAAGTCTTAACCATTCACACAGTGGAGGTCAAAACTTGTGTTAGGGTTATAGAAGATATTATTAATCCCATGCAAAAGAACTGTTTCCCTTCACACAGCTCAACCAGCATCTCTTACTAAAAAAAAGTCCAAGAACAAGAGAAAAGCTCTCGGAGGGGCAATCTCAAACTTGACCGAATTCCTGAAGGTGCAGAAGGTACCAGGGACCCCGATACCTTTCTTTGAAGAACTGGCAACTATTGCAGCTGGATGCATTTATCCCCACCAGAAAATCCAGTTAGATCGAGCCCACAGAAGTTCTGCAGCTAAAAAATCTGCCAGTTCTGAGTACCCCCAGGTTGTCGACATAAAGCCTCATAATTTTCAAGGTAAAGAGTTGTTATTGTGAAAAGCCTGTGCTGAAAAAGGCCAGTCTGCTAAAGGGTTGAGATTTCAAGTTTTCCTAGATTTTAGTTCTGAAATCTTGATGGATAGAAGAGCATTCAATGCAGTAATGAATATACTGTGGGAAAGGGGAATTGTGTATGCTTTACTCCCCCCAGCAAAGTTACATTTTTATTGGTAGGTACAAATGTGTTATTTTGTCAATCCAAATGAAGCAGAGGCTCTGATTCGTGATGATGGCTTTTCAAGACTGAACACTGCCCCCTCAGCACAGCAAGCAAATCCAAAGTCTACTGCAGATTCCATCTCATGCTTAAATATTCCCCTGCAGAAGGCCTTGTGGCTAAAAAACAGTTTTGCACCATTAGCAGAGGTTACTGAGACTCATTTAAATCATGACTTTAACTTGTTATTACATTTCATCATAATGGGTTAATGTACTATATCTTTAATCAGTCATTGCATGATTTCTGATACCATATGAATACTGCCCATGGTCTGGGTGGCCAATGACTTTATATATGGGTAAAGGGCACTTAAGGAAGATGGGTTTGGGAAAAAGGGGAAAAAAGAAAAAATAGGGTAAGAAAAATAAAGATGCATACTGTTAATGCAGACCAACTATTTGGTTTATGTATATTGTTGAAAGTTTTGCAATGTACACTGATTTATAATTCCTTTTCTCTATTGGCTGTATGTTACAGATTCCCTTTTCCCTTTCACTTACTTTGCTGGTGCACTGGGATGAGGCGGTGCCAAAATTAATCTTTTTTACTCTTCCTTTCCTCACTACTTAGTAAGTCATTTTCTACCTGAATAATCACAAAAGGAGAGGCCTGGCTCTCACTGCACACTAGGTAATAGGACTGAGGCTGTTTTCTGTTGGTGTAAAAGGGCGCAGGTGGTGGGAGGGCTATAGGGTGGGGGATTACAGCTAGTGGGTGGAATATGGCTCAAACAAACAATATGTTGTACCAGAAATTTAGATTTTATACTTGGCCCTCTCCTTTTCTGTCTGTTTATTAACAACCTGCCCTCACTGCCCTGTTCCTCCTCTATGAGCCTATACGCTGATGATATGGTGCTTCTCTCAAGTGGTAAAGACCCCATATCAATAAAGGCAAATCTTCAGGCTGATTTTGACTGTTTACAAGGTTGACTTCTACAAAACAAGCTCCTATTAAACGCCAAGAAAACCGTGGCCATGCTTTTTGGCACCCCCCCCCAAGATCAAATCCTGTACCCCTGCCCTTTCAATCACATGTCTTGATGGCTCCCTTTTGGAATCTGTTAACTCTTTTAGGTATCTAGGAGTTACAGACCCATCTCTGGATTTTAATCTGCACATTGCATTGCTGCTACCTGTAAGGCGGTAACACGAAACTGGTACTTGCTTATAAAATTAGGTCCTGCCTCAACGATGCCGCTTGGCTTGCTATTGCACAAGGTTTCCTCCTTCCCTGTCTTATATATTGCTCCCTGGCATACCTAGATGCCAGCAAAGGAGCCTTCCAGAAATGGAGCACCTGCTTTGACAGCATATGCAGATTTGCCCTCTCTGCTCACAGACTAACTCAATGTTGTCAACTCTACTCCCAACTGGGCTGGCTCTCCCCTTCATTGTATAGACTCTATTCTGCTGGCTGCCTGATTGATAATATAATCAGAACGGGAACCCCTGAGTACCTCTCAAGGTGGCTAACCCATCCTACCCAAGCTCATCTCCTAAAGTCGTCTGTACAAACCCCTCTTGAAATTCCTGGATATTTCATTAAAAAGGGTGAACTCTCCTTTGCAACATCTGCTCCTTACATTTGGAACTCCCTCTCCCAACAAGTCAAACTCATCAAATCTCACCAGGCCTTCAAACTTGGTCTTTGCTCCTACCTAATAGACTCTAATGGCTGCTCCTGCTCTGAAACTTGAGACTTACTCCTTGTTGTTTTCCTCCCCTATATGGCACTTACTGCTCTCTGCTTTTCGGGTACCTGCCTGTTCCTACTTCCCTCAGTAATCCTATTGTTATAACAGTTATTGATTTCAAAATTTTGTTTGCCTGTTTTCAGTTAGTACTTTTGTTACATCTAGTGCAAGTAATTAATGTAATTTATCTGTTTCCTTGGCTCTGTAGAATTGGCTTGTTCTTAGTCTGTAGCCATTGCTATAGTATGTTTTGTTCTCATTTCCTGTTGTTGCCACTAATAATCTCTCTTGTTTGTACTCTGTTCTCCTGTTTTATACCATCCCAGGTCATGCCAGAATATAGGCAATACTCTTGTGTAGTGTACTTACCCAGTAAACAGAAAACTAAATAAATAAATAAAATTCTGGAACTCCCTTCCCTTGATTCTTAGACATGCTCTGAGTCACACTGTCCTCAAGAAGGAATTTAGGAATCTCTTAACCTAATCTGCCCTTTGCTTGTGCTTTAATCCACCTTAGCCCACCCTCCACACCCCAAACTGCCTAGTCCTACTTTGTTTCTACCCAACTGTTACACTTCTGTCCCTCTCCTACACCCATTTCCCTGTTCTTACGTGCCTCTTGCCTGACCTCACACCATCCTTCTCTCTGTTTCCTCATCCCCACCCCCTTCTCTGCTTCTTGTGCCTTTACAACTCTGCTCACTAAATAGCTTGCCCACTGGCCCCATCTGCCCAGGTTCCTGTATTTAAACTGTCTGTACCTCCTGTAATTTGTTTCTCCCTGCTGCTGCCTTACCCACTGCCATACTTGTGGCATTGAGAACGCACTCATTTCACTTGTGTTATTTCCCTCATTGCCGGATCATGTCCTTTCTATTTTGTGTTTGAATGCTCCCTGGAGCTATGGCACTTAACTTTACTTTGTACTACCTGCTTGACTGCTGTATTTTTATCTCTCTTACTGGTACAACTATGTTTTGCCATTATTGTTTCTCCTGTTTTTGGACCACTACTGTACTTTGTATTCACTTGTTGCTTGTCCTGTAATCTTATTTTGTAATCCTTCAGGGTCGTACCTGCAAATAGGCAGTTCTATGTCTAGTGTACCTACCCGGTCAACAAAAACTAAATAAACTAGTTTAGGAGGGATTCAAAGTAAGAAATCTAACCACAGCCCCTAGCAAGAGTTATCTGATTATCTGGTTATTGTTTTTTTCTTCCTATTTTACATTATAGATTGTGTAGTATATATTGTCTGCATGGGTCTGTTATAACCATACAAAAAGAATGCTGATATGGTTTGCAAAATTCTGACATGGAATGTTAAAGGTCTGTGCAATAGGGTCATGGCTAACAAAATTTTTAGATATGTTGATAGAAGAAAATGCAAATGGTATCTTATTTCAGGAAGCACACTTCAACAGTTGAGGTATTATTTTACTCTACAAAATCGGGGTGAATGTCATGTGGCCCATTACAATAATGGGCCTGATTCACAAATGGTTGCATCTGTCACCAGTCCCCAGTGTGCTGAGCAGATAGCACAGGGGGCTTGCGGCAGACATTTGGAGTTGATCGAAATTCTCGATCGAGTGTGCCAGATGCAGCAAGTTAGACCAGCCCCCCAGTCTAACTTTGCGTTCAAGAGGAATCCATTTTATGGGGTTTATGCCAACTCTTTGACGCAAGTGGGTGTAAAACATGGAAACGATCGCAAATGCACCAGTGCATCTTGAATCAGGCTGCATTGCACCAAAGTGCTTTGGCGCAGCTGCACTAAAAATTGCAGATGACGCAAGGTTTGGCTCAAGTCCTACATCATCCTTAATGTGTCTAGAGGGGCAGCAACTTTTATAAAGAACATTCTCCTGTTTCATTTGGTAAATCCTGCAGTGATCCTGGTGGTATAGTAGATATGTCATAACAGAAATTCTAACTACTGACAGTTCCTTTACTATAGCCAACATATATGGCCCTAATAGCTGTGATCCCAAATTTGTTACAGATCTCTTTCTTACACTTTCTACTTTTAAGAGCCCATATGTTTTGGGGGGAGATTTTAACGTAGCCTTAAACTCTGTGCTTGATAAATCGACCTCTTATTTGGATAATGAGGCTACTGTACAAAAAATATTTAGAGATTTTACTGAGGATTTGAATTTTGATAATCCTTGAAAAGAGGCTCACCCAACCATTCAGGTCTACTCCTTCTTTTCTTCCCCACACCAATGATATACTAGAATTGACTTTTTTCTGGTTTCCTGTTTACTCCATCATAATATTAAAGACATACACTACAACACTATTAACTTTTCTTATCATACTTCCGTAGATATGTCTATAAATGTCTCTAATACACAGAGGTCCAGGGTTTGGTCTACAGACAACTCTTATTTAAAGGATAAACAATTTGTGGCCTCTCTACAATCAGCTATAATTGAATATTTTCAGCTAAATAATGCCCTCTAAAATCACACCCAATGTTTGGTGGGAAGCCTTTAAGGTTGTAGTGAGAGGAGCTGTGATTAGACATGATTCATTCATTAAAAAAACATCCAAACAAAAATTGCAGAAAAAAGAACTTAATAAACTAGAAAAACTTCACATGTCTTCATGGGATCCCCAGATTTTTCAGACCCTACTTGCTGCTAAGGATTCAGTTAATAGAATCCCGAACCTTTAGCGGATGCAGTTTGAAATTTTTTTTGATAAAGCAGAGCATTAAGGTTGGCCGAATTAACACAAAATTAGCCTCTACGCAGATGATACTCTGCTATATTTAACTGAGCTAGAAAAATCTTTATCTGAATGTTTGTTTCTTATCACGGAGTTTGTGGAAGTATTGGGATGCAAGATAAACAAGACCAAAACAGAGGCTGTACATAAGAATCCTGCACCGAATTCTCATATCTCTGTACAATATCAGGATATACTAATGGAAAAAATAAAATACCTCAGTGTGATAATAACTAAACAAATAACATGATTGTATGAATTTAACTTCCCACCCATGAAGGACCTTGATAGGTGGATGAAGCTTCCACTCACTTTGGTCGACCGATGCAGTGCAATCAAGATGAATATATTACCTCATTTATTATTTCTTTTCCAAGCCCTCACAGCACTTATTCCAGATACATTTTTTAAAGATTTGGGTTGCCTGATTCCCCGATTTTTCTGAAGGGAAAAGAAACTCAGGATTAGTATACAGAAACTCAGGTTATCCAAGATACATGGTGGCCTAGCTCTCCCTAATTTCAAAAATTATTATCTTGCCGCACAGATATCCCAAACTACAGATTGGTTTCAGGGGAAACCTGCAAGCAGTCAATACATTGAGCAACATTTTCATAAATATCCCAATCCAATAAGTATTTTATATGCATGATATTATACTAAAGGTAAGCCCCTCCGATCTAGATTATTAGCATTGCACACCACCTGGCATTGCTGGAAACAAATACTCAGGATTATTGGATGAAAGGAACATATGTCATATCATACTTCATATTTTGCAATTTCAGATTTCACCCATCAGTTGCTGACCCTGGCTTTCACCTTTGGAAAGATTGGGTCATTAAAAAAGTACAAGATCTATCTGAAGAAAAAAAACTTGTCTTTTAAACAAATTCAGGATAAATATAATCTTCTGACCCATTTTTTTTCCTTATTTTCAAATTCGAGGCTATATTACAAAGTCCAGTTTTTCCCAAGATCATTCGCCAGTGGTGAAAATGTTGGTAACGCACAACCCTAATCTCAAACCGCTATCAGCTATTTATAAAGTAGTACATGACTCATCATTATTTAAGCTTGATGGGCTAAAAGCTCAGTGGGAACAACATCTTGAAGTAGAATTTATTCAGGTGGAGTGGGACAGCCTTACCTCATACCCTCACCTCAAATTTTATTCAACTAAACTTCAACAGATTCAATTCAATATTTTTCACAGGAATTTACTTGACATTAGCCAGATTACATAAATTCAATCCCAATTTGACCAAAAAGTGGACTAGATGCCAAAGCAATAAGGGATCCCTGATTTATATGTTTCTAACCTACAAAAAAATGTGAGATTCCATTTCTGAGGTTTTAGAGTGGGTAACCAGTATTAAATTAAAAAAGGACCCTTCTATACTTCTTCTAGGCAGCAAGATAAATCATCACAATGCTTTGGAGTCTCAGTGTAAACTTACCTCATTAGCATTTATTAGCTAAGAAAATAATTTTGATGGTCTGGAAGATGGTAGTCCGCCTTCTATAACAACCTGGTTTAATTTGATGATGGACTTATATATCTAGAGCAGAATTCATTATTTTATGAAAGACAAAGTAGAAACCATCCATGATATATGGGATCCCTTCATGAACATTACTTTGACATAGAATGGGGCTGGCAGTATAGCCTAGAGGTTAGGATAATGAGCTGTGAATGAGCTTGGTACAACCAGCAGCCCTGGGTTTGATTCCCACAACCTCCACTTGCATATTGTGTGATCCTGAGCAAGTCACTTAACCACCTCAGTGCTCCTGGGTCACCCCTGAAAACAGGCACTTGTGCCTAGTGGGCCTTAACCAGTTACCAAAAGAATAAATAACAAATAAAAAAAATATGTTTCCAGATCAACTGTGTAGACCCTTGATTTGTATATGATTTCATTTTTAGGGCCTATGCTCTTATATTGTTGATAAAAAAGGCTCTCAGTTGCTTTATAATAGATTTTGGAGAACACTTTTTTCCAATGTTATGTAGCCCCCCACACCACCACCACCACCACCATCATTTTAGGGCTTACCTTAAGTGTCTCCCAGGGCTCCAGTAATGCCCACTGCCAAGCAGACATCCTGCATAAATAGTAAATCCATGGTTATTTGTTGTTTTTTTGTAAACTTTATTTACAAAGTAGAGCAAGTTACAATTTCTGCCATCAAAACACAATTGAGCATACATTACAGATCATCATTATACATAGATTTCCTTAACTTCCTCTGTACAAATAAACTTAGTATAATACATGGACTAAGCAGTGTTACCAATGGTATAAATTGATTCTGTCTAAAATAATGGAAACCAAGTTTGTTGTAGTGCCTCTTCCAGTGGGGCCCACATCCGTCGATATTTGACTAGTTGTCCCCTAACTGGGTATTGTGTTCTTTCCAATTTCATACACTCCGGGAGGGAGTTAATCCATGTTGCAATTGTAGGGGTTTCAGGTAGTCTCCAGTACATAGCCAGAGATTTAAGTGCCAGTACATTCCCCAGTCTCCACAAACCTCTGAAGTGCTTGGGCACTTCCTCCACACTTTCTATGTTAAGTCCCAATAGAGCTTCCACTGGATCTAATCTAGGGAGAATCCAAAAGGTACTTGTTAAAATTTGCTGGACTCCTTCCCAAAATCCCTGCACCCTTGGACAGGACCAAATTAAGTGATAAAAGGATCCTTCATGAACTTTGCATTTAGGACAAAGAGATGAATTGTTTGTATCAATTTTTTGAGCCAATAGTGGGGTAAAGTAGGCTCTAAAAAGGACTTTGTATTGTACTGTATGAAGTCTATTGTTGACTGAGCACTTAATAGAGTTTTTTAATATACTTAACCAATCACCTCCTGTTAGAGCATTCGGATATAAATCTGTCTCCCAATGGGCTTTAATTTTCTCTAGGGGCTTGGAAGTGAGCCCAGCAACACTGCATATCACCTCCTAAGAGGACGAAAAGATTTGTCTGATGACTGTCCAACAAAAAGCTCCTCCAAAGGTGAACAGTGAATAGTTATTGTTTCAGCTCCTGATTTTCTCAGCTTTAGTATAATTTCTTTAATACGAACATATGAAATTTGCCAGCAGATAAAGGCCTAGAGGTCTATCAAGTCTGCTCGAATGTGCAGCTAGCACCCCTTATTCTGCAGCTGCCCCTCCCTTCCACCCTTCCCCTTCATTAACCCTCCCCCTTGTCCTGTTCCATCCTCATTTGAAGCAGTGCACTGTTCTACTGCATACCACTTCAGCAGGTAACACATTCCACCCAGCCATCACCCTCTCTGTAAAAAAGTGTCTCCTCATCTCCCTCCTGAACCTTCCTCGCTCCAGTCTCATATCATGGCCCCTGGTGGCCCTCCCCTCCCTTACTTTGAACAGCCCCTCTGTACCTCGTCTTGTTTATTCCTTTCATGTATTTAAAGGTTTCAATCATGTCACCCCTGTCTCTCCTCTCCTCCAGTGAGTACATGTTCAACTCCTTCAACCTCCTCTCATGATAGTCCCCCAGCCCTTGATCATCTTTTTGGTCGCACTGCACCCTCCAGTAACTTAATGTCCCTCTTCAGATACGGACGCCAGGTACTGCAATGCATACTCCAGGTGTGGTCTAACTAATGACCTACAGTGGCAGAATCACCTCTCCTCCTCGGGATATACTTTGCAATACAACCCAGCATTTTGTTGGCCTTTGCAGTTGCCTTCCTACATTGTGCCGAGTTGTTCATTGACCCTGTAATGAGCACACCCAGATCCTATATATATATATATATATATCGAAGATATAGGAAATAGTGCGATGCCTTACTATTGTATTGTTTAATCAAGGATTTGAAGGATAGGAGTTCCCCTTCCCCTACAAAGTGACTCAGTAGAAATAATCCTTTGTTATACCATATCTCAAATAGTTTCTCATCCCCCTTTGTCAAGCTACCTCTTGTTTCTAGAAGAGTCATTAATGAGATATCTGGGGAGGGTGATTCATCACCATCCAATTGACTGTGGGCCATCTTCCAAGCCCTCCACATTGCCCTTGTGCAGGGGTTTTCTATTTTTTGAGGGAAGGGAAGGCCTAGCCCTCCCACCAAGAAGTGATGGTACAAGGGGAGAAAAGTGAGGGTCTCCATCTCCACCCACGCCGGCCTGTCCTTATCCTCCCTTAGCAAATCCTGTACATGAGTAAGCTGGGATGATATGTAGTAGCGCTTAATATTTGGGAGACTCAGACCATCTCTACTTAATGGCAGTTGCATAATGTCTTTTTTAATTTTTGTTTTTTTGTTTTGCCAAAGTAATCGAGTGATAGCCTCTTCTAGTGCTTTAATGAATTTATTTGGAACCCACAGAGGTACTGTTTGAAAAAAATAAAGAAATCGAGGAACCACTGACATTTTAACCAAATTAACCCTTCCTATCAGGGTCAAGGGCAAGGCCCTTCATGAGAAGCAATCCTCCCTTTCTCTACCTACTATAGCCTTCATATTTACTTTGACTAGTGTCGACAGCTGGGTGTAATAGTGGAGCCAAATACTTGAATAGAATTTTTACTTTTCCCCATAGGTAACCATTCACTTTTTCCCCAGTTAATTTTATGTCCAGATAGCAGGCCATAGATTTCAAATATCCTGGACAAGTGAGGAAGGGATCCCTCAGGGGAAGAAAGGTAAAGTAAAATGTCGTCAGCGAATAGGGAAATCCAGTGGTCCCGTCCCCTCTAGACAAAACCTTTGATACTTACTTGTGTCCTTATACTTCGGGCTAGAGCATATATAGTTAAAACATATAGTAATGGGGAGAGGGGACAGCCCTGCCTTGTGCCTCTAGTAAGGGGGAAGGGGGAGGAGGTGCAGCCATTTGTTAATATTTGGGCCTTAGGGGAATGGTATAGGGTTTGAATCCAATTTAATATCTGGGGGCCAAATCCAAATTTCTGTAGTACTGCCAACATGAAGGGCAATTCGACCCTATCAAAGGCTTTTCCAGCATCTAGGGCCAAAAGACCTCCCCTCCTCCCCTTGACTATTTATGCATAATATTTATGGTTCTTCTAATGTTGTATTTAGCCTGTCTCCCCTTCACAAATCCACATTGGTCTGGGTGCACCAATTGAGGAAGAAGTCCCACCAGTCTAGAGGCCACAAGTTTAGCTATGATTTTGTAATCTGAATTTAATAATGATATAGGGTGATATGAAGAGCATTTACAGGGGTCTTTCCCTGGTTTGGGAAGAACTGTTATGGTTGCCAAATATTGGGACTGGGGCAAAATTCCAGACTCCAGGCCCTCAGACACCACCCTTAGCATCAGGGGACCCAAGACATCCCAGAGTTCCCTATATAGCTCTGCCGGGATCCCGTCAGGACCTGGGGCCTTCCCTTTTTTGGCACTAAATACCACCTTTCTCAACTCCTCAAATGTCACTGAGTTATCCACTATATCCCTAGCTTGTATTGTCAGCCTGGGTAACTCAATTAATTTTAAGAAGGCCTGGGGGTCTGCTCCTACAGGATACTCCGAGGTATACAGGTTTGAATAATAGGTTTTGAAAGAATCATTAATTTTAATTTGGTCATAAACTATCACTCCTGTTGGATCCTCTATACCCATAATGGTGCGTTCCGCCTTTTTCTTTTTAACCAATCCAGCCAGCCACTTACCAGATTTATCCCCCTCAAGGAATGAATTAGATTTGGTTATTATTAAGTCCCGTTCCAGTCTCCGGATTGAAAGCTGATTGAGGTTACCCTTTAAGGTTTTAAGTTTAGTAATTTGTCCTGTTGACATCGATCTCATGTTAATTCCCTCTAGTTGCTGTATTTCTTTTTCGAGCTGAATTTCTTGGCTATTATCTTTTCTCCTCAGAAAGGAGGAATAAGAAATTGCCTCCCCTCTAATAAAAGCTTTTAAGGTATCCTACACCACATTTGTACTAGTTGCCTTGGGAAGGTTTAATTCAATAAATTCCTGAAGGTGTTGTTTAAGTTGTGCAATAAATTTTGGATCTAAAATCAATGAAGGGTCCATCCTCCATCTGAGATGCACTGGCACCTTCTTGTCTAGAATTATTTCTACCTTGAGGGAAGCATGGTCAGAAATAATCAGAGGTCCAAACTCTGCCCTCTTCAGGTTTCCTATCATGGGAGATGGCAAAAAAATATAATCAAGTCTGGTATACAGTTTATGGGCGTACGAAAAGAAAGAGTACTCTCTAACAATAGGATGGCAGAACCTCCATGCATCCGCCAGAGCTCTGCCTACCACCATACAGCACAGCGCCACTGCACTTCGCAGAGGGGGGGCATCTTCTCCTTCTGGAGTGGTCCAATCTATGGTCCCAGTACGTGTTCATATCCCCCCCAAAATTAAATTGTCATTAAATGTGGCTAATGTAGTTGCTAAGTGCATGAAAAAGTCATGGGAGTCATAATTAGGGCCATATATTGACACCAGAGTTAGTCTACACCCCTCCAGCTTCACCACTGCTATAACATAGCAGCCCTGCTTCTCTGCCACTATGGACAAGACCTCGTGCGGAAGGCCTGGCCTTATCCAAATGGCAACTCCTTGAGCTTTAGAGGTAAAAGGGGTCACTATAAAGGACCTCCCCCAAGACTGACCCAATTTATCTACCTCTTCCTTTGTAGAGTGAATCTCCTGCAAGAAAATGACATCACCTTGCATCTTTTTGATCTGTGTCCAGATATGTTTACATTTAACTACTGTACGCATACCACTGGTATTCCAGGAAATAATTGTAAGGTAATCCATTGTTGTAACCAAGTAAAAATGACCCCTGCATTGCCCACCTTGTGTTCCTTTCTACATTATATTCAGCTCTGCAAACATTTTGTACAAACCCACTAAGAAACCCTCCGCACCCCACCCCCAATCTTATCAAACAAATCAAAACCACAAAACTAAAAAACAGATCTTGAACAACTGATTTCCTTTCCTCCTTCATCTTCCCAATATCTCCGATCTGCCTTAGAGGTAGTAAAATTGTAAACAAGAAGCAGTTAACAAGATCCCCCTTCCCTCTCTGTCCGCAACAAAAACGTCTCCACATCCTCTACTTCTCGTGGAGTTAGCGACCATCTCCTGCAATAATGGTTTATTATATTTATGTTTATCAACACATCAGTGATTACTCTCCCTCTACTGTCCCATCTAGTTACCGGGGTAGAGGGCCTCCGTAATATGTGAGGATCTCCTGGGGCTTATCTAATCGAGACAGGGTGCTCTCCCTTCGCTCCCCTAGGGAAGGCCAAAACTCTCTGAGGTTTGAGTTAAGACACTTCCCCAGGAATATGGAGGAAACAGATTCAGCATACATAACTCAGACATCCCAACTTTTAATAAAAGGGAGCAAATTCTTGAGACACCCTGACCCCTGCCCAAGCCTCCCAATCCCCCCCCCAGATAAAAACAATGGATCTTAATAACATTCCAACTGTCCATGACTAAACATACGTAGTTACAACTTTAAATGAAGAAGGTTAGATTATTTCAGCTAGCCATGCAAACACTATTTGTTTCAAACAAATGGATTTAAATATTTAATGTATGAACCAACATAACAGCCCTGAACTTGAGTCTGTACCAAAGTTCGCTAGTACACGAGTCTCGAAATCAAACAAACTTCCAGACTTTTTGTAATTAAAAGTAGGTTGAAAGTGACCAAGATACAGGCAAAGTTGGTGCAAACATGGGAAGATTGCCCCAGTGATGTTAAATCCCTGCTGGAATATGGGGCTAGCTGTTAGTTTTCCCTCTAATGCATTTTGCACCTTTGGGAATAGAGAAAGTACCTTCTAACAGTTAAATATCAACCGTTTTGCTAATTCCCTGGATCTGCATGTAATTTGTGCTCCATATTTCTTGCGAACTCCAGGGCGACCAATGGACATGTGAAGGCCTTTTGGTTGGATCCTGTTGGGCGAATGATTAGTCTCACTGGGTATGCTAAGGTAAATGTGCAATTCAGGGAGTGTACAAGCCTTTTAACTTCAGCGAAGGCCTGTCTTTGTATCTGCAGCTGACGAGAGTAATCTGAGAATATGCTGACTCTGATTTGCTGTACCGAAATCATCCCCTTCTTGCGAGCAGCCACCAGGATTTGCTGGCGATCTTGGTATCGCAAAATTGTTATTATTATATATCTTGGCTTCTGGTCTGGAGAGGGTTTGGGGCCGGGGGATCTGTGGGCTCTTTGGAC
This sequence comes from Neoceratodus forsteri, assembly GCA_016271365.2. Classification (NCBI taxonomy): domain Eukaryota; kingdom Metazoa; phylum Chordata; order Ceratodontiformes; family Ceratodontidae; genus Neoceratodus; species Neoceratodus forsteri. The sequence goes on from CM057453.1 coordinate 910,624,973, forward strand.
TTCCAAAGAAACAGAGGTAGGGAGATCAAGCGTTGTTTTTAGCCATGTCTTCATGTACCCTAGGCAGTCCTTCTCTTCAAGGCCCTCTGGTAGGCCAATGATCCGAAGATTGCAGCGGTGTTCATGATTCTCATGATCATCAATGCTCTGCTTGAGGGATTCAGTCTCCCGTAGGGCTCTAGCCAGGTCATCTGAACACTGCCTCTGTCTATCCTCCTGGTCCCCCACCCTGTTTTCCACCTCTTGCAGCCGCGATTCATGTCTCTCCACATTTTCAGACACCGTGTTCACTACTTGTTGGAGGTGTTGGATCTGGGCAGTAACGTTGTCGAAGCCAGCCTCCATACAAGTACCGAGATCGTATTTTAGATCTTTGATTAATCACTCCAAGTTAAGATAAGACTCTGCCATACTTGTCTGGTCACCCGGGGATTACATTGATTGCGAGGTAGATGGTATCTGCGGGTCTTCTATGCCTGAGTTAAGAGACCTGCTATAATGTGAAATGCCCGGCTTCGGTAGGCCTGATGGTCCGGAGTTGTTTTTGGTTGATCTATAGGGGAGTTTTTCCTGTTTCTTACTCATCTTCATAGTCGTAGACATTAAGGGATGTCAATCTGTCTCCCTGTATATCAATTTTTACGTTTGATGGGATAATAGAGAGAGAGAATGCAGGAGATGAATTGCGGAGCTCTCTGTCTATGTGACCATCCCGCTCCACCGCTAGGCCACGCCCCACCCCGGTTATTTGTTGTTATCCTGTTGATTTGCATGAGAGTGCCATGATGTGCCTCCGTGCCTGTCCCTTTAAGACATTAGCCAGTGTGTATATACAGTCAATGGTCTGGGTTGGGTCCGAGTCCACCAGAGCTTGCAACTGGCAGGCACTGCTTTAATTTGCTCCACTCTGCGGTCGATAGTAAAGCAGAGGGAGCTCTAATTAGTGCAGTAAATATTTACTTCTAACTTGTTATGTTTAAATTAGAGTGCTTGTTTTAACCTGCCTTCTTGCAGCTTAACCTCCAAGTGGAAGCCACCATGTTTGGTCCAGGACTTCCAAGAATGTGGACCAATTGGGACACAGGGGACCTCGATGGGTCCTTAGTTCAGGTGCCTCGTGGGAAAAAGCTGTAGTTCTTGTAGTTTTAAAGGTTGGCACCTAAACTGACAAATGGGAACACAAGAACTGTGAGTGACAGCTCCCCCTAGCCAACTGGAATTCAGGAAAACCAGACTAGTTCAAGAACTGTTAGAAAACAGGAGTAATGTGCTTGCCCGGAGTCTCGGAGGGTTGAGGCACTGGACATTGCATCTCGCACCACACTGGCGACCCGGGTTCGGGAATGAGCTCCGGTCATCAGGGCTTGGCCAAGGGGAGGAGGACTGAGCATCCCAAAGACTGCTCTCCTCCTCCAGGGAGGGTGGGGGGTTAACCATGCATGTGCTGGCTCCTGGCGATGGCTGGGGGCTGGGGCAAGTCACAGAGTAAGCAAAGGGGGGCCGGCATGGCAGACGTCCATCAGGTGGTACGTGGGAGTGCATACCATGTGTCATTGGTGTCATTGCATGCCGTGCTGTGAGGGGGGCTTGTGGGCCAAATACCAGCTGAACCCTCGGCGCACGATGGTGGGTCCATGGCGTTGTATCCATCGCTCCTAGAAGCTCCCTTCAGTCCTGACCCCTTGGCCTTCCGCGACTGGGGACCGCGATGTGGCCTGAGAGAGGGTAAAGGTGAGGAGGTGTAGCTCGGGCAAGGCACCGGATGCAGAAGCCTCTTGCTGCGACCAGACCTGGTATCCACAGGAACACCGCAGCTGAGAGGTAAGGCCCTAAAAAGAAATAAAAAAACAAAAAAAAGAGAACAGGAGCTGTTGCTTGGAGAGCTGAGAGAGTGAGCAGCTCAAGCCATCATGAAGCTACTTCAGGAAAGGAGCTGAGGAGAATTGGCAGGGAGAGGCCTGACTTGCCTATCTGCTATTATTTCCAGCATTGAACTGCCTAATAGCAGTAAATGTACGGATTCGAAAACTAACTTTAAACTGTGGTGGTTAGCCCTAAGACTCTGAGAAGAACAGCTCAAGATATTGGACCAAGAGGAGCTCCTGTGAAGCATTCAGCCCAAGAGTTTTGTGAGAGACTGAATTTGCTGATGGAGAGGTTTGCTCAGTGAATCGACTGCAACTGCAAACCATCCAGAAACCGAATTGAGAGGTAGAGAAGTAAATGCTGTTTTCATTAAATGTGCTGAATGTTTAGTGCAGGTCCAGGCTTACTGTCCAGGGACTCCTGATTGCCAGAAGGGAGCCCATCTTTACCAGTGATCAAATTGCTTGCCAGCTGGAGGTTTTCACCAGCAAACAAACTGAACTTTGCCAGAAGTGTTCATCCAGCCTTGAGCCTATGCCAAACCAGCCCAAGCCATCTACTTCTGCACCAGTTACTGTTTTCTCAGCAACAGACCAGATTGGGGATCCAGCCCCTGTGCAGCAAGACATCGCAGGTTGCGGCCACCTGGAGTGAAAGGCCATGAAGCAGAGGTGAGTTGTGCAGGTCCAGTTTCCCCATGCTCTTCAGTGTTCTGCAGCAGGTCTTCGTATCACCAGGCCAATTCCTATCTACTGGTGTTTTGATTAAACTCAGGGTAGCTCCCTGAAACTTTTATTCAAATCATTTTGTGGTACCACCTCGTCTGATTGCTCTAGTGTGTTATAGGGTTACAAAGGACTGGGCCAACCGGCCGAGGATACAAATAACCAAAGTCTTGTTTATGCATGTTTAACTGCCTTTCTTTCCACCAAGGGCCCCACCAACAGCTGCAATGCCGGCCATCCCCGGGCACCGATTCTGGCCAGCCTGCATAACATTCTGGGTACCCAGTTGTTGTCAGACTGTTTTACTGTGGGGCTAAAGTACATGCATGCAGAGTAACCTGAATCAAGTCAGTAAAGTAATCATTCTTCTAGATTCACACCCCAACCCTTGTTCACGTCCCCTAAATAAAACTGATTTGCTGTTTCACGTTTAAACTGGCTTACGAGCATATTCTTAATTGGTGTAGAGATACTGAAATCTGTTACAGTATTAAAGGTGCATGTTTGCATTGTTAATGTTGTCGTTACAGAGGGATCCAGGGTGTTTGTCAGAGGACCGGGCCCTGTTGGTAATTGCAAGGGGTGTGTGCCTATTGATAATGTTTAATGCCAACTGTATGTTAATTGCTGTTAAGGTTTAATCCACATTACAAGGTTCATGGTCACTAGGCAGGTTTGTGGGTGGTTATAGCTTCCCAGGGCACTATACCAGGTCAGGTAGACACCCCCACATATATTACTCTGGGTGGAGGCACTGAAATATTGAACCCTGGTCCCTCAACCTGTTGTCAGAAATACAGGCAGGGGTAGTAACCCTAGAGATAGTGCCATCTAGGGGTTACAGTTATGAATTCTGGTTTATCAAAACCTTTTACTTATTTTGCTCCTGGTTGTCTGTATTTGACCTTTTGTTTTTGATGAAAGATTTTAAAAAAAGGGGGTAAAATTCTTTACTCCATACCCAGCTAAACTTGTTGTACATTATCTGAAAAAGCAGGTCGCATATTCCTCTGCAGATCAAGCCAAGGAGGGCTTTAAAGCAAGGAACCAGTGGAACCAGCAGGAGGGAAGTCCTGCAAACCATTGCTCTGAAAATTGTGCAACAAGCCTGGAGGAAGATGGAAACCAAACGTCAACAATCTGCGGACACCATGCAACAGATCCTGCAGCATCACATTCAACGACATAGGACTGATCCCTGGATTGCAAACTGTAACTGTACTCAGTAATGGGTATCCTCGGCAGACATAGTAAGCTCATTCTCCCCTGTGTGTGTCTCTCCATCCTTACTTTGTAGGCCCCTGTTACTTGACTCTCCGGGCATCCCTGCCCTGCTGCCAGACCGCGGGGCCTGCTCTTGGTGCACAACTTCATCTAATGGGGCCTTATTATAGCTCTCTCAGACAGCAGTTTGCTTGGCCATCACTCATACCTACTCCTTTTGTATCATAGGTACCTGAAAAGCACAAGTGGGCGTTCTTGGGCTTGGGAGGTCCTACTCAGGGCTGCCCTCCTAAGCCAGGCAACTGCCATTGGTATGGGACCACTGGGGGGGGGAGGCTTTCTCTCCTCTGGACCTGGAGTGCATGCTTCCACTTCCACCTTGGGGGTGGATCACAGTTCCCACCTGGCTTGGCCCGGGGTGGGGGGCAGCCATTTACTTCATATGGCGGTGATCAGCCTCAAACAGGAATGGCCTATTGCCAAAATGTGAGCTCAAACTCAAATTATGGTCAGGTGGTTAGTGTGTATTCGGTATTAGCTCTGGTGGAGAGGTGTGCTGGGGGGGGGCTTTGCTGCCTGGTGGCAGTATTGGGCAGGACAGCAAGACTGGGGGAGGAGAGCAGCTGGGAAGTGCACCTGGGTTCCCATGTGGCCACGTATGAGCCACAAAGACTTTGTGACTCTGCCTTTGGCAGCATTGTGACTCTGGCAATGACACAACCTCAGCTGATATCAGTTTAGTTATGTGGTTCTACTTTTCAACAACAATATTTGCCAGACTGAATCCTTCCTGTTTAGCTAACCAGAATACTCCACTGCAGTCACTGAGCTGTCTATCTGTACTTCATGGACATTCTGGTAGACTCAAATCCCCCCTTTTTTGGGGATGTTTATATGGAACTCTATTTCACTGTAAACTGCCACGGTGCCATTTGATATCCCCCTGAATAGTGATCTGTGTCTATTGCAACACTGTTTTGGATAGTCTTTTTCTAGTAAACATCAACCATGTTACTCATGTTTTGTTACCTAAAAGAATGCCTGCGGGAAGGGGAGTATTTACTTCCTGGTGTAATGTTTCCCCTAGGTCCTGCAATCGTAGACCCTACCCACTACAGATTCTGGGCCTCACTTTCTCCTCTTCCTCCCTTTGATGGGCAGTTCTGTACTGTGCTCATGGGGTTGAGAGGGATGGCTGTCGTCTGATATCATTTTTCCCTTACACTCTAACCCAACAATAGCACTTCGCTATCAGGAGCCCCTATTATGTATTTATTTCTTTGTATTTTACCAGGATAAGGCTCTGTTGAGCTAGCTCATTTTCAAGGAGGTCCTGGGTAGGACAATATAAGGTGATACAAATAATATACAGTCAAATACAGGCACTAATACAGTACATGTTATAACAACAGCATAACGTGAAAGAGTTAGTAGGCTATCGTTTTAACACTGAGTATCGTTGAGTATTATTTGAGAGGGATAGCTCCTAGACATAGCAGACATGACTGGCATAAGATTCTGACAGAAGCCCCTACCTTGGATACCCAGTTGCCACTTTTTGGATGAGATTGCTGGTGTTCACCCCAGTTGGCCTCCAATGTTTCCTATGACCCAGCACACAAGTTGTGGGTGCCCAGTGGCACCACCTTGATCACCCTTATTGGACCCTGTTATTTGTTGTTGTAGATTTGGTTTTGGCACTTGCATTTTCACATTTACCATGGTGTGTGGTTGTGGTGGGAGAGGAAGGAGAGCATTTCAGTTGACCAACTTTTTTGGAATGTGCAATGGTTGCGATGCGTTGTGATGTTCCTTGAATGGAAATGGGCTGAACAACTCAGTGAACAGGGCAAGGAGACTCTCCTGAATTAAGAAGGAATAGCATTCTCTGGTATATTTACAACAGACATCATCTTGACACTAAGGAACATGGGAAACTCCATAAATGTGAATTTAAGTCAGTCTATAGCAAGGAGCTACCATGGGGACAATGGAGAGCATTAGCTATACTTGTCCCACATTCCATCAGGAAACACCAGTAGTCAAGGATCCTGAAGGCAGGTTAGTCATTGTACAGGAAGAGCTTCACTGGGTACAGGTTGTTTGGCTAATTTATATAAGCCGCTGGGATCCAATTAGGCAGAGATTTGAAAACTGCTTGGTCTTTTTATTTTTATTTTTTAACTTATATTTTATTGATTTTATGTAACACTTAGCATTACATTACTTCACTTACACGTAGACATACAGATATTCAACCATTATACAATATTTTTACAGTAATATCGCCAGCAATGCCCCTGTATATCGTTACTGCATGTGGGGGTTAACGTAAATAAAGTCCTCCCATTTAGATCCATATGAATGATTCCATGCTAGATGAACTTAGAAATGTGCAAGTCCAACAAATGTGTACATCCAAAAGAAAGGCACTTACAGCCATAAGCAGGTGTATCAAATAATAATTAACCACATCACTCACCCTAAAAAGGGTTAAAAACACCCATCTTTAATCGGTTACACAATAAGAGAAAAAATACTCGCAGTTATCCCAACATATATCCATGTCTAGATTAGTCAGAACATCTTAACTTATTAAACGGTAACATGTACAGTAGTTTTCACTGCTATTGAAGATAGTGACAGAGAAATTTTTTTTTATGAAAACAGCAATTAAACAGACTTTCCTTAATCCCACATCATCTCCTATTATTATAATTGCCCCATCGGATATTTGTCTACCCAAAATAAATGTTTTTTAGGAGGATGACATTGCAGATACAAGGGCCTGTTTTAATAATAGTTTCTCTAAAACCTAAGAATAACATATTTTTCTCCCCCCTTCCCCTCCTGATATTGTCAACCATAAGGGATACTTAGTTTATGTTTCCTGCTTCTCTTCGGATTTGGATGCTTCTTCTCGTGCTGTGAACTGAGTTTCTATTTTATCAAGTAGTTTGGAGGCTTCAGAAGAATCTGAAAATTGCTCCCATAAACAATCCTTAGGCTGGCAGGCATGAGAAGTACATGATGGACCCCCAAAGCTCATAACTGTTCCTGTATGCCATTGAAACTCTTCCGGCACATACTTGTTGCATAGCTTAAGTCCGGGAACAAGTGGACCCTGTGTTCGTTCCTTGACAAAGGGTTAAGATTTCTAACACTCTGCAGCAAGATGTCCCTCTCTGCAGTGGTACAGAACTCCAGCATTAGAGTGCATGGAAATGCAGAACCGTTTGCAGCTCTGCATCGGCCGCCACGTGGGGTAATTCGGTAGGCCTTAATCAATTCAAAGGACTGTTCAGCTTGCAACAGTTCTTTTAGCCAGGTTTGTAAAAAATGTATTGACTGTTCCCCTTCCACGTCTTCTGGCAGCCCCAGAAAACGAATATGTGTAGAACGGGCCGCATTTCCCAAGTTCTCCAGCTGTTTTCGTATTAGGCCATTTTCCTTGGTGAGCCTCGCCGTCGACACAAGGGCTTTGTCAGCTTTCTTTGTTGCCCCTTTTGCTTCATCCGTAACTATATCCTCCTTAGAGTGGAGTTGTTTTAGCTCTGGCCCAAGTTCCTCTAGTTTGCGATCCAACCCCTGGATCATTCTTAAAAGCACTGCATTAGATGGCTGAGGCCCTTCTTGCTTGGGCTCTGTGAGGTGGATGTCTTTACTACCACCTGCTCTGGTCTCATTCAGGTGGGCTCCGTCTGTAGGTGCTCCCGCTCTATTTGTACGGCCCATAGTTGTTTAGCAGCAAATCGCTCAGCGGAGATTTTGGTATCGATCTGTAGCTCCACTGATGCTCTTTCTTCTGAGACCAACTTTAAGAGAGTTTCTATTGTTAAACTCAAATTTCCAGCATAAGAAGATGTCCAGATGTGGAGCTGTGGAGAAAAGCTGCTTACAGCTCAGCTGTCAGCCACGCCCCTCGAAAACTGCTTGGTCTAATTCTGGTCCACACAATGGGAGTTTTACTACTACCAGAGGACTTCAATATGTTAAACTCTGCAACCTGGGACACCTCAAACATGACCCCCCCCAAGACATCCAGCTGCTTTTAAAACCTGCGCAACCATCCTCTGGCCACACAGATGGATGGATATCTGGCGTGCCTTACCCCAGCAGAACAGGCAATCATCCCATTATTCAGTGGTCCATTCCATTTACAGTCGGATTGACTATAGCTATGTACCATAGGAAAAATCTGTTATGAGAAAGATTGCAGGATGGGCACCATCTTCCTATCAAATCATGCCACACTCCTGCCCTATCTCTATCTGTAGAAAGAAAGACCATGCACTCAGTGGCACCTAAATGATTTTTATCTTCAGTCGGAGGAAAGTGGACCCTGTGTTCATTCCATGACAAAGGGTTAAGATTTCTAACACTCCGCAGCAAGATGTCCCTCTCCGAAATGGTGCAGAACTCCAGCATTAGAGTGCATGGAAATGCAGAACCTTTAGCAGCTCTGCATCGGCCGCCACGTGGGGTAATTCGGTAGGCCTTAATCAATTCAAAGGACTGCTCAGCTTGCAGCAGTTCTTTTAGACAGGTTTGCAAAAAATGTATTGGCTGTTCCTCTTCCACGTCTTCCGGCAGCCCCAGCAAACGAATATGTGCAGAACGGGCCGCATTTTCCAAGTTCTCCAGCTGTTTTTGTATTAGGCCATTTTCCTTGGTAAGCCCCGCTGTCGCCACGAGGGCTTTGTCAGCTTTCTTTGTTACCACTTTTGCTTCATCCGTAACTATATCCTCCTTAGGGTGGAGTTGTTTTAGCTCTGACCCAAGTTCCTCTAGTTTGCGATCCAACCCCTGGATCATTCTTAAAAGCACTGCATTAGATGGCTGAGGCCCTTCTTGCTTGGGCTCTGTGAGGTGGATGTCTTTACTACCACCTGCTCTGGTCTCATTCAGGTGGGTTCCGTCTGTAGGTGCTACTGCTCTATTTGTACGGCCCATAGTTGTTTAGCAGCAAATCGCTCAGCGGAGATTTTGGTATCAATCTGTAGCTCCACTGATGCTCTTTCTTCTGAGACCAACTTTGAGGGTTTCTATTGGTAAACTCAAATTTCCAGCATAAGAAGATGTCCAGATGTGGAGCTGTGGAGAAAAGCTGCTCACAGCTCAGCTGTTGGCTACACCCCTTGAAAACTGCTTGGTCTAATTCTGGTCCACACAATGGGAGTTTTACTACTACCAGAGGACTTCAATATGTTAAACTCTGCAACCTGGGACACCTCAAACATGACCCCCCCCAGGACATCCAGCTGCCCTTAAAACCTGCGCAACCATCCTCTGGCCACACAGATGGATGGATATCTGGTGTGTCTTACCCCAGCAGAACAGGCAATCATCCCATTATTCAGTGGTCCATTCCATTTACAGTCAGTTTGACTATAGCTATGTGCCATAGGAAAAATCTGTTATGAGAAAGATTGCAGAATGGGCACCATCTTCCTATCAAACCATGCCACACTCCTGTCCTATCTCTATCTGGAGAAAGAAAGACCACGCACTCAGTGGCACCTAAATGATTTTTATCTTCACTCGGAGGAATTTCGGACTTATCTAGCTGAGAAAATCCCAGACATAATGAAGCTTAACCAAGGGGGAGGAAACTCAGAGACCATCCTTTGGGACACACTTAAAACAGACCTCTGGGCTCCATAATTAGCTACACCACAAAGAAGCATAAGGAGCGCCATCAGAGTATAACGGAACTGCAGGATATACTTCATTTCTTACAAGTAGTGCATATGCAGGGTGACTCTTCTGTTAAAATACAGTTAGATAAAACCAAACAAGAGCTGGATGCTAGCTTGCTATGTAAGATGGAGCTGGCTCTAACCTACTTGCGTCATAAGTATTATGAAGTAAGACCTCAGGTGACACATCTGCTGGCCCAACAGATAAGGTGGGAAAACACTAGTGCCACCATTGCCATCTTATGCCATCCTACCATTTACCATTTACGATGAAAGATGACCCATACAGCCAGTATCTTCTTCTCATTTTATGCTGCTCTTTACACACCTGATAGCCCTTACTGGCAGGTACAGGCAGAGGTGCTTCTAGTCACCTCCCTCAGACTACCACAGCTGCCACCTGAATGGGAAGATAGCGTAACTTGTCCATACAAGAGGAGGAACTGCTCCTAGCACTGCAGAAAATGAACACCTGGAAGTTTCCAGTCTCAGATGGGTTTGTCACAAAATTTTACAAATACCAAAAGGACCTCCTCCTTTCCCAACTGAGAGAGGTCTGTAATGAGGTGCTTTCAGGTGGAGATATCTCCAGGAAGTGGCAGTATGGCACAGTTTCGGTTACACTGAAACTTGGCAAAGTCTCAATGGAGTGCCCTGCTTATGGATGTGTTTCAGTACTGAACACCAATTATAGAATATATATGTCAGTACTGGCTAGCAGACTAGATGTCCTACTGCCTTCTTAATCCACTTGGATCAAACAGGATTTCTCCAAGTCCATCAGACGAGTGACAACACCTGCCGTACAAGCCATACCCTCCACCATGTCCATGCCTCAGCCACCCTCTTTCTCCTAGCTAGCTTAGATGCTGAGAAGGCCTTTGATAGGGTCTCATGGCCCTACTTGTTTGTGACCTTAGAGAAAATGGCCTTCTTAGCAGATTTTATAACCCTACTGCAGCATATTTACTCCACTCCACAGGCCTTTATTAAGGTAAACAGGCATGTTTCACAGTCTTTCAAGTTGGGACCAAGCAACCGGCAAGTCTGCACCTTGTTCTCCCTGCTCTTTGCTTTGTACATTTAGCCTCATGCTCAAGCCATTAGGGAAAGCCCAGTAGTATGGGGGATCCATAGGGGGAGTCAAAGATGATGTTCTACTTTGTTCAGCGGAACTGGACATATCCCTGATGGAAGTATTTGCTGTCTTAGAGTGGTTTGGAGCAATTTTTGATTATGAGTTGAATACCACAAAAAACGAAGTGCTGCTGGCTAACAGGCATCTGACACCAGGACTACAGTATTAGTTCCCTTCCAATGGGGACTACAAGAAATTAAGCACCTCAGGATTAAACTCCCCTTGTTCCTTGATGCTATATAAGCTCCCTAGCTGCCCAGTTGAAGGCCGACCTCAAACAATGGCAGGCGTTGCCCTCAGTCTCATCTGCAGAGTAAACAAGATATGCATGGTAAACATCCCCCACTTTCTACATATGTTCCAAAATGTCCCAGTCCCTATACCCAAACACACCCTGCAGAAATGGCAGATTGCAGTATCCAGATTCCTCCGGAATGGGAGTAGACCTCATCTCAGACTCCACACTCTGATGCTTTCCAAGGCTCAGGGTAGCCTACCTTTGCCGGACTTTCACACCTACTTTCTGGAGATAACTCATTTGAGGATTGTATTCCTCTGGAATCATCTTGCTGATAGCCTGCAATGGCTACAAATGGAACACAACTTGCTGCCATTCTGGGATATGTCCCAATTTCTCTCTGGCCACAGAGAACTAGTACATAATCAGCAACAGCTGAACTCCTGGATATCTGAGGCTCAAGTAGTCTGACACAGAGTATCTGAGGAGCTAGGGGTAGCACCCTATCTTATCTGGATTTATTTATTTATTTTTTCTTCTTGATTTACCTCCTCTCCCCGGGAGCCCCTTTCTGCCCGACCGGCCCCTCCAGCTCCAACTCTCGGAATTACCGGGGCTTACCTTAAGCCTGGCCCTGGAGTGGTGCCTGCGGGGGGTCGGGCTTCATCCTGCTGCCGGAGAATTTTTTTCCTCCATTTTCTACCTTTTTTAACCCAGGGCCCCATGAGTAAAGATGCATGTGCATGGGGGCGTGCATGCATACTACAGCCCTGGTGACAGCCCCATCCACCCCACCCCATGGCCTAATGCATGTGCCCCCTCTGGCTGTTCCGCTCCTGGCCTCCACCAGGAGGCAGACCTGTGCCAAGGGAGGCAGTAAGTCCTCCCCGGAGAGGAAAGCTGCCATCCAGCCACTCTATCCAGCTCCGTACCATCCCTCCCAGCTGGACTCCGATGGCCCGAGCTCGTTCCCGAACTCAGGTTGCCAGCGTGGTGTGAGGTAAGGCACACAGTGCCACAGCCCTCTGCGCCACCAGGCTAGCATCTTATCTGGATTTGCCACAGGTCCCACTCCCCGACTTCCATCCAGCATGCACTGACCGTACCTTTCATAGGCTGAGGTGCCAGGGATTGGTCTGCCTTCCTTGTTTTGTAACAGATCGGAGAAGGCATCCTTTGCAGAATTTGGTTTCGATCATAGGGCTTTCCTCAGGTATTTTCAGGTGAGACATTTTCTGGAAACCCAACTTGCTATGGTCTGGGACCGTACAGCATCCCCTCTGCTGGTCTCAGCCATGTTTCTCCATGCCCAGGCACAGACAACTGAACATCTAATTTCTCTCATCTACCTGGCCCTACAGGGCTCCCAATTATACAATACTCTGTATATTGTGACTAAGTGGGCAGAAGTAATAGGCAGAGAGCAGGAACAGAAAAATGGATGTTGGGTTGTTATGAGCTGGGGTATATTGCATCTTCTCATATATGGCGTGAATACACCTGGAAACACTTAGTATATTATTTCACCACCCCAGTAGTCACAGCCAAGTATGGCCTGGGACACACAGGAGGGTGTTGAAGAGGCTGCAGGGAGAGGAGGGCAACACATAAACATATAATGTGGCCCTGCCCAAAGCTAGCAGAATTCTTAAGGGACCTAGAACACACTATCAAGGAAATCCTCACCCCAGGGTGTATGTTGACCCCAGAAACATACTTATTACATCAATATTTCAGATATTGTAGCGGTAGACATATTAAATATCTCTTGAGTATTTTCCTGGTTGCCGCTAAGAAATGCATCACCAGGAATTGATTGTCTGACCAGATTGCAGAAATGTCACAATGGAGGACAACGCTTAACTCCATATATCAAATGGAGAGGATTACTTTTAGCCTGAATGATAAAACAGAAACTTTTACATCCAGATGGAATACCTGGATACTATATAATGCAGCACAATCCTAATTTTATTCCTTAGGGACCTCATTGTGTTAATGGGTACTTGAACCACATGGGGCTCGGGGAGGGCTACCCCTGACATAGTGACTATGGAGGAGACAGCCTGCCCCCCAAGCCCTATACACCGACATGCTTGTTTCCATACATCTCAGGGACACCAGTTTGTAGCTGGGCACACTAAGAACTCAATACTGTGTCACGCTTCTGTGGGATCTGGACTCTCGGAAAGTACCAACTGCAACTAACCTTGCGATGTTATATATTTTACTGGTGCTGTGCCTGCATGGTAATACTCTCTAATGCATCTTGTTTATTTGTTCTACAATTCAATAAAAATAAATTTACAAAAAAAGTATCACTATGTGATGTAGGCAGGTTAGTGGTATCGCTGTATGATATAGGCAGGTTAGTATCACTTTGTGAGGGAGTTATATTACTGAAAAATTAGGGGAGTTTTTTCAAGTAAATAAACATTACATATAGATTATTAGTTACAGTAGTTTCAAGTGTTCTGTATCTGTGTACATAATATTTTTTATTTCTTGTGGAAAGAATGTGTCACATATATACTGCTATAGATAAATTTATAAAATGGGTGAGAAAAATCAGTAAAAGTGCTATCTCCTGATTGGATGATGCACACAAAATGATCATGGATTATCCATAACAACTGCATGCCTGCACTCTTTCTATATTTCACCCCCTTCCCAAACAATTTTGGTCTTTTTATAAGACAGATAATCCACTACAGGGAGTATGGTCCTGCTCTGATATACACACGCCTTGGTAGTTGAGGGCACTTGGCCTCACAATGCACACAAAGGCATGTATGTATTAGAGCATAATGGCACACCCTGTAGTGATTATCTGTTACAGATGGATTGCTAGAGATAGACAGATAGATGATAGATAGATAGATAGATAGATAGATAGATAGATAGATACTGTATATAGATAGATAGATGCTGTAGATATAGATACTGTAGATAGATAGACAGATAGATAGATACTGTAGATAGCTAGATATATTCTGTAGATATAGATACTGTAGATAGATTCTGTAGATATAGATACTGTAGATAGATAGATACTGTAGATAGCTAGATAGATAGATATATTCTGTAGATATAGATACTGTAGATATAGATAGATAGATAGATACTGTAGATAGCTAGATAGATTCTGTAGATACAGATACTCTAGATAGATTCTGTATATATAGATACTGTAGCTAGATAGATAGATAGACACTGTAGATAGCTAGATAGATAGATTCTGTAGATATAGATACTGTAGATAGATAGATAGATAGATAGATAGATAGATAGATAGATAGATAGATAGATACTGTAGATAACTAGCTAAATAGATTCTATAGATATAGATATAGATACTGTAGATAGACAGATAGATAGATAGATACATGATAGATAGATACTGTAGATAGATAGATATATTCTGTAGATATAGATACTGTAGATAGATAGATACTGTAGATAGCTAGATAGATAGATTCTGTAGATATAAATACTGTAGATAGATTCTGTATATATAGATACTGTAGCTAGATAGATAGATAGATACTGTAGATAGCTAGATAGATAGATTCTGTAGATATAGATACTGTAGATAGATGGATAGATAGATAGATAGATATATTCTGTAGATATAGATACTGTAGGTAGATAGATAGATAGATAGATAGATAGATAGATAGATAGATAGATAGATAGATAGATACTGTAGATAGCTACATAGATTCTGTAGATATAGATACTGTAGTTAGATTCTGTAGATATAGATACTGTAGCTAGATAGATAGGTAGATACTGTAGATAGATACGTATATAGATAGATAGATAGATACTGTAGATATATAGATAGATAGATAGATAGATAGATAGATAGATAGATAGATAGATAGATATCAGGTTGAATGCCTAGACTCAGTAACTTCATACAAATACCTAGGCATGCACTTGGACCAACATCTAGACTATTCTGGTCACATATCCAGCTTAACAGCCAAGTGATACGCAAGGCTTGGAGCTCTTTACAGGGTGAAGAGCTGCCTCTAGCCTCATATCAAAAAGCTGGTGGTTGAGCGCTCCATCTTTTCCCTGCTGGACTATATGGACATTGTCTGTATTGGGATCAACTCCTCTGCTCTATTCAAATTATCAACACTATTCAATGCCTTATGCAGAATTATACTGGCCTGCCCCCCCTCAGAACTCACCATTGCACCATGTACAATGATCTTGAGTGGTTATCACCCCCAAACAGGCACTGTCTGCACACTACCCTAGTGGAGGCTAGGTACTGGGCAGGAAACTCCTGGGATACCTCGAGGACCTCTTTACTCCGGCAACAAATCACACATACCTCCTTACATCTGAGGATGGTTGCCACCTCCAGATTCCATGTTGTAGGAGAAACCAAGACAAGCCTCAATCACCTATAGGCTACCGTCTACTTGGAAAAGCCTGCCCACCCAAATTACCACTACCCACTCCTATCCCTCATGTAAGAGGTTAATAAAGGTCCATCATACTTCCTTGGTTTCATGGCCCAGCTGCCCCAATTAAGACCCCCCACCCCAGATCATAACAGACTAAGGTTTGTTGCTATATAGTGGGACAGCTAGGTCACCTTCCCCCCCTCGGTTCCTCATCCAGTCAGGCCCCCATCAGATCATAACAGACTAAGGCCTGATGCCACATAGTGGGACCGCTGGGTTACCCTAGGCTCCTCATCTGAATCTCAAGATATTGACTCAACCCCCCCCGCTGTTGCTGACATCCCCTTTCTGTAACTTAAGCCTAGTGGCACATTGCCTTTTGTTTGTGTTGTATGTAGAATGTCCTATAGAAAACTAAAACCAAAGCAGGTAAAAATACAGAGAAAAGGTAGAATGGGATTAAGGACAAGAGGGGTATGGAGAAAAGAAAATGGGATAGGAGGGCAGTTATTAAGAGAGGAGGCAGTAAAAATTGGAAGGCCATGTGCACAATGCCTGCAGTCTGGAAAACAAAATCCCAGACCTAGTGGCACTGATGCCAGAGGCAGATTTGGACATTGTCACTGTTACCAAGACATGATTCATGGGGAACCATGACTGTGATATGACAATACCAGGTTACACGCTATTTAGGAGAGACAGGGTGGGTAAAAATGGAGGAGGAGTAGCTATCTACGTCAGGGAAGGAATTAAGGCAACTGAGGTACAGGGAATGCAGGGAGAGGCGGAGGCATTGTGGATCACCCTGAAGAGGAGAAATGGCACTGCCATTCTCACTGGTGTGATCTACAGACCTCCCACATAAGGGGAAGAGATGGACAGGGTACTTGTAGAAGCCATCCACAGAGTGACAGCTAAATGGGGAGATGCTGCTGGTAGGAGACTTCAATCTGCCAGATATGGATTGGAGCAACCAGGCTGCAGCCTCAGCCAGGAACAGAGAAATCCTGGGAGCCCCACTGGGGGCATGCCTAAGACAGCTAGTGATGGAGCCCACTCGAGAGGGAGCAACTTTGGACCTGGTACTCACCAACGGGGACAGAATTACAGATGTAAAAGTGAGGAGCCATCTGGGATCAAGCGATCACAGTACGGTGTGGTTCAATGTGAGAACAGCAGAACCATCAAACCACACAAAAGCAAGGGTCTTGGATTTCAGGCGGGCTGACTTTGCAAAGATGGGGGAATGTCTTCGGTAATCACTGGCAGAGAGCAGAAAAGTAGGGTGGAGAAACAATGGGAGAATCTTAAGCAAGTCATAGTGGAGGCAACAAGCCATTGCATAAGGCAAGTAAACAAAACAAAGGGAAAAAAGAAACCCTATGGTTCTCAAAGGAAGTGGCCAAGAAGGTAAGGATGAAAAGGGTGGCATTCAGGTGGTACAAGGAAAACACATAGGGAAGAAGACAGGGAACTTTATCTGGAAAAGCAGAGGGAGGCAGGGAAAGCAGTCTGGAGTGTAAAGGCGCTAAGAGAAGAAAAAACAGCACAGGCAATAACAAAAAGTGACAAGAACTTTAACAGGTATGTTAGTGAAAGAAAAAAGACTAAGGATGGGATTATGAGACTAAAAAGGGAAGGAGAGAAGTGTGCAGATGGGGACCAAGAAAAAGCAGAAATCCTGAACAAGTATTTTTGTTCAGTATTTACAGAAGAAGGGGAAGGGGAGGGACCAATGTTAGGAGACAGAAGTACCACTGGAAGGGAGGTGGACAACAGTCAGTTTAAGGAGGCGAGAGTCTTGAAGGAACTCGCTAATCTGAAAGTGGACAAAGCAATGGGGCCATACAGGATACATCCCAGAATATTAAGAGAACTCAGGGAGGTTCTGGCAGCACCACTGACAGCCTTGTTCAACAGTTCACTGGAAACAGGTGTGGTACCAAATGACTGGAGGTCCCTCTCTACAAAAATGGAAACAGGGAGGAGGCTGGCAATTACAGGCCAGTCAGCCTGACCTCGTGCTGGGGAAAGTAATGGAATCACTACTAAAAGAAAGGATTGTGATATATCTCGAATCCAGCAGAGCACAGGATCCAAGGCAGCATGGATTCACAGTAGGAAGATCTGTCAAACAAATCTGATAGATTTCTTTGCCTGGGACTAGGAAGGTGGATCAGGGTGGGGTGGTGGACATAGCCTACCTGGAGTTCAGCAAGGCCTTTGACACTGTCCCACATAGGAGGCTAGAATACAAGTTGGACAGCCTGGGACTGGGTCCCAGGGTGGTAAACTGGGTCAAAAAATGGCTGAGTGATAGGAAACAGAGGGTGGTGGTGAATGGAGTTCAATGCGAAGAGAGGGGGGGTGACCAGTAGGGTCCCACAGGGATCAGTGTTTGGGTCAGTCCTCTTTAATGTCTTCATAAGCAACATTGCAGAGGGGCTGGAAGGGAAGGTGTGTCTCTGTAGATGACACGAAGATCTACAACAGGGCTGACACTCCAGGAGAGGTGAAGAAAATAAGAAGGGATCTAGGCAAGCTTGAGGAGTGGTCAAGGGTGTGGCAGCTAAGATTCAATGCAAAGAAGTGCAAGATCATGCACTTGGGGCACAGAAATGCGGGGGATGGGTACATGATGGGGAGAGAGGTACTGACGGCCACCAATCAGGAAAGGGACCTGGGAGTAATCATATCTGATGATCTAAAGGTCACCAAACAATGTGAGAAGGCTGTGAGGAGAGCCAGTGGAATGCTGTGGTGCATAGGGAGAGGTACCTCCAGCAGAAGGAAGGAGGTGGTGATGCCACGGTATAGAACATTGGTGAGATCTCACCTACAGTACTTTGTCCAGTTCTGGAGGCTGCACCTCCGGATGAACATAGAGTAGAAGCAGTTCAGAGAAGAGTGACAAAAATGGTGCAGGAGCGGCACCAAAAATCATATGAGGGAAGACTGGAGGATCTCAGTATGTATTCCCTGGAGGGGAGGATAGAGAGGGGGGATATGATAGAGACTTTCAAATACCTCAAGGGTGTAAATAAGGTATAAGAAGGTAGCATCTTTCAGAAAAAAAAAATATGTTCAAAACAAGGGGCCATGATATGGAAATAGAGTGGGGTAGACTTGGGGTTAATGTGAGAAAGTATTTTTTCACTGAAAGGGTAGTGGATCCATTGAACAGCCTCCCGGCAGAGGCTGTAGAGGAAAAAATGGTAGGAGAATTCAAAAATGCATGGGACAGACATAAAGGAACTCTAGCGATATTAAAGACAGGGTAAACTGCAGATCATTTAGGATCTCCGGTATATGAAACAGGTAGGGGAAAATGGGCAGACTAGGTGGCCAAGTGGTCCTTTTCTGCCATCAAATTCGTTGTTTCTGTGTGTCTTCACTGCAGTGACAAAACTGAACCTGCCTCATCATTTGCACCTTATATATATTTGTGATGTAAATCATTGTTTTTACTGCCATGATATAAATTCCACCTGCCTCATACCTTTGCACCTTGTGCGTAATTAGCGTTCTATTTTTACTATGTACTATTGTATATGGAACCACTGTAGCAAATATATATTTCTGCTGTTTTAAGAACCTGCTATTGTTTCTAGAACCACTGTGGTAAGTATATTCTTGTGTTTTTTGTATAATGTACTTCTGCTGTTCTAAGAACTTGTCATTGTTTACAGAACCATTGTAGTGAATGTACTCTTGTGTGTTGTACTTCTGCAGTGTTAAGAACCCTGCAGGTGAATGTATTTCGTCCCTACAACCTTCCTTCCCCTTCCCTCTCCCAGGTCAAAACGAAATGAGTCCTTCGGCTCTGACTGTTTACCTGGTACGATATGTTTCAATAAATAAATATGTTTACAAGAAATTATAAGTGTTATGGTTAGTATATTTTCTTTAGTTAAACTGCACTGACATCTTTAATTCTTTCCATTCCCTACCTGTGGGAATAACCCAGATCTGTTTCAAGTAAAGCTATCTTTTTCTATCGGAAAAGAAACTTCCATGTTTTATTTTCTTTCTATCAAGTTTGTTACTGAACTCTCAAAAACCTGTAAAAATACATGCCCTACTTTATGATTTCTTGGTTTGTATTAACTTAATTACAAAAACGAATAAATCCATTTTCTATATAAGTAAGAACAAAATGAATGTGCTTGTGAGAATTAACTACTGTCTGTTCTGCTGTGCACAACACTCGATCTTCGCCAGGCGGCCCAGTGAATACAGGTCAATATCAAGTCTTGTGTTTATCTAAGTATATTGCGCTGTACATGAAGGTTTGCAGATTGTCCCCTGCTGTTAGCAGAGCAAGTTTTAAAACATAGCAGGCCAGTGAAAACCCCAGGTTTGCAACAGGCTGGCAAGATGTTAGCTATGTGCCTTCTTTTATAGTGTGTAAGGATCTGGTTCAGTACATGGCTACAGCAACTGAAAGAATGATATAACTGGCTGCATTGATATCTGGTGGGAGGAGGCAATGTGCAGCTCCAGGTGAGCATGTTATTGCCTGCTGGGGCATAGGGCCATCCTGCTAGCACCACGGAAGGGGTGGGGTGCTGGTGTCTACATAGGAATGAAAAAAACACTAGTCCAGTGGAAAAGAGATGGAGCAACCTTACCTGACCTCCTTCCACAAGATGCAGATTATGCTTTGAGATGGGGATTCCTGCCATCAGGGACAAGCCATAAATCCACCATAAACAGGTGGCAAGGGAAGTAGTGGGCCCCTGATCGGAGGGTCTTCACTGTTCAGCAGGGGTGGGGGGGGAGTGGTGGAAGTAGAAAAATAATAGGCCTGGTTAAACATCCCTCCTCTGAAGACTGTGATCATGCAGCTGTGTTTTTGCACAAGCAAGCTGTGTTTTAAAAAAACAAAATGTACACTTACAGTAGTCTGGGATTTACCTAGGGACTCATGTAAATGTGGTTACTGTTCTGTAAATGTTTTCTCATGCAGACAAAGCAGTTCCACTCATTTTGGGCAGCTCATTCTTCTTTAGCATTGTTGTGTTTTGCAAAACAGCTCTTCCAGTCAGTGTTGGAATAGCACTTTAAAAACTTTGGGAACTATGGGGAGCCCTTGGGATCCTGTTTAATGAGACCCTCCCATCCTATCACAATTAAGTGGCAGCAATGCTCGAACTACAAGGGCTTACTTCAGACCTGTTGAGGATGTGCCCTCTGATGAACCCCCATGCAATTTTAACTGCTCTACCTGGTGTGTGCATGTGTGTGATTAACAGTGTACAACCTATGCCAGCACATCTTATAATAAATACATGCAGTGAACATGCTATGTCTGCTGCTTTAACGTGCATCAAGATTCCTATGGTTAGGCTACCACCACATAAACCCAGAGGAAATAGTTGGATTGAGAGTTGAGGCATCATTACATGGGCGTTGGAAGCATAGTTAATGGACCTTCCAACCTCCTCACCTCCATGTAAACAACATTTTAACACACCTGTCAACTCATGCTGTCATACCATGACCCCATTGTACTCAGAGGTTAAACTTGACTAGCTTTACCTTTAAATACTATAAAAAATACAGTCTTCCCCCTGTGATTTAAATGGGAAATGTACCTCTGACACTATTTTAAAAAGCAATTTGCACTGAGTGGAGGAAAATGCAGATTGCTTGCATTAACCAGCGGAATAGTATGGGTTAATGTTTTTGCTAGATGGTCTGCCTTCAGCTTTGTAAAAGGCTTGTGATGTGTGCACAGCAAACTATAAAATTAAGCGTGAAAGCTTGTCTACAGTATTTTAATTTCAGCTGATGAGCGGAAGGACGTGTAAACAGTAAAGCGATATGAAGTGAACGTTGAAGAGGCCAGGGACTAATTGTGGACAGACTTGCATTTGAGTTGCAGGACAGCTATTGTTCTAAACTTCCAGCCGCATAAGGCTAGCTCACGCCAGTGATGCTGCTGCTTACTTGCATTCAGTTTTTGCATGTAAGAAGATTCTCAGAGTTTGCCCAGTGCACAGGCCTGCAGTTCAGAGGAAGGATGCTTCACAATATTTACTTCTGCCAAAAATGAAACAAGAACAGCATTTGTGATTATAAGCTGGTCTCACACTGAACACCTGTAAGAGCATGCAGAACTCGAGAGAATCACCTGGCTCAGTGCTGCAAACAGGTACAGAAAGGAAGCACTGCAGACCTTCCATGTATTCATTGACTGTAAATACAGTACTTTGGTGGATGGGTGGGTCAGAAGAGAGAGTTGCACAATGATAAAGAGCTTCAAGGTCCTGAAAGGAGTGACCAGGCTAAACTCTGAGGGACTACTCAGCAGGAAAGGCAAGTCAGAACCTGGAGACATGACTGGAAGTTGATGCGGGGGTGGGGGTCAGGGGAGACTTAAGAACATTTTATTTTAAAGAGAGACTGATTGAGTCATGGAACAGCCTGCCGGCAGAGATGGTGGGTGCAAAAACCATTCATGGTTTCAAGTACAGCTACGACAGAGTTAAAGGCTTAATAGTTACTCAGGAGTAGTGGTAAGGCAGGGGCAAGGAAGGGAGTGAGCAAACTTCCCTCTAGACAACAGGTCTTGAGGTCGGATAGGATATAACAGGGAAGAGTGGATGGGCCAGTGGTCTTTTCTGCTAACATTATCTATGTTTCTGTGTAGAGGACTATCCATCTGATAGACAGTGCCATAAAGAAAACAGATCCATGTAAGCCACCCCCAGGATGCACCTGGAAACAAGCTATCACAGCTTAGTGTGCTTTTTCTGGTCAAAATTGTAAATAAATGAAACAAAATTATTCAGCTAATATACGATTGTTTCCGTATCTACTCCACTTGAAAAGGATTGTATAGGATAATCACTATTCGATCAACCTCTCCTATCTGCATAGACAGACCATCAGGGTAGTTACACAAGAGAGTCACAATGTGCCACAGATAATCAGGAGAGTTGCATGTGATAGTCACCTTGTATCCTGAATCATAGTATTACAGTAATGTGTCAGCAGAAAAGGACCATCCGGGCCCATCCAGTTTGCTCATCCCCCCCCCAACTTGTCACCAGTGCACAAGGAGCATATCCTCTGTTCTCTAACCAACCCCATGTCTATCCCGTGCTCTCTTGAATCCCTCCACCATTTCAACACCTACCACCTCCTCAATTAATCTATGAATAATCAGAACAAATCCTGTCTGCCCTGGATAATCAGGATAGTTCCATGTGATTTTATTTTATTTAGCTTTTGTTGACCAGGTAAGCACACTAGACGAACACATGCCTATTTTCAGTTGCAACCTGGGAGATTACAAGAAATGTACAGACAGAGCAATGTTTAACAAGGTTCCAAAAAAGCTATACAGACAGTGCAGGATTTAACAGTGAGGCAAGCTTAGCAACACATAACAATGTAAACAGTTTGACAGTTAAATTAAAGCTATACTCAGACTGGACCCAAATAGAGACCAGACAGAACGATAAAAGTGCAACATTTGTAAGGTGGGAGGCACTACTGCTTAGGTACAGCTGCTGGCCGAGGTGAGTCTCAGATGATCCCAGAGGGAGCTTCTAAAACTTGTGTGGGAGGTGGCACAGTTAATGTGTGCAGGAAGGGAGCTCCATAACCTAGGTGCACAGACAGCAAATGCCCGATCACTCATAAGTGTACAGGTTTTTGGAAAAAGGAAGACAGATGAGTTGTTGGACCTAAGTAGGTATGTTGAGTCAGTGGGCTTAAATAGCTCCTCTAAGACTGGAAAGACAGCAGTTCCATCCTTGTCCTGCTGGTTTGCTATTTTTGCCAGTTATTTTACATTATACCTCAGTCTCCACCTCAGTACCTATCGCACCTCCTCTTGCTTTCCATGCTATTCTACTCCATCCTTGGCTATTTCTGAACTTGGTTGGCCGCTTCCTCCTCCTCAGTTTAATCACCAGATCTCCCTTCTGCTCCTGTGCAGCCTCCATGACATCTATGGTACTCATGGATCTCTCATGTCTCTTCAGTTACATCCCCCATATTGATTCAATTACAGGCATTTGCTGTTTCCCCACTGGCTGCTGGCTTCGCCAGGCCTCCTGTCACCTACCCAGTACTGTATTATGGTGGGCTTGCTCTGTCTACTGCAAATGGGAATTAGGCTCATTAATCATTTTATCCTATTCTGTCCTTCTGATGGTCTCCGCCCCAAGCTCTGCCTAGAAGGGTATCAAGCGAAGGCAGGCTTGCTCATCTGTCAGGGCTGGGAGCCCGTTCTTCATTTCATTTTCTACCATCATTCTGCCATCATACTGACAGTGTCCATCCCTACCTCTGCCTATTGGGGTATCGAGCGAAGGTGGGCTTGCTCTGTGTTGGGGATGGGAGCCTGTTCCTCATATTCAGTTCCATCATTCTCCATCCTACTCCATCACTCGACCAACCTAATTCCGTTCCACCACTCTGACAGTATCCATCTTTGACTCTACCTGGGGAAACTTAGTGTGTCAGCTTCATTTTCCCCTCAACCTGGGACATGAGTCCTTTTATCTAACAGCTTTGCTCACCAATTCCAATTGTTCCAGCATCCTTCCATTTGCTTCTCTGTACTTATGCCATGTCCCCCATGCTTCAACTCTCTGAGAACAGCACCGCTGGATCTACTTGGCAATTACCTAGCCTCTTCCTCCCATCCATGGGCTTCGGCCTCACCCTCCTCCATGGAAGACTGGTCCGTTCTCGCCTACTGGCCACGTTGCATTACCCGACACTTAGCCAGCTTCAGGATTCGTTCCAAACTCCTTCTCCGATGAGCAGCGCTGGCCTTCTGTTTGTGTTCAACTTTCTTCTTGGATCCCATTTGGACCCCTCTGACATCTCACAGCTCGCCTTCTGTGCCTGCTTTCAGCGATCTCTTCCTCTGCTGCAGGAGTCCCAGCTGTTGTCGTCAACTCACTTTGGACCGTCACCTGGATTCTTCCTGGCTCCTGTTCTGTGCCTGCCATTTCCTCCATTGGATCAGCCTTCTCAGGATAGTTTCTCAGACTCATTTTTCTGTCTCAAGACCTATGCCCTTGCCTCATGGCTTTCATTTATCCATGCCTCCAATTTATTTACCTTGCCACCTTCATGGCTTTCCAGAAGTACCTGCCTTTCATTACTGCTTTGCAATAACTTATTGCCTTCCACTGACCTCTGCCTTACTGGCATTTTAGATATTCATACCCATCATGTCATTCTCTGTTCCTGCTGATTCCATAGCCCATCTGTGTCATTTCTCTGTGTATTCTGCACCCCTTTGCAATCCCTGCTATACCTCTTTGATTCAGTTATGCTTTACTGCTTTGAGCCATTCTGGCATCCCAGCCTTCCTACCCATTTATTTACCACTATGTCCCCATTGATTTGGTTCATTACTGGCATTGGTTGGCTTGCTTCGCTGGCTTGCTAATCTCCGTCCATCATATTATGCATTCCTTTCAGGACTGAAACAGGGAGGGAGAGAGAGAGAGAGAGAGCTTCATGAGGCAGATGCAGGAGCAGGCGACATCCGCAGGCAAGCGTAACAAGGATTATGGAACTGGGCTTACAAAATGGAGGTATGAGAGAGTAGTGATAAGCGTGCAGCAGTTAGTGGAGTCTGAACCTTACTGAATTGCACGTGCAGGATGAAGCTGAGCTGGCAGGGGACGTCACATCCTGGAAATACCCATATACCATTGGAACTGCGGCTGGACAATGCGGAGAAAGGTGCTGTGTGAAAAACATCAAATAACAAAACACGACTTAGTATAATATCTAAAGCCCTTGTTATAGTGAATCCTGAATTTTTAAATAAAATGCCAAGCCCATCCCATTTATCTTCCGCAAATGCCCAGTATGATGGTCCCTCAATACTAGAAACATTTTGCTTAATTTATGTCATTGATGGAGTTCAATCTGGTCTCCTGTAGGAAAAAATTCAATATAGGATAAGACTTTTAGGATGAATATAGAAGCATCTTCTATGGTACTTTATACTGTGCACATTGATGGTTCAATGTTTTGGCATGAAAGTCCATGAAGTCCAAACAAATGGTTGTACTGCACCTTGGATGGGAGAAAGGTAGAGAGAAGCGTGTCTGGTGACGTCACACCACGGAAGTGCAGGACTAGAAATGGAGCGGTGGCTGACAAGGTAGAGAGAGAAAAATGCCCAAAAAAGGAATGAGGAGACATAGGAGCGACAGAGAGCACACAAATGAGGTACAGGGGAACAACCATGACAAAAGGAAGGAGCAGGGAGGGGAACAAATGAAGGGGTAACAGGAAACATGGTAGGTAGGAGGAACAGACAATGGAGAAAGGAGGAGAGAGGGTGGGGATTGAAAATGAGCAATAGCAGAGAAAACATGAAAAGGGGGGGCTGGAGTCCAAGCAAGGAGGAACGGAGAACAGGAGAGGCAAGGGGGAACAAACAGAGGAAAGTTCCCAGCCAAACCAGTCGCACAGTCGAGGAGCCAGCAACACAGGAAGCCACCAACCAGTCAAATTTCGCAATGCAGTAAGGAAGAGCTGCTGGGGAGGCTCAGTTATATTTGGAATGTGGAAGGAGCTATTCCCCCACATTGAACCTCGTGCTTTAGCCCTCTCATAATAGTTACTATCTGCTGTGGGTAATCAGGATAGTTCTATTTGATAATCAGCACCTGCCCCAGATAATCGGGACACTTTCTCCATGTTTTGGATAATCAGGATTGTTACCACCTGTCCTGAATCATAACCGTCTGCCCCAGGCATGCAGTATAATTACTGTCTGCCCTTGATAATGAGAATTGATACTGTCTTCACAGACAATTAGAACAATAACTGTGTGCCCTGGATAATCAAGTTAGTCACCATCTGCCTTCGATAACCAGGAGAGTTACTGCCTATCCTGGATCATTGGGATTGTTACTGTCTGCCTGGATAACCAGCATCATTACAGTTTGGCCTGGATAACAAGAATAATTACTGTTTGCTCCAAATAAGCAAAATCGTTAATCGCCCTGATAATTCACCCTATAAATGGGCAGTTATGCTCTTTGGGTTTCATCCAGTGTGACAGGAAACAGGATCAGAATCAGTTATTCTCTTTAAATATTTATCTGGTACAGGTTCTGTTTAGAATGGACAAGATGGCTGCCAGGTCACATGTACAGGCAGCTTTTGAGATATGGTGGTCCACTGTGGAGGTGCTGACATTCTTGTGTGAGCCACTGACAGGATGAATAGGGAGGAGGCAATAAAGCCATAATCCCAGTGAGGAGTCTTTCCTGGGATATGTTCTCATGTCAGACAATGGACCCAGGTGCATGTCATAAAATCTTACAGATACTGTGAAGTGCTAAGGATGAGGTCACACCCACACACCTACACACGCGCACACGCGCACACACAGACAAACTCATGTGGGGTGGGGGACTGTGGGGAACTGTCAATCAAAGGGTGAGGTCATGCCCCATATCCAGAAGGCTATACATTGGAGAACTGGGGCCAGCTCACTCTCTCTCTCTCTCTCTCTCTCTCTCTCTCTCTCTGTCACACTCTCTGGGACACTCAACATCTGAAGAAAAGGGAATTCTGGTAAGGAAGCTAGCTGACTGGTAAGAAAACACAGTTAGAGGAAGTGCTTTCTGTAGCTAGGGCAGGTTAAGAGTTTTAGGTGAGGAAAGTTCAGAGTTTTCTAACCATCCACTGTCTGTAACTTGCTTTATTTTCTATTTCTTATTAACGTGTAAACCATTTGTGTGACTGTAAATATATCCTGTTCGTAAGTAACTGTGACATCCTCTAGTAAAGAATCTATTTTTGATAGAACCAGTGACTGCCTGTTTATTGACAAGGTAATGTTTATTATTTCTGCTGGACCCTGTGTGCAGTCTGTCTCCGAAGTGCACTCAACCAATAGTTATTGTGTTGACCTTCCTGGCCTTGAGCAGGGAGACAAAAGAGTAGTTTCCTGATTCCTGGTAAAAATCAGGTGGTGGCAGAGAATTAGAAATCCTCAACCAAAACTGCCCTGTAAGCTGGGATGGCCCAAGGGGCAAGTTTTGTCACAACTGGCGGTACCCCCAAATGAGTATGTGTGTGTGTGTGTGTGTGAGAGAGAGAGACCTCATCCTTTAGCACTTCCTTGCTATCTATAAGGTTTTACAACATGCATCTGGGTCCATTGTCTGCCATGGGAATGTATCTCAGGAAAAGACCCTCATAATGGCTTTATGACTTGTCTCCTGCCTGCTGTCTTGTCAGTAATCTTCCCATGAGAATTCAGTAACAGAACCTGTACTACAAGAAGACTTTTAAATTAACAGAAAAAGAATACATTCATCTGGTCACATATCCTGTCACTTTCTAAACTAACAGAAAATGAATAACTGCATCTGGTCACATATTCTGTCACATCTCCCCCAGACAATGAAGGCGTGTCTCTTTGGAGTGATGCCCAAGAGACACTGTTGTTCATGTAAGGACTGAGGACTGCCTAAAGGACTATGCCATGCACTCAGCCCTGCCTTGACAGTCCATCCGCATTGGCATTCTGCACACCACTCCAGTGCTGGATGGTCAAGTTATAAGACTGTAGGATCAAACTCCAGTGCAACAATTTTTTATTTTGCCCACAAGTCCTATGGAGCCATGTCGGGATTATTATCTGTGACCACAGTGAACTCCCTCCCCTACAAATATGGCTGCAGCTTCTGAAGGGCCCACACTATCCCCTACACTCCCTCTCAATTGTGGCATATGCCTTCACCCTGGGCAGAAGCTTACAGCTCAGATACACTATGGGGTGCCCCCCCACTATGTAACAATGGTCAGGACAGCACCCAGCCCATGGTCAAAGGCATCCACGTGCACTATAAACCTGAGGTCATAATTTGGGCTAGCGAGCACAGGTGACCCACATAATCCCTCCTTCAACTGTCAGAGGGCAGACTCACATTCCTCTGTCCAGAGAACTTTCTTGGGCATTTTCTTTTTTGTTAGGTCTATCAGGGGCTTGGTCACATCATTATAGTGAGGGACAAATCTCCTGTAGTACCTGGCTGTCCCCAGAAATTACCGTACCTATTTCTTCATGGCAGGGTTGAGCCAGGCCTGGATGGCATCAACCTTCACAAGCTCTGGATGGATTATTCTATTGCCCACCCAGTCCCCAAGGTAGGACACTTCAGCCATGCCTACTTGGCATTTTTCCACCTTAACTGTCAGCCCTACAGCCTTCAGTTGGCAGAACACCTCCCCCATGTGCCTGACATAATCTTCCTATGTCTGGGTGTAAATGGCAATGTCATCCATGTACCAGCGCATATTCACCTGCCTTAGCTAGAATGTGATCCATAAGCTGCTGGAAGTTTGCAGGTGCATTCTTCATCCCAAACAGCATTACTTGGAACTTGAATAGGCCAGATGGGTGACCAAAAGCAGACCTCTTCCTGGCTGCAGGGGTTAGAGGTACCTGCTTGTAGCCCTTTGTCAGGTCTATCATGGTCAGGAACTGGGTTCCTCCCAGCCATTCCAAGGTCTCATCTATTCTGGGCATGGGGTAGGCATCTGACTTCGTGTAGCTGTTGAGCCTCTGGTGGTCGACAGAACCATGTGGTATAGTCCTTCTTGGGGATCAGGACCATGAGCGAGGCCCAGTCGCTTCTGGACTCCTGGATCACTCCAAGGGCCAGCTTCTCCCTGAGTTCCAACTAACATGGACTGCTTAACCCCCTCTGGTACTCTGTAGGTGGACTGCCTCTGCGGCACCTGGGTCCCGGTGTCCACAAGGTGTTCAGCCATCATGGTGTACATTGGTTTCCTCGTGAACATGTCCCCAGATGCTCACAGCATCCCCCTCATCTCCTTTGCCTGGGCCGGTGTCAGCTGCCCTAAGAGGATAAGGTTATCCACTAAGGATCCCTCCCGCACCTCTCTAAGGAGCTCCAAAAAGGGATCAGTCTTATTTTTTTCTTCTGGTGTGCTGCATACATACAGGATCATTTCCTCCCTATCATAGTAGGGCATCATCATGTTAATATGATATACCCTCTGCCTGCGCCTTTTGTCAGGCAGCTGTACTACACAGTTGACCTCATGCACCTTTATGATTATGGAGTATGGGCCCTCCCATGCTGCCTATAGCTTACTGTGTTGGACTGGGACAAGTACCATCACTCATTGTCTGACTACGTATTCCCAGACTTGGGCCCCATGGTTGTACCAGGTTTTCTGCCACTGTTGTGCAGTGGCTAAGTGCTCCTGGGTGAACCCCATGATATCCTTAAGCTGGGTCCTGAAATTCAGGACATACTCCACAACAGATTCCCCATGGGAGGTGAAGTCACCTTTCCATTCATCCCTGACTAAATCTAGGGGTCCCTCACTGTGACCAAGCAGGAGCTCAAAGGGTGAGAATCATGTGGACTCCTGTAGGACTTCCCTGTATGTAAACAGCAAGATGGGCAAATATTTGTTCCAATCCCTCTTGTGCTGGTCAGCAAACATCAGGAGCACAGTTTTGAGGGTCCCATTGAACCATTCAACCAGGCCATTTGTCTCTGGGTGATAGGACGAGGCATGGAGCTGTTTCACCCCGCACTTCTGCCACAGACTAGTCATTAATGATGACATGAACTTTGTCTGTTGGTCTGACAAAATCTCCTGGGGCAATCCCACTCAGATAAAGATTCCCAGGAGCTCATACACCACTTTTTCTGCCTCAGTGGAGGACATGGCCACTGCTTTGGGGTAGCTGGTTGTGTAGTCCACGACAACCAGTATGTATCTTTTGCCCATGCAACTTGGAGTGCTAAGGAGCCCCTTTATATCCATGGCTACCCTCTTAAAGGATTTATAAATAATAGGCAGGCACACCAAAGCCATCATAGCCTTGTCCCCTACCTTTCTCACCCTCTGGCACTGTGGACAAGTCCAACAGTAATTTTCCATATCTGTGTACATGCTTGGCCAAAAGAAGTTGTTGGTGAGCCACTTTTTTGTGCAATTAATACTCAGGTGGCCTGAAAAAGGGATATCATGGGCCAGGGTCAAAAGCTGCTTATGGCAGTCCCAGGGGATTACCAGCTGCCATTCCCTCTAGCCCCCTCTGTGGTGTACACTCCCTGCACAACAGCCCATTCTCCAGTAAACTGACTTTATGATCCCCTGTGAGTCCTCAGCATTATCTCCTATCTCTCTCAGTTTCTGGAGGGTAGCATGAGTCAGTTGAGCGCTGCCCAGCTCCTCCCATCTGACAATACCCAACTCTCCTTCAAAAGGAAGTCTGCCCCAGGCTGATGCCTCTTCTGCTTGCACCTGGGGCTCAGGGCTGCTACTCCTAACTAGCTACTTGCCCACACTAGCTGCCTCCTTGGCTGCTGAGGGAGGGGTTAACACAGGCTGTGTTGTCCCCTCCTCATCCTCAGAAGCTTGCCCTCTTGCTCAACTATGGATAGTATTATACACTAGGTTTCCCCAGTGGTCAGAATCATTCCCCATGATCACATCCACAGGGAGATACAATACAACTTCCACTTCCCATATCCATGGCCACCTTCCCAGCTCAGTAAGACCCAAGTCATTGGCACTTGGACCACTGGACCCGTGACTCCCCAAATCTTGGAAAACTGCCCTAGAAGAATCTGCTCTGCCTGGATCAGATCCTGCCTCACCATGGAAATGGAGGCACCAGTGTCCCCAAATCCCTGTGTTACTGTCCCATTAACTAGGATAGGGTGCATATGCATGGAGGAGTTTGGTGGCTCTACAGTCTGTGTGCAGGCTATCTGCTGGCTACTGACTTGATCCCCCCCTCCCAGACTTTTGCCCTTTGCTCATGTTTTTAGGGCAGTCACAGGACAGGTGCCCCCGTTTCTGGCAAATCCACCATTTCTTTGCCTCGGCTCCTTGTTCCCCTTGAGGCCAGTGGGTTTTGTTTTGGGCTCAGGTGCAGGCTAGTTTACTTTACGCCACCCTCCCTGGGACTCCTTAAAACCATGTGCTGCCCCACTCCCACTGTTCTTACGCTGTGCTTGTGGTTTGCTGGTTATATACAAATCAGCACTTTCTGCTGCCTCCTTCGAGGAGTAGCACGCCCAGTCCAGTAGCCATATGCACAGGTCATCAGGTACAATTTTAAGAAACTGTTCCTTTACAATCAAATATTTTATTTGCTGTACAGTCTTAGCTTTAGCGCCATCCACCCAGCATTCTAGATAGGCACACATTTGGACGTGCAATTCTACATAGCAGTCTCCTGGGCCTTTTCTTAGTTCTCTGAACTATAAGCCTCATGAGTCAGTTCAAACCTTTTCAATAATACCCTTTTAACTTTATCATAGTCCATACAGTCCTTATCATCCATTCTAGAAAATGCATGCAAAGCACAGCCAGTAAGCAATGGTGCAAGGTGGGTCATCCACCTAGCCCTGTCCAATTTAAACTGCACACATACCCTCTCAAATGATTTTAAGAACAAATCAAGATCATCTTTCTCCTTCCCCATATTGAGGAAAAATTTTAGAATGAATTGTGGCTTCAGGGATTGGCGGCCCCACGCCAATACTTACAGTTTGCTGTGGCGTTTACTGGTGCAGTTTCACCATCTTGATCTGGTGCTGTTGTTCTTTCTCTCATTCCGCCTGCATCAGGATTTCACGCTGGCGAGCCTTCTCACTTTCCTCCACCTCCAGCCTTACTCTGTCCTCCTGCATCCAGATTTTATACTGTCAAACCTTCCCTCTTTCCTCTCATTCTTTCTCTTTCCTTCACCTCCCACCTTACTTTCTTCCTGTCAGCCTCAAGCCTTGCCCCCTGCAGTTCAGCCTCCCTCAGCACAAGCTTCATCCTCAGGATCTCAAGCTGATTTTGAGCCACTGATGCTCTAACTCTCAGCTCAGTTTTGGGCTGTACCACCCCACCAGCTCATGCCTTGAGATGCCCCTCTGGCTCAGCCACTGTGACCTCAGTCTCACTACCTTGGTCACCTTCCTCAGAGACCACCTGGTGCACAGTTATTGGGTCATGCACCTCTGAGACCGTCTGCCCCCCCTTGCATTCAGTCATACACTGATAGGGCTTCCATGAGTCCATTCTTTGTCAGGCCCTCATAGACAATCCCCCTGTTTGCACAAAGTTCATGAAGCTGATGCACATTAAATCTTCCATAAGTTGAGGAGTTCATATTTCTAACTATGCTGCACTAAACTGTTTCTAGAAATTAAAAAAAAACAGTAGTAAACAAAAAACCTTTTTTATATCCTGTTTCATTCTGTTAAGGTATATTTCTACTGACACATACCCTTCTGGCTGTGAGAAGTGACTTCACCCTTTGAGTGACGGTTCCCCACAGTTCCTCACCCCACATGAGAGTGTGTATGTGTGTGACCTCATCCTTTAGCACTTTCTTGTGATCTGTAAGCTTTTACAACATGCACCTGGGTCCATTGTCTGCCATGGGAACATATCCCAGGAAAAGACCCTCACAATGGCTTTATGGCTAAATTATCCCCTGCGTGCTGTCTTGTATGTAATCTTCCCACGAGAAAGTCAGTGACAGAACCTGTAACAAAATAATTCTTTTAAACTAACAGAAAAAAAAATAAATGCATCTGGTCTCACATCCTTTTACATTCAAAATTAACAGAAAAAGAATAAATGCATCTGGTCACATAAACTGTCACACCTCCCCCCCACCCAGAAAATGAAGGCATGTCTCTTTGGGGTGACCCCCACTGGGGAGCACCTAAAGGACCATGCCATGCACGTAGCTCTGTCTCAACAGTGCATCTGCATTGGCATTCTATGCACAAATCTGGTTCTGGATGGTCAAGTTATAAGACCATAGGATCAAACTCCAACGCAATAATTTTGTATTTTGCCCATAGTCTTATGGAGCCATGTCAGGAGATTATGATCTTTGACCACAGTGAACTTCTGCCTGTACAAATATGGCTGCAGCTTATGAAGGACCCACACTATCCCCAGATGCTCCCTCTCTGTTGTGGCAAATGCCTCCTCCCTGAGCAGAAGCTTCTGGCTCAGATTCACTATGGGTTGCTCCTCCCCCTGCAGTGTAATCTGGCTCAGGACAGTGTCCAGCCCAAGGTCCGAGGCATCCACATGCACTATGAACCTGAGGTCCACAATTGGGGCTTGCAAGATCGGGTGACCCACATAATGCCTCCTTCAACTGTCAGAAGGCAGATTCACAGTCCTCTGTGTGACAGGGAGATCCCGCCACTCTTGAGGACCAACCTTTTCTAAAATCTGTTGCAACAGTTCTTCTATTTCTTAGCCTAATCTATCCTTTATAATTTCTAGTCCATAAGGTTGGCCACCTATGGGCACCCCCTCCCCTTTTCTGAGTATGCTATAGTGTCTTCTTTAATTTTCCTTTTCCCTCTCAGATCCACATACAGGGAGGTTATTGTTGTGACCTCCGAGCTGATGTAAAACAACAGGCTGTGTGTTTCTCATTGTTGGAGTCAGTATGCAATAGCACTATGTCATAAAATACCGTGATGTATATGCCTTATGTGTATGAAACCGTAAATGTTGAAAATACCACGGCACTAGGTGTTTTGATAAAGGTAAAAAATTACTAGAGAACTGCATTATAAAAATTAAGTTACTGGGGTAGAGATATCAGAAAACCCCCATTGTGTTATTTAAAATGCATGTAAATTACAGATTGTTTGAGAGGCCCTTTGGCACCATGCAGTCCTGCCGTAAGCTGAACCAGCCTAAAATGCCATGGTGATTTGCATATACATCCCATCATGCTTTGCATTATGGGGGTATGTGTGATTTTGTGTTTCTTTAAAACTTGGCTTTATTGCCAGTGCCCTTTGGGGTAACCCTTGTTTCAGTGCTTTTGCACTGAGGTTCTTTGTCTTTAGCTTGTTTTGGGGTTTTTCTTTTGTTTCAGCTCCCCATCACCCAAACACACAAGACCAACATAGGGAATGAAATAATTTTCACTAAAGAGATAGATCAGTAGGTGCTGATTAAGTGCAGAGGAAGAACATGCATAGTCTGTTGCTGTAAACTGATGTATTGAAGAAGGGATATACCATTGCATAAGGTTATTCCTTTTGTTTTAAATGAACATCACACAGAGATTGTGTGTTGAACCTGAAGCTATGTGACTGGTCCATCTGTTATCACACAACCCCTCCACAGACTTGGTAATAGCAGTGGGATAACTTGCTGGAAATATTTGGACTGGGCTAGGGGGACATTTTCCAGTGGATATTGCCCAGATATCCTAGGTGGACCGATGCACCAGGAGTCGCCAGAGGAGAACCTGGAAAAAGAAAGTCTGTGGAGTTCTGACCAGAACCATGGCCAACAGACTGGGAGGAAAGCTGTTGCATGGACTGGACCTGGGAGCTTGGAGGAAGGCCAAGCCTGAAGATGACAAGAGATGCAAGGGGACAAGGAACTACCGTAGGGTTGAAGCAGACCAGAGATGCAAGATGATACCCCAATGGTGGAAAACCTGATGAGACTAATATGGTGGATGAGTTGGCAACGGCTGGAGGCAGAACGACTATGCAGAGAGGTAGAACATCAGTGCCAGGTGCTCGAGAGGTCCCTGCCAGAGAGTTTGGATAAAGAATTGGAGGATTTTTCAAGGGGTCAGCTGGAGGAAGACTCCCCTGACTAAGCAGGATATTCCTTTGATGCCTGTGTTCCCAGGAAGTTACCTGCTAGAGGTCGGAGA
Source organism: Neoceratodus forsteri (assembly GCA_016271365.2). Classification (NCBI taxonomy): domain Eukaryota; kingdom Metazoa; phylum Chordata; order Ceratodontiformes; family Ceratodontidae; genus Neoceratodus; species Neoceratodus forsteri. The sequence continues at coordinate 910,659,995 of CM057453.1, forward strand.
TGCAAGTATGTAACTTGAATGTGAGACTCCAGGTAAGACTGTGCCTAGTGATATGGTGCTAGGGTTGAAGACTCCAAGCAAGCAAGGAGAAGCCTATGAGGCTGAAGGGATTTTTTCTTGTATTGATGCAGCTAAATCTATTAACAGTATTGACTGGGGTATACTGCAGGCTAAAGATGCTAATGTTGTCAAACTGTTACAGTATGTTAACGTTAAGGATGGTATACAGATTAATGGTGATGTGGGGCCAAAACATGTTGATGGTATGAACTAAAGAAGGGTGTTCTGTACCACATGAGGCCCAACCCCCATACAAAAAGTGTGGATGGCTAGGTAGTGGTATCTGAGGCCTACAGACAACAGGTGATGAAAGCTGTTCACCATAGTCCCTGTGGGCATCTGAGCCACAGCAGTGTCTTGGGTCAGTTAACACCTTCTTATTACTGACGTGGTATGTACAGACAGGTGGCAGCCTATATTAGGACCTGTCCAGTGTGCAGTGTAGTGGAGGTTCCTTCTGGGAACAGAAGACATCCATTCAGCAGAGATACTGGTTCATGGGGAGTGGGAAGTGTGTCCCAAAGGGAAAGAGTCATTATGGAGAAGAAATGGCACCCTTTGAAAAGGGGAAACCTCCCGCCCAGGACACATGGTACCAGATGGTAACAATCCTTGGTACTGTTAATTCACATATTGCTGAGATGACCATTGCAAATCATGATGATGTTAATGACTTTCCTTAAAATGAGATAATACAGAGACTGGTACAATTTATCTCTGTTGAGAAATGTGTTAACGCCTCAGGTTAAAGAATTATGATATTCACTATGTTTAAAATTGAATGTTTATCATTAATAGGGACCCTGAGACAGAGCTTCTGAAGATGGATGGGTGGAAGCTCCATCCCTTCCTGAGACAGGAAGATGGTAAGCAGTCTGAAATAACTGCTTCCTTCTTAAGGTTGGGGATATGTGATTGGGAGATCCTGCCACCCTTGAGGACTGACCTTTTCTTAAATCTATCGCAACAGTTCTTCTATTTCTTAGCCTCATCTATCCCTTACAATTTCTAGTCCATAAGGTTGGCCACCTATGAGCACCCCCTCTCCTTTCTTGACTATGCTATAGTGTCCTCTTTAAGTATCCTTTTCCCTCTCAGGTCCTCGTACAGGGAGGTTATTGTGGCGACCTCCAAGCTGATGTAAAACAACAGGCTGTGTATTCCGCATTGTTGGATTTAGTATGCAATAGCACTATGTCATAAAATACCATGATGTATATGCCTTACATGTACGAAACCTGTAAATGTTGAAAATACCACGGTACTAGGTGTTTTTGATAAAGGTAAAAAATTACTAGGGGACTGTATTATAAAAATTAAGTTACTGGGCCAGCCCGGTGGTGCTGAGGGTTGAGGCGCTGGATGCCACACTTCGCACCGAGCCGGCGACCCAGGTTCGGGATCGGACTCGGGTTGTTGGTTGGGTCGGCTGGGGGGAGCATGGCTTGAGCATCCTATGACAGCTCGCCATCTCGAGGGGTGGGAGGATGGCCTATGCCCAAGCTCCTTGTGTGTGACCTCAAGCAGAAGCCCAGGGGAACCACAAGCCCCGCTTGGAAGGGACGGGTGGCCAAGTAGCGCACTGGACATTGGCACTCAGCGTCATGACATCAGGGGATTTCACTGCATCAGGGAGAAAATGGGAAAATATACCTGCCGGCTCCTGGAAGATGGACTTTCCGGGGCATGCCTCCAATTTGCCCTGATCGCCGACCACCTCCGGGGCCTGACGAAATGTAGGATTACGGGGTCAGAGTCCCACCTCGTCCCCATTCGGGGGGAAAACTGAAGCTCCATGGAGGACTGGGAGGTTGGTTCGGTGGGGCAGATGGCAGGAGGATGACCCCTTGGATGTCCCGAAGGAGTCAGAGTTGGCAGGCAGTAAGGGGGGGAATAAAGCATAAAGCATAATTACAAAAAAAAAAAAAAAATTAAGTGACTAGCGTAGAGATATCAGAGAACCCCTGTTGTGTTATTTAAAATTCATGTAAATTACACATTGTTAGAGAGGTCCTTTGGCACCATGCATTCCTGCTGTAAGCTGAACGAGCCTAAAATATCATGGTGATTTGCATATACATCCCATGATGCTTTGCATTATGGGGGTATGTGTGATGCTGTGTTTCTTTGAAACTTGGCTTTATTGCCAATGCCCTTTGGGGATAACCCTTGTTTCAGTGCTTTTGCACTGAGGTTCTTTGTCTTTAGCTTGTTTTGAGGTTTTTCATTTTTTCAGCTCCCCATCACCCAAACACACAAGACCAAAATAGGGAATGAAATAATTTTCACTAAAGAGATAGATCAGTGGGTCAGTAGGTGGTGTCTAAGTGCAGGGGAAGGACATACATAGTCTGTTGCTGCAAACTGATGTATTGAAGAAGGGATATGCCATTGCTTAAGGTTATTCCATGTGTTTTAAATAAACATCACATGGAGATTGTGTGTTGAATCTGAAGTTCTGTGTCTGGTCCATTTGTTATCCCACAACCCCTCCACACTCTGTCCAGAGAACTTTCTCTGGCATTTTCTTTTTTGTTAGGTATATCAGGGGCTTGGCCATATCACTATAGTAAGGGATAAACCTCCTGTAGTACCTAGCTATCCCCAGAAATGCCCTTACCTATTTCTTCATGGCAGGGATGGGCCAGGCCTGGATGGCATCAACCTTCACAAGCTCTGCATCCAGTGCCCACCCAGTGTTCAAGGTAGGACATTTTGGCCATGCCTACTTGGTATTTTTCTGCCTTAACTGTCAGCCCTGCAGTCTTCAGTCGGTGGAACACCTCCTTCATGTGCATGTGACCCTACCATTTCTAGCTGTAAATGGCTATGTCATCCATGTACACCAGTGCATATTCATCTGCCCCAGCCAGAATGCTATCCACAAGCCTCTAGAAGGTTGCGGGTGCATTCTTCATCCTAAATGGCATTACTTGGAATTTGAATAGAACAAAAGCAGATCTCCCTGGCTAAAGGGGTTAGGGGTACCTGCCAGTAGCTCTTTGTCAGGTCTATTGTGGTCAGGAACTGGGCTCCTCCAATCCATTCTAAGGTCTCATCTGTTCTGGACATGGAGCAGGCATCCAACTCCAAGCAGCTGTTGAGCCTCCAGTAGTTGACACAGGATTGTGTGGTACAGTCCTTCTTGGTAATTAGGACCAAGAGTGAGGCTCCAGGGCTTCTGGACTCCTGGATCACTCCAAGGGCAAGCATCTCCCCCAGTTCCTCTTGCATGGTCTGCTTAACCCCTACTAGTACCTGGTAGGGGGACTGCCTCGGCAACACTTTGGTCCACATGTCCATGTGGTATTCAGCCATTGTGGTGTACCCTGGTTTCCCCATGAACATGTCCCCAAAGTCTCACAGCACCCCCTCATCTCATCTACCTGGGCTGCAGTCAGCTGCACTGAGAGGGTGAAGTTATCCACTAAGGATCCCTCCTGTGCCTCCCCAAGGAGGGGCACCGGTGATCTACCTCATTTTCCTCTTCTGGGGTGCTGCACACAGTGAGGACCATTTCCTCCCTATCATAGTAGGGCTTCATCATATTAACATGATACATCCTCTGCATTCACCTTCTGTCAGGCAGTCTCACTAAGTAATTGACCTTGCTCACCTTCCTGATTAAGGTGAATGAGCCCTTCCATGCTGCCTGCAGTTTATTTTGTTGGACTGGGACAAGTACCATCACTTGCTGTCCAACTTCATACTCTCGGGTTCTGGACTCACAGTCGTACCAGGTTTTCTGCCCCTGTTGTGCAGTGCCTAAGTGCTCCTAGGCAATCCCCATGAGCTCCTGAAGCTGGGTCCTGAAATTCAGGATGTACTCCACAACAAATTCCCCTTGGGAGGTAAGATCACCTACCCATTCATCCCTGACTAAATCTAGGGACCACCTCACCCTGTAACCAAACAGGAGCTTGAAGGGTGAGAACCCTGTGGACTCCTGTGTGACTTCACTGTATGCAAACAGGAGGTGGGAGTTGTACCTGATCTCCTTGTGGATGTGATCATGGGGAATGATTTTGACCACAGGAAAAACCTAGTGTGTGCTACTATCCTCAGTCTGGCAAAAGGGCAAGCTTTTGAGGATGAGGGGGGGCGATACAGCATATGCTAACCACTCCTTCAGCAGCCAAGGAGGCAGCTTGTGTGGATGAGGGGCTAGTTAGCAGTAGCAGCCTTGAGCCCTAGCTGCAAACAAGAAGCATCAGCCTGGGGCGGACTTCCTTCTGAAGGGGAGCTGAGGAGGGTCAGATGGGAGGAGCTGGGCAGGGCTCAGCTGGCTGATCTTACCCTCCAGAAACTGAGAGAGATGGCAGATAGTGCTGAGGACTCACAGGGGAACACAAAGTCAGTTTACTGGGAGAATGGGCTGTTGTACAGGAAGTGTACACCACAAAAGGGGCTAGAGGGAGAGGTACTCTGGCAGTTGGTAGTCCCCCAGGACTACCGCAAGCATCTTTTGACCCTGGCCCATGACATCCCTTTTTCAGGCCACCTGCATATTAACCACACAGAAAAGTGTCTCACCAACAACTTCTTTTGGTCAGGCATTTACACAGATGTGGCAAATTACTGTTGGACTTGTCCACAGTGCTGTACGGTGGGAAAGGTAGGGGACAAGGCTAAGGCAGCTTCTTAAAGGGTTCATTGATGAACCCTTTAAGAAGGTAGCCATTGACATAGTGGGGCTCCTGAGCACCCCAAGTCACATGGACAAAAGATACATATTAGTTGTCGTGGATTACGCAACCAGGTACCCTGAGGCAGTGGCCATGTCCACCACTGAGGTGAAAAAAGTGGCTGATGAACTCCTGGGAATCTTTATTCAAGTGGGATTTCCCCAGGAGATTTTGTCAGACTAGGGGACGAATTTCATGTTATCATTAATGATTAGTCTGTTGGAGAAGTGTGAGGTGAAACAGCTCCACGCCTCACCCTATCACCCCGAGACAAATGGCCTGGTCGAACAGTTCAATAGGAACCTCAAAACTATGCTAAGGACATTTGCGGACCACCACAAGAGGGAGTGGGACAAATATTTGCCCAACCTCCTGTTTACATGCAGGAAAGCCCCACAGAAGTCCACAGGGTTCTCACTCTTCAAACTCCTGTTTGGTCATATGGTGAGGGGGCCCCTAGAATTAGTCAGGGATAAATGGAAAAGTGACCTTGTCACCTAAGGAGAATCTGTTCTGGAGTACATCCTGAATTTCAAGACCCGGCTTAAGGAGATCATGGAGCTCACCCAGGGGTACTTAGCCACTTCACAATAGCAGCAGAAAACCTGGTACAACCATGGGGTGTCTGGAAGTATGAAGTTGGACTACAAGTGATGGTACTTGCCCCAGTCCAATAAAACAAACTAAAGGCAGCACGTGAGGGCCCATTCTCCATAATCAGGAAGGTGAAAGAGGTAAATTACGTAGTAGGACTGCCTGACAGATGGTACAGGCAAAGGGTATATCATGTTAACATTATGACATCCTACTATGATGGTCCTTGCTGTGTGCAGCATGTCAGAAGAGGAAAATGAGGCACGGCCTCTGGTGGACCCCCTTGGGGATGCGCGAGAGGGATCCTCAGTGGATAACCTCACCCTCTCAGGGCTGCTGACACCAGCCCAAACAGAGGAGATGAGGGGGATATTGGGAGAATTTGGGGACATGTTCATGGGGAAACCAGGGTACACCACAATGACTGAACACCAAATGGAAACAGGGACCCAAGTGCCACTGAGGCAGTCCAGCTACCACATATCAGTAGGAGTTAAGTAGAGCATGCAAGAGGAACTCAGGGAGATGCTGGCCCTTGGAATGATCCAGGAGTCCAGAAGTCCCTGGACCTCACCCGTGGTCCTGAACCCCAAGAAGGATGGTACCACACAGTTCTGTGTCAACTGCCAGAGGCTCAACAGCTGCATGGAGTCGGATGCCTACCCCATGCCCAGAACTGATGAGACACTGGAACAGCTGGGGAGCCTGGTTCCTGACCATGACAGACCTAACAAAGACTACTGGCAGATACCCCTAACCCCTGCAGCCAGGGAGAGGTCTGCTTTTGTCACCCCATTTCGCCTATTCGAGTTCCAAGTAATGCCATTTGGGATGAAGAATGCACCTGCAACCTTCCAGCAGCTTGTGGATCAGATTCTGGCTGGGGCAGGTAAATATGCACTGGTGTACAAGGATGACATAGTCATTTACAGCCAAATATGGGAGGATCATGTCAGGCACTTGAGAGAGGTGTTCCATCAACCGAAGGCTACAGGGCTGACAGTTAAGGCAGAAAAATGCCAAGTAGGCATGGCTAAAGTGTCCTACCTTGGACATCGGGTGGGCAGTGGATGCATCTGTCCACAGCCAGCGAAGGTTGATGCCATCTAGGTCTGGGGTAGCACGTCAATACAGTGATTCTTTTTCAGCAAGTCAATAACAGCGACGCATTAAGAATGACTGCAATTATAGCAATTGCTGCATTATAGCGACAGACACATTCAGCAATAATGGGTCCATAGCTTACCTCTGAGGTCCAGGTGCACCTCGGTGGATCTTATTTTAGAAACAAGGGGGGCTCGGGGGGCACAGGGGGGCATTGCCCCCCTGCAACAACAAGCTGCAACTGATTAAATGCTCACTGGAGTGCTTTTCAGTTGCTGATCTGGATATAGTAGCTGAGATGTGCCCTCGCTGAAGTTGCCAGGTGCTGTATTTTGCATCGCTATAAAGGACTCGCTGTATTTGCACTTGCTGTAATTAAGTCACTGAAATTAAATGGAACCAGGCCTGGTCCACCCCTGCTATGAAGAAACAGGTAAGAGCATTTCTGGGGACAACCGGGTACTACAGGAGGTCTGTCTCTGACTACAGTGATGGGGCCAAGCCCCTGACAGACCTAACAAAAAAGAAAAAGCCCAAGAAAGTTCTCTGGACATAGGACTTTGAATCTGTCTTCCGGCAGTTGAAGGAGGCATTATCCCTAGCTCCAATTATGACTTCAGGTTCATAGTACACGTGGATGCCTCAGACCATGGGCTGGGCACTGTCCTGAGCCAGGTTATACCGTAGGGGGTGTAGCACCCCATAGTGAATCTGAGGCAGAAGCTTCTGCCCAGGGAGAGGCATATGCCACAATTGAGAGGAAGTGTCTGGGAGATAATGTGGGCCCTTCAGAAGCTGCAGCCATATTTGTACAGGTTGGGAGTTCACTGTAGTCACAGATCATAATCCTCCATGGCTCCATAGGACTTTTGGGCAAAATACGAAATCATTGTGACCATCCCACACCGGAGTTGTGTGCAGAAAGCCAATGCTGATGGACTGTCAAGGCAGTGTTAAGTGCATGGCATGTTTTTAGGTGCTCCACAGTCCCTATATAAATGGCAGTGTCTCTTGAGGGTTGCCCAAAAGAGACATGCCTCCATTGTCTGGGAGGGGGGAGATGTGACAGGAACTGGGACCAGAGTCAGTTACTGTTTTTAAATATTTATTTGGTACAGGTTCTGTTTAAAATGGACAAGATTGCTGCCAGGTCACATCTATAGGCAGCTTATGAGATCTGATTACCCACTGTGAAGGTGCTGACATTCTCATGGGAACCACTGATAGGATGAATAGGGAGGAGCAACAAAGCCATGATCCCAGTGGAGAGCCTTTCCTGGGATATATTCCCATGTCAGACAATGTCCAAAAACCTTACAAATAGCAAGAAAATGCTAAGGATGAGGTCACACACACACACCCGTACTGGGTGAATACAGCATTTCCATAATAGTGCTGTCAGAATTGTGCATGCATAGACAGCTACAGGGATAGCATAGCACAAAGCAGTTACCACTATCCCTATATCTGTGTAGTCACACTGTAGGAGAGGAGAAGTATCCAGCAGTGTAGCATCCTGCTGAGCTGTTCCTGTGGTGGTGGTGGGGGCTAAGGTCCTGAGCAACTAAGGCAGGGAACACTCCTAGAGACCAGGATTCTGTTCCTAGTTTCTTGATTGGTGTATTTTCAGTTTTCCACCCATGGAATTTTGTTTTTTTGTCACTCACCCAATGTAACCTCCCCCCCCCCCACCGAAGTTTCTCCCCATCCCTGAGTTCCACCCCCTCCCTCCGCGAAGTTGGCTATAAAAATTTCGGGAGGTGTGAGGGGTGGAGCCTCCCGCAAAAACACACATTACCTTTCTGGTTTTCTTAGCTATGGTAGTGGTCGGTGTGATTGTGGACCGCTACCATTGGCGTCATTGAGGTCTGTTTTCTTCGCCGTTTTGCTGTCACGATTGTGGACCACACTGTTGTTGTGTGGTTCTGATGTAGTGCCCACACACATGCACACTCATGTGGGGAACTGTCACTCAAAGGGTGAGGTCACTTCCCACAGCCAGAAGGGTATAAACTGGAGAACTGGGGCCAACTATCTCACTCTCTGGGACACTCAACATGTGAAGAAAAAGGAGCCCTGCCAAGGAAGCTGGCTGACTGTTAAGAAAGCACAGTTAGGCGAAGTGCCTTCTGTAGACAGGGCAGGTTAAGAGTTTTAGACGAGGAAAGTTCAGTTTTTCTAACCATCAAATGTCTGTGTAACTTGCTTTGTTTTCTATTTCTTAGTAACGTGTAAACATTTTGTGTGACTGTAAATATATCTTGTTTATCAATAACTGTAGCATCATGTAGTAAAGAATCTATTTTTAACAGAACCAGTGACTGCCTGTTAACTGACATGGCAATTTTTATTGTTTCTACTGGACCCAGTTTGCAGTCCGTCTCCGAAGTGCATTCTACCTATAGTTACTGTGTTGACCTTCCTGACCTTGAGCAGGGGGCAAAAGGGTGGTTACCAATTCCTGGTAAAAACCAGGTGGTGGCAGAGAACTAGAAATCCCCAGCCAAAATTGCCATGTAAGCTGGGATGCCCCAAGGTGCAGTTTTTGTCACACCCAGTTTAACATACTTTTAAATTAAAGAAGGATTTGGAAAAATTAACACTTTGGGCAAATGAAAATCATACGCAGTTTAATCAAGACAAATGTTTAGTAGTGCATTTCGGTGTAAATAATCCAAAAATGATATATCATATAAACGGACTACCACTTCACTCATCAAATTATGAAAAAGATTTAGGGATATATGTTAATAATAAACTTACATCAAATGGTCACTGTGTTAGAACTGCTTGCATGGCCAACAGACTTTTGAGGCAAATAAAACGCACTTTTGTTAATCGCACTGAACAATGCCTTATTCCATTGTACAGGGCAAATATTAGACCGTATCTAGACTATGGCTCCCCTTTCTGGAATCCAAACCAAAAAAAGACATAGCAATTCTTGAACAGGTTCAAAGGAGAGTAACTAGAATAATTCCAAGATTAACAAACTTGGATTATCAGAACAGATTAAAAGTTACTGGTCTCTCTCTCTTCAAACTAGAAGATTAAGAGGTGATATGCTTACGGTTTTAATTTAATAAATTCACCAGATCTAATGGAAAATGTGGTCTAACACTCTCCAAAAGGAGACATGTTCCGAGACTGCATAATAAACAGCTTGAAGTAAAAACTTATAAAACCAGCAAAAGGGGAAACTTTTTCCAATAGGAGCATCCATTGTATGGAACACCTTGCCACAAGAATTGGTAGAGGCAAACAGTGCCACTGTCTTTAAAAACAAATTAGATGTTTGGTTGAGGGATAATAGATAAATAATGTCCCACATAGTGTGGGAAACAGCCTCGATGGGCTCTGGCCTTCTTCTGTTCTTTCATACCAAGTAATACCAAGTAAGTAATGAATAAAATAGATACAGTTGTACCAATTTGACTTGCAAATGATGTTATAAAATCTCGGAAGGTCGCTAAGGAGATTTTCACAAGATTTCCTGCAGCCCAGGTAGTCAGAGATTTTTTTTTCCCTCTATGTATCTCCAGAGAATCCTGGGCGATAATTTGTTGAATTGACCTACTACTGTAGTTGGATCAGTATGGTCCATCTCTGATAAACAGAATTGTTGCTGTCTGTTCTGGATAACCAGGGTTGTTAACTGTCTGCCCCAAATAACTAGGATCGTTCCTGCTTGTCCCAAATAACCAGGATCATTACTGTCCGTCCTGGATAATCAGGGTCATTAATTGTCTGTCCTCGATAACCAAGATAATTACTGTCTGCTCTAGATAAGCAGATAGTTACTACCTGCCCTGAATAACATGGATTAGTCTTGTCTATCTTGGATAACCAGAAATATTACTGCTTTCCCCAGGTAACCAGGATTTTTCCTGTCTGCCCAGATAATTGGGATCATTACTCTCTGCCCCAGATAACTGGAATCATTACTATCACTTCCAATCAGGATTGTCATTGTCTACCTAGGGGTTATCAGGATCATTATAGTTTGTCATGGATAACCAGGATTGTTCAGGTCTGTCCTAGATGATCAGGATAGTGAGTCTACTGCGAATAACCAGGATCACTGTCTGTCCCAGACAATCAGGATCATTATTGCATGATACTTACGGTCTGTGCCCCTTTATCAGGAGAACTACTGTCTACCACAGATAACCAAGATTGTTATTGTCTACCCTGGACAATCAGGATCATTACAGTCTGATAATTATAGCCCGTACCCCATTAGCGGAAGAATTACTTTCTGCTCCAGATAACCAAGATCATTTCTACCTGCCCTGAATAACCACGATCATGACTGTGCTCCAGATAACCTGGATTGTTACTGTCTATCCTGGATAAACAAGGTTGTTACCATCTGCCTTAAAAAAAAAAAACAGGATAGTTATTGCCTGTCCCAAATACCCAGGATCACTACAGTCTCAGAGAATAAAGATTGCTACTGTCTTCCCTGAATAACTAGGATTCATATTGTCTGCCCCAGATAAAAATAAGTTACTCACCTGTAACCTACTTCTACGAGCGGTACATGATTCACATCTGCACTTCTGGCAGTCTCCCTTTAAGAACTGATTTGCCGGACTGTCTATATGAGAAGCTCCTCCCACCACTCGGGTGGTATATCCCTCAGCTGCACTCCGTGACCTCAGATCTTGGATGTTGAAAACAGTGATCTGTGTGCCACTTGCCGGGAGAGGTCAGGTGGGTTGTGTGAATGTTAACCATATACCACTCCCAGAACTACAGTTACAGATGAGTAACCAAATTTTCTAGGGGCATGGATATGGTTCACTTATCCACACTTCTAGCAGACTTCCAGAAGTTTTCAGGAGGAGAGGGCAAGGCGCACATCTCTACTTGGCATATAAAGACTGGAGAACAGAGGTCCCGAAAGCAGCATCCAGGCATGACTCAAGGTCAATGCTTTAATGGGAAATGAAGATGTGTATTGACTTCCAGGTTAGCTGCCCTACAGATTTTCTGTATGGGGACATCCCTGAAAGCAGCCACCAAGGCAGCAGCATATTTAGTGGAATAAGCCCTAAGTCCTACTGGAGGCTCCCTACTAGCCAACCTATAGCAGAGACTGATGCAGGAGACAGACCACCTGCCAATCATCTTCTTAGCTGCTATTTGCCAGGTGCAGCTTCAGCATATGTTATAAATAGCTGGCAAGCCTCAATCTGAACTCCAGTCATACGCTCCTTATAACAGGAGAGCGACTGCTGTAGGTCCAAGGTAAGCAGCCTACGGTCAGCCTCTGAAGAACGGCTGGTAAGGTATACCAGAAGGTTAATCACCTGGTTAAGGTGATACACTGATATCATCTTCGGGTTGGGGTGAAAGACAGCCTTGTCCCTGTGGAAGACCAGGTACGAACACTCCACTGAGAGTGCCTAGAGCTCACTGATCCTTCTGGCAGAGGTGATAGCCATGAAGAAGGTGGTTTTCCATGACAGGTGTGACATCTCACACCTATGCATCGACTTGAAAGGTTTGCCCATGAGCATTGCTAGAACCAACAGGTACCAAGGTGGTAGTGGTTCATGCACCAGTGGGTTCAAGCAGTCAAGACCTTTGAAAAAGTGTCCAATCACTTTATCCTGTGCCACCATCGGTATACCAGCCCACACTTGGTATGCAGAGATGGCTGCCAAGTGCAACTTGAGGGTTGTCGATCTTAGGCCCTGGGAGAGGGATCAAAGACATTTCAGAATGACTCACAGCACAAGCCTAAAAAATGCTCCAATACTGAGACATGAATTACAAGGCTTTATTCAGCAAAATGGCAGAAGGTACACAAAAGTACTCAACGTTTCACTTCTCTACCGGAAGCTTTGTCAAGACATTTATTAATTGATGTCTCAGTATCAGAGCATTTTTTAGGCCTGTGCTGCACATTTCTTGGTTTACTCCTGCTTCTTGTTCCTGCTTACTGTGGTGCTCCACGACCATTGAGCTGCCTTTTCCTTCTCTGCTTATAGTCCAGACTGCTAGCCAAGGGCCAGACAAGGAGATCCAGCTCCTTGCCCTGGCACCAAATGGAAAATTGTTGCCATTTAAAGGCATAGCACAGATGAGTCAACTCTTTTTGGGATGCCTCCACAATGTGGAACACATTTTCTGAAAGTCCCAGAGCCTGGAACTCTAGCCACTTAGGAACCTGGCTGTGAGGTTCAGGGATTGAAGATCCCAATGCAGGCTCTTTCCCCGATGACAAGATCCAGGTGCAGAGATAACCACCATGGAGGTCTGCTGCTGAGGCTAAAGAGATCCAGGTACCAGAACTGGTGAGGCCAGTCCAGGGCTATCAGGATCATCCATGCCTTATCCCTCTACACCTTGACCACCACCGTATGGATCAAGGGAAAGGAAGGGAAGGCGTACAGGAGGCCTGGGGTCCAGGGCTATCCAAATGCATCCCCCAGCAGTGTTTCAGATGGAGGTGGGGAGCCACAAAAAGAGCCTCAGCTTTGCGTTCTCCCTAGAGGGAAAGAAGTCCACCAGAGGAGTGCTTCACGGGAAAAACAGGTTTGGTAACCACCTTCTGATACAAAGACCACTCGTGCAACTGAGGGCATCCACCACTGGTTTTCAGCTCCCACGACATGAATTGCCAGGAGATCTGCACCCAAGCTATGCATGAGGGTCAACATGCAGAAGGACTTCCAACACAAAGGAAGGGAATGTGTGCCATGCTACTTCATAAGGCAGAACATAGTTGTGGCGTTGTCCGTCTGGACTTGCATAACCTGACCCCGGACAAAAGGAGTGAATTACATCATAGCTAGGCACACTGCACAGAACCCCAGCTGGATGATGTGACAGGACTCACTGCGGGTACAGAGCCTGTGAACTCTGTGGTCCCCCAGGTGCACTCCCCACCCCACCAGAGATGCATCTGTTGTTCAAATGACTGTCAACTCTGGGTGGACAAATCAGACTCCTTCCTCCACATGTTCTTGGACAAGCCACCACTGGAAGGTGTCCCACATTTGGCTGGATCACTGAAATCATCTGGTCCAAGTGACCTAGGCACTGGGACCACTGACAGCCTAGCTCCCACTAAAGGTGATGCATCCACTAGCAGGCCCACTGGACCACGCTGATGCAGGATGCCATGAACCCCAGCAGACCCAGGAAGTCCTAGGCAGGGCGCAAGAACCCAACCTGAAATGATTGGGTAAAGGAGGTAAGATCCAGTGCCCAGTCCACATGGAGTGAAGCCTTGGCCTGAAGGGAGTCTAGCCCTGCATCAATGAAGTGAATCACCTGCGAGGGGTTTAGCTTGGACTTGGCCAGATTGACCAGAAGGCCCACCTCTCTCCAGGTCTGGAGGGCCAGGTCCCTGGACTACTGCACTTCCTTCTTGGACTGCCTGATGACCAGCTACAGTAGTCATCCAGGTATAGGTATACCCTAACCCCCTGGCACTGCAGGAATGCTGCCATCACTGCCATGCACTTGGTGAAAACTCTGGATGCCGAGGAGCGGCCGTATTAATTAACCTGGAACTGGTAGAGAACCCCTTCTGCATGAAGCCGAAGGTACCACCAGTGGGACAGATGGACAGGACTGTGGAAGAACATGTCCTGGAGGTCCAGGGAGCAGGACCACATGCCCTGCTCCAGACATGGTATTATCTGGTTCAGCATGACCATTCTGAACTTGTGCTTCTGCGGATACTGATTCAGATCAGGGAGATCCAATATGGGGCATCAACTACCCATCCATTTCAGGACTAGGAAGTACCTGGACATCAAGCCCTGACTTGCCATGGAGTCTGGGATACAACACAGTCTGTGGCTCTTTTTTCTAGGAGCTGAGCAACATCTTCCCTGAGGGCAGACAGCATGTCCTGCAACACCACTGATTTCCTTGGTTCATGAGGTCAATAAGGCAGAAGAGCCTCGAAATCAAGAGCCAACCCTTGCCCACCACCTCTAGGACCCACTTGTCTGAGGCAATTATGGACCAAGCATGACAGAAGTGGTGCAGCTGACCCCACACAGGGAGTTGGTGCCGGGACTGAAGGGGTGGGAGGTAGACACCCCCAACCCATCAATGGGCAGCTTTGGAGGGGGCACCTGCTGCTGCTGCTGCAGAGTACCACTACCCCTACCACCACCTTTTTGGGGGGCCCTAATCAGGGAACTTGGTCTTGGGGTATCAAACCTGCAAAGGCCCCTGTTGGGACTGCTGCTGCCTAGGTTGCTGTGATGGAAAGGGCCGAAACTGAAGAGGGGTTTCTGCTCTTTCAAGTCCTTCTGGAGAGGAGATCACGGAATCCAGGGTGGCACTAGACTTCGAAATTCTAGTGAGGTGGCCTTCCACCCCAGGACCAAAGAGGTTAATGCCTAGGAAGGGGACATCACCCAGCTTGTGCTGGGTGTCTGCTATAAAGGTGGACATCCTCAGCCAGGCCTTGTGATGCATCATGATGGCTACTGCCATGGCACGGGGCACAAGAATCACCCACATCCAAGACTGTCTGAAGCTAGTGTTTAGCCAGCACTTGACCCTGGTCTCAGACCACTTTTACCACCAGCTGCTTGTCATCAGGGAGGTATGGGAGGATGTGATCTAGGAATCCCAGCAGGGAGTGACCAAAACGGGCCATCATCAGGGTGTAGCTTGCCTGACAGAGACCAGGGGAGGATGCAGCACAGACCTTCTTCACTGCGAGGTCAAGCTTTTTGGACTTCTTATCAAGGGCTTTTCTACATCCCCAGTATTTCCAGACTTACAGAAGACAGAGTCGGTAACCAGACCCTTGGCCAAGGGGTGGCCTGAAAATCTGGACAAGGTGCTGGTAGGAACCGCATACTTGTGGACCATACAGGCAAAGGGTGCCAGGCAGGAGGCTGGGTGCTGCCAAAACTCCAGTACCACTCCCAAGATGGCCTTGGCCACCATTAAGACAACCCCAAGGGATTCGTCCCTATCCAGTATCCCAGTAAAGGGTTATTTAACCCTTTTCTAGATGGGCTCCAAGGAAACCTCCATGGACTCAAGACATGAGACTAAGAAGAACCCCGAAGGACACCAGTCCATGATTGGTAGTCAACTTTTCTGCCAAATCATGGTTGAATGCATAAACCCTTGAAAATCACACTGAGGACCCACTGCAGTCATCCAAGAGTCTTCAAACATGGCCCTTAGCTGTTTGCCACCGTGCACCACTTGTAACTCGCCTGAGTGTGCGATGTCCACTGACAACTGACCTGACAAGCCAGTAGCCAGGCAGAAGTTCTTAGAGGGAGCTCCCTGCAAGGGCTGTTATGGAGAAGGCTCCACCTGGCTTGTTGGCAAGACTTGTGTCAGGGACAGCTGTCTTGGCAGGACTGGTACGGGCTCAACTGGTGTTGACCAGGTGACCACAGGGCTCAAGATTAGAACCCTACCCTGCCCAACCAAAGCCCACTGCCATCAAAGGAGCTCTTCACAGTGTCATCTCATACGTTTATGGAGTCCCTCATCTTCCAGGGACAAAGAGGAGGAATAGTGATGATGGCAGCGTCTCCCAGTCGAGAGAGACAGAGCGCGACGAATCCCTCAACCTCGACCTGTACCTCAACTTTGACCTCGAGGATCGACTAGGTCAACAATGCTGAGGAGATGCGTCTGGAGGGGCAGTACAGATTACATGCACAGGGTTCGACCCTGGAAGGAGGCAACTCCTGAGAGGAGATGGCTGGGTTCACCAGCTGCTCCTGGCCCTCTTGAGGCCAGACAGGTCTGGAGTCCTGGAGATCAAATCAGGGTTAAGAAATATCTCAACTGTCTGCTCAACCTGTGTCAAGGCCAACAAGCTTGCCGGGGGCACTGTGGAGCCAGTGGCCTGGCCCTTGACCAAGGCGGGTTCAGCTGTAGCCGAATGCTCAGCAGCTGTCAAGTGGTTGGGGGAATCGAGGGGGTGGGAACCACAAACCCTTTCCCCTTTCCACAACCAATGGCAGGACTTTTTCATTTCTTCACCTTACTGTGGTAGGCAGGACTCTCCCCGAAGGTCTGGAGGGTCTTTTATTTTTTTTTATTTTTATTTGAAATATCAGATATACCTCTGAGCCAGAGGCTCTTTTACAGAGGTTCCACATCATGCATAGAATACAGGACATTGTAAAGGTATACACAGGATAATACGACGGTACGACGATATTTCGGACGAGACGTTAAACCGAGGTCCCATCTGCCTGGATTGGTGGTAGTTCAGGTGGATGTTAAAGATCCCATGACACCTATCGAAAAGAGTAGGGGAATTTCCACGGTGTCCTGGCCAAATTTCCCTCATTCACAAAAAAAATACCACCAACAGCTTAATCTGGTTCAAGATCAGTTGGCATTCATCTGTATCCCCCTCCCCCGGGTCGTGCCTGAAAATAGGCAGGAATTGTCTAATGCACTTACCCGGTCAACAAAAACTAACTAAATAAATAAATAATAACATTGAGTTACAGCAATACAGTGATACAAAATGACATGACTACAAAGCATAGATTGAGCAGCCAAGATACACTGCATAAGAAAGGCTAAACCACTAACAGAGATGGTATAAAAATACAATTCAAGTACATAAAGATTATATTTACAATTAAGTGCCATCAGTGGGTAGAAAAGTGCATCAGGGAGAGAGGAGAAGAATACAAAGACAGTCAGAAAAAGGCAAGTAGGAGGGTGAGTGGGTGACGGGAGAGGGGATAGGTGAGAAGTAAGAGAACAGTGAGTGAAGACAGTGTGGAGCCCATCTCACAGCAAATACCTACAAAAACCAGGCCAGTGCTGGCCATAATGGGAGCAGCATGGAGACAGTCGAGATGTCCACCATGGCCTTGGCTGCTGCCTCTTCCACAGCTACCAGCTGGGCTGCAGACCCAGCAGCCGTAGGGACCATCTTACATGCTTGCTTGGACTTCACTGGAGGGTCCTGTTCAGCTGGCCAGCTGAGGAGAAGACAGGCATAGTGGTCTTCAAGTGAAGCAGGAAGCATAGCCTGGCACAGGCCACAGGAGGCAACGTCTTGCTGTTCTCCGAGGCGATATATGCACAACATGTGCAGCTCCATCCATGACATTTCCTGACTGCACTGGATGAAGTATTTGAAGCCAGGTGCCAGCTTAGTATCCCCACGGTCCATCATCTACATCAGAGATGGAAACAGAAAGTACACTTACGTAAGAACTTACCATAACAGTAGATCTTCGAGAGAGGTTCCTGCAGTAGGTCATAACATATAGGACTGCGCTCCTTGGAATCAAGACTGCATGGCAAACTTTTGCTAGCAATATCTGGTGGGGGACTGCCCACCTGACATCATGTGATGGACATCAGAAGTGACCCTATATAGTGGGTGGTCCCGGCGCCCACCTCCCAGTTCTCCCACCGGAGATCCATGGAGGATGAGCCAGGAGAAAAGGATGAAAATCCTGGAGCCCAGTTCAGAATGATCTGTAAGAAATGCAGAAACTGGGGGAAGGAGGGAGGGAAAGTGTGACCTACTGCAGGAACCTCTCTCGAAGATCTACTGTTACAGTAAGTTCTTACATAACTGTACTATCGTACTTCGAGAAGGTTCCTGCAGGAGGTCATAACATATAGGACTGAGTCCCAAGCAGTCACTCTGAGAGAGACCGAGAGACTCAGGGGAGGAGGAGGAACTGAAAAAGACCAGGACCAGCCTAGGACAGTAGGCCCTGCAGGACAGCGAGGCCAAACCAGCCCTACGCCTAGAGGCAATGTCCAGACTGTAATACTTTGTGAAGGTATGGACCGAATTCCAGGTTGCTGCTGCACAAATCTCTGCTGCAGAAACATTTCCAAGGAACACTGTAGAAGCAGTCATGTCTCTGGTAGAGTGACTTCTGACCTCCACGGAAAAGGTTTATTGTACTGCTGGTAGCAGAAGTGGATGCAGTTGGCCAACCACTTGGAGAGACACTGTTTAGAAACTGCAGACCCCAAAGATTTGGGGGCAAAGGAAACAAAACGCTGATCTGACTTGCGTATGTCTTTAGTCCTGTGGACGTAACAACGCAAGATTCTATGTATATCCACTGTGTGAAGCAGAGTCTCACCTCTGTTTGAATAAACCGGATAGTATACTTGGAGTTCAATCATTTGATTTAAGGTGAACTCGGAAACCACCTTGGGAAGAAAATACAGGTTACTCACCTGTAACAGGAGTTCTAGGAATGGTATATGTTGTTCATCCACACTGTCTGGCAGGTTCCTTGCCGCTTTAAATCTTGCCAGAAGGTCTTCAAGCTGGCTCCTCCCACCAACCCGGGTGGTAAAACTCTCGGCTCCACCCCACTGGCGCCAGATCTGGCCCGCTGGAAGCTGGTAGTGTTGTGCGTTGAAGCTGGGAGGTCAGGGGGGGTCGGTGATGGACAGCATAACATTCCTAGAACTCCTGTTACAGGTGAGTAACCTGTATTTCTAGGACATAGATATGTTGTTCATCCACACTGTCTGGCAGACTCCTAGCAGTTCTCCGGGAGGAGGGAGGCAAGCGCACCCCTACTTAGGGAATAAAGACTGGAGAACCGAGGCCCCAAAACCAGCATCCCGGCGTGACTCAAGGTCGATGTGGTAATGGGTAATAAAGGTGTGCTGACTTCCAGGTAGCAGCCCTGCAGATTTCCTGGATAGGGGACGTCCCTGAAGCAGCCACCGAGGGCAGCAGTATGACGGGTAGAATGAGCTCTTATCCTCTGGGAGGCTCCATGCCCGCCAACTTATAGCGAGATCTATGCAGGAGGTGACCCACCTGCCCTATCGTCCGCTTGGCTGCAGGTCTGCCAGGTGCGGCTTCAGCGTAGGTGACAAACAGCTGGCGAACCTCTCCCCGAATTTCAGCCGTGCGCTCCTTATAATAAGCGAGGCCTTCTAGAGTCCAGAGTATGGAGCTTGTATTCGGCCTCCGAGGTGTGATTGGGGTAGAACACCGGCAGAGTCAGCACCTGGTTAAGGTGAAACTCCGACACCACCTTCGGAAGGAATTTCGGGGGGGCGCAGGACAACCTTGTCCCTGTGGAAGACCAGGTAAGGAGGCTCGATGCAGAGCCCTGAGCCTCCCATCCTTCTGGCTGACATGATAGCCACCAAGAAGGCGGTCTTCCACGACAGGTGAGAGAGATCACACCTGTGCATTGGTTCGAATGGCTTGCCCATGAGCTTTGCCAGTACCAGCAGTAAATCCCACGGAGGTGGAGGTTCTCGCACTGGAGGGGAAATGTGATCAAGGCCTTTGAAAAAGTGCCCGACCACCTTTTCCTGCTCCACCGACTGCTCCCCGGCCCGCGCTCAGTAAGCAGAGATGGCTGCCAGGTGCACCTTTAGGGTTGTCAACCTAAGCCCTTGACTAGAAAGGGACCATAAATAGTCCAAAATGCTTGCCACAGAACAGGAGGAAGGGTCCAAGCCCTTGCCCTGACACCAAATTGAGAATCTCTTCCATTTGAAGGCGTAGCATTTTCTGGTCGACTCCTTACGGGACGCCTCAACAACATTGAGGACCTCGTCGGAAAGACCCAAGGCCTGGAACTCTAGCCACTCAGGAACCAGGCCGTCAGCTGCAGGGATTGAAGGTCCGGATGGAACACCTTCCCCTGATTGACTGAGAGCAGGTCTGGGCGAGCTGGAAGCTGCCTCGGGAGCCTGGAGCTGAGGCTGAGGAGATCTGGGTACCAGAACTGGCGGGGCCAGTCTGGGGCTATCAGAATCACCTGTGCCTTGTCCCTCCTCGCCTTGAGAAGCACCTTGTGAATCAAGGGAAATGGGGAAAGGCATAAAGAGAGCCGGGGTCCACAGCCTCGAGAAGGCATCCCCTGCAGCGAGCCCCTGCTGAGGGCGGGCATGAAACAGCCTCAGCTTCGCGTTCTCCTTGGAGGCAAACAGGTCCACCTGAGGTGAGCCCCAGTGGGAGAACAGATCTTGTACTACCTCCGGCAGGAGAGACCACTCATGAGATGCAGCCCCTATCCGGCTCAGGGAATCGGCCAGGGTGTTGGAGGCTCCTGCCACATGAATGGCTAGGAGATCCGCCTCCAGGCTGCGCACGAGTGACCAAATGCGGAGAGCTTCCTTGCATAGAAGCATGGAGCGCGTCCCGCCCTGGTGGTTCAGGTAGTACATGGTCGTGGTATTGTCTGTCTGGACTCAGACCACTTGACCCCGGAGAAACGGAGCAAAGGCGGTGAGAGCTAGGCGGACCGCCGAGAGCTCCAGCAGGTTGATGTGGCATTGGGACTCCAAGGAACCAGAGGTCAGACACTCTGTGTTCCCCAGATGGGCACCCCAACCCATCAGAGAGGCATCGGTCGATAGACCGTCGGCTCGGGGCGGACAAACGGGATGCCCTCCTGCAGATGGGATGGAACGGTCCACCACTGGAGAGCGTTCCACATCTCCTGGGTCACTATCACTAGCTGGTCCAATGGATTGCAGCATTGTGACCACTGGCTGGCCAGTCCCAACTGAAGGGGGCGCATGTGCCAGCGTGCCCAACGGACCATGCTGGTACAGGCCGCCATGAGACCCAGGAGGCGCAGGAAGTCCCGGTCAGGGCGCGATTGCCCAACCAGAAATGATTGGGCAAAGGAGGTAAGAACCTCGGCCCTGTCCGCCAGGAGCCGTGCTCTGGCTTGAAGAGAGTCGAGCTCTGCCCCGATGAACAGGATCACCTGCTTTGGCTCGAGTTCCGACTTGGCCTCGTTGATGAGAAGGCCGACTTGAGAGCAAACCTGGAGGGCCAGATCTCTGGACCGCTCCACCTCCCATCTGGAGGGGACTGCTATCAGCCAATCGTCCAGGTAAGGGTACACCCGGACCCCTCGGCACCGCAGGAATGCTGTCACAACTGCCATGCATTTGTTGAAGACCCTGGGAGCTGGAGATAAGCCAAAGGGCATGGCTTGGAACTCAAAGAGGGATCCCTCCGCTCGAAAGCGGAGGAATCTCCGATGTGACGGACGGATAGGGACGGAAAGAACGCCGTCCTGTAGGTCCAGAGAGCAGAACCACACGCCGTGTTCCAGAGATGGTATTATCTGCCTAGAGTGACCATCCTGAAGGTCCGAGACCTTAGGAACTTGTTCAGGTCGTGGTAGAAGTCGAGAATGGGGCACCAGCCCCCGTCCGTTTCGGAACCAGGAAATACCTGGACATGAACCCCGGGTCTAAAGGGGGGTCCTCTACCTCCGTGATCACCTCCTTTTGGAGGAGGACAGTGATGTCGGCTCGACGAGCCGCCAGTGAGGCTGCGGACCCCGAGGCCCCCCGAGGTGCGACGGCTCTGAAGGGCGGGGCCTGCCTCGAATTCTAGAGGTAGGCCTTTCCCACCACCTCCAGTACCCACCTGTCCGTGGTAACAGCAGACCAGGCGGAAAGGAAGTGTCTGAGCCATCTCCCACGGGGAACCAGGGGTGAGGTGACAGGGATGGGGCAACACCCCTCAGCCCGTCACTGGGCAGGCTTGGAAGAGGGACCGCCGAGGACCTCCTGGGCCTTACCTCCTGCTTCCTGTTGGAGGAAGCCAACAGCTTGGGTTTGGGATGCCAGTTCGAGCCTGCTGGCCCTGACGTTGCTGGCTGGGCGGCGCGAGGCGAGAAGGATGAAAGGGCTTAGGCTGTGGCTTGCGGCCTTTTGTCCTTCTGAGCGGAAGAGACCGAGTCCAAGGTAGCATTGGACTTCTTGATCCTCTGCAGGTGACCTTCCACCCCAGGGTCAGAGGTCAGTCCCCAAAAGGAACATCCGCCAACTTGTGCTGGGTATCCGAGGTAAAGGTGGATATCCTCAGCCAAGCCCGATGACCATGGCCACTGCGGCCGCCACAGACCTGGCACATGAGTCCTGATGTTCTAAAGCAGTCTGAGCTGCTGTTTGGCCACTGCCCTCATGCTCTGGTCCCGCACCTGCCTGACCGTAGTCTGCAGATCCGCGGGAAGATGAGGGACAACCTCATCCAGGGAGCCCAACAGGGCGTGAGAAAAATGTGCCATGAGGACGGCCGAACTGGCCTGACGAAGGCCGAGAGAGGACGCAGCATAGACTTTTCGCCCGGCATAATCCAATTTCTTGGATTCCTTGTCGGGAGGTTTGTCCACATCCCTGGCATTCCCAGCACGCCAGAAAACGCTGTCGGTAACCAACCCCTCAGCCGAGGGGTGTTCCAAAAACGGACAGGGAACCGGTAGGGACCGCATACTTCCTGGCCATTCTGGCCGAAGGCGCAGGGCAGGAAGCAGGACGCTGCCAAAGTTCCAAGGCCGGACCCACTATGGCTTCGGCCACCGGAAAGGCCTCCATAGGAGAATCCCCTCGGTCCAGAATCTCCGTGAGGGGATACCTGGCCGCTTAGAAACGGGTTCGAGCTTCATCCCTGTGGACTCCGAGATGAGCCGAAGCAACCCTAAGAAGGACGTGGGCTGTCGTCCACTGACTGCCTCCCGAGGACCCAAGTCCATGCGCTTGGAGAAGAGGGAGGAACCATCCTCGGACTCAGAAGAGTCCTCAAAGAGCTGCCTGGCCTGAGCCACCCTCCACCCGCTGAGGCTTATCGGGAGTGAGGGTGACACACAGCCTATGGGAAACCAAGGCCGACCGAGAATTTTTGGTCGGAGCCCCAACTAACGGCTGTGGAGGCGGAGGTTCCACCAGAATCGGTGGGGCAGCTGGAATTGGCCGAACAACCGGCCTGGGAACAGGCTCCTCGGCTACAATGAGGGGTTGTTTCGGCCGCTCCGGTGACAGCCACTTAATGGTCGGGGAAGATGACTGGGTCGGCCTATTCCCGGTCAAAAGGAGCTGTTGCCACATGAGTTCCTCATACTCCGACGCAACTTGCGCCGAAGCCTCCCTCGTCTGAGGAAGAGGAAGAGCGGTGCAGCGCTTGCCGCGAGTGCCGGACCGGAGACCGTATGGTGGCGGGATCGCTGGACCGCGAGGATGTCCAAGACCGAGAGTCTCGACTAGGGCCGAGGAAGGCGCAGGAGAAGTGGCCGGAATGCACTCCCTCGCTCGACGATTCCACCGAAGGCTCCGGAACCGGAGGCACAGACGAGCCGACGGGATCCTCAACTCCCACCGGGGGAACCGGGGAGAGGGGATTCTCAGCTTCTCCAGCCGACAACCCGTCTAACGGGTCGAGAAAAATCTCGACCGCGTCGACGGGAGTCTCGGTCAACTGGCCTGACGGGGACACCGTGAAGCCAGTGGCCGAAGCTGAGGGGTCGACCGAAGTCGACTGTCGACAAGAAGGAGGGGGATCTTTCCCGCTCCCAAGAGCGTCGATGGAGAGACTTACTTTTGCTCTTTTGGACCTGGAAAAGGTCCCAAGAAGTTGGACCTCACCTTCGCCGAGAGGGTCAGACAAAGCTCCTTAAAAGAAGCCGATAGAGGCACCGAGAGAAAGCGGGACAAATGTCCGAGCCGAGAGAGCTGCCCGCTACCGGGCCTCTTCGAGGGCGATCATCTGCTCGAGCTGATCCGCCGAAGCCGGGCCATGACACCGCCAACCGGCCTCTTTAGATTTCACCGTGGAATTCTTCTCTCAGGGCGCCCCAGTTGTAATCGGGCAGCACGGTCTTCAAGGACGTAGGCCGAAAAAGAAGAGCACAAGTCGCAGGCCTGCAGGTCGTGCTCAAGGCCCAGGCAGTAGACGCACGTGGAGTGCGGATCCGCCCAGACATCTTCTGCCCGCAAGGGCACCTCCGAAACCGGAGTCGATTTGTCCATCGTGAGCCGTGAGGAGAAGAAGACCAAGTCTTTTTAGCAAAACTTTTTGATTTCAAGAATTAGGAACTAGTCTTAAACGCAGAGCGTTAAGGAGGGAAACCTGAGCTTCAAGCGCAAGGAAGATTTGGCGTCATGGGGCGGAGCCGAGAGTTTTACCACCCGGGTGGGTGGGAGGAGCCAGCTTGAAGACCTTCCGGCAAGATTTAAAGCGGCAAGGAACCTGCCAGACAGTGTGGATGAACAACATATCAATGTCCCTAGAACTTAGGATTTGTACGCAGGACTGCCTGGTCCTTGTGAAAAATCAAATAAGGCTCCTTATGCGCCAGGGCCTGAAGCTCAGAAATTCTTCGAGTGGAAATAATAGCAAACAAAAAGAGTGCTTTCCAGGACAGGTAGCACATATCACAGCTTACCGCCGGTTCAAAAGGAGGGAGTGTAAGCTTTTCTAAAATAAAATTTAGATCCCAAGGTGGGGTGGGGTTACAGATGGGGGGTTTCAAATGGAGGATCCCTTTCAGAAAGGTTTGCGAGATCTCCAATTGAGTGACAGTTTTCCTGTCCACAAAGGAGTGATAGGCTGAAATAGCCGACAGGCGGACCTTAAGGGAGGAATAGCTTAGACCAGAGTCAGATAGGTGCAACAGGTACTCCATGACTTGAGGAGCTGAGCAAGTGAAGGGGTCCCAGCCCTTGGATGCGGCCCAGATAGAGAAACGCTTCCATTTCATCGCATAGGTGGACCTGGTGGAGGGTTTCCTAGCTTCCACAAGGACCTGAGCGACCCTCTGGGAAACTCCAAAACATGACACAATTATGTCTGAAGGAGCCACGTATGAAGATGCAGGGTCCAGAGTCCCAGATGCACTAGTCTGCCCTGATCCTGTGTCAACAGATCGTGTTGAAGAGGGAGGGGAACTGGGGATTCCACTGCCAGCTGCTGTATGAGTGGCAACCAGATCTGCCTCAGCCAGAGGGGGGGGCTATGAGGATCCTCAGAGTCCCTCTGCTTGAAGTTTTAGAAGGACACACTGTAAAATGGGAAAGGGTGGGAAGGCATACAAGTACTTCCTTGTCCAGCAGAGTGATAACGCAATGTGCCAGAAAGCACCAGGTTCTGGAATAAGCGAGCAAAAACTGGGACGTTTTGTACTGTATGGGGAGGCGAAGAGATCTACTTCTGGTCATCTCCATCGGTGGAACAATAGATCGGCCACTTCTTGACTCAATTCCCATTCATGAGCTTGAGACGACGTCCGACTGAGGCTGTCCGCCAGGACTTTGTGGACGCCTGGGACGTGCACGGCCGTGAGAAACAGACCATGCTGGACTGCCCAGCACCATACCCGGGTGCCTCCCTGCTTGTTGATGTATCAGATCACAGACATATTGTCTGTCTGGACTGGCAGTGTTCCTGTCGACAGGATGGGCTGGAACGCCTGCAGGGTGCATAGCACAGCTCTCATCTCCAATATATCTATGTGGAGAGACCTCTCCAGCCGAGACTACAATCCCTGTCCTGTGATTCCCCAGGTGGGCTCCCCAACCCAAATCAGAAGCGCCTGTGGTGAGGGTCCATGAGGAAGGGGGGTGTCCTGAAAGGGAACCCCCCCAAGACAAATTCTGAGGATCCTACCACCATACAAGGTCTTTCCTGAGTGTGCTGGACACTAGGACAGGATGACCTAGGTCGTCCAAGTGCTGATCCCATTGGACACGTAGTGTCCATTGGGTGATCCTCATGTGTAATTTGGCCAAGGGAACCATGGAGGTGGTTGCCGCCATGAGGCCAAGAAGGTGTAAGAATGCTCTGGAGAGAATATGCCTGGAGGAGAGGACTAGACTGACCTGCTCCTGTAGAGTGTCTGCTCTGTCCGGGGCAGGAAGGCTCTGCACTGAACCATGTCCAAGACTGTTCTGATGAATTGAAGCCTCTGGGAGGGGATCAAGGATGACTTGTGAAAGTTAATGGTAATACCCAGTTGGGGAAAAAGGTCCAGTGTGAAGGAAAGTGATTCCTCTAGGCTGGCCCTGGATGGGGCCGCTAAGAGCCTGTCATCCAGGTAAGGGAACACTGTGAAACCCCTACGGTGTAAAGCCACTGCCACCACCGCTAGGCACTTGGTGAAGACCCTGGGTGCCAAGGAAAGGCCAAACGGGAAGGCTGAAAACTGGAAGTGCTCCCCCTGGAAAAGGAAATGCAGGAAACGGTGGTGGCCCAGGAACACTGGAATATGCAGGTAGGCATCCTGCATGTCCAGTGCGCAAAGCCAGTGGTCCTTCTGCAGAAGGGGCAGAAGACTCTGTACAGTCAGCATACGGAACCTTTTGTATTCCATGAAAAGGTTCAGCTGGCTGAGGTCCAGGATGGGTCAGAGGTCGCCCGTCTTTTTCAGGACCAGGAAGAAATGAGAGTAGAACCCTTTTCCTCTCCGGGATGGAGGGACTGGCTCTATAGCTTTTTCTTAGGGCCAGGATTTTTCTAGTCGACCAGCAGCACCTGGTTCAGAGAGTACTGTGAATGACCTGGAGGGGAGTTTGGTGGGAACTTCAGAAACTTTATGGTGTGCCCTCTTGAAATGAGTTGTAGGATCCATGCATCTGAAGTGATGAACTTCCACTCCTGCATGTGGAGGGTGAGCCTTCCTCTCACTGGCTCCACACTGGAGGGTGGAGAAGGGGGGTGGCTGGGTGAGTCAGGAAGCTGAGGGACGGGGGGGGGGAACCCCTGGCTGCTCTCTGGGTTTTTGAGGTAGGAGGACAGGAGAAAGAGGACCCCACAGCTTTTCTTTTATTTTGTCACCTGTTAAAGGGCTGTTTACCATGCCTCTTTTTTGGGGGCAGAAAGGGCTGTTTCTTCTGAAAGCACATTCGGTACAGTGACCTGATGGATCTCAGGGCCTGGCTGCTGTCCTGGAGACCCCGTAATAATGTCCTTGGTGTCTCCCCCAAAGAGGACTGAACTTCTGAAGGGAGCATCCTGGATAGCTGACTGAATGTCTGCGGAGAGTCCAGAAATGCGTACCCAAGCACGTCTTCTGAGAGAGACAGCTGTGGCAGAGTAACAAGCCACCGCGTCCACCAAATCATATGTGGCTCTGAGCACATGTCTGCACAAGATTTTGGACAGGAGCAAGCCTTTGGTTAGTTCCTCCTTGAGGTCCGAGGCCTCCATAGATTGGATACGGGCCTCAAGCCTGGCCACAGTTGCTTTTTGAAAAGAAACCATGTATGCCACATAGTTGAGGGAACGGAGGGTGCACGTCAAGGATGAATAAAGTTTCTTTCCAAACTGGTCAAAACTCAGTAAAATAAAGGTACAAATGGTGATCAACTGAGCAATGTTTACACCCAAAGTTCTTGCATAGGTCGACAGTGGGAAAAACTGGAAAGACAGTGAGACATCCACTATATAAAGGTCATGCCTATGTCCGCCACGTGACGCTATGGGCAGCGTCTCACCAGACATTGCAAGCAAAAGTTTGCTGTGTGGTCCTGATGCTAGGGGGCACAGTCCTATATGTTATGACCTACTGCAGGAACCCTCTCGAAGTAAGATCTGAAGAATATACTCAATAGTTTGAAAAAAGTTAGCCAAATGGTGTACTTAACCATGTTCAGGCCTACACAGTGCACAGAGCTATAAAGGAGACCTGACTCTTCCAGCAGAAATGGGGCAGAGCAAAGGGATATACCAACAGGGTGGTGGGAGAAGCTTATTTTAAAGACAGTCTGTCAAATCAGCTCTTAAAGGGAGACTGCCGGAAGTGTGGATAAGTGAACCACACCCACATCCCCAGAACCAACATTATTACTGTCTGCCATGGATAAACTGAGTATTAACCACCCTGAATAACTAGGATAATTACTGTCTGTCCTGTATAATCAGGATATTAACAGTGGATGGTTTCTATCAACTCCAGCACCTAGAAACTGAGCAGTTCTGGAATGGACAGCTAACAATGCTGATTGTTACTGTGGAAAAAAACTGTCTGCTGAATGCTTGTCAGGGGTCAATAGTATATTTAAATGTTATTTTATCTTACAATATATATATTTCTTTTACCTCAGAAAGCCCAAATGAGGTGCAACATCTCATTTTAATGGGGCCCCACTTCTAGCCAATTATACAGCTGGGTTGACTGAGACAGAAAGAGGTCCAGTGATTTACTGAAGGTGACAAAGTGAGATTCTAACTCTGGCAGAATTCAAATATTCCATCTCTTGCTTTACGGTTCTATAGCCTAAACAGTAGACAGCGCTAGTATTTAAGATGCTTCAAAATATTTTATTTAATGTATGCTTCATTATAGGTGCCAAGACATCTCCGCTGCACAGGGACACCTGCAGGAACAGGTGGAATTGGAGCCACTTGCAGCCTTCTCTATAGATGAGTTTTGCTAATGCACTTTCTTGATCGGTAGTATGACTAAAGCTTGAACAGTGCCACTACACCCTCAGCCTCCGTGCTCCCCCATGGAGGAGAAAAACTCCTTATTGACACAGCTCAGATCCATGGCTGCACAAGTTCTAATTCCAACTTGTTAGCAGCAGTTCTGGGACTTGAACATATGGCTCCAAGACACGGAGGGTCATACGTAAAGGGTTTCTTTTATTCTGCTGCCTTTATAATTACTGAATACAGATGTTGAGCAGTCAGAAAAATTACATTTGCCTATCACTTTCAAGCATGTACATTCTTTATGTATTGCTTGTCAGGTCCTCTCACTGCTTATCATGCTGGTAAATACTGTAACCTTGTCCTGATCTTGTAAATTGTGATTTCTACTGCTTTCTTGTCCCTCCTGTGCATTTGCAAACACAATTGTTTTGTTCTATCTCTATATGTTTACATGGTGAAAACATTTTAAATAAATACATTTATTGTTTGTCAACCTATCTGAGTAAGTGTGCTAAACAAGAGTAACTGTATGTAACCCCTTGAGCTTGGATTCCATACTGTGGCGACCTTGGAATGAAGAGACAGACAAAATTTGCCAGTGACTGATAAATCTTTAATATAAAAATTGTACAAGAATTCTGATACAAATTACAAGAGGTATTTGGACAAAATATGAATAAAATTCCATTTACATCCCAAAACCCTTATGCATTTTATGCAAAACATAGACAGTTATAGTACAGAAAATACAAGAAAAGCAAGTCAAATAAAAACAGGACTTTTTCTTCTCAGATCACTAATGGAAAAAACATTTTTTGGGGGTACATACAGCATTTATGAAGTTATCAATGTCACTATTATTTGATCAAAGTGATGCAAGCTTTTATTTCCCCTTGTACAGCTTTAATTTGTGGTGCATACTCTGGCTATGAAGGCAACCTAGCAATGCAGTATTTTCAAAGTGAACGAGGGAAACATATAATACTGCTCCTGGAAAAGGGGCGGAGCAGTATTGTGGCACCTCCACACAACGCTGTATGTGCTGGCAACAATAACTCCCATTTACAGAATTGCAGGCCTATTCACGGAGGGAGAAGGAGCGGTTGCAATCCTGATGTCTGGACTTACTGATAACACGAATGGAATACTGCTGGAAAATGTCTCAAGAATAGCGTCCCCTCAAAATACATTAAGCAAACATTCTGTCTAAAAAATAATTGTACTAGATTTTATATTTATATAATATATCTCATAAACACATAATATTAGAGCATTTAAGATACCCACGGTGTTCTGACTTTGGAGCAGTCCTTACCTAGTACTGGAAACATACCACTTTTCAGAAGGTTTAGTGGTGGTCCATAGGCAGAGATATTGCATCTCTAGTGTTGCTGGTTCTCTAGTGTGTGTGTGTGGGGGGGGGAGGGTAGTGTGTGGGTAACACTTGCTATGCTGCATGTACATTTCATAATCTAAAGTTAAGAGAACCCGATTCTGATGCGTTCATTTGCAATAATAAGTTGATGCATTCCTTCTTAAGTACAGTACTTTGTGGCACAAGAGACAGCACTTCAGCAGATTCGGGAGTTCACTTACATAGCTGTGCCATTTCATAACGGATGCTGCTTCCCAGCAAGGTAAAAGAAAGCGGTCAGATAGTACTGTGGTTAATTATTCATGGGCCACTCATCTTTTTTCTGTACATTATTGTCATATCTTTTAGCTTCTTTTTTTTTTTGCTTTATCAGTCCCTGCCTTTGATAGCAGAAGTGGACAGAGTCTGATTAAATATTGATGCGTTTGTCATCTTAACTGTGCATTATTGTCTGAGCTCATAGCAGCACTGTTGTGTGCAGCAACAGATGTCTCATAAAATCCTGATGGGTCACTTTGTTTCTTACAAAAAGCTGCACAGTAAAGCACTTCTGTTCTCGAAATGAGTTATAGTTATGCAGGGTTAAAATGTAAGGGGACTGCTTGGATGGATATCTCAGTCAGAATATGTATAAACTGATCTAGCCACATATGAACTGACCCCATCGTTTTTATAGATAAATGCCTGGGGCATGAGCTTCTTAGTGACTCTATTCACGTAAATGAGTTGACAGATTTTGTTTTTCCCATTTTTGCTTGTGTCCCACCCTGACATTTGGAGTCACCATACTGTAGGTGCACCCGTCCTCCAGCCTAGAGGGTTGGTGCTGTCAATGCCAATGCTAATGTCTGTGTTTGGTTGGCCAGTGAGGGAAGGGCATTGGGCAGGCCTTACACTCTCTCCCCAGGAGTTGAACACCATGCCTCTACGATGTGCTCTGAACCCTAGCTAGCCCTACTCTGGGATGTAGGGACTCAAGTGTGAGCCACGGTCTGCAGGTACGGCTCCACTGGGCAGGAGGTCTGCTATGTCACGGAAGACAACTGAGGGTCAAATATGAAATCCTTTTCTATTAGCTTATTCAGATGAGTTGAGAAAATAATATCTGCACTGCTCTCATATTTTAAACATGGCTGTGCATCTTTCTCAACCACTTGCAGCCAGGATTCAATCAAAAGCAATGACTCAATGAAATGCGGCTTTAAAAAAAGACTTTTGCTCAGAGTAAAATCTTCCAACTTATTTGTATACGTAGCTATGTAAAGACTTAAGCTTACTGACCATACCACACTGTTACTGACTCTGGGTGGGTAGTAACCTAGTATCAGAGCACTGCCGAAACAAACATGGGTTCACAAATGGATCTATTCTACCTTTGTTCTATACACTCACTACCTAGTAATCAGACCTACCTGTGGGTGTATGTTATAGGAGTTCTTTATTTTGCTCATGTCTTTGTAAATGAACAGAGACTTAACAGTGGTTATGAGCAGATTTTGTTTGAAGATCAAGTTGACAGCTTTAGTCTCTTCTTATTATAAAAGTTCCAATTTGGAATTTGTTTATTTTTCTATTTTCTTTTTTATGTATCTGCACCTAAATCTCTAGGCTATCCCACAACAGACCCACTTGTTGTAATAAGCCTAAGCACACTCTGGACTTTAATGGCTTTACAAAGGGCTGTCAGCAGCACAATTTCTCTGCTGAGCCTCAGTTTACAAGTCATCTTGTTCTTATCTGCTTTATAGCTGGGCTCCAACAACCAGTGGCAGCCTTGGGCTTCGTAGATACAAACCTAGGAATGCCCTGCTCACCGCATGGCAGTATGTGTGCATCACTGAGCTCAGGGGACAAGATGAATTCCTCCGCATGGGATAAACAGGCAATTGCACATCCTTTTATATGTGATAGCCAAGTGGTGAACTTGAGCGTACACCATTAGTCCCTGTCCCTGCAGGACTCATGCAATAAGTAGCTAGGAGAGCTGGTGCTGGGAAGGAAGGAGGGGGAGGTGTTGTTGGCTGTTAGAGTGACAGTCTTTTCAGTAACATTCACGTATTGGAAGGTAATAAAGTGACAAGTGAGTTATTAGAAAGCTCTGTCGTGAAATTGAACTGAAGCTTTCCAGTGCCCAGCAGTGGCATTTTTTTTTTTTAAATGTACTGCACTATCTGTTATAAACGCACTCCTCCCATGATATCTCGAATGAAAATAAAATACACTAAACTTTCCTGCCTTCACAGGAAGCTTTAAAGAGTGAAACATGCCAGCTGGTTTTACAAAACAAGCCAGATTTAGCCATCTTAAAGTTAGCAGCCTGTATTTTCAGACTAGCACCTCCCTGGTTGGGTGCAGGTACAAAACCAGCAGCTGGAGGTTTTGTCAGAATTGGTACTGTACTATCTCTGCAGACTCAGAGCCGCTGTTTTCTACAAAAATATTATTAGAAAATATGAGCATATGGACACTCATATGAAGATGCCAGCAGATTAGGCCAAATGGCCCATCGTGTCTGCTCATGTGCTGTTCACATTACAGTCGCCGCAGCTCCCCCCCATCCTTCCCATGCCCAAAGGTGCGCCCCCTCAATTCCCATACTGTCCCCCCCCAGCTGTCCCATCCTTTCTTGAAGCTTCTCATTAATTCCAAAGAAATCAGATCCTCTGGTAACTCATTCCAGGGAGACACCGCCCTTTCCTCGAAGTACTGTTTTCTCAATTCAACAAACAAAAATATGGCTATGTTAATTAAGACATGCCAGCTTAGAATCCCTTTTTAAAATTTAAGCCTGTAAAGTCTTCCAAACCAGTGGGAGTCACTCCTGCATTTCAGTAACAAAAACATGGAAATGAGCTATGGTTTCTGCATGCAAATTCTGAGACAGCTTACCCACATGGTTATTTTTGATTTGAATTTCCTTGCTTGATGTTCTTTTGCAGTCGAAAATCAGTCCACCACTGAAGTGCTCCAGAAAAAAAATCTCAAGTCATGAAATAAAGAGCTGGCCCTCCCTACCATCCATTTCCAATTCTTATTTTTTTATTTGTTATGTCCGAAATCAGGTAAAACTGGCCATTTATAATCTGAAACTGAATTTTGTTTGCCAGTTATAGGACCAGAATATAATGTGGATACGAGACCACTGTTTCAAAGGAGTTCAGACAAGACAGAGCTGATACGATGCAGCAACAGTCAGTAATAAATCAATATTAACTTAAAGTCATAGGGTTTGATATTCAAAACATTTCCATATGCAGTCTGCTGGTTCCTGCAATTTGTAAAGCACTTTTGGGCACAAAAAGGACTATTCTGAATCTCCACAGACATCACCAGAATTTGACATCACTGGAAATTCCTTGAAGATGGCCTTATCCGTTCTGTTGATTAAAACAGCAGTGCAACACAGAATGTTTTTCCTAAAAACCTAGTTTAAGCTAGAATTAATAAAAAAAAAAAATTAGCATACCTTTCAAACCTACTTTTCTAGGTACCTTCTGTGCTGCGCACCATAAGCTTTATTTATTTTCTTGATCCTAATGCTTAACACATCTACAATGGTATTTTTATGCTAAACATGGAGGCCATTTTTTTTTTCTTGAGAATAATCTAGATTACAACATTTACAAAATACTCATATTTTATTGGAATACAAACATTTTACCACCAAATAAAACTGGAAGATGACTGGAGTCTTTTATAGTGAAAAAGGTATGGTCACATGTTTTGCCCAATTTTGTTGCACTGCTGCTTTAAATGACTGCTTTTTAAAACCTGAACATAATCTTTTGTTTTTTTAGCACATTGATTTCACCTTCACTGTGTCCAGGTAAGCAGTACTTGTTCTTTTGCTGGTGGTCGTGGTCTCCCCATTCAGCTAGTGGACCAAAAGGTTGCAAGATTTTCCCTACCCATTTTATAATGTGCCATAAATGTAATCCTACTACTGTTTATACATAATGGTTATCTTGGAATAGCGCGAGTTGCTGTTCACTGTATTTCTGTTTCTCAGTTAATGTACTCAAATTGTAGACCTTAATAATTTTCTTTCTTTGTTATTATACAAATGAATTTAAAGAAATATATACTGGTCTTAACTTTTTCCTCTACAATTCATATTATATAAACTACAAAATAATGT
Organism: Neoceratodus forsteri; assembly: GCA_016271365.2. Classification (NCBI taxonomy): domain Eukaryota; kingdom Metazoa; phylum Chordata; order Ceratodontiformes; family Ceratodontidae; genus Neoceratodus; species Neoceratodus forsteri. The sequence continues at coordinate 910,694,101 of CM057453.1, forward strand.
GTTTATTCTTAAACAGGACAACCACGGATATCTTCTGACTATTTCAAAAATATTTTACTATGGTTTATGATGCCAGAAATTACATTTTGAAAGCTGTATCTTTTGAACTTTTAGGCTTATAAACTTAAGTTTTGGTTTTTAAGTGAAATCATGCAGCCTGATCAAAAGTTAAAGATTAGAACAACACAGTTCTCATGTATTAATATACGTATTTACATATCAATATAGAATTGTATACCTTTGTACATTTTCATACTATATATCAATATATGGAAGATTTAGCAACATTATACAGTATATCAATATATCAACTTAGCTGACTTCAACTTTCATTTAAAAAATTAAGTTTTTTAGCTCAAATGGTTCCAAAGTTATCCCATGTTTAAGAAGTTATTTTTTGAGAGGTCTATCTTTGGAACCATTAGGGTTAGAAGCCCTTTTCCTTTTTTGTAATGAAAACCTGGGGAGTCAGGGGCTTCAGAATCAGTCCTGTTATTATAGGTTTTATGTGTAAGTTCTATTCTACATATATCAGTACTATTTAAAAAAACATATCAGTACTATTAATTGTATCTATACATAAACTTGTGACAGTTTCAAAAATGTATAGAAATGTTATTTGTTAGAATTCAATACACCAGGAAATCCACATTTAGGTGCAATGCCTACTTTTACAAGTGGGCCCCAGTAAGGTGAGCAAGGCATATACAATATACATATATACACTAACATAATTATGGTTTTACTTTTTCTGAATTTTGGTAATACTACACATGATTTAATTAGAAACTGGGTGGTTTACAACCAAAGTTGTAATCATTTTGTGCCCTTAATCATGTTGTGAATCTTTCACTCTCCCCTCAAGCAATCCCTACTCTTACTTACTTTTATAGGCTTTACTTTCGAAAGCATTATAAGATCATATTGGATACATGCAGGACTGGGAAGGAACTGAGATTAAAGGGGACATACACTGAGCACAAAAGGCAGTACAAGTATCCCTGTCTGGAGCCAAAAACAATACAAAGGTTCCAAACCAAACAGTACAGCTCAACAGACAACGAGTGGTACTGCATACGTAAGGACTAGAGCTTGGTCACTGACTAAAAAAAAAAAATCACAGTTTAATGAAAAATTACAAATACAGCAGCACTCCCCACCGCTGACCTGCTGAATATTTTCACACACGTGCTGTGTGCTTCTTCAAGGCAAAGAGAAAGCACACTGCACATGTGCAAAAATGTTCGACAGGTTAGTGGTGGTAACTGCTACTCTATTTGTAACTGTTCATTAAAGTGTGTGTGTTTTCTTTTGGTTTTTTTTTATCCTATGACCAAGCTCTGGTCTTTTCTTATTCAGTACCACTGTCTGCTGAGCCATACTGTTTTGTTTGAAAGATAAACTGAGGAGGCAATGCGGTCTACAGGGCTATGGCCTGGGAACCAAAAGATGGTTGGTTCAAACCCAGCTGGAGTCAAATGCTCACTGTGTGAACTTGGGCAAGTAACTTGACCTTCCAGGGCTCCAGTCTATACAGCTGCTGAAATAGGTGGGAAAAGGACCCCACAGGAAACAAGATGTTGCACCTCAGCTGGGCTATCCTGGGTAAAAAAAAACTGTAAAATTCTGGGTAGACAGATTCCATCCCAGTAAACAAGCACTTCAAAATTTGCAGGAACAACCAAATTCCGTGAACATAATGTTTTGAATCTCTGACCCATACTCTTTTAACTATAACCTAGCCTAATACCCTTTTTTTGTGTCGCTCATTTTCCCCGAGTTGAAGAGTTCTGGCACAGCAGAGATAATAGCTCCCCACAATGTGATTCAATGTGGCAGGCAGAGCAATGTGGAAAAAAAAGATTTTACTCCATGACCTGAAGCATCGGCACTTGTAAGTCTGGCTGTGTACTTTGTATGTAAACTGATTTAGAAACAAACCTGTGCTTCATTAAACACTAGGAAAATACCTTCAGCTCAATGTCAGTTCTGTAACGGTAAAAGTAATGAGCTATCATTCCCATCTTAGCACCTTTAAATTTGTACTCTGTGTCCATGCAAAAGAATAGCACACATACAGTACTGTGCCCATACTAGTTCAGTCTCTGCCCTCTTCAGAAATACTGTAACAAGAGGGACAGGAAGCAAGTGACCTCAAGCATGGCTTCCAACACATAGAATACAATTATCTGGACTGGCCTGTGGTTTGAATACTGATTTGTCAATTTACAGAGCCGGTCGCACACTCATGCAGTTCATGCCCCGTTTGCTCCATTCCCATTCCTTAGGCTTGCTCAGTCAGATCTGGTGTAAAAACTGTTTCATCATATCAAACCGAAAGGATTTCTCACTTGAAATAACTATTTTTTTCATGGACTATTACTGTGTTTACTGGGAAGTCCATGATAATTACTGGAATGAGTTCTTCCCTAATCTTCAGAACCTGTACATGATTTAAATTGTGATCTCCTGCCATCATATTGGGAGTTTCTTCAAAGGAGAGACGTACAGTAGTAATCCCTACTGTGCTTCCTTGAACGTCACATATGGACGTGAATAAGCAGTGATTACAAAAAAAAAACAGAATTCCAGTACGTTATGTAGCATGACAAAAATACACTTTCCAATTAGAGCACTTTTTTTACCAGCTCCCCTCTCTTTTATACTAAAGGAAGTGGACTATTGTCTCTCCTCTAAAAGTGTTCATCAGACAATAGGCAAAATGGCAGAGAATACTGGATGAAATGATGGTACAAACAAGTCTAACAAAATGAACCTGTGTCAAGAGGCAGTCATTTCCACTAGAAATCATATGCATATCCGAGTACATATATAGGGAATATGTAACAGCCTGACTCAAAATATTCAATTTATCTTCAGGAGTAAAGTGACAGGACCATAAGACATATGTGTGTGCAGCAACAAGTGAGTTATAGACATCCTCCTCACTCACAAGTGATGATAATAAACTGAGTAGTCTGAGTCAGGTCACTGCATATTTGATTTATACAACATCGGTTTACTAGTCCAACTCTTCAATCTGCTGTTTTACCTAAAGATTTATCTGTTTCTCTTTGATTTCAAGTGCTAGCTTCAGGGCTGCACTATGCTACTGTGAAGTCATCAGCACTGTGACAACTGTTCTCCAGTTGGTTCAGTATTTTATTGTGATAACAGTAACCATCAAGATATCCATTTTGACTACAGTGAAAGTATCATCTGTACGACATATTGCCATTACTGTTGTCGTAAGCCAAGATGTCAGCTTTATCTTGTCATGTTTACCCCCACTCCTGTTGTATAAATATATGTACACAGTACAAATACAGTTTACCCTGATCAACTGTGATGAAGTTAGCAGACTACTTTTACTTGCTAGGAACTGGTCTTCTCTATCATAATGCAAAACCTAAGCAAGGTTCAGAAAATGAAATGGAGCTCAGGACCTGTCATTAATCCCATAACCAATGAGATATGTTCCGATGGCACATCTGTAGACCGTTTCTGAAATACTGAATACTGTTAGGTATTAACGAAGCTTACAAAACATTTCATTCCGAGTTACCATTGGAGACTTTAAACTTAAGCAAATGTCAATGTGCACAAATGCACAAAAAATAATACAAGTAAACAGTAAAACAAAGCTCAAAGAAGCTATTTGGTTTCAGTCTTGACAGAAATGTTCTAGACCATTAAATATGGAATGGAAATACAATCCTTTCAAGTTAGCATTTTGAAATTTCCAAAAGATTCCTGGCTACAAAGCCTTGGACTGGAGTGCGCACACACACACACACACACACACACACACACACACACACACACAGTGGTTTTGGCTCATATTGAACTAAAGTAAATATCATCATTCAGTCTGTATGTTGTGGTGGCTTCTACTGCCAGTGTGGTTCACCAGCTCAGACAGCATGTGTAAATACCGGAAATAAAAAGATAGGGAGAAAAAGGCAGAGTTCTGACTACGCTCCTTTTCTGTATGACCGTGGCGGGGGGTGGGGTGGGGGGAGGAAACAAATAGCAAACATAGTTTTTTTTTTCCTCTCTCCAAGGGGAAAGTGACCTAGTAAAGTCAATCACATTTTCAAGTGCTTCTGCAGTTCGTGTCACTAGGTAACACACAGAGGTTCTGTCAGATGTGCCTCATTTCTCACCAGTGTCTTTCAAGTCTGTGATGGGGCACCTGCCCAGAATGACAGAATTAAGACTTTAAACTAAGACTAGAAGAAAGACTGTCCAAGTACCAAGGAACAAACTTTTTTCCTGCATCCAGCTTTGTAGTGCAGCAGTACTTTCGCTGTGATATCATGGAATTCACTGTTTTTTTTTTATCAGTTGACCAACATCCTGTACTGGTGCTGTTTCCCATCACTTTATTTTCTTTCTGCCTAGTGTAAGACATCATATACGTTCCTGGCCTCTATCCTTTCCAGTGGTCCATGGAGTTGCCACATACTTATTTACAGCTGCTTTTCTGGCAAACCAAAATGAAAAGCAAACCAAACCTGAGTCTCAGGTTAAAGCTGCTGAGTGTTTTTGAGTGGAAATGCGTGCAAAGTTGGCAGTTTTGACTCAACACTAATACTTTTGTCTTCTTGACATTCGTACTCTATACTGACCGAACCACTTGCATCTAAGGGTTTTGATAAGACTACTGTAGGATGGCATTAGCAGAAAAAAGGACACTGAAAATTCTGAATATTACACATCCCCTTGTAGTATTGAAAAAAGTGCATGACTGGATTTTGGATTTATGTCATAGAACAAGAGAAAACAAACTCTATTGGATCGGGTGCTATAAGCATGCCAGCACCTCGGCATCACTAGACCTAGCAGATAGCTAAAACAAGACTGTGTTTCTTTCTCCTTTTTTCATAAAAAATGTGCATTTTTAAGCTAACATAAATGAACAGAACTAGCCATCAAACTATTTTTCTGCCTATCTAATAGCCAGATGTACGTGTAGAAAAACTGAAAAGAAGAGAAAAAGCTAACAACCATCGATACAACTGTTTTACATCATAAGCCTCTAAAAGGCTCTGTATTTACAAGTGACGCCACCATGCTTGTTTTGAATGTTGCAAAAAATTTAGGTTCACAAAGACAATGAGGAGGGTATTCTTCGGGGAGGGTGTTGCATTGTTTTTGTTCTTTTTGTTTTCTTTTGCAGGCAACAGTCATGGAGAGTTCATGTTGTCTCTTTGGAGATGACTTAAGCAGAGCATCTTAATAAAACTGGGGCTAATGCCGGACACTCGTCTCTAGTGCTTTATCCCAGGTTGAAGGTCATAATGCACAAGAACCTGCTGTTTTTTATTTATTAAAAAAACAAGAATATCACAGTTCCAACGTGTAGCCTGCCTGCAGTAGCTGGCATTCAAAATGACATTCACCAAATTACTCCATGGACATGAAGGGAACATTTTTATGCAGGTTAGGGTTTTGACTGTGCCGATTTCGGCTACGCACAGATGAAAACATCATGTTGCATCCAGGAACTTTACACTTGTGCATTTCCCGCAGGTGAACAGTTTTGTAGTGTACTCTCAGTGTCCCCTTGTTGCTGTACATTTTGTGACAAATGTTACAGACTATGCCTCCATTGCTTGTCGAGGCTGCGTGGTGCATGGAGGGCTCTAGGGCCACACTACCATTGCCTGCAGCTGAGTTGAGAGCTTCTGCCTTGTGGTCAGACTCACCACTGTCACTGGCTCCATCAAGATCGTCCAGAAGGATACCCTCATCACTTCCTGCATCAGATTCCCGCGAGGAATGAATGCTGCTACTGGACTGGATGCTGGAGGTGGTGCTGAGATCAAGGACCATGTAGTCTTCTGCCATACTCCTGCCATACCCATTGGTGTGGGAGTCTTCCATGGCAGCTGGTGAACCAGCATCTTCCCTCATGTCATACTCCATTGGATGATGCCCACCATAAATCTTGGCCAAGAATTCATCCCGGAGGTCCTTGGTGAGGGTTGGCTGGGATGGGTCTAGTCCAAAGTCATCCAGTTCTTTGGTCAACAACTTGCGGTGCAGGTTTATGTTCGCACTATGCCTGGAGGAATAAGCATAGAATAGTTGAATCAATCAGAGTCATCAATCAGTTGTTAGTCAACAATTACTGATCAACACATTTAAACACAGGTTCCTATCCTTGGAAATACCTTCTTGGTGCAGAAAAAACTACAGGGAAAAAGCTTTTAGTGAAAGGATGTTTAACAATGAAAAGCAAGCCACAATTGCAGTTTTCCAGGCTTTTTAAAAATCAAAGTGATTTTTTTTCTAACATTCAGCAGAATAGTATATGATATATAGAGGATAATGTATGGTCATCGATTGTTAACCAGTTTATAGTGGAGTGTTGTTCTGTATAGAATTCCATCCCTTTCAAAATGCTGTTCTACCACAGTTCCAAGATCATGGAATGTGATTCTACCCTACTGTGGTAGAACAGCATTCTAGAACCTCTAGAGACTGCATGAGTCAGTTTCATTTTGAACTCACAAAACACATATTTCACACAGTACTATACACTATAAAAAATACAGGATGAGCAACTCTATGCACAACCAGTGTGTTTTGCCACCTCAGGGTTCTGATTCCCATGGACCTCTCGAGCTTCACTTGAGGTCAGAGGGAATCAGAATCCCCCTGCAGCAGAACACACTGGTTCTGCATAGTTGCCCATCCAGTATTCTCTTACGTTAACCATCAAGAGGTTGCCAGGGCGACCATGTAAACCTTGAGAGCGAAGCTCGAGAGGTTTAGGTTGCCATGGCAACCTCGAGATGAGTTAAAAAACTGGTTGACGATCGATTTACCATACATTATATTTTATAGTGTATGATACTGTTTATGTTTAAAAAAAATGAGAAAGCAGTTCCTTACTGCAGTTTTTTTGTGCCACCGCCATTCTGCTCCAGGTCATGCTCTCACCCCGCGTCTGTTTCATGGCCGCCTGATCAAGTTGCACGCATGCGCAGCCTGTTCCCGGTTGTTAACCCATCGATGTGACATACCATTGATGGGTTAACAACATCATGACATCACACTGGTGGTAAAATGTTGTCATAAAAAAGGTAGATGTCTACCCACAACAGTGTTCTACCATACATTATAATAGTATAGGCAGTGTGGTCTAGTGAAGACTCAGATTCAAATACCACAGCCACTTACGCATTGTGGGACTCTTAGCCAGTCATTTAAACAGCAAGTAACAACTAAAACAACTGGCTAAAACCAATATTTACAGTATAACAATTTTGTTTGACTTAGAGTTTTCCATTTTTTTAATTTCTTCTGTTATTGGTCTACTAAATATTTCGGATATGAAGTGCTTCTTCCACAGCGGCTTTCAAAAAGACTCTGACAGTCCCCAAATGACCTCACAATTGTTGTATGTGATATCACAGTCTGTTGTCAAGGTATTCCCTATGATATCATAAACAAAGGCACTATGGGGTCAGTTGGGGACAGTCAGATGCTTTCTATAGTTGCTTCTCAGGCAGGCTTCTAACATGGGTTCTGAACCTAGAAATGAGATCTGAAAATTATAGCAATGTACTACCAACTAAATTGTGAGCCATTAGTTTTTATTAACGTACATGATAAAGTAAGGGGTAGCACTTTAAGGCTTGTTTACACTATCATGTATTCACCATTGTGTGCACCGCAGAGCTGCTGTCAGCAGATTCATATGGACAGGACTGCAAAGGTCAACCATTGTGGGGAATGGAAACACTGTGTTTTTTGTCCTTGCATGGATGCTCCCCACCACCTGCAGTAATGCAGCTGCATGCAGCATCGTGGGCCGAAGGAGGGAATTCATAGAGGAGTGAGTGGGAAGGAGGATTAAATGTTTCAAAATGTTTAGCTCATGATGTCAGTTTAATTATTCATCCTGTTCCTGAACCAGACTACCTTGTACCTATACCAGGTCTGCCATTCTGGCAGTAGCGCTACACATGACAGGCACCGTAATGTTAAGTATTTCTGCTTGTGTACAGCTACTAAAAACCAATATGGAAACATACCTGGCTGCAAGGATGTGAGCAAAAGAGAACAAGGATATTTATTTATTCATGTGAATATTCATTTATGATTTTAAATTGGTAAACATTGATTTTGATAATAAACCCCTTCCCCTGAAAGGAGACCTTGCAAGGATGCAAACCAAGAAAAGGGGTATAGGTTGTTTTAGAATTTGCTAAAATGTTGCCACTTAAAAAAGGGTAATGGCATTGAATCAGGGGAGTGGCGGAAGATAGGTTACCTGTGACACTGCACAGCCTCTGTGTGTCTGTATATGCGGTGAAAGGTGGCAGCATTGCACTCAACACATGGGAGCAGCAATGCTGCAAGAATGCAGCTGTAACATAAAAAAACACACCTACTAACTGTGCTTCTATCCACGCAACTGTAAAATCAGGTGAAAGCAGGACACCACTTGAAAGAGATATTGCATTATAGTTGAGCTACACTGAACAAATAGTGTACCCTGCAAAAAAAATCTACAAAGGGGATTCCTGATAGCCTAGCAGTAGTGTGTTGCACTATCATACTCACACCCAAGTTCAGGATTGGTGTTGGGATACTGGCATTCAGTGGCCTGAGAAAGTACCATCACTAGCAGTGCATCCCAGCTCAGGAGGGTGGCAACACATTTTGTGCTACAGTGACCCCTGCAGTGAGCTAGGGAGCTTGGTTCTCCATCAGGGACGTAGCATGTTCCTGAGGCTATAAGGCATCAGCCAGCATCAGTGGGGTGGTGAGAAGGTGGGCTAGGGAGCTTGCTTCTCCATCAGGGACGTAGCATGTTCCTGAGGCTATAAGGCATCAGCCGGCATCAGTGGGGTGGTGGGAAGGCAGGACTAGAGAGCTTGCTTCTCTATCGGGGATGTAGCATGTTCCTGAGACTGTAAGGCATCAGTGGGGTGGTGAGAAGGTGGGCTAGGGAGCTTGCTTCTCCATCGGGGATGTAGCGTGTTCCTGAGGCTGTAAGGCATCAGGCGACATCAGTGGGGTGGTGAGAAGGTGGGCTAGGGAGCTTGCTTCTCCATCAGGGATGTAGCATATTCCTGAGGCTGTAAGGCATCAGCCGGCATCAGTGGGGTGGTGAGAAGGTGGGCTAGGGAGCTTGCTTCTCCAGCAGGGATGTAGCATGTTCCTGAGGCAATAAGGTATTAGCCAGCATCAGTGGGGTGGTGAGAAGGTGGGCTAGGGAGGTTGCTTCTCCATTGGGGATGTAGCATGTTCCTGCGGCTGTAAGGCATTAGCCAGCATCAGTAGTGGTGGGGGGGGGGGGACAGCAAAGAAAGCCCAGGTGGAAAAGAATAGCCACTAATCTGATGTTGCTAGAATTCATGGGCTCCACACCACTGCTTCATCTCCAGGTACCAGGGTGACAATAAGTGGGACTGTCATGGCTGGGAGTTGACCAGACCTAATACTGACTATTAAGTTACTAATTAAGCAATTACGACCGAGAAGCCAGTCATTTCCGAGGGATTAATGACCGGTTAGGGGGATGGGCCACCCCCTTCCAGCTGGTCGTTAATCCAAAGAAATTACTGACTTCGAGGTTGTTATTGTGATTAAAAGTCTAATCGCAATAACAATTTTCTTTTTCACCATTTATTTTTTACATTTTTTAAAGTTTCAAGTAAGGTGGCACAAGCACTCAGTTGAGGGTCTTTGCCATGCTGGGCATTTCTAAGAGATTTCAGACTGGCATGGCAGCCAATCAATGAGCTACTTTAGCTCATGAATAATTAATTAGACTTATAATCCTACTTTTGTGCAGTACTGAACAATTAACCTATGATATAGCAATAATTGCTGCATGATTCTTTTCTGTACATGTACTGTTTCCTACTCAGTTTCTAGTATCCATATTACAAACTTCTAAGTTGCTTGTACATGTTATTTTGACTTATGGCTTGGATCATGCCTGAAAATGGTCTGAACTTCACTGAAGAGTACCTATCTAGTTATCTAACTAACTAGCCATCCTAACTAAATATGGGGCATCTCACCTAAGCATACAGCCTTGATTGAAAAATGCTTGCCTTCCTTTGTGTTTGCCTACCTAATGTTTTGGTATCTATTGTCTGTACCTTACTTTGATGTAAAAAATGTTCGTTATGGCTTACCAACCATGTTTTTTTCACCTTTGTTTCTGTATGTTTGCCACATGGTTCTTGTATCTATTTTTTAGATTCTGTATTACGTGTAACTGTTACAGCTCCTTTTGTACTCCCTCGTGTCATGCCTGGAAATAGACAGTGTACTGTCTAGTGCACCCAACCAGTAAACCAAAGCTAACTAAATAAATAAAACATGCAGATAAAATAAGTCACATTTTCAGTAACAGGAACAAAGACTAAGACAAAAAATTAGAGAAAGGGAGTAAAGGACTTGTACATTCCTGTATGCGCCATTAAAATGCGCTTTTAAATTGTTGATAAAAAAAACAACGTTAACTTTTTAAAGCAGCAGCTATTAAACTGCCAATATAAATAGAATGCGTATTGTCCACTAAATATGTTACTGTGTGCTTACTGTCTGACGCATATCCTCTGTTCCTTTTATTCTTTGCAATTAGCCACAGCACTAAATATCTGTGGTCTAATAATAATAATACAGTCTATTTGATCTTTTATTTTGCTAGCTGAACAGCATGCAGAGATCAGTGGACAACTCCTGGTATCCACTTTCACAGTGCCTCTCTCCCAGTGTGTGTCAGAACTGCTGACTACCTCTAGCCAAAAAAGTTAACTAATCAATTTAAGTATTCCACAGGGGTAAATTAAAACTGTCCTTGGTAGCTTTGAGAGACACTTGCCTTACTGTGGATGTAAAGGGAATCACATGTGTATCTGTGCAGCACATTTCCAGAATCTTTTGTATGTATTTCTCGTTCGTGTAAACGATTAAGGTGCGTCAGCTGTGTACCAAAAGTTCAGTCTGGGATGGCAACAGGCATCTTTTATTGCCAACAGTTTTAGGATAGTGGAGTAGCTCATAATTCAGTAGGTGCCTGCAGCTTTAGAAATTCACACCATGTCAGCTCAGTTACAGTGTGCGAGTCTGGTTCAGGAGTGACACTGCAACTCGTTTGTCAGGCTGGTGGAGGTCAGACTTGTTGTAGAGGTAATCAGTTTCCTCTTAGACTTGAGGGAGGGGCATGCTCTAACAGGAACAAATGTGGAACACCCCCTACTGGCTGGCTGGTGAACTTGGTGTCAGTCTTGGACAAGGCTGCACATGCATACACCTCACAGCCAAGGTATGGTGGATCCTCAACCAAATAAAGAGCTGGGGATGCTTGGACTGGATAATTGAGTGGTGGAGCTAGAAAAAGCATCATATTTATAGCAATATACTGTACCTACCAGGCAAATCTTTGAATGGTAACATTAGACATTTCCAGCAGCCAAGTAGAAGCTACTGTAGATAATGCACAGTCTTCATTTCCATGGAGAGAACATATTTAAAATTATTTATGTTTACTAAGTCTTGTGACACAGTACATACTTTAATCAGATACGGAGCTCTTAGTACTTCAAGGAAGTTCTGTGTCTGCCTTGTTTATCTAAACATATAAATAATATATCTATATATCTATCTATATATATATTAGATGCAAAATACTTCATTTAATGCATCAGTTAGGGTTGTTCCCACAACAACAAAAAGCGAAATTGGTGTTAGGGTTGAAAGCCCCTTGAACCCCCAACCCACTCCCAACCGGCATCGGGGTGCGATGGGTCATCGACCTAACTCTCACCCATCACATGTAAAGAAGCTGAGGTATGGGAGAATGGGGTGAGAGTTGGACCGATGACCCATCACGCATAACCACGGACAGGAGAGCTGGAAAGTCAAAGTGGGCTTTCAGCTGCTGGGCCTAAGCTTTTGCTCGCTGATGGAACAGCAATACGTCGCTCAAGAGTTTTGCCTCAATTTCCTTCTTTTTGAGAATGAGGACGATAAATGAGCAGAATGGAATGCAGTGGCAGGCGCGTGGGCCCTCATCGATGTCTTGTCACATAGTAACAAGAACAGCAACGCAAACGCAAGCACCAAGAGTTACACACATGGTAATGCAAATGTAAATGGTAAAGCAAACGTTAATAAGAAACAGAAGCGCAAAGTGACGCGGAAGTGAACAGAGATGCAAACGGACACACAAGCGCGTACGAAAATGGAACTGGTAATGTACACAGTGATGGCAGTGGTATTTTAAACGTTAATGTTAAGTGTTACAGCAAAAAGAACGTCAAAGGGAACAGAAACGCGAACACAAGCACACACATAAGCGCAAACCGTAACAGCACGCGAACGGGTAACACAATCAGTAGCATAAATGGTAGCGTTAACATGAAGAATAGCAAAGAAACAGAAATGGAAATGGGAACAGAAGCGCAGCGTGGAAATGCACACCGTATCGCACACGGGCAAGGTACGGCAATTGTAAACGCAAATGGTAAAGTTAAGATGAAGAGTAACACAAAAGGAAATAAACGGAAATGGAAGCGCGTACAGAAACGAAAACCGTAATGCGAACAGACACGTTACCGCAATTGTAAATAGAAATGTTAACGGTAACAGCAACAATAAAAAGGAAACAGAAACGGAAACGTGAACGCAAGCGTGCACGGAAATGCAAACCATAACATGCACAGGCACGGTACTGCATTTGTAAATGCAACTGGTAAAGTTAACATGAAGAATAATGCCAAAGGAAACAGAAACGGAAACAGGAACGCAAGCACGTACGGAAATTAATGCGCATGGCCACATTACCGCAATTGTAAATGTAAATGGTAGCGGTTACAGTAACAATAACGGCAAAGGAAAAAGAAATGCAAAAGGAAATGCAAGCGCGTATATGGAAACGCAAACCGTGATGTGCACGGTCACAGTACGGCAACTGAAGTGCAAACAGTAACGTTAACAGCAGAAATAATGGCAAAGGAAACAGAAATGGAAATGCAAATGGAAGCGGGTACGCAAACGAGAATGCAAAGCGTAACGCACACGGTGGTGTACACAGGAACAGTAATGCAAATGGGTACGGAAACACAAGTGGTAACGCTCAGTGTAACAGTAACGTAAGCGCACACCCTGTTTTCGCCCAACAGCTGCATAGAGAAACACAGTGTGTACAAAGAATGTATGCATAATAATGGACCTTAGAGCAGAAAATGAGCTGTTGGAAGACTAAATTGCTTATATCTCAGGAACTGTACGATGCAGCAAAAAAAAAAAAAAATTCCCATGATTCATGATTTTCCTGGGTGCGTTTTGTGAATGCATGGCATAGGCCACGCACTGTCATGACGAAAATTCCGTATCTTGCACCGTTTCCGAGATACGAGCCCCGAATGGCGCGGCAGACACCACCATGTTAGTCTATGGGAAAAAACGTCAACTTCGGAGTACTGTAACTTGGCAGATGTGCAATATTTTTTCACCAAACCACTAAAAGGCACACCTGTGAGATGTTGGCTGCGTTCCTTCCAAATTTCAGCTCAAAAGACCAAACCGTTCTTTTGCAGCAGGGTGACAAATAACTTCTGTCATTTTGGCCAAGTCTGAAAAAGTACTTTCGCAAATAGCGACACTTTTTGCAAAAATTTGTGAAAGTGTCATGCGTGTGACACTACTTTGTGACACTACTGTTTCCAGAAATTTGAAAAACATATTTCTGGGGTGTTTAACTCCAAAATAAAGACATGGCTAGCATCCTCAGGGCCCGACTAGGTGAACACAGAAAGAATTGTGTCAATAGAGGTCCCAATTTTAAATGCCAAGCATTTTTGTGATCAGTAACTGAAAACAAAATGATGGATTTGCAACATTACTAGGGCCATTTGTGACACTAAAAGGTGCATTTGCGAAAGTGTCAAACTTTTTGTTAACTTTTCCCATTGACTTATAATGGGAACTTGTTTTTTCAATAACTTTTGAACCGTTCAATATTTTTTCACAAAATCTTCAAAAGCACATTGGGGACCCCGGCCGCACATTCCCTGAAGTTTGCAGACCAGTCGCGTAAACCGTGCAACCTGTAGATGAGAGCAAAGAACTCTCAAAAAAGCGTAACTGCTCTTTTCGCTGTCGCTTAATAACTCCGCAGTCGTGTATCCGACTGGTATGAAAGTTGGCAGATCCCAAGACATGCCATGCCCAACTATGCCTGCCAAATTTCAGGCAAATCCGTTAAGCAGTGGCAAAGTTATTAAGGTGTACAATTTCACCCTTTAACCTTAAAAGGGCTCCTCAACCCTAACTATGGTAGCACTACTGTGCTACCATTATATATATATATATATATATATATATATTCTTTGCAAAAAACTGTGTTAATGCACCAGCTAGGGTAACTTAATGCCACAAAAGTAGGGTAATGTGACGTTAGGGTTTCCACCCTAATGCCCCACTACCACCCCTAGGCAGCAAAAGGAAAAAACATTAGGGTTTTGGGTCTCAGGAGTCTTGGTGAATCAGTGGTCGGGTCTTCCTTTGAGGCTGTCAACCCTAATGCCCACTCCATTCTGTAAGCAAACAACATCACACGTGATCTCCTTTCTTCACACAGGGCCCACAGGGCCCTGCTTGAAGAAAACAACAATCAATTGCATTGGCAACCTGTGGCGAGACATACTTCTCTACCTTTGAAGAGTGTTATCATTATGAGGCAGTGGTTTGGAGCTGTACCTCATGCTTCGGATTGGAGGCTACGCACTGGGGGGAGGGGTGAGCATTAGGGTTGACAAGCCCCAAGGAAGACACCACCACTGACTGGCTAAGTCTCTGGAGACCCCAAACCCTAATGTTTTTTTCCTTTTGCTGCTTGGAGACTGGGGGGTGGGGCATTAAGAGTTGGAAACCCTAATGCTACATTTCCCTATTTTTGTGGCATGAAATTACTCTAACTGCTGCATTAATGAAGATTTTTTCGAAGAATTTCCTTTACTTTTGAGGTAGTGGAATTGTATCCTCACTCACGCAACAGATGCAGATGCCCAGTGTGAAGAGAAGATTCCGTCCAGCTACAGAAGTGCAGGGCCCTCAAACTGCAGTCCCTGCAGTTCAGTGCAGCGACAGATGTGAAGAATTAATGGGGCTATCTGGTTGGCTGTGGAAGTGCAGGGCCCTGTGGTCCCTACACTTGTATGTGGCCACAGCTACAGATGCTCAAGGCAAAGAGTGCATCTGTCAGCCAATTCACAGGGCCTTCTTCCACCAAAGGGGGGAGAGGTGCAGGGCCCTATGCCAAGAGGACAGTTGTCTTCACTATGTGGTACCAGGCCTGTGTGGATAACCCTGCACCTTTCATTCCCTGGCTGGGGAGATGCACCATCTCCCCCACCCTCATCCCATCCAGCTGGGTCACTGCGCTCACCTCCAAACTCAGCGCATCAGCATGGGATCACAAATCATACCCGTTGGGGTCAAGAGTGGTACTACACACAAAGTTTGTTAACAATTATATATATATTTTTTTTTAATTTTGACCACAAATCTTCAAGACACTCATTTCATGATTCGTCTTATAAACATGACAAGTACCATTTATAGTATAGTGGCTGAAATGGCATTTCATACCAGAAGTGTGAAAACACATCTCGTCCAGGATTTAAAAAATGACATGGCACATTTATGAGGCGATGTAGAAAAATGGCTATGTTGAAAGTTTGGAGTTAAAATAGTAAAAATTTGTGAAGTTATGAGTGAACATTCAAGTACTACAATGTTCACTCATAACTTGGGCATTTTACCATATCTGTACAGCAGATAGCCTTATTACCCCACCTCACGAACACAGTAGTGAAAATTTTCACATCCACAAAGAAATGTCATTCCGCAGCATCAAAAAATAATTCTGAACCACAGGTACAGAAACACATTTTGGTCAGGATTTGAAAAATGACAGCTGTCACGTTCATGACATGGTGTAAAAAAAATGGCTGTGTTGAAAATTTGGGGTCAAAGTATTTAAAATTACTGAAGTTACTACGCTTACTGAAGTTACGAGCGAGCGTAGTAACATTTCAATGTATGCACACAACTTTGCCATTTCTACATACTTTGACCCCAGATTTTCAACATGGTCTTCTTATGACCCCACCTCATGAACAAGGGCAATGAAAATGTTCTAATCACGCCTGAAAGGTGATTTCACCAAGTGACCACAAAATCACCTTTCAGGTCAGATTTGCATAATTCCACCACCATTGTTCATGAGGTGGTCTCCCAAAAAGGCAATGTTGAAAATGTGGGCTCAAAATATGTAAAAATGGCAAAGTTATGCATCAAGTCAAAACCCCATTGAAATACATTAAACTGCATTTAACTTAGTTTCTCATATTGCAGTCAGCGGTTCCAGCAGCAGGATGTGTTTCTGATCGGAGAGTGAATCATTGCTCTGTGACCTGTTCAGGTTCGTGAAAGTGTGTGGGGATGTACTGGGAGAGTGTGAGGTGGTGGGAGGGGGGTCAGATCGGCGCAGGACCATTTTCTTTTTTGCAGGTGTCAAAAAAAAAAAAGGCAAGGGACAGTTTTCTTCATTACAGACCAGGACACCAATTGGAGGGTGGGGAAGGGGTCACTAGGCATCAGGGAAAGACAGAAAACAATGGAGATGGTGATCAGAGGGTGAGGGTGGTGCCAACAGACACCAAAGAAAGACAGAAAACAATGGAGATGGCGATCAGAGGGTGAGGGTGGTGCCAACAGACACCAAAGAGACAGAAAACAATGGAGATGGCGATCAGAGGTAGGGGTGCCAACAGACACCAAAGAAAGACAGAAAACAATGGAGATGGCGATCAGAGGGTGAGGGTGGTGCCAACAGACACCAAAGAAAGACAGAAAACAATGGAGATGGTGATCAGAGGGTGAGGGTGGTGCCAACAGACACCAAAGAAAGACAGAAAACAATGGAGATGGCGATCAGAGGGTGAGGGTGGTGCCAACAGACACCAAGAAAGACAGAAAACAATGGAGATGGCGATCAGAGGGTGAGGGTGGTGCCAGAACACCAAAGAAAGACAGAAAACAATGGAGATGGCGATCAGAGGTTGAGGTGGTGCCAACAGACACCAAAGAAAGACGAAAACAATGGAGATGGCGATCAGAGGGTAGGTGGTGCCAACAGACACCAAAGAAAGACAGAAAACAATGGAGATGGCGATCAGAGGGTGAGGGTGGTGCCAACAGACACCAAAGAAAGACAGAAAACAATGGAGATGGTGATCAGAGGGTGAGGGTGGTGCCAACAGACACCAAAGAAAGACGAAAACAATGGAGATGGCGATCAGAGGGTAGGGGTGCCAACAGACACCAAAGAAAGACGAAAACAATGGAGATGGCGATCAGAGGGTAGGGGGTGCCAACAGACACCAAAGAAAGACAGAAAACAATGGAGATGGCGATCAGAGGGTGAGGGTGGTGCCAACAGACACCAAAGAAAGACAGAAAACAATGGAGATGGCGATCAGAGGGTGAGGGTGGTGCCAACAGACACCAAAGAAAGACAGAAAACAATGGAGATGGCGATCAGAGGGTAGGGGGTGCCAACAGACACCAAAGAAAGACAGAAAACAATGGAGATGGCAATCAGAGGGTGAGGGTGGTGCCAACAAACACCAAAGAAAGACAGAAAACAATGGAGATGGCGATCAGAGGGTAGGGGGTGCCAACAGACACCAAAGAAAGACAGAAACATAATGGGGATGGTGATTAGAGGGTGAGGGTGGTGCCAACAGACACCAAAGAAAGACAGAAAACAATGGAGATGGCGATCAGAGGGTAGGGGGTGCCAACAGACACCAAAGAAAGACAGAAACATAATGGGGATGGCGATTAGAGGGTGAGGGTGGTGCCAACAGACACCAAAGAAAGACAGAAAACAATGGAGATGGCGATCAGAGGGTGAGGGTGGTGCCAACAGACACCAAAGAAAGACAGAAAACAATGGAGATGGCGATCAGAGGGTGAGGGTGGTGCCAACAGACACCAAAGAAAGACAGAAAACAATGGAGATGGCGATCAGAGGGTGAGGGTGGTGCCAACAGACACCAAAGAAAGACAGAAAACAATGGAGATGGTGATCAGAGGGTGAGGGTGGTGCCAACAGACACCAAAGAAAGACAGAAAACAATGGAGATGGCGATCAGAGGGTGAGGGTGGTGCCAACAGACACCAAAGAAAGACAGAAAACAATGGAGATGGCGATCAGAGGGTAGGGGGTGCCACTACACATCAGGGAAAGAAAAAAACATAATGGGGACAGTGATCTGAGGGTGGGGGTGCCACTAGACACCAGTGAAAGAAAGAAACATAACAGGGATGGCAATTGGAGGGTAGGGGTGTCACCAGACACCACGGAAAGAAAAACACGTTATGGGGACAGCAATCAGAGGGTGGGGCGTGCCACTAGACACCAGGGTAACATTACAGACATAAAGGGATGGTAATGGGGGGGGGGCCACTAGACACCAGGGGAAACGGTGTCTCACTATCATCAGTGCAGCCTGCAGCATGAGTTCCAGCTGTGGCTGCAGAAATCAAGAAAGTTCCGCTGTTCTCATACAGAGAAGAGCTCCTCTCACAAAGCTGGGCACCTTGGATTTTGGGTGCCCAGAAAACGTGTTTCTGCCAAGTGTGAAAAAAAGAAAAAGAAAGAAAAACTCAAACACCGCAAATCAGCTAAACGGGTCCTGTTTAGCTAGGTTCAGGTATTTGTTTTCTAAAAATACGTAATTTGTATGTATTTTTACTATTTGTAAGTTTAAGCAGTCAAAAGAAAATGACAGCCATCTCGACTGTTATTCCCCCATGACAAGTAAATCAAACAAATAAACACTCGTGATATGTTTTGTTACCGTTTGTGTTAGTTTTTTTACCTTTTGCAATAGGTTTTTACCAGTTGTACTGGAACATTAACTCAAAAATTGTTATAACTTTAAAAAGTATAATACTTTTGACCAAACCTTCCAAAGGCACATCGTTGGCATGGGCCCATTCAACCCCAAAAATGTCATGAAAAAAATTCACATGGTCTAGGCTGTAGGTGAGAGTAAAAAATACCCAATGTTAAGTACAGGGAAACCAAATGTTTGTTTCCCCACATTTTTTGGCACTCCGTATCTCAAAAACCATACAAGATGCCGTGACAAAACTTTCCACATCTTGAGACTCTGACAGCCTGACTGCACATGCCAAATTTTGGGCTATTTTGCCAAATGACACTAAAGTTATTAAGATGCAGACAGTGGTGTTTAACATTAAACAGGCTACTCAACCCTAAGTACAGTATGGACACTCCATAATATATATCACACATTTCAGCTATTTCTGCTTTAAGCAGTAATGTATGGTGCCAAAGGGCCTCTAATACAATCTGCAAAGGGTAAGAAAAGAAGACACAGACACATGTTTCATCCTACACAGGACTTATCAGTATGCTTCATCTGTATCTCACCCTATGGGAAAATGAGCCAGCCCAAATGTAGTCTTATGGGTTTGGGTCATGGTGGGTCCAAAACAAGAAAGCAAGTTAAAAGACAAAGAATCTCAGCACAAAATCACTGGGGCAAGGGATACCCAAAAATGGCATTGGCAACAAAGCCATGTTTCCAAGAAATACAAAATCACGCATAACCCCATAATGCAACGCATCATGGGATATACATGCAAATCACCATGAACATTTAGGCTGGTTCTGCTTAAAGCAGGTTCTTGGAAACCTGGCTTTGTTGACAATGCCCTTTTTAGGTATCCCTTGCCTCAGTGCTTTTGTGCTAAGGTTCTTTGTCTTTTAACTTGCTTTCTTATTCGGTGCCCATCATGACCCAAACCCTTAAGAGGGGGAAGAGGTACCAACAGTCACCAAGGAAGAAAGGGATTTGGGAATAATCATCTCAGATGACCTAACGGTGGCCAAACAATGTACCAAGGCTGTGGGGAGGGCCAGTGGGATGCTGGGGTGTATAGGAAGGGGTATCACTAGCAGAAGAAGGGAGGTGGTAATGCCACTGAATAGAACACTGGTAAGGCCTCATCTGGAGTATTGTGTACAGTTCTGGAGGCCACATCTTCGCAAGGACATAGGGTGCAGGCGGTTCAGAGAAGGGCAACTAAATGGTGCAGGGCTTGCACCAAAAGACATATGAGGAGAGATTAAAGGACTTCAAGATGTATACACTGGAAGAGAGGAGAGAGCATAGAGGTATGACAGAAACGTACAAGTATCTTAAGGGCATTAACAAGGTGGGGGAACCTTTCAGTATAGGAGATGTACAAGAACGAGGGGGACGGTATGAGGTTGGAGGGGGCAGCATAAAGGGGAATGTGAGAAAGTTTTTCTTCACAGAAAGGGTGGTGGATGCATGGAATAGCCTACCCCAAGAGATGGTAGGAGCAAACACAGTGGGGGGGATTGAAGGATGCATGGGATAGGCACAAGAACCCTAGTAGTGGGTAAGAGAGAATTAAGCCGTGGACCAGTTAGTGTCAGCAGTCGCTGATACAAGTAGGGAAAATGGGCAGACTGGACGGGCCTAGTGGTTCTTATCTGATGGCAAATTGTATGTTTCTATGTTCTATATTAAGACTACATTAGGGCAGGCTCATTTTCCCCTGGAGTGAGATACAGACGAGGCACACTGATGGGTCCTGTGTAGGATGAAACACATGTCCGTGTCTTCTGTTCTCACCCTGTGCAGATTGTACAAGAGGTCCTTTGGGACCAGACATTCCTGCTTAAAGCAGAACTGGCCTAAATGTTCATGGTGATCTGCATATATATCCCATGATGCTTTGCATTAAAGGGTTATGGGTGATTCTGTATTTCTTCAAAATCTGGCTTTGTTGCCAATGCCATTTTTGGATAAGCTTACCTCAGTGTTTTTGTGCTGAGGTTGTCTTTTAACAATTTAATATAACTATAGAATAAAGTATAGGGCAGTGTGTGTAATGAGCATTTTACACATACCTGAGATGTTGGATACTACATAAAAACCGAGAGCGAAGCTCGAGGAGGTTTGTGCAAGCATCCAACACCGACAGTGTGTGTGTAAAATTTGAGTTTACACACCACCCCATGTTTTATTTTACATAATTGATGGCTATGGTTTTTTGCTACAGTGATTATATAAAATAAAACGTCTCTGTGCAGCTGTATCCCGATCCCGACCAGGTTTGCGGTTGGGCGCGGCTGCTGAAGGACACATAAATGTTTGTCTGTTGTTTTTTTTCTCAAAAAGTAGCCAGCTTTTAGCCAAGCTTTATTTTGTTGTTTTTTGATTTACTGCTGAGTCAGAGTTGCAGTGCAGTCTCCAGCAGTAAGCCACGGTCTCCAGCTATGAGGAAGGGCAGAGCGGGACCTGGTGCATATGCAGTTGTAGGGAAACCTAGTGCGTGTTTGCCATATAAACACTCCTTTATAACAGCAAATTATGCCATGGGTTTCCTATGGGAAAAAATGAGAGCCATTAATTATAATATAGATAGATTCATTCTGAAGTAACATAGCACTGTGATGACAGAAAGGAGTCAGCATCAGTCAT
Organism: Neoceratodus forsteri; assembly: GCA_016271365.2. Taxonomy (NCBI): domain Eukaryota; kingdom Metazoa; phylum Chordata; order Ceratodontiformes; family Ceratodontidae; genus Neoceratodus; species Neoceratodus forsteri. The sequence continues at coordinate 910,715,697 of CM057453.1, forward strand.
GTCTGCCCCTCCTTCTGCACAGCAGTGATCACAGATAATCTGAGTATAGACACATCCAAACTTACTAGCCTGAATACTACCCCTTGTAATACTGTGTATCACTCAATGCTATTCACTTTCAGGAATCTATCTAGTCCTGCCTTGTAAGTCTGAACAGTACTATCTTACACAACCTCACTGAGCAGACTGTTCCATATGTTAACCAGCTTTTCTATGACGTAATTCTTTCTAAAATTTCCACGCATCCTGCTTTACTCCCCCGTAAAGTGCATGCCCTCTAGTTTGGCATGTTGTTAGTCTTTCTAGCAATCTATCTACACAAATAAATATACATACATACATACATACATACACAGTGACATTGGAATTTCAGATGAAAGCAGGTTTATTGGCCAATCATGATCATTGACTACTATTCAATAGTTTTAGCCCAGTAGGTTTCCCTCCCCTATATACATGTCCTGTTTTGTCTTCCAGGTTCCAACTGTGCCACTATTTACCACTGCCTCAGGCTGCTGTTCTGTATTCACACCATCATCTGCATACAAATGTGCCTCCTCTGCTCCCCCTGACTTGTTCCCTTTTCAGTCAGTAACACAGATTTTGTTTTTCAGAAACTAATGCATTTTACTAAATATAACAATTCTTTCCTTTTTTCAGACTTTACAGTGGAACAGGGTCAGCCCAGTGATATTGCAGATATATATTAGGCCAACCTACACATGGGAGATCAGGGTCACTGCGCGAGACCTGGATTCTCATGCTACGGCTAGTTTTGGGGGACGGGGAATGTATGTCATGGAGGAGAGGTAACCAGCTCTTGGGAAGGGAGGATACAGACAACCAAGTGTTCACACATCCCTTGCCAGCTAATCAAGCAGCAGTAATGGCATCAGCTTTGAAGTCATCTGCTCACCCTGCCCGCTGGAGGAAATATGCAGCCATGATGACTCTGATCGTCAGAGTAGGGGATGGAGGAAGCAGGGGAAACACATATTTGTGCTGAAAAAATAATACTGGTAATAAAAAAAAAACCTTAATATTGGATTACTTGTCGCCAACATTGGGGTGTAACAGTGTTACGCATCTTGAACAACCAAAAAGCACAGTATTATGCCTCAGCGCAAAAGTAAGTGAGTTGGGTACAGTGGGAAGTGTCAGGACAGGTGGACATTCCTCCGCTGTCTTACTGCTAACTTATCAAGAGAAACAGAACAGTGCCCCCCACAATGCATTATCTTGTACACAAATACTGTACAGTCAAAATACTGATTAGACACATCTCTGAGATAACCTACTGCCTGAGTTAATTTATTATGTAATTTACTGAACTGCAGCTAGTGGATAGTCTGCTTTTTGAGCTATTTATTATTTATTTAACATGTATGCGTTAATTTTCTTGTTTACCTGATATTTTATACGTATTGTTGGTTGTTGTTTTATTCTTTTTGTATGGTGCCTAAGCCACAGGGAAATGGTGCCAGAAAAATAAAACTGCCTTAGCTTGCTTAAATCTATCAAAACTGATAATCTGCCTAGTGCTACAGTATATCCAGGTTACTAAGCACAAGGTATAAACTGTTGGAACCAAATAAACTCATAGTTTTACCCCCAGGTGATCATAAAAGGGTTGCTACAAGACACTGTGTTTTAGTTCAGAATTTTAAACTAATTTTATTTTACTGTTATGTTCCTTAATATCATACTTACTTTTCCAGTTGTCTGAATTTTGCTACCAAAAAATTCTGTTAACAGTTTACCTAGAAAAGAAATCTGCCTACAGCCAAAGAAGTTTTTTTTAAAAAAACAAAACACATTTAACTATGCTCCAGGTGACTTGGATGATTTTTTATTTTGCTCGTCGAATGTTTGTGTTCTAGCCAAGCTGTACAAGGAAAAGATCAGCTGTAGCATGGCAAAGGGTATTCAATTAGTACATAAAGCATACAATTTACTTACAAATGCAATCTGATGCTGTTCAACAGTAGTACTGAGTGCATAATATTAAGAGTATATTTTCACTTAAATATTTGTTTCGTATTATGGTTTTCCTCCTTTCTCTCTTTTTTTCCCAAAACTCCAGGAAAATCTGCCCAATAAAAACTTACTAGGTTTACTATAAAAGCTATGAATTCAAATTTTGGAATAGTAAATGCAGAATATTTTTGTATCTTACAGGAGTCTGGAGAATTTCATGAAATCCTATACAGTGTTTTATAAAAGTAAGAGTAATCAGCTCAAAAAAAAAAGGGAAGAATACTTAATAAATGAAGGAATTAAAGGACAGCAAGTTTATGCAAATTAAACATGTGGAACCCAGTCATTTAAATCCTCTTCAATATGAAACAAATCACTCACACTGGTCACGCAGACAGCTCCCTCTACACTCAAATTATTCACTTGAAGATAAGCTCCCACCAAACTCTTTGGGGGTTTAACTAATTTACTGCACAGATACGGCACGTCTGTTGTAATAACAGGTAGGATGTATTGGGGTCGACCATTTATCAGAATTAGACTTCTTTTCTCAATTCACAGAGAATTACACTGCCTACACTGTTCCTCTTTCTTGGAGCTCAGCGTCCCCTCATGGCCCCTAATGTGGCAGGCAAACAAAATTGACAGTCTCATCTTGTCACCGAGGGGCGATTCTCCTGAGGCGCCATTTAACTTTGCAGAGGAAGAGATGTACTAATGTGCCTGTCCCAGGAATGTTAATCATCTTCAAGCTTCCTTAAGTTTGACGTGAATGAAATTTCCAAATTTGTTTACTAAATGAATCGTAATGTGCTAATAAGAGAGTGTGACATATACAGCAAAACCAAACAGATGGTTTGTTTACTCCACTTTGTGACTTTATCAGTGTTGTAACTCAGAACATGCTGGTGAGCCTTACTGGGATGTCAGTAAGAAGCAAATGTGCTTTTGCGCATACTAAGTCCAAAGTGGAAAATTGAACTAGACTCGTTGGGCTACGCTTCTGAAAGGCTACCCATGCCAAAAATCTAATGTGTAGATGTAGCTCTTCAACAAGCGCTAAGTGCCTCCAGTGATAGCATATATGCACAAAGTTTGATTTATGAGATAAGTTACAGGCTTATGATGTGGAGATGGGCAGAAAGAGATCTGCGATCTAGGAGGTATTTTTAGAAGAAAATAGGCCTGCAATTAGCATACTGCAGATGAAATTATGTAAAACAAATATGTACATGCAAATTAGGAAATTGTAGGTTGGAAGATGTTTAAATAACAGAGGAAACAAGTTGTCCATTAAAATGTTAAAAACTGGTTAAAGCAAAAAATAGTTTTTTTTTCCTCCTGCTTCACTATCTCCATATCTGAGTTCATGGGGTGAGTGCAATGTAGCCACGTTTGATGAACTCATTCATTTACCAGGTCTAAGGAACAGGTGGAGATCTGGGGAGGACAAAGTGCTTTTGGAACAGTAGATTTAAATGGCTGAAGATGTGCCGCTGTAAAGGCAGTCAATTACTCTTCTTTACTGGGACGCAGTCCAACCTCGGATCCACATGGAATCATAATAATCAATGCTCTATACAACAGGTATTCCTAAAAATCTGTTTTGCTCCTTACTTAAAGTTACCTGCTCATTTAAACTACTAAGCATTACAAATGAGATTTCTCTTCAATAACTGGTGCAACACTCAAAGCAGGGGGAGGCAGTATATTGCAGTGGTTTAAAGCTCTGGGCTGCAAATCTGGAGACCTGGGTTTGAATCCCACAGCCCCCACTTGTATACTGTGTGACCCTGAGCAAGTCACTTAACTTCTCTGTGCTCCCAGGTCGCACCTGTAAACAAGCTTTCAGCTTAGTGTGCCACTCCTGGTTAAACAATTGGGGAAAAAAATTATGGGAAATAAATGATTGTGCTTTAAAGGGTTACAACTGTTCTTTGTCACCTTTACGCACTCCTGAGACTTCATGCTGTGTTACTGTGTACCTTACTGCTGGAATGACTTGTAAAGATCAGTTAAAGAGGATTTGATACATGGTCGACCTGGAGGCTGATGTGCTGTACAAGTGTACTGCATCTGGAATATGAGATGCAACGGAAAACAAAATCACAATATGACACTTTCCATGTGAAGAAAACCCCAAAATACACAACTAATGGACTTAGAGAGGGGACTGCACATGGGATATGGGGACATGTAGTTTATATCTCTCTGCCCTTGACTTTCTTTTGTACTCCTTCTGCCTTTCTCAACAGTGCAATCAGTAAAAGCTGTGAGATCTAGTGGTTGGAGCATTACACTGTAAAACAGGAGGTTTATTTATTTATTTAGTTTTTGTTGACCGGGTAAGTGCACTAGACAAATCCTGCCTATTTTCAGGCACGACCCGGGGGAGGGGGATATAGATGAATGCCAACTGACCTAGAAGCAGATTAAGCAGATTAGGTTTGCATCCTATCACAGCCACTGACACCTTGTGATCTTGGGAAAGTCACTCGCCCTCCCTGAGCTTCTGTTGCCCCGACTGTAAAAAGCAAGACCCCCACCGTAAATAAGATGTTAACATCTGAGCTGGGCTATCCATGGTAAATAAATGAATGTGCAGCAGCACTCCAGGACAATATGTGCTATCATACAATCATCCAATGGATGAAACAAACTGGGAAGCTCATTTGGCATTCATGTTGAAGGAGGGTGTTACAAAAATCTATGAAGCTTTTACAATAGCCTGAAAGCTGTCCTGTTGGTGACTTATGTTACTTCTGTTTCAATGTCCCTATACTTCCTGTCTATGAGTTAACTCCTGAATTTCTGATATGGTTTTATTATGTTGAATTGACATTTAATCACTCAGTAATATGTAAATATTATAATTTGTACACCTTTTATTTCAGCCCCCACAGCAACAGCAGCTATATATGGCAACTCCAGTGGTTTGCCCTGACTCAATACATTTTTAAGTACTGTAAATATATCAAGTGAGCCAAGCATTCAGTCCCGTAGGTTTACAAATGACTCCCAACTGGACTGAACTTCATCCAAAATAATCTGGCACAGTTAACCAGCACCGTATATACTGTTGTAGAAACTATACCCATGCACAGGCGGCATTCCCCTCACATGCAGACTATGTTTATGTCAACATTTCATCAATTTGCCCCACTGTATAGTGTAAGTTGTACCCCAAACGTACAATTCAGAAACTGTACCTGGGCCTCCACACAAAGGTGTGTGTGTGTGTTGCATTTCTGACATCTCTGAGCACTTCTTCTTGTAAGCGACCATTTTTATTAGTTCTGAACTTTCATATCCTGCCCAATGGAGTCAACCCAAAGCACGATGGAGTGCGTGAGAGTTCATCCTGCTACAGGAGGAACTCTTTTGAGGAATAAACATTAACAGCCAGTCCCAGCCTGGTGCTTTATATCTCATTTGGTACATCTACTCATTCCTGACCAACAAAGAAAATTTCAATAAAGTACTTTTACTGGTTTAACAGCGGCAAACTCCTGGGATTGACAAAGTGCTCAGCCTATTCCGAGGAGAGGAGAAATCAGCAGCTCAAATATAATTAACCTTCCATTCTCAATGCAAACTGCCACGCACAGGAGCTCTGCAGTCTATTAGCGAAGTTATAACGGCCAACAGACACAGGCAACACTGGTCAAAAAAATTGGCTGCTGTCATATTTTGGAATTATGATTAATGACACTAATAATGTGGATGATTACTGATATGTGCGTCTCCAGCAGTTTATCATATTGCACTGCCTGCCTACGTCCACAACAAACACGCTATCATTTACCTGTTTATTGTAAGGCTCCTCTGAAGGAACATATTCTAATTACTTTGTAATGTTTTATGTCTCAGACATTTTACAGCTCTGAAACTTGCCAACTGTTTCATGGCTACCACTGATTAATTACCAAATATTCAATCACAACTGAGAAACCTAAAGCTTTTATTTATGCGTATGGTGCAGCGCCAGGGTTGTTAGGTGGTCTTGTGGAACTCAGAAGCTCCTGGGTTCAAACTCCACAAAAGCCTGATAGGCCACCTGCTTAGAGTGAAGTGAGCTTGTCAGTTTCCTGTCACAATGAATGGAAGGATTCATAAATATACTAATACATATTTTTATATTACAGTCCCCACATTGCTGTGTGCTGCATGAGCATGTCTATATCAAATTATCATAGTAAAAAACAGATAATACGAGGACTCTTCCTACCCCTTCCAGCCCATTTTCTCCTTTTATAGAGCCGGAACCCACAGTCTCTGTACTGAATTATTTGTATGGATGTCCATAGCAACAGTGTCCACTGGCACTAGTGGTACAGCTGAGAATGTTCTCCTGTTAATGTCCTGCCACTGACATATATAACCCCAAATGGTTTTAGTTAACTGAACAATACTAACATTCTGTGGTTTGTGACAAAAACATGACCTGCCAATCACACAGTGGTGGCTGTAATAACCTGCTTACAAAACGATGTTTTGACTTTATCTGTCTGCTATACTGGCACCATTGCTGATCTTGTCTGAGAGTGGTCCTATCACATTCTGCTCACTGGCAAACCACTAAAGGGCTTACTGTGGTCATATACCAACAACTGCTAGTTCTGATAAAACCATGACATATTAAAGGGACACCGTCAAACCCCTCAGGCCTTAAATAGTTCTTAGTCTAAAAAACACATTTTGTGATTGCTCACAATCTGTAAAGATTGCTGACATAGCTGGCTGTTTGATTCTGATTTCCTTTTTAATAGTGAAAAACAGACTGACCACCTCACTGGTGTTACCATACAAAAACGTGTTTGCTTTCCTTGATCAACTTGCACTGCCTATTTGCTGGACCTGGGAACGCCCCCAACACAGTCTAGCCACACATGATGCATTGGTACAAGAGGAGACCACTGCATCATGAGTGGCTACACTGCTTCGGATGTTCATAATATTCAGGAAGTATGCAATAAGAACTGATCAAGGATTGGAAACAAAACAAGGTAGGGTATAATTACACTATTAGCATGCATTTAGTTCTTCTAAGAAAGGAAGAAGATAAAACAAACAGCATCACCAATGAATTTGGGAGAAGGTTAACAATCATAAAATGCAGATGTTCAACTAGAAATAATAAGCAAAAAGCATTGACAGTGTCCCTTTAATGGTACCTTCCTGTAGTTCCATGCTTGACACAATGCTGAGGACCAGCATTCATTTCCCCTTCCCCAAACTATTTTGAGGTAGAACCCACAAATACTTGGAGACCAGCATTTGAAACAGGAGCATAACCTCTTTTCCAGTTGATTTGCATATAAAATGCACACAAAACTGGGTCTGTTGGCATTTTGCAAGTGAGTACTATTTTTAATGCAAAATGTTCTTCTGCCTGTAGCGTTTTCAACTACCAAGGTTTCCCAGAGTGCAATAAGGGTACACAGATAAGTCTGAACATCATAGCCTGCACTACTGTACCTCGTCAAACACTTCCAGATTAATTATTTAGATGGTAGCTATGAGGGTTACTATTTCTCAAATGTGGCCATAGTGGTCAAATGAGGACATCAGCATAGTTCTGTGTGGGTACAGAAGTCATGAGAGACCCACGTATTTAAATATGTAATTGAAAATTCTGTGTTTTTTCTTAAAGAATAATTGGGATACATTTTAAGGATGTGGGCTGCATACACTGGATTTCTAAATAAAAAAAAAAAACATGTTTGATATGGTTGGGTGTGAGGGGTGAGTTCAATCATCTGCTAGTTCATGTACGCATAACGCAAACCATCAGGTCATTTTCTTTTTAAAGATACGCTCAAAAGATACCTAATGTAAACGTAGAAGTGTCAATTAATGGTGCTATGAGTGCGAATGTAGAAACCTGGTACAGTAATAGAAAATTACAGACTGTGGAATTAAAATAATTTAACAGAAAGAGAAAACAAAAATATACCACAACAAAAACTGTCTCTTTTCGGATTGGTTTAATTGCAATAGAGTAAGATAATTGCTTTAGAGGTCTGTAAAACACAACTACTAGTCAATGCTAAATACAGCTATGCCTTTTTTTGTAACAGCAGGGACTGACCCTCCCACCACACACACAAACAACTAGCTGTGTCCCCATCTGTGGGGCTACATGAACATAAGAGTTTTTGTTCTGAGTGGCTATTGTCCTGTTTGCCAGTATCTGCCTCTTATCCTCATGAAAACTTTCTACTGAACTTCATTCATAATACATAGCCTTTACTATACTACTCCTCTCCCTCGCAGCTCGGGTCCTGTCTTTCCTTCTCAATTAGGGCTCGACTTTCTTCGAGAAATATTATTCTCATTCTTATTCTAGCCTTCTTTGTTTAGAGTCTCAGCCCAACATCTAGGCCAAAGTTCTACAGGGATGGCACAAAAAAAAAAAACTGCAAGTGTCTTGCATCAGTACAGCCAGACTGGACATAAAAGTTTAATTGTGTTTATTTTTGTCTAACGAAGAGAGTGCTGCAAAAACTACAGAAATGGACATGACAGTTCCGTTCTGTCAAATGGAATGTATCCATTGCTTACCCGTGTTGTAATATTTTACCTTTACTACATTTAGCCAACTCAGGGCCCAATTTTCAAAAGACCTGGCATGCCCCAGGGACTAAGTCCTCAAGGGCAACTCGCTGGGGCAGGTATAAATATCCACACTGATGAAAATGCTTTTTTCAGTATTACGTGTGCGGGAGTGGCAATTCCTTCCAGCTTTCGGTGCAAAAAAATGCTATGCCTTCTAATACTAGTAGTAGCAGTTTTGCACAGTTGTGCAAAAACATCTGTGCAAGCTGCTGTACAATGTGTAAAAGTCATAAAAAAGGCAACATTTTTGAAAACCGCAGACACGTGAAAAATCCAGTTGTGCAAGAGTAGCCTCCTTATGCTAACATTTTGCCACCTGTCGACAAGTTTTCCACTTTTGAAAATCTGGCCCTGGACATTATCTTAAATACAAAACAGAATTTGGGCTGAAATAATTATGTAGTGAGTGAGCGAGTGTGTGTGAGAGTGTGTGTGTGTGTGTGGGGGGGGGGAGAGACTTCCTTAGAAAAACAGTAATGATTTGTTTTTTAAAACTAGTAACTGCCTCATAGCGATTTTATAGTAGATAATGGATCATTATTTGGCAGATTGCCATATTCCAATCTGCTCCGCTCAAGTCTAAAACAATAGAAGACAACTTAATGTAATTATCTGTCTTTCTTCTCTGTCTCTTCATCCTACCTCCCCTTCCCCACAATCTCTCTCTCTCTCTCTCTCTCTCTCTCTGCATTTTCTGTTAAATTCTAGGCACTTTTACACCTAGCTATACTGTACGCTTTCTTGTCCTCTTGAGCAGGAGCGCAGACAAGAGGGAAAAGCTAATAAAATATCAAGGTAAGCATTTCTCAAAAGGAGGAGACAGGTTTTAGCAAGAGGTTGGAACTTGTGTTTCACTCCTGCTGTCTGAGCAGCTGGTGCAGGTGATGGAATTCTCAGCTTCTTGAATGGGGAAGGAAATAAACATACATACCAGTTATTACTCAAGTTTCATCATTAGATCTTTTCTAGAATTTGTGAAATACTTGAACTTGCACAAAGTCTTCCAGTTTTCCTTTTTTCAATAAGCTGAAGTTGATAGAATTTCATACTTTTTACCTAAATTTATTTTTGGGTATGTGGATATGTATGTGTGTGTGTATATATATATATATATATATGAGCATGTACAGTATATATTTATATAACTGGAATTGGAATGAACATTGCAAAGTAAATCCAGTTATCTAGCTCTGATGTCACACATGTCAGAACATCAGTACGTATAGTCATATTATTATACTAAATCACACATGCCCCCACAATGCAAAGCATCATGGGCTGCATATGCAAATCACCACAGAATATTATGCTGGTTCAATTTTAAGCAGAAATGCATGGTGCCGAAAGGCCTCTCACACAGTTTACAAATACTGTTCACCTGTATTGAATGTCTTACTGTCTCTGCAATTGTACACCATTTTTGATGGTCTCTCTATTGTAACTGTATTGTAGGCTAGTTAATGTAACTGTACTGTCTGCCAATTTTGAGTACTGTATGTTGTTATCCCCGTGTCCTAACAGGACGTCCTTGTAAATGAGCATGCTCAGTGGAGTTTTCCTGCCAATAAACTGGAACATACAGTACATGAGAAATGGTATATTTCATGAACGCATGTAAGATATGTATATAGTATATGGTTAGCTATTGCTGTATATAAAAATCAACCTGCTCAAAATTCTTGTGCGCATTATTAACTGTGTGTATTCTAAAGTATTATTGTGCACATTTTAAACAGTTGTCCAGCACAGTTAAAACATCATAAAAATGTAAACTACTTTTTCACCCTACACCTAGCTGCCTACTAACCACCCAGTGCCCAAAGTTGTACTGCTTAATTTTTAAAAGTCTACAAATTTAATTTTGACATACAGTAGCTCACACTGGTAGATGGTTCTGCCATACTAAGTGCTTCTTTTTCCATTAGTGTTATTAAAATGGAAGCACTTAATATTGCAGGACTGTTACCCAGCATTAAACCTTTCTATGAGAGAAATTCAATTTACAAACTTCTTCAAGTTAAAAGGTACAACTCTGAGCACTGAGTGGGTAGCAAGTAGCTGAGTGTGGGATTTACATCAAGAAATGGTAAGTTGTGTTTTTTTAATGGAGAGGGGGTGCCATTCTGTGACTACTGTGCAAACAGACTGCATACTATAAAAACAAAATATAGGCAACCACACACAACTTACTGTGCGATTCCTCTTGGGGATGAGATGACAGCAAGGATCTCTTCAGCTTCACTCTTGAGGTTCCTATGCTGTCATTGCAACCCCTTGAAGTAAATACAGCCTTGTTGTGTGGTTGCTAATACATCATTCTATATGTATATTGTCAATGATGTACTGTATATAGAGTACATAAAAATAATTTTATTTTTTATGTGTGTCACAATGGCATTGTTGACCAATGGGAAAGCAGCTTTAATAATGCTTCATGGCATCACGAAGACCCTGCTGTTTTCAAAGCTTTCAGCAGCTGGACTCACACAGAAACAGTTAAATCTTCATTAAAGAGTTCATTTAAAAGCTACGTATCTCCAAATGGCACACTTGTGGCTCGGATACTCAAGAGTTACAAGTCTTATTCCTGCATGTGGAAATAAATATGATTATCACAGTACAGCCCATTGCAGTTGATTCCTGAGAGGGATCCTAGAGGTCGCGAGGGCCAGTGGACAAGTCGCCCTCCTCCCCCCAAAATCGGCAGTCGTATCAGTTGATTCCTGAGAGGGATCCTAGAGGTTGCGAGGGCCAGCGGACAAGTCGCCCTCCCCCCCTAAAATCGGCAGTCGCATCAGTTGATTCCTGAGAGGGATCCTAGAGGTCGCGAGGGCCAGCGGACAAGTCGCCTTCCCCCCTGAAATCGGCAGTCACATCAGTTGATTCCTGAGACGGATCCTAGAGGTTGCGAGGGCCAGCGGACAAGTCGCCCTCCCCCCCTCCCGAAATCGGCAGTCGTGTCAGCTGATTCCTGAGAAGGATCCTAGAGGTCGCGAGGGCCTGTGGACAAGTCACCCCAGAAATCGGCAGTCGCATCAGTTGATTCCTGAGAGGGATCCTAGAGGTCGCAAGGGCCAGTGGACAAGTCGCCACCCCCCCCCCGAAATCGGCAGTCGCATCAGGTATGGAAATCGAATATCAGCTGGTGAAGGAGCTCCGTGTCCTACTCGTTTCTGAGACCCGCGTAGTTGGCGCCATTTTTAATTTCAAACCATGCTCTGTTAACTTAATTCTGCCGGCGCACATGTGAAGATAGTTTTTATTTCTTGTTTCCTAAAGATAGGTTGGCTGTATACTGTACTGCAATGTTAATTTAAGGCTAAAGTCATGAACAGAAAGGACATCTAAAATAACAGTCTTAGTCAGGTGCTTGAGTTACTGTATGTTGCCCGGGATTAAAGGCATTTATTTTTACCGCAGCCAACAAAATTCCCCTTTTAAGCCCAAGTTCTGAACGGATTCTAAGCTTAGTATACTGTGTAAGACTTAGAGCTACAGCACACGTAGTTGTATCTGTGAGAGCTCAAGTTTAAGTCCTCAGAAACTGGATTAACTTTCAGGACATGCTCCATTTCTGTAAAGGCCCCTAGCATACAGCTGTATCATGCCCACTTTAACTCTATATCCTTACCTGTTTCTCCTCCTTTCTCCACAGTTGATTCCTGAGAGGGATCCTAGAGGTCACGAGGGCCAGCGGACAAGTCTCCCTCCTCCCCCCCCGAAATCGGCAGATGCATCAGGTACGGAAACCGAATATCGGCTGGTGAAGGAGCTCCGTGTCCTGCTCACTTCCGAGACCGGCGTAGTTGGTCCCCACTGACGCTCCGTGTCGGCTCCCCACCATCCTTGGTGAACTCTCCATTATATAGGGCGCGTCAGGACGCGTCTGAACCAATCAGCCCACTTCTCCACCAGCAGCCTATACACGCTTGCCTCTAGGGGCAGATCGCTCGGCTTTCCACACCCACCACTGGCTGTTCCTGAGGTCTGCCTCCCACTGCTTTTCACCATGTTTCTGACACTCATTTCCACACTCATGCTGTTTTTCCCTGTGATGACACCTCCACCCTGTACTTTTCCTGAATACACTCCCTCATATGGATGCGACGTCAATCTGCCCAACTGGCTGATACCCCCACTAAGATATTCCATATCACTGCAATTGACACACTGTACCATAACACTGCTAGTGAGCAACTGTCAACTTTACCACCTCACACAAAATCATGCCGGTACTAGGAGTGTGTGCTCGGCTCCCTGCGCCTCTGGGACATCCCACAATCCACCCCCAACCCAGCCATCTCCTCCCTCGCTGCGCCTCCTGAACCTGGCCTCCCCTCATTTGCTAACCCTCCCCATTCCCACTGGCTTAAACTCCAAAGGGTCCCAAGCATGCAAATCCCACTGCCCCAAAAAGTTGACCTGGAATCCCTGCCTCAGATTTCTTTTCCTCCTCCTCCTTGTGTCAGGCAATATACACCCAAACCCTGGACCTCTCTCAAAAGGTGGACTGCGTATTGCCACCCTTAATGTATGCAGCTTATTAAACAAAAAGGGATCCATATCAGTGATGGGTACTACAACATCAACCCGACATCATTGCCGTGGGTGAAACCTGGCTCTCCCCTCGTATCCCAGACTCATCGGTGACCCTCTCTGGATACAATGTCTTCCGGGCCGACCGACAGGGCAAGCAAGGTGGAGGCTGTGCCATTTACACCAAGGAGACACTGCACGTTCAGCTGCTGCCCCTTCCCCATCTTCTACCCAGACCCCAGGCCTTCTCCCTCAAACTCTCCCTTGGTCGATCCCCTATCCCCTTGTTCATCACTGCTATTTACATTCCCCCTAGGGACCAAAAGGTGGCATTCGACTCTGTCATGTCCTACCTGACCACCTTACCATCCTATAACGAACAACTTGTTCTCGGGGACTTCAACATCAACTGGCTATCTAAGTCTGCCACCCCTTTCATCGATGTAGCTACAGCCCATGACTTGACACAAATAGTCCCTTCCCCCACCCGCCTGGACCAACGCACAGGTTCCTCCTCCTTCCTACTGGACCTAGTTTTCACAAATCGCCCCCATAAAATCACTAGCGTTACTATTCTCTCTGATGCAATTAGTGATCACTCCCCTGTCCTCTGCACTTGGTCTAGCAAGGCCCATAATTCCCCTCCAAAAATGGTCCTATGACATAAAATTGGCCCTGGTAAACTCACTCTCCTAAAAACTCATCTCAGTACGTTGGACTGGTCTTTCATAACACACACCCTTGACCCAGACAGAGCCCTTGAGCTCTTTATTCATTCCTTCAATGCTATCTGTGATATGTTTGCTCCTCTTACCAAAAGGATGGTCAAAGGGAACCAAGCGCCCTGGATCTCTGACCACCTACTGTCCCTGATGCGGACCAGGGACTCCCTATGGCACCTCTCCAATGAGACTGGCCTCCCGTCGGACAGGCAGAAATACAGAGAAGCCCAAAACCAATGCATATAGTCCCTGCGTAAAGCCAAGGTCGAGTTCTACAAATCGTCCCTAACCTCTACCTGGGGTTCAGGGCGCAAAATCTGGAGCAATATTAAAGACATCTATGGCAAAACACCAAACCTAGCCCCCACGCAAATCATGGTCGAAGGGGGCTTATCCTCCAACCCTTCTCGGATAGCCACCACACTTAACCAAGCCTTCATGAACCTCACCCACGTCCTTCCCTCCAACTTCTTTGATCCTCCACTGCTCTCCAGTGCCCTCCCCCCAGCTCACCCCCCATTTCGCCTATGATTCATGTCCCCCAGTTTGGCTGAGCCTTACTTCAAAAAAGCCATATGCCACTCCCAATACAGTAGTGATTCCTTAGACCTCAAACTTCTCCAGCTCACTCTTCAAGAGGTGCTAACCCTCCCTCACCCACATTATCAACCAGTCCTTATGCCTGGGGAAATTCCCCATGTGCTGGAAATCCGTCACCATCACCTCTATATTTAAGAGTGGGGACCATACCTCCCCTCACAACTATCGCCCCATCTCAATTCTCCCACCCCCTTATCCAAGGCTCTAGAGCATACAGTCTCTGATCAGCTCACTGACCATCTCCATAAGTACAATATACTTTGCAGCCAGCAACATGGATTCCGCAAAGGACATGGTACTACTGTTGCCCTTCTAGAGTTCACTACCCACCTCCATACCGCCCTTGACAGTGGTCATCTCTCTGGTGCGGTCTTCATTGACCTCACCAAGGCGTTTGACACTGTCAACCACGCCCTTCTGCTAATTACATTATCCAAACTTGGACTCTCACAAGATGCTCTCTGCTGCTTCACAGACTACTTGACGGGTCGCTGCAGCAGGTCAAAATTGGTACCACCTTATCCAGCAGGCTGCCAGTCAGCTCTGGAGTCCCACAGGAGTTCATCCTCGGACCACTATTATTCAGCCTCTACCTCAACTCCCTCCCCCAGTCCTGCTCGGGCAATATTCTACTCTATGCGGACGACGCTGTCCTATACTCCTCCAATCCTGACCCCACCCAGCTCCACCTCTCCCTCCAATCCGCCTTCAGTGAGGCTGAAATGTGGTTCACTGCACAACGCCTGATTCTAAACTACAAGAAGTCCAAAGTCATGTACTTCTCTCACCCACGAAATTCCAGGAAGGACCACTGCCCACAAGTCCTGACCGTCAGCCAGACCCCACCTGAACAAGTGGACTACTTTAAATACCTGGGCGTCAACTAGACCCAACCCTTAACTTCCACCAACACATTCATCTACTATCTACTGCCCTCAATACCCGACTTGGTATCCTCTACCGATAAACATTGTCTCACACCTGATGCCCTTCGCTTAGCGGTCTCCTCCTCGGTCCTCTCCCTTCTAGATTATGGCATGCTTATCTATAGCCCGACCAGCTCCTCGGCTTTAACCAGACTTAGGCTCTCCCTCAATAAAGCCTGCCACCTCATCCTGGGCTGTGACTGCCTAACCCATACATGCTCCCTTTATAATGCCACAAACTGGCTAAACCTGGATAACAGAATCAGGTTTCATACTTGCCTTATGGCTAAAAAGATTTCACTCGGCCTTGCTTACCCAGTCTCTCAGCTCTATTACCCCCTCGCACCAACTCACCTGAAACTCAAGCAAGCAACACCTCGTGGTTCCCCGATGCTGCACCTCCTAGTTCAAAAGGACCTTTAGCTATCGAGCCCCTTCCTGGGTCAATAACCTGCCCTACGCTCTCATGAATATGAACAGACTCGGCCCGTACAAAGCCCACCTTAGGAACCATCTTCAGTCCTCTAATCCCTGTGACTGCCACTGAACCAACCACTGTCCCTCTCCCCTTGACTATGGCCTCTGGCCTGCTAACCTCCTATCTGAAACTCTCTGAACTAGTTCCCACTGGGAGCTTAAATATGTATCTGTTATTGAGACTCCTACCATGAGTCTATTATTCTAAATGTTAGCCTGTTATTGTACCCCTTGTATCATGCCTGTCTGCTTATGAACCTTTGTATTGCTCTGTACTGTCCTCTCATGTTATGATTGTACTGACGTGGAACCTTTGAAAAAGAGTCTATGACTCAAAGTTATTTTCCAACTACTCAATAAATAAATATCTATATGCAAATACAGTGGGTCAAGGTGGCATCCACAAATATACTCTCTAACTGCATGAAGCTGGTCTCATGTCATGCCTGTACATACTCAGGCATGCATCGTGCTGCCTTTTGTAACTTCAAATGTATAATACCAGGATATTAATGCAATATCACACTTGAGGGTGTGTGTTCATATGCAAAGCATCATGTGCACACACACACACACACACATATGAGTGGCTGTACTGGTCCCCACCATAGGGACCCTCGTATTCCAAAGTAGCAGTGTGACTGTGGGGGTTGAGGGGTGGCACAGGTAGGTCAGGTGGGGGCTATTAATTTTGGAGTGGCAGGGAGGAGGGGGCATCAGTTCCCAAACATGGGTAGGGGTAGGAGGTTTAACTTGAGAGTGGGGGAGGAGACTGGCATGGGTGCCAGAGGGTGGGTGAGTCTGGGAGTTTTTCTTATATAGTTTACATTGTCTATGTATTTTATATACAGGTTCACAACTAGCAAGGGAAGCAAACGATGGCAGCCAGTTGTGTGTGTGTGGGGGGCTGTGTTGGTCTTGCAATGTGCGATCACAAGAACGGAACAGTACTGAGGTGAAAGTGTAAGAAGGATGAGGATGGCATGGGCGTTAGTGTTTTTTTTAACAGGTTCCCCATCAAGGTGGGCAGTAGATCACAAAATGGCCAGTCGAGGAGGTAGGCAGGCTGTGCTGGTTGCCCACGGCAGACTCTCGTATTCAAAGGTAACAGGGTTGAATCAGGAATAAGGAGGGTGACATGAGCTCTAAAGGGTGGGGTTTGGTCTTTTGTTTCTTTTTTATTTACAGAGCCTAACTGGCCCACAACAGTAAATCAGAAGATGGCGGACAACCAAAGTGGACAGAGGGCTGTGCTGGTCACTCACCAAGGGGCCCTCATATTCAAAGGTTCTGGGAAGGCAGCAGGGGGATCAGCGTGGCACGGGTGCTGGAGGGTGGATGAGGGTTTTTTTTTTTTAAAGAGCAGGTGTTTACTTCTAACAAACAGACAACTGATTATTTTATTTATTGTATTTTGATGTGTTAGTAATTACTTTATACTTTTATAATCAAATATTTGTTAGTGTAGTCAAACAAGTGGAGTTTTACCTTTGCTTTTCATACTGCTAGTAAAAAAGAATTCAATGGAATTCTGGTATTGTGATGTCAGAAACTGCCAGCTATATAGGAGCCCAATTTATTTCGATGAGAAACTAAACATATTTTTCTATTTTTTTCAAAAGAAATGGATACTTCTTTCAGCAATAAAGTTTTACTTTTATATGTTTGCACTACTGTGGTCCATCTGTATGATTTCACAGTTTTTAAAGCAATAATTGTCTTCTCTTTCTTCTTCACAAGTAAAATCCAGTTATGAAGAAAATGTCACCTGCTAAATTATAACAAAGGATTGCAGGCTATCAAAAATCACATATTTCTATTAAATATATAATATTTTGGTGGAAGAAGGTGTTATTTCTCTATAAAAAAATCTGAAAACAGGTTTGTAGTTTCCCACTAAAAAACATTGTCAGCCTTGCCAATAAAACTTTTCTGACATCATAATATAACAATTCCATTGGATTATTTTTTGCTGGTAGTCGGCAAACTACAAATAAAATGATGGAAAGGGAATTAAAGAAACAAATAAAAGCAAACAAAATGATTACTGAGGCATCTAAAGGCCCCACACCTTAATTCTTT
Organism: Neoceratodus forsteri; assembly: GCA_016271365.2. Classification (NCBI taxonomy): domain Eukaryota; kingdom Metazoa; phylum Chordata; order Ceratodontiformes; family Ceratodontidae; genus Neoceratodus; species Neoceratodus forsteri. The sequence continues at coordinate 910,733,635 of CM057453.1, forward strand.
AAGATATACATCCTTAATAACCACTGGCTTTTTAACTTGGGGGTTGTAAGCAGCTCTAACGCTGGGACTGAGCACCTGGCATTAGGAAGGGGTTGGGAGTTGTAGCAGCAGCCGGACACCAGGATTTGGCAGTCAGTGTTGAGAAGAATTGGGGGGTGGGGTGGGGTCTAATAGTGGTATTGTGCTACTGTCTCACCTATTGTGAGCCACTAATTAAAATAAACTGTTCGGTGGTCAAACAGCCTCCCCCTACAAAACAGGGTACTAAATGAGAAAAAGATCAAGGTAGAACGGTCAGTGGGGGATGCTGCTACAGAAGGTAAAGCCATCAAAAAATGGAGAGCAATGAGTACCAATGCCCGTAGTCTGGGTAACAAGCTTCCTGAATTAGTGGCCTTGATGAAGGAGGAACATCTGCATATCGTGGCAGTCACAGAAACATGGTACACACAGAACCATGACTGGGACGTAAACATACCAGGATACACTATCTACAGGAGGGACAGGGAGGGTAAAAGAGGAGGAGGAGTAGCTCTCTACATAAGAGAAGGAATTAAAGCAACAGAACAAAAGGCTAAACAGGGAGGAGAGAAGCACTGTGGGTCAATTTGGAGGCAGGCAATGGCACCACAATCCGCACAGGGGTTGTATACAGACCCCCTCTCAGGGGAGGAAATGGACAAGGAAATGATAGAAAGTATACTTAGAATGGCAGATAAAGGGGAGATATTGCTGATGGGTGATCTGAATATGCCAGATGTTAACTGGAGTGCAGTTGCAGCAGCCACTTCTAAGAGTGGGGTTATTCTAGATGCCCTACAGGGGCATGCCTTGAACAACTAGTATTGGAACCCACTCGAGAGGAGCAATCTTAGACCTGGTCCTCTCAAATGGAGATGGAGAGGATCACAGATGTAGAAGTGGGTAGCCATCTGGGAACTAGCGACCATCGAACAGTATGTTTCACAATAAACACAGCAACAGAGTCAAGCCATACAAAGGCAAAAGTAGTGGACTTCAGGAGGGCTGACTTTGCCAAAATGGGTGAGTGCCTAAGGGCAGCACTAGCAAATGGGCAGGAAGGAGGGGTGGAAGAACAATGGGGAATAATAAAACTGCCATCACAGAGGTAACAAGCCTTTGTGTGAAGAAAATAAACAAAACAAAGCGATGTGAGAAACCACTATGGTTCTCAAAGGAGGTGGCAGTGAAGGTTCAAGAGAAAAAGAAAGCATTCAGAAAGTACAAGGAATCACAGAAGGAGCAGGACAGAGAATTGTATCAATTAAAGCAAAAGGAAGCTGGGAAGGCAGTCAGAACAGCAAAGGCCCGAACTGAGGAAAAGATCGCCAACTCAGTTAAGAAGGGGGATAAAACCTTTTTTAGGTACATCAGGGAGCGAAGGAAGGCTAAGGGAGGGATAGTGAGGCTTAATAAAGGGGAGTTGGGGTGGGCAGAGGGTGACTGTGAAAATGCAGAGATACTAAACAAATATTTTTGCTCTGTATTTACAAATGAAGAGGGGGAGGTACCTAAAACAAACAACAGAAACACTCTGGATACAGAAGTTGATACCTGCCCATTTACAGAAGTAAGGGTTCTGAAAGAACTCTTAAAACTGAAGGTGGACAAAGCAATGGGGCCTGATGGAATTCATCCCAGAATTCTAAAAGAACTAAGGGTAGAACTAGTGACACCACTGACTACCCTCTTTAACAAATCATGGGAGGATGGGGTGGTACCTGAGGACTGGAGGAGGAGGGCAGATGTGATTCCCCTTCACAAAAGTGGGAGCAGGGCAGAAGCGGGAAACTACAGACCAGTTAGTTTAACCTCAGTGATGAGGAAAATGATGGAATCACTTCTGAAGGAAAGAACTGTCGAGTATCTAGAGGCCAGAGGGGCACAGGACCCAAGGCAGCATGGATTCACAGCAGGAAGGTCATGCCAGATGAATCTAATAGATTTCTTTGACTGGGTGACCAAAGTAGTAGATCAGGGAGGGCTGTGGACATGGCCTACCTAGACTTTGCAAGGCATTTGACTCAGTCCACACAAAGATTAATATACAAGTTAGCCAGCCTGGGAGTGGGTCCCAAGATGATAGCCTGGGTAAAGAATTGGCTGGAGAATAGGACACAGAGTACTAGTAAATGGAGTCCACTCTGAAGAAGGGGGTTACTAGTGGGGTGCCAGGAGTTCAGTATTAGGACCGGTCCTCTTCAATGTCTTTGTAAGTGACATTGCAGAGGGACTGGAAGGAAAAGTATGTCTCTTTGCAGATGACACAAAGATCTGCAACAGAGTTGATGCACAAGGTGGGGTGGAAAGGATGAGAAGGGACTTGGCAAGGTTAGAGGAATGGTCAAATGTATGGCAGCTTAGATTTAATGCTAAGAAGTGCAAGGTAATGCACCTGGGAAACAAAAACCCTGGGGAAGAGTACACAATGGGGGGTGAGATACTAACAACAACAAAAATGGAAAAGGACCTGGGGGTAGTCATATCAGATGACTTAGAAGTGGGCAAGCAATGTGAGAGGGCAGTAAGGAGGGCTGGGGGGATACTGGGATGCATAGGGAGAGGCATTACCAGTAGAAAACAGGAAGTTGTTATCCCTCTGTACAGACAGCTGGTGAGACCCCATCTGGAGTACTGTGTGCAGTTCTGGAGACCCAATCTCTGCAAGGACACAGACAAGAAGGAAGCTGTCCAGAGGAGGGCAACTAAAATGGTGCAGGGTCTGCACCAGAAGACATATGAAGAGAGACTAAAGGAGCTTAATATGTATAGCCTCGAGGAAAGGAGGGAGAGGGGGGACATGATAGAAACGTTCAAGTACCTCAAGGGAATCAACAAAGTCAAAGAGGGTAGCATCTTTCAAAAAAGGTGTGCAAGAACAAGGGAGCACAATTTGAAGATAGAGGGCGGCTCAGAGGTAATGTAGAGTATTTTTCACAGAGAGGGTTGTGGATGCATGGAGCGGCCTTCGGAGGAAGGTTGTGGAGTCAAAAACAGTGGTTGAATTCAAGCATGCATGGGACAGCCATAAGGCAATTCTAGGGGGTGGGGGTAGAAAGAAGTAGGCTGCTGGCTAACTAGGATCTGCAGCTTATCCATTAGGTAGGGAAATGGGCAGACTGAGTGGGCCAAGCGGTCCTTATCTGCCGCCAAATTCTATGTTTCTATGTTTGCCATGCACGACTTTGTGTATCTGGAGTGCTTTCCTTTTTGTGTACTTTCTCAACACTCGGACAGTGCACCCAGAGATGGAAAACAACCAAACACCATTTTACTTTCATTTCTGACTTAGTTTATAAGTCAAGTCAATTATGAATCATGCAGATTTGCATTTAACTTACCACAAAGGTATCATTCCTGTTCACTGTTCTTGAAGTTAAATTTGCCAAATTTATACGCAAGAATACAGTACTCTCTTGGTATTTGGGCATGGAAATTACTGACTAGGAGGGTCCCATATTATATGAGAACATTAAAGACATTGACAAAATCTGAAACAGTTGTTACTAGGTCAGTTGTGAGAGTCTCTTTCAGATTACCTCAGCATTGATTAAATAGTGGTCAGTGTTCATTTTACTCCAGTGTTGGTAGTTTCTGAAATTCATGCTCGATTGGACTAACTATAGAGTTGTCATTATTTCAAGCTGCACCTAGTCTGAAGTCACAGATTGTGAATTCATATCATCGTACATGTTTTAATTAACTTGCTTTGTATTTATCTCTTGTATTGTATACTGATTGTGTAATGTTTGCATTGTTTTAACCAATCTAAATGAATGGGAAAAAAAAAACATTTTGTTTAGGCAGGTTATTGGCAACAGTCTGAGGGAAACATCTGGGTGTTTGCCTGCAACTGACCTGAAAAATTCTGTATTTTTTGCTCTCACTGGGGACTATTCTCCACTGTGCCCGATTTACTCATGATACACGTGGAAAGTACCCGCGCACCTACACAGCCATGGACAGGTGCAGGGTATGTGAATTCATGACTGCAAGCACCTGCAGGGCACTTGTCAGCAGCCCCTCCCGGTGCGTAGGACCAAGGGGGGGGGTGTGGACAGGCGTGGAGCTGTGGATTCAGGCAGGCATCCAATTCGATGCCCATCCTTGGTCCTGGAGAGGATTCCTTGTGCTGGGGGGGGGGGGGATGGACCTGGATCATTGAATTTATGAGCAACTGCCTGAAAGGCTGCCCCCCAGCCCACCCTGGCAGCCCAGTGTGTTGGGGCAGAAGTGTGTAGGAGGACCCCATTGTTGCCATACCCTGCTGGTGACCGTTGGGGTGGGCACGTAGACACTTATGGCAGGGTCCCCGAGGCTTAACATTTCCCACAACATCCTGGCACTCCACGCCTGTGTGAATGGTGTGAAGTGCAGGCATGCCCTCTGGCACACCCCTGGCCCAGCCCAGGTGTGAAGTGGAAAGACTGGCTAGGGGATCTTGCACGCAACTGGAGGGTGCACCGTTGGTGCATGCCACTAGACCCCTGCTGCATGGGTATTTCACATAGGGCTACCTATCTGTTGCAGATACATGGCATGCAGGCACTACGCCCTTTTGAGAACAGGCCCCATTATGTAGTTCCTGAAGTAAAATACAGAGAGTACAAGGAGTCTGGGTAACAAACATGGGTATCTCTACAATGGGGAGAGGGCATTAAAGAGATTCCACAGGGTTCTGGCTTACAAATGTTATTTTTCTAGCTATACTATTGCTCTAAGGCATCAAAGCTCAAGCCCATATTTTTCAGCTGTACCAAACACTATTAGAGACATGTCTACTTAACCATCTGTAACATTTTCACAAGAAAATGGTGCATTTTTGTCAAAATGCATAAGTCCTACCTGGGAATTCATAATTTGTTTACCAGAGTGTGATGTGTGTTTCTCGGTAGCGCTGTCTACTTTTGGATGAATAAGCAAAGATGTCAATACAACATCTACAGGTTACTGCATGCTGGTAGATAATAAGGATCTTTCAGTCTAGAGTGCTTAATCTGGATAATTAGTTATCAACTCTAGGTCTATCCAGATAATTGTTATCAGAGCAGGTAGTCATTAGCCATTGAAAATGGTCTGTATTATCTGGATTTTTGAGTAGTGAGTGCATTGTGCAGCAAGGCAGAGAATTAATCTTTATTTATTTATTTAGTGATTTGGAAAAGACCTTTGAGCACAAGCTCTTTTACAAAGGTTCCATGACACAGATTGCAAAACAAAATATAATAGGAGAAAGTAAAGGTACATCACATTGAATGATACAGCCTGGATTCAGAACTTACAGAATAGCTCAAAACATGGTACATGTTAAAATAACAAGAAAAACACTTTATGAGGGTGGAGGGGGGGAATAAGCAGCCACAAAGTGCCTTGTCAGTAGTTCAGAGGGACAGAGATAGCTGGCAGTGGGGTGAAGATAGGAGGTACGAGAGAGAGAGGTAGGTACTGCAGTGGAAGTGAAGGGTGGGGGAAGAAGGGTGATAAGGTATAGGGAGAAATGGTGGGGTGAGGGGAGGCTGAGTGGAGAAGACATGCTAGAGGAAATGGTGGGGTGTGAGGGGGCAGGGTCAGGCAGCCTGCATTAGTAGTGACTGTTAGGGAAACTCATGGTACTGGGAGTTGGGGGGAAGTGGCAGGTGCCGAAGGAGCATGACGCAAACTGATTGTTGCGGCAAGTCATGAGATGGGACAGAGGGAGGGGGTACCTGAGGCCTGCCTAGTGCTTGCTGGGGGACAGAGAGATCAGGTGTGGCTGGACTTAGAGGCAGGTGCACTTAGAGGGTGTTATTAGGTGCTGCTTGAGGTCAGTTTTGAATTGGGCCAGACAGCTGGTGGTCAAGAGGTGCCCAGGGAGTTTATTCATCCACAGGGGGGCCCGGTAGGCAAATGCATATTGCCCAAGTGAGGTGCGACGGAAGGGGATAGCCAAGGCCCCTCGAGTCCTCCCTCTGGTCACCTGTAACGAGTTGGCTGCCTTGATCAAACTGCATACACAAGGTGGTGTTTTATCCAACAGAGCCTTCTTCCCTAGGATGCAAGTCTGGATTGGACCGTTTCTTAATGACAGCCAGTTTACGCATTCATACAGAATACAGGTGCGAGTGCCACGCTCAGCATACAGGGTGAGTCTGCAGGCTTTGTTGAAGCGCAGTCTGAAACCTCTTGAGTGCTGTATCCATTGCCGCCCCATAGACCACTAGTGCACAGTCAATAGTAGATATAATGGAACTGTGGACTGAGAGGCAGAGGGCCCCCGGAGAGAGGTATTGCCTGTACAGGACACCAATCTTGGTATTGACCAGAGAGTCAATATGGTGCGCAAACATGAGGGTATCATCTATTATGACCCCCCAGATACTTGAACAAGTGGACTTGTTCCAGCAGCTCACTGCATGAGTTGGAGATGATGAGGGGGTGGTGCTTATTTTTATTGTGAGGGCTGGACATAAGCATGGCCTTGGTCTTCTTGTAGTTTAGTAGCAACTTTTGACTACAGAACCAGTCCTCGCTTTCATTTCTTGCTTTCATTTCTGGGGGCATCTCATTTCTAGTGTTCAGCATGTAACATCTGTAGTATTAAAAGTTACACAGAGATGGGCTCTGTGGAAGAAGAAATGGTTCCTTCAGTAGAAGTTAACATCTTTATTGAAAACGTCTGGTTGAGCAGGAGCTGTAGAAAGTATCAACACATTTTTTTGTTCTTAACTTTTGTTCTGGGTGAGGGAGGGATCATTAGTAAAACTGTTGGTCAGCAATGCAGTGTGAAGTGCAGAATGAGATTTATTTCAGTGAACACCCTCTGAAAGCAAGATGTATTTGTAGTTTATTCCCCTGTGCACTTGGTCAACATTGCCAAATCTCTCCCCCATAACTACAGTTTACTTCGGTGTTTGTCAGGCTGTTTGTACAGAGAGGTTTTCCCTTTTCAAAGGTAACAGTCACTCTGCAACAAGTGTCCCACCCCCATCCCCAACATTGCTCCTTCTGCGCCAACCTCTCTCTCCTTCCCTGCAAGGGATGCACCTCTCCCACTGTGCCACCCTTCTCTCTAAATTCTGGTTTGTCTCCCCCCCCCCCCGATACCTCACCTCTCTCATTTCCCCTCCTTGCCCTCTTTTCCTACTCCTTCTGCTCCACTGACTCCTGCTCGTGTCCGTTCCCCCGCTCCAGGAGCTCACCAGGTCAAACAGCTTTCTATTCTCCTCTCACCCCCTTCCTCTGGAATACCCTCCCTCCACTCCATCTGCTCCACCTTGTCCTCCCTTTCCTTAAAATGTCTCCTTCATAATACTGCTGTTCACACCTGCTCCTGCAATTAATCTCATCTTCCCTCTCTTTAACCCCCACCCCTCCCCCACTGCCTCCTAGTACTTATCCCTTACCCCTGCTCTAACCATGCTGTCTTTCAGTCCTCAGTAATTGTACCCTGTATTGCTTCTATTCATTTACCTTGTCACCTATCTTCCCTGTTGTGGGCAGGTGACCTGGAACCAAGAAACACAGAAACATAACAACTGTCAGCAGTCCATCCAGTCTGCCCAATCCCATCTAGTTATAGGAATGTGCCCCTGTCAGTCCTTATTTATTCTCTCACCCTTCTATGGTATGTTTCTAATTTTTTTTTTTTTGCAATTGCTGTAAATATTGTATAGCTATTTACCTTGAACATATTCTACTGCCTATGTTTACGTTTGCCTGAGATCAAGGCTCCTGGAACTCCGTGGTTCCACAGACACAGAATTTTCCACAGCATCCCACTGCAGAGCATATGAAGTGCTGTAGAATTCATTGTTTTTGGTGTCTAATATATACAGTATTTCCACTGCGCCCGACTCTTTTTCCCTTCTTGATTAATCTGATGCCTGTCCTCTCTGCTAAGCTTGTGATGTCATCAATGGTAGGACTGCACTCTTCCACAGAAACAAATAATTTATGTTTCAGGAATGAACAAATACTGCCACAGAAGCCCTGCCACAGAAATCAGGACTGAAGTGCAGCAGAGAGCAAGGGGCCCTGCCATTAGATCTATTTTGTTTTATGTTTTTGCTCTTTGTTGTCCTCAGTCTTTTTGCGTAATTTCTCTGTTTCTTCTCCCTTCCATTTTTAATTGCCTTCCCCTAGGTCACACCTGAAAATGAGCCTTGGCTTCACGTGCCTTTCCTAGTCACCAATTTCTACTATGTAAAATAACCAGTGGCAATGTTTTGGGGTATTGAACTTAAAGCTGAAAAACAGCCCATAACTACCGGAGTCATGCCTTACAATTCCAAGAGGCATACTAGTCTGTTTTTACAAGGAAGAGTGTTTTTGTCTGCTTAGGGGTATAGCAGAGTTCATTTCATTCGATTTTTTATTTTATTTATTAACCAGGTTAAAATGTACTTGACCAAAGCCTCGTTTTCAGGCATGACCCAGGACAGTGAGGCTTACAAAGCAAGACAGTCATGCACAACATAGGTTAGAAAATAAGTACAGGGTACAAATTAAATAACATCAATTTATGCATGTACATGTGTAGACCCACTAGGTGTTCTCAAGGGCACTTTTTAAAATCAGATGTGGTGGGGCAGATCTATGTGAACAAAGAAGACGATTCCAAAATTCAGGAGCTGCAAAGGAAAAGGTCATAGATCCCATTCTGGAGGTACGGTAACTGGAGGTACTGCAAGGAGACCCTGATCAGGACCTAAGCTCCCTCGGCCCAGTCCACACTTTAATAATCTAAATAATGGGGAATAGTCTAAGTTACAAAAAGAGTTATCAATTAAGCAACTGGGAAACTAAGATCGCTGATCACTGAGGGAAAACCAATTAGCTGGGTATATAGATCACTATGATGAGTTGCAACAGGGACAGATAAGGAAATCGACAGATGGAGTTGTAAATAGCATTTAGTCTACCAATATCGGTAGCTGAGGCATGTAAAACAATACTGCAAGCATAGTCTAAAAGTGGAAGTTAAGTACTGTACCCTTGGCAATTGCCAAACAAACATCAGGTATTAGATAATTCTGGTTCCTGAAAGCAACCTCAAGCTTCTGGTTTGTGGCTTTACAAACACTGGTTTTATTAGACAGTAATGTAACCCCTAGATGGCGCTATCCCAGGGGCTACTACCCCTGCCTGATTTGCCACTAACAGGTTGAGGGGCCTGGATCCAATGGCGGGTGCCTCCACCCAGAGGTCAGGGTTTGCAATAGTTAAACTAACTTGGTCACAGCCCTCTGGGACACTGCCACCTTTCTTCCCACTAGTGGCCCACACAATATATCAGAATTACCTTCACAGTATACACTTACCCCCAGGACTGGTTCCGGCACTGGGACCTCCTGTGAAATGAGATACAGTGCAACAATCACAGTACAGTACTTTAACATAGACAAATACCTCAGGCAGTATAACTTTGCTGAAACAAGCAGCTCTGATTTGTTAGGGGATATAACAAGGACAGGAAATCAGGTTAATTAGCTTATCACTCTAATAATCTACCTATGGCTCTGTGCACAGGCCTATCCCTATCAGTTACTGTCCCTGGGTACCCAAGCCCTAGTGGCTAGTCCAAACCGTGGCAGCTGGTAGGGCCCTTTCACACAGAGAAGGAGAATTAAACAGTCAGCAGTACAGTAATTCCATTTGGATGTAATGTGGCAATTCAACAGGGAGCGACCCTGAATTAGTACTCACGACCTCAAATAAGATAGGGTCCTTCAATGTCAGCAGGGCTCACTTGAGGTACACAAACCTCTTCACACATGCATATAAGAAAGCACTATACCAGGCAGGCTGCATCTGTATCCCGATCGCAATTACTGCACAATGCCGGGAGAACACACAGCAAATTCAGTTCCTGACAGACCGGTGCAATTTTCAGCAATTCTTCCAGTCTTCTACAGGTGAGCCTGGTTTCTACTCTTCAGAGATCCTTTGATTCTTTTCACAGAATGATTCAGTCCTAACAAGCTGCAGACCGGAACTCTGGGCCTTACACGTTTTTGACTAAAACTGCACACTGAAAAAGCACAGGGCTCCTTCCTTCTTCACTGCCAAAGCTCAACTCAAACTCCAACCGACAAAACCGGGCACTTCCTTTGAGTTCCTCCCAGTTCTTGACTGGATTGGCTGTCACTCACAATAGACTGCTGCTGTTGGTCCAAAAGGCACTGAAGTCTAAACTACATCTCCCAGAGTCACTGCCCATACAATCCTCTTGTGGCTGGCTCAGATTATGAGTCAAGTTCTGATTAGTCCAAGGCACCATTTTAGAGCTAGCTTACCCCACACTGATTGGTCCAGTTCAGCAGTTCAAAACTAGAATGGGGAACTAGCAGACACAGTTCTGACTGCAAAGAAAGCAGGTTAGACAAACTGTAATTTCATTATTACTCTAAATAATTTCTGGCAAACAGTTACATCTTTCAGATAGGTTCCTTTGCACTCTAGTGACTGCAAAATGAAGTGAATTGGCAGCAGCTCGAGTGGTACTCAGAGAAGCACACAGTCCCTCCATACAAACTAATTATGTCTGCAAGCAGACAGCTCTTAAAGACAGTACCAGAGGCTCTAAAACACTCACTGATAAATGGCTTAAATGCCAAACACCATTCAGGCTTGGAGCATTCAAGCAAGCTCCTGGAAGTCTTTTGGGAACCCCCATTTGCAGGGGTTACACCCTTCTAGCCTGGGAAAGCTTGGCGTCCGTCAAGCAAGTACCCATAAGTTTTAACTGCAACCGTATACATTTGCATTAGGCTCGCACATGTAATCATCAGTCAATATATCATTTTACCAAGAACACATTTCTGAAACATTGCAGTACGTCACTCTTTACACAGTATTACATACACATTGTACCATAACTCAAGTTATTACCTCTTGTACATGAAACCTGAAGAGGGGGCCCTTCCCTATCAGTTACCTTGGGGCTGGATGGGGCAGGGCACCATATGAGGGCAACACAAGTAACTTGGAGTTAGCACTGATGCTCAGTTTGGGCAATGAGCTCGGGGACACATACACTCCTTTATGGACAACATTGAGAGGCAAGTCCACAGGCCTCCCAAGTGAATCATAACTGAGGTGCACCACAGGCTTTACAGCTCGACCAGTCTTTCTAGGGGAACTGTTATAGTCTCTGCACTCTGAGCCTCATTTTCAGCATTGTCCTCACTTGTCAGGGAGTCTCCATGGGGTAGAGAGGCTAGAACTTGGGGCACTTTCAGCTCCAGGAGTTACAGTTTCTGAGTCCACAACATTTGGCTCGCATGGAGAGCTTTCGGACACTGGCAGTGGACTATCAGGGCACTCAAAATACTCTTCTTGTTCGGTGTATCACCAGTCTGCCCCAATCTATCATTTCCTCCCTGAAAGCTCAAACAGTTCAACCATGCACAATGATTCCATTTCATCTGATCTGATGCTTTGCACTTCACTTTCTGGGAGCATTGGCTCCAGGGATGAAGCTGAGGGCTTAGACAGTCCAGAAGGCCCAGCTTTGTCTCCAGTATTGACTAGGGATTGCCCCAAAACAATTGACTCAGTTCGTAAGAAGGATAGTATTCAAAGTCACTCTCACTTTCTTCCGATATGGACTGACAGTCATGCTCAACTGGGACTTGTGGAGGGAACACTTTAACTTTGCTTCTGTAGGTGCAGACTTTCTTGGTCTTTTCTTGCAGCAGCTCTAGTCACTGGTCCAGAGGGGCATCTTCTAGGGCTCAGACTCAATTAAGATTTGTCCAATGGGCAGTAAATGATTTCTATGCATTGTTTTTACATCTTTGAATTATTCTCAGGCCTTACTTTGTACACTGGCAGATCATCTAGTTTGCCCACTACAATGTGAGGGAGATGGTGCCATCTGTCAGCAATCTTGTGCTTGCCATGCAGTCCCAGATTTCTTAGCAATACCGATCTCCCTCCTGGAGTTCCTGTGCTTTCACCTTTTATCATACCTTTCTTTGTTGGCCAGATTTCTTTTGGCAGCCATGGTTTGAGCCAGTTAGTAGCATGAGTTAGCTGGGCCTTTAACTTTGCACATACTGTAAATAGTTGTCAGCTTGAACCCCATCAGGAGAGACCCCAAACACACATCTACTGGTAGTCGAGCTTCTCTTCCAAACATCAGGCGGTGGGGAGAATCCAGTGGCATCACTTTTGGTGCAGTTATAAGCATGTACCAGGGTGCTAATTTGTTGGCTCCATCTAGGCTTGTCCTTTGGGTGCAGGGTGCCTAGCATATATCTAGCAAAAGTCTGGTTGAAACGTTCAGGCTGTGGGTCCCCTGGGGGTGGTAAGGAGTGGTTCTGGACTTCGCACTCCCCCACAGAGAAAGCATCTCTTTGATCAGACGACTCTCAAAGTCTCTCCTTGATCAGAATGGATTCTTTGTGGAGCCCCATAGTGAACAAAAAGTTTTCTACAAGTACTTTGGCCACAGTGGATGCTTTCTGGTCTTTGGTGGGAAAGCTTGGGCATATCTCGTGAAATGGTCAGTGACCACCAGCACATTACTGATATTTCTTTGATCTGACTCCAAACTCAGAAAATCAATACAGACCAACTCCATGGGTGCACTGGTGGTGATGTTAACAAGGGGCAGCCCTCTGGGCAAAAGCTTTCCTCTGTAAGCTAGCGACTACAAGTTCGAATGTGTTGCTCCACATCAGCCCCCATCTTAGGCCAATAGAATCTGGATCTCACCAAGTCAAGTGTTCTGTCTATACCAAGGTGCCCCATGTGGTTGTGCAAGGACCTCAGTACTGAGTCTCGAAGGCAGTGGGCAGCACTAGTTGTTGTTTGTCTACTTGTCCCCTCTGTCTACTGTTTCTCTGTATAACAGTTTATTGATCAGTTTCAACTTAGGACCTTCTTTGTATAACAGTGCAGTTCTCAAATCAGTGGGCGTAATTTGGACACATCTTTTCCTGCATAGAGGGCTTCTAAAGCTGCTTTGATCATGGGATCGGGATTGAGCCCGCCGAATACTAGTCATTGTCCAGCTGAGGCAGTGCACCAATGTCTATGCAGAAAAGTGGCAATAAGCAGCAGGTATGCAATTCTCAGAGGGTCCCAGGCAATCCACCATGCAGTCCACTGCGTCCGTGGACATTTGTTCCTCCTGTCAAACTTCCGACAAGTGCCCTAATGTCAGGTTCTGCCAATCGGACCCAATCATTCTGGGGAACAGGCCTCCGGGAGAGAGCATCAGCATCTATGTGGTTCAGACCTGCTCGGTATTCGAGAGCATAGTCATATGTAGATAATGCAGAAAGCCACCTATGGCCAGTGGCATCCAACTTAGCTGAGGTCTGCACATAGGTCAAAGGATTATTGTCAGTTTTTACTAGTATTTTAGCCCCATACAAGTACTCATGGAATTGGTCAACAATAGCCCACTTCAAAGCTAGGAACTCTAACTTATGTACAGGATAGTTCTTTTCGGATGGGGTCAGGCTTCTACTGGCAAAGGCCACTGGTCTCAGGCCATTCTCGTGCTCTTGGTACAACACAGCCCCAACCCTTGCAAGCTAGCATCAGTGTGCAGGACGTAAGGTTTTCTTGGATCGGCATAGGCCAGCACTGGAGCATGGGTAAGTTGATATATGATCTCATGAAAAGCAGTCTCACAATCAGAGTCCAGCGGCCCCAAATACTTCACTCGGATGAAAATACACTCTTTCAGTCTTGAGGGACGCTGACTTTTGGTATTTTTGTGGGTTGGGGATACCCTTGAGTAAGGTTAAGTAAAGGGCGGATCACTCTTGAATAGTCCTTGATAGAGCGCCGATAATAACCACAAAATCCAGGAATCTTTGCAGTTCTTTTAGATTTTTGGGCTGTGGCCAGGTGGTCAAGGCCTCAACTTTACTTGGGTTGTCTCTATTCCCGGTGGATACTATGTGTCCCACATACTTTACTGATGTTTGAAAGAATTGACACTTATCAATGGACAGTTTAAGGCCAAAGTCCTCCAGTCGGTCCAATACCTTAAATAATCTGCTCTCATGTTCCTCCAGTGAGCTGCCAAACACAATAACATCATCTAGGTATACCAGGCACTCTAGTAAGTTCATGTCCCCCACTGCACGCTCCATCAATCGTTGAAAAGTGGCTGGGGCACCTGAAATCCCTTGAGGCATCCTCATGAATTCATAGAAGCCAAGCGGACAGATAAAGGCCGTCTTCTCCACGTCCTCTGGGGCCATCGGGATCTGGTAGTACCCACTGCGGAGATCCAGCACAGAGAACCACTTGCTCCCGCTTAGGCAGTCCAAAGCATCCTGAATGCGGGGCATTGTGTACTGATCAGGGATAGTCCACGGTTTAAGGTGCGATAATCCACACACATCCTTACTGTTCCATTCTTTTCCTCACTACCACAATGGGGAAGCATAAGGGCTTCTGGTTCTTGTATTACACCAGCAGCTAACATCTCTTGCAGATGCCGTCTCACATCATCTATGTCAGCAGGTGCCAGGCGTCGAGACCTCTCACGAAATGGTCTTTCGTCATGCAGCCGGATATTGTGCTCAGCTCCTTGCACGCATCCTACATCCCATTCCTTTAAAGAAAACACCTGGTCTCTCTGGGCAAGCTTCTCACTGATCCTCACTTTCCATTCAGCTGGCAGCGGGGAGTCGCCGAAATCAAACAAGTCAGGCGTTACTCTGTCATTCTTCCTTGAACTCTTGCTGCTGGGTAGCACTGCAGTGTCTGCACAATGCACATTAGCCAGGATGCAACCTCTGTTTACTCGAATGTCTCTTTTCAGACACATTATGAACTTGGACCATTACCCTTCTGGCATAAGCATGGGCTCTAGCGGGCAAAATACTAGGCTTGACCAGCAGTCCCTCTGGCAATTTTCCATCGCCTGGTGCATCCAACATTAATATTTTATTCTTAACATCCTTTCTGATACGGACCTCTCCTGTAAGGTACACTGGGCATTTGGCGCCAGGATCAGAGACTCAGGATCCTTCTTCCATACAATTCCGACCGGTTCCTCTGGTTCTGTTTTTCAGCATCTCTCTGTGCCTCATAGGCCTTCTTAATTAAAGCCGGAACTCTTAAAGCTCTACTAGTCTTTGACCCTGTTTTCATAACACAACTGTGCCAGCCTTCCGAACATATGAGCATTTGTTCCAATTAACAAGGGACACCATCATACAGTCCAGTGGGGGACACACTAAGGCTAGGGTCTCTACTTGTTCGGCCACTCCAGCCACGGAGGTGGGGAAAGACAGCAAATTCGGATATACCCGAATAGGGTAGCCTTTTCACTAACCCCATACATGCAGTCCTTCTAATGGTTGTAAGGGTACGTCTGGCAAATGCTTCTGATACCAATCCTGGAACATAATTGTCACTTGGGAGCCACTGTCTAATACAGCTCTTGTAGACACTCCATTCACCTTTACAGTGGTCTCCATGGAGGGACCCACTATTCTGGACCAGTCTGGAGAGGCGTAGTGGGGGCCTGGGCAACTGACCTTGCCACAAAGGGCGTGAATTAGCATTTTGGTGCCCTCACTGGGATCATGTGTGCCTCTTAACCACTGATTTCTTCTCCGAAGCTCTCCTTGTAGCCTATATGCAACTTTGTCAGTGTCTTTTGGGGACTGGCATTCCCTTTTCATGTGCCCATCTTTCCCGCAATTATAGCAAAACATACTTTCTGGAGTTTGAGCTGGCCAGGCGCCACACTGGGAGCCAGGGCGAGTGTTACTAACTGGAAACCTGGGTGCCATCTCTGTCTGCGGCGTGATAAGCATTTGAGACATCTCACAGTTTCTCCACTTCCATGGTCAAGGATTTGAGTTTGGAGCTGTTATCAGCAGGAGATACATGGGTGGGTACCCCACCCCATAGCAGATAGCAGTCGGATATAGGTCAGGGGCCGTGCTTGCAGGCGTGGCCTTCATAAAGGGACTGTTTTTGAATTCCCGGATCTCTCTCAACAGTTCGCCCATTGTGGCATATCTTTTTCCTTGTCAGAGCACTCATTGACTGTCAACCTCTGCCCCTGAACTTCACTTGATGGGTCACCTCAGTCACTCGGGTCGTAGCCACAGCTGTTGGTGCAGGTACCTCCGGTCGCCTTTTTCTCAACTCCTCGAATTTCTCTCATTAACTCATCATAGGAGGGTGGGATTCCAGTCGATTTGCCAGGCGTAACTGAAGCAACAGCAGTTCTGAGAAGGGGCAGACTTAAGGATTCTGTCCAGTCTGGTTCGGTCCAGTTCAATCGCTGGCAAACTACCCTTTCTGAGGCATTCTTGCAACAATTTTTCCAGCCAGAGACATACACAGACAACAACTCCCTTGGTACTGTTGTGCATTTCTTACTCTCCACCATAGGTCCTCATCAGAATCTGGGCTCCCATACACATTCTCAAGGCCTCAAGATAGGCCTGTGCAGTCGCTTCAGGTTACTGGCCCGTTGCTTACGGATGGTAGCCAGGGCAGGACCTCGGAGGCTCTCACTAACCCTCTTCGCTTTGCGCTCCGAGCATTGCATTCTAGCACTTGGGGGGCAACATAGTCTATCCAGGTCTCCCAGTCATCCTCCCTTGGGGGTGGGAGGGTGCCAGAGAAGATCCTCAACCTTCCGGTAAGAGTCGTGACTAATGGCAGGTGCAGAAATAGGAGTCTGCATTGGTTCAGCCACCATTACGGGCACTGGAGCAGGAGAGGGTGTTGGGGAGGAACACCCCAGGTGGCAAGAATAGTTTCTTCAAGTCCTCCACAGTTTCCCCTCTCCCAGCAACCATTCAGCAAATTTCTCCTCAAAGTTTCAGATAGTGGTGGGGCTGATTCCCCGGGTCTTACTGTCCTTAGTTATCACTCTCCAAGCAGTGAGGGCTCCCTCTGGGGTAATGGTCTGTGGCACTTTGGAGCTATCTATGGGATCCTAAACTCTACTAGGGCCAGGAAAGTGTGGGTGAGCAGATTAGCATGCCGACCCACCACCACAGGGTTTTGTAAACCTTCCACCTTGGAAAGTACTCCCTGCACAGTGTCCGTATTGATACCCAGGGGGATGTCCAGGATAAGCATAGCATTTTGGGGGTCGATCTCCTCCCCAGTACACCACTCCACCAGCCGGTGCACAGCCACTTCTGTCGGGGTACCCATTTTTTTCTTAACAGTGGTTCGTAAATATGGCCACTAGAGGACACACAATCCCAGCGGTGCCTCCAAGATGTAACCCCTAGATGGCGCTATCCCAGGGGCTACTACCCCTGCCTGATTTGCCACTAACAGGTTGAGGGGCCTGGATCCAATGGCGGGTGCCTCCACCCAGAGGTCAGGGTTTGCAATAGTTAAACTAACTTGGTCACAGCCCTCTGGGACACTGCAACCCCCCTTTCTTCCCACTAGTGGCCCACACAATATATCAAATTACCTTCACAGTATACACTTACCCCAGGACTGGTTCCGGCACTGGGACCTCCTGTGAAATGAGATACAGTGCAACAATCACAGTACAGTACTTTAACATAGACAAATACCTCAGGCAGTATAACTTTGCTGAAACAAGCAGCTCTGATTTATTTAGGGGATATAACAAGGACAGGGGGAAATCAGGTTAATTAGCTTATCACTCTAATAATCTACCTATGGCTCTGTGCACAGGCCTATCCCTATCAGTTACTGTCCCTGGGTACCCAAGCCCTAGTGGCTAGTCCAAACCGTGGCAGCTGGTAGGGGCCCTTTCACACAGAGAAAAGGAGAATTAAACAGTCAGCAGTACAGTAATTCCATTTGGATGTAATGTGGCAATTCAACAGGGAGCGACCCTGAATTAGTACTCACGACCTCCAAATAAGATAGGGTCCTTCAATGTCAGCAGGGCTCACTTGAGGTACACAAACCTCTTCACACATGCATATAAAAGAAAGCACTATACCAGGCAGGCTGCATCTGTATCCGATCGCAATTACTGCACAATACCGGGAGAACACACAGCAGATTCAGTTCCTGACAGACCAGTGCAATTTTCAGCAATTCTTCCAGTCTTCTACAGGGTGAGCCTGGTTTCTACTCTTCAAGAGATCCTTTGATTCTTTTCACAGGACGGATTCAGTCCTAACAAGCTGCAGACCGGAACTCTGGGCCTTACACACGTTTTTGACTAAAACTGCACACTGAAAAAGCACAGGGCTCCTTCCTTCTTCACTCACAAAGCTCAACTCAAACTCCAACCGACAAAAACTGGGCACTTCCTTTGAGTTCCTCCCAGTTCTTGACTGGATTGGCTGTCACTCACAATAGACTGCTGCTGTTGGTCCAAAAAGGCACTGAAGTCTAAACTACATCTCCCAGAGTCACTGCCCATACAATCCTCTTGTGGCTGGCTCAGATTATGAGTCCAAGTTCTGATTCGTCCAAGGCACCATTTTAGAGCTAGCTTACCCCACACTGATTGGTCCAGTTCAGCAGTTCAAAACTAGAATGGGGAACTAGCAGACACAGTTCTGACTGCAAAGAAAGCAGGTTAGACAAACTGTAATTTCATTATTACTCTAAATAATTTCTGGCAAACAGTTACATCTTTCAGATAGGTTCCCTTTGCACTCCTAGTGACTGCAAAAATGAAGTGAATTGGCAGCAGCTCGAGTGGTACTCAGAGAAGCACACAGTCCCTCCATACAAACTAATTATGTCTGCAAGCAGACAGCTCTTAAAGAGACAGTACCAGAGGCTCTAAAAACACTCACTGATAAATGGCTTAAATGCCAAACACCATTCAGGCTTGGAGCATTCAAGCAAGCTCCTGGAAGTCTTTTGGGAACCCCCATTTGCAGGGGGGTTACACCAACAAGCCATTTAAAGCACCAGATCATGTTAAAATGCTTTAGATGCTTCATTGTGCATGTTTGTTCAACCCCCAGTGTTGATTTGTGTTGCTAAATTTTTTCCAGCCACATTTATATGATGGATGTCATATTTCATTTTACATTCACCAAGTCAGAGCTGGTATTTTGTGGCCTGGAGTTTGCCCTGATGTTGTTAGTATCCTATAAGGTCAAGGATCAGTGTCTGCTAACTCCTTGTTCACCTTAGGCAGGAGGACACTCATGTCAAATAGTGTGTGGGGGTTCCAAATAGCTGAGAATATTGATGAATTACTGGGGAAGGCATATTTAATTATGCCCTCCTTTAATTATTATTTTTTTAAATGCTAAAGTAGACTCAAGGAAAAATGATTAAGGGGATGGAAAGGTTGTGCTTTTATGATGATTTAGACTGGCTAGGTATGGTTTCCCTGAAAAAAAAAAGACCAAGAGGAAATATGATATCAGTTTCTAAACTTTTAAAGGGACTGAATAAGGTGGATATGGGGAAATGTTTTCAACTTGAGAAGGGCAGTAGACCTAGAGAAGATATCCTCTGCTTAAGGAGGAATATGATTAGGGTTAATGCAGGGAAGCATATTTTTTACATAGAGTATGGTAAACAGATGGAAAAGCTCCCCGGAAGGTAGCGCAAATGTGGAATGTAGAATCTTTCAGTGGGGGAGAGGAAGAGCCACAAAGAGTATACCTCATAGCAGTATTAGTACTGTATACCTGTAAGGAAAGGGCAGATCACTTCACCTCGGTTTCTCAGAGGTTTCTACCTCTGGTGATTTCCTGCTCCATAGTGCCAAAGTTCATAGAATTTACTGATGCACATTCCATTTAAAGCAGTTGGCATCAGCAGAACTCAGGCAAATTCCCTCCCTAAGTTTGAATTATATGACATTCCAGCTTTAGCAATGAAGACATTTTGCATGAAAACCGACTCTTAGAACTTTAGTCCCTATGTGTTCCTGCCGTTTTAACTACTTTGAAGACATGATCCTTTGCTTGTGACATTAGAATCCCTTCTGTGCCAACAGGGTGTGATGTCACAGCAGAGAAATACGACTTCAAAGCAGGAAAAAAAGCAGGGGTAGATAGACTAGGGGGAGAGAGCCTGATTTCTTGCAAACATTTTCAGTACTAAAGAATGAAATGAAAAATTTATAGCAATGTTATACATACAGATTTAGTTTAGTTGCCGTATTGCTCCTTGTAAGAACAGATCCAGAAGCAAATGGTTTGATTCCTTTTATTGGACCAACATAGATATTACAAAAAAGAACAAAGTGCCTAAGCTTTCGGACCAACCAAGTCCTTCCGAGGAAGCTCATGGCAGTTATTTAGCAAATTACATACCTGAGTGTTAACAGTCTGTAATTTTCAAAATAACTGTCATAAGCTTCCGAAGAAGGACATGGTTGGTCCAAAACCTTAAGCACTTTGTTCTTTTTGTAACAGCTATGTCGGTCCAAGAAAAGGTATCAAACCATTTGCTTCGGTCTGTACTAGCAATGTTATAATGAGATTCTAGTCCTGCTGAATCCAACTTTCATCATTTTGCAGAAAACTGGAAAATTGCTTCAAATATATTACATGTATTTCATATGATATTGAATGCTGCAGCCATCCAGGTGGTAGGAGACAAACAGAGTTGACCCTCCACTGTCTTTTTCATCAGTCACTTCCTATAAGAGGCATCTAACAAGGCAGGAGAGAAGGGAAATCTAAAATGGAATGCAAAAGTATTAAGTGATGCTCTAATGGGGGAACATTTATGAACAGCCCCTTCATAGTCTGAAAGCCTGTGAGAAGCTGTTTTTAAATAATGTATCCTGCAGCTGGCAGCGTTTCAAATATATTTCTAAGTCTACCCTATATTGATCCTGCAATTCCTTCATTTCCAGAACCTGGTGATGTCACACAGGGTAAAATAGTGTTTAACCACAATGCTGCTCAGTACAGTTTCACCCTCTATCACATCACAAGGTTCTAAACACGGTGGTACAATAGTAACAACTACCAATAAAGGACAGCCTTAGCCATCAAAATCTCAGGAGTGCCACCAGGAGCAGTTAACCAATGCCTCATTTAAGACAGCACTTCATGGGCTTCCAAACTATTAGGGGGGCTATTCATAAATGTTCCTCTTTAAGAAAGGGTGTGCTTTTTCTTAAGGAACCAATAAAGCTGGAATAACAACAACATGTGAACCAGCACTTGATATAACACCTTTACAGAAAATATAGGCCTGAAAATTGATAGCAGTTCTCCTTTACCATGACAAATTGAAATATTTTGTTGTGGGCCAAGTATCAGTTTTCCCCTAATTCTCCACCCCACCCTGGCTGTTAAGGACCCCTTTACTTTTGACCAGGAGAACCTGTCTAAACCTATTGTCTATCCCTACTTTAAACAGTAATATATAGTACTAATATCACATCCTTTACAGTATTATTGGAAGACTGGTTATACTAAAAAGAGTAAATTAACCGTGCAAGAATGTAAAGTGAACCCCCTGACAGATCCCACCAAGAGCCAACTAAAATATTTTTAGGAGTAGCAACTTTGCTACTCACTATAGAAAAGCATTAATTTCTAAGCCTGGTCTTTTGTAAACCCTTTGGTCTTGCCCTTCTTAGATCTTCATTAATAGTTTCAAAGTCTATTCTTGCCCTATCTCAAAATTCCAGTTTTCAGGCTTTTGGTAATTTCTGTCCTCTTCCCAAGCTTGAAACCATGGGAAATGTTTGCCTGCTGGGCTGCCTTCCCTGGATGTTGTCTCTCTGCTTCTGCCTGCCAGTGCCATGCTAGACTTGCTCTCCTTAGGTCCTTGTTTGAGGTTCTAAATTGCACTCAAGTCTGATTTACAGTAAAAGGCCTTGGTGGTGTTTTGCAGTATTATACTTTACTACAGTCCCTCCCCAAGTCATGACTCATGACCCATGTGTAATTTTGACATCTGCTGTGCTGCCTACCTTGGGTGGGGTAGCCATTTAGCAAGCTCCCTTTCTGGAATCGAACCCTGGCTGCTGTGATGATGTCTTCTCTTGCTGCCCCTCTGCTGCCTGTCCATGCACATTGAAGATGCAGTGTTACACAACTTTTGCAGACTGACTAGTACTATAGCAAAACACAGTAATATATTACTAACACTGCTACCAGAGAGAAAATGGTACCAGGTATAAAGTTAAACCACTGAATGTCAAGCATACCATCAAGTTGTTTTTATAAGGAGCAGATACAGATTTTTATCAAGATCTCCCCACTATCCAACCAATGACAAGCAGAACAGATATTCCACAGTTTAAGCATCTCTATACATCAAGTGAAAGTGCAAAAAGCAATTCATATGATTATTTCTGCAGGCGTAACCTCCTTCAAGCCTTTTTATGATATATTTTCAAAATGCCTGTGTGCACTCTCCCCATCTGATGTAAGATTACTCCTTCTGATGCCTGAGTTCTATTCATGAAATCATTAAGGCCAGATGTTAATTGCCAGACAGGTAACCCACTCATTTCCATTTTTTAAATCTTTTCACACAAAAGGAAACTTATGAACCTCTGTTTTTTACAGTAGTGCATTTCAAGCACTGTGAATGCACTGCAAACCCATCTAAATATGTAACTATTACCATTAATTATTAGTGCCTTCTTTCTCTTGGTTAGATGAGTAAAAAGATGTGAAAGAGATTTGCCTTGGCATCTCAAGGTTTAGCCTCATGAACATACTGTCACCCTCATCCTTTAAAAATGTTAACGGAATGTTGGTAACCTACTGGAGTTTCCAACTCAGGAGAAATATAGAACATAAACATGTGAAAATGTGCAATCTGTGTGCCTCACCAGTGACATATAAAATCCTACAGACCCCAAAACAGAAGGTGCTACAGGTTTCAGGTGCATAGAGGAACTCAAGGGTTGGCATAAGGAGATACGTAAAGGCTTAGTCCCCTGTATTTAGCTAGAAGGAGATTATCTCTTTTACGATGTGAGGTCTATGCCATTGTCCACATATGGGAGTTCAGGGCACAGTATAAAGGTGGCATGATTAAAAAGCTGACTTGGAAATTATTACATGGACTGTTGAGAATGAAAGCCAAGTTTGCTGTATTTGCATTTTTAAGCTTTTTAAAATAAGTCTTAATGAATGCGGTTACTGTTTTAAAAGTGTCAGACTTCCAGTTTCACCTGTACTGGTGATTATTATATAGAGTAGGTTAAGGGGAGTTAAAAACTACTGTAGTCAGAACCAAGAGTTAAATCATACAGGAACCCACAGGAACTCGGGTTCCCCATCTCTTACAAAACAATGTAAGAATTCATGCATCTCTTTAATCTCTAAGGTATACAAATATAATATATCTATGATTGCTTTAGCTGCAAAAAAAGTTATTCTGAACCACTGGAAAGATCAGCAGTCCCCATCGTTATTGGAATGGAGACAAGAAATGCTCTGTAGCTTAAGAACAGAATGTTTTATTGCAAGTACAAAATATAACCTAGAGAGTTCTACCTTAAATTGGGGAAACCTGTTAGAAGCAGTCATCAATTTTTGTTGAATTTGGCTCTTATCTATTTATATACTGTATATATCTTTTATTTATTTCTGTATCAACCCATGTTTAATTATCTATGTCAAACTTTGTGTTACACTGCAACATACAACTATCATAAGTTGCTTGCTCTACTGCTAAAAGTTATTTTCCTTTAATTCACAGTTTTATGAGGTTTAGCATGAATTTCATCTAGGAGGCCCAGTCATGTTTAAAAGGGGTGGGGAAGGGGACGAGGGAGGGAGGGGGATATAGGGAATTGTATAACGGTATGAGAATTCAGTTGTTCTTCATTTCTTGTATTAACCTGCTGTATCCTCACCTTAATTTATCTCTAATGTGTTGTTGCTACTGTTGTTTTTTTTTTTATGGAAAACCTAATAATCTAATTTGGGAGTGAGTATAGCGCAGTGGTTTAAGGCTCTGAGCTGCAAATCTGGTGACATCCAGCAGACCAGACCTGAGTTTGAATCCCACAGCTTCCACCTGCATACTGTGTGACCCTGAGCAAGTCACTTAACTTCCCTGTGCTCCCAGGTCGCTCCTGTAAAAAAGCTTTCAGCTTAGTGTGCTACTCCTGGTTCAACAACTAAAAAAATACATAAAGCGTATAAAATCAAAAAAAAAAAGAATTCATGCATCTCTTATCATCTTTCTCACTGACTACTACTGGAGAGTTCCACCAACTAGACATAACAGTTCCCTACCTGCAAATCTAGAGGTGCAAGTTCCCCTGCCTAAACATTTTCGATTTAACCTCGTGTCAGAACACAGAAGTTGTGCACTGTCTCTCACCATTGAAGAATAACTTTATAAGCTGATAACTGGACCATACAGCTCTGCTTTGTAGATAACTGAGGAGAGTAAATCCCAGTATCATACGCGAGCACCTGTACAGAAATGTAGTGCGTAAAAGTACAGACCTCAGACGGACAGCAGATGAAGGGCTTTGGGACTGCAGAGATAGCTGCATCTCTGCTGATCAGTTCTATGGCACTGCACACACTGCCAATGTTTTCAATAATGTTTTAAAAAATGTTACTGACCCAGTGTTAAAACATGGTGTTCAGATCATCCAGACTGCACTCCCACACTGTGCTAGCCCTAGGGAGTTCCCAGGCATCACTGTGGCACCATCACAGAGCATTATGGGTGCTGCAATGTATATCAGAATACTCCAACTGGGTATGGACTATAAGAAAGATTGCTGTTTTAATGACTAGCTCATTGCTGGTTCTATCTGTTCAGCTTGACTTCTCATGGCTGTGTAAAGCCAGAAAACTATGTTGCAGGTCATACATGCCTCCCGTAACCTCAGTTATTGCACAGATCGCATCTATACTGCTGTTAACTCAGGTTAAGGCAACCGTGTTTATCTAAAAAGTTGTAGCATGATTTGTTCCACGCTACATTTTGGATGCAAACCTTGTAAACCATTTTAACAGCGTTAAAACAGGTTGAAAGGTGTAGGGTACAGGGCCAATGAAACTCTGTTATAGTAAATAGAAGTATATGTCTTGACAAACAAAACTCTGGGGCTTTGTAGTCACAACAACTATTTCCAATCGCTGGAAGCATGACTTGGAAGGCACAGAAAACAACTGGTACTTAAGCTTGCATGTATCACTTCCCCTCCAAAAACCATTCCCAAAGAAACTCCTAATGTTCCAATTAAGGTCCCTTTCTGTGGTTCAGAAACGGAAGCAGGGGAAGCAGAGCCCCTGACTCTCAAGTGCTGCTGGTATCCCCAGCGTCCCAGACATCATATATCACTTTTATCCAACAGTTCATACAGCACGATGGGGGAATTTGTTTGTAGCAGATTTACATTACAGAATTGGAACATTCGGTCTGATTATAGCAGATGACCAGGCCTAGTTACTGAAATAGTGATAAGATAGAACTTTCATTCTAAGCACTAAAATCTGCTGAAACAAGCGGTCCCCGTTCAGCTCTATAAACCGCAGCAGTGCTTTCCTCCCAACTATTTCATGATGGGGTCCCACAGGGTGGGCCATCCTTGCCTCGTCCCCAAAACTAAAATCCACAAGTTGCTGCACTCAAGGGACACACAAACACACCAGCAGCTGAAAATGTATATGAGCGGTGCTTACTTTACTATAGGAGCCAGTCCAGATGCAACGGCACACTTCAAAACCACAAACCAACACTTCAATGCAAGTGAACATATCTGGTGAACAGGTAATCCATACATAATCTACAGGTCGGATCAGCACAGTGAAGAGCCGCTGCCTGTTTGGAGGCTACCACATCTGGGCTGGCTCCTGCAATAAAGTAAGCTCCTCTTGAATATATTTTTAGCTACTGGTATGTTTCTGTGTCCCTTGAGTGCAATAACATTTGGGCTTTGGTTTGTGTGTGGAAGTTGGCTACCTCTGTAATTTGCACTGGTGCTGCACCACTTGAGCTGAAGTTCCAGTCTGTTTGGCTGTCAGTGCCAAGGATCTGTTTGGGCAAAGTGCTTCATGGGGAAAGGCCTGAGTGTGCTGGTAGCCACTGTACTGATGGCAGGCAGCAAATAACCCCCCATTTGCTCCCAGAATCCTCCATCACACTGAAGTCAGTGGTAGCCTCTGTCGGCCTCACACAGCCAAGCACAGTGTGCACTTCCGCATCTCCTCCTGAAGAAGAAGGCGCCCCACCCCACTGCAAGGAGTTGCTGCATTGGCGGGTGTCAATATTACACCCCCCAGCCTACCTTGTGCTGTGGGCAGCAGCTCTCCCCAGGTCACAACTGATCCCGGCTCCCAAATCCAATCTTTGTTTTAGAGCTTTTTCATGCTCCGGAAAAATAGCTGGCTCTTCAGCCCTACTCTACCCTCCAGCAGCCACCATCTCCACATGAGTCTTAGCTGCCTTTGTTCCTCTATGGCTTACCTCCCATGCTGGGGCTGGGGAGGAAGGCCATCTGTGCCCCCGTCTGTTTTTTTTTTTTTTTTTTTACCTTTGTTTTACCAGGAGAGACACACTAAGCTGAAAACCTGTTTACAGGTGCAACCTGAGAGCACAAGGAAGTTAACTAACTTGCTGAGGGTCACACAGTATGCAAGTGGGTGCTATGGGATTCAAACCCAGGTCTCCAGGTTTGCACCTCAGAGCCTTAAACCATTGTGCTACACTGCCTCCGGTTTGGCAGGACTTTGGCGATGACAGGAAAGTACGGCTTCCTCATTGCACAGCCCTACTTTTCCCATTTTCTGGCCCCCATCCCCTGGGTCACCATGTGTGCAGTGGCATGGTCGTGTGATCCGAAGGCGCCGCATGCACTCAAACACCTGCATCAGGCCCTCAGAGAGGTGGTCACATGCCATGTCATCCACCCTTCTCTAGGTGGAAGTCATGCAGTGGGCCGCACTGTCCCTTCTCCCAAAGGAGGACAGCCATCTATGGATGCCTGATCCTCCTTTCCCTGGCTGGCCACCAAGTGACCCTGGTCCATGCCCAAACCCAGGTCACCGGCATGGTAGGAGGTAAGGCACCCAGCACCTCAGTCCTCTGTGCCATTGGGCCACCTCCCTGAGTCTGATCTTAAACCCAGGTCACTTATACAGAAGCACAATATGCTTCCACTGGGCTACTGGGCAGCCTAAGGGGATACTGGCTTCTTAATCTACGATGCCCCATACTACTACTTCTAACTGATGCTTTTATTATTATTTTTGTTTATAATTTGTAACTGTTTCAATGCTGAATTGCTTCTGGCAAATTTCAACTATACTATATGGTATGATATTATACTATACTTTTACAAAATGTTCTTATACTTAATATGGCTTTTAGAAGATTATAACAAGCTTACTTACATACTTAAGGCTACACTTGACAAAGAGCTATTTACTTAATGTTTTTATTTCCTTAAACAAACAATTTACCATGTAATTTACTACCACATGGGAGTGGGGGGGGCTCTGCCTCTCCAACTCACATTTATAACCTGCTGTATGTTTAAAAGCACATTGTTCTGGATGGTCACACGAGAAAAGGGGCATTAAGTAGTACTTGGTGGTGTCATTTTTTGAGGGGCTAGGAAAACAAGACTAGTGCTCTTAACATCACTGTTGCCTTGCATACATATGAACTACTGTACATCCATCCATTTTCTGTAACACTGGCAGGTGGAATTGGGCATTAGCAAGTTAAAGGGCAGCATGGGCAGAATCTGCAGGGCACTGACATGTTATTTTTCATTCACCAAAAAAAAAAAATGTGCTCCCAGTGGAAGTTATTAAATGCTGGAGGATTCTACTAACAATAAGGGCTATGCATCTATGGGCACAGTGTACAAGTGAGAAGCGTGTACCCAGCCCGTATAGCTTCACACTGGTGGACAGGTCTATGGTGGCCAGTATTCATGATCACTGTCCAATACAGGGTGCCTGTCCATAGTCCTGCCCCACCCCCAGGTGCACTGGTGCATGGGGGGCGGATCAGAGGACACAGGCAGGCATCCAACTGGATACCTGTCCTAGTCCTGCTACTGGATCCCCTGATCCGTGCAGATCAGGCAACTGAGGGACAGCACAGGTCCCATAAATGGCAACCATCGGGCAAGTGCCCGAATGGCCACCTCAGCCCTCTCCTCTAACTGGAGGGTGGGGTAGCATTAGGCTATACTGTACACCACCATGGCCGGTGGGTGTACTAGTGGGGAGCATGCAACAGATACAGCAGTGTCTGCGGTATCCTATGTCCCCTTACCCGCCTCCATGCCTTGGTGAATGGCATGGGTGTGGACTACCCGACACTTCCCCAAACCATCTGCACATATAGCCATGCACCCCTTCCTTGAATGCTGCTAGGGGTCTGCAGGACCACCCAGTGAGTAGCACTCCAAATTAGGGTTACATACACACAGTGGATCCGCAGCAAGAAGGCAATCACATTTTCATGCATAGGCCCCAATATGTAAAACAATCAGCATGTGGAGGCTGCCTGATAGATTCAAAACAGCAAAGACTATCTTTTGTTGCACTGCTGCTTTTAAGGGGACACTGCTAATGCTTTACACCTGGCCCTACTTGGGGTGCTCAGTTCAGTATTCTAGTCTTCTGCTGTTAACTTGCGATTTGGTATACATGATATCACGAAGTCTAGGATCGTACTGCACTAATTAAAAATCTTAACTTGATCCAGTCTAAGTGTTTTCTTCCATTAGCTAGTCCATGGAACTCTTTTGTCTGACTTGAGGTTTTTCAGGTCACAGCTGTCCCTTTGGTGCACCAAAGTATACCGTGACTGTGCATTTTTTATGAGTAGCTGGTTTTAGTAGCAGGGTCTTTCTAGAACAGTTCTTTTCTGTCCAACTCTGGCAACTGTCCAGGTGGAAGGAGATCCCTGTGGCACTTTTTTGTAAGAGTAGGGGAGTTATGCCTCCGGCAGTACTGTCTCTGATGTTGAAACCAAACTCCAATTGGACTTCAATAAGCTCCAATTCTGGCTTAGCACTCACCAACGTTCTCTAAATGCCAAAAAGACTGTCTCCATGACCTTCAGCACAAGGCAGAGACTCTCCAGGCTCACCTCCCTCCTCTCCTTCCACACCTTTGACAGGACTTCTCTGGAGGATACGTCCTCCTTCAGATACCTTGGGGTCTGGCTCGACCAGCACCTCAACTTCTCTGGACATGTGGACACTAGTCTAAAAAAACTATGCCCCAAGCTTGGCACTCTTTTAAGGAACTGTAACTCCCTACCTATTCCGGCAAGGCACAAACGAGTCCAGAAGATGATTCTCCCTATTTTCGACCATTGTGATGTAGTCTACAGTGCCGTCCCAAAGTCCACATTAACCAGATTGGATTCACTCTACAACTCCTTCTGCTGCTTCAAACTTGACATGCCTCCACGCACCCACCACTGCGATCTTTACCACTCCCTTGCTTTCCCTTCACTTACTAACCGCTGGCTGACCCATATTGCAAAATTCACCTCTAAATTCTGTTTCAGCTCCCCCAATCTCGCGACTACTCTATCACTCTAGCCCCTGAATGCTCACTTAGATCCACTGAAAACTGGACACTGGTTGTCCCTTGCAGACTCACCGCTACTGGCCAGTCTGCCTTTTCTCACAACTTCCCAAAGCTCTGGAACTCATTGCCACCTCAAATTAGATACTCATATTCCCCTTACTCTATCTCCCTAGCCCTCACAAATTACTACTCCTCTTACTGCTCATACCCCTAGTTGTGTTTTCTGCAAATCTCCTTTCACTACTGATTACTACATGGCCCTACTGTTACTCAGTGATAGTTGCCCAGCACTTGATAATACTGATCGCACTTAAAACGCTCCAATTTGTGTCCAGCTGTTTGGCTACTGTATCATAACTAATGTGCCTTGTAAGCCTTGATGTATCACTGTCAAGGTATCCAATGTCTGTACAAATCCACTTTTACTTTATATAAATGTTTGTATTTCTGTCTTTGTATTTGTATCTCTATCTCCCTGGACGCACTGGGAGACGAGCCACTTGTTGCTCAGTGTGCCTTTCTGGTGAAACTTTTCAATACATAAATAAATAAAATTATGCCCCATGTCCCAGCCAACAGTACTCCTCAACATAACACAGGTTCTAGTGCAAAACGGCAGTATGAATGTGTGTGACATTAGCATGCTTAGTGCTTGCTGCATGTATATTGTGTATTGCCCCAGAACTACCACTATACAACTCATTTTTCTGCAAAGCAATTTGGGCTACATTGTATATGAAAGGTGTTTTACAACACCAAATTCTGTTCTATGCTGAATCTATACTGTTGAGCTTTAGAGCACAGACAGGAATTAGCATATAAGGCTCTAAATTTGACTCCTTTTGAAAAACTGAACCTGCCATGCACATCACACACAGGAGAATTTAAGGACAGCAGAAAAGGGGCTCAAGGCCCCAACATTAACAGTGAAGCTAAGTGCTTGTTAAGAACACTTAGTACCACCCCATGGTTTATCTGGAAAGAAAGGGCGGGGCCACAATGCAAATGGGCCAAAGGGCCTTTCACAAAGTGTGGTCATTCTTGCAAACTGGTTGCAGCCTCCTGTGACCATGCACCCTCCTGTAGAACTATTGACTTTTGTGCATAACTCAACTGGGTAGTACCACAGTCCCCCCCCGCCCCCAACACACACACTTTGCACTGCCACCCACTGCAATTATAATAAAAGCTGACAGTATTTGTAAGAATACCATATTTAACATAAGATAAAGCATGCCAACAACATTCTCACTGTTTGTCACAGACATATATCCTAACAGGGGCTTTAAAAATATTTCATTTAAATTTTGCTTTTATATTATTTTTTTTCAATCCTTTATCTCCTTTGCTGCTGCTTCCTCCATCTCCTAGCCCCCAGCCCTGCCACAGACTTTCCCTAAGTACTTACCCCAATGTCCTAGTCCCCCAGTGGCATACAACCCCCGTAGTGCAACTTCCATGACAGGGTCAGGATCTGGTTGGGAGGTGAGTGTCTGGTTGGCAGTGCAGGGCCTGCAGGGAGCTGGATGTCATACTGCCAGATGGAGTTTTCCGCAAGTTTTCATTCACGGTTGCTGACATGCAATGATGCACATGCATATGCTGGCATGTGGGTGCATATCACCTTCTGGCAGTGTCCCTTCCCCAATATGTACCACCACTGTGCTACCACCTGGCTTTCACCGGTGGCAGGTAAACAGCGGATGGATGGAATCTCCCTCCCCAAAAGGTTGTGAGCTTTCCAGTGGGACACTCATTGCTCTGTTCCCTGTCCAGCCCCCAACAACCAGAGTCCGTTTCCAAACCTGGGTTGCCAGAGTAGCCAGCGGAAGTCCTTCACTATGCTACCTGGCCAGCTAAGCTTTTTAAATGATTTTTAAAAGAAACAGGAAAACAGCATATTTGCTCACTACTGCCTATTTAAACAGACTGAAAGATGTACAAGGTCTCAGCAGTATTTCATTTGCTCCACGGGGAAAAGAAGGCAAAGCAACTCATTCTAATAATTCTAATTACTCTGATACACAGCTGATGTGTATCTAATTAAAAACAAGAACTGGACGTATAACAGCACGCGCTCAGAAAAACAGAGCACATAAACACACATACGCAACATTTTAAATGACAGACATTCAGGGTCCCAAACTAACTGATTTGGGATTGAATATACTATTATTTTAATGGTGTTACATACTGTTATGTTACCATACACTGTACATCAATTTTATCAGATTATATATAGGAAGTTATTTCTTTATCAGATGTGAAATAATACCATATGGTAAAATCTGAAAGTACTGCCAGTTTTGTTTAGGTAAAAAATTATTTTAAGTCTCAAATGTTAAAGTGGGAAACAGAAACAAAATAATTTCACTGGGAAAATTTTGGACGTTTTTCCTAATTTTAGGGGGCTGAAAATATTGCTAAAAATCACATAAATTGAAGCCCCAGGGTTTCTACAAAGCCTCACCTATTAGATGCTTCTATCACACAGGCTACACAGCAGAAACCTTGGTGTTGTGAAAACCTCTGAGTTGGAATTGGGAATAGCTTCTTTTTTTTCAAACAGGATACACATTTTCTTAAGGAACTCACTAGGCTGTGTTCAATGAAAATTGTTGTCTTTCACTAGTAACCCCTACTATTGTTTTTAATGTGAAGGGGCGCTGAGATAAAACATAACTTTTACATTTTAAAAATAGGTAATAGACAGTTATTATTATAAATAAACAATAAATTATAACTGCTTTATATTCCATATGATTTATCTGGTTATAATTACTGTATCTCTTGTTTGTTCTTCTTCTCATACTGCCCTTTGTAAAGCATTTTCTGTAAGCTGAATTTTTAATTCAAACTATATACTATATATTTGTTCTGTCTTTCAGCTACTGACTGTATATGCTAATGGTAAATGGGTTTGCATTAGTCACAGATAAGCTGGACTTTCAAAAAGACTTCTTAGACCTTGCATGATAATTTCTAAGACTGCATCTAAATTTGACAGTACTTTTTTATAGGGATAGGTAGCAACAGTGATAGGGATCAGTAGGTAACAGGGATATACTCTTATAGATACAGTACTGAATGTACTGTATCACATATCAGTCAGTGAGCTCACAGTACTGATAAGGTATGAAGAGGAATACAACTAGCTACATCAGCCTCCAGGCAGAATACTGTTTCACATATCACAACTGTCAGGTAGAAATATAAATGTACCAGAAATAGCTTCATGAGTTGTACCTGACCACTGCATCAAGAGTGGTGAAGCCATGAGTGAGGTCAATAGGGGCCAAGTACCACAAATGAAGATAGTTCTGATATCTTCTATTAAGGCAGGACACACTGGATGTACTGTATACTACACTGTGCTGTATTTCATGTCCAGTCAAAGTCCAGGCAACATTTCAACATATTCAGTATTTCAGCATTTTTGGAAAGAGGCAATTTAACTGAAAATGTTCAGCACAACTGGTTAATTAGTAGGTGTGAATATGACATCTTTAACTTGTGAAATTGTCATATCTGAATGTGACATCATTAGCAAGGGACACCTTCTGACTGTGATATCATTAACTAGTGCTATAACACTTTTTACCATTTTATGAGTGCTGGAAGTGTAATAATCCACTTTGGATGTGCATCAGTGGTGTAATAACTTCACTTACTGAGTGAATTGTTTAGTTATTACAATACTGCTGCACTCCCAACCATGGATTATTCCTTACTTATCTTTTGACTGTGACCTGAAAAACAAGTGATATCTTTTAATCATGACATCATTGACAAGTGATGTCTTGATACCTCTTAAGCAAAACATATCACTTGTTAGCTGTGTTTTGTTATACAGCTACTATTGTTGTATACATACAGTATATGTGTTATGTATTCTTATAGAGACAGGAAGCAACAGAGCGAACTGGATGGATATCGGACTTCTTCACCCTGAAAAAGGTTCTCTGTTTCTATGCTTCCTGGACATAGAAATGCTTTCTTTCATCTCATAAAGAGCATCAACCTGCCGGCCCATTGGTGCAGTGGTTGGATTTCTGCTTGCAACGCCGGCGACCCAGGTTTGGGAATGGAGCCGGGTCACCGGAGGGCCGGCTGAGGAGAGAAGGATTGAGCATCCCTAGGACAGCTCTCCTTCTCTGGGGGAGGGCAGGGCAGCATTTGGCGCATGAGCGGCACCGAGCAGAGGCTGGGTAGCCGCACCATGTCTACACTCAACAGAACGTCAGGACGGGGTGGATGCAGGTCGTCATTGCACATCCCTGTCCTGCTTAAAGAGGGGAAAAAACTTCCCGAACCTCGCCGTCTACATGACGTTCTGCCCCCATGCACCTCGATTAGCCTCTGGAGCCAATCCCCTGACCAGATACATGTACCGCTGCCCCGATATAGGGGGTCAGTGCTGCGGCCCCGCTCTCTGGGAAGAAAGCCAGGGATAACTGGGGTATGCAGGCACAACCGAAGGTGGAGGCATAGTGGGTCCATGACCAAAGCAGAACCCGAAGGGAGTAGTAGGGGCAAAAAGAAGAAAATTTAAAAAAATAAATAAATAAAGAGCATCAACCAAACGTACAGGGTCTATTAGTGGAGCAATATCACTTGAGAGGGAATATCTGGATTTATTTACCTTCATTTCACCAGCACAAACCCATTGAAAAACACCATCTTTTACAAGAGTGTCCTGGTCAGCAGGGCAGAGGCTAAAAGCTACCATCCCAGTAAACAAAAAGAAATCAGACAATCCTCATTCATCACTACAGAGACAGCAACAGTGAACAGTAAGACAACCCACAACAAGACACAATGTTCAAGAAAGGACCAACCCCTGACAGTGTATGCATTTGTACAGGGATATATAGATAGCTCAGTTGCATCAAGAGGCATGGGGCAAAGACAAGTGCCTTCAACCACTTGAGAAGTCTGTATATCCCAGTTTGAGTGTATATACTGGCGTGTGTTACTGCACTTATAAAACGGCTTATGAAGGAAAAAAATAACTTGATAAAAAATCTAGTTGCTAGGTCATGGAGAATCGAGGTGCGTAATTTAGTGTACTGTGAAAATCACACCTCTGTAATCCTACTGACCAATCAGATTGCTTCAATTTCCCAAGCAATGCTATAATTCAAAGAACTTGCAACACCAAGAACTGTAGGCAGAAAATGTTGCTCATGTTTTAAGCAGCTCATTGCTACTTTTTATTTCTGACCCATTTTCCTTTTTTCCATTTGCTTATTAGAAGGTTTTCTGTCCGAACAGTGTTAGGTGTGATGTAGAGAGCAGGGGCAGGATTTGCCAAAGGATCCACCCGAGATGTATCTGCTGCTATTTTCAAAGCAGAAATGCACCCCAACCTGCTAGACCATCAATTAGCTGGCCTATCAGCATGCAAAGTTTGCTCCCCAAAACATATACACTTGTGTCTAAAAAGGATGCAGTTCTGAGCTGCAGCTGATTTGAATGCACCTGTGTCCATTTTTTATCACAAACTCTGACTTTCTGTCGTAAACTGACACAGCTTCTGAGAAGAGCTGCAGGGTTGCCTATATGCAAGTGGATGGATACAAACACAGCATGCATTTGCATCTGTGTCCAACCCTTTTGAACCCCCCCCCCCCCCACCTTACTTGGAGACTGACACATCTAGTTCTAGTCCTCTTCATTCCTCAACAGCATTGTGATCTCACCGACTGTGACATCACAAGTGACTGATCTGGCAGCAGGTGATTCGCTCTTCTTGGCCAGCTGTGATGCCGGTCGCTGCAGTCACAGGTCTGATAAGATATGGAGAGGAAGAGAACTAGATAATGTACGTCCGCCTCCAGCGTGAGTACTGTTACACACATTATACCCAGTATTGTCATGTAGAAAATCTAATTATCAAAAGGGAACACAAAAAAGTACTTAAGCTAGACAAAGTTATATTTGATAACTTTTAAATGTTAATATTATTTCAGGCAAAATACTAGCTATTTAAAACAATACTAATAGGAGCAGGAACATTTTACATCTGTAATCTGATTTACAATATCTCCGAATGCATTAATTTCTAAGAAAAATAATTAACATTTAGGCGCACTCTTTCAAAACAGCATGCAAGATCTATGTCCTTTGACAATGTAAGTGGTTGTATAGTACATTTCACATATAAAAATATTTTTCTGCAAAGTCCCTTTTTTCTATTAAGTTCAATGTCAGTTTTAACAGTTACATAAAAACATAACATTTATGTTATAAGTGCATGCTTCTAGGTTTTATTTAGTAAGATTTGGGCATTTCAGAAGACAGAATAACATTTGCCGCTAGGACAGTGCCCTGATTGCCTATTAATGGGAGTGAACATGAGAAAACCTGCAATACTCAGCAGCATCTGAGCAAAGCAGGCATGTTAATTATCTTAGGTGGCCACAGTTTTACCTTATAGGCACAGATAAAAGGGCAATATTAATAAGGGGAATATTTATTCCATGTTTCTCAAAGTGGGGTGGGGTAATCACAGTCCTAGTCAAACAGGCATGTGATGC
The DNA here is from genome assembly GCA_016271365.2 of Neoceratodus forsteri. NCBI lineage: Eukaryota > Metazoa > Chordata > Ceratodontiformes > Ceratodontidae > Neoceratodus > Neoceratodus forsteri. The sequence continues at coordinate 910,769,588 of CM057453.1, forward strand.
AGTATAGCAAAAGTTTTCTGGGTCTTCAATGGAGAGATCGCTGGGTACCGCTGCCTTACTCCAAGACTGTTGTGAAGAAGTGTAGAAAAACATCTGAGCAAAAAGAAATGTGATTTTGAACATGTAATAACTACAACCATGTTAACTGATACTCTTCACCCAATTCCAAATTCTAACTTCTCTATATATCAGTCCTAGAATTATAGGCTATTAGGGCTTTGGTGTTTGCCTTCTTTATAGGCGTGTGTCATTAAAATACAGAAAACGGGTGTGAAGTTAATTAAAATACATAAAGTAGAGAAAGTCATGCTATCCTTGCTAAAATTCTATTCTTGGGGCAGAACGGTTTTGGGAATCTCTGGATAGTAACGGTACAATGATTATTACAGTTGTTAGAATTTTTCTTTTTTAAGTTGCTGCACAGACCTGGGGCCCTATTTTCAAAGGACAATTGCCACAGGCACAGAATGATAGAAAATCTTTAGAAAATAGTGCCTCCTGGTCATTACAACATCACAAAGGAGAAAAAAAAAACATTTTGATTTGTGTGCTAGTTGAGAAAAACTAGGCAGCCTAAATGTAAGGGGAAAAACCCCTGCATTAAAATGAACACTGTGTGATTTTTTTTTTTTTTTGGGGGAGGTTAGATTATAGGACTGTGAACTAGAAGACCTTGGGCAAGTTACCTGACCTCACTGTGCTTTGGTCTTCTCAAGCAGTAGCAGGAGGCAAAAGCAAGACACCACAAAAAAAATGAGATGCAGTACCTCACTCAGTAGTTCTGTCCTGGGTAGATACACTAGTCTCTGTTTGTTTTTGTCATTTTTACACCCCCCCGCCCCCCACATCTGGTTGCTCTTCCCTCGCTCATTGTGGCACTCCTGACCTGATTCTGATGGTTTACCAGTCCACCAACCCATGGCTACACCACCCCACCCCAAGTAATTCTTCCCCACCCACCCACCCACCCATGGTAGAGCCTGGGCTGCAGAGGCAATGAGCTGTCTAGGAACCATATACTGTATGTTCTGTGCTGGGAGCTGGTTAACAGGAACAGTGCCATGCACAGAGATATGATGGGTGCGAACTGTCATTTGACAGCCAGAGCAAATTTTCAGGGTCCTGTCCTCCTCCTCTGATGAACTGTATCAGTCAGCCTGCTCACATTGACCTGTGAGTGTTGGGGGAATCCATGATGTCAAGACCTCCCTCTAACCACAGGAGATATTAAAAGAATGAGTGAGCTTAGCCCATCCTTCCACAGCCTGAACAACCTCCACCAGCCAAGGGCTTGGAGTTGGATCACATCGTGAACTGGGGTCTCTCCCATGGCAGCACAATGTGTTCCACTGGGGTAAATACATCAATACTTATCATCATGTTTTATCATATATGTTCCCGTTATTTTTGCTTTTTGCATTTTACTGGATTTCTATTTATGACACTACAACACTTTTGTACTTTGAGAAATGTGCTTTCAAGTGAATAAATAAATAACAAATGTTTTTTTCTTTGGCACAAATGATGCCTAATTAAGGTTTCATCTCTGTCATACAAGGACATCTGTTTTGTTACTTCTGTATTTTTTGTAGGCTAACATGGAACCCTTTTAACATCCTTTATGTTATTATTAACAGAGCCATGTAAGTGTCGTGGCTCTTGAGTAAAGATACATCAGGGGTTCTATATAAGCTTCCATTTTTCTTTTCCCCCTATATCTAACAAACTACAATACTTACTGAGCCAAAACTTTGCATGTATTTCCTACTTCCCAAGGGACTTTAGTTGCTAAACTGTAGCATTGTAGGTTTTGTATTTTTGATTGGAAAGAGTTGTGAATATTAACATGAAAATGGAGTAAAGCAATCACACACTTTTTCAAACAGGTCAGTACTATATACTAATAAGCTTTCCAAGCTATAATCAAACCAGAAAGCTTCACTTTCACAGTTTCAGTTGTCTGTGGTTTGGTGCCATATTAAGGCAATGGTTTTTATCCCAATTGTTGGGGCTCATATTTTTATATCAGATTTTCAGATGAGGGGGCTTAGATCTTAGTAGTCTTGGGGGTCCTCATTTTAATGCAGGTGACGTGGACAGCACAGTTTTAAAAAAAACAATATGTTAACTGCCCAAAACAAGATGTAGAGTTGATCTGATTGTGTGTCTCCCACCTTGAGATACAGAAAAACAGATCCAGGTTTTATGTCCATGCACATGTTGACAAAAACATCCCAGCTAGAGGCGCAGTTGTAACTGCCCATATATTCAGTGGTCCTAGTAAACTTTGCAGTTTGTGCCAACTGCTAAATAAATACTTTACACTAAAATATTAGAGGGCCTCAAAATGTAAGAATGGCAATTACAGTTACTCTTAGTGTGGGCTGTGCCTCACATGTGGATCCTGCAAGTAGGTTAATTTTGCCATGAGCATCCTTGCTCTTTTTAATGCCTTTTTATTGCCATGGCAGTACAACCTAGAGGTTAGAGTAATGAGCTGTGAATGAGCTTGGTACATGCAGCAGACCGGGGTTTGATTTCCACAACCTCCACTTGCATATTGTGTGACCCTGAGCAAGTCACTTAACCACCGCAGTGCTCCTGGGTCACCCCTGAAAACAGGCACTTGTGCCTAGTGGACCTTACCCAGTAAACAAAGAATAAATACATAAATGAATGCTCTACAATACTATTATGTGTTGTACATGTCAGTGACACAAAGGCAATGTAGCCTAGTGGTAAAGAGTGCACAACTGGAAACCAGGAGATTCAAATTCCATCAGAGGCACTTACTCACCCTGAGCAAGTCTTTTGACCTCCCTGTGTTTCAGGTCCTCTGGATGAAAAACTGGGTAGAAGCAGGACCCCACTGTAAATGAGATAGTGCATCTCAGCCTGTATATTCTGGGTAAATATGGTTAAAAAAAAGCACATTCAACTGAAAAAGACCACAGAGAGTTTATTGTCCTAACAGAATGATATAAAAACAGGTTACTCACCTGCAAAACAGTAGTTCAAGGAATGGTATATGATATTCATCCACAGTTCTTGGCAGTGACCTTTCCCCTTTACGATCTGCCGGACAGTCTTCAAGCTGGCTCCTCCCACCTACCCGGGTGGTAACTCCCCTAGCACCACCCCATGATGCCAGTTCTTACCCGCTGGAAGCAGTATTGTGTGCCACTGCCAGGGAGGTTGGGTGGGTCCATGTGGATGAACATCATATACCACTCCTAGAACTACTGTTACAGGTGAGTAACCTGTTTTTCAAGGCACATGGATATGATGTTCTATCCACACTTCTTGATAGACTCCTAGCAGTTCTCTGGGAGAAGGGAGGCAAGGCGCACACCCCGTACTTGGGAAATAAAGATTGGAGAACTGAGGCCCCAAAACCAGCATCCCAGCATGACTCAAGGTTGATGTAATGGGAAATGAAGGCATGTGCTGACTTCCAGGTAGCAGCCCAACAGATTTCCTGGATGGGGACGTCCCTGGAAGCAGCCACTGAGGCAGTGGTATGACGGATAGAATGTGCCTTAGCCCTATGGGAAGCTCCCTACCTACCAACCTCTGGCAGAGGTCGATGCAGGATACAATCCACCTGCCGATCATCTGATTAGCTGCCAGTCTGCTAGGTGCGGCTTCAGCATAGGTGACAAGTAGCTGGTGAACCTCTCCCCAAACTCCAGCTGTGCACTCCTTATAATAGGCTAGCGCTCGTCGCAGGTCCAGTGTATGGAGCCTGTGCTTGGCCTCCGAGGTGTGGTTGGTGAAGTACACCAGGAGATAATCACCTGATTAAGGTGGAAATCCAACACAACCTTCGAGAGTAACTTCAGTTTGGGGTGAAGGACAACCATGTCCCTGTGGAAGACCAGGTAAGAAGACTCCACTGAGAGCACCTGGAGCTCACTGATCCTTCTGGCTGATATGATAGCTACCAAGAAAGCGGTCTTCCATGACAGGTGTGACATCTCACACCTGTGCATCGGTTCAAATGGCTTGCCCATGAGCTCTGCCAAAACCAGCAACAAATCCCAAGGAGGTGGTGGTGATGGTGGTTCATGCACCAGAGGGGAAATGTGGTCAAGACCTTTGAAAAAGCACCAGACCACCTTCTCCTGTGCCACCGACTGCTGACCAGCCCAAACCCGGTAGGCAGAGATGGCTGCCAGTCCACCTTAAGGGTCATCAACCTAAAGCCCGACTGAGAGAGAAACCAAAGATAGTCAAGGATGCTAGCCACTGGATAGGACAAAGGGTCCAGCCCCCTGCCCTGGCACCAAATGGAGAACCTCTTCCATTTGAAGGCATAACACTTTCATGTCGACTCCTTCCGAGATGCCTCGACAACACTGAGGACATCTTCAGAGACAGACCCAAAGCCTGGAACTCTAGCCACTCAGGAACCACGCTGTCAGATGCAGGGATTGAAGGTCAGGGTGGAGTACCCTCCCCTGATGGATCAAGAGCAGGTCCGGGCATAGAGAAAGATGCCACGGGAGCCTGCTGCTGAGGCTGAGGAGATGGGGGTACCAGAACTGGTGTGGCCAGTCTGGAGCTACCAGGATCACCTGTCCCTTGTCCCTCCGCGCCTTGGGCAGCACTATGTGGATCAAGGGAAATAGAGGGAAGGTATAGACAGAGGCCTGGGGTCCAGGGCCTCGAGAAGGCATCCCCCTGCAGCGTTCCCTGCTGAGGGGAATGGGCATAATACAGCCTCAACTTTGCATTCTCCCTGGAGGTAAACAGGTCCACAGAGGGGGGCCCCATAGGGAGAACACACTGTGCACTACCTCAGGATGGCGAGACCACTCATTAGACACCTCGCTCACCTGGCTGAGAGCATCCGCCAGCTGGCTGGAGACATCACCCTCCAAGCTGCGCATGAGGGTCCAGATGCAGAGAGCTTCCTTGCACAGTGGAAGGCAGTGTGAGCTGCCCTGCTTGTTGCGGTAGTACATGGTCGTGGTGTTGTCCGTCTGGACCCGAACCACCTGACCCCTGAGATGAAGACCAAAAGCAGTCACCACCAGCAGAACCGCCCTGAGCTCCAACAGCTTGCTGGGGCATCAGGACTCCTCGGGGGTCCAATGCCCATGGATGCTGTGTTCCTCCAGGTGGGCTCCCCAGACGATGAGAGAGGCATCAGTCATCAGGATGACTGTTGGCTCTGGGTGGACAACTAGGATACCTTACTGCAGATGTTCCAGGATAAACCACCAATGGAGTGCATCCCACATCTGCTGGGTCACAGTGACCAGCTGGTTGAAGTGACCTCTGCACTGAGACCACTGGCTGGCCAGCTCCCAGTGCAGGGAGCGCATTATCCAGCAGGCCCAGTGGGCCATGCTGGTGCAGACCACCACGTATCCCAATAGACGCAGGAAGCCCCATGCAGGGTGCAACTGCCCAACTCAAAATGATCAGGCAAAGGAGGTAAGAACCTCTGCCCTGTCCACCAGGATCTAAGCCCTAGTTCTGCAAGAGTCGAGCTTAGCCACAATGAAGTGAATTGCCTGTGAGGGCACAAGTTCCAATTTGATCTCATTGACCAGGAGGCCAAGAGAGACGCAGGTCTGGAGTGCCAGGTCCCTGGACCGCTCCACCTCCTGCCTAGAGGGAACCGCGATGAGCCAGTCATCCTGGTAGGGGTATACCCGGTCGCCCCAGTGCTTCAGATGTGCGGCCACCACTGCTACGCATTTGGGGAAGACCCTGGGGGCCAAGGACAGGCTGAATGCCATGGCCTAGAACTCATAGAGGAATCCTTCTGCTCAAAAGTGGAGGAACCGCTGGTGAGATGGACAGATCGGGATGTGGAAGAATGTGTCCTGGAAATCCAGTGAGCAGAACCACATATTTTGCCTGAGGGATGGTATGATCTGAGACACAGTGACCATCCTGAAAGTGTGGGACCTGAGGAACTTGTTCAGGTTGTGCAGATATAAGATGGGGCACCAGCCCCCCATCCATTTCGGTACCAGGAAGTACCTAGAGATGAACCCTGCTTGAGGTGGAGGGTCCAGGACAGGAGCCACTACCTCCTTGCACAGGAGTTGGGCATTGTCGTCCCAAAGGGCTGACTGAACGTCGACTGACACCATGTCCTCCCAAGGGGCACGGGCTTGGCTGGGTGGGTAAGCCTCGAACTCCAGAGACAGACCCTGGCCAACCACTTTGAGAACCCACCTATCAGTGGTAACAGCGAACCAGACAGAAAGGAAGTGGTGGAGCTTGCCCCCCCATGGGAGGACCCAAGGGGTTCAGGATGGGAGTGGGGAGGGCACCCCCCATCCCGTCACTGGGCAAGCCTGGAAGAGGAGGAAGGCCTGGCTGAGGGACCATGCAACCATGGCCTCTGGGCTTCCTGATGACCAAGGTCACGGACTTGAGCCATGGGCACCAGGCCTGTTGCTGCTCAGCCTGGGACTGGGCAGATTTGGCCAAGGGGCAGAGGTGGTCCGAAAGGGCTTCTTCTTAGAGGGTTTGGAGCCCTTCTGGACAGAAGTCACCGAATCCAAGGTGGCACTGGACTTTTCAATCCTGGTGAGGTGCCCCTCTACCCTGGGCCCAAACAAGTCGGTCCCCAAGAAGGGCACATCTGCCAACTTGTGCTGCGTATCCACTGTGAAAGTGGAGATGTGAAGCCAAGCCCTGCAGCACATGGCAACTGCCACAGCCACAGACCAGGTGCAAGAGTCCATGACCATTTGGAACTGTTGCTTCACAACGGTGCGGCCCTGGTCCCAGACCTGTTTGACGGTGGTTTGCAGGTCAGTGGGGAGCACCTTATCCAGGGAACTCAGGATGGCATGTGAAAAGTGGGCCATCAGAAGGGCCAAACTTGCTTGCCAAAGGCCAAGTGAAGAGGCAGCATGCACTTTCTTTGCCCTATGGTCCAACTTCTTGGACTCTTTGTTGGGGGGTTTGTACATGTTCCTCGACATTGCCCACACACCAAATCAGAGTCAGCTACGAGCCCCTCAGCTGAGGGATGCTCCATGAATCCCAACAGGATCCAGTAGGGACCACATACTTGCAGGCCATCCAGGCCTACAGCACAGGAAAAGATGCCGGATGCTGCCACAGCTCCAGGGCAAGACCGAGATTGGCATCCTGGACCAGGAAGGCCTCCACAGGGGTGTCCCCCTGGTCGAGGATCTTGGTAAGTGGGTATTATTCCCGCTTTTGGATGGGCTCCAGTTTGAGCCCCATCGATTCAGAGATCAAATGGAGCAGGCCCATGAAGGAAGTGAGACCCTGATCTGTTGACAAATCCCGTCGACTCCATGCAACGCCTTGCCTGGTGTCCTTTGTCAGAGCACCGGTCATCGTCTGTTTGGGCAGTGGCTTCAGCAGGATCAGTGGAGAGGCCAGGGGGAGGATGGGCCGAGCTGGGACTGAATGAACTGGCTCCTGCCGGGGCAGGGTATGCTGTGGCTCTGGTAGTGGCACCCAAGGAAGGGCCGGTGAAGTCGGAATCGGCTTAATCCGGGTCAGCCAGAGCTGTTGCCACATGAGAGTCCTCGTGAGCACCAACGCAACCTATGCCGGGTGCCTCTTCTCACCCGAGGAGGACGAGAAGGATGAGGAATAGCAGCAGTGCCACTTGCCTGAGCGCTTGGAGCGCGAGCATCATGAACGACACGGGCTGCCCAAGTCCAGGCTTCTGGAGTGGGATATCGACTGAGACCACCAGGGGGACCAGCGGTGGGGCTCAGAGGGGGGCTGGTGAAAACCAAGCCCTTTCCGGGTCCCAGGGCTCCGGGGTGGAGAGTGGTGGACTGCCCCCTCCCGAGAAGGTCAGAACTGGAGTCCTAGACAAAGAGGTGTCAACCTCCTAAGTAGACAAAGTGTCAACCGGGTCAAGAAATATCTCGGCCAGAACATGACATGGCCCGACTGGGAGACCGTGGAGCCGACGGTTGAATCTGAAGCACCAGCCGAAGCTGAGAGCTCCAGCAAAGTGCAGGAATCGGAGGCGCAGGAGCGCTCCTGATCCCATGAACATTGGCAAAACTGCTTCTTGGTCTCTTACAAACGTTGGCAAAACTGCTTCTTGGTCTCTTTCTCCGCATCCTTTTTTCTGCTTCTAGGACTTGGTACACTTAGGACCCTGCTCAAGGGTGGGCAGAGACTGGCACAGGTCCTTGAACGCTTCTATGAAGGAAGCACCCTAAGAGAAAGCAGCAAAAAGGCCAAAGCTGAGAAGGACTGCACTGGGGCCTGGGCCATGGCCTCCTCAAAAGCCGTAAGTTGCTCGGCAGACTCTGCAGCCACGAGACCACAGGATGAACTTTCTTCAAATGAATGGGCAGAACCCTGTCGGCCAGATGGGCATGGTGATCTTCCAGAGTTGCTGACAGAAAAGAACAGCAATGGATGCAGGCCTGAACATCATGCTCATGGCCCAGGCAGAAGACAAACAAGGTGTGCGGATCCAATCGCAACATAAGTTGCCCACAACTGCATTTCCAGAACCCCAGAGTGGGCTTAGCGTCATCCATAGTGGCAGTGAGAAGAAACTGAAGACAATTTTAGCTTTTAATAGCAAAAAGTAGCAAAGGGGCTCAGTATACGCGAGAGAAATAAGGAAGGAACCTGCTTTTTCCAGCGGAAAGGAAGAACTGGCATCACAGGGCAGTGCTAGGGGAGTTACCACCCAGGTTGGTGGGAGGAGCCAGCTTGAAGACTGTCTGGCAGATCTTAAAGGGGAAGGACATTGCCAAGAAGTGTGAATAGAAAATCATATCTATGTCCCTAGAATTGTTAATTTCTCATAATTATTTCACAGAGCAAAAGATTCTTGCCGTTACTTACTACTGATTGTTGAACTGTTTTCATGATACACTTCTGAACGGCTAACGTGTGAATTTTGTAAGGGGAAAAGTGCAGTTACATAAGAACTTACCATAACAGTAGATCTGTAAGGAGATCTCTTGCAACAGGCCGCACCAATGGAACTATAGCCACCATGTACTAGGACCACACAGAAACTTTTCTAGCTAGCAGTCTACCAGGGGGCCACCCACCCCAGCATCAGGCACCGACGTCACCACATGCTACAAGAGTGGACAGCCCTCGCGCCCTCCTCAGTTGTCCTGCCAGAGACTATAAGCAGAAGGGTCCAGCAGAAGAACCGAGGAGGGACCAAAGGTACCCACCAAAAAAGAGACAGAGAGGAGACGCAGAGACAGGAGAGCCTCACAGGCTTAAGGGGAAGGAGGGAGGAAGGGACGGCATGGCCTGCTGCAGGAGATCCCCTTACAGATCTACTGTTATGGTAAGTTCTTATGTAACTGTACTATCTGACATCGGGGGTATCTTTTGCAGCAAGCCACACCTATGGAACAAGTCCCAAGTAGTTTATTTTTTTTTTATTCTTTTTCCGGCAGGTCCTCTGTCAAGCTCCACCCTGGTCACAGCCCCTGGGCTTGCACCAACCGTCAATTCCCCGCATATTCCTGGTCACCCCCGGCTTGCCTCCCCGAGGGCGGGGCCGGAGCACTGGTTCCCCTAATTCCAGTGCCGCGGAACCAGTAACTGGTTGGGAGTGCAGCGATGGTAGGAGATTGAAGCCCGGGAGGGCTTACATGATCCGGAGGGACCCACCCTCCATTTCTTTTGTTTTTCTCTGGGAGGCGGGGACGTGAATGACATCCAGCGTCCGCCCTGCCTCCATTACAGATGAGCGCCGTAGCTGCAAGACTCACGGCCTCCACCAGGGTCTGTCTTAGCGCCGGCACTTCCCCACCCCCCGGAGAAGGAGAGCAGTCCGTAGGACGCCCTATCCTCCCCGGTTGGCCCTCCAGCAACCCAAGTCTGTTCCCAAACCCGGTCGCCGACGCCGTAAGTCTCAAGCAATTTCTGACATCAAGAAATGCAGTCTGAGCAGTAGGAAACCAAGAGTCTAAGAAAGTCAACACTGTAGAATAGCTAGGCCAAAACTGGCCCTAAGCTTAGAGGCAATGTCCAGACTGTAGTGCTTGGTAAAGGTGTGGACAGAACTCCAAGTGGGAGCATCGCAGATCTCTGACATTGACACATTCCTGAAAAAGGCCACAGAAGTGGCCATGCCTCTGGTGGAAGAAGGTGCTTGCCATACTTCCTGTAGCAATATGTGATACAGTTGGCCAACCATTTAGACAAGCACTGTTTTGAAACAGGAATGCCTTCTCTCCCAGGGGTGAAAGAAACAAACAACTGTGTGGACTTCCTACAATCCTTCAAATGATGGGTAGAGTAACGCAGAATTCTATGCACATCTAAAGTATTGAGCAATGCTTCCTCTGGATTGGCATGCTCCGAGTAATAAATGGGAAGTGGATGGATTGGTTTAAAGTGAACTCAGACACCACCTTAAGAAAGAACTTAGGGTTAGTATGCAAAGACACCCAGTCTTTGTGGAAAATCAAATAATGTTGCTCGCACATGAGTGCCGGTAGCTCTGAAATAATAGCAACTAAAAATAACGCTTTCCATGTCAGGAAGTGTAGCTCACATGTCACAGCCGGCTCAAAGGGAGCCAAAGAAAGCTTCTCTAATATAAAATTCAGGTCCCAGGGTAGGACTATATTGTAGATAGGAGGCTTCAGGTGAAGAATGCCTTTCAGAAATGTACGGGACACCTCCAGTTGTGCCACCACATGACCCTCAATAGGCACATGTTGCAGACATGTGCACTTTGAGAGAGAAGCACTTCAGACTGGAGTCCAAGAGGGACAATATGTACTCCAGAATCTGATTCACAGGACAAGTGAAGGGATCCAGCTGGCATGAAGCAGCCCACAGTACAAAAAGCTTCCACTTCATAAAAAAATGACCCTAGTGGAAGGCCACCCTGGGAAACACCCCGAACCGAGCCATGGCTATGTCCTCAGGAGCCAGGCATGGAGGTGCAGGCATTTGATGTCTAGATGGGACAGGGTGCCCTGGTTCTGGGACAGCAAGACACTGGTCTCTGGCAGGAGGGTGCAGGGGCCGTCCACTCTTACAGCATGTGGTGATGTCAGCGCCTGACGTCAGAGTGGGCGGCCCCCTGGTAGGCTGCTAGCTAGAAAAGTTTCCATGTGGTCCTAGTGCCTGGTGGCTATAGTTCCACCGGTGGCTAGAGTTCCATAGGTGTAGCCTGCTGCAAGAGATACCCCCAACATCAGATCAGCTAATTTCTTGCTTGTTTTCTTACTCAATTGCTTATCAATTGTGGAACTAGATTCAAACTTTAGGACTGCATGCATAAAAAACATAGGCCCCAAAACATCAGGAAATAATTATGGGCCTCTAATGCTGTTTTTTTTTTCTTTACATCAGATTGACTTCTTATAGTGAAAATAGTGAAAACTGGGAAGCACAGTAAGATCAATAGAGTAAGCCTATCCCAGTAATGACGAATCAGTTGATATCTTCAGAGAGATCGTATTACACAAAAAAGTGACATACTCCACTGTGTTTTATGGTCTGTACACAGTACAGCAAATCAAAAAAATTCCCTTGTATGCCTGTACACAGTACAGTCGTTCAATAATTAATAGGAACATGCATGGGTACATACAAATGATCTCTGAGAAGTTATTCATTGTGAACTATTATAAAGACAAAAAGGACATTAACCTGCTGGAAAGTCCAGAGGAGGGCTACAAAGATGATAGCAGGTCAGCAGGGTAAGGCATACAAGGAGAGATTGAGGGCGCTGAACATGTACTCCCTGGAGGAAAGGAGAGACAGAGGGGACATGATTGGGAACTTCAAATACATGAAAGGGATAAATAAAGTGGATAAGGAGGGTCTCTTTAAGCTGAGTGGCAACCATAACACGAGGAAGCACAGTCTTAAGCTGGAGGGGGGGGGTTTAGGAGGGAGGTCAGGAAGCACTTCTTCACACAGAGGGTGGTGGACACTTGGAATGTGCTGCCAGAAGAAGTGGTCTCATTGAAGACAATGGGCAGCTCAAGAGAGGCTGGGATAGGTATAGGGGAAGGTAAGGATCATGGGTAGGGAGGATGGGAGGAATGGGGAGGGGGGCAGGGACAGCAGCTCAAGCTGTGGACCCTGCAATACAAGCAGACTAGATAGACCAAATGGCCTTCCTCTGCTGGCTTCTTCGTATGTTCATATAAACTGGTGATAGAAAATCAAGTAATCTGATTGGCTGCCTACATTCCAAGATCCACATTTTTATTTTGTATGACCACACTACTGTGAACTACAACCTCATTTCATTATCAAATAAAAAAAGCTATGCCATTTTATAAGTGTGATAACATACCCCTGGATATGCAGCCACTGCAGAAAAAAACATACATCCCTAGTGGTTTAATGGCATTTGGCTGTGCCTTGTACCAACCAACCACTTGAGGTATTCATTTATCCCACACACTCACACAACATGTTGTGTGCTATTGCATACTTGCTCCCGCACAATTTGTGCTGCAAACCTAGTAGTGCTAGGATGCTTATTTTCAGTTTAAATGGCATAGTTCAATGTTTAGAAAGTTTCAGACTGTTTCAACACAAGCAACTTGGGCTTCTGATGGTTAAAAATGTTATTGTTTTTCTTACCTTCAAAACAGGACAACACGTTGATACAAGCCTAATCGATGTTCTTCTAGTGCACAATTTTAAATATACAGAGACTGTATAGGAGCACTCTTTAGAATGCCTACTTAAATTAATCTTGTAAAGCTCAAAGACAAGGGTATCTGTTTTTTTTTTTAAAACAAACATTTAAACAAACTTTTAGAATAGAGTTGGTGCGTGAGAATGCATGCTGGTTATGAGACGTGTTAACAGCAGATGCAGCAGGTTGCACCCTTCTTCCATCTTCACCTTGGCTGTTAATGTATGCAGTGGCATGTGAGAGGTACACAATGTTAATTTATTCAGGCATACCTGTAAAGGTCAAAATGGGATGGCAGATAGCCACACAGCCGAAAGTCAATTTCTCCCTCTGTTCTCAGGAACACCCCCGGCAAATCTGGTATTGGAAACATTAATCAGTATGTTATGTTTGAAAAGAATAAACTATATCGGTGAGTAAAATCTGTGATTCTTTACAAGCAACAGGGTTACAAATTAAGTATATTAAAGTGGTACAGAACCAATCAGTGACTGAATGACAAGTTCTCAAGTCGCATTTCTAGATGCTTCATATTTATTTATGAATCACCTGAGGAGCTGCAGATCCTATTTTGTTAATTTATTCATAAGACTAATAACTCAGTCATCCTGCTCTCTCTGTCTCCAGTGCCTGCTTGGTTGCCAGTATATTTCTAGATGTTTGTATCAGACAGGCTCTGAGATTGGAGATGTATTCAAAAATTGGTTGTGTGGAGTACTGTATCAACAGTGGTTAATCTGTACCACTCTCATCTTCCAAGACACTGAACGTTTTAATTCTTTCAATTTTGAAATGTCTGAATCTATCTTTTAACTGAATTTTCTTTACATAAAGTTAATTTTTTAAAACAGAAGCCTAATATAGTAGTTTGCTCACATGCACACCATGGTTCCCCAGAGACAAACAGAATGGTTGATTTGCAGGTACCAACAGACAGAAGTCTAATGCTGGGTTACCATTAAATTTGGGATTTCGTTCTATAATTGAGATAGATCAATTGTGTAATACATACAATGATACTAGCTTTGGAAAACCCACAAAAGAGACAGAGTATGTCATTCACACATGGAAAAATGAAACATATTTAATATGGGAAAGCTAATGTCTATACCATGGAGATCAACATGTGGTACAGCTACATTAGCAAGTCGACTATTTGTCACAGTGTAATGTGCCTTTTCTAGTCACAAATTTACAAATAAATATTTTTGAATTGGTTTACATAAATGCAATACAACATTCTGGTGTACTTTTTAATAACATTTAAACTTTAGCAAAAAAAAAAAAACCAACTGAACTTCCATGCAATCTGAAATAATGTTACAAAATGCCATGAATGAATATTTTAGAGTCAGTTTTGCTCCACAGAAAATTCCTTCACACTTGTAGCAATCTAGATTCTTGAGGCTTACAGTACACCACCCACTAGGTCCTGTCTACTGTTTCACCCACTATATGAGCTTCTTCAGAGAGAGTTGCATCAAGTAGTTTTCTTAATCAGATTCTAATTTTTACCTAAGCAAGTAGACTATTATGCTCTCAGAAACAACTCATATGTAGACAAAGCAGCAGAAAAGGCAATAAAGGACCTACATGTATTGTGACATGCTCCCTTCCCATTATAGATTTTGGAAATCTTAATACTAACCTGTCTCTGCTTCTCCGTGATGGGAAGGCAGCATTGCAACCAACTACTGTGCAGACATGCATCTCTTTTAGGTGTACATTCCTGTAGTGAAGCTTCACGCTGTAGGAACTTTTAAAACTTTTCTTGCACACGTAACATATCTTGGAATCGGGGCTTGAACATGATTCGCCTTCTGGGGAGAACTTTTGGGGGCTGCTGTAACCCATGGAGGAAGACAAGCATTCATGAAAGGCAGCCATGTTGACCGCACCACCGTTATATAGTCCATACTGACTCATGTAAAACATATCATAGGTAGGGTCGGAAAACTCTTCCTTTACCTTAATTACTGGTTGATGAGGCGACATGTTGCAGTTTTCATCAGGTTTGTGACAGTTCATCCTATTATTATTAAGTGCTTCCTTATGCAAGTGAACGTCTGCCTCCATGGATTCATCACAGTGTTTTGGCTCAGATGTTTCAGACTCGTTCTCAAAGTCTCTGTCATGTTCTGGGTCCTCTGAAGTCATACTGTCTGCCCTTCTCATTTCAGCTCCTGTAACACTTCTGTCATCATCTGGCTTGGAAATGCTTTTCACGGACAAACCAGGACTCATCTCTTCTTGGGAGTGATTATGATTGTCGTGGCAAACATCATTGCACACTGCACTGTTGTCATTGACTTCATCATCTTCATCAAACTCATCAGCTGTGTCAATAACTTCTTTTTCAATTTTCACTGGCATACTTGATTTTCTAGGCTTCTTTTTTGGGGTGGGGTCAGTACTAGGTTCATGGTTTGGCACAACCATTGTGGATGCTGGTGCCTCTGTAGGAGGGTGAGGGGGAAGAGAATGCTCTATGTTGGATGGTAGCATGGGACTGGTTGGCAGTGAGACTGGGGGACTCACCATTTCTCCAGGCGTTAGTAAACTTCTGTAAAATGGAGGAACAGGCTGGACAGTCTTCATAGCAGAAAACACCAACTGGCTCTGCAGAGGATTTGGAATGACAGGGTCCAGTGGGGGAGTAGTGAAGCCCATGGGGGGCCGACCAGGGCTTGTTAAACTTAGATTTGATTTTGTGCTTGCTATGACAGGAGTAGCAGCCCCTGTAGTGGCACGAATTAGGTCTTTGTCTCTGTTGTTCCTTAGCATTGGCATGTGCAGTCGAGGATTGGGATTAGCACTATGACGGTTGCGACTCCTCAGTGAGCTAAATACCATATTGCAACCATCAATAGTACACCTATGTTTAATCTTAAGATGTACAGCATTGTAGTGGATTTTAAGCGTATCTTTGTCATAAAATGTCTTGCCACAAGCATTACAAAACACTCTTCCCTTTCTTGATGTGGAGCCCATTCTTCTTATCCTGTGTATCCTACTTGAGTTAAACGAGTGACTTTTTGGTTGTTCTGATTTTGCTAAGTCATTAATGGGTGCTGAAGTCTGAATGGGGGAAATACTGCCTGGTTCAGTTTTAGGCTCGACATTTGTAATACTAGCCAAGGCATTTCTGCTAGGTGTGTTTTCATTTCTGAAAGATGATGGGGACATGTCTGACTCGCTGCTTTTGCTGAAGTCGTTTTGAACTGAAAGCTCTGATTCACGCAGCCTCAGTCCTGCCTGTTCTAGAAGGAGACCATTAGGAGGTAAACCAAGAAGTGGAGCAGAGACAGGGTTAATGTACTGGAATGGAAGCAGGAATGCTAAACTATTGGGGATGTTTTCAAAATGGTGAATGCTGGAAGGGTTGCTGTTCTCTAGGTGAGAGAGTAGGCTTGGGCTCCTGGTGCGGTTGTTGGTTTCAATAAAAGTCCTGATGTCGGAATCTGTCTTTGAAGATGGCACAGTCACAGCTTGCCCTTCTTTCTCTTGAATTGCCATCAGCTCCACGATGGATTTGGTTTCTCCAAACCTCAAGAACTGCTGAAGGGTGATAATCTCTTCCTCCCGGGACATGATGGCCCAGCGGTCCAGCACCTTGCCTGCAGTGTCCTAGAGGCCAGATCAAAGAAACAACAAAGACAAACACAAAAATTTATTGATTCTGCATAATTATGGCATTCGATTGAAGGTACACTGCTGTCTACTCATGAAACGGTGGCTCAGAAAAAAACATGCAAAGACTGCTAACAGAAGTCCACTCATAAAGCAAACTTTTCTGCCATGCATATGTAGTAATTAGGATCACAGCTAGGGAAATAGATTGACTTTAATATTGTCAAAGCAAACAAAATGCAGACCACTTGGAGCTCCAGAATCTAAGCCGCCTGGAATTAAGCTATTTTAACAACAATCATCTCTTTACGATGCAACTGTTTAGCACATACTGCTTGATAAGCCATGAACCCTTGCTGTGCAACCCACTGTAAATACAGAAGCTGCACTTTAATCCTTACAAATATGTTGAAACTAGAGGGGAGGAATTGAAAAGGAAGTTGTCTAATATACAGAATAAATAACTTGCATACTCTGCCCGTTAGTTTAACTGGGATGCAGACACATCAGGACAACAGTTTTAAGCACACATTCTGGAAATGATGAGGGGGCTCTTAAAGCTTTACATGTCTAACAAGTTGTACAAAATGAGTGGTATTATCCAATACAGAAAGGAATTCATTACCAGAAGGCATATTTATGGAGTGCACTTGCATAACACGTATGTAAAGAGACAGACATTTCAACATGCTATAATGATTGTGCTCCTTTGGTTTTAAAACAGATGCTTAGTTATAGGATTTTTAGTCACTGAAGCATTCTAAATGTGGATCAATCATGTATCCACTCTTTAGCCATTTATCCTCACTTCAGATAGGTCACAAAGGAACCCTAAACCAATGGGAGAGCAGCTTGAACAATGCCAGATTACATCACAGTGGCCTCTGTTCCATTTAAAACACAGCAGAGAAATCAGAGACAGTAACATTTCATGAAATAATCTTAATTTAGAAGTTTTACAATGTAAAATTCATCGTATAAAGTGGACACACAACGTACTGACTCAGAATAAGCAACTTATCATCACTTGTGAGAGGGCAGGACTTGCATACTATAACTTGTTTGTGGGATCTGCCACCCGTGAGTTACTGTGTTGTCCCCTCATGTGAAGTTAAATGGCATATTCTGAGTCAGCCCACTGCATATACCATCTTCTACAGCACACTGTATATAGGATATGCAATAGGCTGCCTTCAAATAAGTTATGTATTTCGAGTGTCAGGTTTTAACCTCTATTAGCCTCAGGAGTGGCAGAGCCATGAGTTAGGTCTATGGAGGTCAAACCCTAAAACTAAACATAAATAAATTATTTGAGGCACCACATGGCATATGACATTTATACAATGACACAGTCTGGTTAGGACAGTAAGGTCATCTTGCATGTCGAAACATGCTACATGGTGCTAGAAGGAGCTGAGCCAGCTTTAGTGAAAATATCTAGTTTGAGTAAGATGGTGTGAAAATAATTTATTGCCACTCCAGTTCAGAAATATAATAATTTATTGGACAATGTTTATTTTAGAACTACACATTGGATAAAATGGCCCACACACCACAAGTAGGAAATATGTTCAGTTTACTCTATCACTAACAAAAACTAGGTATGTTGGTATAGAACTACCAACATACAGACCATTATTCCGGAGCATGCTAAACAGCTCCATGTTCAGGGTGTAACAGTTCTGATTTGTGCTGTACAATAAAAGTGCACTACCATTTGAAGAGAACACTGCTAATATACTGTGGTTCTCTACAGTATCCCAGAAACTTATAGACCCCCCCCACACACACACACACACTCTCCGTTCTCATGTGCTTGGAGGCTAATGTTTATTCTTCCAGTCATTGTATAAACATTATCATACATACATATATATATATATATATATTTGAGGCAAAAAACTCCATTTAATGCATTAGTTAGGTTGTTCCACAGCGACAAAAGTAGAGAATTGCTGTTAGGGTTGAAAACCTGATTCCCTCGCCTAACTGGCATTGGGGTGTGCATTGAGATCCGTCAGCCCCAACTCTCACCCCATGACATGTGAAAGCAGCAGAAGCATAGGAGAATGGGTGAGAGTTAGGACCCACTTATCCCAATGCGCACCAATGCCGGCTGGGGTGGGCGGGGTCCAAGGGGTTTTCAACCCTAACAGTGAATTTCCTCACTTTTGTCGCTGTGGAACAACCCTAACTAATGCATTAAACAGAGTTTTGCCTCTAATTTCCTTCTTTTGAGAATGATAACGAGAAATAGTGAATGTAATGCGGCGGGCGGAGCGTCCGAGATAGTAACAGGAACAGCAACGAAACAGAAGCGCTAATAGTGGTGAACACATGGTAACGCTAAGTGCTAATGAGAACAGGGTAACGATACGGCTGATGCGACGAACGGTCTGCCACGTGATGTGTTGTCACATAGTAACATGGTGCCTGCAAACGGAAATTTCAATGGGCATGGGACGAAAGAAACAGAAAGATAAACAGTACTGTAGACACAAATGGCAAAAATAACAGAAACGAACCGAAATGAAAACGCCAAGGATAACGCATATGGTGGCGCAGACGTCAACAGTAAGTGAAACGGGTACGGGACCACAAGCAGAAAGGGCAACAGTGACAGTAATGTAAGCGCACAGGCTGGTTTTCTCCAAAAGCTGCATAGAGAAAGACAGAGAGTACAAAGAATATATGCATAATAATGGATATCAGACCAGAAAATGAGGACTTGGAATACTAAATAGGTTATATCTCAGGAACCGTACGACATAGAAAAAAAATTTAAAACTCATATTATTTACAACTGTCCTAGCTAATTTTGTACTTAGCCCTCTAAGCATTTTTCCAACGAAAAGTCCGTATCTCGCACCGTTTCCGAGATACGGGCCCTGAAAGGCGCCGCGAACGCCGTAATGTTATCCTATGGGAAAAAAAGAGACGTTCGGAGCACCATAACTTTGCCTCCCTGTAATATTTTTTCACCAAACCACCGAAAGGCACATCTGTGGGCTGTTGGCTGTCTTCCCTCCAAATTTCAGGAAAAAGACCAAACTGTTATTTTGCAGCAGGGAGCCAAAGATTCCTGTAATGCATCGGCAATCGAATGTTATCCTATGGGAAAAACGCTCAACTTTGGAGTGCCGTAACTTTGTCGCCGTAATATTTTTTCAATACAATACTGAAAGGCACATCTGTGAGATGTCGGCTGAGTTCCTCCAAATTTCCGCCTAAAACTCCCAACCATTCTTTTGCACAGTGCCAAAGAATCGCTGTCACTTTCCCACAGGTAGAAAACTATTGTCGCACTTTATAAAGCTCGCAAAGTTCGACACTTTCGTGGAGCACGAAAGTAATTTAAAAGTACTTTTTCCAGAAATTTGAAAATATATTTCTGAGGTGTTTTACAAAATAAAGACATGGCAAGCATCCTCAGGGTCCGACTAGGTGAATACAAAAAGAATTAGGTTGCTAGAGAGTCCCAAATTTAAATGCCAACCATTTTTCTGATCACCAACTGAAAACAAAATGGCCGATTTGGCGAAAGTAACAGGCCCATTTGATGAAGTAAAATGCATTTACGACACTGTCGAACTTTTTGTTAACTTTTCCCATTGACTTATAATGGAAATTGTTTTTTGAATAACTTTGAACCGTTTAATATTTTTTAACAAATCTTGAAAGGCACATCGGGGACCCTGGCCGCCCGTTCTTTGAAGATAGGGCCAATGCTAAGAACCGTGGCGAATTTGTACGCCGCCGACTGTAGAATTCCAGAAAAGCGATACGCATGCGCAATCATGCTTAATAACTCTGCAGCCGTGTACTGACTGGTACGAAACTTGGCAGGTGCCAAGGCCTATGGTTTTGATCGTATTCCAAATTTCAGCCAAACCACAAACGTGTTGTAAAGTTATTATGTGCAAAGTTTTAGGTTGAACATAGAAATGGCTCCTCAACTCCTAATTATGGTAGCACTACTGCATACCATAATATATACATACATATATATATATACATATACACACACAGACACATGCATATTTACAGCCTCTTAGTATATGACTACTTCAACATGATTTGCGATAACTGTTCAACATTTTTAAACAGTAAACATTTGACTGATTTAGATGGTATAAATGTGTAAAAATGTTGTCTTTTAACACTGAATCTTCAGAAAGCAGGAGGGAACTCTACAGAGAGTACATATCAGTAATCATCAGACTATATGTTGTTAAATATAGATTAAAAAGCATTTCACACTTTCATTTTTGTTAGCAAGTATGAGATTTGCCTGGAGGTAGAACTTAAAACTCTGCACTGTAATGTCAGGCAACATGTTCCAGCAGGTATTGATTAAATAATACTCATATAATAAGTTTGCAGTTTTCTGCAACTTTTTGGCTTTCAGAGGGCACCCACCAATGCTTGGAATCTACAGAGTTTTAGCATGTGATAACACTTTACATTCATTACACTGTAGTTAGACAGATTTAATAGACATAACTTTGAAATACTAATATTTCAAATGAAACAACAACACAGTTTGCAGGGTCTATAGCAATATTCCTGAAAAGTATCACATTATCAAAATCTGCTGACAGTTGAACGGATCTATAAACTCCACATTACCCAAAACTGACTGGCAGTATTCTTGAATTTCCTTGCCTGCTAGTAACTCATTTTTAATTAACAAAATACATGCTGCCAACTAAATTCTGAAAATCTGGAAAAAGTCAAGTTAAATATATGTCCAGACACTAAAAGTAATTTAAAAAAATCCCAGATTGTGACTGTCGTTTATTTAAAATAGTCAAATGTTAAGGTTGTACAAAGTCCTACAAAAAGGGTAGTATTGTAAAATCTCCTCATTTACTGAGGCTGTGAATCTCTGGGATAACCTGGAAAAACATGATATGGGCACACACTTTGGCTTATATTTCACGTATATTCTGTATTTGTCTCCCCGTCATAATTACTAAGAACAGCTGCTTGAAAACTGAATAGTTTTCCTTTCAGACTTCATCTGCTCCGGCTGCCTGTCTACAAATGATGTCACAATCCTCCATTTATGAATCACAATTGTTTGCTGTGGAAATGA
This sequence comes from Neoceratodus forsteri, assembly GCA_016271365.2. Taxonomy (NCBI): domain Eukaryota; kingdom Metazoa; phylum Chordata; order Ceratodontiformes; family Ceratodontidae; genus Neoceratodus; species Neoceratodus forsteri. The sequence continues at coordinate 910,790,938 of CM057453.1, forward strand.
TTACTACACTACACGGAGGAGGAGGAGGATATGACATCACATGAAGACAAAAAGCAAGAGCTAATGAAGTCCAAAGGAAAAGATTGTGGCCATACAAATTTTCTGAATAAGAAGGAAGATTAAAAAAAACAAAACAATAATAATAGGAACTGCAACTAGAACTGAATATACTTTCTAAAAGTATTCACAGATTCTTTAAATAGCCGTATCAAAATCTTTTTTTTTTTAATTCTCTCTTTATCGCCCAGAGCCACCAGCTGCCTGGTACATCTGCTCAGTCATGGACCACGGGGCTTCCACCCCCCACAATGGCCGTGGCCCTCTGATTCCCCTGGCCTAGCACCGCAGATGTTGGGATTGGTCAGTGAGCATCATCTAGGGCGGCCAGCAGTTCTCTGAGGTTCCTGTTTTTTTCTGGGGGGTGGGGACGTGCAATGATGTCCTGCATCCACTGACAGTTCCCTCAGTTTCCTGTTTTTTTCTGGGGGTGGAGACGTGCAATGATGTCCAGCGTACACCCCACCCCCTGGAGTACTGCTACGTGATGGTAGCTGTGGTGCCACCGGCCTCCATCAGGGCTCTGTCAAGCACCAGACGGGCTCCCAAACCTCCCCCGGAGAAGGAGAGCAGTCCACGGGACACTCCATCCTTCTCCCCCTAGCCGGCCCTCCAGCGATCTGAGTCTGTTCCCGAATCCAGGTTGCTGGTGTCACAAGCGGAAATGCCACCACTGCAGCCAAATCAAATTCTTAGCAGGAATCAGTGTGCTCTTTAACACAAAGTAGATGACACAGGATTTTCAAATAGGATACTTAGAATCTGGTCCTAGAAACCATAGGCTATTTCACAATCTTGCTTGGATTTCGACAGTAACCAGCTGCAAGCTGGTATCCTTACTGTATGTCACTGTTTAAATGTCTGGATGACCATCTTGTCACTTTACTTATTCTGACTTGAGTACCAAGAGGCCAGCGGAGCACAGGACCAAAGGCAGCATGGATTCACAGCGGGAGGGTCATGTCAGATGAATCTAACAGATTTCTTTAACTGGGTGACCAAAGTAGTAGGCCAGGGAGGAGCTGTGGACATGGCCTACCTAGACTATAGCAAGGCATTTGACACAGTCCCACACAAAAGATTAATAAATAAATTAGCCAACCGGGAGTGGGTCCCAGGGTGGTAGCCTGGTAAAAAAATTGACTGGACAACAGGACACAGAGGGTAATAGTAAACAGAGTCCACTCCAAAGAAAGGGGGGTTACTAGCAGGGTACCACAGGGTTCAGTACTGGGTCTTGTCCTTTTTAATATCTTTATAAGTGACATTGCAGAGGGACTAAAAGGAAGAGTATGCCTCTTTGCAGACGACACAAAGATCTGCAACAGGGTTAATACACAATGGGGGATGGAAAAGATGAGAAGGACCTTGACAAGGTTGGAGGAATAGTCAAAAGTATGGCAGCTTAGATTCAATGCAAAGAGGTGCAAAGTAATGTACCTGGGAATTAAAAACCTAGGGGAAGAGTACACAATGGGGCGGAGGAGTTATTAACAACAACAAAAATGGAAAGGGACCTGGGGGTAGTTATATCAGATGACCTAAAGGTAAGAAAGCAATGTGAGAAGGCAGTAAGGATGGCTGGGGGGATACTGGGATGCAAAGGCAGAGGCATTCCCAGTAGAAAACAGAACGTTTTTCTCCCTCTGTACAGACAGTTGGTGAGACCCCATCTGGATTACTGCATGCAGTTCTGGAGACCCCATCTCTGCAAAGACATAGACAGGATGGAGGCAGTCCAGAGGAGGGCAACTAAAATGGTGCAGGGTGTGCAACAGAAGCCATATGAAGAGACACCAAAGGAGCTTAATATGTATACCCTTGAGGAAAGGGAATCAACAAAGTCCAAGAGGGTGGCATCTTTCAGAAAAAGAGATGTGCAAGAACAAGGGGACAAAAGATAGAGGGGGGATGGCTCAGGGACAACATGAGGAAGTATTTTTTTCACAGACAGGGTGGTAGACGCATGGAATGGCCTTCCTGAGGAGGTTGTGGGGTCAAAAACAGTGGGGGAATTCAAGAATGCATGGGACAGACATAAGGCAATTCTGGTGGGGGGTAGGAGGAAGCAGGCAGCTGGTTAGCTAGGATCTTCAGTTTATCCAATAGGTAGGCAAATGGACAGACTAGGTGGGTCAAGCAGTCCTTATCTGCCATCAAACTCTATGTTTCTATGACTGTTTCAACATGGAAAGAAACTGACAAAGAATATATTTATGGGAACACAGTATTATTATTTAGTATTTTAAGGTAGTTTAGTCAAATATAATCCACACCTATTTGTATCTCTTGAAATAGTCAAAGGTCCACAGACACAATTAAATGGAAAAGGATACTTGATAATTGGAAAAATGAATGGTCATACATGGTTATGCTGCAGGAGACCCACTTCATGGACAAAAGAGCATTTAAAACTTAGACAGGACTTGGTTGGACAAGCTGTCTTCTCATCATTCTCATCTTGCTCCCATGGGGTGGCAACTGTTCATAAGTGACTTCCTTTTACCTATACAACTTCTTAAAAGGACCTCTTTGGTCACTGGATTTTAGTTTCTGGACTGTTTGCTGGTTCAGTTTGTGAGCCCATGTGGTCCAAATTTTGATGACTCAGAATGTTTTAAGAAATTGCTTTTATTACTGGCTCCATTACAATGTGATTTTTTTGGGGTACTTTAATTTAGTACTGGATTGCCTGCTGGATAGAACTTTAGAAAAAAACTTACCACAATCTATAACAGCCTAATTGAAACAACCAGCTTCCTGAACTGAGACTGTTTGAAAAGTGATGCCTTTTATTTATTTATTTTTTGTTGACCGGGTAAGTGCACTAGACAAATCTTGCCTATTTTCAGGCACGACCCCCCGGGAGAGGAGGAGGATACAGATGAATGCCAACTGACCTTGAATCAGATTAAGCTGTTGGTGGTATTTTTAGTGAATGAGGAAATTGGCCAGGGCACTGGGGAAATTACCCTATTCTTTTTCGATAAGTGCCATGGGATCTTTAACATCCACCTGAACTACCACCAATCCAGGCAGATGGGACCTCGGTTTAACATCTCATCTGAAAGACGGCACCTCAGAAGTGCAGCACCCCTCTCATGCTGCACTACAGTGTCAGTACTGGGATATTAACCCAAGTGCCAGATGTGGGAACTGAACCCACAGCCCTCTGATCTCCCGGCCTCAGAGGCGAGTTTGCTACCTACTGAGCCACTGACACTGACCAATCAGGCAGGGATAGTGCTTATTATTCAAGTGCGCATTAAGTATATAGTTACATTGACTATTTTCTGGTATCATCAATGGTATCAGAGATCAAGGGAGATAATTATTTGCCTATTTTAATTTCTGATAATGTTCTGATAAAAATACATTTTTCTGGGGGTACAGAAGTACCTAAGGATGTAAAAGGAGATAGAAACTGGATTCATTAATGTTACATCAACCAGTAAATATTAGAATAATTACTTAATGATATTACACAATGTATTTGATAATAACTTTGTTTCATCTGTGAGAATAACAGTGGGTACCTTGCTTTCCTTTAAGTTTGGCGCCTGACATAAATTCTTTTGTCAGACTTGACAGAGGAATTTACATCAGATGCCGAACATAAAGGAAAGTAAGGAATAGTAATTTCTGCTGACACACTCAGATACTGCCAGCAGCGATAAAAACTCAAAATCTGAAACAGAAATAACAATGCTTAGTAAAGTCAGACCATCACAAATACAGCGTCTGACTCATATAGACACAGAAACAGACAATGTTAGCAGAAAAAGACCATCCGGTCCGCCCAGTTTTACCCTACTCTAACCTGTGGTCTACTGTCCAGATGGGGGTTTCACCTTCCCTCCCCCCACACTCCCTGCCTTACTGCTGCCCTCCTCAGACACTATAAAGCCCTTTCTCTGTCCCAGCCGTGCTTGAACCCATTGATGGATTTTTCAGCCGCCACCTCTGCTGGTAGGCTGTTCCATGGCTCAACATATCTCTTAGTAAAGTAAAACTTTTTATCATCCTTCCTGAGTCTTCCCTACTCCCATACCCACACCATCTTACATTCATGCCCCCTTGTTTTTGACCCTCCATTCCTCATTAATGGTCTTTCATGGTTTACTTTGTTTATTCCTTTCAGGAACTTAAAAGTCTCTATCATGTCCACCCTCTCCCTTCTGGCCTCCAGTGAGTACATGTTCAGTGCCCTGAGTTGATTCTCATAGGATCTGCCCTGTTTGCCCATAATCATTCTGGTTCCCCTATAGTGCCTCCAACCTGTCTCTGCCTTTCCTTAGGTGAGGACTCCAGAACTGGGCATGGTATCTCACCAGTGATCTATAGAGAGGTAACATTACCTCTTTCCTCCTGCAACCCCTTTCTTATACACCCCAACATTCTTATTGCCTTGCTGTAAGCCTTATTACAGCAGTGCCAAGCAGGATGCAGTGCAGTAATGCTGCTGTATATCACAGTGTAATATAATGGCAATTAGGCTCTTTTGTCAAGCAGTATTTTGTGACAAGTCACTGCAAGTTACTGTGTTGCAACATGGCTGGCTCAGCAGTACCTTATCTAGTTTGTTTTAGGAAGTCACTTTTGATCATCACCAGGTATTTTTCCTCTAAAGTAGTGGTCAGCTTAACCCCTCCCATGCAGTATTCCTTCCTGGGGTTCGTGTTCCCTATGTGCATCACCTTGCACTTCTTGGTATTGAATTTTAACAGCCAGATCTTGCACCACCTCTTTAATTTTTGCAGGTCCCCCTACAACTCCCTTACCCCCTACTCACTGTCTATACAGCCACAGAGCTTAGTGTCATCCATGAAGAGACACATCTTGCCCTTATTCCTTCTCCTATATCACCGATGCACATACTGAACAGGACTTATCTTAGGGCTGACCCCTGCGGTACCCCACTCATGACGTTCTTTTCCCTCAATTTGACCCTGTTAGCCACCATCCTCTGCCAACTCCCCCCAACCAACTTGTCGCCCATCTAACTAGATCCTTTGCTGCTCCCAGAGCCTCTAATTTCTTCAACAACTTTCTGTGTGCTAAAGCAAAACAGAGTAAATCTACTGCTTGTCTGACAAGACCTCCCTGTCATGAACCCATGTTCTTTACCATCCTGGAGCCCGTTTCTCTCCAGGTAGTCTACTAGGTCCTTTTTGACTAGTGTCTCCATCGGTTTATCTACAATGGAGGTAAAAACTGAAGGTCCTGTAATTTCCCGGTTCCTCCATGTCCCTTCCCTTGTGGAGCAGCACCACATCCACTGCTGGCTATATATTACTGAAACCAGTGTGAGAGTTACACAGACACTATTATATAAAAGGACCACTGCTAATGATTAAGCAGGCACTCTGTGAAACACTGTGGTGATGGTGGCCCTTAAGACATAAAGGCAACATGACTTGAAGGAGACCGAGTTTCATCTTTTTTATGTAGACTGGATTCTGCTTGTTGGACAGTGGCTCTCCCATCAAAGAGTTCAGATTCCATGAAAGGAACTGGGGCATCCTGGTCTTCCTTTGGATTAGGTCCACCTTCTTTACAGAGCATCAGAACTAAAATGACTGTTCTGCATTCTTTAGGGAATGGATAGCTCTATTCTTTTTTTTTTTTTTTTGTAAATTCAGTACAGTGCTGACTGTAGTAGTGGCCAGTAGTGTGGCAGGCAATGTGTTGGGGGACCTGTTTTCACACTGTCAGTCTGACTACTGTCATAGAAACCTGACAGATAATGTCACATAGCTTCCCCAATCTCGTGACCCAAACCTGATTTCACTGTCCACGTGAGAGAGGAGCCATATTGGGGTGGGGTATGGTTCAGGGCTGCTGGGGGAGACAGAAGGATTAGCACATGAGCCAGAAGAAAAAAAAATAATACTTAATCAGTTCCATGTTTAAATCTCAGACATCAAATATTTTTCTATAAAATATTTATCTAATGTGCACTTATATTATCATTGAAGTACTCGGGTATGTAAAGCATGAAACAAATGACTAAGATAATTACTAACAGTTGTGATACCTTGAAGGGATGGACTGCCCTTGGCAAAGCCTTAATGGCCTTCACATTACACATTTTTATTTTTTTTAAATCAGTAGGATTCATTGCAAACTGCGACACCTTTTATTCGACCAATAAAGAGCGTAGCCCAATAAATGGTGTTATAAGTGGCAATGAATCCAGTCTCTTAAGGACTAACATGGCTACAAACATTTTCTCCTTAAAACAGTAGTAGCAGCAACTTGCACAGCAGGAGTTTGACCATACTTTGTTTGTACAGTTCTGCCCCTCTCTTCCCTATGATAACCAGAAGACACTCACAGGTTTGTTGGCTGCTGTGCGCAGCTGCTATGTCGCCTCCTTCTGTACTTACAGTAGCGATGCAGCCCTTGTTTTTTGTCATGTTGTGTCACTGGCTCAGTAGGTACTGTAGCAGGCTCATCCCTGGTGTTGGAAGATCAGAAGGCAATGGGTTCTACCCCTGCATAAGGAACGTGGGATAATACTCAGAAACAACACTGTAGTGGGTACAGGGCTGGGGGGTGCTGCACTGCTGAGGTACCATCTTTTGGATGAGACATTAAACCGGGGTCAATTCTGCCCATCTTTCTTCACTCTCCAAGTGAAAGTTACAGATCCCATGGCACTTACAGAAAAATAGATTGGGAGTTTCCCCAGATCCATCTAACCCACCCCCAGGGCATTCCTGGAAATAAGCTACCGTAGCTCTGTATGCCTCCCCACCCCCCAAAAAGAAATGATATTGAAGTTTTCTACAAATGTAATGCTTTTCTCCTCATTTGTTTAAATCACATTGAGAAAGTCAGAGTACAGCAGGCAGGCTCCAAAAGGGAAGAGGCATTCTGACCAAAGCTGTGAGTTATATTTGTATGCCAAGGATATACTACAACAATATTTACAGAGCACTTTTCCTGCACTTTTTAACACTGCCCTCAAAGAACCCTGAAGGACCCTTACCTGCCCCCAAGTCATATGGTGTCAAAATTAAATGTTTTCTTTGCCCCTCTTTTAGAAGGGAAGGGATCATAATTCGGCTCAGTGGAGCTGAGCCACTAATCCCTTTCCACTTCCTGTTACTACGATCCACCCAGTTTTCTGATGTCACTGTATGGACAGCATGGGGGCATGCTCCGCAGACATGAACGGGGCCATTTTTTTAACTCAGTTTTTCATATTTTAGATGGCCATCATGAACAAATCAAGGACACTGCTCAAATAACAAGGTCCTTGTTAGCTGAGCAGTGCCCTAGATTTGTTCATGATGGCGATCTAAAATATGAAAAATGGAGTTTAAAAAATGGCTCCATTCATGTCTATGGAGTATGCATCACGCTCTCTGTTTAGCGACATCAGAAAACTGGGTGGATCGCATATCAGCAAGTGGAAAGGGATTGGCAGCTTGGCTCCACAGAGTCAAATTATGATCCCTTCCCTTCCAAAATAAGGGCAAAGAAAAATCAGATTTTGGCACCATATGACTTAGGGGCAGGTAAGGGTTCTTAATAATTTTGATGTGAGCACCAGGAAACGTGCTCTTTAAAACTTAGTATGTGAGACCAGTCTGATATGCTAAGCTGTAAATATTATTGTAGTATACCTTTGGAATAAAAATATAACTCACAGCTGTGGTCAGGGTGCTTCTTCCCTTGTGGAGTCTTTTTGTGGCAGTTTCAATATGAAGAAGGCACCAAGGTTTACTGTAAGCACTGCAGACTTTCCATGTTGGATCCATAGAGGAAGAACATAAATGCTTCAAAATAAAGCCTGTTATGTTAAATTAAAATAACTGAAGATGGAAGAGCACCATATATCAATTGTTGAGACATCACTAGTGAGATTTTTTCATATAAGAAATATACAGTACAAAGAATGTGTTGTAGTTTATTAAGCACTTTCAAAAAGTCTCATGAGAGAGAGAGAGAGACGAAAGAGAGAGAACTTGCAAGGCTCAACATCTGGGGTGGATTTTAAAATGCCCCACTTTTTGGCGCACATACGTAAAAACCTTATGGATCCGCAAGGTTTTCCACAAGTGCCGTATCTTCGATTGCAGAGCTGTTTGTGAATGGCTCTGTGATTTACAGCAGCTCGTGGCTGCTTTTTCTAACAGCTGTGCCAAAATGCTACACATAGTAGTACCAGGTGTGGCATCCCCCGCAAAATAGGACAGCACTCTAGGGGTGCTGACAACCACTACCTTCGAACCCCACCACAGCTCAGTAGGGCCCCCTGCTTCTCCTAAAGGCCAACGCACGTGCTTCACACAGAATGCTATTGGGAGACAGAGGACAGCTCGACTCGAGCTTGTAGGAGCCTCTGAAGATGCACCAGCCGCCCATATGGAAAACAGAAAATGCTGCTGGTACGGGGATTTTTTTCTGCACCAGCGCATGAAGAGTGGGACCTAATAACTGTAAGCTGTAAGAACCCATCCCCTGATTTGTAACTCAAGAGTCCAGTCCCACTGGCATACCTTAGGCTGCCTCCAACTGCAACTGACAAAGAATGCTCTACGAAGTGCATTCTTAGGCAATTTGTAAAGGAAACATAAAGCTTTCTTTACTATTTTTTTATGTACTTGAATATTTGGCCATGCATATCACCTCCTTAATCTCCTCCCTACTGTACTTTTTATTTTGTTGAGGTTTAAATACTCTTTATGTTTTGCCATTTTAGGGTCTCTCATTGATGCTGCCCCTTTTCCCACCTGATATTCATTTTTATAATTACTGGTTCATGCTGGAGCTCGGTGACATCAGTCAAGTGTAAGCTATAGTTAAAGCTTCAGTGCAGGGCCTCCATGCAACTGTTGTCACCAGGTTCTGGAACTGATCAGTAACTATTAAACTGAATACCAGAAAAAAGGCAGCACAAACAAGGGACCCTAAAACAGAAAAGAAAAAAAAAGGCAACAAAAAAAAAAAAAAAAAAAACAAGATACTTTGAAAACAAACAAATGAAGAAGCACAGTAGGGAGCCTAAGGAGGTTACACACACACATCCCACAATGTCCAATTATAATAAAAAGTGTAAAGAATAGTTTATGTTCCCTTTAAAGCAGCAACTGTTCATACTGTTCATTAAAAAAACAACACTGTTGTTACTACTAGTTCAGTAAGGGAGCAACACGGCTCCATTACTGAGTCACATGACTTTGACCTAAAAATAACTAAAGCTTATTTTTGCCTCAGTTATCTTCTGGCCGTCTCCAAACCACACCACCACTACAAAAGTATGGCTCTGGCTCACCCCACCAAAGCTACATCAATCACAACAGGCATCTGAAAGGAACGCCCAGCATAACTGGTGCAGAATTCATGGAGGCACACTGGAGCCATCTCTTCTTGAGAGACAAAGAAAATGACTACGGTAAAAATAAACCATTTTACCGTAGTTATTTTTCAGTAACAGTAACACGACTTAGTAAGGGAGCTTAGACAGCTGAGACCTTCCCCTACTGAAACAAAACCAGTAGTGCCATATTGTTTATTAGCTACGTTAACTGCTGCTTTGATTATGCTATGTTGGTGCTTTCAGGGTGCAAAAGATTCATGCTCACCCACCCTCTGAATTTGCTGGTGTCATTCAGAGGCCTCTTCCTTTCCAGGTAAACTAATTTTAAAACTTTCCAGGTATACTTTAGCAGATGTTGCTTTGCCCTGGGTTTACTTCGATCATGAAGTTGATCTGTGGAACTTAAACTTGCACTATTATGCTCTGGAAAGGCCCTGCGTCATAAAAGACAGAAGTGATCTGTTTACCTGTTGTTTAATATTTTGCATTGTTTTTTTTACACTTGTCTCGAATGAAAATCCCGTCCACCAGAAGCAGGTCCTCATTCAGAACGTGACGTTTGCTGTACGTAGTCTGAGGTGCACATTTTAGCAATTCCATCCCAACAACATAGATTCAGCATACAGCTGGTAGTTTGTTGTTGTATTTGTGACAACGAGTACTGATGGGCAGCAAATTTACTAAGGTTGGTGCTGAAACCTACCTACGCGCACTAGTGGTACATTCTCGCGCATGCCGAGGATCTTTCCTCTGGTCACAAGTGCGCATGCGCGGGATTTCAGTGCCAGACTTTAATAGCATTTTGTGGCTCATCCAGTGCTCATTTTTTGTCACAAATACCAGCAGCACTTTAACCTTACCAGCTGTGCTGGATTACGTTTGTTGGGAAGGAGTTGCTAAAATGTGCACCTCGGCACAGCGTGCACAGTAGACGTGCAGTCTCAGTGCATTCTCAGCCCGGGACCTGCTTCTGGTGGATAGGGGGTTTCAGTTGGGACAAATGTAAAGAAAACAAAGCAAAATATTAAACAACAAGTAAATGGATCACTTTTTCTTTCATGCAGGGTCTTTCCAGAGCATACTTAGTGCTAGTTTGTGTCCACCGATTATCAGTTGCATATCGAAAGTAAACCGAGGGGCAAAGCTGACAGTGCCCCTTTAAACATAGAGGGTGGGATATTCAAAGGAGCTGTGCTCTGGCGCGATATTCAGTAGGGCAGGTTGCGGTTGCGCACCTCCAATGTGCCAGGGCTGCCACCAGTAATGTAGCGCGGCGCAAGTGCTGGGGTGTGACATGCATATGCGGCAATATCCCGGAGATCAGCCCAGATGTGCGCACATATGCTGGCACATACCTGCCTTATGCTGCACTGGGGTTGCGCAAAGTTGTGCCCAGCGAAACCAGGAGCAAGTCCTAGCCACCCACAGGCAAGCTCCCACATTGCAAGGCACAACACGACAGCCGCCTGCCGTGGGTGGCCACCCAACCCCCCAGGACGCAGTCCACGAGCCCCCTGCCAAGGGGGCGTTGTGCTCTCCCGCCCGATCACGGGCATATGTCAAATAACTCCCTGGTGGTCCAGTGGACCGATCTCCAGCACCCGATCACGGGCATAGGCTAGACTTCTCTGGTGGTCCAGTGAAAACCTCCCCCCCAGTGCCCGATTGCAGGCAGAATACTCTAAGGACACCCTGGTGGTCCAGTGGCACCCTCCCCACCCGCCCATGCGTCCCCCATCCCCGTGACCCCTCCCCAGTAAGAGGTGGGCGGCAGCACCCCGCCTGAAGCTGCGCCACGACTGATAGCGATAGTAGATCTGTATTTATTGGTTCATCGTTAATGGGGTAGACTATATTGTACTCATGGTCCCGAATTGTAAATGAACGCTCATTCACAATCAGGAATGTGTAGTACAGTATGGACTGCACGCCCATTGACCTCGCAGGGACCAACAGGTGTACAGCCCTACTGTATGCTGTCAGTCAGCGGGCGGCTTATGGGCAGGGTGCTGCCACCGCCTGACTGGGGGTGCAGGTGACGGAGATGCAGTGGGCGGTGGGAGGGAGGTTTCACTGGACCACCAGGGATTTCTAGCCTATGCCCACGATTGGGCACTGGGGATCGGTCCACTAGACCACCAGGGCTTATAGTTACACATGCCCATGATCGGGCGAAGGGGATCGATCCACTGGACCACCAGGGCTTATAGTTACACATGCCCATGATCGGGCGAAGGGGATCGATCCACTGGACCACCAGGGCTTATAGTTACACATGCCCATGATCGGGCGAAGGGGATCGATCCACTGGACCACCAGGGCTTATAGTTACACATGCCCATGATCGGGCGAAGGGGATCGATCCACTGGACTACCAGGGCTTATAGTTACACATGCCCATGATCGGTCGAAGGGGATCGATCCACTGGACCACCAGGGCTTATAGTTACACATGCCCATGATTGGGTGAAGGGGATCGGTCCACTGGACCACCAGGGCTTATTTTTACACATGCCTGTGAACGGGAGCAGTGCCCAAGGGGCAGGATGGCATTGGTCCCCGATGGCTGTAGCCTGGCAGGACGCCAGGGGCAAGTCACTGGGGATCGGCGCTCCACATGCAAATGGGGCCATAATGACATGCAAATGGCCCCATTTGTGCCTTGCATGCACAATGGCCTCATTTGCATGCCCAGTGCTGAATATCGTAGTTGATGCACCTAGCACAACCGCACTTGCGCTGACACATCCCCCGCACCCAACCGGCCACTTGCGCTGGCGCAGTGCCACTGCATCGTGTGCAGTGCGGCACGACTTGAGTGAGAGATCCAACGGTGCTGAGCCATGGCGCAGCACCGTTGAATATCGCCTGGTCCCTGCCCTGGCTCAGCCCAGATGCACTGCGCCCAGGCTTGCACCCCTGCCTGGCGCAGTCTGAATATCCCGCCCAGAATGTACAATGCCAAAAGGCACCACACACAAACTGCAAATGCTATACACAGCAAATCACAGGCATTAATTTTGTATTTGTTAGGACACCTCAGTGTGATATATCTGCGATTCTCTCCCCCCCCCACCCGTCTACTGAGTACATTAACCATGATGCTCTGAACTACAAGGTATGTGTCATTTTGTGATTATAGATTAATACATGGGATACACAATGAATGGATTCAGAAGATGTCATTTATCTTACATAGAAACATAGAATTTGACGGCAGATAAGGACCGCTTGGCCCACCCAGTCTGCCCATTTCCCTACCTACTGGATAAGCTGCAGATCCTAGCTAACCAGCAGCCTACTTCTGCCTACCCCCACCCCCCAGAATTGCCTTATGACTATCCCATGCATGCTTGAATTCCCCCACTGATTTTGACTCCACAACCTCCTCCGGAAGGTCGTTCCATGCATCCACAACCCTCTCTGTGAAGAAATACTTCCTTAAATTACCTCTGAGCCGCCCCCCCATCTTCAAATTGTGCCCTCTTGTTCTTGCACACCTCTTTTTTTGAAAGATGCTACCCTCTTGGACTTTGTTGATTCCCTTGAGGTACTTGAAAGTTTCTATCATGTCCCCCTCTCCCTCCTTTCCTCGAGGCTATACATATTAAGCTCCTTAAGTCTCTCTTCATATGACTTCCGGTGCAGACCCTGCACCATTTTAGTTGCCCTCCTCTGGACAGCTTCCATCCTGTCTATGTCTTTATGGAGATTGGTCTCCAGAACTGCACACAGTACTCAGATGGGGTCTCACCAGCTGTCTGTACAGAGGGATAATAACTTCCTGTTTTCTACTGGTGATGCCTCTCCTTATGCATCCCAGTATCCCCCCAGCCCTCCTTGCTGCCCTCTCACATTGCTTGCCCATCTTTAGGTCATCTGATATGACCACCCCCAGGTCCCATTCCATTCTTGTTGTTGTTAGTATCTCACCCCACATTGTGTACTCTTCCCCTGGGTTTTTGTTTCCCAGGTGCATTACTCTTGCACTCTTAGCATTGAATCTAAGCTGCCATACATTTGACCATTCCTCTAACCTTGCCAAGTCCCTTCTCATCCTTTCCACCCACCCTGTGCATCAACTCTGTTGCAGATCTTAGTGTCATCTGCAAAGAGACATACTTTACCTTCAGTCCTTCTGCAATGTAAACATAAAGACATTGAAGAGGACCAGTCCTAATAATGAACCCTGCGGTGCCCACTAGTAACCCTCCTTTCTTCTGAGTGGACTCCATTTACTATAACTCTGTGTCCTATTCTCCAGCCATTCTTTACCCAGGCTGTCATCTTGGGACCCACTCCCAGGCTGGCTAACTTGTATATTAATCTTTGTGTGGGTCTGTGTCAAATGCCTTGTAAAGTCTAGGTAGGCCATGTCCACAGCCCTCCCTGATCTACTACTTTGGTCACCCAGTCAAAGAAATCTATCAGATTCGCCTGGCATGACCTTCCCGCTGTGAATCCATGCTGCCTAGGTCCTGTGCCCCTCTGGCCTCTAGATACCGACAATTCTTTCCTTTAGAAGTGATTCCATCATTTTCCCTATCACTGAGGTTAAACTAACAGGTCTATAGTTTCCTGCTTCTGCCTTGCTCCCACTTTTGTGAATGGGAATCACATCTGCCCTCCTCCAGTCCTCGGGTACCACCCCATCCTCCCATGATTTGTTAAATCTTCATGAATGAGTGGGCTGGAAAATAACTCATGAGTAGCAGCTCCAAGAGTTATGCAAGCCATACCCCTTCACAAGTGTTGATACGTGGCATATTCTGAGTCATGCCATTGTGTGTCCAATTTATACAATGAATTTTAAATTTGAAAGCTTTTCAATTAGTTATTTTTTATGATTATTTTATTGTTTATGTTTGATTTCACTGATCTGCTTTGTGCTCAGCAGAGGTCATGTCATGTCTTGTCATGAGGCACTGTGCAAGCTGCTCTCCCATTACTGAAGGGTTCCTTTCTGACCCATCCAACATGGAGATAAATGCAGATGATGCCCCTAACATAATGATTTATCTTTTCTTAGAATTTTATCTGTAATGTATGACTCTTACTTACAGTACGTATCTCTATATACACATATATATATATATATATATATATACACACACACACACACACACACATATGGAATATGACATGGCCTGACTGAAGGTATCATTTATCTTCATCAGAGGCCAATGATATTATGATATCTAACGAGTGGTGAAGCCACGGATGAGATATCTTAATGGAACTGACCTCAAATGAACATAAATATATCTTCAGTCAGGTCATGTTATCTTCTGTTTACACAACATATTTTTCAGGCAAATGTAGGTACCTGTGAGCGGCTCAGTGCATTTGTAAAACAGGTTCCATTTGTAAAATAGGCTGCATGTGTAAAATGCACGTCTTCCACTAGATGGCGCACTCTGCAGAACAGTGTAAGCAGCCAAGTCAAAAGTCTTGCTTGTTTTGGCAAGACTTTGTTATTAAAACAATTCTCCCAGGTTTCTGTGCTTTCTACAAGTGCCCACCACGGTGGCTGGCTAGCCTCCTAATGTCCTGCTCATTTTACATTTTGTGCTTTTCTCAAAGGTGAAATAATTTTGCGAGGCGAGCAGTACAGCAGCTCTGTAGTGATCACTCGGTGGGGAGTGGAGCAGGCAGGATAGTGTGCAGTAGCTGATCTGAAAGTTTAATCAGGATGAAATTGCCAATTCTGCCAATATCGCTGAACCCGCAGCTCCTCAGTATGCCGTGTGTCACTTCCCTTCCTTGTTCCACGGATGCTGTCGGTGGTTAAGTGCAGTACCGTAGTTTACTGTGGAATCAGGGCTGGTTGGTGAGTTCTACAGTATTTTCTATTTCTGTTTGAGAGAGAGAGCCTGAATATTTAGTGTAGGTTTACTGGTGGCTGATATGTTAGGAAGAACTGTCACTGTTGGAAGGTGTAGTGCCGCACTCTGAATTTGAAAGGGGGTTGTGTGCAGGAGTGTGCAATGCATGAGCAAAAAAAGTAATTACATTGTTGAACAAGCATTTGTCAATGCCGAATGTTGTCTTGCTGGCATTGGCACTGGTAGTGCAGGAGTTAGAGAGATGCATAATAGGAATGGCAGTGAAGTATTGAACTGACACCAACCCCACCCTGCAGAGACTGACAGGCACTGAGGTGTGCCTTTGGGTCATCGGCCATAATGCTCATGCCACTTCACCTCACCCCACCCTGAAGACACCAACAAGTGTCGTGGTGTGCCTTGGGGTCTTCGGGCCTTATGCTCACCCCATTCCATAAGGAAATATCCTGAGATGGGTGCACTATAGGAGAATGGGGTGAACTCTGGGGCCAAAGAGTCCATGGCACACCTCAATGCCTGTCAGTGGTTGCAGGCTGAGGGTGGAATGGCATGAGCATTACAGCCGAAAATCCCAAGTCACACCCCTGACGCCTGTCAGTCTCTACAGGGTGTGGCATTTTAAAACCCTAACGCCCCAGGCATTTGTTGGTTATTTTCACTCCAAATTTTCAACATGGACCACAGGTGTGAAAACACATTTTGGGCAGGATGTGAAAAATGACAGCTATACTGTATATAAGGAGGTGTGAAAAAATGGCAATGTTGAAATTCTGGAGTAAAAATATTAAAAATTCTCAAAGTTACGAGCGTGCATGGAAACTGCACAACACTGCGCTTGTAACACAGTAATTTTGGAATTTTGTCACCAATTTCAGTAATATAGGTTGCTTTTGGGGTGCCCACTCATGATTGGAGTTGTCGCTCATATGTCCCAAAAGGTGATTTTACAGTGACCGTGAAATCACCTTTTGGGGCGAATAACGAAATGACAGTGAGTGAATTCATGAGGTGGGGTCCCAAGAACCCCATTTGAAAATTTGAAGTCAAAGTCAAAGAAATGGCCGACATATCCACTATGTTGACCCCCCAATTTATGCCATTATACAGCTTACGGCTTCAGTTTGTGATCAGCTTTGAAGAGTGCAGACGTGTTCCCGCTCACTTAAGATCATGACACTGGACTCCAGAGGTAAGAATGGGGTGTGGAAGGAGAGGGTGCACCAAGGGTGGGTGCTGGTTGGGAGGGGGCCCCGCCGACTCACGAGGGACCTGCTTTGTTTCAGGTTAAAAAAAAAATGAACAGTGCGACTATATTTTCTCATTTTTATAGGTGTATGACAATGTTGGAGACACTGGGGTGGGCTCCAGTTGTGCCCAATGACACAGGGGGCGTGATGTTGCCACACTGGGGTGGGCTCCCAGTGTGGCTCACAATGGGGGTGGGCGGGGGCAGGAAAATGTTAAGACAGTTGGCTTCAGAATACATGCAGGCACACTGGGGTGGGCTCTCAGTGTGCCACACAATCTTGAGGGGGGTTATAAACATGCCGACAGGGGGATTGGGCACCCCCAAAGTTGGCTTGCTGGGGATTGTGAGAGGCGGATGGCGACAACCGCCACCATGTTTATTGAAATGTTTCAGCAGCCAAGGAACGCCCTGCAATGATGGGGCACTCCCTCATTGCAGCAGCAAAATTCTTTCAAGTTGGTGGCATTCTTTTCAAGTGCTATCATAGACAAGTGTGCTCATTCATTGGTAACACACAGACCAGCCCAAGAAATCAGTGGCGCCACTGGCCACAACACGGCTGCACCTCCACAACCTGCTACTCCAGCAAGCTGTCACAAAATGTTGCTTGCGCTGTGCACGCAAGACGACTTAAAAAATGAAATAGCCATAACAGACTATAAAAACTAAAAGTGTAACAGTTCAACTGTTGGTCTCAGAGCCTCGTGGCTGCTCGCAGTTGTCAGTGCCACGTGGTTCTAATTAGCACTTTCACTTTTAACCCATCATTCTTGTACCTACTATATGATGTACCAGTACAGTCAAAGATACAAGAATGATGTATACTGAAAAAGGAAAGACAATAATAGCTTTCACAGTAACCCAAGATATCGGTTTTTATCTGGGCATTTATCCTAACACACATGTTGTGTATCTGTCTAGCTAGCTATAGCTATATCTATCTATAGAGAGAGAGAGAGAGAGAGAGAGAGAGGGAGAGAATGAATATATGATGGGTATGTGTGGTATACAAGGAAATATATCCCCTAAGGTGGGTTAATTTTTTGGCTCATGGCCTTATCATCTAATAAACCTTCCTCGGTGGGTATATGGCCTTGTTTGCCATACATACCCATCATATGTTTAATATAATTCATGGCAGGTTGCTGCAACTTTTACCTGCTGTGTGTGAATGGATTTGTTTCTTGTTGAGCCATGGTCATGGCCATTTCCAGGTTTGCATTGGTTCTATGTGGCCCTGTGAGTTTCCTTAGTGTAGTGGCATTTTGTTAAGGGCCTCTCCTTAGGCCAGTTCTTATTTCTATAGTGTAAGGTTCCCCTATAAAAGGGGGAAGGTCCCGCCTAGGTGTCCTTTGCATTGTGGGATTGTGGATTGCAGTGGTGCATTGTGTTGGCGGTGGTGCGGAGCGGCGTCGGTGGTTGGTCAGAAGGATGGTTTGTGGTCAGGGAGTGAAGAAGCAGCATGTGTCATCAGGCCCATGGAGCCAGTGGAGTAATTGGCTTGGCGGCAGCAGTATGCAAGAGAGAAGAGAGCTGGAGCTTTGAGAGAAAGGCAACTGGTAAATATGGGGGGGTTCTTATGTGTTCCCTGCAGCCGGCATCAAACTGTGCTTTTTATGTGGAGAGCTGTGTGTTTGGGGATGGGTTTGTTACGTGCTTGCTGCAGCTGGCATCAAACTTTTTTTTTATCTGGAGAGCTGGGGGTGTGAGGCAAGGAGAGGGCTGCCTAAAAACAGGATCTCAGTGTTTGGGGGGAGGGAGGGATGTGTTTCTGGACCTGGAGGAGAATGGACTTTTTTTCTGTCATACCGCCTTAACTGGGAGCCTTAATTTGGTGGTTACAGCTGTATAGCTCCTACATACCTCTGGAGGTATACAGCTGTAACTGGTGAGGTATACCGGGAAATATATGATAATGGCTCCTATGGGGGAAGAGGGACAACAATGTATTTTATAGAAATACAAAATCACACATGCCCCCACAATGCAAAGCATCATGGGCTGCATATGCAAATCACCACAGAATATTATGCTGGTTCAACTTTAAGCAGAAAAGCATGGTGCCAAAAGGCCTCTCACACAGTTTGCAAAGGGTGCCAAAAGAAGACAAAGACACGTGTTTCGTCCTACTAGGACTCATCAGTATGCCTCATCTGTTTGACACCCCAGTGGAATGAACCAGCTACCCTAAGATGGTCTATCTGGGTTATGTTGTGGTGAACCCAATTAAAACAAAAAACAATTTAAAACACAAAGAACCTCTGTGCGCAAGCACTGAGGCAATGGTTACCCCAAAGGGCATTTGGCCAGGAAGCCAAGTTTCAAAGAAATACAAAATCACAAATGCCCCCACAATCCAATGCATCAAATGCTTGCGCACAGAGGTTCTTTTTAATGTATTTTATACATACCTATATGTTATATAGATAGATAAATGATGGAAGGACCCTATTGATGAAAAGGAAAGGGTAAACATCTGGGGAGTAGGGTATATGGGCAGACTAGATGGGCCAGGCAGTCCTCATCTGTCATCAGATTCTACGTATCTATGTATGGGTAAGTGTGGCATACAAGAAGATAAACCCATCTAGGGGGCTAACCTGATCATAAAGCCATAATCTCAAGAGTGAATGAGTTTTTGCTCTGTTGGCCCCCTTGATTGCTTTATTTCCAAGTACAGCAGACTTACCCAACTTTTATACAGTATAATACATTTGGATGGTTACTGTTAATGTTGATCACAATTGTGTATACAGGAAAAGGGTATACAGGGAAATAATTACTAACCACTTAGTCCAATCCATGTTTTATACATGGACAGTTCGTTTTTTAGTTTTTGTTTACCTGGTAAGTGCAAGAGGCATTCTGTGCTTATTTTGAGGCATGATCAGGCAGAGTACAAGTATAGAACATGTACAATATAAAAAAAGACAACACTGGCACAGTACATAGATAGACAAATTATAGGATCATATAAAATCACACCACTGCACAAGGAACAGTACAAATACAGAACATGTACAGTACAAAGAAGACAACACTGACACTATACAGACAAATTATAGGAGCTTATAAAATCACACTACTATACAAGGAACAGTACAAGTACAGAACATGTACAGTATAAATAAGACAACACTGGCACAGTACAGAGACAGAGACAAGACAAATTACAGGATCATATAAAATCACACTACTATACAAGGAACAGTACAAGTACAGAACATGTACAGTATAAATAAGACAACACTGGCACAGTACAGAGACAGAGAGATACAAATTATAAGATCATGTAAAATAACACTACTATACAAGGAACAGTACGAGTACAGAACATATACAGAATAAAAAAGACACCACTGGCACAGTACAGAGACAGACAAATTATAGGATCATATAAAATCACACTACTATACAAGGAACAATACAAGTACAGAACAAGGTATGAGAAGCATTAGATTATAATTGCTGTGCAAAGACTGACTTTAAATCAATGAGTAACAACTTACCAGCTATTTAACATTGGGAATACATAACCATATCTACACACACAGAGACACACAGACACACACACGGCAGAATTTTCATAACTGGAAACACAGATGCAGGAGTCTAAATTTGCATCAGAAATTGCATCTACATTTCAAAGGGTGTGTCCATTTGGGACAGAAGGTCTCAATTCATTTTCAAAAAGACACAAATTCAATTTGTGTCAATGTTCTGCTGCAAATTCAGATGAAAATCAGACACGCACTAGGATATTTTAGAACATCTAAACTGATGGACAAAGTAACAGGTCTGCTGCTCAAAACAGGGGAAGGAGGACTGGTCCATCAGTGCAGCAGTAAGTTTACCACTCACGATGCTAGTGACTCAGGTTCCAGAACAAGCCCAGGACACTGGGAGCCAGTCGTGGGAAGGAGGTTTGATCATCACACCTAATGCCCTCTTCCTCAGGAGGGTGGGAAGCATTATTCACTGTAATACTGTCACCTGGGTGACCACAGGTGGTGCTGCAGATGAAGAAGCATGAGGAAGAGAAGATGCAGCTTGGCTGGGGAATGCAGCCACAGAGTTGCATGCACACTTGCAACATGGAGTCATTACCAGTTGGGAACTTTCATGTGGAAGAAATAAAGCAAAAAAACTCATGAACATGGCACCATGATGTTATCAGACTTGGGCCCCAGCACGCTGACTGGCCTCTGTCTTCTGCACCTGTGGACCAGAGGGTTGCACTTCCCTGCCAAGCTGTCCGATGAAATCCACCGCAGCATGGAATGCCCTGTGAACACCATGAGGACAGGAGAGTGCCACAGAAGAAGCTTGACTGGACTGGACATTTGCCAGGCAGTGGTTGTCAACTACGGGGACTAAGGGATAAACAAAACAAAAAATGAAACTGGGCTCTGGGTGTCGGAGGGCCGGCTTGGGGGAGTAGGATACAGCGTCCGCTGGACTGCTCTCCTACTCCAGGGGGAGGTGGGGTTGAGTATCCGACACATGACGGACCCCTAGCAGAGGCCAGGGGTACCACAGCAGTCGGCACCAACACATATGAGGGGCAGTGTGGACGCGGGCCGTCATTGTATATCCCTGCCCCTGAGGGAATCACTCCACAAAAAAATGCCGGCCCCTGCTAATGAGCTGGCTCCGGCGCTGTCCCTCTGGCCATCTAACTCCACCGTTGGTGGCCCTACTCGGGGATGCAAGCTCCAAGTATGAGGGGGAAGGCAGCTGGAACCTGGCGAGCCCGCTCATACAGGGTTACGGGATACCGGCACAAAAATAATAAAATTAAAAAAAAAATTTAATTGGAGAAGCAGGAACTTGGATGATCAATTTGAAAAGACTGTCCCCTATTTCTATTTAAAGATTTGCTTGACCAAGAAATTAATGAGCAACGTCTTGGAGGTGAGTAGTGAAAGGCAACACTGAATGCAACGCAAATTAATTTTATAGTAGTAGTTCCAAATCATGATCCATGGCAAAAAAAAAAAAATTCCCACATCTACTTTCTGTACAACTTAGCTCTCGGTTTTTCAAATCCTTCTGTAACTAGATGGGGAAGCTTAAAAAATATTCTGTTCATCATTGAACAATTTTCATTAAAATTATCATGCAAAGTATTATGCTCTTACAGGAGGCCTTGATAAGAGCAGCACTGGCAAAAGAACCCACCTTTCCCCATCAATAACACCTTTTACAGAAAGTAATTCTTTGTTTAAAGGAGTAGTTCCAGTGTGAGGTTGAAGAGGTCATGTTCAATTGACCATCCCTCTAAATGGAGAGAGACATTTCCAATTTGATTTGATGAAGTTAATTCTGCAATGCCTGCACCAATCTGGTGCCACGAGTGGCGCAAAATGCACTCATCATGTGAGTGATTATTAGCAAACTGTTTCCAATAGCAGCTGTCTCCACTGCAAAAAAGAAACCAACAATGATCGCACAGTCTAGTGAAAAGCTTCTTCTCCAGCTCTCATTCCCAGCTTTTCCTGGTAATAGTTATCATTCACTCATCCTGGAAGACATTCTCTCCAGATGCAAACCCATCGACCTGAGATCAGCTTGGCTAAGGAAGTGCTTGCAAACATCAGAGGAGGTACAACAGCTTGTTGTGATTATACACCAGCTGATGCTGAACTCAATATGCCCAACCTGCAGAGAGCTGTCAGTTAAAAAGACTTGTCATAAATGTAATGATGAATGCAGCATCTGTGAGGGTCAGAGTCCCCATGTCTGATGTTGCGCTAGATGGTCAGGATGACAGGAGCTTACACAAAGTCCTGCCATGCAGACTTCACTTGTTTTCATCTTTTTCCTCCTAGGATACTAAATGGGAACATCAAAAGTGCAAACTGAACTAACTGTCCATGTCATGGAGCACACAGCAACATCATTTTATAATGGTTACCATTCATTTACATTAAACAGTGTCTCATGTACCTTAATTACTGAAAATCCCAACCTTCTAGTGATGAATTTGCTAAGCTTGCATTTGGTAGGGAGTTAATTTTCTTACCTGGTCATTACATTTAGGGCTCTGTTCCCAGATGACTCCAGAGCCCGTGGCACTTACGTAACATAAACCGAGGATCTGTTCTTTTCCCCTATAAAGTGCTGTGTATGTGCAGCACTAGTATTCTATATTGACATGTAGTGATCATTACTCCTCAACAGGATTGGGGGAGGGGCAGGCAGGATCCCATGACACTACTGCATACTGTTTTCCTGAAAGGGACCAGGCCTGCCAGTATACATCTCTAACAATAAACACTGAAACTCTTAAAGTGATCAGTGTAATATTTTGTTTTACACTTTCTATTGATCCCTCATTGTTGCTCAGTATGCACTGACACAGGAGACAGCATACTTGCATCATCCAACTAAATGCTGGAGCAAACGGTTCCACCTCCCAAAAAAAACATTGGCAGCTGTATCGCACACATGAAGCTGCTGCATAACGTGAAATTTACTGTTCACCATGTACACATTAGACATGTCCCTTTCCCATGTGCCAGCAGCTATTATATAAAACAGATCTGCTGTGCAATTCAAAAAAGTGCAGCTAAGCAAAAAGTACAAGTGCACATACTATATTGCGATGTGGGCCTCAACTGCAAACACCCCTATTCACCAGAATGCTTTTGTATTTCCACCTATTTTTCATCCCCCTTCCCCACATCCCACCCCCATCCCATGTTCCTCACCTGAAACGGCAAACCTTCTGGCCACTAAGAGTCAGGCTGAGACCACTCGGACTGACCTTTGCTGGCACGGGGCTCACTGCACAATGTTGCATCATACATCAACATCCTATGTCACACCCGAAGCAGGATGTAATCCCCACTGGCTGAAAGCTGTGTATTCCTGTTCACATGACTACCTTCTCCGAGGCCACCAAGGGGCAGCTGTATATGTCAGGGGCTACCCCTCTCCCCTCCAAGGAAGGAGACATCTGAAACGGTGAATACTATCTCTGCTGCACAAAGTATGACATTTTGGTTTCAAGATACAAACAAACAGCATAATCAGCTGCTGCAGTACTTACCATTAAGCAGCACCCACTTTATTTTATTTAAAACTGAATTTCAAAAAAATGTCTTGAAAGGAGGTATGGAAACCCGACTGCTATTCCTAACAGTCCCCTGGAAAATGGTGGAGGCTGTGCCGGGAGGGGGGGGGCATATGGTACTAATAAATATGGGCAGACTTGATGGACTGTCCATCTCCTTATGCCATCATATTCTATATAACCCTGACTCAATCAGGATCAAAACAAGGGTTTCCTATTGGAAGACTGTTGTATACCTCTGCTACGATACTCTGCCTCACCTCTGCATGTCAACATGGCCTGTGAGGGTGAGAAATGCTGCGAAGGCCATTCCTGTTTTAGAATGGTAAGTGGGTGAGCCAGTGAGTACTACGTTGCCCAGTCCAAGAAAACTGCTCTCTAGAGAATAGAGCCTTCACAACCTAACGTGTGATGGGAAAGAGGGGAGAAAGACAAACATTCATTTTAAAACATCTTTAAGACTGTCTTTATATCCATATTATGAGCTTTTAAAGTTAGCATAGTTGCACATCAGTGTCACTGACTCAGTAGGTACTGTAGCACACTCACCTCTAGGGCCAGAAGGTCACATAGTCATGGGTTCTAGCCCCACACCAGGTACATAAGATAATATCCATAACTGATAATGTAGTGAAGTACCGGGGGGGGGGGGGTTCAGATGAGACATTAAACTGAGGTCCCTTCTGCCCATCTCTTGCCATTGTATAGATGGAAGTTAAAAGATCTCATGGCACTTATCAAAGAAGAGAAGGGAAATTTCCCTCTTACCGTGCCTGTTTATTCCCCCATCAATAAAACAAGTTCATGCAACCCACCCACCCTAACATTTACCAGGTCTGCAGTGGTATTTCTATGCCAGAATTGGTGGCCATCTTTTTTCTTGAGAAAAAATAAATAAAACATTAATAAAATACTCACATTTTGGTGGAACTACAAAATCTTACCACCAAATAAAACTAAGAGATGCCTGAAATCTTTTAAAGTGGAAAAAAAAAGGTAAGGTCAAATGTTGTGCCCAGATTCACTGCACTGCTGCTATAAAATACAGCAGTGCATGTTATGGTGAACATTTTGACCTATTGCCTTTTTAATCTGTTTTCAAGTGCCATTCTACTCCTGTCTTGTCAGATGGTTGTTTCTCTCGATTTGCTTTAATGCTTTTCGTGCCAATTGAAATACCAAAAGAAGTGCTCCTTTTATTAGCGCTGTCCCAGATTTTCATTATTATTCTCTGCTTTTGAGTACTCGTCCCATAAGGTTATGGAGCAGTGTTCATTGCATCCCAAGTCATTTCAGGCCTATGAAAAGTGATGGTAAATAATGTGTATTAAAAACAGCGGAAACAAATTGTGAAAACCTGGGGAAAAGCAGCACTCCGGTTTTATTAAGTCAAATGTCTAAAAAAAACACTAAAGCGGACTCAAAATAAGAAGAGGTTACCTTACAAGACAGGAGAACAAGGGTACTCTAAAAGAAGTCAAAACTTTTTCACCATAACATGCACTGCTGATTTAAAACTATTAGATATACTAGAATTATGCTAAAAATTAGTGTTTTCTAGTTCCCCTATTTTTACTTTCCATTGCTGTTTGGTCTACTTAGTATTTCAAATAATGCAGTATCTATTCAACAGAGAATTTCAAAAAGCATCTGACTGCCCCGAATTGACCTCTCAATTACTGTTTGGACATCACAATCTGTTGCCATGATGAGAATCATGATGTCATAAATAAAGGCCTAATGAGGTCAGTCGAGGGCTGGCAAATGGTCATTATACAGTATACAGGCTTTTTTGTATAAAGTAATATATATATATATATATATATATATATATATATATACACCTTGGAAGAAAAAACTATATACCTCACCAATTAAACCCATATTCAAAACAATTTTAAAGCTGCATACCTCCACACCAAAACCTGAATACCGTGGGGAAAAAACACCCATAGACCAACATTATGACCACCAAAACAAACAACTTAATGATCAATTAAATCAATAAACACATCAATGAACACACCAGCTGAACCAGTTAAGAAATTTCTATGCTAGTTAGCACACCTAATAAGCCCCTGACAAAAACTCAGCCTTATCTAATAAGCTCCCTGACAACTACACATCCTTATTCTAATAAGCCTCCTGACAAAAATACAGCCTTCACGTACCAAAAAAACACCCTCCCCATGTATTACATAAAATAAATGCTAGGCAACTGTGGAATACAAGGCTACATACCTATCTCAGGGGCTAAGTAGGACAATAATGCCATTCGCCCTTCAGGCTCGTGGCTTACAGCCCCAATTAGCCCACTTGATAGGTATATATCCTTTTATAACATGGGTTCTGAAAAGAATGTCTTCTGATTCATCCAAACAGGTCACCTGACCATTGATTAATCTCCAATATACCTAGAGTTGCATGTTCACAGGGCTTTATTTTACTATTTCTTTAGGTAAACTTCTAACATAACATTGCCCATGTTATAAGACGATTAACCCACTACAGGGTATGGGTTTACTGAGCATTAATCCATGCCTGGGTGGTTGAAGTCACTCGGCTTCACCTTGTGACTCCAACCGGCCCCCCCTAGGTGTGGATTAATGCTCAGTAAACCCATACCCTGGAGTGGGTTAATTCTCTTATAACATAGGCAATGTTATGTTAATCCCTCCATATACTACAGTTGCCTAGCATTTATTCTATATATTCATTGCAAAAAACGTTGTTAATGCATCAGTTTGGGTAAGTACTATAGCGACAAAAGGAGGGAAATGAGGTGTTAGGGTTTCCAACCCTAACGCCCCCACCCCCATCCTGCACAGATGGACAGGCATTGGGGGCGTGCTTGGGGCATCAGCCGTAATACTCATGCCATTCCACCCCCACCCTGCAGACACTGAGAGACATCAGGCTAAGATTTGGGGTCATCGCCCCTAACGCTCACCCCATTCCATAAGTAAATAAGCAAATATGGGTACAGTATAGGAGAATGGGTGAACATAAGAGGCAACAATCACAAGGCACAGCCTGATGTCTGTCAGTATCTGCAGGGTGGGGGTGGAATGGCATGAGCGTTATGGCTGATGACCTCAAGGCACACCCCAACCTCCTTTTCCTCCTTTTGTCGTTACAGCACTCATCCTGATGCATTAACAAAGTTTTTTGCAATGAATTTCCTTACTTTTTGAGATAGTGTAACAGTATCCCCATTTTATTGTGGGAGCACACAGTTCTTCGGACCCTGTGCTCCAATTCCGGTGTACAGGCGCATATGTACAGTGACCAAATTGTAAACATAGCCAGTAACTCGGGCATTTGTTGGTATTTTCACTCCAAATTTTCCAAATGGGCTTTTTGAGACCCCATCTCATGAACAGTGGCACTATAATTTCGTTACTCAATCTCGAAAGGTGATTTTGTGCAGTGACTGCACCATTCTGCGCCACAGGTGCAGAAACACATTTTGGGCATGATGTGAGAAATGACAGCTGTACTGTTTGTGAGGTGGTGTGAAAAAATGGGTAAGTTGAAAATTCTGAGTGAAAATATGGAAAATTACCAACGTTACACATGTGCAGAGGAAAATTTCAACGAACCTGCATAACATGGCAATTTTAAGGAAACTTTCCACCAAATTTTCAACATTGCATTTTTGTTACCCCACCTCATGAACATTGGCACTCTCATTTCATTAATTGCTCCTGAAAGTTGATTTCGCACAGCAACTGCGCAATTCTACGCCAGAGGGGTGAAAACATGTTTTGGACAGAATGTGAAAAATAATAGCTGTACTGTTCATGATGTGGTGTGAAAAAATGGTAATGTGGAAAATTTGGAGTGAAAATATTAAAAATGTCTGAAGTTACGAGCATGCGTAGAAACATTTTAATGACCACGCGTAACTCGGGCAATTTTTTTTTATTTTTGCACTACATTTTTAATATGGGCTTTTTGGGACCCCACCTCATGGACGCTGAACGTAGGCACTGTCATTTAGTTAATCGGTTGCAAAAGGTGATTCCATGCAGCAACTGCAAAATCACCTAATGGGTCCAATTAATGAAATAACAGTGACAGTGTTCATGAGGTGGGGTCCCAAGAACCCCATATTGAAAACTTGATGCAAAAATTCCTAAAAATGGCTGAGATATGAACATAAGTTGAAAACGTCACTGACAGGCATTATACGGCACTTAACAATACCAACTGATATCTGGGTAATGATAGACTCTTATAAAAGATGATTCCAAACTCCGAAAGGGTGTAGTAGACTTCAAAAAGAAAAGAGAATCCGGAGTCTGCTGTGACTTCAAACGCTGTTCTTTAATTAAAACAATACCCCTAATAAGCCACAGGCGGAGAGCTTGATCACGGGGCTTCTTTTACATCTATTTTAGAAATAAATAAATACGTTGTTGTACATCTTGAACTCTCACTATGGTTATAATTAAATACACATAAACTTTAGATGCATTTGTCTACCTTGGAAAATAAGTTTCTAAGCCTGTGAGCACATGGCACTTCACTTTCAAAATCACTCTTCTCCTGACAAAAATATAATTTTGTCATGTAATCATGTAAAAACACCCAAAATCAAAGCCGTGCCTAACTGTAACACAAGTGTGAAAACTTAATTCCCCCATAGCACGCATACCTTGGGAAGCTGAACCAACGTAGTCCTTGATTTGTATGAGCTTTAAACAATTCTGAAAATGTAAAAATAACTGCCTTTAACCCAAAGGTTTAAATGGTTTGGTGAACGTTGCACAGAATTATTTTTATTTATTTCAAATGGAGTGCACTCACCCTCTCGACTTTACAGTTTGCCTCAAAGCTGAAAAGTAAGCCAGTAACTGTTTAACAACTGTCCGTGACATTTAGATATGGCTCACAATAGTCCTGCCAGTTATGGCGTCTAACGCCCGAGAACGCTAAAACGCTGGACTGCTCCCCTAGGCTGCTGTTCCTCTTGAACAGCCTGAGTTTCCCGTGGGAGTGACGTAGTCACACCGAAACTCGCAGAACGCGAGAGCGCCGCCAGTAACTGAACACACATTCCCAAAGTATGGGAATGTGCGCGGTGCGCTCAGGCTGCTCCTGGTATGGCAGGGCTTATTATTTGGGTGTTAGCTGCATATTTGATAATGTATTAACAGCGATAGAGAACAATACTTTTAAAGGAGCATAAGGATGGCAGCAAATAATATTCCTATAGAAACATAATAAAACCAGTCTACAATTAGAAATTGATTTTCAAATGATACTCGGAAATTAACAAACAGTTCAGACATGGCAGTGGGAATTTAAATTAACATTTCTCTCCTCTACTAACACTGTAATAAAATTAATCCAACTGCTAAAAAATTTTTTTTGTGTTAACGATCTACACACATTTTATATGGATTCTAAAACACACCAACATTTCCCAAAAAATAACTACCATCAAGATAAATCAAACAAATCAAATCTGCCTACAAAATCTATTGCTATGACAATTAATACCTTTCATAGATGTACATATAGAATAATTTATAGAAATAGTATGAATTATAAGCAAGCTTGCCAATTACATTCAATATTCATACCTATCACGGGATCTAAAGTTTTTAAGCTAAATATCCATTTCATTTCCATTTTATCTAACAATTTTTTATAGTTTCCACCCTAAGAGGTTGTTTCACCACCTCGAGACCCCAAAACCTCAGGGATGCTCCTGTGTGTCCTGCCTCATTGAAATGTATGGCTACTGGGGATTTGTCATTTTTATTTATATCGCTTTTATGTTCACCTATCCTTACTTTTAAGTGCTCTTTAGTCTGTCCCACATATAATCTATCACAAGGACATTGTAATACATAAATAACACCTTCAGTGTTACAGTCAATGTGATCCTTGATGTGAAATTCTTCATTATAATAAGGTTGCTTGAAGGAAGTTTTTTTGCTAATGTTATTACACACTGCACATTTACCGCACCTAGTCATCCCCGGTTGTAGTGGCTCCAGCAGTAATTGTGCTTTACTTAAATCATAACGTTCAAACTGTGAATGTACCAATCTGTCTTTTAAATTTTTAACTTTTTTAGATACTACTATAGGTCTTGATTGTAAAGATTTAATACTTAAATTGTCCATGGCTACTAAGTGCCAGTGTTTGTTTATTATTTTCTGATTTGTGTCATCTTGTGGTTGTATTTTGTGGCAAATACTAGTCTGTCCTTCTTGGATTCTGTTTCTTACTTAAAAGTTGTTCACGTGTCGTTTTTCAATTTTGTGACTTGCTTGTGCTAAAAAATTTTAGGATAACCCTTTTTGAAATCTGTTTAACATGTCTTCTTTATGCATTACATAATCACTGTTTTCTTTGCAATTACGCTTAACTCTTACTAATTGTGAATAAGGGATACTATTTTTTAATTTCGATTCATGAAAACTTGTGGTATGTAATAAGGTATTTCTATCCGTGGTTTTCCTAAATAATGACATACTAAACATAGAATCTGTTATTTTGATCTGTAAATCTAAGAATGGTATTGCTGTCTTGTTGTAATTTAATGTGAACTGTAAATTTGTGTCAAAATTATTTAGCAGTGCATTAAATGACCTCAATTCCTGTTCAGTTCCCGTCCGCAGACAAAATATGTCATCTATAAACCTCTTCCAGAACTTTATACAATTTTTATAAATGTTTTTTTCTGAGTTAAAAACATATTCTTCTTCAAAAATAATCATATATGAATTAGCGTAACGAGGAGCCATTGTGCTGCCCATAGCTGTCCCTTTATCCTGTTGGTAAAATTTACCCTCAAATTCGAAATAATTATTTTGTAAAATGAATGTTGCTAATTCTTGCAGTAAAATAGTTCTGGGAAGTTTGCCTCTGGTCTTTTTTTTTCAAAACTTTACCCATGTTTATGACTCCCTCCCTATGTGGGATAGATGTATATAAATCTTTTACGTCCCAGGTAACCAAAATTATTTCTTCCAAATTATTCTCATTCAACACTATTTCTAATTTTTTAATTAAGTCCGTAGAGTCTTGTATATATGAATCACTTTTTACTATTAAAGGTTGTAAATAATAGTTAACATATTTTGAAACTGGATCAAAAACTGAATCTATTCCTGATACAATAGGTCGACCAGGTGGGTCTGACATATTTTTATGTATTTTTGGTATGGAATAAAATGTAGGAATTCTTGGGAATTCCGTTAACAGTATCCTCATTTCCCAATCTTGTAACCAATTAAGATCTACGAATTCTGCCAATAATTCCCTCAATTTACTCTGGATAGATAGTGTGGGATCACCCTTCAAAATTGAATAATTGACCCTATTGTCTAGAAGTTTTAAACACATAGATCTGTATTGTTCTCTGTCTTGAATAACAATACCACCCCCTTGTCTGCCTGCTTAACAATTATCCCAGTATCTTTATTCAAATCATTTAAAGCTATCCTTTGTTCCTTAGTGAGATTTTGACGGGGTGGCCACAAAGAGGTTTTGTCCTTAAATAAAGCCAGTACTTCCTTCTCTACTGATGTACAAAAACATTCGATTCCATGGTTTTTATCTATTGGGGGACTGAAATTAGATTTGATATTTAAAGCTTGTTTCAACTTCCGTTCTTCACTTATTGAAATATTTTCTTCTCCAAATAAATTTTTAATTCTTAAATTTCTAAAAAATCCTTGTAAATCTGCCATTAAATCGAACAAGTTAACTGGTTGTGATGGTGCAAAACTTAATCCAAGTCCCAGTACACTGGATTCAGCTTCACTTAACTTCCTTTTACTCAGATTAAATATAGGGATTACTTCTGCATCTCTCTGATAAATCTCCTGTCCATATTTGTTGTCCTTATTGTTCTTCCACCTGTTCCTCCTCCTCGTCCCCCTCCCCTTCTGCCTCCCCGAAAACCCCCTTGTGCTCTTAAATATAGTTGGTTCATATTTGTAGTTCTGAGATCATATCTATGTGATAAAGTTTCTTCTGGTACAACGTTAGATGGAACAGACTCTCCTATTCCTGTATGGTCCTCTCCTGACCGTGTAGATGATTCTACCGTATAGCTATTGTCACTGTCTGTGCCACTTTCCACATTATAACTGTATCGTTGTTTTCTAAATTGTTTATATGTATATACCTTATTGTCCTTATAGTCATTTGTATCCCTAATAAATTTCCTAATTTTTTGTTGCTTTAATTTACTTTCATAATCGGCTATTTTTTGTTTTAAATCTTCTAATGTGGAGGTGTACTCATCTACTATTAATTGTTGTTTCAATAAATCTTGATTTTTCTGTATTTCTTCTGCTAAACTGGTTCTCTCATCTATGATAGCCTCTATTAGGGCATACATAAAATCGCAGCTAGCCCTGTTCCTAATTCCATCCCATTTTGTGTATAGTTTCAAAGTATTGATACCTATATTAGGTTCTACTGTGATCCTCAGACCTCTTGGAATCCTGTTATGCTCTAGGTACTGTGTGAGAGTTAATCCATGCCATTCTAAACGTGTATCCCTAAATTTAAGATTTTCTAGTTTCTGAGCAATATTATGTGGTGTTTCCCCCATCTGTACACTTAAATCTCTGCCTCCCCTCATGGCCTGAAAAAGAGTCCTTCTCTCATCCTCTGTGTAAGTGGTAAAATGTAAGGTATTTTGGATACTGTTACCAATGTCCCTAAGGACTGCTAATCCTTCTTCCATCATGCTGTGCAATTTTTAAACAAAAGGTAGATGCTGCTTACTTAGCTAGATGAATAAACGTCTAAAGACACTTCTAATAATAATTGTTACAAAACATCAACATCCAGATATATGCTGCCCACCCCTAGGCACATACAATGAACGTAACAATACCAACTGATATCTGGGTAATGATAGACTGTTATAAAAGATGATTCCAAACTCCGAAAGGGTGTAGTAGACTTCAAAAAGGGAACTGAACAGGAATTGAGGTCATTTAATGCACTGCTAAATAATTTTGACACAAATTTACAGTTCACATTAAATTACAACAAGACAGCAATACCATTCTTAGATTTACAGATCAAAATAACAGATTCTATGTTTAGTATGTCATTATTTAGGAAAACCACGGATAGAAATACCTTATTACATAACACAAGTTTTCATGAATCGAAATTAAAAAATAGTATCCCTTATTCACAATTAGTAAGAGTTAAGCGTAATTGCAAAGAAAACAGTGATTATGTAATGCATAAAGAAGACATGTTAAACAGATTTCAAAAAAGGGGTTATCCTAAAAAAAATTTTAGCACAAGCAAGTCACAAAATTGAAAAAATGACACGTGAACAACTTTTAAGTAAGAAACAGAATCCAAAGAAGGACAGACTAGTATTTGCCACAAAATACAACCACAAGATGACACAAATCAGAAAAATAATAAACAAACACTGGCACTTAGTAGCCATGGACAATTTAAGTATTAAATCTTTACAATCAAGACCTATAGTAGTATCTAAAAAAGTTAAAAATTTAAAAGACAGATTGGTACATTCACAGTTTGAACGTTATGATTTAAGTAAAGCACAATTACTGCTGGGGCCACTTCAACCGGGGATGACTAGGTGCGGTAAATGTGCAGTGTGTAATAACACTAGCAAAAAAACTTCCTTCAAGCAACCTTATTATAATGAAGAATTTCACATCAAGGATCACATTGACTGTAACACTGAAGGTGTTATTTATGTATTACAATGTCCTTGTGATAGATTATATGTGGGACAGACTAAAAGAGCACTTAAAGTAAGGATAGGTGAACATAAAAGCGATATAAGAAATAAAAATGACAAATCCCCAGTAGCCATACATTTCAATGAGGCAGGACACACAGGAGCATCCCTGAGGTTTTGGGGTCTCGAGGTGGTGAAACAACCTCTTAGGGGTGGAAACTATAAAAAATTGTTAGATAAAATGGAAATGAAATGGATATTTAGCTTAAAAACTTTAGATCCCGTGATAGGTATGAATATTGAATGTAATTGGCAAGCTTGCTTATAATTCATACTATTTCTATAAATTATTCTATATGTACATCTATGAAAGGTATTAATTGTCATAGCAATAGATTTTGTAGGCAGATTTGATTTGTTTGATTTATCTTGATGGTAGTTATTTTTTGGGAAATGTTGGTGTGTTTTAGAATCCATATAAAATGTGTGTAGATCGTTAACACAAAAAAAATTTTTTAGCAGTTGGATTAATTTTATTACAGTGTTAGTAGAGGAGAGAAATGTTAATTTAAATTCCCACTGCCATGTCTGAACTGTTTGTTAATTTCCGAGTATCATTTGAAAATCAATTTCTAATTGTAGACTGGTTTTATTATGTTTCTATAGGAATATTATTTGCTGCCATCCTTATGCTCCTTTAAAAGTATTGTTCTCTATCGCTGTTAATACATTATCAAATATGCAGCTAACACCCAAATAATAAGCCCTGCCATACCAGGAGCAGCCTGAGCGCACAGCGCACATTCCCATACTTTGGGAATGTGTGTTCAGTTGCTAGGCAACGCTCTCGCGTTACGCGAGAGTTTCGGGTACTGACTACGTCACTCCCGCGGGAAACTCAGGCTGTTCAAGAGGAACAGCAGCCTAGGGGAGCAGTCCAGCGTTTTAGGTTCTCGGGTGTTAGACGCCATAACTGGCAGGACTATTGTGAGCAGTATCTAAATGTCACGGACAGTTGTTAAACAGTTACTGGCTTACTTTTCAGCTTTGAGGCAAACTGTAAAGTCGAGAGGGTGAGTGCACTCCATTTGAAATAAATAAAAATAATTCTGTGCAACGTTCACCAAACCATTTAAACCTTTGGGTTAAAGGCAGTTATTTTACATTTTCAGAATTGTTTAAAGCTCATACAAATCAAGGACTCACGTTGGTTCAGCTTCCACGTATGCGTGCTATGGGGGAATTAAGTTTTCACACTTGTGTTACAGTTAGGCACGGCTTTGATTTTGGGTGTTTTTACATATGATTACATGACAAAATTATATTTTTTGTCAGGGAGAAGAGTGATTTTGAAAGTGAAGTGCCATGTGCTCACAGGCTTAGAAACTTATTTTCCAAGGTAGACAAATGCATCTAAAGTTTATGTGTATTTAATTATAACCATAGTGAGAGTTCAAGATGTACAACAACGTATTTATTTATTTCTAAAATAGATGTAAAAAGAAGCCCCGTGATCAAGCTCTCCGCAGCGAAATGTAGGGGTATTGTTTTAATTAAAGAAAACGCTTTGAGAAGTCACAGCAGACTCCGGATTCTCTCGTCTTTTTGGAATTATACGGCACTTACCTTGATTCCTCAGTTCGCGGTTCGGCTTTGAAGAGTACAGACTCATCCCACTCCACAGAAGATAACAGCGGACAACCTCCAGAGGTAAGTATAGGGTGATGGGGGGTGTGGGGAGTGGGTGCTTAGTGGGAGGGTGGGGAAGGGAGAGGGAAGATGATCGGAATGACGAGAGAGCGTTTCCTTTTTTACAGGGGGAAAAAAATAAAAGATGTCAGGGGACGGTTTTCTTTATTATAGGAACTTAAGAAATAATAAATATTTTGGGACACTGGGAGTGGGCGTCCAGTGTCCCACGATGTGGGCCTTTTTTTTTTTTTTAAATAAGACGTTCGGGGACTGATTTCAAGACACTTGGGGGGTTAATAAATCTATATGGGGACACTGGGAGTGGGCTTTTATAGTGCCCCACACTGCTTGGGGGGGGGATCGAGACACTGGGAGTGGGCTCCCCAGTATCCCACGACGAGGGACCGTTTTCCCTTTTTTTTTTTTTTAAATAAGACAGTGAGAGACTGATTTTGGGACACTGGGAGTGGGCTCCCCAGTATCCCACGACGAGGGACCGTTTTCCCTTTTTTTTTTTTTTAAATAAGACAGTGAGAGACTGATTTTGGGACACTGGGAGTGGGCTCCCCAGTGACCCACAGTGGCAGGGGGGTTGTAGTGCTGACACAGGGATTGGGCACCCCGATGTCAACTTTAAAAATAAATATTTTGGGACACTGGGAGTGGGCTCCCCAGTGTCCCAAACTGCTGGGGGGGGGAGATAAATGAGTAGGGACAGTGGAGTGGGCTCCCCACTGTCCCACACTGCTGGGGGGGAGGGGATAAATGAGGGGGGTTCCATTAGATACCAGGGTTAAAAAACAATGGGCTGGTGAGTGACAACAGACACCAGGGAGAAGGGGCAGATGACGAATGGCTCTGCAGCCAGCAGTACAAGTTCCAGCTGCGGCTGCAGAAGTCAAAAAAACCCCGGTGTTCTTATACAGGGAATAGGGGTAATAGTGGTCCTCTCGCTAAGCTTGCAATGGCAGACACAACAAAGCTCTGCAAAAGTTCAGCAGGCTCTGTGTGCCCCTACAAGTGAAAAGACAGTATTTTCTTTCTAAGGAAATGGGTGAATGTGACTCTCCATGCGCCAAAATGTACCGCACAAAATGTTTCATACAGGACAGCTAACTTTTTCCCATAGAAAATAATGGCGAAAAAATAAACTAAAATAACTTTTGAATAGATTAATATTTTGGGCCAAACTTTCAAAAGGCACTTCTGTGGCACTACCGCAGTCTACCATGAACCAATTCATAAAGCCGTTTCTCAGATACCCGTGACAAAAAAAAAAGGCAAAAAGTTGGGAATTTTCAGATTTATTAATGTTTAATAACTTTTGAACCATTTAGCAGATTGACATGCAATTGGGCACATCAGCGGACCTAATCCAGGCGCTTCTTCGTACCAATTTTCATGCAAATCGGTTGAACAGTTCAAATGTTATTAAAGTTTAAAATTTCAGGATTAACATTAAACTGTCCTTTCACCCTATGATGGCACTACCGTGCCAGTATAAAATAAATTATATATATATATATATAGAGAGAGAGAGAGAATAAATGATAGGTCAGTGTGGTGTATAGGGATATAAATCCATCAAGGGGTGCTAATGTTGTCAATAAGCCACGAGCCAGAAGGGTGAGTGGGATTATGAACTCATTAGCACCCCTTGATGGATTTATATCCATATATGCCACACTGACCTACCATTTGTTTTATATAATACATGGGGATGGAGCTTTTGTTTTGCACCTGAAGGCTGTTTTTTTTGTCAGGGCGCTTTTTAGATAAGCCTGTGTGTTTGTCAGGGGCCCTTATTAGGTAAGGCTGTGTTTTTTTTTTGTCAGGGGGCTTATTAGGTGTACTAATTAGCATGGGAACTTCTGAATTGAATCCGCTGGTATGTTAATTGATGTGTTTATTGGTTTAATTGGTCATTAAGTTGTTTGTTTCGGTGGGCATAATGTTGGTCTATGGGTTTTTCCTCCATGGTATGCAGCCTTAATTGGGAAGCATTCGGCTTTAATTGTTTGGAATGTAGATTTAATTGGTGTGGTATACAGGGAAATACATGATAATAGGCTCCTATGGGGAACAAGTATTATAGATAGATAGACAGATAGACAGACAGACAGTATACATACATATATATATATATATATATAAATTACAGTGGCACGGTAGCTCAACTATAGTTAGGGTTGAGTAGGCAGTTTAATGTTAAACCCCACATTTTGTACTTTAGTAACTTTGCGGCCGTTAAGTGGATTTGCCCAAAATTTTCGTACACTCGGTCCTGTGGGGTAGATCTCTTGACATGCCATGTTTCATTTTGATTGGATGTACAAATTGTGTGCAGCGCATAGTGTAAAAAGTGTGGTTTTCGTTTTTTTTCACCCATTTTTGCTGATTTTTCCTCATTGCGCTTTGGCCACACTGTTTGGAATTTTGGTCTGAATTGTCAGGGTATAAAGAGCTGGCCCCAAAGAACAAGCCAGCTTTGGTTTGGTGAAAAAAATATTAATCCATTCCAAAGTTATTCAGTTTTGACATTTACGGTTTACAGCATGTTCAGTTCAGTCTGTTGGATAGCTGCACAGCTTTGAACAAGGATTTGGGCTCACGAACAGGGATTTTGACAGCTCACGAACAGGGATTCATTAAATCCCTGTTCATATGAAAAAAAATCCCTGTTTACGAGCTACCATCTTGTTTTCAATTTTTCCAAAAAAGAAAACGTGACTTGCCCAACAGATGCCTTTTGTGGAGACTGAAGTATGGGTTTTGTTCAGGGCAACTCCCTCTACAAACCCATGTATTTGCTTCCATTTAGTTTAGTCAAAAAACGGCTGTTTGTTAATCTTGAAAATCCTTGTTCGTGACTCGCTTCTGATCCTTGTTCGTGAGGTGTCAAAATCCCTGTCTGTATGGGGATGATCACATGGCCCTATCTCACGAACAGGGATTCTGACACCTCATGAATAGGGATTCAGCTCATGAACAGGGATTTTGACAGCTCACGAACAGTGATTCTAAAAAGGAATCCCTGTTCATGAGGTATAAAAATACCTGTTCATGAGCTGTCAAAATCCTTGTTCGTGAGCTGACAACCAGATGGCCCGAAAAATCCCTGTTCGTGAGCTGTCAAAATCCTTGTTCGTGAGGTGTCAGAATCCCTGTTTGTGAGACGATACCTGTTCGTGAGCTGTCAAAATCCTTGTTCATGAGGGGATGACCAAATGGCCCTACCTCACTAACAGGGATTGGCTCACAAACAGGAATTCTGACACCTCAGGAACAGGGATTAGGCTCATGAACAAGGTTCCTGACAGCTCATGAACAGGGATTTTTAAAGGTTGCTGTTTCTTTGCCACTTCACTGCAAAGAAATGGTTAGGACTTTTGGCTTGAAATTTGCAGGGTAGAAAGAGGGTGTCAGAGAGATGTGACTTATGTTGTTTTTGTGTAAAAATTTGCATCAGTTCTATAGTTATGCCATTCCAAAGCTGAGAAATTTCCCATAGGATACCAGTGTGGTGAATGCGGCGTATTTCAGTGCCTATATCTCAAAAATGGTTCGAGATATGGATTTTTTGCTGAACGCAGCTGAGGTGTACTAAGCACACTTGCAGGTTACCAGTCCATGATTACAACTGCAGTGGAATGTTTTCCAAGGCTGCCATGGTTAACGAGATATTGCGCCATTTGCAGCACAAGGGTTACTTGGAATGTGTCTAGGCCTGCGCTGCATCTCTACAATTATAGGTAGGTGCTCGGGCCCTGAGCTCCCACATATGGACACCATTATGCAGTAATGGGGCTGCTGGGCCATCCATTGTGCAATACTGGGCCCTGCGTTCCCAAAATAACTGATAGCATGGGAGTGCAGGACCCTTATAGGTAGATGGGATCGCAGGGCCCTGCTCCCAGGTATGGATACCATTATGCAGTAATGGTACTGCAGGGGCATCCATTATGCAATACTGAGAGTGCAGGGCCTACCACAGGGAGATGACAGTTCATTACAAAAAACCTGATACCAAGGAGCCCTGCACTCCCAAAACCATATAGGGGTAAGATTACACTTTCTCAAAAAGTAAAGAAATTCATTGCAAAAAACTTCATTAATGAATCAGTTAGGGCTGAAGCAACAAAAGTAGGGAAATTAGGTGTTATGGTTGAGACCCTAACAGACACCCCCACCCTCCACAGACCAACGGGCGATAGGGTGTGCCTTGGGGTCGTCGGGCCTCTCACCCCATTCTCCTATATTGTACCATGTCAGCGCATGGAATAGGATGAGAGTTAGGCCTGATGACCCCAAGGCACACACCGCCACCTGTTGGTCTGTGGAGGGTGGGGGGTGTTAGGGTTTCAACCCTCAATGCCTCATTTCCCTACTTTTGTCACTTCAGTCCTAACTGATGCATTAACAAAGTTTTTTGCAGTGAATATGTATACATATATATATATATATATATATATATATATGGGATATGATATAATATGACTTTACTAAAGATACATTTATCATTTGAGACCACTGCTATTGCTGTACGATATCTCGCAACTCATGAGATATCATAATATCAGTAGCCTCAAATGAAGATAAATATGATATCAATCAGGTCACGTCATATTTGGTTTATATAACCTATGTTCTTAGATCTGTTAAAAAGATTTATAGCAACCATGTGCATTAAGCCATTCATTACCTTAGCCTTTATAAAGCAGTTTGTCTTCTTTTACATTCCCCATCCAGTAAGCAGCATTTACGCTAAACACTGTGAAACAAACCTGTACACATTTAGTACTGTACTACTACTTATTTTTTTTAGTTTT
Source organism: Neoceratodus forsteri (assembly GCA_016271365.2). Classification (NCBI taxonomy): domain Eukaryota; kingdom Metazoa; phylum Chordata; order Ceratodontiformes; family Ceratodontidae; genus Neoceratodus; species Neoceratodus forsteri. The sequence goes on from CM057453.1 coordinate 910,830,729, forward strand.
ACCAGCTTGTCCTCAGCTTTGATTTTGCCTCTATTTTCCATTGTGGTTTGCATATACTATACATGACAACAACCCCCCACACAAAAAAAGCTCAATCAGTTACTGTTTTTTTTTTTTTTGTAAGTATGCCAGTTCTTTTATACAGAGACACTGAAGCTCTGCTTTCAGTCAGACGGCAACATGCATGAGTCCGGCTTCCAACACTGAGAGAGCTCGCTCTCTGCTACTGCCAGCACACAGTATGGCAAGCTCATGAGGTTACATAATCACACAACCGAATGCTCTGTCGGCTTGGACCAGCAGTACTATACTTGTAAAATAGACAAAAATAGAATATCTGTTTAAAATAAAGGTGAATGAAAAATGAAGAGGGGGGGAAAAAAACTTTCTAAGTCAAGTTTAACAACCAAGGTTAGATGTGTAAATTACAGTAACTCAGTGTTAGGAACTGACATGTCAGCTGTGGGGAGAATCTTGAAAAGAATGACGTAGGTCAACAATACAAGATATTAGTATGATGCGCTGCATACTGAGAAGATATTAATATCTTTGTAGCAAAGACATCACTTTTTAACTGACCATATGTCCAAGAACATATGTTGTATAAATAAATATATATTCCCTAGTAAATTGTAATAGCTAAAACATCATGTCTATGAAAGTACACGCTGAAGTGGTGTTGTTCTTTAAGTAATATTTGATGCTACAAAATTCAATGCTGAAATTAAGAGCAAGGTCAACACTTAAAAACAACTGTTTCAATTAGCCTTTTGCTCTCTCCAGACGTGATAGGAATTTCCATTATTTCTCCGACAATATAGAATGGTTCTGGGTTGTTTATGGAGGGAAAGGGTACAATGTCAATTGAGAAAGAGCTACATATACACTTAACACTGCATCCCTGCCCCTGCCATGTGTGGTCCTGTAGGGCTCCATTTTGTCCCCCATGTTGTTCGTGGTGCATATGCTATCACTAAGGGACAATATAAGATAGTACGGGCAGAGTTTTCACTGTTATGCAGACGATACTCAGCTATACGTGTCTATTGCATCCAACCAGCAGGAGGTGGTCTTGGTGCTTAACTGATGCCTTGCTGAGATCCAAGACTGAAAGAGGGCCAACTGGTTGAGGCCGAATCCAGATAAGACTGAAGTACCAGTGGTGAAACCTGGTCACCCAAGGGTGAGTGAATAATCTTGTTACGTCTCCGGGCTCAGGCTGGGGGACTGCCAGTTGCTTATGTGGGTTGGGGTGAGAGATCTTTGTGTTGCTCTGGACTGCAGTCTGACACTTTAAGTCTCAGGTATTGGCCGCGATTTGAAGTGCCATTTACCATATGAGGAACATCACCCGGATTAAGCACTTTATGCCTCCGGGTGATCTGCCATCCCTGGTTCATGCTTTCATGATGTCATGGCTCGATTACTGCAGTGTCCTTTACCTGGGACTAGCAGGGGCTGATCTTCACTGCCTGCAGCTAGTGCAGAATGCGGCAACCAGTTGTTGACTGGTCTGTCAATACTGTGTCACATTACACCTGTGCTGCGCTCTCTGCACTGGCTGCCTGTTAGGTGGCAGATCACCTTCGAGGTCGGCTTGCTGACCTATAAAGCCCTATACGTTCAGGGGCCTGGCTACCTGTAAGACCCCCTGCCCCTTCCCCTCAGCTGACAAGGGACTTTTAGAAGTTCCAAGGGTGCTTTTAGCAACATCTGGTGCCTGTGCCTTGTCTCATATGGCACCAACCCTTTGGAACTCTCTACCTCACACGATGAGAGATATCACAACATTAGAAGCCTTCAAGAGGGAGCTGAAGACACTATTATTCAGGCAGACTTTTCAGTATGATTAGTTAGCCGACCTAATATTATCAACCAGGAGAGTGTTTTATTGTTTTACTGTTTTGGCTTCACTGCTGATATCCTAATTTTACCTGTTTCTGTTTCACTTGTAATGCGCCTTGATCACAATGAAAAAAGAGCACTGTACCAAACAAAAATTGATTGACTGATTAACCATCAACATGTCATTTTAGGCAATGTCACATCAATACATTGAACTTGTTTATTTTTCTTGTTTCTGCCCCCTTGGTCACTGCAGTGGTCCCCTTCAGCACACGTGACCTCCCAGCCCCACCCTCTCTTTTTTCCAGTGTAGTGCCTCAAGGTAATGGGCCCAACAGTGAAATAAAACAAAGTAAGCTGCCCCCTCATGGTCCCTGGGCAGCAGTGTGGGCAGGTAGGGGTGACAAGGGGCGGTAGAGGTGCCTCGTGTGCAACTGTATCCCCCCCCCTTGCCAGCAGGAGGCAGGAGTAAAAATAAAGGTTTCTTGCTTCCCCAGGACACCTGCATTCTGTTCTGGACCCCCCCCCCACCCCGGAAAGCAGCATGAGCCAGGAGAGCATTTTTCTAAAGTCCAGTTCATGCTGAACTGTTGAGGACGGCCAGCATTGCCAGGGACATGCGTCCCGAATGCTAGCCAGTTAAGTCTGTTAAATGGTGGCCAGAGTGGTTTCAGGTGTGTCACAACGGTGGTGTGGGCAGCAGAAGAGCCCGAAGCGAGTGCTTTCAGGCACTCCAAAGAAAAGTAGCCATTCACTATGGTTGTGAGGGGAAGAGAGTGGACACAGGTAGTGAAGTATTTTGTCAGGGCTTACCTGTTGCCCACCTCCCATTCCTCCTGGCAGCCGTCCGGTCCCATTGGTGCGCAGTGCCCTGTAGTGTGGTGGCCATCCAGTCCGTTCCTGAGTGCGGTGTGGGCTCTGTTTAGCCCCATTTTTTTTTTTAAACATTTTTTAAGTTAAATTGCCCGATCTCTCGGTGACAGCGGTGCCACAGAAGAGCTGCATCTGGAGAGAGAGAAAGAGAGAGAGAGCATTCGGCCATCGCAGAGCCCTGTGAGGACCCCAAGGACCCCTACCATCCACTGCATTGCCTGCTCCTGACGCAAAGCCATCCCTCCCACTGCCAGTAGATCTCCCGCCTCCCACAACAGTCCTCTTCACCCCAGGCCGGGGTGGTAAATTGTCAGCAGCACCATCAGACAGGTGCTGACCGCCAGAAGTTAGTTAAAATATTTAAAATTGTTGGAGTGCTCATGGCGCTTGTAAAGACGGCTGACAGCTCGAGAGGGGGCAGGCCAGAGGGTTAAAATATCCTAATATTCATTGGGCTAGTGATGCCCATAGAAGGGGCCTAGCATAAATGCCCAAAGGGGAGTGCATTTCAATATTCATGAAGGGGCGGGGCTAAAGGAGAGGTGACTGACAGAAAGGACCTGCTCAGGTCTAAGCAAATATTTAAAGAGGCCAAGTACAGTAGGAGCCTCAAAGGGGTAAAGACAAGCCCCAGACAGCTGAAAGTGGCCCAAAAGAGAAGGCCCACAGATTAAAGGGCCCAGCAGAGAGGCCCACCGCTTAAAGCTGCCTAGACAGGAGGGCTTTAGTTGTTTAAAGGGGCCCAGCCACGGAGGCCCAGATATATAAAAAGGAGCCAGCAGCCACAAAGCCTAGCGTTAAAGAGAGGTCTATCCTAAAAGGCCCAGGACTCGACTAGGGGCAAATCAGGCCTATTTTTATAAAAGGGGCCCTGCCCTATACGCCCACAGGTGTAAAGAGGGGCCCAGCAGTAATTCAAGACCCAGAAGCCTAGCTAGTCATTTAGGCCCATAGATGGACAAGGGGCCCAACAGTCATTTAGGCCCATGGGTGGTCCAGGGGCCAGTAGCCATTTAGGCTAACAGGTGTTAAAAGGACCTGGTCAGTCATTTGTGTCCATAGTATTTTTAAGGGAGCCCATTCCCAACTGCCGATGTACCCACAGTAACAAACCTGATTCAGTTAGAGGGACCCCATTGTAGTTAGGTCCACTGAACTCCAGGGTTTTCACCCAGAAGAACAAAGTGCCTGTTTATTTGCTGTGGTCTGAACATTCAGAGACTGTGCAGTTGACCACTGCTGTTGAAACTGTGATATCTTATTGCATTTGCTATCAATTCTGAACAGTATCTGGTGCACCACAATTGCCCCAAACAGCCTTTGGCGCCTTGCAATTGCCGCAAACTGCCTCCAGTACCTTGCAATTGCATCGAACAGAATTTGGCGCACTGCAACTGCCTCTAGTACCTTGGAATTGCCCTGAACAGCTTTTGGGGCCCTACAATTGCCCCAAACAGCATCTGGCACCCTACAATTGCCCAAACTGCCTTTAGTACCTTACGGTATCCGGCACCCTGCAATTGCCCGAACTGCCTCTAGAACCTTTTAATTGCCCCGAATAGCATCCTTTGCCTTGCAATTGCTCCCAAGCTGTGATATTTCCTTGAAAATGTTCTGAATTGGGTTTCAGCTATCTGCTGTGACTGTGCTATTGACTTCTGCATCCTGGCTACCAAGTGACATAATCTTCCTCCACTGCTGCTGTGAATGGATTGCTGTGTTCTCCATCGATCCTAGTGGATTACGAATATACAAACATACGAAATTTGCTAGCAGATAAAGGCCTAGAGGTCTATCAAGTCTGCTCGAATGTGCAGCTACCACCCCTTATTCTGCAGCTGTCCATCCCTTCCACCCTTCCCCTTCATTAACCCTCCCCCTTGTCCTGTCCCATCCCCTTTTAAAGCAGTCCACTGTTCTACTGCATACCACTTCGTGGTAACGCATTCCACCCAGCCACCACCCTCCGTAAAAGTGTCTCCTCATCTCCCTCCTGAACCTTCCTCTCTCCAGTCTCATACCATGGCCCCTGGTGGCCTTCCCCTCCCTTACTTTGAACAGCCCTCTGTACCCGTCTTGTTTATTCCTTTCATGTATTTAAAGTTTCAATCATGTCACCCTGTCCCTCCTCTCCTCCAGTGAGTACATGTTCAACTCCTTCAACCTCCTCTCGTATGATAAGTCCCCCAGCCCCTTGATCATCTTTGTCGCCCTGCGCTGCACCCCCTCCAGTAACTTAATGTCCCTCTTCAGATACGGGCGCCAGTACTGCACACAGTACTCCAGGTGTGGTCTAACTAATGACCTATACAGTGGCAGAATCACCTCCTCCCTCCCCGAGGATATACCCCTTGCAATACAACCCAGCATTTTGTTGGCCTTTGCAGTTGCCTTCCTACATTGTGCCGAGTTGTTCATTGACCCTGTAATGAGCACACCCAGATCCTTCTCCTCCTCTGTCTGGGCTAGCTGCACTCCCCCTAGCTGGTAACTCCTCCTTGGGTTCTTCATCCCAAAATGCAGCACCTTGCACTTTTTGGCATTAAACCCCAGTTGCCAGGTGTCTGATCAGGTGGTTTCAAGCTTTGCCAGATCATCCTGCAACCCCTGCCATCCCCCTAGGTCATCCACCACCTCGCCTACCTTGGTATCATCAGCAAACAGACTGATCTTGCTCTTGATGTCCCATGATATGTCTGCAATGAATATCCCAAACAACACTGGTCCCAACACCGAGCCCTGTGGAACACCGCTCATCACTGCCCTTGGGTGTGAGAGCTCCCCACCCAGCACCACCCTCTGTTGCCTTCCCTGCAGCCAGTTTCCTACCCATCTCACCAACTTTGCACCCGCCCCTGTGCCTACTAACTTTCTTCCCAGCCTTCCATGCGGCACCAAGTCGAATGCCTTACTGAAGTCCAAATACAGGACATCCACTGCATGGTCCCTGTCCAGTTGCCTAGTTATCCAGTCACAGAACTCGACCAGGTTGGTTTGGCAGGATCTGCCACATATGAAGCCATGCTGTCTGCTGTCCTGTAGTCCTCTGGCCTCTAGGAGGGCCACCAGCCTCTCCTTCAGGATAGTCTCCATTAGCTTACCCACGATGGATGTGAGGCTCACTGGTCTGTAGTTTCCCGGTTCATCCTTGGGGCCACTCTTGTGGAGGGCACCACATAAAACCATCCTCCAGTCCTGAGGTACACACCCCGAATGTAGTGAGGCATTAAGTAGGTCTGCCAAAGGTCCTGCAAGGACCTCTGCAAGCTCCTTCAGTACCCTGGGGTGGATGCCATCTGGGCCTGGCGCCTTGTCCACCTTCAGTGCCTTCAAACCCTCTCGAACTCTGCCCTCCATGATTTCCCCATCTGTCACTACTTCTCCCCCGCTGCTGCCATTTCTCCCACCTTGGGTGTCACCCCCCTCTTCTCTTTAGTAAATACTGAACAGAAGTACTCATTTAGTGCTTCTGCCTTATCGCACCCTGCTTCCACCCAACCCCCCTCCTTCCTAATCCTTACTATGTGGTCCTCACAGCTCCTTTTCTCCCTGATGTACTTAAAGAGTCCTTCTCCCCTTCTTAATGCCTTGTGCCAGCCTGAGTTCCGTAGAGATGCCTTGGTTCTTACTGCCCTTTGTCACCCTTCGATTCTGTCAAGTACCTCCCTGTCCTCCCCCTCCCTGTTTTCTTGTACTTCCTAAAGGCAGCTCTTTTCCTCCTTACCTTTTCCATGACCTCCTTGCTCAACCAGCTCGATTTCTTAGCCCTAGCCTTCTTGCTCTGGGCTTTGCAGCAGGTTTTGGTTGCCTCCACTATCCCCACTTTTATGAGCTCCCACCTCTGGTTAGTGCCCATACTAGATTGAATTCCGGCCAGGTACCCTTTTACCACTTCCCCCATCCTCCCAAAGTCAGCCCTCCTGAAGTCCAGCACTCTTGTGCCAGATTCCACTCCTTCCTTGCCCATATCCAATGTGAGCCATACTGAATGGTGGTCACTCCCTGACAGCGGTTCCTCCACTGTAAGTTCTCTCACAAAGTCCCCATTTGCCAGCACAAGGTCAAGGGTATTCCCTAACCAGCTTGGTTCACTGACCATTTGCAGCAGGAAGCTGTCCTGGAAGGCATCCAGCAGTACCTGCTCCCTTCTGTTCCTGGTTGCTGGGGTGCTCCAGTCCACTCCTGGCAGGTTGAAGTCCCCCACAATCATCACACTACCCTTCTCGCAGGTCCTCCTGATCTGTCCCACTAGTTCCCTGTCTAACTCCTCCGTCTGAGATGGTGGCCTGTACACCACTCCCATTCTAAGAATCCTATTCTTGGAATCCTGGATTTGCATCCAAAGTGACTCCGTACTATGCTCCTCCCCTTCCTCCCTTACACACTTCAGTCCTTCCTTCACACATATTTTAGTGGGTGCCAACTAAGCTAGAGTTAGCCGATAGTCAGGCCAGGCCCCATTTGACTGATCTACATTGCTACGTTCCTAACCCGATAAGGATAGTCTAGTTAGCCTAGAAGCCATCCCGGCTCAATAGTTAGGGCTTCGATTCGTAGTGGGGTGGGATTTTGTAGTTTCAGGGATGACGAAAGCTGCAAGACCAAGGATGACGAAAGCTGTGAGATGACGAAAGCTGCCAGACGTCTTTGTCACCGGATCCCAAGTTTCTGACAACCGTAGTTGATGGTCTGATCTGACCTCTCACCGACGCCCAGAGGATCCTGTGGATACAGCATTCATCTTCCTGAGTGGTCAGCAGTCTGCCATGACCTTCTACTGATCGGCCAATTCCTTTTGCTTCCTGCCTGGTGGTCTGGGACGACCTATACTGGGCATCCATCCTTCTTCCTGTGTTCATTAGTTCATCTTTTTTCACAAATGCATTTGGCCTGGCAGTCTGTTACAACCTATCCTGGGCTACAAGTCTGTTCTTTGGGGATGAGAAACATCCTCTGTTGATCCCCACTTCACAGCCAGTTGTCTCCGAGTCCTTGGAAAAGCCTGTGCTTGGCCCATGTGTGGATCATTCATCCTAAAAGTCTTTGCCCTAAACGTCACTTCACAGCTGCAATGAGGGCTAACCGAAAACGTACTTTAGTAACCCCTGGTCAGGGTGATAGAGTCATAGTAGTAACAGAGTCATAATAGTGATAAAGCAATAGTAGTGGTAACAAGCACAGTAATACTGTAGAGTTATAGCAAGTTTCACAATTTACAGTTGTTGCTAAAAGTAAAGTGCCTCCAGTATGCCTGTCATTAGTGTTTACAGTGGTTAGACTCCTGCTCTTATCCCTGAATAAACCATTTGTTGTATCTGAAGTTGTCGTCTGCCTCTCCTCGCAACCCTTTTCCATCTTCCTAGAATGAACCCAGAGCACTTGGTAAGTGGTGAAGGTTGGTTACACTACAAGTCAGGTGCTCACAACCATAATTTGGTCTCTACAACCACCACTTACCCACCTCCTCTTAATTGAGACTTACTCCTTAGGGGTGGGGTCCATGGGGGGCTAGCCACAGGGCTTCGAACCAAGCAGCACAGTTCCGGGAGGTGGAGAACAGTCAGATCATCACAGCCCAAGAAAAACAGGTTACTCACCTGTAACAGTAGTTCTAGGAGTGGTATATGTTCATCCACACGCACCCACCTGACCTCCCTGGCTTTAGGCACATCACCTTGCTTCCAGCGGGCTAAGATCTGGCGTCATGGGGCAGAGCCGAGGTATATACCACCCAGGTGGGTGGGAGGAGCCATCTTGAAGACTTCCGGCAAGATTTAAAGGGCAAAGAGACATGCCAGAGAGTGTGGATGAACAACATATACCACTCCTAGAACTACTGTTACAGGTGAGTAACCTGTTTTTCTAGGAGCGTGGGATATGTTGTTTATCCACATTCTCTGGCAGACTCCTAGCAGTTCTCCGGGAGGAGGGAGGCAAGGGGCACACCCCCTACTTAGGAAACAGATATTGTAGAACCGAGGCCCCAAAACCAGCATCCCGACATGACTCAAGGTCGATGTGGTAATGGGTAATGCAGGTGTTTGCTGACTTCCAGGTAGCAGCCCGACAGATTTCCTGGATAGGGATGTCCCTGGAAGCAGCCACTGATACAGCAGTATGGTGGGTAGAATGATCTCTTATCCCTCTGGGAGGCTCCCTTGCCCGCCAACTCACAGCACAGACTTATGCATGATGTAATCCATCTTGCAATAGTCCGTTTGGCTGCAGGTCTGCCAGAAGCGGCTTCAGCATAGGTGACAAACAGCTGGTGAACATCTCCCCAAATTTCCGCCGTCTTCTCCTTGTAGTAGGTGACAGCACGTCTAAGGTCTAGGGTATGGAGCCTGTACTCGGCATCCAAGGTGTAGTTAGGGTAATATACCAGCAGAGTCAACACCTGGTTAAGGTGAAACTCTGACACCACCTTCGGAAGGAATTTCGGGTGGGGGCGCAGGACATCTTTGTCCCTGTGAAAGATCAGACAAGGGGAGTCCACTGAGAGCGCCTGGAACTCCCCTGTCCTTCTGGCTGACATGATAGCCACCAGGAAGGCAGTCTTCCACGACAAGTGTGAGAGCTCACACTTGTGCATGGGTTCGAATGGCTTGCCCATGAGCTTTGCCAAAACCAGCAGAAGATCCCACGGAGGTGGAGGTACACGCACCGGAAGGGAAATGTGATCCAGGCCTTTGAAAAAGCGCCCGACCACTATCTCCTGTGCCACTGTCGACTGACCGGCCTGAGCCCAGTAAGCAGAGATGGCTGCCAGGTGCACCCTAAGGGCCGATGACCGAAGACCCCCTTTGGAGAGAGACCAAAGGTAATCTAAGATGTTAGCCACAGAACAGGATAAGGGGTCCAGACTCTTACCCTGACACCAAATGGAAAACCTTTTCCATTTGAAGGCATAACATTTCCTGGTCGATTCCTTACGAGATGCCTCCACCACGGTGTAGATATCCTCGGAAAGACCCAGAGTCTGGAACTCTAGCTGCTCAGGTACCAGGCTGTGAGGTGGAGGGAATGAAGGTCTGGGTGGAATACCTTCCCCTGGTTCAATGATATCAGGTCCAGGCGTGTACAAAGCCGCTCCGGGGCCCTGCAGCTGAGGCTGAGGAGATCTGGATACCACAACTGGCAGGGCCAATCTGGGGCTACCAGGATCGCCTTCACCTTGTTCCTCCTCACTTTGAGTAACACCTTGTGGATCAAGGGAAATGGAGGGAAGGCATAGAGGAGGCCTGAGGTCCACGGCGCCGAAAAGGCATCCCCCTGCAGCAAGCCCTGCTGAGGGGGGCGCGCATGGTACAGCTTCAGCTTGGTGTTCTCCTTGGAGGCAAACAGGCCCACCAATGGTTTGCCCCAACGTGAGAACAGACTGTAAGCTACCTCTGGATGGAGAGACCACTCGTGGGATGTCTGGCCTATGCAGCTGAGAGCATCCACCAGTTGGTTTGAGACTCCTGCCACATGGACGGCAAGGAGATCCGCCTCCAACCAGCTGACGAAGGTCCAGATATGGAGCGCCTCCTTGCATAGCAGACGGGAGTGTGTCCCGCCCTATTTGTTGAGGTAGTACATGGTCGTGGTATTGTCCGTCTGGACTTCAACCACTTGACCCCGGAGCTAAGGAGCGAACGCTGACCATGCCAGTCTGACTGCTCTGAGCTCCAACAGGTTGATGTGGCAACGGGACTCCTCAGGGGTCCAGAACCCGTGGGCTCTGTGGTCCCCCATGTGGGCTCCCCAGTCCATAAGAGAGGCATCGGTCATGAGGACGACTGTCGGCTCAGGGCAGACAAACGGGATCCCTTCCTGCAGACGACTTGGGACGGTCCACCATTGTAGAGTGTCCCACATCTTCTGGGTGACAGAGACCAGCTGGTCGAAAAGACCCTGACGCTGAGTCCACTGAGTGGCCAGCTCCCACTGGAGGGGACGCATGTGCAACCTGGCCCAACGGACCACTGAGGTACCCCACCACCTTGTAACCCAGAAGGCGCAGGAAGTCCTGGGCAGGGTCGCAAGTGCCCAACCAGAAATGACTGAGCAAAGGAGGAAAGAACCTCTGCCCTGTCCACCAGAAGCTGAGCTCTGGCTTGACGGGAGTTGAGCTATGCCCCGATAAAGCCCATCACCTAAGAGGGCATGAGTTCCGACTTGGCCTCGTTGATCAGGAGGCCTAATTGAGAACAGGTTCGGAGGGCCGGGTCCCTGGACCTCTCCACCTCCTGCAGGGAGGAACCCACCAGGAGCCAATGATCGAAGTAGGGGTAAATGCGAACCCCTTGATGCCGTAGATGGGCTGCCACCACTGCAATGCATTTGGTGAAGACCCGAGGGGCCGACGATAGGCCGAACGGCATGGCTCAGAACTCCTACAGGGTCCCTTTGACCCTGAAGTGGAGTAACCGCTGGTGGGATGGACAGATTGGGATGTGAAAGAACGCATCCTGTAGATCCAGTGAACAGAACCACATGTTTTGCTCTAGAGATGGTATGATCTGGTTCAGAGTTACCATCCGGAAGGTGCGAGACCTGAGATATTGATTCAGGTCGTGGAGATCTATGATGGGGCGCCAACCCCCCATCCGCTTGGGCACCAGGAAGTACCTGGACACGAAGCCTGAGTCTGTAGGAGGACCCGGCACTGTAGCTACCACCTCCTAGTGGAGGAGCTGAGCAATGTCGTCCTGAAGGGCCAACTGAGCGCCAACTGAGATCCTTTCCTCCCGTGGGGCACGGGCTTGGCAAAGATGGTACTGCTCAAACTCTAGAGGCAGTCCCCGACCCACCACTTTCAGGACCCACCTGTCCGAAGTGATACCGGACCAGGTGGAAAGAAAGTGGCGGAGCCGGCCCTCCATGGGAGGAGCCAGAAATGGCGTGACGGGAGTAGGGGTGGCCACCCCCGACCCGTCACTGTGCAGGCTTAGAGGAGAAGGAGGCACCTGGACTGGCACCTCGGCCCCCTTTACGGGGCTGTTGGGGACCCTGCTTGGGCCTAGAGCACCAAGCTTGAGCCTGCTGTTGCTGCTGACCTCCCTGGAAGGAGGGCTGCCTAACCACAGGGGAAGAGTGCCAAAAAGGCTTCTTCTTGCGATTCTGCTGATTCTTGCCCGAAGAACCCTTTGCAGAAGTGGCATCCAAGGTGGCACTGGACTGCTCTATGCGCTGGAGGTGACTTGCCACTCCCGGACCGAAAAGGTCGGTGCCAAGGAAGGGCACGTCAGCTAGCTTGTGCTGAGTATTCACCGGAAAGGAGGATAATCTCAGCCAGGCCCTGAGGCGAGTGGCCACTGCGGATGCTAGTGAACGGGCACAGGAATCTCCAATGTCCAGAGCCGTCTGGAGCTGCTGTTTTGCAACAACACGGCCCTGGTCATGAACTTGCTTAACCGTGGTCTACATGTCCGCCGGGAGATGAGGGAGGACTTCATCTAGTGACCCCAAGTGGGTGTGAGAGAAGTGTGCCATGATCACTGCCGAGCTGGCCTGACAAAGGCCCAAGGATGAGGCCGCATATACCTTCCAGGCAGAATGGTCCATATTTTTGGACTCCTTGTCTGGAGGGCAGTCAGTGTCCACTGAGCTACCCGTGCACCTAAACACTGAGGCAGTTGCAAGGTTCTTGGCCGAGGGATGCTCAGTGAAGCCCGCCAAGGACCCCATGAGTACAGTGTACTTGCGATCCATGTGGGCAGATTGAGCCGCACAAGACACAGGGCGCTGCCAAAGCTCAAGGGCCGGGCCAACAATGGCTTCGGCCACTGGAAAGGCCTCCATCGGGGTATCCCCCCTCTTAAGGATATCCGTGAGAGGCTATTCCGCCTTCTTTTGGATAGGCTCCAAGAGCATACCAGTGGACTCAGAAATAAGTCAAAGGATGCCCTGGAAAGAGGAAGGACCTTCCTCCAGGCCTGTCACTGACAACTCATCATCAGGGTGTGAGTGAAGACCAGTGGTATCCGAGTCCGAGGAGTCAGGATACAGGGGTCTCCCGCCTATGTCCCCTTCAATACGCTAAGGGCGATCAGGAACAACAGTGATGGACAGATGACGGGGCAAGCCCGTATCTGTCCGATCCTTCATCGAAGGGGCCCCCCTGAGGCTGCTTAGGCGATGGCTCCACCAAAATTGGTGTGGAGACCAGAAAAGGCAGAGCAGGAACGCGTACCAGTCCTACCGGAGGGAGAACCGGAGTCTTCGGTACCGGAGGAGTCGGTGTTGGCCGAAGAGGCTGGGGCCAAGTAATGGCCGGTGTAGCTGGTGTAGCCAGAGTAGCCGGCTTTTGACCGGTCAGAATTAGCTATTGCCACATGAGGTCCTCATAATGTCAACGGAGCTTCCGTCAAAGTCTCTCATCATCTGAGGAGGATGAGGATCAGTGGCTTCGCCTCTTCTGGGAATGTTTGTGACCCTTTTTCGTTTTTTCGACCGACAGGGTCCTACTCCTCGATCGAGACGTGGTCGGCTCTGCCGATCAGGAGAAGCTGGATTCAGTGAAAACTGAGGTTCTGGCTCTTGTCCCTTGATTAGGATACCCGAAGAACGGGGCTCCTCATCGGGGAAAGAAAGGATGAGTGTCCTTTCCAATGAGTCGTCGAGCGGGGTTGGCAACAACTGCTTGATCAGGTCGAGGGAAATCTCATCCGGTTCTGCCATTTCCTCGGCCTCGGTGTCTTGGCCTGATGAAAGGTCCAAGAAGCCGGCGGCCGAGGAAGTGATCTCGACCGAAGTCAAGACTGCCAGGTCCTGTGAATCGGACCGCTCTCAGTCCCAGGAACGTCTTCTTCGGCTAGAAGAAGATTTAGGGTCTGTGTCCCTTTTCTTAGGGTGGGAGGAATGCGAGCCCAAGGGCGCCTCACCCTTGGTAGGGAGAGACTGGCACAGCTCCCGAAAGGACCCAGTGAAGGTGTAGCCCAGGTTATGCAGCACGAAAAAACTCCGGCTGGCCGAAGCTTGAGCAGCTTCCTCTTCAAAAACCACCATCTGGTCGAGCTGCTCGGCGGATCCCACGGCTGCCGAAACCACCCACCTGGCCTCCTTCGATTTCACTGGTGGATTGCGAAGCTCCAGTCTCCCTAGCTGGGGGCGCACCTTGCGGTCGTCCAGGACGTTGGGATGGAAGGCCAGACAGATGGTGCAAGCGGTGGTGTCATGCACGACACCCAAGCAATAAACGCACCAGAGGTGGGGATCGGTGCGCGATATTTTCTGTCTGCAAGGACACCAGCGAAACCCGGGGGACGACTTGTCCTCCATGTCCAATGCGCTCGGATCAGAATCATAAACTCTTACAAGTTTTAAAGAAAGCAAATGCGGCGAAAACCATGGATTAGACTCCAGGGCCTACGGCACTTGTAGAAGTAGCACGAGGGAACCTGAATCTTCCAGCAGAAAGGAAGATCTGGTGTCATGGGGCAGAGCAGCGGTATATATCACCCGGGTGGGTGGGAGGAGCCAGCTTGAAGACTTCCGGCAAGATTTAAAGGGGAAAGGGACATGCCAGAGAGTGTGGATGAACAACATATCCACGCTCCTAGAATGCTAGTTTCATTCCATGAGCCTTGCAGGGTTTCTCTACATTTTCTCACTTTCCCATGGATGCCAAAGACAAGTGGTCTGTGATGTGTGCATATGCAAATATGTGCCAGTACAAGTTGGAGGCAGTCAGCGTCTACCCTCCCACATCCAGGTCCATCTGCAGCGCCACTCATGGTCACCCAGGTGGCAGTAGCACAGCGGATTCTGCATACCTCTCTCCCCAAGAAGGAGAGCATCCTTAGGGAATGTGATCCTCCTCCCCAGATGGTTCTCTGATATCCTTGGTTCAATCCTAACCCCAAGTCACCGGCATCTCAAGTGGAAACCGTGCCACTGTGTCCAAAGGTCAGCACACTCTACTGAACTTTATAATGAAAGAATGTCAAGCAAACATATCGACTGAACTGAATGTACAACAGGAACTTGCATAGGGACACTACCTTTTCTTTATTTTAAACAATTCATATGACAAGGATAGCAATTCACTTCTAGTGGGGGTCTTGCTTGAACCAATTTTACAAGCAGGGCTGAATCACAATGAGCCAGTGGCTGGGGGGGATTTAAACCCGTGATTTCCTGTATCAAATGTTGGTGATCCCAACACTGAACTGCACTGCCAAACACCTACTTTGACAACATTCACCTAATTATTTTGCAAAAAACATTTCAGTGTTGTCATACTGTATTTTAGCTATGCCAACAACAAAAAATGTACATCTGGCAGTACAACTTGACAGTGCTGGGATTCTTGTGTTTAATTGACTAGAGCACACTCCACTGCTACTTGCACTCCACTAAATATGGTACTTCACTGGTGAAATAAGAGACCTGTAGTTACACTGACTACAAATAAAAAAAAAAAGACAAAGAAGACACAAAACCCTGATTTATAGTGACCACACTTATTTTGCTATTAATATTCTTAGACACACAGAACAAAACTTAAGGAGGCATTATTCAGAGTCTGATGTTTAATGGCATTTAAAACCGTCCCTGACAATTTGAAGCATTCCATTTGACTGAACCAAACTCATGCATGGGAAAAGAGGGAAGATATTAAACAACATTAGAAAATGGCAGAGATGAAAATATTACCAAGCTGAATGCCCAGTGACGGCAGTTCTTGAGGCATAACATGGAGAATATTTCTCATGCTTCGTGTAACGTGTATCCTCACAGCTGTTAAAGAGCTTTTCATTTCTGCTGATATGAAGAGAAACATGTTTAGAGCTCTGTGCTTCCTGGCCAGACTGTTTTGTGTGTGTGTGTGCTTTTGATTCAAATACTGCAATGTGTCTATGAATGGGGGCTTTACAGGGTAGAGCAAAGACAGTCCATTCCCCTTCCATGCGTATAAAACGCTTCATGGAAGCAGTCGGTATACTAATTTCAATCACTGATTAATATTCTACAGCTCCATGCACTGTTGGATTGTAATAACCGGGACCTCCTTTTTCCCATAGGGAAACCGTGGCATAGTTCATCATTATAAAGGAGCATTTATAATGGTGATGGGGAGCCCTTATTATTAACTGAAGTCAAGCAGATGACAACCTTATAGTGTATGGTAGAACGTTATTGTGGGCAAAGTTTAGTGCAAACACACAGCTGTTGTACCACCGTGGCGACGTCACGATGGTGGTATACCATCCTGAGGACGTCACCCGCGATGACCAACAACATCGATCAACTGCGCACATGCATCCAGTGACGCACAACTCCGTGAAAACAGGAGCGTGGAGGACAGATCATGGGTAAACGGCCGGCAGCGGTGTGATCCATACAAAAAAATACAGCAAAGCTGTTGAAAGTACAGTCTCGATGTGCTGAATTGGTGGGTAGCTTCATCTTTAATTTTTTTCATCTTGTGAGAACGTGGAGCGAGCGAGCAGGGTTTCTTTGCGTGTTGGCGGCACCAGCGGCAGGGGGGGTTCACGATCAAGAAATGTTCAACTGATGCCCATACACTATACAAGATAAAGTATGGGCATCAGCAAACAACAACCCTGTTGTTAACTTCTTGAGGTTGTCTGCCAACCGTAAACCTCTCGAGCTTCGCTCTCGAGGTTTACTTGGTTGTCATGACAACCCCTCAAAGTTAACAACAGAGTTGTTGTTAACTGTTGCCCATCCATTATCCTCTATGTTATGTCATTGTTATGACATCACTCTGTTGTTAACCCTTCTTGAGTATATCACATCAATAGGATAACAAAACGGAATGCTCACAACAATCAATGTTCTAACAAAACGGAATGCTCACAACAATCAACGTTCTGCAAAGTAATTCAGTCTGCGATTACACAATCTTAGTAGCCCATACACTATAAAATATAATGTAAGGTTTTTGGTTAACAGCCACTCTGAAAACATTTCTTGAGGTTGCCATGACACCTGAAAACCTCTCAAGCTGCGTGCTCAAGGTTTACAATGTCATGGCAACCTCTCGAAGTGTTTACAGCGTTGTTATTAACCAGAGACCATACATTATCCTCTATGGTTTACTTTGGATAATGTATTCACTTTGCTTTATTCCTGATTACAGCACCTATAGCTTCTGATTATGGCACCAGATGAGAATGTGTTAAGTACAGGCGAGGATCACTTATTTTTTAAGGGGGGGAGCACAATGCATAGTTGTTTCATAAAACAAACTCAAATGTCACAGCAGGCTTGCACCACACCCAAGTTTGGCTCCGGATGCCTTAATCCTTGTTCATAAGTTCTCGGTAAATATTTGCCTAGGTCAGATACTGGCAGATACCACCTGTACTGCTGGATTTTATACGCCACTGGATATTGATGGCATCCAACCATGGATCTGATCTCCTAGGAGACAATGGGATCACAACTGTTCCAAGATCAGATGCAAAAATCCAACCCCCATATCCAGACATCCGACCCAGCGGACCTCACATTCCCAAAATCTTCTGGGGGCTGAAATCCTGCCTTGGTCAGATGCTGATGATTGACAGTGGGATTATCCATTGGAGGGCACCCAGATGGCATGGGGCACTAACCAAGCACAACCAGCTATAGCATGTAACCTGCTACTATGTGGCTTGTGGTTACAGTACCAAAACATGAGGAATACTTTAAAGCCAATGTTCCATGTATCATATCTGCTTGAATGCTGCTAGCCCAGTTTTTTGCTTTCTTTTGAACTTCTATAACTCTCTTTCAATATAATTTAATTTCTCACCTGACATAGTAGCCTCTGTCCTCTCAATACATAGAAACATAGACTTTGATGGCAGATAAGGACCACTTGGCCCACCCAGTCTGCCCATTTCCCTACCTATTGGATAAGCTGCAGATTCTAGTTAACCAACAGCCTACTTCCTGCAACCCCCCACTATAATTGCCTTATGTCTGTCCCATGCATGTTTGAATTCCCCCACTGTTTTAGACCCCACAACCTCTCCAGGAAGGTGGTTCCATGCATCCACCACTCTCTCCATGAAAAATAATTTCCTCACATTACCCCGAGCCGTCCCCCCTCTAACTTTAAATTGTGCCCCCTTGTTCTTACACATCTCTTTTTCTGAAAGATGCTACCCTCCTGGACTTTGTTGATTCCCTTGAGGTACTTAAAAGTTTTCATCATGTCCCCCTGTCCCTCCTTTCATCAAGGGTATACATATTAAGCTCTCTCAGTCTCTCTTCATATGGTTTCTGATGTAGACCCTGCACCATAGCTTGTATAAAAATACTGAGCAGTATCAGCCAGCTCTATAAAGGGGATCATCCTCTAAAATATCACTTTCTATTAGGACTGCAATGATTCCGAGGACATACGGCACAAGCAAATATTTGAATTACAATAAAATATGTTTCGAAATACATGCACATCTTAATACATTCCCTTCCCCATGTCCCAGCAGTCCTGACTTTTTGAGCAGCCCACTTCTCCACATTAACAGGAGTCATTTGGAGAGCAGCAGACGTGCCATTAGAAGCACTTTTACAAGTGTATATTCATCCACCAATTAGCTTAATGTGGCCGCTTTCTGCATATTTTCAATCCAGGCCTGCACAAATCTCATTAATATTTCCCCCTAACGCTCTGACAGATTACCTTGTCATTATGCATCCCTGAGCCTTTTAAACAATATGGGTAAACTACTGTTTGCGAGGTTAATGACAATTATCCCCTAATTACTGCATAAGTCACTCAGTCCACTTTATCTCATAGGCAGGGTTCTGCTCTGTGTATCTGCCATTGTGTCACTGTAAATGAATCTTGTGTGGCTATATTTATCTGCTGCTGCCTTGTAAATTACGCTGACAGGAGAATGAACAAATTACTGTGTGTCATCACTTAAATACCGCTGTTGATAAAACAAAGCAGGCTCAGTGCTTGCACTTGAGCCTGAACACAATTAGTAAAACCATATTTAACGTTTTAATGTTATAACACAAAGCTAACTCGGTGGCCAAGAGGGGCAGGGGGCTTGCTGAAGAGAAGGGGGAGCTTGAGTAATGTTATTACTTCCTCCTGTTTGCCTCCAATTTTATTTCAGCAGGAGATAATGATTTTAAAGGCAGTGAGTTATTTTTTTTCCCCAGATTTACTTGAAACAACTTTTATGGCGAGTATGACATAAGCTGTGGTGAGCACACTACAGTGATAATTTTGATCAGCACTGTCCAAAGTTTCTAGTAAAAGGACGTCTTTCCTTTTCCTTCTAGACATCAGTCTATATCTCAATACCTCCACCCTATTCAGTATGGCTCAGCTGGCTACAACTGCCCAAGAACAGAGGGAATCACCATGAAGGGAACTGCCCTTCTTTCACCCAACGAGAAGGTAGGCCTGTCCCTTCCAAGTCAGTACTGCAATGTACTGACAGAGAATTGCCATCGCCTCACACTGCAACTGGCCAACAGCTAAACAGGACTTCAGTCCTGTAGAAAATCCATCCTTCATGTACCAAGAAAAGTAAATTTACCATTAACCCTTTAAACACAATTTGAAATGTAAAAATGTATTTTGTGTTATTTTCACTGCTAAGGTGTATGTATAACAAAATGCTCTTCATTTTAAAGGGGAAACTCCTACAAATCCACAAAGTACAGCAACTGCTGCACAAATGCTTGATATGGGCTTTTAGCATTAAACCAATGTTTTTATTTACCTGCACTGGACTGTGATGTTTACTTTGAAAGATCCACACCACCAGTAACATCTGCAGAGCCGCCCTTGGTCATCTCACGCAGCTGGGAAGCTTCCACCACATGGGTTATGCTAATGAGGGCTACCATCCAATAACAGAGTTGGTACCCCTCATTAGCATAGCCCGCGCGGTGGAAGCTGCCCGGCTGCGTGAGATGGCCGTGGGCAGCTCTGGAGATATAATGGACGGCACGGATCTTTCAAAGAAAACAACACTGCCCAGCAGGCAAATAAAAACATTAGTTTCATGCTAAAAGCCCTAACTGGGCACTTGTGCAGCAGCTGCAGCACTTTGTGGGCTTGCTGGAGTTTCCCCTTTAAAAATTAATGTTGTAACGGCTCCACCCTCCCTGCTGATCCACTGAAATACATTTCACATCCAACCAGTTACCCACTCTACTCTACAAGATCTTCTTGGGCAGCATTCTTTTGAATTTGTTGCACCAAAATTATGGAACTCACCACCTGTGTCCTTAAGATGAGCAAAAACTCTGTGATCTTTCAAATCCTGCTATAGGGGCAGTGTGGTGCCTGAGCAGCGTAGCAGCAGATTTGTACAGCTCCTCATCAAACACAGCTTATTTGCAAAAATGTGGTACTTTTGAGCAGCAGAAACAACTTTTAAACATCAGAATTGGAACAAGGGTCCCTGAATTGGCTATAATGGGCAATCCCAAGAAGGATAAGGTGCAGAGTGGATCGGAAAGAAGTAAGGGAATCAATGGGGCCTCGTGATCGTTTGCTAATCAGCAGGCCGAAGTAGACACTGAACCTATGGAGACTATGGCGTCCTTGGGACATAAGCTCCAGAACTTAACTGCCTCTGTCTCCACCTTAAATCAGAAAGTGGATGACTTCAATGGTCGAGTTTTGGTGATAGAGAACGCTGTTGATGGACTTAAAAGTGAGATAAGGGACTGTAGAAAGCAAACGGATACCGACACCACTACCAACGCACCGATGCCCAAGGAAAATCAACACCTCCGTGCCAGGTTAGAGGCCTTGGAAAATCAGGCTTGTGTGGGTAACATCAGAATTATTGGTCTCCCCAAAGGGAGTGAAGGAGATTACCCTACTATGTACATCAACAAGTGGCTAACTGAAAAGTTGCTGCCGGAAGGTGACGACGTCTCATGGGACATCCAAAAAGTGTACTGTGTCACCCCCAGAGGTCGGCCACAGGATTCTGAGAAGCCCAGAATGCTAATAGTAGTGATGGCAGGGGTTGGTACTCTGAATCACATTCTTAGATGCACTCAGAGAGTTTGGCCCAATCGTGCAAGATGACACCCAGGTGTATTTTTTCCCAGATATTAGTTATTCGACCCGTCAACGTCAGAAGCGGTTCGATGGTGTACGAAGATCCTTGAAGGAAGCGGGCATCACTCACACTGTGATTTTCCCTGCACAACTTCGAATCACGCATCAGGGAAAGGTATTTCTTTTCTCAGACCCGGCTGAGGCAGGCAAATGGGCCGACCGCATGGTAGCAGTCTCTAAGAAGTGAGGAAGAACCGCGGCAACCGAGGAGGGTGAGGAAGACACCTGAAATACTGGACAATATATTGGGACCTGTTCCCTACTAGAATCTTGTCATAAGCTAAGTGTTCTACTTTAATTAGATCCATATTACATTGTGGGGTTGCTCTAGTTTAGAGTTATGTAATGAGAAGGGCTACAGTCGGAAACATTTGTTTCTCCTTTTTTGGGGGTCAATTTACAGTTCATGGGGGTGTGCCCATTATTTTTCTTCTTCACGGATATATTAATTTACTTCCACAATATAGGCACATCCTGTTCTGCCTTAGAAATGTTGTTCAATGAGAAAGTTTAATCTGCTGCAGAATGTTTTAATAGGATTGATCTGTTTTACATTACGATTTATACATGGCGCCAATTGTCCCTGCGGAGACACGTTCCCTTGAATAAGGCTGGACATTAATGGACTATCCTTAAATTTAACTAAAGTAGCCATGTTGCTCTTGGACTCTTCAACACAGCAAATTTAGAATTGCTTTTAATGATTTAAATCCATGAGTATCCTCGAATGTTGTAACAGTACATAGTGGATGCATGTATAAATTTATTGTCCTGTGATTAAAGGACTCCCCCCCCTCCATGGTTGGACATGTATGTGGTCTGTTTGCTATATGTATTGTATATTGCTAAGATATATCATAAAACGAAAAAATAAAGTATATAAAAAAACAAAATCCAGCTATAAGCATTACCTTTTTGAGCATTGTAAATGTAATTACTCCTTATGAATCCTATTATTTTTTCCATAACCTTCTGTAACTTGTATGTGACCTTCTGTAACTTGTACAGGGTACTTTCACTCTCTGAAGTTTTGTACATGATATTTTGTATGTCTCTGGATTGCCCTGTAAATGGGTTTAGTTTCCAGTGGGCTTTTCCCGTTAACAAAATTAAAGTATACCACTACAGTAAATGGCATTTCTGTCACTGCTGAACCCCGGAGTCAGTTGAAAAACCAATTATGACTGACTTACCACACATTATGACTGATTTTTTCAACTAGTTTGAAATTTGTGACTTCAGCTAATTAAAGAAAATCCAACCGATTTTCTCAACTTTTACCATCGTTGCATTTTATTATGTAGTAGTTTGTCACTTTTTAACTCGTGCCACATTACACCACTAGGGGGTAATTAACAGGCAGTTAATCACTAGTCATGCCTCACTGCTTAATAAATCGCACTTTGGTTTACATCCGATTCTGTACACACATCACAGCCACTCATAAGGGTCAACCTTAATCTTTTTTTTGCACTAGCCAGCAGGACAAGGTGATTCAAAATTGCAGTAGCCCACAATTATAATGGCAAATTTTGATCATTTATACAGGAAACAATTCAAGCCAAGAAATACTCTGACTATTGCACATTTATCATGTTTCCCTATTCCTTCCGGCCCCATCTGCAAAAAATAAGCTGCAATGTCATCAGATATAGTGCACAAGCATGACGCTATACTGCCTCTGTTTCTATATAGGATGATCTATGCACCCCAGGAATGTCTATTTTAACCTTTAAAACATGTATTTTAGAAGGCGCAGCCCTCGAGGTCCAGGGAGCAGAGAGGCTCCGAGCCGCCAGCGGGTCGGCGGCACCTGTGCAGCCGACCAAGGGTTCCAGGAGGCCGGGAGAAGCAGGCAGAAAGAAGGCGCAGCCCTCGAGGTCCAGGGAGCGGAGGGGCTCCGAGCCGCCAGCGGTTCGGCGGCACCTGTGCAGCCAACCAAGGGTTCCAGGAGGCCGGGAGAAGCAGGCAGAAAGAAGGCGCAGCACTCGAGGTCCAGGGAGCGGAGGGTCTCCGAGCCGCCAGCAGGTCGGCGGCACCTGTGCAGCCGACCAAGGGTTCCAGGAGGCCGGGAGAAGCAGGCAGAAAGAAGGCGCAGCCCTCGAGGTCCAGGGAGCGGAGGGGCTCCGAGCCGCCAGCGGGTCGGCGGCACCTGTGCAGCCGACCAAGGGTTCCAGGAGGCCGGGAGAAGCAGGCAGAAAGAAGGCGCAGCCCTCGAGGTCCAGGGAGCGGAGGGGCTCCGAGACGCCAGCGGGTCGGCGGCACCTGTGCAGCCGACCAAGGGTTACAGGAGGCCGGGAGAAGCAGGCAGAAAGAAGGCGCAGCCCTCGAGGTCCAGGGAGCGGAGGGGCTCCGAGCCGCCAGCGGGTCGGTGGCACCTGTGCAGCCGACCAAGGGTTCCAGGAGGCCGGGAGAAGCAGGCAGAAAGAAGGCGCAGCCCTCGAGGTCCAGAGAGCGGAGGGGCTCCGAGCCGCCAGCGGGTCGGCGGCACCTGTGCAGCCGACCAAGGGTTCCAGGAGGCCGGGAGAAGCAGGCAGAAAGGTACGGGCAAAGCCGCAAACCAATCGGAAAGCGACCGCAGTCTGTGCCTTGCTTCCAATTGGTGCGCCTTACCCATAGACTTAAACTGGGTTTGCTGCACTATTCTGGCCGGGATTTCTGCTTTTCTTTAAATTATTTTGAATTCCTCATAAAAAGTGCTGTTTTCTCTTACTTTGTGCCTGATTTATGGGCTGTTTTTCTGTATTTTAAAATAAGTGTTACAGTCTTTTGAAATGCTGTGTGGGCTAGACGCTTAGGCACCTAACCACCCCATACCCTCCCAGTCTATTGTTGTGCAAATCTTAAGTTTTAGCACCTTATTGCAGATTACTGCAATAAAGGTACCCTGCTGACTGCCTTCTCCTCTGTCCCCACCTTGTGGAAGGCGCAGCCCTCGAGGTCCAGGGAGCGGAGGGGGCTCCGAGCACGCCAACGTAGTCGGCGGCACCTGTGCAGCCGACCAAGGGTTCAGGAGGCGGAAGAAGCAGGCAGAAAGGTACGGGCAAAGACCGAAATTTTTTGCCCGCCCCCTCCCCCTCCTGGTTGATTCCTTTTATACACTTTCTCCCGCCATTTCTTAATCCACGCCACATCCCTTTCCCTTCCTCCTTAACCCATACCTAACCTCCACAATGCTACTTTGCTTCCTTTTGCTCCTGAGCCTGCATCTCACCAATCCCTTATGATATTAATGTTATGCCCAGTGTCAAGATAAATAACTCAGTTAATACGACCTGCCCACTTCTGCCATCCACAATGGCCAACCACGGATTCCTTATTCACCCGAACCATGTTTTACAATGCAACCTCTAGGATATCCCACATAAGGCCACCTAACAATTCAGCACAGCCCTGGCACCTTACTTGTATCATGGCTTTTTATTAACCCACTATGCCTGTCCATTAAATTATTATGCTATGATAAAATTCGCACCTATATACCAGAACCATCACTCATCTCACAGCAGGCACCCAGGATTAGGAGGAAACGCCTGACCACTCACTATCCCTGTCCTTGGTGCCCTCCTCAAATTAATCTTCTACCTTCTGATCTGTTTTGGTACCATTGAAATAAATCCTGGCCCCATTGAAAGTTTATTTTCCCTGCTGATCTATCCTCTATAAATGGACTAAGCTTCCTACACTTCAATGCCTGCAGCCTCTTAAAAAAATTCTCCGTAATTCAGGCCTGGGTGGCACATACCCTGCCTGACTTTCTGGTCATCTCTGAATCTTGGCTCAGACCTTCGACCAAAGACAGTGTTGTAAACCTTACCAACTATCAGCTCTTCAGAGCAGATCGCCCTTCCAGGGGTGGTGGGGTGGCCATATACATTAAGGACACCATCTCTGCTACCTGCCTCATCAACACATCCGAACCAAAGGAATTTGAATGTTTGTCAATCAAAATATCCCTTCCTAACTTGTCTTCATTTAAATTGATTGGCTGCTATAGGCCCCCTCAGCAGGCCTCAAATTACTATCTCACCTGGGGTCAATAACCAATCTAGGCCCTGAAGATACCATCATCCTTGGTGATTTGAATTTAAACTGGCTATCTAATGCATCTGCACCATTGGTAACCTTTGTGACACCTATGGCTTTACACAGCTAATTAAAGACCCAACCAGGGTTAACCTAAAAATTCTAGCAACAGCTCACTCCTGGATATTATGTTGGTAAACAAGCCTCACTTATATATGCATGCAGGAGTACTACGAATGATGTAAGTGACCATTGTCCCATAGCTGGCATAAGATCTTCACTCAAACCACCCAACCCTGCTGAATTTGTCCTCAAAAGAAGAAGTTCAACATACCAGGATACCTCCATGACCTGGGTAACACAATATATTGGCAAGATTTCTACCTTACAACCTCAGTGGAAACAGCTCTCCAGATCTTAAAGGACATTATCACTAATGATCTCAATATTCGCACCATTCACCAATATCAGAACTAAAGCAAGGTCCTGCCCTGGTTCACCACTGATCTTAAAACAGCCTTGCTAGCCAGAGACAAACTGTGGAAAAGGCAAGAAAAACTAAGGATTCCAGAGACTGGCTAAATTTCAGAAAAGCAAGAATTCATGTACAACACAAATAAGATCTGCCAAAGCTGCCTATTATAGAGCTGAATTGGATGCCTCCTACAATAACCCAACCAGGCTCTGGGGAACTATAAAAGGGTATCTTGGGCCAAAAACTCTACTCCTGCCTTAACCTGTAAACTGCTACTAAATAACACAGAAATTACGGACAAACAAGAAATCCTAAATACCTTCAATGACCACTTCACCACAACTGGACTAGCATTTGACTCTTCACCTGCAAATCTCCTGAGATCTTCCTTGAACCTTCAATCCACCGTGGGTCAAAAGGCTACATCAACCTTCTCCTTCAACCCAATATCCTTGAAAGAAGTGGAAGATCTCCTCTCCAATTTAGATACTTCAAAAAGTGCAGGTACAGACTCCCTGGACCCCTACTTCCTCAAGATTGCATCTCAAGTCTTATCTGCCCCCCTCACTCATCTCTTCAATCTTTCCCTCACCACTGGATCCATTCCCTCCACTTGGAAAACAGCTCATGTAGTTCCTT
The DNA here is from genome assembly GCA_016271365.2 of Neoceratodus forsteri. NCBI lineage: Eukaryota > Metazoa > Chordata > Ceratodontiformes > Ceratodontidae > Neoceratodus > Neoceratodus forsteri. Next base: position 910,856,630 of record CM057453.1, read on the forward strand.
TACTCAAATCTGGTGATCCCATGGACCTCAATAATTACAGGCCCATTTCCATCCTATCAGTTCTATCCAAGATGCTCGAAAAGTTAGTAAACTCACAATTAAGGGACTACCTGGATAACAATAACCTCCTAAATACAGCACAATCAGGATTTAGATCAAGGCATAGCACCATTTCGGCCTAGCCAAAGTAACCAACGACTGGCAGATTGCTATGGATAAGAAGAACAGTACCTGTGCTGTGTTCCTGGATTTGAGCAAAGCATTTGACACAGTGGATCATGAATCATTAATCACCTCCTTGGCTCACTAGGGTTGGATTCCCTTCACTCAATTGGTTCAAGTGCTATCTATCAGATAGGTCACAACTGGTAAAAGATGGAAACTACCTATCCACCTAAAACCACTGTTAAGAGGTGTACCGCAAGGCTCTATTCTTGGCCCCATCCTCTTTGCCATCTATATTAATAATATTGATGCTAACCTCACTCAATCCAACATCCATCTGTTTGCTGATGATACTGTATTATATGTTAGCAATCCTTCATTATCTAAAGCCTGTGAACTGCTACAATCTGAATTTTCCATCCTACAACACAACCTACTGGATAAAAACTACTTCTAAATGCAAAAACAAAAGCTATGTTCTTTACCTCAAAGAGTTGCTCTGCCACTACCCCACCATCCACCACCCTACAACTAACCACCTTACTTGGAGAGAAGCTGGAATTCGTTGATAACTTCAAATACCTTGGAGTCTGGATTGATAATAAGCTTGACTATTCTGTCCATATTGAGGAGCTACTAAAGAAACTGAGACAAAGGCTTGGTTTATTTTTTAGAATAAAGCACTACCTCAACAGAGACTCCAAAAAAAGATTAATCCAGGCTTCATTCCTATCCCTCATTGACTATGCTGACTTTCTGTATAGACATTGTTCACTCCCCCTCTTAAATAAACTGGACACCCTATACCACAGGTCCATCAGATTCATTACTGACCTTCCCTTCAGCACCCATCATTGCTCCCTTTATAAGGCAGTTAACTGGACATCACAACACAGAAGAAATAGGAATGCTGCAATTTGGATATTCAAAGCCTTATCAGGCAAGCTACCTACCTATATCTCAGACTGTTTTACTCAAATTACTTCTAGGCCATACAACCTAAGGATCAGCAAAATTATCATTCTTAAGGTCCCCAATGTCTGCACCCAGTTTGGGAGGCTGCTATCAACTACTCACTAGCAATTGTTTGAATTCACTCCAAAAACCATGAAGCTAAATAACCTCCTACCCTTAATATCCTTCAAAAGATTATTCACCACCCTATTCCCAGAACTCTGCAACTGCTTCCACAAGGCCTAAACCCTGGCCCTACCCCCCCTTTTTTTTTTCGTGTTCCTATATGCTGATAAACTCCGTTTCCAGTCCCAAGATTCACCCTCAAAATGCCTGCTAGGTCCTATAATCTACATATTACTCTGATGTGCCCATTGCCTTCTGTCTCACAGATTAAAAGTTTTAATGTGCCATGTACATATGTATATTGTTATATATTAGCACTTATGTCATTGTATTACTGTTTATGTTACCCCTGTCATTGTATTACTGTTTATGCTACCCTTGTCAATGTAATAACACTTGCACTTCTTGACCACTCAGGTCCATCTTGTAAATGAGCTATGCTCAATGATGTTCGCCTGATTAAATAAAGATTTTGATTGATTGATTGATGTATTTTATTAAGGTTTTTTGGGGGGGACCAGACATGATCTAAAGCTTTGTTTAGCTGGGTGGGATAAGGGTAGGAATGTAGGGTAGGACTGTATGGATGGTATTAACATATTAAGAAAACCAGCAGAGTAGGCCCTACGGGCTACTGAGTCTACTTGGGGATCAGTGCCTGTTTAAGGCACAGTTTTCTGCCCCCCCCCTTCCTCCCAAGGTCCCACTCCCCCTTCCCTGACTTGGCCCCAGTGATGACTCCATTTAGATGCACCCTCCCCATACCTGTCCAGCCTCTCTTGAACCCCTCCACAGTATCCACAGTCACCAGTGTTGGCTGGCTTGATCTATTTAGAAGAGCTGAGGACCCCCTACACTTTCAAGCAATGGCAGCTATGGATCTGTGGATGGTCATTTTGGAATCTGGCCTGCAGTGGTGTCCAGGGAAAGAACAGAGTTACAGTGCCTTCAGAAAGTATTCACCCCCCTTGGATTTTGTCACATTTTGTGATGTTGCAAACTCAAATTAAAATTCATTTATATGGGATTTTTTTGTCACGTATCTACACAAATTACTCTATAATGTCAAAGTGGAATGAAACTTCTGGAATTTTTGTACATGTAATTTAAAATAAAAACCTGAAATGTCTTGATTTGATAAGTATTCACCCCCTCTACTATGACACTACAAATTGAGCTCAGGTGCATCCAATTTCCTTGTGAGATCACTCTAAAACTTGAATAGAGTCCACCTGTGGTCAGTTCAAATGGTTGACATGATTTCAGAGGAAATACACCTGTCTATATAAGGTCCCGCTGTTGACAGTGCATGTCAGAGCAGAAACTCTACCATGAAGACCAAGGAGCTGTCCGTAGAACTCCGTGATAGAATTGTGAGGAGGCATAGGTCTGGGAGGGTATAAAACATTTCTAGGGTGTTGAAAGTTCCCAGGAACACAGTCAAGTCCATCATTAGGAAATGGAAAGATTACGGAACCACCCAGACTCTTCCTAGAGCAGGCCATTCTCCCAAACTGAGCAACCGGGCAAGAAGGACCTTGGTCAGGGAAGTGACCAAGAACCCAATGACCATCCTGAAAGAACTACAGAGTTCCATGGCTGAGATGGGAGAACCTGTCCAGAGGACAACAATCTCTGCAGCACTTCACAGATGTAGCCTCTATGGGAGAGTGGCTAGACGGAAGCCACTCCTGAGAAAAGACCACATAATAGCATGCCTGGAGTTTGCAAGAAGGCACGTGGCAGACTCTGAGACCTTGTGGCAAAAGATTCTCTGGTCTGATGAAATAAAAACTGAACTCTTTGGCCTGAATGCAAAGCGCTATGCCTGACGCAAACCGAACACAGCTCATCACCCGTGTAACACCATCCCTACCATGAAGCATGGTGGTAGCAGCATCACGTTATAGGGATGCTTTTCAGCGGCAGGGACTGGGGCACTTGTCAGGATAGAGGGAACAATGAATGGAGCCAAATACAGGCACATCCTTGAGGAGAACCTGCATCAGTCTGCAATAGACCTTGGACTGGGGCCAAGATTTACGTTCCAACAGGACAACGATCCCAAGCATATAGCCAAAGCAACACTGGAGTGGCCTCAGAACAAGAAGGTGAATGTCCTTGAGTGGCCCAGCCAAAGCCTCGACTTGAATCCCATTGAGAATCTGTGGAAAGACTTAAAGATTGCGGTTCACCGACGCTCCCCATCCAACTTGACAGAGCTTGAGCAAATCTGCAAAGAAGAATGGGCGAAAATCCCCAAATCCAGATGTGCAAAGCTGATACAGACGTACCCAAGAAGACTCAAAGCTGTAATTGCTACCAAAGGCGCTTCTACAAAGTACTGACTCAGGGGGTGAATACTTAAGTAAACAAGATATTTCAGTTTTTAATGTTTCATAAATTTTTGTTACACATTAAAAATATTTTTGCCCCTTTAAATTGTTGAGTATGCTGTGTGAATCAAGGGGGAAAAAATTATTTCAATGCATTAAAAATTCTGGTAGTAACACAACAAAATGTGACAAGATCCAAGGAGGGTGAATACCTTCTGAAGGCACTATAAGAGATTTGGATGGGAAAGGAAAGCTATGGCGAGGCTGTGATGAAATTCACCACCTGCAGGACAGACCCTGCATACCACTTAGGATTTTGTCACTGAAATGTTGGATACAAACACTCAAAATGTAGGGAAATGAGGGGCACTGGTCTTAATATGGGACAAACTGTCAGACAGACATGCATGGGCACAAAAACCTGCTAAATAGAGACTTTTTTAACTTCAGTAACAGCCATGAAAACATGCACTAGTCAAGCTAGACAAGTAGAGTTAACTGAGGTTCAATGCAAAAAAGTGCAAAATAATGCACTTGGGTAGAGGGAACCCTGGGGAGAGCTACAGGTTTGGGGGGGGAGGAGCGGACTGTCACCAAGGAGGAAAGGGACCTAAGGGTTATCATCTCTGATAACCTTAAGGTATCAAAGCAGTGCACAAAGGCAGTGGGGATGGCTAGTGGCATGCTAGATTGCATAGGCAGTGGTATCACTAGCAGGAGGTGGGAGGTGGTGATGCTATTGTATAAAACATTGGTAAGGCCTCACCTGGAGTACTGCGAGCAGTTCTGGAGGCAACACCTGCGCAAGGACATAAACAAGGTGGGGACTATCCAGAGAAGGGCAACAAAGATGGTGCAGGGCTTGCACCACGAAACATATGAGAAGAGACTAGGGGACCTCAATATGTACTCACTGGAGCAGAGGAGAGCATGGGGGACATGACTGAAACTTTCAGGTACCTCAAGGGCATTAACAAGGTGCAGGTGGGGGACCTTTTCTAATGTAGAAAAAGTACTAGAACAAGGAGGCACAATATAAAACAGGAGGGGGTAGATTAAGAGTTAACATTAGGTAACGTGAGAAAGTTTTTCCTACACAGAAAGTGTAGTTGATACTTGGAATAGTCTGCCACAGAAGGGCATGGGGCAAGCACAGTGGAGGGGTTTAAGCATGCCTGGGACAGGCACAAGGGAATCTTGAAGAGGGAGGGAGTGATGAAGCCATTGAGCACATAGGGTCAGGGGCCACATACAATGTATAGGTCCTACAGGCAGATGAGATGGGCCTAGCGGCTAGCAGTCCTTATCTGTCAACAGTTTCTATGTAACTGCACTAGCCCCGCTCAATTTGCACTAGGGTTTGGGCTAGTAAAACTCTGTTAAGATCGAACCCCCCCCCCGCACTCACTGTGAGAGTCCATCCAGGATATGAACAGACTGAGCGTGTGTGAAAAAGGGGAAAAATGTGTTGCAGTTCTGCTGCCCAGGTATATGTCATTTTTTTTAGCAGAGTAGCACAGAGCATGACTGAAGAGGGAGTAGACCAGGATGGGCCGATGGGAGATTCAGACACCAACAGAAAAGGAAAAACAGCACTTGTGCCATGTACCTTAAGCACTTTTACTGCAAGAAGGGTGTTCAAAATCCATTCACAATAACAACAGTTCTATTCTATTTCTACCACTGACATAAACCTGGGTCAGCAGTAAAGAAGCTTTCCTTTTATTTCATTTCTGTGGAATCTGACAAAATATGCCAAGGGGGAGTCTGTGAAGGAGAGGACTATGAGACTCAAGGTGGGATGCTCATGCACTGTCTTGACTAAACAGGGGATGGGTAGACTGATGTTTTCATATTTTTTGCCACAGCCACAGATGAGGTGCCTGAGCTCCCTCTCATACACGACACAGTATAGTACAAACATGGTTTTTCCTTCTTCTCTGCCTGCGATTCTAACCTGGAAAAAAAATGTACTGCAGCACTTTTATAGTTTACTTACTTTTCCAGTTCAGAATCCTTACCTGGACCGATTCTCCCTCTGAACTTCCTTCCACCAGACAGACTGAAGTGAACTCACTCCCTCCACAACGACTGAAATGCGTGCTGTGCCACAGCCTAGGATGGCTCCTCCATGTTCCGTCTGGACTCCCACCAAGCAAGTGCAAGGCAGACTGCACTGATACCACCACCCGTCGATGACACAGACCCAGGCTGCACCTGGCACCATGACACGACAACCAACTACAGAGGACACCCGACCTGGTCCTGCTTTGGTAGCTGCTACTAGGCCTTACTGAATCTCTACATTTAGCACAGCCAAGTCAACTGCACTGTGTCTGGTATGGTGGGAAAGCTGCCAATTGCTTTCTGGGGTGGGGGGAGAGTGGACTGACTGGCAAGTACCTGGAGGTGTATGTAGCACCATCTTGAAAAATGTGGTCTGCAAGGATAATGGCCAATCTAAGCAATCAAATGCAAAATACGCCTGCCCCAACCAAGCCTTTACCCTGCCCCCCCGGCAACTTCCCTCCCATTATGTCATTTAAAATGTGAAATATTAAAAAGAGCTTTTAGTTTCAACCACACACCAGCACTCTAAGAATAACTGTACAGCAACTGTACCTGTGCAAAGTTTGTCTTATGAGGGTTTTTCACACACTTCAGGTGTGTGGAAAATCCCCATATCACACACCTGCACAGGCATTATTCTCTATATAACAACCATCTGCAGTCTCAAAGGTGCAATAATTGCTATGAAAGTTCATTATCCTAAAAAAGATTATAGTAAACATAACTAGGCAGGGCATATCCCCCACACTGTAACTATGAGTAATTTAATAATTATTTGTTTTTTATTGAATTTTGTTGACCCGATAAGCCCACTGGGCCTAGAAGTCCCTGTTTCAGGGGTGACTTGGGGAGAGGGTATACAGATGGTAAGCAACTGAAATTGAACGAGATTAAGCTGTTGGTGGTATTTTTTTTAGTGAATGGAAGAAATTTGGCCAGAACACTGGGGAAATTCCCCTACTCTTTTCGATAAGTGCTATGGGATCTTTAGCATCCACCTGAACTACCACCAATCCAGGCAGATGGGATCTCGGTTTAACATCTCATCCGAAAGATGGCACCTCAGAAGTGCAGCACCCTTCTCATGCTGCACTACAGTGTCAGTATTGGGATATTAACCCAAGTGCCAGATGTGGGAACTGAACCCAGAGCCCTCTGATCTCCTGGCCTCAGAGGAGAGTGTGCTACTTACTGAGCCACTGACACTGCCAACATTTAATATTTAACAGTTTCTCATCAAATCTCTCTATAGAATGCTCTTTTATTTTTCTTTGCAACAGGCCTGACTAGATAGTTCAGTTCCGGTTATTAAAAGAGCTGCACATGGAGGGGAAGTGAAGCAATTTTAATAAATATTGTACAAGAGACACTGGCCAAGAAATGTCCATGGATTTGAGGCTAACTTTCTATTTCAATATCATGGAAGTCTGTTCATTCACTGAAGGAAAAGCAACAACTGTTTAAAACTAGAAATTTTCTGAAAATAGTTAACATACTAGAATGCCAGCAGAGTAGGCCTCACAGTCTATCAAGTCTGCTAGAGAGTCTGTACCCTTAGTGGGCACTGATGTCCCACTCCCCCCCCACCCCCACCACATACCACACACACACACCCAACTTGTTCTTGGAACTTTTACAAGCATAAATAATTCTCAGGAAAATGCATGCCTTAGAAAGTTGCTGACACCATTTAAAGGAAACCTGCAGCTAGACCAACTCCATCTTCTATTCAATTCCTGGTGTGAAATTAAAAGAAAAAGCCAATCCAAAAGTCAACTCAGAACAAAGCCCCTGGCACTTTTTAAAGAGTGGAGCATAGCCAAAGAGGGGGGCAAATATGCAAACAATTACAGGAAAGGGAGAATATATTTCATGGCATGCATCATTTTAAACCAGAGGGCTAGAGGGCACCTAACATAAATAAAAGTCTACTGCCTCACTGGAGTAACACTCTGCATTGATTTCACCCCTTGGGGCTAGCTTCCACATGATCAGTGCCCATAAATTCAAGTGCATCAGTCAGAGTGCCACTCTCAAAAGCAGTAACCTGTTTGGCACCTCAATCATCCATTAATCTCTTAGAAAGGACTGGCTCAGAAAACACAGCAAGAGAACAGCACAAAAACAAGAACAAAAAGTAAAACAAAATTAAAGCAGCAAAGTTAAAATTATGTTTTACAAGTTCTTCATCCTATAGATTTGTAACGCAAAAACAACCTTGGCACAGGGCATTTCATGGGGGATTAATGACTGGCTTCAGCCCCCAACCCTCCTCAGCTGCCAGCTGTTTATTAATGCTTTGGAAATGGTTCATACCTTAACTGCTATTCTTTACTTCTCTCCCAATCATTTTTCAAACTACTGTTTCATACTCATACTTGTCTCAGATATAATGTTTGAATGTATGATCAGATTCTTGCACCTACAGTATTATGATATAGTTACCCAAACACCTAAATGTCAAAAAATCCAACCAGTGCAGTCTGCAGCTTGACTTTCTCAATGTATTTGAATATATGTAGGCAAGGCATGCAAATCATAGTGCCCCATCATCACCTCCCACAGGACTGCAGTGGCAAACAGGCAAAGTTAAAGCAATTGATCTTTGCAAATGATGCCCTGTGATCTCCTCTTGCACTGCAGTGATCTGTCAGTAGACAAAAGTTTAAACTGTAACTCAGTGCCATGATCGGTAAGTGGTGCGGGCTGAGCTCACTGGGCACCAGTTGTTATCATCAGTATCGTGCAAGCTGCATGACACTCACCTCTGACTGATTACAATTTTGTTAGGTCAGTAAAGTTCATGGAAAGTGCAGCTGCTTCTGAAATACCAATCCAGCAGCCCAGATCCGCCCGCAGTGCCATCCATACCCAACAGTGTCAGTCACTCACTTAGTGCAGGGCAGGCCTGCCCGTGGCATGGTGGCTCTCAATCCATGTGCTCGCAGCACTCAGAAGCTGGCAGGCACTTTTCTCCTTAGGCCTCTGCCGCTCACCTCGACATCTCTGCCACAGCTGCCCCGACTTACACTCAGTCCGTCGGACTCCTGCTGTTTCTGTCAGGGAAGGACCCTGCACACTGCGAACAACCCACCCATCCCTCCCTACTCCTCCCAGACTCGCTCCCTCTGTCGGCTTTGGTTCGCCTCCCCAAGCTCCAGTCCATCAACTGATGATCAAATTCATGTGCAGTGCACCACGCAAACTCCCGGCTCCTCCCTCTCTCTTACATTCTATTGAAGGAGGACTGGCGCTGAGTGGCAGCAGCACTTGGCATTGGTTGGGACTCAGGAGAGGAGGTAAGGGCTGTGGCCAGCAGGGTTCACAAATTATGTCTAGCCTCACCTGAGCAGTTGGCTTCTGTGGTGGGGGGAGACCGGATCAGGCAAGCAGCAGCCGCTGCAAACTATGGCAATTCGACAGAGTTGTGGACTTTAAATAAACGACACCCAATTCCGGCTGCAACTCAGGGCAATTCCAACTAATTGCAACTGCCCTGAATTGCGGCCCACGATTCCGATGACCAATGGTGGCTCCAGGGTCTACTGCTGTCGACTCGCTGCCATGAGGTCAGAGAAATGTAACATTTTGTGGGAAGCAGCATGATGTCATTTTAGTCTTGGCACAGATTTTTTTCCTGCTAAAAAAAGGTATATTGAACACAATGGTATAAAAATGAATCCTGTCACTGACTTTCGAGCTTGTTAATTTTTTTAAAATAAAAATGTTTCATAAAAACAAGGGTAGAAATAGTCAAAAGTTAAGTACCAAAATGACATTATCTAAATATTGTGGACCTGAGAGATTGGAAAGTGGCAACAGTGAAAAGGCACATTGGTACAACCCCAGGATAAGTCCAAAAAAATTTTTCAAACAGTCATTCTACTGCTAGTACCTGTATGTAAGACAAGGAAACCACTTTGGTTCTCAGATACAGTAGCAGAAAAGGTCAGAGCCAAAAGGCTGGCCTTCAGGAAATATAAGGGAACACAGCGGGATGAAGATAGGGAGGCATACCAAACTGCCCTAAGGGAAGCAGGTAAGGCAGTAAGGCAGGCAAAGTCCCAAACTGAGGAAACACTAGCACGAACAGTAAAAGAAGGTGACAAGACTTTCTATAGATACATTAGTGAAAGGATAAAGTCCAGAGGGGGTATTGCTAAGCTTAGTGGAGAAAAGGGAGCATGTGAGGAGGAGGACCCTGTAAAGGCATCTATCCTAAATAGATACTTTTGCTCAGTATTTACTGAAGAGAAGGTAAGGCAGGGCCCACAGCTCAGCATCATGGACACAGGGGAGAGGTAAGTACACTACTCCCTTCACAAAAGAAAGGGTCCTACAAGAACTTGCTAAGCTCAGGGTGGATAAGGCAATGGGACCTGATGGCATACATCCCAGGGTACTTAAGGAGCTAAAGGAGGAACTAGCAGAGCCATTAGCAGAACTGTTTAGTGAGTCTCTGAGCACAGGAGAGGTCCCAGAAGACTGGAGAAGGGCTCATGTAGATCCCACTCCACAAGAGTGGTAGCAGGGAGGAGGCGGGGAACTACAGACCGTCAGTCTTACCTCAGTAGTGGGCAAGATTATGGAGGCACCTTAAGGAAAGGATAGTGCAACACCTGGAATCCATAGGGCACAGGATCCAAGACAGCATGGGTTTACAAAGGAAGGTTCTGTCAAACTAATCTCATAGATTTCTTTGACTGGGTAACCAGAGTGGTGGACCAAGGGGAGCAGTTGATGTCGCCACCTTGACTTCAGCAAAGCTTTTGACACTGTTCCACATAGAAGATTGATAAATAAGCTGGGTAGGCTCGGGTGGGTCAGAAGTTGGTCAACTGGGTGGCAAACTGGTTTGACGGCAGAAACAGAGAGTGGTGGTAAATGGTATACAGTCAGAAGAGATGCAAGTCACAAGTGGGGTACCCTCAGGGATCAGTCCTGGGGCCAGTCTTCTTCAACATCTTCAGTAGTGACCTTGCAGATGGACTAGAGGTGAAGGCTTGTCTGTTTGCAGATGACACCAAGATCTGCAACAGAGTAGATGATCCAGATGGGGTGGGCAGAATGAGAAGAGATCTGGATAAACTAGCAGAATGGTCAGAAGAGCAGCAGCTGGGATTTAATGCAAAGAAGTCAAAATCATGCACATAGGGAAGAGAAGTCCTGAAGCCACCTATAGGCTGGGAGGGAGTTACGCAGTCACAAAGGAAGAAAGAGACTTGGGCATCATCATCACTGATGACCTAAAATCATCCAAGCAGACCTCTAAAGCAGTAGGTAAGGCTAGGGGTGTTGAGGTGTATTAGTAGGGTATCTGAAGTCGTAAGAGGGAGGTATAATCCCTCTGTACAAGACACTGGTTAGGCCCCATCTGGAGTACTGCGTGCAGTATTGGAGGCCACACCTTCACAAGGACATTAACCAAATTGAGGCAGTCCAGAGAAGGGCAACAAAATAGTGCAGGGACTGCATCAGAAGACTTATGAGGACAGATTAACAGAGCTCAATGTGTGTACCCTTGAGGAAAGGAGGAAGAGGTGATATGATTGAGGCATTCAGACACCTTAAGGGCATAAACAAGGTGAAAGAGTCTAACATGTTTAAATATAAGAAAAATAGCAGGACAAGAGGACACAGCATGAGATTAGAGGAGGCCGATTAAGGGGGAATGTGAGGAAATTCTTTTCACAGAAAGGTGGTGGATGCATGGAATGGCTTACCACAAGAAGTGTGGCTATGAATACAGTGCAGGGCTTCAAACAGGCATGGGACAGGCATAAGGGAGCAATACAAATGACTATGAATAGATAGGTCACTGACAGAGCAAAGGCCGATGGCACATTTATAAGGTAGAAAAAGAAATGGGCAGACTTGATGGGCCTTGCGGTCCTTATCTGCAGTCAACTTCTCTGTTTCTATGTTTCTATGTGGTACTGATAAAATAAATAAATTTATATTTTAAATTTCCAATGTACTTTAAAGTGGGTTTGTAACTTCTGAAGCTCTTTGAAAAACATAGGGCCGGATTTTCAAAGGCGGCACAGGGTGTGCACCATGCCTCGCTCCATAACAATGTCCCCCAGACTGCATGCAAGCTAGACCACAAAACTTGGTCTAACTTGCAGCAACTGCTGCACGAGATAGAAAATCCCATTAAAGGGACACTGTGAACTCTTTTAGGTCTCAAAGTGTCCCTGGTTTAAAAAACACATTTTATGATTGACAACATTCTGTAAAGGTTGTTGCTGTAGCTGGCAGTTTGATTCTGACTCTTTTTTTTCTTTAAAAAAGTGAAAAACAGATTGCCCACCATACTGGTGTTACCACACAAACACAGATTTGTTTACATTCCTTGATCAGATCTAACTGCATCTTTCCTGGACCTGGGAACACCCACAACTCAGTCTAGCCCCTCATGATGCAGTGGAGATTAAGAGGCTGCTGCCTCATGAGTGACTGCAATGTTTGGGTGTGTTTCTAATGCTCAGGAAGTATGCAATAAGAACAGATCCAGGATTGTAAACAAACAAAAAGTTGTTTACAAATACATATTAGCATGCATTTCAGTTCTTCTAAACAAGGGGACTGACAAAACAAACAGGAACATCAGTGAATTTTTGAGAAGGTAAGCAATCATAAAATATAGGTTTTTAACTAGAAATAATATGATGAAAAACAGGTTGACAGTGTCCCTTTAAAATGCCGCAAGTCCAGTGCACTGCATCGTTGGCGCACCTGGGCCTTGTGGCAATGTAAGTCATCTGAAAATCCAGCCCATAATATTTAGACACAATTCAGTTGCTATGTTACATATCGTGATTTCTACCCTTTCATTACTTGGTTAATCTGGATGGAAATAGGCTCCTTGTCTCCATCTTCTGCTGCTTAATCTTTTTCGGAAATCATAATCCTCGATTTGCAACATCACAGTTTGTTGTTTTGGAAATGATTATGGTGTCAAAAGCAGAGGACAGTGATGTCAACAAAAGACTGAACAGCAGAAGTCAAGTGATTGTAGGGGACAAGGATCTGGTTTCCATTTCAATAAACCTGGCTATGAAGAATAAAAGGAATAGAAATACAGTAGCTCTATCAAATATAACTGTATTAGAAACATAGAAGTTGACGGCAGAGAAGGACCGCTAGACCAATCCAGTCTGCCGTATGCCCTACCTGTAACAGTGGCCATTGACACTATTTGGTCATCAACTTTAGCTTTGCCTTCCCACCTCTAGGCTTCCCCATGCCTAAACCACGCACGCTTGAATCCCGTCATTGTGCTCGCTCCAACCACCTCCTGGGGTAGGCGATTCCATGCATCCAGTATCCTTTCTCTGAAAAATAACTTTCTCACATTCCCCTTTATCCTGCCCCCCCAATCTCACATTGTACACCGTCGTTCTTGTACCTTTCCTGCAGTAAAAGATGCCTTCCAATTGCACTTTGTTTATGCTCTTAAGATGCTTGAAGCTTTCTATCATATCTCACCGTTCCCTCCTCTCTTCCAGTGTGTACATATTCAGGTCTTTTAATCTCCCCTCATAAATTGTTTGTTGCAAGCCTTGCACCATCTTGGTCGCCCTTCTCTGAACTGCCTCCACCCTGTCTACGTCCTTCCGAAGATGTGGCCTCCAGAACTGCACACTGTACTCCAGATGTGGCCCCACCAGTGATTTATATAGTGATATCACCACCTCCCTCCTTCTGCTAGTGATATCCCTTTCTATGCACCTCAACATGCCACTGGCCCTCCCTACAGCCTTAGTACGCTGTTTGACCACCTTTAGGTCATCTGAGATGATAATCCCCAGATCCCGTTCCTCCCTGGTGACTGTCAGCAACTCCCCCCTATCCTGTAGCTCTCTTTAGGGTTTCTGCACCCCAAGTGCATAATTTTGCACTTCTTCACATTGAACCTCAGTTGCCACTCTTCTGGCAATTTTTCCATCTTTCTAGGTCCCTCCTCATTCTTTCCACCCCATCTGGAGTGTCTACCCTGTTGCAGATCTTGGTGTCATCCTCAAACAGGCTGACCTTCCCTTCCAGCCCTTCCGCAATATCACAAATAAAGACACTGAAAAGGACTGGCCCCAGGACTGATCCCTGAGGAACTCCACTGGTCATCCCTCCTTCCTCAGATTGGATCCTATTTACCCCCGCCCTCTGCTTCCTGTCCTCCAGCCAGTTTCTAAGTAAGCATTAATGCCCGACAAAGGAGGCTTCTACTAGAAATTTTATTTATTTATTTTATTTTATTTTATATAAAGTCTCAATAATTACAACCCTTTGACTCAGGGCTCATACAGAGTATGATAAGTACAGTGACTAAGTACAGAGACAAAATGAATAATACATATACAGAGCAAACAATCAAGGTGTGTAACTGTGGAATCATAAGTTAGAATCAGAGAATTTAGCAATGGAACTTGGCCATTGCTAGAGGAGTTTATCTGCAATCACAGTTTGAGCTGGACATAATGTAGTACGTAGCTCAGATTTAAAAGGCTCCAGCCTGGGAAGAGATAGGGCAGTATTAGGGAGGGAGTTCATCCAGAGTGGTGCCCTGTAGCAAAAGGACCTTTTCTGGCAGTGGTCCTTGCAAAAGGCACGCTGAAAGGCAGTGGTGACAGAGTGTCTTGTGGTCATTGTTGGCAAGTACTGCCTGCAGGAGCAAGAGACAGTCAGGGGAGCTTGCCCTAGTTGAATTTTTTGGCCAATAAGCAGGTGTGATAGAGGACCCTGAAAGTTTAGCCATGATGACCATTGGTAGAGGTCACAGGTATGTGTGAGGTGATCACAGCCTATGGCCAGTTGGCAGGCTTTGTTAAGGCGCACTTAATGCTGATCAGGGCAGTGTCGGAGGTGGCACCATATATGACTATGCCATAGTCTACCAGGGAAAGGATGTTGCTAGAGATGGCTAAACGGAGGGCATCAGGAGGGAGACAGGGCCTATATTTATACAGGAGATCGATTCTGTTTATTGCAGAGCAAGTCGATGCTATATGCTCACGGATAGGGTGACCCTTAGATATTTAAAACTGGCAACTGATTCTAGCGTGGAACCCTGGGAATTCAGTATGGATAGTGTGGTCGTGTTGTGTTTATGTTGAGGGTGGGTGAATAGCATGACCTTCATTTTTTTGTAGTTGAGCTCAAGTTTTTGGGAGGAGAACCATGATTCTGTTTCTGTGAAGGAGCCCTGCAAGGATTGTTGGAGCTGGGTAGGGTCTGGGTGCCTGCTGAAGATCACAGCATCATCAGCATAAAGGAGCAGGTGCTCAGAGAAGGCCAGAGGGAGGGAGTTTAGTTATAGGGAGAAAAGGAGCAGGCCAAGGATGGACCCTTGTGGGACACCCGACCAGACTGGGAGGCTAGTAGAAAGGGTGCTACTTATTTTTACTTGCTGGGTACAGCCATGGAGATAGTTGGGAGAATCAGTCAGCTGTCTCTTGAGATACACCAACAGAGAGGAAGGAGTTAATCAGCATACTGTGATTGACAGTATCAAAAGCTGTGGACAGATCAATAGAGACAGATCCAGCCAGGGCTCCCTGGTCAAGGGCATCATGGATAAAGGAGGTAAACTCAAGCAGGGCAGTAGTTGTGTTGTGCCCTTTCCTAAAGCCATGCTGTCGCTGGCACAGTAGATGGTGCGAGTCTAAATAGTAAGTAAGTTGATCTGCTGCTATTTTTTTCCAGTGCTTTAGAGAGGGGAGGAAGTATGGAAATGGGCCTATAGTTACTACTAGAGGTACGGTCACCAATTGTAGGAACTGGAATGATAACCGCCCTTTTCCATTGTGTTGGGAACTGCCCTAGGCACAGGGACATGTTGAGCATTTTTGTTAGGGGTGCTAGGACTGCATCCAGGGTTAAGGAGAGCAGTTTTGCATGGAGAGAGTTACCACTCTGTCTTGTCTTTCCAAGGAACTTGATGAGATATAAGTGCGAGTGACACTAGGGAGATAATTTTGAAGTAAAAAGGAGGAACGCTGGGGGTGGTGGGAACTGTCCAGTAGATGCAGAAAAGAAGTGGGAGGAGGACAGAGCTGATGTCAGAGAAAGATGCATTGAAGGCATTAGCTATCTTACTAGGGTCTTGGTGGAAACACCGTCGATGACAAGCATGGAGGGAGGAGGGAGGGAGATTTCCACTAAGCTCCTTCATATTTTCCCAGAACCTCTTCCCATTTCCCCAGGTGACAGTAAGGTTGGACTGACAGAAAGCTGCCTTAGCCTGGTGGATAGCCAGGTGCACGAGTTACGGGCAGCAGGATACAGCTGCCGACCAGAGGGGCGATCAGACTCAAGGGCACGGTGCCATAGGTCACCACAGGCCTTCATTTGGTCAAGCAAGGATCGATTTACCCAGGGGGAGGATTTTCGTTTTTTCAGTCTGCTTAACAAAGGGGGCAAAGATATCACAGGTGGCTTGGAAGGAGCTGATAAAGAAGGACAGGGCAGCATCTACTGATGACAGGTGATCTAGTGGAGACAAGTCGAGGTTGAGGAGATGGTTTTGGAGATGTACCAGGGAACCCTTCTTTAGCTGGCGATACATGGTGATCCTCAGGGGGGGCTTCCAGCTATTCAACCAGTGGCAGGTAACAGGGGAGTGATCACTGAGTAAGTCTGGGAGGACTTGGACATCCTGTAAGCACTCACGATGGTTTGTGAAGATGAGATCAATAAGGGAACTAGTGCCCCTGTGGTGCTTTACTCTGGTGGGGTAAGGACCATTTGTGTTAGATTTTGGGCGGCTGCATCCCTGATGGAGGATGTTTAGGGGGCAAGCCAGTTAGTGTTGAAATCACCTAGGCAATGATTTGAGTTTTTGGTAAGTTAAGAGATATTTAGGATGAATGAGAAATCCTCCTTTTGTCAGGGGGTATGTAGACTGACATTAGGTAGAGAGATTTACCTCAGTTGCCGACTGCTATCTTAAGGGTGAGGGACTGTGCTCCCGCCACGGGGTTCATTGTAGGAATTTTAAGACCTTGTAGGTGGTCCTGAAGGTACAGCGCACTCCCACAACCCCGCCTATCCAGTCTGTCTGATCTGAACAATGTATAGCCCGGTATGGGGTATTCTGGGTTAGCTATGTTTCGGTTACAGCTAGTGCATCGGGGTTGTGGAGACAGACCCATGCTTGGAGTGGGGCGAGATTCTTTTGGAGGCTACATATGTTTATGGCGGCCAGCTGTAGCCCTTTGGATTGCATTAATAGGCAAGGGGTAGAGGTAGAGGGGCCAGGATTGGGTTGTATATTGCCCATAAGTAGCAGTAGGATAATGGAGATCCTGGATAGGGCACTTTTTAGGGTCATCTTGTGAATACACAGTGCCGGGCCTGCAAGTTGAGGTAGTTTGTTAACGAGATGAGAGTAGACAAAGCGCAGTATTTCTGGGCTACATATAAAAGGGGGGGACCGCGGCTGCTGGGTGCAGGTGGCTAGGAGCAAGTGGGAGGTAGGGTGGGTAGGTAAACCAGGCCATCATTCTGTGAGAGAGAGAGATAGTAGTGTTACTAACAGTATTAATGCATGGTTCCACCCAACCATGCATTGATTCCCCAGTAGAAGCAGACTCCAGAGGGCATTAATGTGTTTGTAATATGACAATACTTGTGTTATTGTTGTTTTGTTTTTTCACTTCTGTTCACTGGAATGGTTCGGTTTTGTATTGGCACGGTCAGATCCCAAGCTCTCTCGCCAAGAATGTGTTTTCTGCAGTCTGCTGCACTGTGGATATACAACGCTTTCGCTGTGATAGCTACTGGTGCTACAGCTTGATCTGGTGACCCCAGGATTAGTTGGAGCAGGCATTACCAGTGATTAATGCCCGCCCAACTTTTTTAATTTTTTTTATTTTACTATTTATGCCTCCTTCTCACCCCTTGGCTCTAGTCTTCCTCAGGAGCTCATGGAGTCATCTCCCTATGGCACACACCCTGCCTGGCCATCCTCTGTCGCCCAACCCGACACTGCAGTAACGCCAGTCGGAGAATGCCAGGTGGGCAGCCGCAAATCAGGGCAAGCTCCGGTGCTCTGCCTCCCGGAGCTGAGAGGCTTTTTCCTCTGTTTTCTCTGGGAAGTGGCTGGTGCCCGATGTCAAGGCGTAACTACATTTGCCACTCCGCCACTCCTTCTGTCTACCCACAGCGCCTGCTGTATCTCCAGCCTCTGCCAGAGATCAGCAGAGCGCCAAACAGGGACCCTTGTCCTCCCCAGGAGAGGAGAGGAGAGCTGTCCTCCGGCACTCAATCCTCTCCTCCCTGCCGACCTCCGCAACCCGGCTCATCCCTCAAACCCGGTCGCCGGGCGGGCGTGAGGTGGCATTCAGCACCTCAACCTCAGTGCCACAGGGCCAGCCCCCGCCTCCAACTTTGATCATGTGGTGCTTTTGTCCAATGACGCTCCCTTATTTCACGCTTCTCATTTTGCCATGTTACAATCTAGTTTACCACCTTGTTGCTCATACCCAGGCTTCCCAACTTATTTACCTGCCTTTATGTGGAACAATGTCAAGGTCTTTGCTTGAAATTGAGGTAGCTCTGCTCCCCGATCCTCTCATATATACTCATGAAAAGACTTGTTCATGCTCAAAAGTAGGAAAATATGTTTCTGTGGTAAACACAGCAGATTAACTTTCTACCTATTCAACATATAGGGAGACAGGGATGACAGTGAATCATCATTACCACCCTCCAGTGGCAGACAATGCTTGGCGACATAGAAACAAGCCTCTGGGCAGCATGTATAAATAGCATGCCTCTACACCAACAGTAGAGGCACTTTAAAAGATTCTTGTTGAAAAAGCAGCGCTGTCTTAAAATCATTACCATTAGTGAATACACATGACTCTGCCTCCTCTTTTATCATGTCATATTTTGATTCTCATATAACATATTACATTAGATTATATATCTGCTGCCATGCCCAATGCTATCCAAAGGCACGTCATTCCACAGTGGCCAAAAAAAAACAAAAAATGTGGACACTCTCCCCATATGACTGGCTAAAGTATTTCCGAAGGGACCTGGCCTAGGCTAAGGGCCCCATCTTGGGAGGATGCCAGGAGGGTAATGTGAATAAGGTAAGTCCCAGGAGAAGGCTGTGTGATGGGGTTGGGTTGCGATGGTGACTCGAGAGTGGGCCAAGGACTGGATAGGTGCCGGGAGCAAAAACAGACAGTTAAAAGATAAAAACATTGAAGTCAACTGGTTCTGAAAAAAAATTCAAATGTTTATCCTCCTCTTGCTCCTTACAACATTAATTACCTTTCTTCGTCATCGCTGCAGCATGTGGGTGACACACTCTTCCTGCCCCACTGCGCTGGAGTTGGGACAGTAGGACTGGTATCTATTTTTTTTACCATACAACACTTTTTCTGCCTGCGGCAGAGCTGACCCCTGCAGTCTCTGACCACCGATGCCTGCACCCCCCGACCCAGTCATGCGCACGGGCCACATTCGAACCCACAGAACCAGGGATGGGCCACATCGTGCCGTGCCCTGTACAGGCGCCTCTCTTGGGTCCGGGGGTGCAGCCATGAGCCGCCAAGATTGCCCCCCGCTATTTTTCCCTCCGTTAACTTCCCCTTCAGAGAGTGGACGTGCAATGACATCAGAGCACAACGTGCCGATGTCCGCCGCGCTCTGCCCCATACTGTCACCGCTCTAGTAGTGCCTCCGATCGTCACCAGCTACAGCCACTACAGAGCAGTGAAAACCCTGGATCCCTCCCCGGGATAGGAGAGCAGTCCACCAAATGCTCGATCCTATCCCTCCCCTGCCAACCCCTGATGACCCAGGCTCACGTCCGAACCCGGGTCGCCAGTGTGACGCGAAGTGTGGTGCCCAGCACCTCAACCCTCAGCACTACCGGGCTGGGCGTAGGACTGGTATCTATCACTATGGCAGGTGATGACACCATTAGTTTAGCTCAGCATAGCAGAAGCAGCAGGATGCAATACATAAAAAGTGGCAGAGATGTTTCTGACAACTGGCAGTCAGATTTCACAATATTAAATAGGACACATGATTTGACATAGCAACACTGCTGGATCCCAGACATAAAAGTTTGTTAATTTCTCATGGACACATAGATTAAATCAAACAGAAAGTACTGTGTACACTTATGGTGAACCAGCAAACACAGCTTAAGGAAACAAGCATGTGTATATACAACTGCCTGGTCATACTCTTCCTCTTCTTCTCCTGACTTTATGTCAAAGTTAGAGCCTGAAAACTTGAATTTTAGTCTTTCTCAGATTCAGCTTACCAAGCATCACTTTTAACTATCCATTTAATTAATCACATGTCCAAAAGTGACATCTGCAACTACTCCATCTCCTACACCTTGTAGAGGTAAGTCTCCTGACTCTTCCCACTGCAATGCCCCCAGAGTCCAGTTCACCGCTCTCGGCAGTACCAGTGCAACTCCTCGACTAATGACACCTACAACACCTTTCACATCATGTGTCATCACCAACTAGTTCAATATGATCGGGTGTGCCACTGAGAACACAGAGCACACAGGACTGGTAACAGTTAAAAAGGACTCATCACAGGCAGTGCAGTGCCATACATTTAATGCCTTTTTATATCTTCCTATTGTTTTATTTTATTTATTTTTTATGCATAGCTGTTTTTCTTTGGGAGGGGGTATTATTGTACAATTTAAAAATCAATGGGACGTGACTCGAGAGAGAATACTGAAACTGGCATGGAGTTAAAGCAGAGACGTAAGGGGCCGGGGGGGTATTACACCATGAGGTAAGCAATGAATAGTAACTATCACACAGCCGTGGTCATGTTAGAGGTTTTACAGACTCAGTCACAGCCCTACAAACAATAATCCACAGCAGATGCATGCACACAGCACCTTCCACAAGCTACAGCTGCAGCAATTAATAGTCATGCTGACTGCAAGACTTGTTTGCCCTCCTGTTTCTAATCTGCTTTACACCATGCCATCACTGCATCAGGAGCTGAAATTCATTCAAATCCTGGAAGCCGAACCCCAACTCAAAACTGAACTAAAGTTGCCTATGGCCCACTTCTCTCATCCTTGGGGCTAAAGGCAACTTGGTAACCATTTATAAAGAGGAAGAAGAAACATTAGCATTTATATATCACTTTTCATACATATTGTATCCTAAAGCACTTCAAGTAAGGAGAGACTCAGAGTATGACTGTAAATGGGTAGTGGCCACACATTATAACTCTAGCATCTACTGAACTGCTCAGTATTTACAAGATTGAGCCACAATACGTAACTTTGTAAAACAAAACTGTTAAGGCAATTCTTTAGTGAACTGCAGCCACCACCATGTTCCTTTTTCAAACAGTATTACTCATTTTGTGAGCAGTATTTTATCAGTATTAAGTGACACATTGCAACCTGAAACTCACTGGAAGAAACAAGGATAATTCTGGTAAAATTAAAAACAACCTTTGAGCCTGTCTGGAGACCTCCTCCCTGATACAAGCACACACTTGACAAACATAAAGTAAGGGAATGAAAAGTGCAGTGGGTCTCACATAGGCTAGTTTTTCATGGATCCTATACTCCCTTTTACTGCTTCCCAAAGTGATTATTTTTTTCTTATAACATGGGGTTGGGAAAAGCAGACATCCAATTGGTGTAGGAGCATCAGCTGGCTGTGCATTAATCACTGTTATGCGCACAGTTGCTGTGAAATGTCCTTGTGGCAAGATTCCTCATCAGAATCAGTACTTGTTGACTCCTAAGGCAAAGTCAGACAGCACGGCAGCCATTGAAAGCAGCACAGAGGAGCAGCACAGAATCTACTGAAGTGTACCGGAGACAGAGTAAATGTTAGAGGTACCCCTCCCATTGCCTGTCACTGAGGCTGCGAATGTGTGTCTCGCCATCCAGGCATAGTGGGTAGTAGATGTAAAGGCATGCAGTCCCCTCACCACAGTTTGCCCCCCAGGATGTCCGCTCCCCGGACAGCAGTTAGGTGACCTTTCCAGCATAAAGCCCCATGTTTCTGTGTGTGAGAGAGATGCACACAGCAGGACTGGCACATGCAATTAAAAGTTGCTGCACTCTCCCGTCTGTGTGTCTCTCTCTGTACAGTAATAGAAACCAGAGTCCCCTGTCTCCAGAGTGAGAGAGACACATTGGCCACCCCCCAACCCACACCCATGTCAACAATCTCCACTCTCCCTCCACTGCTCACAGAGAGCTGGAAGCAGTGTTCTTTGGGCCTGTCATTGCTGAGCACAGTCAATGGCAGACAGTGAGAGCCCGTGACTACCACAGACAGTGACAGAAAGACAAGTGTCCTCTCCGTTTGAGTCTGCCTTCAGTGTAATTCCCTGTGGGCAAAGGTGCTGCAATATGTGTCGGACAAGGAGGTAGCTGGAGACAGAATGCGATCTGGTGAGTGAGAGAGACACACAGTGGGTGAGGCACACTGTACACTAATACTGCTACAATCTGCTCTCTCTCTCTCTCTCTCTCTGTCTGTTTTACCGAGGCATACACTGATTGAGAAGGACTTTCCCCTTTGTGCAGTCCAGATTGTTGTGTGACACCAACCATGAGAAAGAGACACAGGGGCAGAGACCAGTAGGACTCACTGTGCAAGGCATGTGTGTGTGTGCGAGACAAAGAGCTACACAGCGGGACCGGGACATTGAAGTCAAAGTTGCGGCAATCTCCTGTGTGTTTCTCTCTCTCTCTGTACAGTCTTTCACAAGCATATTCCCCTGTCTCAGGTGACTTGTTTTGCGAGCAACAGTGTCCTCCCTCTGTGCTCTCTCTGTCCTCTGCAGCCATGCAGGCTGTGGTGCGGTTTGTGATTTTGCCAGCAACAGACAGTTCGCTCGTCCCCCACCCCCCCAACCTGTTGTACAGCTGCGCCAAAGTCTGTGTTCAGTGCACATTAATGATGCCACACACACCCCTGCCCCCGACAACCCACAGTATCTGTCGGGAGACACGGTGCGTGGTAGCCTTGCTGAACCCTATGCGAAGAAAGAGAGAGAGAGAGTCACAGGCGGCACGCAGAGAGAGCAAGAGGCAGGTACTGCAAATCAGCACTGTTTCCAAGTACAACAGTCATAGTGACACTGATGTTTGACAGGCAGATGTGTGAAAGCATGTTAATAGTCTATGTCTAGCATGTGTCTGTTCATTACATCAGTGAGCTATGTATTACTTGATGGGGGCTACATTTTAACTCAGCAGGATACAGTAGGATTTCTTTTATTTCTACAGAAATAAAACATTTCCTTCACTATGTTGCTGTTATGGAGACCTCATGTTATAACCGTAATAACTCCACTCCAGGGTATGGGGTTATTGGGGATTAAATGAACACCACTGGTGCTGTGGGGTGTTGATTAATCTCCGATAACCCATACTCTGCTGTGGGTTATTGTTTACTTGTGTTTGTGTGTGTGTTTGTGTGCATGCGGGTAGAAACTATGCTTTCCCCATGTTTTACCTTTGCCCCTCCACATCGCCGAACGCTCCTGTGACTAACTCTCTCTTCAACTGGGAAATGGAAGAGGCACTGCCTTCCATACTGGTTCCATTAGTGCCCCATGGCTGGCCAGCAAAAGCCATCATCCAGTAAATTGAAAGTTTCCCTTGATGTGCTCAGCTCATGCCACTGTCAAAGCCTGAGCCCCTGAGTGCAGATGCACCACTTTATGTCATATGTATGATACAATATCTTGCTGATGTTAGTGTCTCACATCTAAGTATTCTTAAAAATACACAACATCAACAGGCAGGGGACTTAATAGCTTATGTGAAAGAATATGGGCAACAATTATTTTAGCATTGTTTTTTTTGCATTATATGTTTATCCCCTCCGTGCTCCTGGTGATCCCCTCCTTCAGGCTCCCTTACAAGCCCTTACCGATCCCCACTGGCCTTACCCGAGCTCCTCACCCTCACAACACAGCCGGTCCCTGGGATTCCCAGACATAACCCTTCGCCGGGCAGGTCCCCCTCCTTCGAGGGGGAAGGCACCAGTGGGGAGTCCTAGCGCACTTCTTGATAGGGCCCAGGGATGCTGCTGAGGGAAGGAAGCTCATCGAAGGCACCAGAGGAATCGGGGGACGGAGAGCCATCATCCGGCGGCCACCACCGAGCGGTATTTCCGGTTTTCTAGGTTCCCTCATCGTGCTGCTCATGCAGTGCCTCCAGTCTCTGCTGGGGACCGCTGCTTTAACGAGACAGTCCCCAACCCCACCCCAGGATAGGAGAGCAGTCATTCGGATGCTCAATCCTATCCTCCCCCTGCCGACGCCTAAGCCGCCCCGAGTCCGCTCCTCAACCTGGGTTGCCGGGCGTGGTTCAATATTTTAGCATTGTTAAAACCCTTCTATGCCAAGTAAGCAAGAATATCACAACACTGGATGTTTGCACCAATTAGTCTAAATCCTGTAGCCCCACCCCCAAGAAAACAGTAGGAATCTTTTCTTTTTATGGATGCCATGCACACAAAGGTGAAGGGTATATCCAAAGCCCCAATGTTGAGAATAATGCCTGAAACACTCTGATCAATTATGAGTAAACAGTACCTCACAGGCCTCAGTCCCAGCAGGACTGATCTTAATCTCTATCCTGTGTGCAGTCAATGCAACTGTGCCAAGGCATTCACTGCATAGGTTCACTGCAGTGCCACATCAAACAAAAAAACTCACCATGTGTCAGTTTAAAATACAGCGCTGGTATCCCGATGTGTCCAGAGGTTATACTTAAAAGGAGCCTACTGGGTATATTATCTTCTAAAATCCAGTACGATAAAAAGACAACCTTTGCTCTGGACTTTAGAATTTCACCTTTAACCTTGACTGCAGTGATCCTTAACATTTCAGCCAAAGTTTAAGATGTGCTTGATACAGAGTGGTAACATAAAGCCCAGGGCAGCAGGCATGATAAGTGCCAGAGCATGTCTAGTAGGGATATCTAGTGACCTTTACCCTCATAGGGCATTTTTGTTTTTTAAGTTGTGGTTTCCTTGCAAAGAATGACCACAGTCCTCCCATGAAGAATGATACTGGCAAATCTGGCTTTTGTCAGCAATGTTAAAATGATGTAATTCAGCAACACATTTTCCTTTTTTCTCTCCACTTCTTTATCATGGGGGCTATATTACCGCTACCCTGATCCAACGCAACCATCATATGAGTTTTGGAACCATGTGACTACAGTGCTGCCACACATATTGAGTCACATGTTATGAAAATATAGGAAAGAAAATAAAGGATTCATATCCATCCTGGAAAGGTATAAAACTAATTTTCAGTGTTCTTTTTCAGAGTTATTATTTCATGCTACTGACTTCTGCTGCCATGAAGTGTGGTAATGCTACTGCTAAAAGTTGACTTTCAATTATTAAGTTTCCTTGGACAACAAGCTAATATCCCATTCTCCCAGTTTCTATTAATTCTCTAATTACTCCCTGTAACAGTTAAAACACAATGATGGAACTAGTCTTAATATCATAAAGAGCAAATGCAATCAGCAGTTATCTAAGCAAAATATTAATTTCAAAAGGCACACACACAGACAACTGGACATACGTTAGAAACAACATAAAATCACAGAACCGGATTGGCTGTGTAGGCAGTTTGGAACTAGACACAACTTGAAACAACCCAGCAGTGACCCAAGATTGGCTCTGCAATGAAACTGCCAAGTAAAGAAAAGAGCTCACAGAAAATGAACATTCCAAGATGAGCCCTTCATTATAGAAGAGTTAGTCTCCAATGGACAGTTCTCTTTTTATTTTCTAATTGGTAGTCTCCCTATAAACTGACCTTGGGTCACTTCTGGGTCATTTTCGGTAGGAGCCATAACAGCAGTTTTAGATCTGGATGTTTCTGTCCGCAGAGGATGATGAAGTGTCTGGGTCTTTATCCTGACAAAACTATCCACACTATCTGTGCAAATTATCCAATATCTGGATCTATCCAGATGGACAGGGATACTTGAGTTATCTGTGGAAAAGGATCGGAAGCAGCTATTGCCCTTTTCAAGTATGTGTAGTCCAGCTGTTAGAAAGTTAGGAATGTATCTATATTTTAACATTTAGGAGACTAAGGGCCCAATTCACAGTCACAAGGAACCAGCATAAAATTCCTGCAACAATTCTGCAGCAGCCCCTTGCCTGCCCTTACAACTGTTCTCAAAGGGGTGGCAATCTTTCACCACATGGTCAAGAACTACCTTGCAACTGCCAAGGGAAGGGCCAAGCATACAAATTGCCTTCTGGACCATCCATATAGCATAGCAGCCCCTCGTGAAGACACAACTGGTACAAGCAGTTCTACAAGCTGGCTCCATGGCACTGAGCAGTGGAGATCTCTCCAATATGCTGATAACCCAGGTTTGCACCCAACCCACAACTACAGAAGCAGAGGCTGGTAGGGAGGGTAGGAGCATATGTATGAATGCTATCCTCTTAAGGTGAGTTAAACTAGCATCGCTCATTGAGCAACAACTAGTGGCAGCCCTACAGTGGCACCACTGGCAGCGCAGGTGACCACACACTGCCAGAAAGTCCTGCAGCGCAATATGCTGACCTTCAAAACTAGACCGTGGTCAAGTCAAAAGGCCTGGGGTCTGTGTAGGAAGGGGTCCGAGTCAGGTAGGTAGACCAAGAACAGGGGCTGGCAGAAACCAATAGTAAACCCAGTAAGAGGGCTATAAAGAGAATTAAAAAAGGCAGTTCAACAGGGCTTCACTGAAGAGCAATACAGCAGGGGTCAGAGATCAGTGAGGAACTGCTAAGAAGACTACACACACACACATACACACAGGCATGGTAACTGGGCTTAGGAGGGAGGATCCACTAGATGTCTGGCACTGCTACTTTGCTGGGGTTAGAGAGGGAGACCAGTGGAAAATCAGGAGGGCCAGAGAAGGTCCAGATGACACAGACCAAGGTGGTCTACAGGTGGGCCTTAAGACAGGTGTCTGGGGGTGGGAGGACTAGTTAGGCAGTATCATGTTAGCCCAAAGTTGCTGCAGTTAGCATTGTAACATTCACTCTGGGCGTAGGTTTTCTACCTCAGGTGTTATGGGGTGACAACCCTGTTTTCACCCAAAAGCATCTAACCCTCATTTGCACTGCAACCTGTTCATCATGAGAACGCCTCCTTTTCCACCCCTCGGTGAAGAAATCTGTGATTTGTGGAGGGGGACAAAATGGGAGGGAGGAGGGGTCATAAAAGGGTGACTGTTTACAACCTGATTAGTAATTCCCCATGTTGCAACGGTGATTTGGGTCCCAACAGTTTTATTTTTTGACCTTGTTGTGGGGCAAGAGGTTCCAGGGGGCAGTTAGTACAAAACAATAACAAGATAAAATTTACTGATAATACAAGACTATTCAACAGTAATGAAATCTCTTAACTAATCTTAAAAATCTTTTAATTTGTCAAATATCTTTGCTCTGATGACAGACCATTCCATAGTAAAGTTATATAGTACAGTCTAAAAACACTCTCATTAAATCTCAGATTAGTTATTGGCCCATAAAGATTGAATGTGCTCTGAGTAAAAAGAGTATGAACTCAAAACTGGGTTTAAAAACTCTATAAACTTTCAGTATATAAACTAATTCAAAAGGAACCATCTATTCACATGCCTAGCCAGGAAGAGGGACTAAATTAAACGGTGAGTACAGAACACAATGACACGTGTTCTTTGAGCATAATAACACAGATCTCTAAATATTAAAATTTGTTGTCAGCCCAATCATCTCTGTTTCAGCTATTCCTTGAAAGATTATACGGCAGTAGCACCTGCAGAGCAACTGTATTTCTTGCTTCAAATGTAAGACAATGATTCAGTTGATATAAAGGGGATACATGATAGGCACAAGTGTGATATGAAAAATATTTTCACTCCTCTAGAGTGACCTCTGAACTCCACGAAAAGCGGCCACCAGTGAGGTTTCGAGGCACACCGTTCATGACTGAACATATTTCCCATATCACACGAGTGCCCATCATGTATCCGATATATACAATGGGGGCCTCACTGCTGTAAAACATTTGCGTGGCTTTGCATGGCTTTGCGCGGTATGCGTGGCTTTGCACGGGTGTGATAAATGTCAGGTCTTATATTTATCACACCCTGGTGAAAATAACATAATTTATCACACTCATTTACCACTCACCCGCATTGTGTGTGTGTGTGTGTGTGTGTGTATATATATATATATATACACACACACACACATATACATAAATTTACAAATAATAATATTATATCTATATTATGTATGTGTTCTTGTAAAGTAAGCCCTGTATCAAGTATCATATGTAAATATTTCAAGTGTGTTACATTTTCCAGGATACTGCCATCTAAGCACTGTATTCTCAGGTCAGTTGTTTGTTTCCTTCAATAGAAGATCACTGTCAATAACCCATTTCTGGAGTGCAGTACAGCCATGCTGTAATTTTCCTGACCATGTGTAACAGCTGAACCTTTACAGAAAAGCAAAGAATCACTGGCATAGGGAGTCAGTGTGCAGGTTGAGGACAAATGCGGAGGACATGAGATAAAGAAAGGTGCTGAAAATCAGATTGCAAATTGGCTTATCAGCCCAGTGGTAGGGCTAATGCTCACAATGCTGGCAACCCCAGTTTGGGAACACACTCAACAACAGAAGGTCTGGTCGGGAGGAAGGCTGAGTATCCTTTCCTCTGGGGAGGAAGAGTGCCAGTCATACTGCCATACTGCCCCTGGATGACCACAGGGGAGGAGCAGTTGGAGCTACAAGATGGGCAGGGAGGATGCCCTTAACTCGACATGCATGTGTGCACACTGTTCTCAAGCACGCTTGATGAAGTCATGGTGGTGGTGTTCTCAGAGATAGGAGCAGTGAAGAGGTGGTAAATCCCTGCTCCTGCAGAATGAAGGACACCAACTCACCTGCAGACTTGCACCCACCAACTCAGGCACTGTCTCCCTCATTGGTTGGAGGATGTAATATCCAGAGGGATTTCAGGAACCCCGTGATGGCCCTGCCATGGGGGAGGGGGGCAAGCCACAATGGCCTGACAGGAAGCAGGCAGAAAGCCTTGGGAGAAGGCGGAGTGACAGGGATGAGGTGTGGGTCTACTAGACTGGATGAGGATTCCTCAAGGGTTCTTGAATACAGCTCAGAGTAAAAACAGAGTGAAAAAAAAAAGGTAAATAGAATGGTTTACATGTGGGAATGTTGGTACTTCTCCTACCTAGCCCTTTTCTTTATCTTTGACTTGTTAACTTGTGACAGCACAGGCCCCATATTTATGTTCATCGTTATACTCTGTCTGGTTAGGCATTGTACTGTTGTAAGTGAAGGCAATGTGAGACAATAATATAATTACTGGTGACCCCCTTTATCACATGGTTTTGTTTACTGTTTCAAAAGCCATAATAACCGTTATTACAGCTTTTGAAAGCTTGCATTCCACTGATGCAAGCCAACAGTGGAAGGTGCGTCATGAGCCCAGAGAAAAAGTTGGAATAAAAGAACCATCTGAAAAAGAATGCACCAGTAATTATAAATTATCGCCTAGACAGGTGTGTTTATATATTTTTTACACACCTTCGTGAGTGATGAGCTCACAAACCTCTCCAGCTTAGCTCAAGGTTTATGGCTTATCACCCACCTTGGGTGTATAAAAAAAACACCATGACACACACCTGCCTAGGCATTATTCTTTAATAATAAATGAGTTGATAGAAACTGTGATGCACTTGCTAGCTATAAATTAGTGTTTATAACGGCAAACATGCGCACGGGTTTCCTCATTCTGCACATGCGCACACCGCAGCTCATCCGCCTCCTGACCGCCCCACCGCTCCATCTCACCCAAACTGCACCACCAGATGACCTCGACGGTAAGCTATTTTTTTAGACATGTTGAACATCAAAAATTCAGGAACCATGCTTAAAAAAAACCACACATTTTAAAACATTTTAAAATGTTGCTGATTGGGAATGTGGAGACTGGACTTAAACCAAGCCGAACCGCAGCCGCACCAAAACGTCTTTATTTTATATAATTGCTGTGGCGAAAAAGGGGGAAACCCAGCAATTATATAAAATGAAATATGGGATGGTGTGTTTAAACTCAAAGTTTACACACAGCCTCGGTGTTAGATGTTTTCATAAACCCCTCGAGCTTCGCACTCAGGGTTTATGTAGCATCTAACACCTCGTGTGCGTGTAAACTTCTCGCTACACACACCACCCTATACTTTAGTCTATATTTTATAGAGCACTGCTAGGACACAAATGCAGAGCAAATAAGGTAGGCAACAATCATTCAAATAGGGGTGCTCAGGTCAGCTTATATCCAGTCTGTTTGGATTTGGATAGATTTTCGGGAATTCCAGCTCTGATTCTGGTTATGGTAACAGAACGGAATCAGAAACAGAATTTCTTATTCCACATCTGAGCCTTAACTGCAGCTTTAAAGAACCAGCTTACACAACCAGTGCATACAATGTTCCCTATGTGAGTACTATCCCCCCCCCCCCAATGTACAGTACCTGGTCTGGGTCCCTCTACTTCCTTGGACCTTGTAGACTGACCTTGGCTGACGGTCAGGTCATCAGTCATAGACACAGTGGTGTCTGTCTCCAGCTCCACCATTCTCTCATCATCCCATGTCCCAACTCCCCAAGTCAACCTGCCGCCATCCAATGTCACAAAATCAACGAATCCCTTCCCTTGCTTGCTGATGTCTCAGGCATTTGGCCAGTGCTGGGTGCTGGCTCCTACTCAGAGTGCCCAGTGAGAAATGAGGCAGCAGGGCACTCCAGTCATGGGCACTTTTTGTTCTTAAGGTGCAGTGGCATGCTACTGCACTCACTGACTGGATTGATGAGCCCAATATAGAGAGAGAGAGAGAGAGATGGTGATGTCTTCTGGAGGGATGGGGAGAGGGGACTCAGCATCAAACCCGCTGGGGTTCTCAGAAGACCCACAGCTTGTTGAGGACAGAGGACAGCTAAAGGCAGTTAGGCAGGAACCAAGAAGTTGGTGCTGGCAGGCCACCTCACTTCAGAACCCATCTGACACTCAGTATATATTACATAGCTTAGCTGGCCTGGGTGGAAAGAGTAAGTGTGCTGATCGCCATCTGACTCTGTAACCAGGTAGTGGGTATTTGTTTAATTCAGGGTCAGTAGCTGTGGTGGCAGTGGAGGGGTAACTAACTACTGGACTAGAACTGCAGCCCTCGACTCACAAGTTCCACAGCACACCATGCAGAGTAGGAGGAGGACGTAGGACAACAACAGATCTGAGGAAGTGATAGCTAGCCACTGGCAAGGAATCTGCAATTCAGCATGTGGACTTTGCTGGACCTGGTGGATATCTCATCACTGTGAGAACTAAGGTGGCCTGTGTGGATAGGAGTCGGGACCACAAACGGCAGCAGACAGAAGCAGCAGCTCAACAGCATCACAGCAGCATTTCAGCACTCAAGGTAAAGGGAGGGGGGGAAGAGGGGAAGGGCTTTCGTGTGTTTTACAGACATGCTTGTACTGCAGTTGGATGCTGAGTCAGAATCTGATTCTGACAACGTTTAGGAATTCAGATGTTCAGCCTTCAATACCGAAAATTCGAATTCCCCCCCAAAAGTCACAGAATTCAATGTATCCAATTCTGTCAAACTAATTCTAAGCAACCCTACTCTTAAACACAAAAAAAAATAAGTATACGCCAGATATTGTTGCACCTACAAATGTCATTGACTAGACGTTATACAGGAATTACTTTGCTTTAACAAATATCATACATGGCTGTGCACGCCAGAAGGAGTATGTTAGGTAACTAGAACAGTGAATTTTAAAGATACAAAAGCTGACAGGGAAAATAAATCTGTGCTTTACCAGGAGTTGGAATTTATCCGATTCTTCCTCAACTGGTTTCTGTTCCAGAATTATACTGTACCACAGTCAGAGAAATTGCAAACTTTCTTGAATGCGTGTATCATTACAGGAACTGGACATGGATGTCACAAATGCAGCATCTAATCACTCTTAGGACACGTTTTAACCTATTGTACTTGGTGATTCTACTCACAGGCACACAGCCCATTATTTTATATTCCTTACCTCTATAAAGATCCCCTCCATGGAGCAAAAGAGCAAAGTTAGTTAGTATTACCTTGCAGTTGCTGGTCACTGTTCCAGTAATACAATTTTCTATTTAATACTTCTTGAAATGCTTTAATTATCACAGAATAAATAGGATGCGTGAAGCTTTTCATCATGGTATGTTTGTCTCTGTCCCTACCAAGTGCTAAGTATTTCTATTTCCATAATTCTGTTTTCAGCGCTTTTTTTGGACATTTCTTTCATTACGTTCTCAACTGTAATCTCAACCCTTCCCCAGTTCTGCTGTGAATACTGACTGCTAGCAACAAGTGTAGCTCTTATGCTTTGCTTGGTTTCTTCCTGTAGAGGCTACTCCACTCTGTTGTGTGATGGTTATGCTTACCATGTATATTAAAGGACAAGTAAACAAGCATAATTAGGAAATAGCAACTCAAAAATCAGAAAACATGGTGCCGTCGATCAGAAGCTAACCATTTTTAATCTTGTGCTTCATGTTACTGAAATCACGTGACGAGGTCATCACACATGTACAATAAAGGTTCATGCTGATAGATGCAATGTAAAGCTAATAAAGCTAATAAAACAACTATATTTAATAGGTCCCCATATACACTACACGTTCAGTCCAGAGCACTGTCGCTCCAATGACATCATTGTGCAAGACATCATAGCCATTTTAGGTACATGCCAAAGCACGGCTTTTAAACAGTAGACCTGGTTGGTTTATAATTTTAAACATGACAAACAGCACTTAATCTGCAATTTTAGTAACATTAAGCACAGCATCAAAAAGGTGAGCTTTACTCTACGCACCATGTTTTCCAATTTTTTCAGTTGCAATTTATTAATTACGCCTGTTTACTTGTCCTTTAAGTGTTTTTGGCCTTTATTCGCAAGCATTACTTCTAAAAGTAAAACCACTTTGTCTTTACTACTTCAGCAATCCCCTACTGCATGTTGTTTAATGGCACTTTGCAGAATCCAGTTATAGAGAAATGTAGGATCTGTCAGCAGAAAAGGGCCCCATGGCCCATCATGTCTGTTAGTAAAGCTGAAGTAAAGTGGCATTAACACTGGAGGTAAAGCGCCTCAATATACTGTAAACCAATGTCTGCAATTTCATCAAACTCTTTGCGATGCACTAATAGTGTTGGAGTATTGCTTAGCCGTAGAGTTTGTTTTCACGTAAGGACTTGGATTCAGCACAGAGCATGCTGCAGAGCAACGCACCACATACCGCCGAGCCATAACCAGGGCAAGGACGAACAGGCTCGCTAGTCAAAGAGCAACGCACCACATACCGCCGAGCCATAACCAGGGAAAGGACGAACAGGCTCGGCCACAAAGAGCAACGCACTACACACCGCCAAGCCACAACAGGGCAGGACGAACAGGCTCGCTTCGCCAAAGAGCAACGCACTACATACCGCCGAGCCATAACCAGGCAAGTATTAACAGGCCGCCGCCAAAGAGCAACGCACCACATACCACCGAGCCATAACAGGGCAGGGATTAACAGGCTCGCGTCGTCAAAGAGCAACGCACCACATACCGCCCGAGCCATAACCAGGGCAGGGATAACAGGCTCGCTCGCCAAAGAGCAACGCACCACATACGCCGGGCCATAAATCAGGGCAGGATTAACAGGCTCGCTTCGCCAAAGAGCAACGCAGCACATACGCTTATGCCATAACCAGGGCAAGGATTAACAGGCTCGCTCATCAAAGAGCAACGCACCACGCACCGCCGAGCCATAACCAGGGCAGGACAAACAGGCTCGCCCGTCAAAGAGCAACGCACCACATACCGGCTGAGCCATAACCAGGGCAAGGATGAACAGGCTCGCTCGTCAAAACAGCACCACATACCACCGAGCCATAACAGGGCAGGGCCGAACAAGCTCGCCACAAAGAGCAACGACCACATACCACCGAGCCATAACAGGGCAGGACGTAACAGGCTCGCTTCATCAAAGAGTAACGTACCACATAATCCGAGCCATAACCAGGGCAAGGACGCGAACAGGCTTTGGCAAAGGCCAGGCCATTTTGTTTCTCAAGGAAAGCATCACAGGACAAGAAGCAACAGCAGTCTGCTAATGTCACTCTGAAGCTAAGACGTGGGGAAAAGTTCCACCGATAAGATCAGGCTTGTAAACACAGAAAAAAATATATATGTATATGTATATGTATATATTATATATATAGATATATATATATAGGTGTGTGTGTGTGTGTTATTACACATGTCAAAAGAACGAGACAGAAAAATAACAAGACTGGTCAATATTAGTGGAAAACACTTCTTTTTTGAAGAAAAAGGAAGAAGTGGAGCACACTAAAATGTTCAGAGTACACTGCAGCCCAAGTCCCTTTTCAGTAATGGATATCTCTTTTTTTGGTAATGAATATCTGAGTTCTAAAAACATTCTGACATGCTTTACTTTATTTGATTGTATTATGTGCCCTATTTCAGTTCATTACTTGCCTAAGTGTTTTCAAGGTGATTTATTATTTCATATTCTACTTTGAGACATTTTCTGCCAACAAACCAAAGTTAAACAACCTGGTGCAGCTGTTATAGCACTGAACTATGAAACAGAACAGGTTCAAATCTCACTTCAGCCACTGTGTGTCCACTCCTGAGCAAGTCATTTGTCCTTTCTGAGCTTACGGTAAAGTCCTACTAAATGCAAAACTGGCAGAAGCAAGACTCCACTGTAAATGAGATGCTGCATCTCAGCCGTGCCATCCTTGTTGAATAAATGGTAAAACAGGCTGGTCTAGTGGTGCTGAGGGTTGAGGCACTGGATGCCACACTCGCGCTACACCAGCAACCAGGGTTCAGGAACGGGCCCGGTTGTCAAGGGTGGCCGGGGTGGAGGAGAGCTGGAGCTGGATTGTCACCTAACGGCAGCACTCTCCTGAGAGTGGATTCCTGGCACCGCTTCACTAGGGAAGTGGCCTGGGAGGAGAGGAGGCTCTTAGACACTTGGCTGGAGATGTGTTCTCAGCACGGCTCAATGCTTGGGCTACGGCCTCTGGTGCTGGTATCCTCAGGGCAGGGACTTGGGATCCATAGCTACATATGTAACTATGAAAACCTGTACCCCTGCCATGCTGTGTGATCCCAACAAGGGGTGGAAGAGTTTCAGATGGGCGGTATGCCACCACTGTGCCCTGCCAGCAGTGGGATAAAACTGTTTATATAAAAAAATACTAGTAAAATAAAACAAGGGACACACCATCCCCCTTTTCAGTATATTTTCACCAGAGAACCATATGACTTTCAAAGCTTTCTAAACTCCACACTTAGAGGTAGTGCAAGTAAAAATAATTACGTCCCAATTCACAAAACAATTCTGCCCAGCAAAGTTATATTTTAAAGATTTCTTATCTAGGATACTATCCTGTTGCCGTAATCTCATTCACTTTAACCAATCCTCAAGTTTTCCTAGATCCCTATGCATTCTCCTCACCCTCTCCTGATTGTCCACACTATTGTATATTTTCATGTCATCTGCAAAAAGCCATACTTTCCACTCCAGCTCTTTTACAATGTCCCACATGAAGACCCAGAAATGGACAGGTGCCAGTACCAACCCTGTGGTACACTGCTGGTCAGTCTCCCATCCTTAGAGTGTGTGCTGTTAACCAGCAACCTTTATCTTCTATCTGTTAACCAGTTCTGAACCCAGTTTACCAACTGGAACCCCCTTTTAAACTGGTCAACCTCCTATAAGCCTCATGTATGGCACAGTGCCAAAGGCCTTGCTAAAGTACAGACAGACTACATCCACTGCCTTCCCTTGGTCTATTTCCCTGGTCACCCAGCCAAGGAAATCTAGTAGATTCGTTTGTCATGACACCCCCCATGAACCCATGTTACCCGTGGTCCTGCAGTCCACTGGATTCTAGTTGCTCAACCAGTCTTTCTTTCAATAGGGTTTCCATTAACTTTTCCAGCACTGAAGTTAGGATGACTGGCCTAGAATTGCCAGCCTCCTCCCTGTTGCCACTCTTATGTAAAGGGACCATGTCAGTCCTTCTCCAGTCCTTTCAGAACCACATCTGTTTCCAGCTAGCACTTCCCTGAGCTTTTTTTCCAGTACCCTGGGATGTATCCTGTCTGTATGGACCTATGTAGACTTCCCATAGACCTATGCAACTTCAGAGCTGGGAGTCCTTTCACAACTCTTTCCTCTGGTAATGGACTTGGGTCCACTTTCCCCTCTCCCCAACCCTTTCTTTTCCCTGGTGGTCCATCACCTCCTCCCTCTAATGTACAGACTGAGCAGACGTTCTTGTTTAGAATGTCTGCTTTTTTTTTTTGACCCCTTCTGCACAGTCTCCCCCAAAATTATCACTATCAATCAATCAATCAAATCTTTATCCAGGCAAACATCGACCTAAAGCCCCTAAACTAAAGCCGCTCCAGACCAGGGACACCCTGGTTGAGATAGGAAATCTAGAGGGAGCTGAGGATCAGGGCAAAAATTAAGAGAGGTATAGAAAAGGCTATAAATCTTAGGGTCAGGCAAGTTAGCAAGGGCAAAAGAAAAAGGAGAGCACCATGGTTCTCTAGAGAGGCAGCAGAAAAAGCAGGAGCAAAAAAAAGGGGGCTTTTAGGAGATATAAAAAAACACAAAAGGAGGAGAACAGGGGGG
The DNA here is from genome assembly GCA_016271365.2 of Neoceratodus forsteri. Lineage (NCBI taxonomy): Eukaryota > Metazoa > Chordata > Ceratodontiformes > Ceratodontidae > Neoceratodus > Neoceratodus forsteri. The sequence continues at coordinate 910,893,072 of CM057453.1, forward strand.
TTTATCAGGAGCTGCAAAATGGGGCAGGGAGGGCAGTTAGAAGAGCTAAAGCACAAACCAAGGAAAATATTGCCATATCACTAAAAAGAAGGGATAACACATTTATCAGACACATAAGTGACAAGAGGAAGACAAAGGGAGGGATAGTTAGGTTGAAAAGGGAAGGAGGGGGTTGTGTGGAAGAGAACCTCCAAAACAGACATATTGGACAAATACTTCTGCTTGGTTTTACGGTAGAGGGCCAGACAGCGGACCAGAGATGCAGATCAAGGGGCAGTAAGGGTAGGGAGATGGACACAAGCCCTTTACAGTGGATAGGGTCCTAATGGAACTATCACGGTTGAAACGGGTAAGGCAATGGGACCAGAAGGGTGCACCCCAGGGTATCGAGGAGCTCAGGAGGAGCTAGCTGCACCTCTGACAGCCCTGTTTAATCTATCACTGAAACAGGGTGGTACTGGAGACTGGAGAAGGGCTAATGTAGCCCCACCCACAAAATTGGAAGCAGGGAGGAGGCAGGTAATTACCGACCAGTCAGCCTGACTTCAATAGTGGGCAAAGTTATGGAATCACACTGCCGAAGGAAAGAATTGTGGAATACCTTGTGGCCAATAGACTACAGGATCTGAGGCAACATGGTTTCACACGGGGAAGGTCTTGCCAGACAAACCTGATCAAATTATTTTATTGGGTTACCAAGGTAGTGGACCAGGGAGGAGCAGTTGACATGGCCTACCTGGATTTCAGTAAGACCTTTGAGCGCCCACCACAGAAGGTTGGTGAGCAAGCTAAGTAGCCAGTAGTAAGATGGGTAGAGAGCTGGCTGGAGAATAGGAGTCAGAGGGTGGTGGTAAATGGTGTCCCTCCTGGAAGCGAAGTGACCAGTGTGGTGCCACAAGGGTCAGTACTAGGCCGGTCCTCTTCAATGTCTTTATTAGCGACACTGCAGAAGGACTGGAAGGGAAGGTATGCAAATAACACAAAATCTGCAACAGAGTGGACATTCTGGGGTGGGGGTGGGCATGGTGAAAAGAATGAGGAAGATCTAAATAAGCTGGAAGCATGGGTCACAAGTTTGGCAGCTGGGCTTCACACGTAAAAGTGCAAAATCATGCACGTGGGGCACTAGAAACCCAGCGGTTCAGTGCCAACTAGATGGGCAGGAACTAGCAGTCACAAACCAGGAAAGGGACCTAGGAGTAGTCATTTCTGATGACCAGAAGGTGGCTAAACAGTGTGACAAGGCAGTGAGTAAAGCTACCAGAATGTGTGACAAGGAAGTGAGTAAAGCTACCAGAATGCTCGGGTGCATAGGCAGGGGTATCATCAGCAGAAAGAGGAAGGTAATAATACCCCTGTATACATCATTGGTGAGACCCCACCTCAAGTATGGTGCCCAGTTCTGGAAGCCCCATCTCCTTAAGGAGATAGACAGGGTGGAGGTGGTGCAGAGGAGGGCAACCAGAATAGTGCAGGGCCTACATCAGAAGCCCTGTGAAGAAAGACTCAGTGAATTAAGATTTAATTTTAGGGCTTTGGTGTTTCTGCATAAGGTCTTTTAGGTATTTCTCGACAGTATTCTTAATTTGTTTCAAAGAATATTCTTGGTTGTACAAGGTTGAAGAGTATGGAGGGGTTTCAGGTTCCATTTTGTCAAACAACTTTTGGTCAAAATTCATTGAATTTAACTATTGTTAAGATGTATAATCAACTTCCTAAAAATGTTATAAGACAACAGAAATGGTCTACTTTCAAGTTTGAACTTAGGAAAACTCTGTTAGAAAACTCAAACTGTAAATGTTACGTGTCATGTGTATTTATATTGTTTTATTGTTTTAACTTGTATGTATGGTTTTGTCTAAACTGGTCGTTTGTGAAAATGGGCTTGTCCCACAGACTTACCAGTATAAAAATAAACAAATGAAAAATGAAAAATGAATTAAATATGTACTCCCTAGAGGAAAGAAAGAAAAGGGAGATATGACAGAAACACTCAAATATTTCACAGGTACAAACAAGGTACAGGAAGGGAGCATTTTTCAGAGAAAGGGATGCTCAAGGGCAAGGGGTCATTCTATGAAGCTGGAGGGGGAGGCTTAGGGGGAATGTGAGGAAGTTCTTCTTCACTGAAAGGGTGGTGGGTGTTTGGAACAGTTTACCAGTGGAAGTAGTTGAGGCTAAAATGGTCATGGGTTTCCAAGAACGCATGGAATACACACAAGGTGTACTAGAAGTCAAGCAAGTGAGGGAGGGAACCAAGGACTGAGTAGGGTCTGAGATGTTTCCGACTTTACCAATTAGCCCTAGTTGCAGCACATCCAGTCTGGTGACCCCCCTCCCCAAATCACCACTAAAGACCAACAGAGAATGTCCAAGTAGCTGCAGTATATCCAGACTGGTGAATTTCACCCAAATCATCCCTAGAACCATTAAAAGCATGATGAAGTAGCTGTAGCAGATCCAGTTGGGCTCCTCGCCTAATCATCACTAAAGCCCCTTAGGCCTTCACCAACTACTGGCTGTTACAGCATGTCCAGCTGGGCACCCTCTCCTCAAATCATCACAAAATACTCTTGTGGCACATGAAACAGGCATGAGTTCACATCAGCTGTCACACTAAAACTAAGGTTTAATCCCTTAAAATACTCTCGTGTCCTCAAATCACTTCTAACATCAAGTTAACAACTATTTTTGTACATACATCATTTTGTGTGCCATCCCTTTTTGCACAGTACTTGTTCAGAATTATTCCTACTGAACTGCATGCTGCCCTTAATTAACACACGTGTTGTACTTTGCTGATTATTGCACAGAGGTCCATCCATTTAGAAACACATGCACAATGACAGCAGAGCCACCTTTCACTTCCTGTTGGTACTGTATATTCAACTTTTATTTATTCCAAGATCTTGGCAGCTCCACAAACCACTATAGTGATCAAACCAAACATGTATAAAATAATTTTACAAAACAGAACAGTTTTACTTTGGTTAGTCTCTCAAAGCAAAATGTGTATTAAATTGGTGCAGAATCAGTTACTTGGCTGCTGCTGCTTTGCATGTTTAAGTATTAGGAAACACCCAAAGTTTTTTTTGAGCAGTCTGTCATGGCTCCTCTCAGCTAATCTTTTGACTGTGGCTGCCCTGACACTTTCTGACAAAGCTGTTGATTCATTCTTTGGTGTCTAACCAGAATACATATGCAGTAATCAAACATAACCAGAATGTTTATGTAGCTGACACTAGTTTATTGCTTGTACTCCACATATGAAACTGTAGAGATAGTTAGGCACTGTAGCTGAGCACTCAACTCATTCTGGAGACACACATTACCTACTGTAAAAGCAAGGCTCTCTTCAGATATGCTAGCTTGGTTGCTTGATGCCTCTAATACTGTAGATGTTTAATACAAACAGAGATGGCTTTCAATTACATTTTATCTTTGTCATTACTTCTTTTGACCCCTCATAATTTGTAGTTTTTTCATAAATTCTGTAGCTGATGAAGGTCAAAAAGCCTAATTAATCTCTAAATGGTTGTTTAGTACTCTCTGACTCGTATCTGAGGACTGAATCCATATCTTGGAAGCTGAATCAATTGGCCAATACAATTAATTCATGTCTGTCTACTAGCTACTATCTAGTAACTACTGTCAATCATCCATGCAATAGTTACATTAAATAATTGCTTCGAATCTTGTCTTCAGCACTCGAGAAGTAATGATAAGATGCTGTCCATTTTCTCGGTTTAAAATCAAGTCCTAAAAATGGAAATAGGGGAGGCAGAATAAGCAATATCACGCTGCCAGTGTTTCATAAAATGAACCAGTGTGCTTTTTATCTTGAAAGGTTCATATCAAGACTTCAGTCATGGGACACTTATAAACTAAGGGAAAGGCAACTCTTTATAAAATAAATTTCAAATACTTATCGATTTGATTAAAATAATAAACATGTATGTGGACAGGGGAAAACAACTGGTGCCCCGATCTTGCACGCTCTCACCTGCTACACTATTTGTGGGCCAACAGCCCTCCCCCCCATCACACAGGCTCTAGACACCTGGAAAACAATAATTAAGTTACAGATCAGGGCAGCACAGGGTCAAAATGTCACAAGACATTATGCCGCAACAATATACTACACTGCCAATACAGCGTGATATATTGCAAGTGGTATATGTCTTTGAGCCCCGCACCCCATTACTGGGGACTATGCCCCTGAACCCCAACTAAAATAACCATGGGAAAGAACATTAACTGACGATGTGCGAAAAAAATTCCTTGTGTCTGGGACCAGGAATTGAAACCGTGTCAAATTTTATTTATTTATTTAGTGATTCGAAAAGACCTTTGAGCGCAAGCTCTTTACAAAGGTTCCACGTCATGATTGCAAAACAAAGTACAATAGGAGAAAGCAAAGGTACATTGCAATGAATGATGCAGCCTGGATTCAGAACTTACAGAATAACACAAAACATAGGTACAAGTTAAATAACAAGAAAAACACTTTATGAGGGTGGGGGATAAGCAGCCACAAAGTACCTTGTCAGTAGTTCAGAGAGACGCAGATAGCTGGCAGTGGGGTGAAGAAAGGAGGTACGAGAGAGGAAATGTACTGTGTGGAGGTGGAAGGGTGGGGGAAGAAGGGCGATAAGTATAGGAGAAATGCTGGGATGAGGGAGGCTGAGCAGAGAGGACATGGTAGAGTAAAATGGTGGTGGTGTGAGGGGGCATGATCAGAAAGCCTGCATTGGTAGTGACTGTTAGGGAAATTCACAAGACTGTGAGTTGGGGAAGGGGGACGGGGTGGCGGGTGCTGAAGGAGCATGACACAAACTGATTGCTGGGGCAAGTCATGAGAAAGGACAGAGGAAGGGGGTACCTGAGGCCTGCCTAGTGCTTGCTGGGGGGCAGAGAGACCAGGTGTGGCTGGACTCAGGGGCAGGTGCACTTTAGAGAGCGTTATTAGGTGCTGTTTGAGGTCAGTTTTGAATTGTGCCAGACAACTGGTGGCCAAGATGTGCCCAGGGAGTTCATTCATCCATAGGGGGGCCTGGTAGGCAAATGCACATTGCCCAAGTGAGGTACGATGGAAGGGGATAGCCAAGGCCCCTCTAGTCCTCCTTCTGGTGACCTGTAACGAGTTGGCGCCTTGATCAAATTGCCTACACAAGGTGGTGTTTTACCCAATAGAGCCTTCTTCCCTAGGATGCAAGTCTGGAATATTACCCTGTTCCTGGGGAACATAGATTATCCTATATAGAAACAGAGATAGTATGGCATTATGCCCCGCCTCCTCCTCCCTTGCTGCCTGTGGCTCATCCCGTCAAGCCATGGCAGGTGCTTGCTGGCCCCACCGCCCAGCACAGGTCTCATCCCCTACCTGGGAAGAGTGAGAGGGTGCACTACCACGTATACACCCTTTTGTGGTTTTGCACCCTCCCATTCTACCCTACCGCGCTGTTCCTGTTGCGCGGTTTTACTGACCTGGTAGGGAGCAGGGCCATGTAGGTATGCACTCCTATTTCTTTACATCTAAAGTTTTATCTGGAAAGGCATACTGATTGGGAACAGCTTGTTTTCAGATGCACCCAGAGGGTGGGGGGGTATGGGGAAGGAGAGCAATACGTGATAGTCAGTACAAGCAACAGAAAATGTGAAGAGGTTAAGAGACGCAGTAACTATACATTCAAACAGATAATATGAAAACTATCCTCGTAACTCACTTTGGCATCAACTTGCCTGAAACATCACTATATCAAAGTCTGTTTGTTTTTTTTAATAGAAGTGATGAAAGGTATTTTCATCGAAGGTGCTGACAGAGCACTTGCCTTATACCTATCATTACTCTATTATTTTATTACAGCAAACCAGTACAGTCCGTGAGCCGAGGCAGCTGTCTGAACTGCAACAAAAAGGGCAAAAGTCCTGGAGTACAGTTTGAAGGTGTTTTCTGTTTTACACTGGGATAATAATTATTATGTTATTACATCAAACCCCCAGTGAGATGTGGCGAACTACACTTGTTTCCCCTTTTTTCACTACCTTAGCTTATTGACCTCTCCTGCCTACTTTAAAAGGGACATAGTCAACCAGGCTGAGACCAAAAGACATTTCTAATCAAAACACAAATTAGAAATCCTGGGAAAGACATGATTTTTTTCCTGTGGTTGCTTTTTTCTTAAAAAGATTCTTTTCATGCAGTGGTTTACAGAAAACAGACACCGAGTATTTTCTGGCCTGCCGCTAAGACTTAGAAATGGTATGAAAGCAAAGTATCTGAACAGAATAAACAAATGTATACTGTATGGTCAATCCTTATTTTAAATCTGTGTTTTACTTAAAATCTGTAAGCCTAAAAGGGACTGCCAGGGTCCTTTTACAACAGCATTTAAAAAAGAGCTCAATGAAAAATATGGTGATAACTAAACTGGTCTAATTTAAGTTAGCATAAATTTCTGATTAAGGAATGGGTTCAGTCTCGAATGAAAAAACAAACAAAACAAACACCAGAAGATCTTGCTCAATAACAGGACATTTCCTCTTATAAAATGGCAGAGAATAAGGAAGAACGTAATTGACTGAATTACGTTACATCACTTCGCTGTAAAATTTTGTCTTACCACACAGCTGCTTGCCAATCAAATTAGCTGTTTTTTTGGTTTTTTTTTTAAACTCATAACACACTTCACACCTAGCCATTGTTTCTGCTTAAAGAGCAGCTGAGTCAGCTGACACCTTCAGGACAACTTTAACATCGCAATATTAGATACAGTTCAGCTTGTATTTCACATTAGTTCTATATTCCTCCCTCATTACTTATTACTGAAGTCATTTGTATTAAAACAAAATCTTTGTTCTTGAAGAGTTCATCTATTCTGTTGCTTTCTCCTACCTGAGGTCATAATGCACTGCTTGTGACAATCACAGTTACCTCACGGCAACAGACTGTGATGTCAAAACAGAGGATTATGATTGAAGTAGGGAGTAAGCTATAGAGGCAGATGAACTCTAAGGGACTCTAAGGATAAAGATCTTGTGATCACAAATTTACTCAGTAATAAATAATATAGGAACAGAGATATATAGAATATATTTGGAATGCAAGCTGAATTGTACCTAATTATTATGTTTTTCAAAGTTTTCTTTGAGGTGTCAGGAGCTCTTAAGCAAGCCATTTTATAAGCAAGCAATAACACACAACGAGGTGTAGGTTACGTCTGATAATGAGAACACGCCTAGGGTGTACTAAGGCACAGGCGCTTGCGCCAGTGTCTATGCTCAGGCAGTGCTAACATACTAACATACTAAAATGCCAGCAGAATAGGCCTAATGGTCTTTCGGTTCAGCTCTTTGGTCAGCCCCCACCCTGGGTGCTGACCTTGCTGTCCCCTCGCTTCTCTGGCTTCTCCTTCCCAGTTCCGGATATTCTTGCTGCATTGGATTTTGCTTCCTGAACCCTTCCCTGTACCTGTCCCACCCCTCTTGAACCCCTCCACTGTCTCTGCCTCCACCAGCCCCCTAGGTAGTGCATTCCATGGCTCTACCACCTCTCAGTGAAGTAGCACCTCCTCCTTTCTCCCCTGAATCTTCCCTCCAGCTTCCACCCATGCCCTCTAGTGGCCCCTTCCTCCTTCCTTCAAGCACCTCACTGTTCCTCCCCTATTTACCCTCTTCATGTACCTGAAGACTCCATCATGTCCCCCGGTCCCTTCTCTCTCCAAAGTATATATTTAGCTCTTCGAGCCTCTCCTCATAGGTCCTGTCCCCCAAGCCCCAAATCATTTTGGTTGCCCTCCTCTGGACCCTCTCCAGGAGGTTAATGTCCCTCTTTAAGTGTGGCCTCCAAAACTGCACGCAGTACTCCAAGTGCGGCCTCACCAAGCAGTTATACAGAGGGAGTATCACTTCCCTCCTTCTGGAGGTGATCCCCCTAGCGATGCATCCCAGCATCCTATTGGCCTTGGCTGCTGCCCTCCTACAAGTCTCAGAGTTGTTCATCTTGACATCCACCACCACCCCAGGTCCCTCTCAGCCATTGAGACTTGAGTAAAACAAAATTAAAGCAGCAAAGTTAAAATTATGTTTTACAAGTTCTTCATCCTATAGATTTGTAACGCAAAAACAACCTTGGCACAGGGCATTTCATGGGGGATTAATGACTGGCTTCAGCCCCCAACCCTCCTCAGCTGCCAGCTGTTTATTAATGCTTTGGAAATGGTTCATACCTTAACTGCTATTCTTTACTTCTCTCCCAATCATTTTTCAAACTACTGTTTCATACTCATACTTGTCTCAGATATAATGTTTGAATGTATGATCAGATTCTTGCACCTACAGTATTATGATATAGTTACCCAAACACCTAAATGTCAAAAAATCCAACCAGTGCAGTCTGCAGCTTGACTTTCTCAATGTATTTGAATATATGTAGGCAAGGCATGCAAATCATAGTGCCCCATCATCACCTCCCCACAGGACTGCAGTGGCAAACAGGCAAAAGTTAAAGCAATTGATCTTTGCAAATGATGCCCTGTGATCTCCTCTTGCACTGCAGTGATCTGTCAGTAGACAAAAAGTTTAAACTGTAACTCAGTGCCATGATCGGTAAGTGGTGCCGGGGCTGAGCTCACTGGGCACCAGTTGTTATCATCAGTATCGTGCAAGCTGCATGACACTCACCTCTGACTGATTACAATTTTGTTAGGTCAGAGTAAAGTTCATGGAAAGTGCAGCTGCTTCTGAAATACCAATCCAGCAGCCCAGATCCGCCCGCAGTGCCATCCATACCCAACAGTGTCAGTCACTCACTTCAGTGCAGGGCAGGCCTGCCCGTGGCATGGTGGCTCTCCAATCCATGTACCGCAGCACTCAGAAGCTGGCAGGCACTTTTTCTCCTTAGGCCCTGCTGGCCCGCTCACCTCGACATCTCTGCCACAGCTGCCCCGACTTACACTCAGTCCGTCCGGACTCCTGCTGTTTCTGTCAGGGAAGGACCCTGCACACTCGCAACAACCCACCCATCCCTCCCTACTCCTCCCAGACTCGCTCCTCTGTCGGCTTTGGTTCGGCCTCCCAAGCTCCAGTCCATCAACTGATGATCAAATTCATGTGCAGTGCACCACGCAAACTCCGGCTCCTCCCTCTCTTACATTCTATTGGAGGACTGGCTAGTGGCACAGCACTTGGCATTGGTTGGGACCCAGGAGAGGGAGGTAAGGGCTGTGGCCAGCAGGGGTTCACAAATTATGTCTAGCCTCACCTGAGCAGTTGGCTCTGGTGGGGGGAGACCGTGATCAGGCAAGCAGCAGCCGCTGCAAACTATGGCAATCTGCGACAGAGTTGTGGACTTTAAATAAACGACTACACCCAATTTCGGCTGCAACTCAGGGCAATTCCAACTAATTGCAACTGCCCTGAATTGCGGCCCACGATTCCGATGACCAATGGTGGCTCCAGGGTCTACTGCTGTCGACTCGCTGCCATGAGGTCAGAGAAATGTAACATTTTGTGGGAAGCAGCATGATGTCATTTTAGTCTTGGCACAGATTTTTTTCCTGCTAAAAAAAGGTATATTGAACACAATGGTATAAAAATGAATCCTGTCACTGACTTTCGAGCTTGTTAATTTTTTTAAAATAAAAATGTTTCATAAAAACAAGGGTAGAAATAGTCAAAAGTTAAGTACCAAAATGACATTATCTAAATATTGTGGACCTGAGAGATTGGAAAGTGGCAACAGTGAAAAGGCACATTGGTACAACCCCAGGATAAGTCCAAAAAAATTTTTCAAACAGTCATTCTACTGCTAGTACCTGTATGTAAGACAAGGAAACCACTTTGGTTCTCAGATACAGTAGCAGAAAAGGTCAGAGCCAAAAGGCTGGCCTTCAGGAAATATATAAGGGAACACAGCGGGATGAAGATAGGGAGGCATACAAAGCTGCCTAAGGGAAGCAGGTAAGGCAGTAAGGCAGGCAAAGTCCCAAACTGAGGAAACACTAGCACGAACAGTAAAAGAAGGTGACAAGACTTTCTATAGATACATTAGTGAAAGGATAAAGTCCAGAGGGTATTGCTAAGCTTAGTGGAGAAAAGGGAGCATGTGAGGAGGAGGACCCTGTAAAGGCATCTATCCTAAATAGATACTTTTGCTCAGTATTTACTGAAGAGAAGGTAAGGCAGGGCCCACAGCTCAGCATCATGGACACAGGGGGGAGGTAAGTACTACTCCCTTCACAAAAGAAAGGGTCCTACAAGAACTTGCTAAGCTCAGGGTGGATAAGGCAATGGGACCTGATGGCATACATCCCAGGGTACTTAAGGAGCTAAAGGAGGAACTAGCAGAGCCATTAGCAGAACTGTTTAGTGAGTCTCTGAGCACAGGAGAGGTCCCAGAAGACTGGAGAAGGGCTCATGTGATCCCACTCCACAAGAGTGGTAGCAGGGAGGAGGCGGGGAACTACAGACCGGTCAGTCTTACCTCAGTAGTGGGCAAGATTATGGAGGCACCTTAAGGAAAGGATAGTGCAACACCTGGAATCCATAGGGCACAGGATCCAAGACAGCATGGGTTTACAAAGGAAGGTTCTGTCAAACTAATCTCATAGATTTCTTTGACTGGGTAACCAGAGTGGTGGACCAAGGGGAGCAGTTGATGTCGTCACCTTGACTTCAGCAAAGCTTTTGACACTGTTCCACATAGAAGATTGATAAATAAGCTGGGTAGGCTCGGTGGGTCAGAAGTTGGTCAACTGGGTGGCAAACTGGTTGATCGGGCAGAAAACAGAGAGTGGTGGTAAATGGTATACAGTCAGAAGAGATGCAAGTCACAAGTGGGGTACCTCTAGGGATCAGTCCTGGGGCCAGTCTTCTTCAACATCTTCAGTAGTGACCTTGCAGATGGACTAGAGGGTAAGGCTTGTCTGTTTGCAGATGACACCAAGATCTGCAACAGAGTAGATGATCCAGATGGGGTGGGCAGAATGAGAAGAGATCTGGATAAACTAGCAGAATGGTCAGAAGAGCAGCAGCTGGGATTTAATGCAAAGAAGTGCAAAATCATGCACATAGGGAAGAGAAGTCCTGAAGCCACCTATAGGCTGGGAGGGGAGTTGCTAGCAGTCACAAAGGAAGAAAGAGACTTGGGCATCATCATCACTGATGACCTAAAATCATCCAAGCAGACCTCTAAAGCAGTAGGTAAGGCTAGGGGGGTGTTAGGTGTATTAGTAGGGTATCACAAGTCGTAAGAGGGAGAGTGTAATAATCCCTCTGTACAAGACACTAGTTAGGCCCCATCTGGAGTACTGCGTGCAGTATTGGAGGCCACACCTTCACAAGGACATTAACCAAATTGAGGCAGTCCAGAGAAGGGCAACCAAAATAGTGCAGGGACTGCATCAGAAGACTTATGAGGACAGATTAACAGAGCTCAATGTGTGTACCCTTGAGGAAAGGAGGGAAAGAGGTGATATGATTGAGGCATTCAGACACCTTAAGGGCATAAACAAGGTGAAAGAGTCTAACATGTTTAAATATAAGAAAATAGCAGGACAAGAGGACACAGCATGAGATTAGAGGGAGGCCGATTAAGGGGGAATGTGAGGAAATTCTTTTTCACAGAAAGGGTGGTGGATGCATGGAATGGCTTACCACAAGAAGTGGTGGCTATGAATACAGTGCAGGGCTTCAAACAGGCATGGGACAGGCATAAGGGAGCAATACAAATGACTATGAATAGATAGGTCACTGACAGAGCAAAGGCCGATGGCACATTTATAAGGTAGAAAAAGAAATGGGCAGACTTGATGGGCCTTGCGGTCCTTATCTGCCGTCAACTTCTATGTTTCTATGTTTCTATGTGGTACTGATAAAATAAATAAATTTATATTTTAAATTTCCAATGTACTTTAAAGTGGGTTTGTAACTTCTGAAGCTCTTTGAAAACATAGGGCCGGATTTTCAAAGGCGGCACAGGGTGTGCACCATGCCTCGCTCCATAACAATGTCCCCCAGACTGCACTGCAAGCTAGACCACAAAACTTGGTCTAACTTGCAGCAACTGCCAAATGCAGATAGAAAATCTCATTAAAGGGACACTGTGAACTCTTTTAGGTCCTCAGTGTCCCTGGTTTAAAAAACACATTTTATGATTGACAACATTCTGTAAAGGTTGTTGCTGTAGCTGGCAGTTTGATTCTGACTCTTTTTTTTCTTTAAAAAAGTGAAAAACAGATTGCCCACCATACTGGTGTTACCACACAAACACAGATTTGTTTACATTCCTTGATCAGATCTAACTGCATCTTTCCTGGACCTGGGAACACCCACAACTCAGTCTAGCCCCTCATGATGCAGTGGGAGATTAAGAGGCTGCTGCCTCATGAGTGACTGCAATGTTTGGGTGTGTTTCTAATGCTCAGGAAGTATGCAATAAGAACAGATCCAGGATTGTAAACAAACAAAAAGTTGTTTACAAATACATATTAGCATGCATTTCAGTTCTTCTAAACAAGGGGACTGACAAAACAAACAGGAACATCAGTGAATTTTTGAGAAGGTAAGCAATCATAAAATATAGGTTTTTAACTAGAAATAATATGATGAAAAACAGGTTGACAGTGTCCCTTTAAAATGCCGCAAGTCCAGTGCACTGCATCGTTGGCGCACCTGGGCCTTGTGGCAATGTAAGTCATCTGAAAATCCAGCCCATAATATTTAGACACAATTCAGTTGCTATGTTACATATCGTATTTCTCTACCCTTTCATTACTTGGTTAATCTGGATGGAAATAGGCTCCTTGTCTCCATCTTCTGCTGCTTAATCTTTTTCGGAAATCATAATCCTCGATTTGCAACATCACAGTTTGTTGTTTTGGAAATGATTATGGTGTCAAAAGCAGAGGACAGTGATGTCAACAAAAGACTGAACAGCAGAAGTCAAGTGATTGTAGGGGACAAGGATCTGGTTTCCATTTCAATAAACCTGGCTATGAAGAATAAAAGGAATAGAAATACAGTAGCTCTATCAAATATAACTGTATTAGAAACATAGAAGTTGACGGCAGAGAAGGACCGCTAGACCAATCCAGTCTGCCGTATGCCCTACCTGTAACAGTGGCCATTGACACTATTTGGTCATCAACTTTAGCTTCGCCTTCCCACCTCTAGGCTTCCCCATGCCTAAACCACGCACGCTTGAATCCCGTCATTGTGCTCGCTCCCACCACCTCCTGGGGTAGGCGATTCCATGCATCCAGTATCCTTTCTCTGAAAAATAACTTTCTCACATTCCCCTTTATCCTGCCCCCCCAATCTCACATTGTACACCGTCGTTCTTGTACCTTTCCTGCAGTAAAAGATGCCTTCCAATTGCACTTTGTTTATGCTCTTAAGATGCTTGAAGCTTTCTATCATATCTCACCGTTCCCTCCTCTCTTCCAGTGTGTACATATTCAGGTCTTTTAATCTCCCCTCATAAATTGTTTGTTGCAAGCCTTGCACCATCTTGGTCGCCCTTCTCTGAACTGCCTCCACCCTGTCTACGTCCTTCCGAAGATGTGGCCTCCAGAACTGCACACTGTACTCCAGATGTGGCCCCACCAGTGATTTATATAGTGATATCACCACCTCCCTCCTTCTGCTAGTGATATCCCTTTCTATGCACCTCAACATGCCACTGGCCCTCCCTACAGCCTTAGTACGCTGTTTGACCACCTTTAGGTCATCTGAGATGATAATCCCCAGATCCCGTTCCTCCCTGGTGACTGTCAGCAACTCCCCCCTATCCTGTAGCTCTCTTTAGGGTTTCTGCACCCCAAGTGCATAATTTTGCACTTCTTCACATTGAACCTCAGTTGCCACTCTTCTGGCAATTTTTCCATCTTTTCTAGGTCCCTCCTCATTCTTTCCACCCCATCTGGAGTGTCTACCCTGTTGCAGATCTTGGTGTCATCCTCAAACAGGCTGACCTTCCCTTCCAGCCCTTCCGCAATATCACAAATAAAGACACTGAAAAGGACTGGCCCCAGGACTGATCCCTGAGGAACTCCACTGGTCATCCCTCCTTCCTCAGATTGGATCCTATTTACCCCCGCCCTCTGCTTCCTGTCCTCCAGCCAGTTTCTAAGTAAGCATTAATGCCCGACAAAGGAGGCTTCTACTGGAGAATTTTGTTTATTTATTTTTATTTTATTTTATATAAAGTCTCGTAATTACAACCCTTTGACTCAGGGACTCATACAGAGTATGATAAGTACAGTGACTAAGTACAGAGACAAAATGAATAATACATATACAGAGCAAACACCGAAGGTGTGTAACTGTGAAATCATAAGTTAGAATCAGAGTAAATTTAGCAATGGAACTTGGCCATTGCTAGAGGAGTTTATCTGCAATCACAGTTTGAGCTGGACATAATGTGAGTACGTAGCTCAGATTTAAAAGGCTCCAGCCTGGGAAGAGATAGGGCAGTATTAGGGAGGGAGTTCATCCAGAGTGGTGCCCTGTAGCAAAAGGACCTTTTTCTGGCAGTGGTCCTTGCAAAAGGCACGCGAAAGGCAGTGGTGACAGAGTGTCTTGTGGTCATTGTTGGCAAGTACGTCTGCAGGAGCAAGAGACAGTCAGGGGGAGCTTGCCCTAGTTGAATTTTTTTGGCCAATAAGCAGGTGTGATAGAGTAGACGCCCCTGAAAGTTTAGCCATGATGACCATTGGTAGAGGTCACAGGTATGTGTGAGGTGATCACAGCCTATGGCCAGTTGGCAGGCTTTGTTAAGGGCGCACTTAATGCTGATCAGGGCAGTGTCGGAGGTGGCACCATATATGACTATGCCATAGTCTACCAGGGAAAGGATGTTGCTAGAGATGGCTAAACGGAGGGCATCAGGAGGGAGACAGGGCCTATATTTATACAGGAGATCGATTCTGTTTATTGCAGAGCAAGTCGATGCTATATGCTCACGGATAGGTGACCCTTAGATATTTAAAACTGGCAACTGATTCTAGCGTGGAACCCTGGGAATTCAGTATGGATAGTGTGGTCGTGTTGTGTTTATGTTGAGGGTGGGTGAAAGCATGACCTTCATTTTTGTAGTTGAGCTCAAGTTTTGGGAGAGAACCATGATTCTGTTTCTGTGAAGGAGCCCTGCAAGGATTGTTGGAGCTGGGTAGGGTCTGGGTGCCTGCTGAAGATCACAGCATCATCAGCATAAAGGAGCAGGTGCTCAGAGAAGGCCAGAGGAGGGAGTTTAGTTATAGGGAGAAAAGGAGCAGGCCAAGGATGGACCTTGTGGGACACCCGACCAGACTGGGAGGCTAGTAGAAAGGGTGCTACTTATTTTACTTGCTGGGTACAGCCATGGAGATAGTTGGAGAATCAGTCAGCTGTCTCTTGAGATACACCAACAGAGAGGAAGGAGTTAATCAGCATACTGTGATTACAGTATCAAAAGCTGTGGACAGATCAATAGAGACAGATCCAGCCAGGGCTCCCTGGTCAAGAGCATCATGGATAAAGGAGGTAAACTCAAGCAGGGCAGTAGTTGTGTTGTGCCCTTTCCTAAAACCATGCTGTCGCTGGCACAGTAGATGGTGCGAGTCTAAATAGTAAGTAGTTGATCTGCTATTTTTTTCCAGTGCTTTAGAGAGGGAGGAAGTATGAAATGGGCCTATAGTTACTACTAGAGGTACGGTCACCAATTGTAGGAACTGGAATGATAACCGCCCTTTTCCATTGTGTTGGGAACTGCCCTAGGCACAGGGACATGTTGAGCATTTTTGTTAGGGGTGCTAGGACTGCATCCAGGGTTAAGGAGAGCAGTTTTGCATGGAGAGAGTTACCACTCTGTCTTGTCTTTCCAAGGAACTTGATGAGATATGTGCGAGTGACACTAGGGGAGATAATTTTGAAGTAAAAAGGAGGAACGCTGGGGGGTGGTGGGAACTGTCCAGTAGATGCAGAAAAGAAGTTGGGAGGGAGGACAGAGCTGATGTCAGAGAAAGATGCATTGAAGGCATTAGCTATCTTACTAGGGTCTTGAGTGGAAACACCGTCGATGACAAGCATGGAGGGAGGAGGGGAGGGAGATTTTCCACTAAGCTCCTTCATATTTTCCCAGAACCTCTTCCCATTTCCCCAGGTGACAGTAAGGTTGGACTGACAGAAAGCTGCCTTAGCCTGGTGGATAGCCAGGTGCACGAGTTACGGGCAGCAGGATACAGCTGCCGACCAGAGGGGCGATCAGACTCAAGGGCACGGTGCCATAGGTCACCACAGGCCTTCATTTGGTCAAGCAAGGATCGATTACCAGGGGAGGATTTTCGTTTTCAGTCTGCTTAACAAAGGGGGCAAAGATATCACAGGTGGCTTGGAAGGAGCTGATAAAGAAGGACAGGGCAGCATCTACTGATGACAGGTGATCTAGTGGAGACAAGTCGAGGTTGAGGAGATGGTTTTGGAGATGTACCAGGGAACCCTTCTTTAGCTGGCGATACATGGTGATCCTCAGGGGGGGCTTCCAGCTATTCAACCAGTGGCAGGTAACAGGGGAGTGATCACTGAGTAAGTCTGGGAGGACTTGGACATCCTGTAAGCACTCACGATGGTTTGTGAAGATGAGATCAATAAGGGAACTAGTGCCCCTGTGGTGCTTTACTCTGGTGGGGTAAGGACCATTTGTAGAATACAGGCTGCTGCATCCTGATGGAGGATGTTTAGGGGCAAGCCAGTTAGTGTTGAAATCACCTAGGGCAATGATTTCTAGTTTTTGGTAGTAAGGATGATATTTAGGATGAATGAGAAATCCTCCTTTGGTCATGGTAGGGCATGTAGACTGACATTAGGTAGAGAGATTTACCTCAGTTGCCGACTGCTATCTTAAGGGTGAGGGACTGTGCTCCCGCCACGGGGTTCATTGTAGGAATTTTAAGACCTTGTAGGTGGTCCTGAAGGTACAGCGCACTCCCACAACCCCGCCTATCCAGTCTGTCTGATCTGAACAATGTATAGCCCGGTATGGGGTATTCTGGGTTAGCTATGTTTCGGTTACAGCTAGTGCATCGGGGTTGTGGAGACAGACCCATGCTTGGAGTGGGGCGAGATTTTGGAGGCTACATATGTTTATGGCGGCCAGCTGTAGCCCTTGGATTGCATTAATAGGCAAGGGTAGAGGTAGAGGCCAGGATTGGGTTGTATATTGCCCATAAGTAGCAGTAGGATAATGGAGATCCTGGATAGGGCACTTTTAGGGTCATCTTGTGAATACACAGTGCGGGCCTGCAAGTTGAGGTAGTTTGTTAACTGAGATGAGAGTAGACAAAGCGCAGGGTTTGGGCTACATATAAAAGGGGGGGACCGCGGCTGCTGGGTGCAGGTGGCTAGGAGCAAGTGGGAGGTAGGGTGGGTAGGTAAACCAGGCCATCATTCTGTGAGAGAGAGAGATAGTAGTGTTACTAACAGTATTAATGCATGGTTCCACCCAACCATGCATTGATTCCCCAGTAGAAGCAGACTCCAGAGGGCATTAATGTGCTTGTAATATGACAATACTTGTGTTATTGTTGTTTCTGTTTTTTCACTTCTGTTCACTGGAATGGTTCGGTTTTGTATTGGCACGGTCAGATCCTGCGTCTTCGCCGCAATGTGTTTTCTGCAGTCTGCTGCACTGTGGGATATACAACGTTTTCTGCTGTGATAGCTACTGGTGCTACAGCTTGATCTGGTGACCCCGTGATTAATAGTTGGAGCAGGCATTACCAGTGATTAATGCCCGCTCCAACTTTTTTTAATTTTTTTTTTATTTTACTATTTATGCCTCCTTCTCACCCCCTTGGCTCTAGTCTTCCTCAGGAGCTCATGGAGTCATCTCCCTATGGCACACACCCTGCCTGGCCATCCTCTGTCGCCCAACCCGACACTGCAGTAACGTCAGTCGGGAGAATGCCAGGTGGGCAGCCGCAAATCAGGGGCAAGCTCCGGTGCTCCGTCTCCCCCGGAGCTGAGAGGCTTTTTCCTCTGTTTTTCTCTGGGAAGTGGCTGGTGCCCTGATGTCAAGGCGTAACTGACATTTGCCACTCCGCCACTCCTTCTGTCTACTCCACAGCGCCTGCTGTATCTCCAGCCTCTGCCAGAGATCAGCAGAGCGCCAAACAGGGACCCTTGTCCCTCCCCAGGAGAGGAGAGGAGAGCTGTCCTCCGGGCACTCAATCCTCTCCTTCCCCTGCCGACCTCCGCAACCCGGGCTCATTCCCAAACCCGGGTCGCCGGGCGGGCGTGAGGTGTGGCATTCAGCACCTCAACCCTCAGTGCCACAGGGCCAGCCCCCGCTCCAACTTTGATCATGTGGTGCGTTTTGTCCAATGACGTTCCCTTATTTCACGCTTCTCATTTTTGCCATGTTACAATCTAGTTTACCACCTTGTTGCTCATACCCAGGCTTCCCAACTTATTTACCTGCCTTTTATGTGGAACAATGTCGAAGGCCTTGCTGAAATTGAGGTAGCTCTGCTCCCCCCGATCCTCTCATATATACTCATGAAAAGACTTGTTCATGCTCAAAAGTAGGAAAATATGTTTCTGTGGTAAAACACAGCAGATTAACTTTTCTACCTATTCAACATATAGGGAGACAGGGATGACAGTGAATCATCATTACCACCCTCCAGTGGCAGACAATGCTTGGCGACATAGAAACAAGCCTCTGGGCAGCATGTATAAATAGCATGCCTCTACACCAACAGTAGAGGCACTTTAAAAGATTCTTGTTGAAAAAGCAGCGCTGTCTTAAAATCATTACCATTAGTGAATACACATGACTCTGCCTCCTCTTTTATCATGTCATATTTTGATTCTCATATAACATATTACATCAGATTATATATCTGCTGCCATGCCCAATGCTATCCAAAGGCACGTCATTCCACAGTGGCCAAAAAACAAAAATGTGGACACTCTCCCCATGACTGGCTAAAGTATTTCAAGGGACCTGGCCTAGGCTAAGGGCCCCATCTTGGGAGGATGCCAGGAGGGTAATGTGAATAAGGTAAGTCCCAGGAGAAGGCTGTGTGATGGGGTTGGGTTGCGATGGTGACTCGAGAGTGGGCCAAGGACTGGATAGGTGCCGGGAGCAAAAACAGACAGTTAAAAAGATAAAAAACATTGAAGTCAACTGGTTCTGAAAAAAAAAAAAATTCAAATGTTTATCCTCCTCTTGCTCCTTACAACATTAATTACCCTTTCTTCGTCATCGCTGCAGCATGTGGGTGACACACTCTTCCCTGCCCACTGCGCTGGAGTTGGGACAGTAGGACTGGTATCTATTTTTTTTACCATACAACACTTTTTCTGCCTGCGGCAGAGCTGACCCCTGCAGTCTCTGACCACCGATGCCTGCACCCCCCGACCCAGTCATGCGCACGGGCCACATTCGAACCCACAGAACCAGGGATGGGCCACATCGAGGCCGTGCCCTGGACAGGCGCCTCTCTTGGGTCGGGGTGCAGCCATGAGCCGCCAAGATTGCCCCCCGCTATTTTTCCCTCCGTTAACTTCCCTTCAGAGAGTGGCGGCAATGACATCAGAGCACAGCGTGCGATGTCCGCCCGCTTCTGCCCCATAGTCACCGCCTAGTAGTGCCTCCGATCGGCCACCAGCTACAGCCACTACAGAGCAGTGAAAACCCTGGATCCCTCCCCGGGATAGGAGAGCAGTCCACCAAATGCTCGATCCTATCCCTCCCCTGCCAACCCCTGATGACCCAGGCTCACGTCCGAACCCGGGTCGCCAGTGTGACGCGAAGTGTGGTGCCCAGCACCTCAACCCTCAGCACTACCGGGCTGGGCGTAGGACTGGTATCTATCACTATGGCAGGTGATGACACCATTAGTTTAGCTCAGTCATAGCAGAAGCAGCAGGATGCAATACTCATAAAAAAGTGGCAGAGATGTTTCTGACAACTGGCAGTCAGATTTCACAATATTAAATAGGACACATGATTTGACATAGCAACACTGCTGGATCCCAGACATAAAAGTTTGTTAATTTCTCATGGACACATAGATTAAATCAAACAGAAAGTACTGTGTACACTTATGGTGAACCAGCAAACACAGCTTAAGGAAACAAGCATGTGTATATACAACTGCCTGGTCATACTCTTCCTCTTCTTCTCCTGACTTTATGTCAAAGTTAGAGCCTGAAAATCCTGAATTCTTAGTCTTTCTCAGATTCAGCTTACCAAGCATCACTTTTAACTATCCATTTAATTAATCACATGTCCAAAAAGTGACATCTGCAACTACTCCATCTCCTACACCTTGTAGAGGTAAGTCTCCCTGGACTCTTCCCACTGCAATGCCCCCAGAGTCCAGTTCACCGCTCTCGGCAGTACCAGTGCAACTCCTCGACTAATGACACCTACAACACCTTTCACATCATGTGTCATCACCAACTAGTTCAATATGATCGGGTGTGCCACTGAGAACACAGAGCACACAGGACTGGTAACAGTTAAAAAGGACTCATCACAGGCAGTGCAGTGCCATACATTTAATGCCTTTTTATATCTTCCTATTGTTTTATTTTATTTATTTTTTATGCATAGCTGTTTTTCTTTGGGAGGGGGTATTATTGTACAATTTAAAAATCAATGGGACGTGACTCGAGAGAGAATACTGAAACTGGCATGGAGTTAAAGCAGAGACGTAAGGGGGCGGGGGGGTATACACCATGAGGTAAGCAATGAATAGTAACTATCACACAGCCGTGGTCATGTTAGAGGGTTTTACAGACTCAGTCACAGCCCTACAAACAATAATCCACAGCAGATGCATGCACACAGCACCTTCCACAAGCTACAGCTGCAGCAATTAATAGTCATGCTGACTGCAAGACTTGTTTGCCCTCCTGTTTCTAATCTGCTTTACACCATGCCAATCACTGCATCAGGAGCTGAAATTCATTCAAATCCTGGAAGCAGAACCCCAACTCAAAACTGAACTAAAGTTGCCTATGGCCCACTTCTCTCATCCTTGGGGCTAAAGGGCAACTTGGTAACCATTTATAAAGAGGAAGAAGAAACATTAGCATTTATATATCACTTTTCATACATATTGTATCCTAAAGCACTTCGCAAGTAAGGAGAGACTCGTAGTGAAGTGACTGTAAATGGGTAGTGGCCACACATTATAACTCTAGCATCTACTGAACTGCTCAGTATTTACAAGATTGAGCCACAATACGTAACTTTGTAAAACAAAACTGTTAAGGCAATTCTTTAGTGAACTGCAGCCACCACCATGTTCCTTTTTCAAACAGTATTACTCATTTTGTGAGCAGTATTTTATCAGTATTAAGTGACACATTGCAACCTGAAACTCACTGGAAGAAACAAGGATAATTCTGGTAAAATTAAAAACAACCTTTGAGCCTGTCTGGAGACCTCCTCCCTGATACAAGCACACACTTGACAAACATAAAGTAAGGGAATGAAAAGTGCAGTGGGTCTCACATAGGCTAGTTTTTTCATGGATCCTATACTCCCTTTTACTGCTTCCCAAAGTGATTATTTTTTTCTTATAACATGGGGTTGGGAAAAGCAGACATCCAATTGGTGTAGGAGCATCAGCTGGCTGTGCATTAATCACTGTTATACGCACAGTTGCTGTGAAATGTCCTTGTGGCAAGATTCCTCATCAGAATCAGTACTTGTTGACTCCTAAGGCAAAGTCAGACAGCACGGCAGCCATTGAAAGCAGCACAGAGGAGCAGCACAGAATCTACTGAAGTGTACCGGAGACAGAGTAAATGTTAGAGGGTTCTCCCATTGCCTGTCACTGAGGCTGCTAATGTGTGTCTCACCATCCAGGCATAGTGGGTAGTAGATGTAAAGGCATGCAGTCCCCTCACCACAGTTTCCCCCAGGATGTCCGCTCCCCGGACAGCAGTTAGGTGACCTTTCCAGCATAAAGCCCCATGTTTCTGTGTGTGAGAGAGATGCACACAGCAGGACTGGCACATGCAATTAAAAGTTGCTGCACTCTCCCGTCTGTGTGTCTCTCTCTGTACAGTAATAGAAACCAGAGTCCCCTGTCTCCAGAGTGAGAGAGACACACTGGCAACCCCCCAACCCACACCCATGTCAACAATCTCCACTCTCCCTCCACTGCTCACAGAGAGCTGGAAGCAGTGTTCTTTGGGCCTGTCATTGCTGAGCACAGTCAATGGCAGACAGTGAAGCCTTGACTACCACAGACAGTGACAGAAAGACAAGTGTCCTCTCCGTTTGAGTCTGCCTTCAGTGTAATTCCCTGTGGGCAAAGGTGCTGCAATATGTGTCGGACAAGGAGGTAGCTGGAGACAGAATGCGATCTGGTGAGTGAGAGAGACACACAGTGGGTGAGGCACACTGTACACTAATACTGCTACAATCTGCTCTCTCTCTCTCTCTCTCTCTGTCTGTTTTACCGAGGCATACACTGATTGAGAAGGACTTTCCCCTTTGTGCAGTCCAGATTGTTGTGTGACACCAACCATGAGAAAGAGACACAGGGCAGAGACCAGTAGGACTCACTATGCAAGGCATGTGTGTGCGAGACAAAGAGCTACCGCGGGACCGGGACATTGAAGTCAAAGTTCGCAATCTCCTGTGTGTTTCTCTCTCTCTCTGTACAGTCTTTCACAAGCATATTCCCTGTCTCAGGTGACTTGTTTTATGAGCAACAGTGTCCTCCCTCTGTGCTCTCTCTGTCCTCTGCAGCCATGCAGGCTGTGGTGCGGTTTGTGATTTTGCCAGCAACAGACAGTTCGCTCGTCCCCCACCCCCCCCAACCTGTTGTACAGCTGCGCCAAAGTCTGTGTTCAGTGCACATTAATGATGCCACACACACCCCTGCCCCCGACAACCCACAGTATCTGTCGGGAGACACAGTGCGTGGTAGCCTTGCTGAACCCTATGCGAAGAAAGAGAGAGAGAGAGTCACAGGCGGCACGCAGAGAGAGCAAGAGGCAGGTACTGCAAATCAGCACTGTTTCCAAGTACAACAGTCATAGTGACACTGATGTTTGACAGGCAGATGTGTGAAAGCATGTTAATAGTCTATGTCTAGCATGTGTCTGTTCATTACATCAGTGAGCTATGTATTACTTGATGGGGGCTACATTTTAACTCAGCAGGATACAGTAGGATTTCTTTTATTTCTACAGAAATAAAAACATTTCCTTCACTATGTTGCTGTTATGGGAGACCCCATGTTATAACCGTAATAACCCACTCCAGGGTATGGGGTTATTGGGGATTAATGAACACCACTGGTGCTGTGGGGTGTTGATTAATCTCCGATAACCCCATACTCTGCTGTGGGTTATTGTTTACTTGTGTTTGTGTGTGTGTTTGTGTGCATGCGGGGTAGAAACTATGCTTTCCCCATGTTTTACCTTTGGGTTCCCCCTCCACATCGCCGAACGTTCCTGTGACTAATCTCTCTCTCTTCAACTGGGAAAATGGAAGAGGCACTGCCTTCCATACTGGTTCCATTAGTGCCCTATGGCTGGCCAGCAAAAGCCATCATCCAGTAAATTGAAAGTTTCCCTTGATGTGCTCAGCTCATGCCACTGTCAAAGCCTGGAGCCCCTGAGTGCAGATGCACCACTTTTATGTCATATGTATGATACAATATCTTGCTGATGTTAGTGTCTCACATCTAAGTATTCTTAAAAAATACACAACATCAACAGGCAGGGGACTTAATAGCGATGTGAAAGAATATGGGCAACAATTATTTTAGCATTGTTTTTTTTTGCATTATATGTTTATCCCCCTCCGTGCTCCTGGTGATCCCCACTCCTTCAGGCTCCTTACAAGCCCTTACCGATCCCCACTGGCCTTACCCGAGCTCCCTCACCTCACAACACAGCCGGTCCCTGGGATTCCCAGACATAACCCTTCGCCGGGCAGGTCCCCCTCCTTCGAGGGGGAAGGCACCAGTGGGGAGTCCTAGCGCACTTCTTGATAGGGCCCAGGGATGCTGCTGAGGGAAGGAAGCTCATCAAGGCACCAGAGGAATCGGGGACGGAGAGCCATCATCCGCGGCCACCACCGAGCTGGTTCTCCGGTTTTCTAGGTTCCCTCATCGTGCTGCTCATGCAGTGCCTCCAGTCTCTGCTGGGGACCGCTGCTTTAACGAGACAGTCCCCAACCCCACCCCAGGATAGGAGAGCAGTCATTCGGATGCTCAATCCTATCCTCCCCCTGCCGACGCCAAGCGTCCCGAGTCCGTTCCCGAACCTGGGTTGCCGGCGTGGTTCAATATTTTAGCATTGTTAAAACCCTTCTATGCCAAGTAAGCAAGAATATCACAACACTGGATGTTTGCACCAATTAGTCTAAATCCTGTAGCCCCACCCCCAAGAAAACAGTAGGAATCTTTTCTTTTTATGGATGCCATGCACACAAAGGTGAAGGGTATATCCAAAGCCCCAATGTTGAGAATAATGCCTGAAACACTCTGATCAATTATGAGTAAACAGTACCTCACAGGCCTCAGTCCCAGCAGGACTGATCTTAATCTCTATCCTGTGTGCAGTCAATGCAACTGTGCCAAGGCATTCACTGCATAGGTTCACTGCAGTGCCACATCAAACAAAAAACTCACCATGTGTCAGTTTAAAATACACGCTGGTATCCCGATGTGTCCAGAGGTTATACTAAAAGGAGCCTACTGGGTATATTATCTTCTAAAATCCAGTACGATAAAAAGACAACCTTTGCTCTGGACTTTAGAATTTCACCTTTAACCTTGACTGCAGTGATCCTTAACATTTCAGCCAAAGTTTAAGATGTGCTTGATACAGAGTGGTAACATAAAGCCCAGGGCAGCAGGCATGATAAGTGCCAGAGCTTGTCTAGTAGGGATATCTAGTGACCTTTACCCTCATAGGGCATTTTGTTTTTAAGTTGTGGTTTCCTTGCAAAGAATGACCACAGTCCTCCCATGAAGAATGATACTGGCAAATCTGGCTTTTGTCAGCAATGTTAAAATGATGTAATTCAGCAACACATTTTCCTTTTTTCTCTCCACTTCTTTATCATGGGGGCTATATGACCGCTACCCTGATCCAACGCAACCATCATATGAGTTTTGGAACCATGTGACTACAGTGCTGCCACACATATTGAGTCACATGTTATGAAATATATAGGGAAAGAAAATAAAGGATTCATATCCATCCTGGAAAGGTATAAAACTAATTTTCAGTGTTCTTTTTTCAGAGTTATTATTTCATGCTACTGACTTCTGCTGCCATGAAGTGTGGTAATGCTACTGCTAAAAGTTGACTTTCAATTATTAAGTTTCCTTGGACAACAAGCTAATATCCCATTCTCCCAGTTTCTATTAATTCTCTAATTACTCCCTGTAACAGTTAAAACACAATGATGGAACTAGTCTTAATATCATAAAGAGCAAATGCAATCAGCAGTTATCTAAGCAAAATATTAATTTCAAAAGGCACACACACAGACAACTGGACATAATTCGTAGAAACAACATAAAATCACAGAACCGATTGGCTGTGTAGGCAGTTTGGAACTAGACACAACTTGAAACAACCCAGCAGTGACCCAAGATTGGCTCTGCAATGAAACTGCAAGTAAAGAAAAGAGCTCACAGAAAATGAACATTCCAAGATGAGCCCTTCATTATAGAAGAGTTAGTCTCCAATGGACAGTTCTCTTTTATTTTCTAATTGGTAGTCTCCTATAAACTGACCTTGGGTCACTTCGGTCATTTTCGTAGGAGCCATAACAGCAGTTTTAGATCTGGATGTTTCTGTCCACAGAGGATGATGAAGTGTCTGGGTCTTTATCCTGACAAAACTATCCACACTATCTGTGCAAATTATCCAATATCTGGATCTATCCAGATGGACAGGGATACTTGAGTTATCTGTGGAAAAGGATCGAAGCAGCTATTGCCCTTTCAAGTATGTGTAGTCCAGCTGTTAGAAAGTTAGGAATGTATCTATATTTTAACATTTAGGAGACTAAGGGCCCAATTCACAGTCACAAGGAACCAGCATAAAATTCCTGCAACAATTCTGCAGCAGCCCCTTGCCTGCCCTTACAACTGTTCTCAAAGGGGTGGCAATCTTTCACCACATGGTCAAGAACTACCTTGCAACTGCCAAGGGAAGGGCCCAGCATACAAATTGCCTTCTGGACCATCCATATAGCATAGCAGCCCTCGCAAGACACAACTGGTACAAGCAGTTCTACAAGCTGGCTCCATGGCACTGAGCAGTGGAGATCTCTCCAATATGCTGATAACCCAGGTTTGCACCCCGAACCCACAACTACAGAAGCAGAGGCTGGTAGGGAGGGTGAAGGAGCATATGTATGAATGCTATCCTCTTAAGGTGAGTTAAACTAGCATCGCTCATTGAGCAACAACTAGTGGCAGCCCTACAGTGGCACCACTGGCAGCGCAGGTGACCACACACTGCCAGAAAGTCCTGCAGCGCAATATGCTGACCTTCAAAACTAGACCGTGGTCAAGTCAAAAGGCCTGGGGTCTGTGTAGGAAGGGGTCCGAGTCAGGGGTAGGTAGACCAAGAACAGGGGCTGGCAGAAACCAATAGTAAACCCAGTAAGAGGGCTATAAAGAGAATTAAAAAAGGCAGTTCAACAGGGCTTCACTGAAGAGCAATACAGCAGGGGTCAGAGATCAGTGAGGAACTGCTAAGAAGACTACACACACACACATACACACAGGCATGGTAACTGGGCTTAGGAGGGAGGATCCACTAGATGTCTGGCACTGCTACTTTGCTGGGGTTAGAGAGGGAGACCAGTGGAAAATCAGGAGGGCCAGAGAAGGTCCAGATGACACAGACCAAGGTGGTCTACAGGTGGGCCTTAAGACAGGTGTCTGGGGTGGGAGGACTAGTTAGGCAGTATCATAGTTAGCCCAAAGTTGCTGCAAGTTAGCATTGTAACATTCCTCTGGGTGAGTTTTCTACCTCAGGTGTTATGGGGGTGACAACCCTGTTTTCACCCAAAAGCATCTAACCCTCATTTGCACTGCAACCTGTTCATCATGAGAACGCCTCCTTTTCCACCCTCGGTGAAGAAATCTGTGATTTGTGGAGGGGGACAAATGGGAGGAGGAGGGGTCATAAAGGGTGACTGTTTACAACCTGATTAGTAATTCCCCATGTTGTAGGTGATTTGGGTCCCAACAGTTTTATTTTTGACCTTGTTGTGGGGCAAGAGGTTCCAGGGGCAGTTAGTACAAAACAATAACAAGATAAAATTTACTGATAATACAAGACTATTCAACAGTAATGAAATCTCTTAACTAATCTTAAAAATCTTTTAATTTGTCAAATATCTTTGCTCTGATGACAGACCATTCCATAGTAAAGTTATATAGTACAGTCTAAAAACACTCTCATTAAATCTCAGATTAGTTATTGGCCCATAAAGATTGAATGTGCTCTGAGTAAAAAGAGTATGAACTCAAAACTGGGTTTAAAAACTCTGCTAAAACTTTCAGTATATAAACTAATTCAAAAGGAACCATCTATTCACATGCCTAGCCAGGGAAGAGGGACTAAATTAAACGGTGAGTACAGAACACAATGACACGTGTTCTTTGAGCATAATAACACAGATCTCTAAATATTAAAATTTGTTGTCAGCCCAATCATCTCTGTTTCAGCTATTCCTTGAAAGATTATACGGCAGTAGCACCTGCAGAGCAACTGTATTTCTTGCTTCAAATGTAAGACAATGATTCAGTTGATATAAAGGGGATACATGATAGGCACAAGTGTGATATGAAAATATTTTCACTCCTCTAGGTGACCTCTGAACTCCAGTGGGCGAAGCCCACAGTGCAATTTCGAAGGTCACTGTTCATGACTGAACATATTTCCCATATCACACCCAGTGCCCATCATGTATCCGATATATACAATGGGGGCCTCACTGCTGTAAAACACTGGCGCTGCTTTGCATGGCTTTGCCGGTATATGTATTTCTTGCACGGGTGTGATAAATGTCAGGTCTTATATTTATCACACCCTGGTGAAAATAACATAATTTATCACACTCATTTACCACCACCCGCATTGTAGTGTGTGTGTGTGTGTGTGTGTATATATATATATATACATACACACACACACACATATACATAAATTTACAAATAATAATATTATATCTATATTATGTATGTGTTCTTGTAAAGTAAGCCCTGTATCAAGTATCATATGTAAATATTTCAAGTGTGTTACATTTTCCAGGATACTGCCATCTAAGCACTGTATTCTCAGGTCAGTTGTTTGTTTCCTTCAATAGAAGATCACTGTCAATAACCCATTTCTGGAGTGCAGTACAGCCATGCTGTAATTTTCCTGACCATGTGTAACAGCTGAACCTTTACAGAAAAGCAAAGAATCACTGGCATAGGGAGTCAGTGTGCAGGTTGAGGACAAATCCGGAGGACATGAGATAAAGAAAGGTGCTGAAAATCAGATTGCAAATTGGCTTATCAGCCCAGTGGTAGGGCTAATGCTCACAATGCTGGCAACCCCAGTTTGGGAACACACTCGAACAACAGAAGGTCTGGTCGGGGAGGAAGGCTGAGTATCCTTTCCTCTGGGGAGGAAGAGTGCCGAGTCATACTGCCATACTGCCCCCTGGATGACCACAGGGGAGGAGCAGTTGGAGCTACAAGATGGGCAGGGGAGGATGCCCCTAACTTCGACATGCATGTGTGCACACTGTTCTCAAGCACGTTTGATGAAGTCATGGTGGTGGTGTTCTCAGAGATAGGAGCAGTGAAGAGGTGGTAAATCCCTGCTCCTGCAGAATGAAGGACACCAACTCACCTGCAGACCTTGCACCCACCAACTCAGGCACTGTCTCCCTCATTGGTTGGAGGATGTAATATCCAGAGGGATTTCAGGAACCCCGGTGATGGCCCTGCCATGGGAGGGGGGCAAGCCACAATGGCCTGACAGGAAGCAGGCAGAAAGCCTTGGGAGAAGGCGGAGTGACAGGGATGAGGTGTGGGTCTACTAGACTGGATGAGGATTCCTCAAGGGTTCTTGAATACAGCTCAGAGTAAAACAGAGTGAAAAAAAGGTAAATAGAATGGTTTATATATGGGAATGTTGGAATTTCTCCTACCTAGCCCTTTTCTTTATCTTTGACTTGTTAACTTGTGACAGCACAGGCCCCATATTTATGTTCATCGTTATACTCTGTCTGGTTAGGCATTGTACTGTTGTAAGTGAAGGCAATGTGAGACAATAATATAATTACTGGTGACCCCCTTTATCACATGGTTTTGTTTACTGTTTCAAAAGCCATAATAACCGGTTATTACAGCTTTTGAAAGCTTGCATTCCACTGATGCAAGCCAACAGTGGGAAGGTGCGTCATGAGCCCAGAGAAAAAAGTTGGAATAAAAGAACCATCTGAAAAAGAATGCACCAGTAATTATAAAAATTAATGCCTAGACAGGTGTGTGTTTACGATATTTTTACACACCTTCGGTGAGTGATGAGCTCACAAACCTCTCCAGCTTAGCTCTCAAGGTTTATGGCTTATCACCCACCTTGGGTGTATAAAAAAAAAAACACCATGACACACACCTGCCTAGGCATTATTCTTTAATAATAAATGAGTTGATAGAAACTGTGATGCACTTGCTAGCTATAAATTAGTGTTTATAACGGCAAACATGCGCACGGTTTCCCTCATTCTGCACATGCGCACACCGCAGCTCATCCGCTCCTGACCGCTCACCGCTTCCATCTCACCCGAAACTGCACCACCAGATGACCTCGACGGTAAGCTATTTTTTTTTAGACATGTTGAACATCAAAAATTCAGGAACCATGCTTAAAAAAAACCACACATTTTAAAACATTTTAAAATGTTGCTGATTGGGAATGTGGAGACTGGACTTAAACCAAGCCGAACCGCAGCCGCACCAAAAACGTCTTTATTTTATATAATTGCTGTGGCGAAAGGGAAACCAAGCAATTATATAAAATGAAATATAGGTGGTGTGTTTAAACTCAAAGTTTACACATAGCCTCGGTGTTTTTATCAAACCCCTCGAGCCTGCACTCAGGGTTTATGTAGCATCTACACTCGTGTGCGTGTAAACTTCTCACACAATTCACCCTATACTTTAGTCTATATTTTATAGAGCACTGCTAGACACAAATGCAGAGCAAATAAGGTAGGCAACAATCATTCAAATAGGGGTGCTCAGGTCAGCTTATATCCAGTCTGTTTGGATTTGGATAGATTTTCGGGAATTCCAGCTCTGATTCTGGTTATGGTAACAGAACGGAATCAGAAACAGAATTTCTTATTCCACATCTGAGCCTTAACTGCAGCTTTAAAGAACCAGCTTACACAACCAGTGCATACAATGTTCCCTATGTGAGTACTATCCCCCCCCCCCCAATGTACAGTACCTGGTCTGGGCCTCTACTTCCTTGGACCTTGTAGACTGACCTTGGCTGACGGTCAGGTCATCAGTCATAGACACAGTGGTGTCTGTCTACAGCTCCACCATTCTCTCATCATCCCATGTCCCAACTCCCCAAGTCAACCTGCCGCCATCCAATGTCACAAAATCAACGAATCCCCTTCCCTTGCTTGCTGATGTGCCCAGGCATTTGGCCAGTGCTGGGTGCTGGCCCTCCTACTCAGAGTGCCCAGTGAGAAATGAGGCAGCAGGGCACTCAGTCATGGGCACTTTTTTGTTCTTAAGGTGCAGTGGCATGCTACTGCACTCACTGACTGGATTGATGAGCCCAATATAGAGAGAGAGAGAGAGAGATGGTGATGTCTTCTGGAGGGATGGGGAGAGGGGGACTCAGCATCAAACCCCGCGGGGGTTCTCAGAAGACCCACAGCTTCTTGTAGGACAGAGGACAGCTAAAGGCAGTTAGGCAGGAACCAAGAAGTTGGTGCTGGCAGGCCACCTCACTTCAGAACCCATCTGACACTCAGTATATATTAACGTAGCTTAGCTGGCCTGGGTGGGAAAGAGTAAGTGTGCTGATCGCCATCTGACTCTGTAACCAGGTAGTGGGTATTTGTTTAATTCAGGGTCAGTAGCTGTGGTGGCAGTGGAGGGGGTAACTAACTACTGGACTAGAACTGCAGCCCTCGACCACAAGTTCCACAGCACACCATGCAGAGTAGGAGGAGGACGCAGGACAACAACAGATCTGAGGAAGTGATAGCTAGCCACTGGCAAGGAAATCTGCAATTCAGCATGTGGACTTTTGCTGGACCTGGTGGATATCTCATCACTCGCAGAACTAAGGTGGCCTGTGTGGATAGGAGTCGGGACCACAAACGGCAGCAGACAGAAGCAGCAGCTCAACAGCATCACAGCAGCATTTCAGCACTCAAGGTAAAGGGAGGGGGGGAAGAGGGGAAGGGCTTTCGTGTGTTTTACAGACATGCTTGTACTGCAGTTGGATGCTGAGTCAGAATCTGATTCTGACAACGTTTAGGAATTCAGATGTTCAGCCTTCAATACCGAAAATTCGAATTCCCCCCCAAAAGTCACAGAATTCAATGTATCCAATTCTGTCAAACTAATTCTAAGCAACCCTACTCTTAAACACAAAAAAAAAATAAGTATACGCTCAGATATTGTTGCACCTACAAATGTCATTGACTAGACGTTATACAGGAATTACTTCTTGCTTTAACAAATATCATACATGGCTGTGCACGTCAGAAGGAGTATGTTAGGTAACTAGAACAGTGAATTTTAAAGATACAAAAAGCTGACAGGGGAAAATAAATCTGTGCCTTACCAGGAGTTGGAATTTATCCGATTCTTCCTCAACTGGTTTCTGTTCCAGAATTATACTGTACCACAGTCAGAGAAATTGCAAACTTTCTTGAATGCGTGTATCATTACAGGAACTGGACATGGATGTCACAAATGCAGCATCTAATCACTCTTAGGACACGTTTTAACCTATTGTACTTGGTGATTCTACTCACAGGCACACAGCCCATTATTTTATATTCCTTACCTCTATAAAGATCCCCTCCATGGAGCAAAAGAGCAAAGTTAGTTAGTATTACCTTGCAGTTGCTGGTCACTGTTCCAGTAATACAATTTTCTATTTAATACTTCTTGAAATGCTTTAATTATCACAGAATAAATAGGATGCGTGAAGCTTTTCATCATGGTATGTTTGTCTCTGTCCCTACCAAGTGCTAAGTATTTCTATTTCCATAATTCTGTTTTCAGCGCTTTTTTTGGACATTTCTTTCATTACGTTCTCAACTGTAATCTCAACCCTTCCCCAGTTCTGCTGTGAATACTGACTGCTAGCAACAAGTGTAGCTCTTATGCTTTGCTTGGTTTCTTCCTGTAGAGGCTACTCCACTCTGTTGTGTGATGGTTATGCTTACCATGTATATTAAAGGACAAGTAAACAAGCATAATTAGGAAATAGCAACTCAAAAATCAGAAAACATGGTGCCGTCGATCAGAAGCTAACCATTTTTAATCTTGTGCTTCATGTTACTGAAATCACGTGACGAGGTCATCACACATGTACAATAAAGGTTCATGCTGATAGATGCAATGTAAAGCTAATAAAGCTAATAAAACAACTATATTTAATAGGTCCCCATATACACTACACGTTCAGTCCAGAGCACTGTCGCTCCAATGACATCATTGTGCAAGACATCATAGCCATTTTAGGTACATGCCAAAGCACGGCTTTTAAACAGTAGACCTGGTTGGTTTATAATTTTAAACATGACAAAACAGCACTTAATCTGCAATTTTAGTAACATTAAGCACAGCATCAAAAAAGGTGAGCTTCTACTCTACGGCACCATGTTTTCCAATTTTTTTCAGTTGCAATTTATTAATTACGCCTGTTTACTTGTCCTTTAAGTGTTTTTGGCCTTTATTCGCAAGCATTACTTCTAAAAGTAAAACCACTTTGTCTTTACTACTTCAGCAATCCCCTACTGCATGTTGTTTAATGGCACTTTGCAGAATCCAGTTATAGAGAAATGTAGGATCTGTCAGCAGAAAGGGCCCCATGGCCCATCATGTCTGTTAGTAAAGCTGAAGTAAAGTGGCATTAACACTGGAGGTAAGCGCCTCAATATACTGTAAACCAATGTCTGCAATTTCATCAAACTCTTTATGTGCACTAATAGTGTTGAGTATTGCTTAGCCGTAGAGTTTGTTTTCACGCGTAAGGACTTGGATTCAGCACAGGGCATGCTGCAGAGCAGCATACCACATACCCATGAGCCATAACCAGGGCAGGGCGGAACAGCTTCCTTCGTCAAAAGAGCACGCACCACATACCAGCCATAACCAGGGAAAGGACGAACAGGCTGGCGCGTCAAGAGAACGCGCACCACATACCGCCAAGCCATAACAGGGCAAGGACGAACAGGCTCGCTCGTCAAAGAGCAACGCACCACATACCGCCGAGCCATAACCAGGCAATACGAACAGGCTCGCTCGTCAAAGAGCAACGCACCACATACCACCGAGCCATAACAGGGCAAGGACGAACAGGCTCGCTCGTCAAAGAGCAACGCACCACATACCGCCGAGCCATAACCAGGGCAAGGACGAACAGGCTCGCTCGTCAAAGAGCAACGCACCACATACGGCCGGGCCATAACCAGGGCAAGGACGAACAGGCTCGCTCGTCAAAGAGCAACGCAGCACATACCGCCGAGCCATAACCAGGGCAAGGACGAACAGGCTCGCTCATCAAAGAGCAACGCACCACGTACCGCCGAGCCATAACCAGGGCAAGGACAAACAGGCTCGCTCGTCAAAGAGCAACGCACCACATACCGCTGAGCCATAACCAGGGCAAGGATGAACAGGCTCGCTCGTCAAAGAGCAACGCACCACATACCACCGAGCCATAACAGGGCAAGGACGAACAAGCTCGCTAGTCAAAGAGCAACGCACCACATACCACCGAGCCATAACAGGGCAAGGACGAACAGGCTCGCTCATCAAAGAGCAACGCACCACATACCGCCGAGCCATAACCAGGGCAAGGACGAACAGGCTCGCTCGTCAAAGGCCAGGCCATTCTGTTTCTCAAGGAAAGCATCACAGGACAAGAAGCAACAGCAGTCTGCTAATGTCACTCTGAAGCTAAGACGTGGGGAAAAGTTCCACCGATAAGATCAGGCTTGTAAACACAGAAAAAAATATATATGTATATGTATATGTATATATTATATATATAGATATATATATATAGATGTGTGTGTGTGTGTTATTACACATGTCAAAAGAACGAGACAGAAAAATAAGACTGGTCAATATTAGTGGAAAACACTTCTTTTTGAAGAAAAGGAAGAAGTGGAGCACACTAAAATGTTCAGAGTACACTGCAGCCCAAGTCCCTTTTCAGTAATGGATATCTCTTTTTGGTAATGAATATCTGAGTTCTAAAACATTCTGACATGCTTTACTTTATTTGATTGTATTATGTGCCCTATTTCAGTTCATTACTTGCTCAAGTGTTTTCAAGGTGATTTATTATTTCATATTCTACTTTGAGACATTTCTGCCAACAAACCAAAGTTAAACAACCTGGTGCAGCTGTTATAGCACTGAACTATGAAACAGAACAGGTTCAAATCTCACTTCAGCCACTGTGTGTCCACTCCTGAGCAAGTCATTTGTCCTTTCTGAGCTTACGGTAAAGTCCTACTAAATGCAAAACTGGCAGAAGCAAGACTCCACTGTAAATGAGATGCTGCATCTCAGCCGTGCCATCCTTGTTGAATAAATGGTAAAACAGGCTGGTCTAGTGGTGCTGAGGGTTGAGGCACTGGATGCCACACTTCGCGCTACACCAGCAACCAGGGTTCAGGAACGGGCCCGGGTTGTCAAGGGTTGGCCGGGGGTGGGGAGAGCTGGAGCTGGATTGTCACCTAACGGCAGCGCTCTCCTGAGAGTGGATTCCTGGCACCGTTTCACTAGGAAGTGGCCTGGGGAGGAGAGGAGGCTCTTAGACACTTTGCTGGAGATGTGTTCTCAGCACGGCTCAATGCTTGGGCTACGGCCCTCTGTGCTGGTATCCTCAGGGGCAGGGACTTGGGATCCATAGCTACATATGTAACTATGAAAAACCTGTACCCCTGCCATGCTGTGTGATCCCAACAAGGGGTGGAAGAGTTTCAGATGGGCGGTATGCCACCACTGTGCCCTGCCAGCAGTGGGATAAAACTGTTTATATAAAAAAATACTAGTAAAATAAAACAAGGGACACACCATCCCCTTTTCAGTATATTTTCACCAGAGAACCATATGACTTTCAAAGCTTTCTAAACTCCACACTTAGAGTAGTGCAAGTAAAATAATTACGTCCCAATTCACAAAACAATTCTGCCCAGCAAAGTTATATTTTAAAGATTTCTTTATCTAGGATACTATCCTGTTGCCGTAATCTCATTCACTTTAACCAATCCTCAAGTTTTCCTAGATCCCTATGCATTCTCCTCACCCTCTCCTGATTGTCCACACTATTGTATATTTTCATGTCATCTGCAAAAAGCCATACTTTCCACTCCAGCTCTTTTACAATGTCCCACATGAAGACCCAGAAATGGACAGGTGCCAGTACCGAACCCTGTGGTACACTGCTGGTCAGTCTCCCATCCTTAGAGTGTGTGCTGTTAACCAGCAACCTTTATCTTCTATCTGTTAAC
Source organism: Neoceratodus forsteri (assembly GCA_016271365.2). NCBI lineage: Eukaryota > Metazoa > Chordata > Ceratodontiformes > Ceratodontidae > Neoceratodus > Neoceratodus forsteri. The sequence continues at coordinate 910,928,842 of CM057453.1, forward strand.
CAGTTCTGAACCCAGTTTACCAACTGGAACCCCCTTTTAAACTGGTCAACCTCCTATAAGCCTCATGTATGGCACAGTGCCAAAGGCCTTGCTAAAGTACAGACAGACTACATCCACTGCCTTCCCTTGGTCTATTTCCTGGTCACCCAGCCAAGGAAATCTAGGTAGATTCGTTTGTCATGACACCCCCCATGAACCCATGTTACCCGTGGTCCTGCAGTCCACTGGATTCTAGTTGCTCAACCAGTCTTTCTTTCAATAGGGTTTCCATTAACTTTTCCAGCACTGAAGTTAGGATGACTGGCCTAGAATTGCCAGCCTCCTCCCTGTTGCCACTCTTATGTAAAGGGACCATGTCAGTCCTTCTCCAGTCCTTTCAGAACCACATCTGTTTCCAGCTAGCACTTCCCTGAGCTTTTTTTCCAGTACCCTGGGATGTATCCTGTCTGTATGGACCTATGTAGACTTCCCATAGACCTATGCAACTTCAGAGCTGGGAGTCCTTTCACAACTCTTTCCTCTGGTAATGGACTTGGGTCCACTTTCCCCTCTCCCCAACCCTTTCTTTTCCCTGGTGGTCCATCACCTCCTCCCTCTAATGTACAGACTGAGCAGACGTTCTTGTTTAGAATGTCTGCTTTTTTTTTTTGACCCCTTCTGCACAGTCTCCCCCAAAATTATCACTATCAATCAATCAATCAAATCTTTATCCAGGCAAACATCGACCTAAAGCCCCTAAACTAAAGCCGCTCCAGACCAGGGACACCCTGGTTGAGATAGGAAATCTAGAGGGAGCTGAGGATCAGGGCAAAAATTAAGAGAGGTATAGAAAAGGCTATAAATCTTAGGGTCAGGCAAGTTAGCAAGGGCAAAAGAAAAAGGAGCACCATGGTTCTCTAGAGAGGCAGAAAAAGCAGGAGCAAAAAAAGGGGCTTTTAGAGATATAAAAAACACAAAAGGAGGAGAACACAGGGGTTTATCAGGAGCTGCAAAATGGGGCAGGGAGGGCAGTTAGAAGAGCTAAAGCACAAACCAAGGAAAATATTGCCATATCACTAAAAAGAAGGGATAACACATTTATCAGACACATAAGTGACAAGAGGAAGACAAAGGGAGGGATAGTTAGGTTGAAAAGGGAAGGAGGGGGTTGTGTGGAAGAGAACCTCCAAAAAACAGACATATTGGACAAATACTTCTGCTTGGTTTTTACGGTAGAGGGGCCAGACAGCGGACCAGAGATGCAGATCAAGGGCAGTAAGGGTAGGGAGATGGACACAAGCCCTTTTACAGTGGATAGGGTCCTAATGGAACTATCACGGTTGAAACGGGGTAAGGCAATGGGACCAGAAGGGGTGCACCCCAGGGTATCGAGGGAGCTCAGGGAGGAGCTAGCTGCACCTCTGACAGCCCTGTTTAATCTATCACTGGAAACAGGGGTGGTACCGGGAGACTGGAGAAGGGCTAATGTAGCCCCACTCCACAAAATTGGAAGCAGGGAGGAGGCAGGTAATTACCGACCAGTCAGCCTGACTTCAATAGTGGGCAAAGTTATGGAATCACACTGCCGAAGGAAAGAATTGTGGAATACCTTGTGGCCAATAGACTACAGGATCTGAGGCAACATGGTTTCACACGGGGAAGGTCTTGCCAGACAAACCTGATCAAATTATTTTATTGGGTTACCAAGGTAGTGGACCAGGGAGGAGCAGTTGACATGGCCTACCTGGATTTCAGTAAGACCTTTGACAGCGGCCCACACAGAAGGTTGGTGAGCAAGCTAAGTAGCCAGTAGTAAGATGGGTAGAGAGCTGGCTGGAGAATAGGAGTCAGAGGGTGGTGGTAAATGGTGTCCACTCCTGGGAAGTCGAAGTGACCAGTGTGGTGCCACAAGGGTCAGTACTAGGCCCGGTCCTCTTCAATGTCTTTATTAGCGACACTGCAGAAGGACTGGAAGGGAAGGTATGCAAATAACACAAAAATCTGCAACAGAGTGGACATTGCGGGGGTGGGGGTGGGCATGGTGAAAAGAATGAGGGAAGATCTAAATAAGCTGGAAGCACGGTCACAAGTTTGGCAGCTGGGCTTCACTACGAAAAAGTGCAAAATCATGCACGTGGGGCACAGAAACCCAGCGGTTCAGTGCCAACTAGATGGGCAGGAACTAGCAGTCACAAACCAGGAAAGGGACCTAGGAGTAGTCATTTCTGATGACCAGAAGGTGGCTAAACAGTGTGACAAGGCAGTGAGTAAAGCTACCAGAATGTGTGACAAGGAAGTGAGTAAAGCTACCAGAATGCTCGGTGCATAGGCAGGGGTATCATCAGCAGAAAGAGAAGGTAATAATACCCCTGTATACATCATTGGTGAGACCCCACCTCAAGTATGGTGCCCAGTTCTGGAAGCCCCATCTCCTTAAGGAGATAGACAGGGTGGAGGTGGTGCAGAGGAGGGCAACCAGAATAGTGCAGGGCCTACATCAGAAGCCCTGTGAAGAAAGACTCAGTGAATTAAGATTTAATTTTAGGGCTTTGGTGTTTCTGCATAAGGTCTTTTTAGGTATTTCTCCGTACAGTATTCTTAATTTGTTTCCAAAGAATATTCTTGGTTGTACAAGGTTGAAGAGTATGGAGGGGTTTCAGGTTCCATTTTGTCAAACAACTTTTGCTCAAAATTCATTGAATTTAACTATTGTTAAGATGTATAATCAACTTCCTAAAAATGTTATAAGACAACAGAAATGGTCTACTTTCAAGTTTGAACTTAGGAAAACTCTGTTAGAAAACTCAAACTGTAAATGTTACGTGTCATGTGTATTTATATTGTTTTATTGTTTTAACTTGTATGTATGGTTTTGTCTAAACTGGTCGTTTGTGAAAATGGGCTTGTCCCACAGACTTACCAGTATAAAAATAAACAAATGAAAAATGAAAAATGAATTAAATATGTACTCCCTAGAGGAAAGAAAGAAAAGGGGAGATATGACAGAAACACTCAAATATTTCACAGGTACAAACAAGGTACAGGAAGGGAGCATTTTTCAGAGAAAGGGATGCTCAAGGGCAAGGGGTCATTCTATGAAGCTGGAGGGGGAGGCTTAGGGGGAATGTGAGGAAGTTCTTCTTCACTGAAAGGGTGGTGGGTGTTTGGAACAGTTTACCAGTGGAAGTAGTTGAGGCTAAAATGGTCATGGGTTTCCAAGAACGCATGGAATACACACAAGGTGTACTAGAAGTCAAGCAAGTGAGGGAGGGAACCAAGGACTGAGTAGGGTCTGAGATGTTTCCGACTTTACCAATTAGCCCTAGTTGCAGCACATCCAGTCTGGTGACCCCCCTCCCCAAATCACCACTAAAGACCAACAGAGAATGTCCAAGTAGCTGCAGTATATCCAGACTGGTGAATTTCACCCAAATCATCCCTAGAACCATTAAAAGCATGATGAAGTAGCTGTAGCAGATCCAGTTGGGCTCCTCGCCTAATCATCACTAAAGCCCCTTAGGCCTTCACCAACTACTGGCTGTTACAGCATGTCCAGCTGGCACCCTCTCCTCAAATCATCACAAAATACTCTTGTGGCACATGAAACAGGCATGAGTTCACATCAGCTGTCACACTAAAACTAAGGTTTAATCCTTAAAATACTCTCGTGTCCTCAAATCACTTCTAACATCAAGTTAACAACTATTTTTGTACATACATCATTTTGTGTGCCATCCTTTTGCACAGTACTTGTTCAGAATTATTCCTACTGAACTGCATGTGCCTTAATTAACACACGTGTTGTACTTTTGCTGATTATTGCACAGAGGTCCATCCATTTAGAAACACATGCACAATGACAGCAGAGCCACCTTTCACTTCCTGTTGGTACTGTATATTCAACTTTTATTTATTCCAAGATCTTGGCAGCTCCACAAACCACTATAGTGATCAAACCAAACATGTATAAAATAATTTTACAAAACAGAACAGTTTACTTTGGTTAGTCTCTCAAAGCAAAATGTGTATTAAATTGGTGCAGAATCAGTTACTTGGCTGCTGCTGCTTTGCATGTTTAAGTATTAGGAAACACCCAAAGTTTTTTTTGAGCAGTCTGTCATGGCTCCTCTCAGCTAATCTTTTGACTGTGGCTGCCCTGACACTTTCTGACAAAGCTGTTGATTCATTCTTTGGTGTCTAACCAGAATACATATGCAGTAATCAAACATAACCAGAATGTTTATGTAGCTGACACTAGTTTATTGCTTGTACTCCACATATGAAACTGTAGAGATAGTTAGGCACTGTAGCTGAGCATTCAACTCATTCTGGAGACACACATTACCTACTGTAAAAGCAAGGCTCTCTTCAGATATGCTAGCTTGGTTGCTTGATGCCTCTAATACTGTAGATGTTTAATACAAACAGAGATGGCTTTCAATTACATTTTATCTTTGTCATTACTTCTTTTGACCCCTCATAATTTGTAGTTTTTTCATAAATTCTGTAGCTGATGAAGGTCAAAAAATCCTAATTAATCTCTAAATGGTTGTTTAGTACTCTCTGACTCGTATCTGAGGGACTGAATCCATATCTTGGAAGCTGAATCAATTGGCCAATACAATTAATTCATGTCTGTCTACTAGCTACTATCTAGTAACTACTGTCAATCATCCATGCAATAGTTACATTAAATAATTGCTTCGAATCTTGTCTTCAGCACTCGAGAAGTAATGATAAGATGCTGTCCATTTTCTCGGTTTAAAATCAAGTCCTAAAAATGGAAATAGGGGAGGCAGAATAAGCAATATCACGCTGCCAGTGTTTCATAAAATGAACCAGTGTGCTTTTTATCTTGAAAGGTTCATATCAAGACTTCAGTCATGGGACACTTATAAACTAAGGGAAAGGCAACTCTTTATAAAATAAATTTCAAATACTTATCGATTTGATTAAAATAATAAACATGTATGTGGACAGGGAAAACAACTGGTGCCCCGATCTTGCAGCTCTCACCTGCTACACTATTTGTGGGCCAACAGCCCTCCCCCCCATCACACAGGCTCTAGACACCTGGAAAACAATAATTAAGTTACAGATCAGGGCAGCACAGGGTCAAAATGTCACAAGACATTATGCCTCAACAATATACTACACTGCCAATACAGCGTGATATATTGCAAGTGGTATATGTCTTTGAGCCCCCCGCACCCCCATTACTGGGGACTATGCCCCCTGAACCCCCCAACTAAAATAACCATGGGGAGTTAACACTTAACTGCGCACGATGTGCGAAAAAAAAAATTCCTTGTGTCTGGGACCAGGAATTGAAATCCGGTGTCAAATTTTATTTATTTATTTAGTGATTCGGAAAAGACCTTTGAGCGCAAGCTCTTTTACAAAGGTTCCACGTCATCGATTGCAAAACAAAGTACAATAGGAGAAAGCAAAGGTACATTGCAATGAATGATGCAGCCTGGATTCAGAACTTACAGAATAACACAAAACATAGGTACAAGTTAAATAACAAGAAAAACACTTTATGAGGGTGGGGGGATAAGCAGCCACAAAGTACCTTGTCAGTAGTTCAGAGAGACGAGATAGCTGGCAGTGGGGTGAAGAAAGGAGGTACGAGAGAGAGGAATGTACTGCGGTGGAGGTGAAGGGTGGGGGAAGAAGGGCGATAAGGTATAGGAGAAATGCTGGGATGAGGGGAGGCTGAGCAGAGAGGACATGGTAGAGTAAAATGGTGGTGGTGTGAGGGGGCATGATCAGAAAGCCTGCATTGGTAGTGACTGTTAGGGAAATTCACAAGACTGTGAGTTGGGGAAGGGGGACGGGTGGCGGGTGCTGAAGGAGCATGACACAAACAGTTGCTGGGGCAAGTCATGAGAAAGGACAGAGGAGGGGTACCTGAGGCCTGCCTAGTGCTTGCTGGGGCAGAGAGACCAGGTGTGGCTGGACTCAGGGGCAGGTGCACTTAGAGGCGTTATTAGGTGCTGTTTGAGGTCAGTTTTGAATTGTGCCAGACAACTGGTGGCCAAGATGTCCCAGGAGTTCATTCATCCATAGGGGGCCTGGTAGGCAAATGCACATTGCCCAAGTGAGGTACGATGGAAGGGGATAGCCAAGGCCCCTCTAGTCCTCCTTCTGGTGACCTGTAACGAGTTGGCGCCTTGATCAAATTGCCTACACAAGGTGGTGTTTTACCCAATAGAGCCTTCTTCCCTAGGATGCAAGTCTGGAATATTACCCTGTTCCTGGGGAACATAGATTATCCTATATAGAAACAGAGATAGTATGGCATTATGCCCCGCCTCCCTCCCTCCCTTGCTGCCTGTGGCTCATCCCGTCAAGCCATGGCAGGTGCTTGCTGGTACCGCCCAGCACAGGTCTCATCCTACCTGGGAAGAGTGAGAGGGTGCACTACCACGTATACACCCTTTAGGGTTTTGCAACCTCACTCACCTCCTACCGCGCCGTCTTGTTGCTGGGTTTTACTGACCTGTAGGGAGCAGAGGGCCATGTAGGTATGCACTCCTATTTCTTTACATCTAAAGTTTTATCTGGAAAAGGATACTGATTGGGAACAGCTTGTTTTCAGATGCACCCAGAGGGTGGGGTATGGGGAAGGAGAGCAATACGTGATAGTCAGTACAAGCAACAGAAAATGTGAAGAGGTTAAGAGACGCAGTAACTGTACATTCAAACAGATAATATGAAAACTATCCTCGTAACTCACTTTGGCATCAACTTGCCTGAAACATCACTATATCAAAGTCTGTTTGTTTTTTTTAATAGAAGTGATGAAAGGTATTTTCATCAAGGTGCTGACAGAGCACTTGCCTTATACCTATCATTACTCTATTATTTTATTACAGCAAACCAGTACAGTCCGTGAGCCGAGGCAGCTGTCTGAACTGCAACAAAAAGGGCAAAAGTCCTGGAGTACAGTTTGAAGGTGTTTTCTGTTTTACACTGGGATAATAATTATTATGTTATTACATCAAACCCCCAGTGAGATGTGGCGAACTACACTTGTTTCCCCTTTTTTCACTACCTTAGCTTATTGACCTCTCCTGCCTACTTTAAAAGGGACATAGTCAACCAGGCTGAGACCAAAAGACATTTCTAATCAAAACACAAATTAGAAATCCTGGGAAAGACATGATTTTTTTCCTGTGGTTGCTTTTTTCTTAAAAAGATTCTTTTCATGCAGTGGTTTACAGAAAACAGACACCGAGTATTTTCTGGCCTGCCGCTAAGACTTAGAAATGGTATGAAAGCAAAGTATCTGAACAGAATAAACAAATGTATACTGTATGGTCAATCCTTATTTTAAATCTGTGTTTTACTTAAAATCTGTAAGCCTAAAAGGGACTGCCAGGGTCCTTTTACAACAGCATTTAAAAAAGAGCTCAATGAAAAAATATGGTGATAACTAAACTGGTCTAATTTAAGTTAGCATAAATTTCTGATTAAGGAATGGGTTCAGTCTCGGAATGAAAAAAACAAACAAAACAAACACCAGAAGATCTTGCTCAATAACAGGACATTTCCTCTTATAAAATGGCAGAGAATAAGGGAAGAACGTAATTGACTGAATTACGTTACATCACTTCGCTGTAAAATTTTGTCTTACCACACAGCTGCTTGCCAATCAAATTAGCTGTTTTTTTGGTTTTTTTTTTAAACTCATAACACACTTCACACCTAGCCATTGTTTCTGCTTAAAGAGCAGCTGAGTCAGCTGACACCTTCAGGACAACTTTAACATCGCAATATTAGACACAGTTCAGCTTGTATTTCACATTAGTTCTATATTCCTCCCCCTCATTACTTATTACTGAAGTCATTTGTATTAAAACAAAATCTTTGTTCTTGAAGAGTTCATCTATTCCTGTTGCTTTCTCCCTACCTGAGGTCATAATGCACTGCTTGTGACATCACAGTTACTCTCACGGCAACAGACTGTGATGTCAAAACAGAGGATTATGATTGGAAGTAGGGAGTAAGCTATAGAGGCAGATGAACTCTAAGGGGACTCTAAGGGATAAAGATCTTGTAGTCATGCAAATTTACTCAGTAATAAATAATAGGGAACAGAGATATATAGAATATATTTGGAATGCAAGCTGAATTGTACCTAATTATTATGTTTTTCAAAGTTTTCTTTGAGGTGTCAGGAGCTCTTTAAGCAAGCCATTTTATAAGCAAGCAATAACACACAACGAGGTGTGGGTTACGTACTGATAAGAGCACGCCCAGGGGTGTACTAAGGCACGAGGCGCTTGCGCCGAGTGCCTTATGCTCCGGGCGTGCTAACATACTAACATACTAAAATGCCAGCAGAATAGGCCTAATGGTCTTTCCGTGTCTGCTCGCTTGGTCAGCCCCCACCCTGGGTGCTGACCTTGCTGTCCCTCGCCTTCTCTGGCTTCTCCTTCCCAGTTCCGGATATTCTTGCTGCATTGGATTTTGCTTCCTGAACCCTTCCCTGTACCTGTCCCACCCCTCTTGAACCCCTCCACTGTCTCTGCCTCCACCAGCCCCCTAGGTAGTGCATTCCATGGCTCTACCACCCTCTCAGTGAAGTAGCACCTCTCCTTTCTCCCTGAATCTTCCCTCCAGCTTCCACCCATGCCTCTAGTGGCCCCTTCCTCCTTCCTTCAAGCACCCTCACTGTTCCTCCCTATTTACCCTCTTCATGTACCTGAAGACCTCTATCATGTCCCCCCGGTCCCTTCTCTCTTCCAAAGTGTACATATTTAGCTCTTCGAGCCTCTCCTCATAGGTCCTGTCCCCCAAGCCCCAAATCATTTTGGTTGCCCTCCTCTGGACCCTCTCCAGGAGGTTAATGTCCCTCTTTAAGTGTGGCCTCCAAAACTGCACGCAGTACTCCAAGTGCGGCCTCACCAAGCAGTTATACAGAGGGAGTATCACTTCCCTCCTTCTGGAGGTGATCCCCCTAGCGATGCATCCCAGCATCCTATTGGCCTTGGCTGCTGCCCTCCTACAAGTCTCAGAGTTGTTCACCTTGACATCCACCACCACCCCAGGTCCCTCTCAGCCATTGAGACTTGTAGTATTCCCCCAAGGTGTACACTTAGCCTGGGTTCTGGCCCCCAGGTGGAGTACCTTGCATTTCCCTGCATTAAACCTCACCTTCCACTTTCTAGACCATCTTTCCAGAGCCTCCAGGTCCCCCTGCAGGGCCACCCTCCCCTCCTCCCCATCCACCACTGCCCCCAGTTTCGAGTCATCTGCAAAGAGACTCATCTCACTCCTGATGCTCTTATCAGCACATAACCCACACCTCGGAGCGTGTTATTGCGCTTATAAAATGGGTCTCCCAGCAAAGAAGTTTATTTTAAAATCACATAAAAAGTGTACAGAGGGATTATAAAAAAATATGATATTAGTAGAAAAACAAAATAGTCCCTGTCATTGTGTTGTAATGGAGTTGTTTTAGCATTTACTGTGATATTTCTGGCGGCCTACCCACCTGCAAGATAGTCAAATTATTTTTTTTTAGTTTTTTTTAAGCGTTTCTGTCTTGTTAATGTTCACTGTGCTGTACATATCCATATTCTGTTAATTCTGGACTGCTGCAGCAAGTGGCTCAGTTGAGAAGGGTGACAGCATGTGACTGAGCTGACTGACCAGTGAAGAGTGACGTTTGGTCCCTCCCCTCTGACATTTTATTTGTTTCTGTATGGTTTTCTGCTTCTTTTACAGTGTTTTTTTTTTCATTTTTGGGGGGAGGGGGGGTGCCTGATTTTAAAGCGTGACATTTAACTTTTGTTTGGCAGTTTTATTCAGTAAGGTTTCCCGACTGCTGAAGTGTTACTTCCGGTTTTCCGGTAACGTTTGAATATCGTGGTCGGTAGTGTCGTCAGGATCTGAATCATGGTGAATTTGGTATGCTGTGCTTCAACCCCCCCCAGGAGTGACGTTATTACACGATAACACACACCTTGTCATGCCTTATTGCTTAACTGCCTACTCCAGCATGTGTGGTAAGTCAAATCTTAGCAGGTGGTTGAAGCACAATGCATCGGAGGTGTGCAGTAAGATGGGCTATTGCTTACGTCTTCTTCCTCAGTTACTATAACATGAGGAATCTGTCACTATAACATAATGAATCTGTCTTCATCACAGTTATCAATGTTTTCATGAGAGAGTTCTCAAGACTTTCATTTTTCATTATGTTCATTTTTCAGAAAAAAATGTAAACATATGCACAGTCTCACTTTATATACTGGATGATATAGTGCAACAGTAAGGCCTTGGAACAGAGGCGGCCCATCTGTAAATGAATTTGTAATAAATACCTTTCCTTTCCTCCGTCCACACATGATGTCGAGTTTGAAAGGAATACCATGACTAAAGTTATTAGAGGGCTAACAATATGTTGCTATGGTGCACGCTGCTGAAGAGACTAGCTAATGAGCTCTCTACTTAATATGATTAAGGCCATTATTGACATAATGCTAGGAAGATGCAAAGCTATTAGCAGTACACTACAGCTTACTCCAGCCTCTACTTGAAGTTAACATTTGATCCACAATTTCAATTTTCTTCTGCTCCAATCAGGGCTACATTACATAAAATGTATAATTAAAAGCTGCTACAATTTTCTGTAGTTCTCAAATTAAAAACATTAAAAACATCTGTAGTTCTTATCTACTACAAATTAATAAATCAAATATTATCTTTGAACCTAATGCTGTCATACAGCTGAGATGTCATATGCTGAATATCACAAGGTAACACATACTGCAGCTGCAGTACTGGTGTGGATAGATGGACAATGGCTATAACATGCACACTCATACATTAAAACACACACACGCGCGCTATCTCTCTCTTTCGGTTGTTTAAACCTGTGCCATAAATAGGTATAAGTGATCAGTGATTTTTATTTATTTTATTTCTTCTTTGGTAACCGGGTAAGGCCCACTAGACACAAGTGCCTGTTTTCAGGGGTGACCCGGGAGCACTGGGGAGGTTAAGTGACTTGCTCAGAGTCACACAGTATGCAAGTGGAGGTTGAGGGAATCAACCCCAGGTCTGCTGGAGGTACCAAACTCATTCACAGCTTGTCACTCTAACCTCTAGGCTATACTGCCAGCCCCAATGATGATATTCCAGACTGTGGGGGGAATCTTTTCTGTAGGGTCTGTGTCTCCCCACCACCACCTTCAGGTACCTTCAGATAGATGAAACTTGAACACCACTAGCAAGTTTACTGCAGGTAGATGAAACTGAGTCACCAGCAGGGATGCATCAAATGTCTCCGAGACCTGTGTGCCTCTTCCTTTCTCACTGCAAGTACAGTAGGTGAAGGCAGGACCCCAACATGGTAATCTGAAGCTTCTTGGTGGTGTGCCTATCCCCAGCTAGCTATCTCCCTACCAGTGAATTAAGCCTTGACACCAGCAGAAGACAGTTTCTTCAGAGTCAGTGAAGGTGGTGAAGGGGGAAAAAAACAGCATGGAAAAGCAAAGAAAGGCAGGAAGGAGGGGGACAGCAGTAAAGGCAAAACCAGAGGAGAGAATCACAAAGGAGGTCAAAAAGGGGATAAGACTTTTCTTCAGGAATATAAGTGAGAAGAGGAAAGCGAGTGGTGGGATAGTGAGAATTAGGAGGGCAAGGGGGGGAACTGTGCAGAAGAAGATGAGGAAATAGCTAATATTTTAAACGAGTACTTCTGCTCAGTCTTCACAGTAGGTGGTGGAAGGACCAAAAAGTATCAGCAGGCACCAGGAGGAGGGGAGAGTGGACACAAATCCATTTTCAGAGGAGAGAGTCTGGAAAGGATTGGAAGCCTTAAAGGAGAACAAGGCGACGGGACTGGACAGGATTCACCCAAGGGTTCTAAAAGACTGAGCATGGTGCTAGCTGCCCTCTGGCAACATTATTCAGCAGCTCATTGGAGATCTGTGTAGTCCAGAGGACTGGGGAAGGGCCAGTGTGGCCCCTCTGCACAAGAACAGCAACAGGGAGGAGGCTAGCAACTACATGCCAGTCAGTCTCACATTAGCAGTAGGACAATTAATGGAGACTGATGGAGTACCTGGAGACATATGGGCTGCAGGACCACTGGCAGCACGGTGTCACAGACGGGAGGTCATGCTGAACAAATCTCATAGATGTAACTGGGTAACTAGAGAGGGGAATCAGGAAGGACAGAGAATGTGGCCTGGCTGGACTTCAGCAAGACCTTTGACACTGTACCACACAGAAAACTAGTAAAGAAACTACGAAGACTGGGTGTTTTGTAGAGAAAGTGGTAAGCTGGGTATCAAATTGGCTGAAGGATAGGAGGCAGAGGGTGGTGGTAAATGACAGACACTCAGGGAAGGGGAGAGGGACTAGCGGGGTGCCACAGGGATCAGTACTGGGACTGGTCCTCGTCAGTGTCTTCATACGTGACATTACTGAACAATTGGAGAGGAAGGCATATCTCTTTGTGGATGACACAAAAATCTGCAACAGGGTGGACACTCAGAAGGTGTGGTGGGAATTCAAAGGGACGCGTACCTCAGTAGTGGCTCCTGACTGTGCGTGGTGCAATCCAAACAATACAAAATAATACTGAACTCTGAGATTGTCTCATGCTTTCTTAAGAGTCTTGAGAAAGTGGGAGACGTTCAAAGCTGTCAACTGTGAGAGAGAGAGAGGTCTGTTTTCTGTCACTGGCTGCAAACAACTAGTTTTTATCGTTCTTTAATAAAATATGGAGTATATGAAGAAACAGTCCTTGTGATATTTTTGGAGTAGTGAGAGCAACAATCTCAAGAGTTTGGAATGCAAAGGGATCTGTGGAAACTACAGACGTGGTATATGGCGTGGCAGCTGGGTTTCAATGCCAAAAAGTGCAAAGTTACGCACCTGGGGCAGGAAAAACTGGGAGCTGTGTATAAGATGGGGAAGGTAGTAACAGTCACCAAGCGAGAATGAGACTTCAGGGTAATCATATCTGATGATCTCACTGTGGCAGACCAATGTGGCAAGACAGGGAAGGGTATTTCAGTTCCACCACGCCAGTTCTACAGTAAATATGTTGAACGGCATTACAGCCATGGCACAGTGCTGCCAGTCAGCACTGTGACATCAGAAAATTTTTGGAGGCTGTGCCCTGCACCCCCGATTTTGGTATACACGTTACTGTAGCCACTCCTGCACCACGACGACTATCACAGTGACAGGAATTGGGCAAAACTCACACATCACTGCGATGATCTGTGCAGTGACCGGGACAGCCTCGCTGGGTGTTTCGCCCCCCTCCCTGGTCCAGCTCCAACTCAGAGTAGGAATCCTAGAGACTGGAGGGGTTTGAGGGCACAGCCTCCCATTGCATGTACCAACATCCCTGAGGCTACAATGCCGACAGTCGGCATGGTAGCTGTCGCTGTAGGGGATGTCGGCGCTAGTGCTGTCAATGCGCTATGGCAAAACTCACGATTTTAATATAATCAACTCCAGGTCTGAGCTGTTTCGGGAAGGGGGCACATCTCTGGGAGAAGCGGTGTTGAGGTACCGCAAGACCATTACAGGGAACTGCCGATTTTGTCACTGTAATGATCTTCGTGGTTTTAGTTTAGCTGTTTTGATGGTATACCAGGGATTTCTAGGAGGAGGGAAGTGGTGCTGCCATTGTATTGTTCACTAGTTGGACCCCACCTAGAGTACTGTGTCAAGTTCTGGAGGACGAACCTCCGCAAGGACACTGACAGGATGGAAGCAGTCCAGAGGAGGGCTACCAGAATGGTGTGGGGACTGCACGAGAAGCCATATGAGAACTTGTGGGAACTCAACATGTAATCCCTGGAGGAGAGGAGAGGAGAGTGAGAGAGGACATGACTGAGACCTATAAGTAACTCAGAGGGGTGAACAAGGTGTAGGTGGGAAGTCTCTTTCAGAGGGGGAAAAGCACCACAACATGGGGGCATGCAATGAACCTGGGGGAAGTCTAACCGGGATGTAAAAATATACTTCTTCACAGAAAGGGTGATGGACACTTGGAACAGCCTATCAGAAGAGGAGGTGGGGCGAAAACAGTGTGGAGCTTCAAGCTAGCGTGGGATAGGCATACAAATATAATAGGTAGAAGAAAGGGAGGTGGGAGAGATGCCGGAGACCAAATAGGATTCAGGGTGTTCGAATAGGCAGGAAAAATAGGGCAGACAGGATGGGCTAACCGCTCCATTTCTGCCAACAAATTCTATGTTTCTGTGAGTCTGCATGTCCCTCCCCACCACAGATACAGCTGGGAATGTGGCAGGGAGCCAGAGATCATTTTGTGGGTGTCTATGTTCTTACATCCCATGAGAGGGCCAGGGCCAATCCATTCCTGATACTTAAACAACAGGAAACAGTACAGTTCCATTCCAAAGGAAAGGGTTGCTTTTGGAAAGAAGCGGAGATGCCATATAGATAATGTGATTTGTCACTTTTAAGAAAATTTTAAAAATAAAAACAGCATACTATTTAGATACAATTCATCTTGCATTTTTTTTTTTACTTACTCTTTTATCCGCCTAAACTCCATGGTGACTCCTTCCTCCAGGGTCTCTAATGCGCCCCACAGCTAGCGCCAGAGGGGGCTGACTGGCACCGGCTTCCTAATGAGTGCCTCTGCTCTCCAATGTTTCTCGAGCCTCCAGTTTGCACCCCCAGGTGGGGTGAAGGTGTCCCCTCTTCCCCTCCATCCTTCAGGGGAGAGCGTGCACCAGGAGCCGCAGCCACCTCGAACCCTCCGGCCGGCATAGGGACCCGTCTACAGGTGCCGCCGTAGGTATTTTCCACTTTTTCTGGTCCCCGCCTTCAGAGACGTTGGAACATGAGGAGGGCCAATGAGACGAAGGCACGCAGAGACGTGCCATCGCTCAGGCCCTCGTCTGACGTCCACCCCCTCCGGAACTGCTCCCTCATCTGCACCACCACTACCTGTGGTGACCCAGGTGGCAGTATAGCAGCAAGGTCTGCAACCCTCCCCTCCCAGAGAAGGGGAGCAGCATGCCAGGCGCTCGATCCTTCTCCCCTGCCGACTCCCGGCAGCCCATGCTCATTCACGAACACGGGTCACCAGCATAGCGTAAGGTAAGATAAGGTATCCAGCACCTCAGCGCCACCTGGTCGGCATCAATTCATCTTACATTTGATAGAATTTTTGTATTTCTTTTTTCTTTTATTCTTTATTATAATAATTTATATGCAAACCTGATCTTTGTCCCCTATATTTGATCTGCTTCTGCTGCCTAATACCTTGCTGAAGCCATAGGCCTCATTTGTAACATCACAATCACTTCCACAGCTGTGATGTCTTAAACTGAGGATTATGACTTCAGCAAAGGAATAAGCAACAGAAGCGAGTGAACTGCAGAATGCTATGATCTTATTTCCATGCAAATTAAGCTAGCAATGAAGAAAGAAGGGAAAAGAAATACAGACAATATATAAAACACAAGATGAAGGTGTCTCAATATAATATTTTTCACAGTTTACTGAAACCGCATTTTGACTGCAGACTGGCAGACGCGTTGATTTGGAATGTGTACAAGTTGCTGTTTCACCTCTACAGCAACTATACGAAGAGCATGGGGACCTTTCTGGTACATGTAGTGTCTTTCTAAGTGTAATCAGCAAGCTAGACGAACTGGAAGCATGAGTCAAAAACCAGAAGTCATCATTTCTGTTGCTGATAATGGCACCTAAAAGCAGCAAGTTGTAATGCACCCAAAGCATCTTTCAGCCACCCAGATGACACTGTGTGTTGGAACTCTAAAGCTAGGGAAAACCCTGTTCAGTGCTCTACAAGTAAAGTACATGACAATCCTGAAGGCACGTGCATTCTAACATCCAGACTACTACATACCATTCATGGGCACTGCTTTTCAGGAGACTACAGTCTGACATGGGCAGGGCCGGATTTACATGTTCATCGGCCCTCTGCATTCCAGTGTCCCTGGGCCCCACGGGGCTCAGTGGTGTTGCCACTAACCTCCTAACACACATACACACGGCGTCACAAAAACAGTAATTAAATTCTGCCACTGAAAAAACAAGAACATAACAAAACTAAATGAAGATCGACTATAGAGAGACAAGAAACTGTAGTTGATGATCGGCAACCCCCCCTCCCCCCGAACACTGCTAATGGTCTAGCTAGCCCTTTCTCTTTTTCACAGAATTTACACCACTCATTTTTTTTAACTACAGGATTTTCAGTTCACCAAAGACACACTCATTTGACACTGAGAGAGTCACAAAAGGTTGGTAAAGAAAGGGGGTGGAAAGCATAAAATACGAGAGTTTGAAAAAAAGGAACTTCACACATGGCTTCAAGGATTGTGCCTTGAGTAGGGGCATCTTTTTCTCGGCGACTGGTGAGATTATTTGGACAGGAGACTCTTCAGGCATGATGGGCTGCATCTGACTAAAGAGGGAGTAAGCACACTATGACAAAAGTCAGATGTCTTCATAGGGCATTTAAACTAGGTTATGGGGAGATGGCAACAACACCACAGGGTCCTGTTTCTGCTCCCCCAAATCAACAAAACAAGCCCACTAGGGCTAACAAAACTAGACCTGGAAAAAACTCAGCACAGGTAAATTAAACTACTGGTCAAAAAGGGAGGCTGGACTCAAAAAAAGAGGGAAAACAGGTTTGGAAGGCTATGTTCACCAACACTCGGAGCCTTGCAAACAAGGTAGCTGATCTCTCCGCAATCGTTGCAGAGGCAAACTTCAACTGGGTTGCAATCTCCAAAACATGGTTCAACGATAACCACGACTGGGAAAAAGCTATCCCTGGTTACAGTCTTTTCCGAAAAGACAGGAAGGGCAAAAAGGGGGGAGGAGTGGCATTATATGTAAGGGATGAAATCAAAGCCACGATAATCCAAAATACTCAGAAGGAGCCTGAGAAACTTTGGCTCATTCTTGAGGCAGGAAACAGCACAGTTACGAGGATAGGAGTGATGTACAGCCCTCCAACGCAAGAACTGGAAGGCGACAAAGAACTCATAGAATCCATACATAAAACAGCAGACAAGGAAGAAATAATATTGGTGGGTGACTTCAACTTACCGGACATAAACTGGAACTCCCACACAGCAGCCTCATCTAAGAGCAAAGGTTTTCTTGAGGCTCTTAGGGGATCAGGATTAAGGCAACTAGTAAATGACCCAACTAGAGGGGAAGCTGTCCTTGACCTACTACTCACAAACAGTGACAACATCACAGAGGTGATAGCTGGTAGTCACCTTGGAACCAGTGACCACCACACAGTGTGGTCCCAGGTGAACATAAGTAAGGAAGCTAAATACTCCAAAACTAACGCCCTGGACTTAGGAGAGCAGATTTAAATAAAACGAGGGAACACCTTAAACAGAACCTACTGGACACAGCATGTGAGGGAGCAGGAGTACAGTAACACTGGAAAAGGATCAAGAGGGCTATAACCAGGGGCTCAAATCTGTGTCTGAAATGGATGAGTGAAAAACGAAGAGAAAAAGAAAACCTCTTTGGTTCTCCAGGGAGGTAGCTATCAAAATCCAAGAAAAAAAGTCAGTCTTCAAGAGGTACAAAGACACTAAAACTGAAGAAGACAGGGATACATATAAGGAGACATTGAGGGAAGCAAGGAGTGCAGTCAGGCTTGCTAAAGCATCTACTGAAGAAAGCTTAGCCAAAGGGGTTAAAAAAGCGGACAAAGCCTTCTATAGATACATCAGTGAAAGGAGAAGAAAGGGAGGGGGCATTGTCAGAATAGAAAGTGAAACGGGGATACACGGAGGCCGACAAGGAGAAAGCAGAGATACTAAATAGGTACTTCTGTTCAGTTTTTACTAAAGAAAAGGATGGTAGCGGACCCAAGCTAGGGGAAAACAGCATCTCTGGTAGGGAAGTAGACTTGGGTCCAGTCACAAAAGAGAGGGTCCTAGAAGAACTAGGGAAGCTCAAGGTAAACAAAGTCATGGGACCTGATAAAATACATCCAAGGATACTAAAAGAACTGAAAGAAGAGCTGGCTGCACCCCTAGCAGACTTCTTCAACCTTTCACTGGATCAGGGAGTGGTCCCTGAGGATTAGAGAAGAGCCACTGTGGTCCCTCTTCATTAGAGCGGGAGTAGGGAAGTTGCAGGGAACTGTAAACCGGTAAGCCTCACATTAATCGTGGGCAAAATTATGGAAACACTCCTCAAAGAAAGAATGATCTCCTACTTGGAAGAAAGCGGAACATTAGATCCAAGACAGCATGGGTTTACAACAGGGAGATCATGCCAAACTAACTTAATAGACATTTTGAACTTAGTGACCAAGATAGTGGATGCGGGTGGAGCAGTGTACGTAGTCTACCTGGATTTCAGCAAGGCTTTTGACTTCATTCCACACAGAAGGCTGCTGAATAAGCTCTCCTACCTAAGAGTGGGGCAGATGGTGGTAAACTGGGTGCAACATGGATTGAGTGGGAGGACCCAGAGGGTAATGGTAAATGGCACACTTTCAGGGGAAGGGGAAGTGACCAATGGGGTGCCTCAGGGGTAAGTATTGGGGCCTATCTTTTTAACGTCTTCATTAGCGACACAGCTGTGGGCCTGGAAGGCAATATGTGTCTATTTGCAGACGACACAAAGATCTGCACTGGGGCTGACACTCCCGGGGGCATACAAAAGATGAAGTCAGACCTTGAGAAACTGGAACAATGGTCAGAGACCTAGCAGCTGAATTTCGAAGTGAAAATGTACAGGGTCATGCACTTGGGGAAGGGTAACCCAGGGGTGGAACACTCAATGGGTGGTGTGAGGCTGGAAGCCACGAAACAAGATAAGGACCTCGGGATGATTATCACAGATGACCTAAAAATGAGCAGACAATGTGAAAAGACAGCTTTGAAGGCAAATGGGATACCGGGATGCATAAGCAGGGGTATCACCAGCAGGAAAAAGGAAGTGGTGCTCCCACTCTATAGATCTTTGATGAGGCCATACCTGGAGTACTGTGTACAGTTCTGGCATCCACACCCCAGGAAAGACATTGACAGACTAGAGAGAGTTCAGCGGAGGGCAACTAAAGTGATACAGGGTCTGCATGAGACACCAAATGAGGGCAGATTGAGGGAACGAAACGTGTATTCTTTCAAACAAAGGAGAGACAAGGGAGACATGATAGAAACCTTCAAATAATTGAAGGGAATCAACAAAACCTAGGTACAGGACCTGTTTCAAGGTAGGAGTTATGTGAAAACTAGAGGGCACGACATTAAAATAGAGTGGTGGACGTTACGGGGCAACGTGAGAAAGTTCTTCTTCACGGAGAGGGTGGTGGACCCCTGGAACAGCCTCCCACAGGAGGTGGTGGGGGTCAGGACAGTTGGGAGTTTCAAACATGAATGGGACAAATACAAAGGCATCATTGAACTGGGCAGTAAATGGGGGGGTAGTCACTCTAAAAATGGGCAGACTAGATGGATTATATAGTCCCCTTCTGCCGTCACTTTTCTATTTTTCTATGTTTGGTAATGAGGTGGATATTTATGTTTCTATGTTTGGTAATGAGGTGGATAAAATCACAGTAAGTTTGGCACTCTTTTTGTCAGTTTGGCCCACCGATGCTCTGTGTGCTGCATTATATATTACTTATGTATTTCATTTGTCAGACTGCCACATAACACTGACTGAACCCAAGCAACTTTAGCTTGTACAATTTCCTCTTGCGCTGACTCCCAAAGTTTCTAGTGGCCATGAGGGTAAATGCTGCAAGCTGTCAGGTAAAAGGGCAGCGTAGAAGAATTTATAATACATTCATCTCATCTTTCTGTCACTGTCACACCAGTCATCAACAAGCAGAAATTTTGACTTATGAAATGAAAATTATTTAAATGTCACTGGTGTTCCCCAACAATATATGGAGGATTTTTCAACCCCTCCAAAAGAGGAAGATGTTCAAAGACTGTCACACACAAAGTGAATGGCAAAGGCATGCTTTGCTTCAACATTTAATTATACAAAATTCATCTTACTTACTGTGCTGCTGGCTGTGCGCTTGCCGACCATAGTGCTGCTGCCATCAATCAAATAGTACAGATCCCTGATTTGCTTCCTTCCTCACTTGCTGTGAGTACTCAGAAACAGTTGCCCACTATCTACTGCCATTGCTACAGACTGGGGTGCCCTCAGTTTGCAGTGCCCAGACCATCCCGACCACCACTCCTCTGGTCCTGCTCTCCCCTCCAAACAATTACAGCCATGTTAGTGTGCTCTGTCCCTGCCTGCCATCTGCCACTAGCGCTACCAACTGGTGTGCCCTCAGTCTACAGTGGCCAGAGCATCCCGATCCATGACCACCACTCCTCCCCCCACCCCGATCATGCTACACCCGCTGCCTTCTTGGCTTCCTTCATTCTCCATCCAGACTGGACCGTCTGCTAAAAAAAGCAAAATCACTGTAACTGATGATGACTGATCGCAATGCAACTGCTTACGTTTACCACAGATGTGTGGTGCTGCCTGACTGCTGCTACTATTACTGAATGACAAAGTGGTGACTGGCATCAATACAGCAGTAGGCCAGCAGCAGATCCATGTATAATAGTGTGGGAGGAGGGAAGAAATGGGAAAAGTCCATACATCCCATAGCTGTCGTGCTCATCCATGCCTGGCAGGCCTGCATGCTCCCTGCTCATGTCATCATCACTGTCTAAAGCCAAGTATTTGCAGCTGCTGGCTGACTGCTCCTGACACAGTTACAGAAAAATATCACTGCTGGATGCGCAGCACTGCAACTTAAACATAAAAAAACTAGTTAGAATGGGCCCCTCCAATACCAAGGGCCCTACGCTCAAGCGTAGTTGGCATAACAGTAAATCCGATGTCGGTTTATATTTTATTACTGATGATGCATACTGTTTCACAGTAGTTCACCAAGGCACCAGGAAGTTCCTTGCTTTTCAAGTAAAAAAAAAAAACTGTTAAAAAACTATTGAGAAAACTGGTCAAATGAATATGACTAAAAGTAAAGTTTTAAATAAAAAACAAACTGTCAAAGCAGTGCTTTCTGGAATAAGTGCAACATCAAATGAGTGTAATAATGTAAATGTAGCTAAACAGATTGACTGGGACTCGGCTAAAGAGTGTTGCGCTGTTAGAATTTGTACAGGTATAAATCTGCCTGGTTTTAAGGAAGTAATTAAATTGTTCTTAGAAAATGGATAAGAGAAATGCTGGCCTGTGATTGGCTGCTAACAATGTCTGCCCGTTCATTTATCAAGCAACACTACCAGCTAAAAAAGAGCCAATATGCTGCTCATGCTTACCCACATACTTGCTAGCCCTCACTTTCTCTACCACTGTCATCACACTATACCACCAAATAAAATAAACCTGTAGTTCACAGACACATGCAGCCACCCACTGTTTACTGAAGATTCAGATCCTCTGGCTCTGTGGCAAAAATGGCATGCGAAAGTAACAATACACATCATGTTAACCGTATCAATAGAAGTAACCACCAGTCACACAGTATAATCAAAAAAAATGCTTTGAACCTCCTACAACAAGTGTGGGATTTTTTTGAGGGGATCATAATCACAATTATCGCATACCACATACAAAAAAAACACAGACTCTGAAAAAAACACAATGTTACTACTCACAAGGCTCACTCAAACACAGCTTCAGTACAGCCCAGTAGTGACGACTTACCTGCAGAAGCACTACTGAACACCGAAAACATTTTTTTAAATGTTTTTACATTTTTTAAATTAGGACACGTACCCCATTTTCAAAGTGCAATACAACACTCCAGGGTGTGGGATGTAAGGGGATACTGAGAAGTCCCTCTGCCTGCCATGTCAGACCACACTGTGCTCTTGGGCATGCAGCAGGTATCCTCCAACACCCTACCCTGTCATGTCTTATTGCTTATTTGTCCTCTCCTCCTCCCCCCAAGGCTGATTTAAAGATAACTGATTAAAAGAATACAAACACAATATGAGTTCTTGAGCAAACAAATCTGCAGCACTATTAAGGATCCAACTGCACAGTTGAAATAACGTGGTTTAGTACAGACAAGAGAAAAGAGATCATACAACACTAACAGTCTAACGAGCTACCTCAAGCAAAGCGAAGTCTGTAACAGATACAGTGAATCCCGGGAGAGGCAGTATTTCTGGGGGCTGCAGTGCATTATGGGACCTGCCATTCCCAAGAAAATTTTTGTTTGGAATCTGGATTAAATGATTTCACATGAAGCTCTCCATTTCCCAAACCTGTTCAGGCACCAAGGCTGAAAGGAACTAATAACAATAACAATATAACTAAGCCAGATAATTTGGGAGTTACAGTCCCCGAGATGCTTTTGGTTTGAGATTTACATTATGATACAGAATCTCAAATGGAAAACTAGGGTTTTCTGAGTTAAGCAAGAAACGTATAACAGTTAGTAATATCAACCAGCCATAACCAAGAAAACACATTTTAACATATAATAGATGACATATAATAAAACACAACCCCAATAAAAGTTCAAACATCATTATGCTTCAATGTATTCATAAACAAAGCCTTAAAAAGTTAAGGCAGACTGGTAGATGCTCAGGGTAAATGGATTTATGCAATAGAGGTGAGCTGATAACACATGAAATAAAAATATATATCACTCACCCCATTGTATAACTACTCAGTGACGTTTGCACTGTGATACCTGCCTACAAATATACACACAGTGCGTACATCAGCAGGTAATATTTTCACAGTCGTTACATCAGTACACGCACCTCCATAACCAGACTACTTTTCTATACAGCACATGTTTTCATATAGCCCATATTAGCAACCCATAACACACAAATTAAGCATTAAATGTCACAGAGTAACTGCCCACAACTGCAGCTCTACTAAAAATTCACATCCGACTCAAACCTCTGCAACAGATGTCTAATACCCCAGATACCCAGAGCATATATAGTGCAACACAATGTCCCACAATATAATTTTTTTCTTTTCCAACAATATCTAGTAAATGTTTTCTTCAATACTCAGCATACCTCTCAACCTTTTGTCCCCCAAATGTGGAACATTGCCTCTCAAAATGTGGAACAAATGAACAAAATGTGGAACACTTAATCAAATCTTTACCTAAGAAGCTCAGAACACTGTTAAAATATTTGCATTTATGTTCAGAAAGTCTGTTATTAATTGAATAATATATTTTTTGCATAATTTATTATGGATTTTTGCTTTAAAATGTTAACACTGAATGTGGGACAAGTCCTCACAATGTGGAACAGGGAGTTTTTGTGAAGTAAAATGAGGAATGTTCTTCGTAATGTGGTACAGTTGAGAGGTATGATACTCAGGATAGCTCCACGTTCTAAAGTACTCCTTCAAAGTGAAGCAAGTTCGAAAGAACTCCTGAAAAGCGAAAGTCACCAACCGCACTGCCGGTAACAGGACTCTCAACAGATTTTACAAACCCAAGGACCCAGCATGTTACATACCACAGTCCATACAACAGAAATGCCACCAAACTAAAAAATGAAACATAAACATCTCAAAAAGCACTAAAATATCAAGTGCAAATACAAAACTTGATTCAGGAAGATGGCAAAAATACCCCTGCCCATTCCAAGCGAACAACCAGTCACTTCACAGGAATACATAACACCAACCAATAAGGAACTACAACACACAAAACTAACCAATGACATCACAGACATTCAAGAAAACAACCAGTCAGATAGCACAGCATTACCATTCACAGCCTAACCAGAGAAAGTTCATTCATACAAACTTGCTACAAGCAAATAACCTGTGCATTTACACTTTTAGCCACTATAACACACATAACAGAACGTTTTACAGAAACTAAACTATTTAACGAAGCAACTAAATACGCAGTACCCTAGTGTATAAATCGCACACATGATGTGCAGATCATGGAATATGGCAAATATTATCACTCCTGCATCATGAGGTATGGATATCCCACTTGTGCCTTCGGCACTCATGAGATATCCATGCCTCACTCTGCAGGAGTGAGAATATTTTCCATATTCCACTTCTGCCCATCATGTATCCCCTATATCTTTGGGGGACAAATACAGTAATAACAAAGTATTTTTACGTAAAATGTATTGATTAGGTCTTGACTAGCCATTCAGAAATGGTTACAAAAGAATACAAGCTATTTTAATCTTATTTTTTTATGTGTACTCACATAACATTGTTTGCTCAATATTTTGAAGTTACTTTGCCTTTTGTATCGCCTATATCTCCTGTATGTTAAAGGGTTGGTTTGGCCTTTAAATAGCAGATGCTGATTGTTGTTGATTTGTATTTTGCATTCTTTACATCAATCAACACGAGATCTGGATTCAAAGTAGCCACACACCCTGCAAGTTTTAAAACAGCCCCCTGTAGTTTTAAAGTTACTGAGTTTAAACATGAAAATGACCATGTTATTTAGTTAATAACATGCTTTTTTGTAACAATCAACAAGAAATACATTTTCAAAACTAACATTTGACAGTGTATTAGATGTTAGGACAGAAAAGCTGCTTTTGATATGTGGTAAAAATGAACACAAAGATACTGAAGGTTAAATAAAGTAGTAAAGATTTTTCCACATGTGCAGTGGAAAAAACAAACCCAAGTTTCATACCATTCTACAAGTTTAGTGTCTTGTTTCTACTGCCATCCCACTTCTATGTTAATGCAAGACCCATGCAATCAAACTACAAGCACAACTTGATGGGGCTGTAATCAAGACCCCCTCTCATGCCGTTTGCATTTAATAGTCTGACATAGCTGAAGCATCATGGCTCGAAGCAGCTGGTATCTTACTAAATAAGAGCAGTATGAACAGTTAAAGTTTTATTGGCGGACTGTTACGAATCTGAGCTCTCGCTCACTCTTTTGGTGCCTGTTTTCAACCGACAACTACAGTCACATGATACAGATGAACTGGGAGTTTCACAAACCATTTTTTACATCATGCAATGCCCTAACATTCACTCAAGTTTAACACCAGTGAATTGCTGACATTAGTCAGGGTTCTAAACTCCCACAAAGCATCTGTGATAGTTGTACACTAAACTCGCACCTGCTACTCCCACTGTTTCAGAGTGTGATGCAATCAGTTTAGCCTCTACTGCATTTTCCATTGATTAAAATAAGGAATATATATTTGTACTTTTTTTAAAGGGAGGAGTCGTACATTTTATTTTGATTTATTAGTTGAAGGCAGCAGACTGACAACACTGGAAACTGAAGGTGTCTCTCTAGCCACACAAAAAGTACAAGGGCAGCTACAGTGCAAAGTATGTCACAATGCCAGATAATAGGGTAGTTCAGACTCCATACCCATTCAGTTCTTGTCATCTCATGTTGAGACCATCAACAAGGACAGTATTTTTTTTATGTGGATCTCGGTTATTTAGGATGTGGTCTGAGACCCTGCACAACTCTTTTTGTTAAATTCAGCACCCATCTGATAATAGCTTTCAGCCACAACCAACCTATGCCAAGACATTCATTTATTTAGTTTTTTTGTTGACAGAGTAAGGTGCACTAGGCAGACATTTACCTATTTTCAGGCATGACCTGGGAGGGTACCATAGTAGAATTTGGTATCCGGTCAAAACTGCACTGACAGAAAAAGTGAAAATGTAACTTTGGATGGCGATTCCACTGGAGTTTCTGTAAACAAGTTCTAAAGTTCAATA
Source organism: Neoceratodus forsteri (assembly GCA_016271365.2). NCBI lineage: Eukaryota > Metazoa > Chordata > Ceratodontiformes > Ceratodontidae > Neoceratodus > Neoceratodus forsteri. The sequence continues at coordinate 910,954,557 of CM057453.1, forward strand.
CAGAATTCCTTTCGGGAGGATGTTCCCTAATGAATTCTGATGAAACAGCTCGAAAATTCGTCCCTCTTGGAGTTGTAATAGTTAATTTATGTGGAGTCCAAGGTTGTGCCATACTCCGAGTCCTCTGATTTACTCCATATACGATAATGAATAAAACTCTACAGGGATGATTTTATGATATTTTCAACATAATTCGTTAGGGAAAATCCTCCCAAAATGAATTCTGTGTTGAACTTTAGAACTTTTTACAGAAATTCTGGTACAATCGCCATCCAAAGTTATGTTTTCGGTCTTTTACTTGGCACGGTTTTGACCTAGTTCCTAGAAGTTTGCAATGCACGGAGAATAACAAGAGCACCAGGAATTGTACAATACACAAATTGGCTGATACCAATCATTAACATAAAGTACAGAGATACTTATGAAAATTCAACAGCGTACAAAAACATTTTAGTTTCATATAGCAAGCCATAAAGTTTGCTAAACAACACGGTAGATTCATGATGAGGCATGGGGCAGTGCGAGATAAACAGGATTAAGCAGAGAAGTACTGACAAAGGAGTAGTTTTGTGCAATGAGTTGAAAGTTATGAATAGGAGGGATAGTGCTGGGGTTAGTGGTTAGGAACGTGCACATACAGTGTGAACCACTGACCTAGAAGTAAAAGACTCCATAACCCAGCTACATTCAGCCATTGAGTCCACACCTCCTGCTAAACCATGTTAATTCTGACATGTGAACGTAAGGAAGCCTGCAAGCCCACATTTGTCATTTGGTAGTCCTAAGCAAACTTGCAATTGTGCCAAATTAAATCTGTAACTTTTTATTTTTTTTATTTTGCTGCACCTTCTAGTTTTCATCCTCTGGTTACTGGGGCTGCCCACTAGTGCCCAATAATCCTCAGTCCCATCCACTTCCTTCTCTGGCACTTAACTGTTTTCATGACCCATTTTGAAAGTTGGTTCTTCTCTCTTGGACTCTTCCAAGGGAAAACATCACCCCATCCTCTGCACACACACCAGGTTAGGCCTGAAATTGGCCTTATTACAAATAACACATTTTATGATTTGTCACATTCTGCACAATTTGCTGATGTCACTGATTACTTTTTATCTACCTCCTTATTCTTAATGGAGCACTACACCCTCAGATATTGTAATTCTCTTGTCACCAATCAGCTCCATTTCTATAGCAGTCAGAAACACAGACATTTGTTTAGTTTGCTTCTGCTATTAGCAGTAATCTCCTGTACAGTAACTATCTTGGGTGACTCCATTTTCAGATTGTGGAAATCTCAGTTGTTCCTGGGAGCTGCATTAGCAGGCAGAAGATAATGTGTCATCACCCATTAGTCTCCATAGTACACCTGTCTACTGATGTAGAATAACAAAACTAAAAGGAGAGGTGTGAAATACCCCCCCCTTCCCATTTACCTTCAGTTACCTTAAAACCTTCTTAAAACTATAGCGGAACATATTCTTGTACATCACTTACACTTTGTGTATTTCCTGAGAGTTTGTAAGGGTATTTAGACATGCTGCATAGAGATGTATAGAGTAAATGGGATCTGTAACATCATCTTCTTGCTGTTAATGCAGCTCTTAGGAACAAACGAGATTTCAACAGTCAAAAAAATGGAGTGAGCCAGCATAGTTAGAGAGAACTACTGCTATCAGTAGAAATACTCTAAAATAAATGTTTCTATTATTTAACTGCTATAGAAATGCAGCTAATTGTTGACAAGAAAACAGATAACATGTACAACATGAGTGGGTGTAGTGCTCCTTTAATAAAAGTGCAAAACTTCTTTTTACATCATCTGATCTACCCGTGCTGCACCTTACAGAGTATGGCCAGTCATAATGCAGTGAAGTAGAAGACTACTGCCTCATGGGCAGGGCCCCCCTGGTGTTCTGCAGTAGAATTTTCTGATTTCTGCGGCAGGGCTCCTTGACTTCTGCGGCAGCATTTTCTGATTTCTGCGGCATGATTTATTCATTTCTCTGGCAGAATGCAGTCCTGTCATTGGCTAAATATGATGTGATGTCATCGATGACATCATATGCTGAGCATAGAGGAGGGGCTTCAGGATAAACAAGGTGGGAAAGAAAGCCTGACACTATGGAAAAACAGTATATTTATATGAAAATTCACCAAAAACAATGAATTCTGCGGCACTATATGTATTCTGCGGCATGATGCAAATTCTGCGGCAAATTCCACAACCGCAGAACCACAGAATTCAAGGGGCCTTGCTCATGGGTCAATGGACTGTTTGAGGACTTTCTTAAAGTTCTGCAATGATACACTGAGGGGAAACCAACTGCTAGAAACCAAACAAGTATTAGTATGATTGTACCAATAACCTATTTTTTACATTTATTAAAAAAAGGGAAGCAAATAAAAAAGTAACCAGCTGCACTGCACAATTCGAACTACAAAATCAGGCTGTCCTCCCAGGATAAAGTGGGTGCTAGAAAAATGCAGAATACTAAAATAAGTAAAAACTAGCACTCCAGACTTCAAAAAATTCAGTGAAAGTATTTTTTTATTTTCAAAATAAAATCTAATTGTAATTACTCACAAAAACAAATAGATAATAGATGCACGGTGTGATTTCAGCTCTCACACAACTGTTTTAGCTGGTTTTTACTTATTTTAGTATTCTGCCATCACACAATTCTACTGAAGGTGAGCAATCGCAAAATGTGTTTTTTAAATAAGTAATACTTGGAGGCCTGAGGGGGTCTGTTTTACATTAGCATAACAGATAACAGCTGGATTGATGTGTGAAATACTTGCAGACCAGTTAGAGGATTATAATGGTACCACTGCAACTGCTGCTTGAACTCTGAGCCAGCAGGCAAAATGTACAAGCAAACGCTCTGAAAACTAACTAGGAAGACTTTATAAAACAAGGATGCCAAGTGGGCAAGAACTTTTGGGGGGATCTATGCCTACCAGTGCCCCAGTAAAAGCAAATGTGGAGCATGAGTACTATAATAACTTAGAATAGATAGGGTACACTTGGGAAGAATGGGTAAGCCAAGAAGTTCTTTTCTGTCAACAAATTCGATGTTTCTGTTTAATAAAGTAAAGGGGGGAGGGTGTTAAAAATGTCTTTCTCTGATGCCCGGCAGTGGCAGCTGTCTTTAAAAGAATCCTTCTGCATATAGTTTTGCATGCCTGCCTGGTTAGTGAATGCGGCTTTTATCATCCTCAAAAAGTGAATTACTGCATTCAAGTATTTAGCCTTGTCCAGAAGTGCTTGTTATTTCCAAGCATAGATACACAGATACAGAGATACATAGACAGTGTCGGCAGATAAGGGCCTACAGCCCACCCAGTCTGCCCACTTGACCTTGTGAGTTCACTTTATGTTTTCCTAGAAGTCTGTTGCCCCTCACCCCTGACCTCCAGAATTCCTTTATGTTTCTCCCATGCATTCTTAAATCCCGTGATTGTTTTAGCCCCCAACACTTCCTCTGGCAGAGTGTTCCACTTGTTCACCGCCTGTTCTGTGAAGAAATTCTTCCTCATGTTTCCTCTGAATAATCCTCCCTCCAACTTCATCCCATGCCCTCTAGTACTGGAACATTTTTTTTGCTTAAATATAGTGTATTCCTGCACCCTGTTCCTCCCGGTAAGATACTTGTATGTCTCTGTCATATCCCCTCTCTCCCTCCTCTCCTCCAGGGAGTACATATTCAAGTCCTTCAACCTGTCCTCAATGGACTTGTGATGCAATCCATGTGCCATCTTTGTTGCCCTCCTCTGAACCTTCTCTACCCTGTCTATGTCCTTACATAGGTAAGGTCTCCAGAACTGTACACTGTACTCCAGGTGGGGCCTCACTAGTGTCTTGTATAGTGGAGTTATGACCTCCCTTTTCCTGCTGGTGATGCCCCTGCCTACGCATCCCAGCATCCTATTTGCTTTACCCACTGCCTTGTTGCAGTGATAACCCCAAGATCCCTTTCCTGCTTGGTGCATGCTATATCCTCACCCCCCAACTGATATATTGTGCCAGGGCTTTTGTGCCCCATATGCATTATCTTGCACTTCTTTGCACTGAATTTCAACTGCCAACCCCCTGACCATTCTTCAAGTTTCTGCAGGTCCCTTCTCATTCTGTCTACACCCTCTGATGTGTCCAGTCTGTTACAGAGCTTTGCATCATCAGCGAACAGGGAAATTCTACCTTCTAGGTCCTGCACAATGTCAGTGATGAAGATGTTGAATAGGATTGGTCCCAGCCCTGATCCCTGTGGTACCCCACTGGTCACTCTTCCCTCTGTGGAGTGACAGCCATTTACCACCACCCTCTGTGTCCTGCCGCCCAGCCAGTTACCTACCCACCACACTACTGTCCTACCCACACCCATATTCCCCAGTTTGTGTAATAGTCTTCTATGTGGAACCATGTCAAAGGCCTTGCTGAAGTCCAGATAGGCCAGGTCCACTGCCCTCCACTGATCCACCTCCCGAGTCACCCAGTCGAAAAGTTCAATGAGGCTGGTCTGACATGACCTCCCCCTGGTGAAACCATGCTGCCTTGGGTCCTGTAGTCCGTTGACAACCAGATGTTCCACCAATCTCTTTCAGTACTGCTTCCATGGTCTTCCCCACTACTGAGGTGAGGCTGACTGGTCTGTAGTTCCCTGCTTCCTCTTTGTTCCCACTTTTGTAAAAGGGGACTACATCTGCTGTCCTCCAGTTTTTGGGTACCTCCCTGGTTTCCAGTGATCAGCTAAACAGGATTGCCAGAGGTTCAGCCACCACCTCTCTTAGTTCTCTAAGGACCCTGAGGTGCACCCTATCTGGCGCCATTGCTTTATCAACTCTTATTCCTTCCAGTTCCTTCAAGACCCTTTCTTGTGTAAAGGGACTTGTGTCCATTTCTGCATCATTCCCAACCCTTGTACTCCCTTCAGGCCCATTACCCTCCTCTTCCTCAGTAAAGACTGAGCAGAAATACCTGTTCAATATGTCAGCTTTACTGTTGTCATCCTCCATCCGGCCCCCATCCTCCCCCTTCAGTCTCACTATCCCTCCCTTTGCCATTCTTTTTCACTTATGTACATGTAAAGGTTTTGTCCCCTCTACCCACTGATTTTGCAATGTGCTCTTCTGTCTGAGCTTTGGCTTCCTACTGACCTCCTGCCTTCCTTTGCTTCTCCTGGTACTTCTCCCTATCCCCTTCTGCCTGTGTCTTTTTGTATTGCCTGAATGCAATCTTTTTGGCTTTCACTTTCTCTGCTACCTCCTTGGAAAACCATAATGGCCTCCTCTTCCTTTTCCCCTTGCTAACCTGCTCAATGCATAATTCTGTTGCTCTTGTAATCCCCATTTTAAATACTGCCCACTGTTCCTCAATCCGATTCTCACCCCATTCCCCTTAATGCCTCTTTCAAGCATCTCCCCATTTTCCCAAAGTTTTCCCCTCTAAAATCCAGGATATGTGTTTTTGTGTGGTTTGGTTCTGCTCCTTCTGTGATTTCAAACCACAAATGACTGGTGGTCACTGTTCCCCAGGTGCTTCCCCACTGTTACCCCCATCACACTGTCCCTGTTTTTGAGCACAAGGTCCAGTATTGCCTTCTGCTGAGTTGGTTCCATGACCAGTTGCTTGAGGAAGGCACCTTGGAGGGAGTCCAGGATAAATCCGCTCCTGGTTGATGCTACTGCTGGGATGCCCCAGTCCACGTCTGGAATACTGAAGTCTCCAACCAGCACAACCTCACCCTTGTCTGCCATCCTTTGGATGGTTAACATCAGCTCCCTATCTGTTTCTTCCTCCTGGGCTGGTGGTCTATAGACCACACCTGTGTGGATGGCTGGCTCCATTTTCCTTTCCAGCTTAACCCACAGTATCTCTCCCCCATTTTGTTCCTCCTGGATCTCTGTGGCCTTTATGTCATCTTTTACATAAAGTGCCACTCCTCCTCCCTTCCTACCTGCCCTGTCTCTTCTGAATATGTTGTAGCCAGGTATGGCCATCTCCCAGTCGTGGTTATCATTACACCAGGTTTCTGTGATGGCCACAATGTCCAGGTCCGACTGCACCATGACAGCCTCCAGATCCTCAATCTTGCTGCTAAGGCTCCTGGCATTGGCACACATGGCCTTCCATGATTTGAACTCCCTAGACTGTTTAGCTGTTTTACTCCAGCCCCTTCCCTGGCTGTCCTTTATCCTTGGTTCTCCCTGCTGTCTGCCCTTCTGTTGAATTTTGCCCCTTTTCAGCCTATCCACCTCTTGGACACTTATCTCCATCTTTTGCACACTGCTTTGTAGAGATATCCATTCCTCCTGTGCACTGGTTCCACTGCTAGCTGTGAAGGGGTGGGCAATTAGGTGCCCTTCTTGCTGGCCTGCCACCCCCCCTTAGCTAGTTTAAATGCTTGTCCATGCAGCATTTAAACTTATCATTGAGTGCTTGGATTCCCCTCCAGGATGGATGAAGGCCATCAAACTTGAACAAAACTCCATCCCTCTAGGTGGGTCCCCAATCACCAATGAATCCAACCCCTTCCTCACAGCACCAGTTCTTCAACCATGAGTTAAAGTTCCTAGTGCATGCACCCCTATGCTCTCCCATGCCTCTCTCAGGTAGTGCTTCTGAGAAAGTGACAGAAGTAGCTACTTGCTTGAGACCCTTCCCCAATTTCCTAAACTCTTCCTGAACATCCTTTGGCTCCCCATTTGCCAGGTCATTAGTACCTAGGTGGATAATGATATCCAGCTCACCCTCCCATCTTGCTTTCGCGGCGATCCCCTGGATCTTCCTCCCATCCCTCCATGCCGTGGCACCTGGTAGGCACCTCACCTCCCTGTCCTCCCCTTCCTGTGTTCCTAGCTGGATCCTCTTATGATGGAGTCCCCCACCAGGATTCACTTCCTCCTCCTCCTCTGGGATCCACTGCTCTCCCCACTGAGGTCACCTCCTTGGCTGACCTCCACATCCTTCCCTTTCACTTCTCTGGGTACCTCTATTTGGTTGTCCCCATTTGCCAGTGTGGCATATGAGTTCTGGAGTGGAATAGGATCTGGGATGTGCCTCTGCCTGACTGCCTTAACCCTCCCCGAGCCCACTGTCATCCAAGTGCTCCTCGTTCTCGGCATCCTTTGAGGCAGTGGCGTTGGACTGGCTAGTCTCTGGATAGGGGTGATGGTACTCTTGACCCAGTTTACTTCCACTCTGAGTCTGGCTACCTCATCCCGCAGTCCAGAGAGATGCATGCAGATATGGCAGCACCTCAGCGTCCAGAAGGTCTGCCTGAATATACACTATACTGCACTTATACTGCTATTCCAGTTCTTGACTTTTCTTTCATTAATCTGTTCCTTGATAGACACTTAATGCCCATGGTTTATATATCAGGTCTGCCAAACATGCATCGCAATGTAAATCAATGGTCACTTAAAGAATCCTGCAGTTTCTCAAAAATACTGATGCACGGTCCTAAAAAAGATCACCGTCTTGCATTTGAAATGATGCACTATGTAATCATCCGCAGGCCGTATCATGGTAGTTCAAGGTCCAACTTTACAAGCCCATTCTGAAGTTCAGAGATCGCAACATCTTCCAATCCTCTAGATACATCTTGCTTCTTTCAGCAATGTATTCTTTCTCATGGCAAGAATGACATGCAGACAAAAGAAGGATAAGGTGGACCATGCAGAGCACTTTTGAATGAACGAAGTTTATCCACCAGGAGGCACAATTTAAAGCTGGGAGAGGGATGTCTGAAAAGACGTAAGGAAAGAAAAGATTACTCACCTTAGTAATTGTGTTTCTTCTAATGGAGTCTTGTTGTATTCTGACAATTGCAGTTAGCTCCAGCCTTTGAATTGCCCCAGAGAATATAGGGTTAAATTTCTATGCAGGGCATAGAATGTTGAGTTCGAGCTCGGTTGAAGACTCTGTCTGCAGTACTTTGAATCCAAACCGTCAGATTCTTACGAGCTAAAAACTCGCTGACCTATCAGAATGTGGAAACTGTAAAATTTCTACTAGCCAACTGGCAACTAACAGTCTAGGTTCCCAAAGGAAGACTCAAGTCAGAAAACCCAAAAACCAAACAAAAACCAGGTAATAAAGCATAACAAATTCTTAATAACCAAACTAAAGCACCCAACAGGAAGTGTGCTGAAGACACCCCTGGGGTGCAACACTGCATCTGCCCACCCACTTCCCAAAAACAGGTTCTGAGAGGAGAGGCAGGGAGGAAGGTCAGAATACAGCAAGACTCCATTAGAAGAAACACAGTTACTAAGGTGAGTAATTTTTTCTTCAAACAACATGAAGTCTTGCTGTATTCTGACAACTGCAGACTACCAAGCAGTACCTCCAAAGAGGAGGGACAGAACCTACTTTGGGAATAGGCTCTGAAGCACTGCTGCACCAAATCTAGCATCACTCCAAGCCTGGATATCCAGGGAGTAATGCTTGGTGAAGGGATGAACTGTTTTCCAGGTGGCTGCTTGGCAAATTTCTAACAAGGGAATATCCCTGGCAGCAGCCAGAGATGCAGCTGTACCTCTAGTGGAATGAGCCCTCAGGCCTGAGGGAGGAATTTTTCCCAGTTTCTCATAACAGAATTGGATACAGGACACAATCCACCTGGCAATAGTTCTCTTGGTGGCAGGTTTGCCCTTACCTACTTCCCCATAAGTGAGGAACAACTGGGGAGAGTCAAACCTGTGACCCTTTGTACATTCTATGTAGTAACTAAGGGCTTTTTCAACATCTAAACTGTGTAACCTTAGCTCGCCTGAGGAAGCATGATCAGTGAAGAACACAGGAAGAGACATGGATTGGTTCAAGTGGAAATCAGAAACCACTTTGGGTAGGAACCTCCTATTGGTTCTAAGGACCACCTTGTCCCTATGGAATGAGATAGAAACATAGAAACATAGACTTTGACAGCAGATAAGGCCCACCTGGCCCACCCAGTCTGACCATTTCCCTACCTACTGGATAAGCTGCAGATTCTAGTTAACCAACAGCCTACTTCCTGCCACCCCCCACTACAATTGCCTTATGTCTGTCCCATGCATGCTTGAATTCCCCCACTATTTTAGACCCAACAGCCTCCCCGGGAAGGCAGTTCCATGCATCCACCACTCTCTCCATGAAAACAAATGTCCTCACATTACCCCTGAGCTGTCCCCCCTCTATCTTTAAATTGTGCCCCCTCGTTCTTACACATCTCTTTTTCTGAAAGATGCTATCCTCCTGGACTTTGTTGATTCCCTTCAGGTACTTGAACGTTTCTATCATGTCCCCCCGTCCCTCCTTTCATCAAGGGTATACATATTGAGCTCTCTCAATCTCTCTTCATATGATTTCTGATGCAGACCCTGCACCATTTTAGTTACCCTCCTCTGGACTGCTTCCATCCTGTCTATGTCCTTGAATAGATGAGGTCTCCAAAACTGCACACAGTACTCCAGATGGGGTCTCACCAACTGTCTGTACAGAGGGATAACTACTTCCCTTTTTATACTTGTGATGCCCCTTCCTATGCATCCCAGTATCCCCTTGGCTCTCCTTACTGACTTCTCACATTGCTTACCAACCTTTAGATCATCTGATATGACTACCTCCAAGTCCCGTTCCATTTTTGTTGTTGTTAGTACCTCCCCTGCTATTGTGTACTCTTCTCCTGGGTTTTTGTTTCCCAGGTGCATTACTTTGCACTTCTTTGCATTGAATCTAAGTTGCCATATGTCTGACCATTCCTCCAACCTTGCCAAGTCCCTTCTCATCCTTTCTACCCCCTTGTGTATCAACTCTGTTACAAATCTTTGTGTCACCTGCAAAGAGGCATACCTTTCCCTCCAGACCCTCTGCAATGTCACCTATAAAGATGATAAAGAGGACTGGACCCAGTATTGAGCCCTGAGGTACTCCACTAGTGACCCCCCTTTCTTCGGAATGTGTTCCATTCACTATTACCTTCTGTGTCCTGTTGTGCAGCCAGTTTGCTACCCAGGCTGGCTAACTTGATTATTAATCTTTTGTGGGGGACTGTGTCAAATGCCTTGCTAAAGTTTAGGTAGGCCATATCCATAGCCCCCGGTCTATTACTTTGGTCACCCAGTCAAAGAAATCTATTAGATTCGTCTGACATGACCTTCCTGCTGTAAATCCATGCTGCTTTGGGTCCTGTGCCCTGCTGGCCTCTAGGTACTCAACAATTCTTTCTTTCAGAAGTGATTCCATCATTTTCCCTACCACTGAGGTCAAACTTACAGGTCTGTAGTTTCTTGCTTCTGCCTTGCTCCCACTTTTGTGAAGGGGAATCACATCTGCCCTCCTCCAGTCCTCAGGTACCACCCCATCCTCCCATCCTTCCATGATTTGTTAAAAAGTGTGGTTAGTGGGTCACTAGGAGATGAAGTCCGGTTCAACTGACAGAGCTTGCAATTCACTGATATGTCTGGCAGAGGTAACAGCAACCAAAAACACAGTTTTCCAAGTCAAGTACTTGAGATCTGCTGAGGACATAGGCTCAAAAGGGGGTTGCATAAGCTGAGCAATGCAGACATTCATATCCCAGGCAGGAGCAGGATCCCTAAAAGGAGGATTGGTATGAAGCAATCCTTTGAAAAATTTACAGAATACAGGATGAGATGACAGAGAGGAAGGCTTTCCCACCGACAGAAAAGCAGAAACAGCTGACAAATGTTCCTTGAGAGTAGCTGGTCTGAGGCCTAGACATTAAGATGAACCATATATCCAGAACTGTAGACAATTCAGCAGTATCTGGGGATGTATGCTTCCTGAAACACCAAATGGTGAATCTTTTCCATTTGGAGTTGTAAGTTTTTCTGGTGGCAGGCTTTCGAGAGGCTTTGAGAGATGCAAATCTGCATATTCTAACTCTTCAAGAGCCATGCCTTGAGATCGAGGGACCGAAGATTGGGGTACCAAATCCTCCCCTGAGATGAGGTTAACAGATTGCACTTCCTGGGGAGAGACAGGGGAAGATGGACTGCTAGGGACAGCAGTAGGGGATACCATGGCTGCCTGACCCAGTCTGGAGCAATCAGAATTAGTTTGCAGGATTGTGACCTCATTTTGACCAGAACTTTGAACAACAGAGGAAAAGGAGGGAAGGCATAGAGGAATTTCCCTTCCCAGTTCAGAACCAGAGCATCCAGAGGGACTGAGCCCAGTACTGGAGGTCTACAATGAAACAGAGGAAGTTGGTGATTGTCCGGGGCTGCAAAGAGATCTATCTCTGGAGTGCCCCACCTGGAAAAAATCACTTCTAGCACCAGGGGATCCAGAAACTATTCGTGATGGTCCTGGGAGATTCTGCTCAGTGCATCTGCTATCACAATGTCCTTTCCTGGAAGGTGGACTGCAACTAAGGATGTCTGCAGAGAGTAAGCCAGAGACCATAGTTTCATGACTTCTGTGCACAAGGCTGTGGACCGAGTGCCTCCCTGCTTGTTGATGTACCACATGGTGGGGGTGTTGTCTGCCCTGACCTGTACCACCTTGTTCTGCACTGACTGAGAGAAGGCTTGCAGAGCCAGAAACACTGCCCTGAGCTCCAAAAGATTGAATGCAGGAGGGACTCTTGATGGGACCACTGTCCCTGGGCTGTGAGAGCCCCGAAATGGGCTCCCAACCCCAACAGAGAAGCGTCTGTGGTAAGGACCACAGAGTGGGGCTGACTGACGAAAGGAACCCCTTGCCTGAGATTGTCCTGATCCTGCCACCATTGAAGTGCCTGGATCAGAGTCTGAGTCACTGGAACTAGTTTGGTAAGAGGATCCTTCTTTTTGGGACCAGAAGGACCTGAGATGGAACTGAATGTCCCTCATTTGAAACCTGGCTCCTTCGACCACTGCTGTAGAAGCTGCCATGTGACCCAGAAGCTGAAGGAAAATGCCTTGCTGGTCGAGTGACCAGAGGGTGGAAAGAGGTGGCCAGCTCTGAAATGGCTGTAACCCTCTGCATGGGAACAAAAGCTCTTGCCTTGACTGTATCCAGCTCTGCTCCTATAAAAGTGAGAAGCTGTACAGATTTGAGAACTGACTTGGAAAGGTTGAGAAGAAACCCCAAGGAAGTGAGCACTTGCTGGGGTCACTTGGAGGTCTGACTTGACTTGGTCTGGGGACTGTCCCACAATGAGCCAGTCTTCCAGATATGGAAACACTGTAATCTTCTTCCTTCTTAAAAAGGCCACCACTACTGTCAGGCACTTTGTGAACACCCTCGGAGCTGATGAAAGCACAAAGGGCATTGCTCTGAACTGATAATGGCCTGAAGGCAATTCGAACCTTACGTACTTTCTGTGGGAGCAACTGATGGGAATGTGAAAATAGGCATCCTTGAGGTACAGGGAGGCTAGCCAGTCCCCTGGCCTTAGAGAGGGAAGAATTATTCCCAGAGTCACCATTTTGAACTCTGGTTTTAACAGATGCTTATTCAGATATCTTAAATCCAGGATGGGTCGCCATTACCCTGTCTTTTTTGGGGTAAGGGAAGTACCTGGAGTACAGACCTTTGCCCCCGTGTAGGTAAGGCACCCTCTCTATGGCCCTTAGAGCCAACAAGATGAAATCTCTGCTTGCAAGGCAAGTGATTTGGAGGTGCTTGCTGGTGGAAAAGATCTGGGCCTCAGCTTTGGAAATCTTTTGAAGCTGAGGACCAGTCCCTGGCTTACCACTTCCAGGACCCATCTGTCTGAAGTAACAGACTTCCAGTCCTAGATGAAGTAAGCTAGCCTGCCTCCTACTGGTACGGTGGAGCCGACCCGGGCTGACACCTCAGGGTGTCTGCTTGGCAGGAGCCTTAGGCTGAGGGGTGGATGCAACCCTGCTCATCCCCCTTCTGCCTCTCCCTCTAAAGAACCCCCTCTGGGAAAAGGGAGAAGTGGCCTGCGCTTGGCAGAAAGGCCTATGAAAAGGCCTGCCCCTGGCTTGCTGCCTTTGAGGAGTTGCCTACCTTTCCTTGGCCTGTGCACTCCTGTAAGTGGTCCTGTATTCGTCCATTTTCTTCATGTAATTCTCTGTCTGCTCCCCAAACAAAGAATTACCCACCACAGGGAAATCCATGGCCTTAGCCTGGGTGTCCTGTGAAAGGCTAGTACATCTGAGCCAAGCCATTCTCCGAAGAGCCACAGATGTAGCCATGACTCTTGATGACACATCATTGGAGTCCACAGCAGCATGAAACTGAACCTTGGATGCCTCGATCCCATCAGCAGCCACCCCCTCCAGCTCCTTGGCCAGCTGGGGGTAAGCCTGCTTAGCCAGTGCCAGTACAGTGTCCCATCTGGACTTCTGGTACCTGGCTGTATAGGCCATATAATTAGCCTGCCTGAGTCCCAAAGAGGATGCCACATACTGTTTCTTTGCCATGGCATCCAACTTCCTGGAGTCTTTATCTGGGGGTGAAGTCAAGGGAATGCCTGCCCTGTCACAAGCTGTAGCCTGCACTACCCCAACATGGCTGCATTGCTGGTAAAGAAACTCTGTATCTGAGCCTAAGAGTATACCTCTTGTCCATCCTTCTGTCCACAGGAGGTATAGCGTTAGGAGACTTTAGAATGTTTTGAGTCTGCTTCCCAAAAGACTTATGAAGGGGAACAGACAGTCTCTTAGACTCTGGGATATCCATCATTTCAATGAAGCCAGGCTCTTTTTGGTCCTGCACAGCCTCTTCCATAGGAAGCTGGAGGGTTTCTGCCACTTTCCTGTAAAACAGAAAGTGGGAAGGGGACTCAGAGAGCCTAGAAGAGGAAACACCAGAAGGTCTGTCTGGGGACATGTCCAGTTCTAAAGGCACATCCAGACTTTCTAAGCACTGATCATCATAATCCTCACATTGATCACAGTCCTCCTCCTCAAAATCCGGTTCATAAAAATCTTCAGGGGCATAATCCTGAACAGAGGAACCGACCGAACCGAACCCCTACCAACCGGGACTGGATCGGTCAGAACCGGACGAAGCGATTCCACAATCCGAATCGCTCGGGCAATTTCTTCTGCAGTCGGAAGAGTTCTGGATCCGAACCGGCAGATTTTTCCTTTCTTTTCCTTTTTTAAGGAACTGACCCCTCAAGATCAGCTCTCCTCTTTCTCGAAGAAGTATCGCCCTGGTCAGTGGGCACTCCTTCTGGTTCGGTGGTAACCGAACTGGGCTGGCCTTCCGGGTTAGCGGATTTCTCGGCCTCCTTCTCCCTAAGTCTACCTAATCTCTTATCCAGGGTAGACTTGGGAAAATTCTTACATATTTGGCAGTCTGAATTGAGGTGGTCAAACCCAGAGAGGAAACACAGGTGGTGTGGGGATCAGCCTTAGCAAAGACCTCCCCACACTCACTGCAGTGTTGAAACACAGTGGGCCCGGTTTTTTTCTTGGGTTTCTCAGACATGGCCAACCTAATCAAACTTACCCTTTTTTCGGCACCCGCCAGGCAAGACTCTCTTATCGGTTTCTAACCGTGTTATGGGTGTTTGAAAAAACAGCTAAAAACACTTTTTTTAAAACTGATAAGAACTGGTAACCACACACTAAAATGACTAAATAAAAAGACCTAAAGGATCGGTTCAGCCGAACCGATCGGGACTTTTACAATTTCCACAATCCAAAAACACTATCTAAGTACTTACTGTACCGCAGACAGAGTGAACCGAATCGCGGTAAAATATTTCGGAAAACCGAGACTTTAACCGACACTTTAACCAAGTCTTTGAAACGAGCAACAGGAGAACTCTCCGGAGCGACTGTTCAGTGATGCGGAGTAAGGAATGTCAGACAAGATTTACTCCCTAGCCATTTTCTGCCCTTACTCTTCTATGTTTCTAGGAGTCAACCACATGGGGAAAGTTTGCTGATGGGGGAAATGTAATGGGACCACCTTTGTCAGTCACTTTAGTGCTGTGGTCAGGCACTGAACTTTTGCATTGTGGTTAGCTGTCATGCTGGCCACTGAACAGAGAACAAAGAAAGTTATATTTATCTGCTGAAAATAGGAAGTACAGTTATAAACAATGTTTCGACCAGATGGTTTTCTTCAGGCATGATCTATAAAGAATAAAGCAGACATACTGTAGTCCCCAACTAGGGTTCAGGGTTCATTTTCAGACAGTTGCTGATGTTTAAATAAAAAAATCATGGGTCATAATTTTCAACTGAGTCCATATTCTTAAAGCAGCAGCGGGAAACCATTTCTGTAGAATGGTGACCAAGATTGTCCCCATGGGAAAAGAAAAAAAGGTGAGTCAAATTAAACACTGTGTGACATATGTCACAATCCCCTACTCCAAAATGGGTTACTTTTCCCTTTTCTCAGTCATAGCTGAAGGAGCCCTCATGGCCCAAACCCAGCATACCAAATATCATTTGCTAGTTTTCAGAATGAATTCATAATAATGCTGCTTCTATCTGCAACCCGTACATTGATGCATCCCCCCTTTTTTGTTGCTATGTATTGTACTGAGAAGCTCCACTCTCATGAACCATAAAATAAAGTGATTAACGGATTTACTAGCTCCACTTTAACTAGAAACATTTGTCAAGAGACAGAACAATTATGAGTAGTAAAAGAAATGCAACATATCCTCGAATACGAAGTAAAGCAGCCAGAAGTAAAAAAAGGAGCTTGTACACAATAAAAAATATTTTTACAGAACTTTCTGCTACCAAATTTATTAAATGCATATTTTCAAGAGAATCAATGCTGCACATGAAAGTTTTATCTAAACTAAGTAGCACTATGAATAAAGAAGCTGTCATAATACATTATTGAGCAAAACCTAAGCAAGTTAGGTGTATTCTTCTTGGGAAAAGAAATATCTTGTAGTGACCTAATAAATCTTCAGAATTATGAAGGGACTTAGCAAAATAGATCTGCACAAATTACTTACTCAGATGAGAATTTAATACTAGGAGACATAATCTATAAATCAGGAAACTAGGAGTTAATATGGAATTCTGACAGGACTATTTCACTCAAAAGGTAATATAAACATGTGGAACAGGTTGCCAAAGGAGGGCACTGGAGTAAAGAGTATAAATTGGTTCAATGGGCAACACAATGTATTTCTGGAGTACAATGGGATAAGAGGGATATGATGAGGAAGCAGGAAGTTGGGAGTGAGATCAGGTGAAACTGGGGAGGGCTCACCTGACTGTTTCTGTTTCTAAAATCTCTTCTGTTCCAGAAATAGATGTGTTAGGCAAACCATAGCACACCCAAGATAAAACACAGTAGGCTGCTACATTAAATGGGATCAGTCTACAGATCATTTCCTGCCATTGGAGTGAATGAAGTATCATGTGATAGACGTGTTGCTATTTAGCAGTCATGACTGTAGAGAACAGGCATGAAAGTTTACATCAGCAAAACTTGTCCAAAGTGTATCCTCCCCTCGAATGCAGCACATGAACCAAGATCAGTTCAAGCAATGCTTAAACCTGGTCTTATATGACTGCCTTTTTATCTTCTCCAACTAAGGCACAGAAGATTGTTCAACTATGTTTTCACAAAGCCTACCTTTAGTTCTGAAAGCTGTTTTCTATTCTCACAGAGACGACTAGACTAACTAAACAAGGATATATGCATAAATGTTTTTGTTTTACTTCAGGGTTTCCACACTTCCATAAAAAAATATATTGAGCCCAATGGAGTATATTGTATTCACTCTTTCTGGTTCTTGAAGGGACATGGAATGCTCAAGGCACCACTACTTATGAATGTCCCAACTTGAAGACACATTTGATATTCACCAGCCACTGCCCACAGAACCATGAAGAGTCAGGCAAGAAGCAGTCCCTATGAGAAGTCCAAACAATTAACAGATGCAGAAAGATGCTAGCTGGAGCTGGGGTGTGGTACTATACATGCACCCGACAGTAACCCTCCCAGGAACATATTTTTGATTACTAGTGATGACAAGGGCTATACCTTTGTTGTGGATGTTATGAATTTGGCAATATTTATGAAAACACCATGATCTGTGGCATGTTTCCAGGGAAACACCATAGCGTCTGCATTTGCCATGACAGGTCCATGATATTATGCCTCAGCTCCATGATACATTGGGCCCCAGCATGGGATTCTGGGGCTTGCGCATGAACCCGGATCCACCAGCTGCCACTGGGCCAGACAAATAAAATACAACTACTACATTTAAATCTTTACTAATGCACACGTATGACAAATGTGCCAAAGCAGAGGTTGTTTAGTTTATACAAAATAGACCTATAACTAGCATCATGACTTCCATGACTTCTGTCACTTTGTTATAACAATACCATGATTTTCTGTAAGATTTATCATGACAAAAGCGGAGCCCTTGATGACTTACTACCATGCTCAGTGTTCCATCACTTGTATTCACTACATACCGGACTACACAAATGCTTTTAAAAACTGGCTCATCACTTGTGCTTCTGGCATCCTCAAATGCCATTTTCTTAAAGAGGTATGTGCTACGTCAAAGGACAACACGAATATAAGAAGAAGGCTCTAGACATAAACCACTGCGTTATGATTCACATGGCATGCGTAGACATGAGCAAAGCCAGCTCCGGTTCAAAGTTCTCAGATTCAGACGCAGACTGTTAAAGTTCAGATTTAAATTTGGGCAACATTTTTCTACTGCTTTTGTTTCTTTGTTTCCAAGTAACCAGTTGAAGTGACAAACCCTAATGGAAGAATTCTCAAGAGCTTTTTAAAATTAAAAAAAAAATGATGGTGAGGAAAATCTCATTTTAAGAGTTCCCTGGTTCACTGCCCATCGCTTGGCAGGTGAAGTGCTTCTAATTGTGCAATACTAACAGTAATGTCCTGGACAATTCTTCCCCTGCACAACCCTATTGATCTGCTCTACAGTTTTACCAGGAGGAAAATGAGTCCCTTCAACACACACTTTCTCCTGGATGAAAGAAAAGTACTTGCACTGTAAACAACTAACAGAGGATCTCAGTAAACAAGCAGATGACAGGGTGGCTAAAGCCTAGTCTTCGCCTTACATGGAGCCTCCTGTAATGTAATTTACGGTATTATCCTACAATGAACTCTGTTACCAGGGCATCGAGTGCTGGGTCTAATACATCTTTCAATACAGATTACAACTGAAAAGAACTGAGAGATGTAATAAGCATGGATTGCTTAATGTCCAGACGCTTCTTGGCCTGAGAAGAGCAAAGACCAATTTAAGCGCACGACTTGGCAGATATCAATGACGTGTGCCTCCTAGGGGGTTCCCGGAAAATGTTAGAAAGGAAATATTACCCAGGTCAGCTTTCATTCATTGTCTCTGTAGAAAGGACCTATCAGTTCTGAAATGAGTGCATACAAATAAAGATTTTATTGACTTACTGAAGAAGCAGAGGTTTGAAGGCTGGAGAAGGCTGATTTTCTCAACTGAGATAGGATCAAATATATTACATTGATACACTGCAACAGAGGTTAGCATTATGGTAGGATAATCTGCACTTTTTCAAAGAGCAAGAGACATAATTGTTTTAATTCCTTGAGCCATCATGCACATGTCAACAATTTTTATGCAGATTACCAGACCTATGATTCCTATTTGTTGTTATTATTTCCCCCCCTACATTTTCCTCCTTGGTTCACCCTTTACTCCACCCCAATGACAGATCTGCCATGGCAGTGCCTATCCTCCAGCCAGCACAGTGGGCAAATGGCTGTCAACAAAATAGACACCAATGTTGCTCCATGGCTGGCCTATGGGGGGTTATACGAATGTCATGTGGCCTGTGCCCTGTTTCCCTCTCTGGGAACATGGTATTTCTGTTTTACACTGATTTTAAGGTCCAGTGCGCAACACACACACACACACACACTCTAGCTTGTATCAAACAAGTTCGACTGTACTGCATCCAAACAAATTATTTTAACATTCTGTCAAATAATATGAACTATGGAACATCAAAATAATAGTTCTCGCAAAACTGTAGCATGCCTGAGTGATAGTACATTTACTGGAGTACTTTGTTGTTTGGCACCATTTTATGAAAACACATTTTTTTTGTTGCAAAACGATGGAGAACAAAAATGCAAAAGGAGTTCAAAATACACAATTGCTATCCCCTTGTGTTCAAAAGACCTTTCTTAACAAAAACATGGATCTGGATTTCCATTATGCACAGCATTGCTCTACATGTTTTATAAATTAATCTAATTCGGGTTTCTACGTCTTCTCCCATGGCCTTTTAATTCTCAGTGCCTCTAATCAATGTAGCCTGTTCCACTGACAATGGGAATGAACAGGTACCACTAACTAGTAGCACCAACAGCATTCTGATATGGGGGGGGATGGCCCCTTACACGATCAGAGAGGTCTAACTAATAATGGTGACTGGAGTGGAAAAAGTGATGCAAACAGGACTATGAGTCTCTTTTGCATCATAGTTGCATTACTTTTGTGTCACTAATCTGGATGAAAACACAAACGTAGCAAGTGATGCCACTCTTCGTTCATCACAACTCTTTGAAGAAACAGGCCTTAGTGTTAGACTTGAGTGCCACTGGGTCTTGTAATTTGCATCTGTGGCAGTCAAGGTTAATCATCTCAGAACTAGGCACAAACTGAGCTTTTTAAGCAGGTCAGGGGCCCACGAGGATAGTTCAGATTGGCTCTCAGCACGTTTTTGGTTTTTTTTAATTCAGTATACTTTATTGAGGTTTCATCGTAAACAGCAGAAAAACATGCAAAGGGATGAAATTACGGTACAATCAACAAAACCTACATCAACCCCACTATATAGATTTCATAGGTTTCACAGGTTTATACAGAGCACAGAAGACTTATTCTGTCCATACAGCTCGCCTCTAAATAACTACTGATACCGCAGAATGTTGTTTCCAATCAGGAATATATCCAAATTAGCTTTAAAGGCCTGCATACTACTACTGGTTACCACCTCCAGAGGCAATCTGTCCTAGATTGGCACCACCCTTACACTAAACCAGTGTTTCCTTTTAGTAGTCTTATATCTTTCCCTTATTAGCTGTAATGGATGCACTCTGGTCTGATAAAGCTGCTCTTGTAGCCTTAGACCTAACTTTTTCCTTAAATTTGTGTCTGTGAGGGGCCCTATGGACTATGCACATGTCTCCACGCAGTCTGCGCTATTCCAACGTGTACATCCCCAATTCAGTCAACCTATCCTGATAGTGCAGACCCTGTACCTCATTAATAATCTGGGTAGCTCTTCTGTGAACCCTCTCCAGTGACATAATCTCCTTTCTGTAACCCAGAGACCAGAACTGCGCACAGTACTCTACATGCGGTCGCACCAGCGACCCATATAGGGGCAACACGACTTTCCTCCTCCTACTCCTGATGTGCCTGTTAATGCAGTTCAATATATTACCTGCCTTTTTGACCACCTGGCTGCAATGCTGATTAAATTTAAGGTCATTTGAGACCCTAATTCCCAGGTCCCTTTCATCACCAACTTCTCTTAGTAGATGCCCATTTAGAATATAAGTAGCCCCAGTGTTGTTTCTGCCAAAGTGCCTGACCGTGCACGTATCCACCTTAAAAGTTAACCTACAGTCCTGTGCCCAGCCCTGCAACTTATCAGGGTTTCATGTAGTCTGGCAATTTCCAGGTTGCTGTTAACCGTGGAGCCAATTCTAGTATCATCAGCAAACTTTGCTTCCCATACACCCCCCCAAGCAGTCACTGAATGAATGTACATGTTACAGAGGCAAAGACCCAAAACAGACCCCTACGGGACCCCACTCGTCACCCCTGACCATCCCGAGCTACATCCACTGACTGTCACTCTCTGCTTTCTATCATGTAGCCAGGAGCTAATTCAACGTGTTATGTTTACCTGGATGCCATGATCTATCAGGGCATCCACTAGTTCCCTGTGTGGCACCTTGGGGAAGTCCAGAAAAATAACATCCACTGGACTACCCTCATCCAAGGCCTTACTAACATTCTCATAGAATCCCAAGAGGTTAGTGTGACATGATCTACCATGTTTAAATCCATGTTACGCATCATCAATATCCCCTCTCTGCTGCATATCCAGTTCTATATGGTCCTTAATAACCCCTTCTAATACTTTTCCAAATATCGAAGTCAGACTTATTGGTCGATAGTTACCAACATCCTGTCTGGAACCCTTCTTGAAGATGGGGATTACATTTGCCTCTCTCCATGCATCTACCACTTCTCCCTGATCCAAAGATGCCTGGAATAGGTAGGTTAGCGGTTCGGCCAGTAGTTCTGCCAATTCAATAACTACTTTAGGATGGATTCCATCTGGTCCCAGGGATTTACCAGGATTCAAACTGTGCAATCTATTTTTGATGTCCTCCTTTTTTAATTTGGGCATACAATAATTATTGTCATGATGTTGTTTGGTGCCACTGGTCTTGATATTGTATACTGACAAAAAATAGCTATTACACCTTTCAGCCATAAGTGCATTATTCTGTAACAAACTACCATCTGTGTCTTTTAGTGGGCCTATCCCTTGTGGTCCCCCCTTTATGCAACTGATATAGTTATAGAAGGCTTTATAGTTATCCTTGATCTTATCAGCCAATTTTAGCTCATATTCCCTCTTGGCTTTTGAGATATTTTTTTTGGTCTTCTTAAGTAGATATCTATATTTTCCCCTATCATTCTCATGGCCACTTTTCTTGGCCCTAACATAAGCTCTGTTTATTTCTATATCCAATAGTACTCCCCCCGTCCCACCCCAAAACAAAAAACCTCCAGCCTCCCCATCTTTTCCCCGAGAACCTCAAGGATTCCAGATGAAAATATTACTATCTCCAGGCTATCCAGGAAAATTAGAAGTTAAATACCATGGGTAAGAGATACCAAATACTTTATTTGTTAATTTAAAAAACATCAGAGGTATGCCATCCAGAGGTGGAGACCAAATAAGACTACGGGTCAAGAGACTGCTCACATATTCCCCTCATGGGATGGAGGAGAGCAATAACAGAGTATGAAACTTGTCCCATTTCTTATAATATACTGACATCCGACCTTGCAGGCCAGCCATCGTTTTTTCTAAACGCAGGTTAGCCAAAATCTCATTGAACCACTCAGAATACGGAATAATTGTTTGGTCCTTCCAGTGACACAAGACCACACATTTCATAGAGAGAGAGAAATAAGTGACATATAGTATCTCCTTTCTTTAACCCTTATCTGTGAGTAGTCCCCCACCAGACATATTTCTGGCATGAACAAATCACCCAAGCCCAGTAATGGGTCCATCTCGGATCGGATGAGCCTCCAAAGGGGGACAATTTGGGGGCATTCCCAGAAAACATGAAACATGTTACCAGAGTCCTGACCACCCCTGAAGCATAGGGAAGAGGACATGGTTCTCGGCATGTTATCCATTGGTAGAGGTGATTAAACAAATCAAGCAGATGGAAAGTATAACCTGAGATCTCGGACTCCAGCGAGAGAAGTTTCAGTCTTGTTGGTTACTATAGAGGGAAGGTACATCTGCTCTATCCCAGTTATTCTGCAGCTGCCCCTCCCTCCCACTCTCCCCCTCCCTTGACCCTCCCTCTTGCCCTGTCTCAGCCCCTTTTGATGCAGCCCACTGTTCTACTGGATACCACTTCCGTCGGCAATGCATTCCATCCAGCTACCACCCTCTCCATAAAAAAGTGTCACCTCATCTCCCTCCTGAACCTTCAGCCCTCCAGTCTCATATCATGGCCCCAGGTGTTCTTCCCCTCCCTTACTTTGAACAGCCCCTCTGTACCTCTCTTGTTTATTCCTTTCATGTACTTGAAGGTTTCAATCATATCCCCCCTGTCTCTCCTCTCCTCCAGCAAGTACATGTTCAACTCCCTCAGCCTCCTCTCACATGGTAAGTCCCACATCCTCTGGATCATCTTTGTCGACCTACATTGCACCCTCTCCAGTAACTTAATGTCCCTCTTCAGATACAGGTGCCAGTACTGTACGCAGTACTCCAGGAGTGGTCTAACTAATGAGCTATACAGTGGCAGAATCACCTCCCCCCCTTGAGGATATACCCCTTGCAATGCAACCCAGCATTTTGCTGGCCTTTTCAGCTGCCTTCCTACATTGTGCCGAGTTGTTCATTGACCCTGTAATGAACACCCCCAGATCCTTCTCCTCCTCTGTCTCAGCTAGCTACACCCCCTCCACAGATGGTAACTCCTCCTTGGGTTTTTTGTCCCAAAATGCAGCACCTTGCACTTTTTGGCATTGAACCCCAGTTGCCAGGTGTCTGACCAGGTTTCCATCTTTGCCAGATCATCCTGCAACCCCTGCCATCCCCCTAGGTCATCCACTACTGCTCCCACCTTGGTGTCGTCAGCAAACCCTGCCACCTGGATGACAAGTGGTAGTGCGTTTGGAAGGCAGGATGTTGCTTTTGTTGGTACATGGCCATGCACTGTGTGTGCATGCCCTTGACATCCTTTAGTGCAACATCCAGTGGGGCCAGAAGAAAACAGAGAAAATGGCCTCAGTGCCTGAGAAGATGAACCCCAGCATATCTGGGCTGAGCCTCACCATCATGGTGCCTTCTGACAAGACTTCAAAGTCTCTGGTGTAAATCCTTCTCACCTCAGCACCATCTGGAGGAAGCCAAGACTCAGTGAAGGATGGTGATCATAACTGGGGCTGGGAGTCTGGATGTGCCTTGGGAGCTCCAGAAGCAGACGGACACAGGAGAGACAGGAAGCGGGCATGAATAGCTAATAGAAACAAAAAGGAAAGAAAAGTGCTTCTGTGGGTGCTTTAACTTCCATCCGGATCTCAAGTAAAAATGAGCAGAAGGGATCTTTGACTCAACACTGCAAGATGGCACCTCCAATAGTGCAGTACCCCACTGCCTTAATAGCAATGGATGGATATGAGCCCAGTTGCCTTCATACGAGATGAACTTACAATCTTCTGGCCAGAAACAAGAGTGCCGGAACCAAGCCATACTCAGACAAGTTACTGCACATGAACATATTTAATTTCCATAAACTTTAGGGACTTACAATATAGGGGCGGCATATGCAGTACTTCCAAAACACATGCTTTTGTACATGCAACAATACACCACTAAACTAAAGTAAACACTACCGTTCAAAAGTAAATAATAGGGAATCCTTCTTGGTGGAGCCCAGTGCAACAGTATTCTGCACTGCAGTTTTTAGTAAAATAGAACTTGGGAGAGTGATTCAGATACTTCTGTTTAGTCTGTCTACATTCTTTGAATGTTAACACAATAAAAGCAGAATGTGCATGTTCAGAATGTGAAGATATCTGCTGTTGGCCGCTAAAATACCTCTTAAAGCTAAGCTATGGTTAGTGTGCCATAGACTGTGGGAACGTCGCCATGGGTCAATGTTACAGCATTAAAATTTCAAACGCAGGACTATTAGAAGTAGCACACAGACTTACAAGGAAAGAAACACAAATAGAGAGATGGAACCAATCAAGCACAAAGAGCATTTTTTAAGTAAAAAGTCATGCAAAGGTACAAGGGGCTGAGGTCTCTGGTGAACAGGTACATCTACGTCTGCCTGTCAGTTCACTCAAGTGCTATTAAAGACTAGTCCATCCATTTCAGAGGGCCCAGTATTCCTTGCAGGTACAAATGGCTATTTGCTGTACATCTATGATTACACACTCGCTACCGCAGCCCCATACCTAACAGCATGTAAAACAAAAACTGCCATTTTATATACACAAAGGCACTTACTCCAGCCTTCTGGCTCCTAGTACAAAGCACTCTGAATAGATTCCAGGGTAGTGCAGTTGGGACAACATGGGAAATAAACAGTGTGTATGCATCTCTGCTTAATACATTAAAACTGCTCAAAATTTCAGAGTGCACATGCATTCTGCCACCTACTGCCTTGAACGAAGTCGCAGGATTACTTAAAGACATACCCTGGGGTTTCAAATTCCCATTTTTCTAATGCTCACACAAAAATGTTTTCAGGGCTATTTACTGACACAAAAACATTTTTAAAAATATGGAAGTATTATTACAATAATGATTTATCCTATTACTGTAAAACTAGCAATTTTCACTGTCAAATATGTTTTATTATTTTCACAGAAACACTTAGTTGCTCTAAAATAAATTTGCACTAATTGGCACGTTTTCCATTATAGTGAATGTGGCGCTAATGACTTAGAGCTAAATTAAATTTACACAGTTATGGTTGCATTAGTGTTCGTGCTAAAATTACTTTGCACGAAAGTAATTAGTTTTACAGTATGTCATGTCCAGCTAAGGCTATATTCAGGATGACAGTGAGGAAATTAGCTCCCACAGTTGTAGCCGTTGACATAATTCAAGGCACTTTGTGTACATCTGTCTGTGGGTATTCCTTTTCTTTTATATGAAAGTCCTCGTCATGCTGCATGTACTTTTGAATTGTTTGAACAGCTTTCTGGCAAGTTTTATTTTTCATTGGGATTTTTCAATTATTTCTGTCCTGAGTCAACCACCTCTTAATCTGCAACCCTGAAAGCAGATATAAGCAAAATAAGCATGACAACCCCTATATTTCTTTCTTTTGCTACATTCACAACCATATTCTACATCTATCAAAACATTTTTATGAAAATGACATGGGGCTGAAATTGCTTTAAACATAAACACGTACAAATGCCGGCCTGGTGATGCTGAGGGTTGAAGCGCCGGACGCCACACCTCGTGCCATGCCGGTGACCCGGGTACAGGAACAAGCCTGGGCCGCTGGGGGTCGGCAGGGGATGGAGAGAATTAAGCATCCGGAAGACTGCTCTCCTTTCTCTGGGAAGGGTTTCGGGGATGCTTGGCATCCTAGCGACCCCCAATGGAGATCGGGGGGCAGCACAGGCACACCAGCCAGAGTAAGAGGGATGGGAGTGTGGCAAACGTCAGCAGGTGAGCCATGCGCGGACATCATTGCACGCTGCACTCGCAGGGGGCAACTACAACCAGAAAATCCCCACCTAGGATTGCGGAGATGATGGGAGCTCCCGGGGCAGGATGCACATCCCACCGCCGGCCCATTCCCCGATGGACTCCTGGCCAACCCGACAATTGGGTAAGCCCTCTCTAATTACAGACAGGCTGCTGAGGGACAGTGGGCCCAGCCTGGGGGGTGATCTGGGACGCTTCGGCTGCCTGGTTGTCGGGGAGATCCATCGGACTATAGGGTTCAGGCAGGGAGTAGCAGTCCTCGCTGCATGAGTACCCCAGAAGGATGCCCGGCCTAGGAGGAGCATAAATATAATCTACAAATGACCTAGGGGGATGGCAGGGGTTGCAGGATGATCTGGCAAAGCTTGAAACCTGGTCAGACACCTGGCACTGAGCTTTAATGCCAAAGTGCAGGTGCTGCATTTTGGGATGAAGAACCCAAGGAGGAGTTACAGCTGGGGGAGTGCAGCTAGCCCAGACAGAGGAGAGAAGGATCTGGGTGTGCTCATTACAGGGTCAATGAACAACTCGGCACAATGTAGAAGGCAGCTGCAAAGGCCAACAAATGCTGGGTTGTATTGCAAGGGGTATATCCTCGAGGAGGGAGGGAGGGTGATTCTGCCACTGTATAGGTCATTATTTAGACCACACCTGGGCACTGCGTGCAGTACTGGCGTCCCGTATCTGAAGAGGGACATTAAGTTACTGGAGGGTGCAGCGCAGAGCGACAAAGATGATCAAGGGGCTGGGGGACTTATCATATGAGAGGAGGTTGAAGGAGTTGAACATGTACTCACTGAAGGAGAGGAGAGACAGGGGTGACATGATTGAAACCTTTAAATACATGAAAGGAATAAACAAGACGGGTACAGAGGGGCTGTTCAAAGTAAGGGAGGGGAGGGCCACCAGGGGCCATGATATGAGACTGGGCGAGCAAGGTTCAGGAGGAAATGAGGAGACACTTTTTACAGAGAGGGTGGTGGCGGGTGGAATGTGTTACCTGCTGAAGTGGTATGCAGTAGAACAGTGGACTGCTTCAAATGAGGATGGGACAGGACAAGGGGGAGGGTTAATGAAGGGGAAGGGTGGAAGGGAGGGGCAGCTGCAGAATAAGGGGTGCTAGCTGCACATTCGAGCAGACTTGATAGACCTCTAGGCCTTTATCTGCTGGCAAATTTCGTATGTTCGTAAGGCAAAGGTCAGCAAGCATAGCAAAACCAGGATCAGTTATAAAATTTGCAACTAGCATTTTATTATTTTCAATAACGATAATATAAAAAACACAAAATTGTTCAGGATAACTACACTATTTACAAAGGCAGTATAAACAAAGAAAACAAAGTCTTTCATCTGAGAGTATGTCTAATTCTAAATGTTAATCCCTCTCTAACAAACATCACTGCTCTTTTTATAGGAAGTCTTTGCCTGGCAATTAATTTCTGCATCTTGAGCTCATTAACAGACATCCTATTTCTCACAAAATGTATCAGAACTTTGTCAATTTCTTTCCTTGCAGGTGCAACAAAATAGAAGATGGTGTCCCAGACCTAATCTCCTGTTGACAACTCTGCAACAGAGTCTGTGGAGGTCAAACTGCATCTCAGTGTTAACCATGAGTTCCAAATAGCTTTCTGCAATCATTTCAATAATATAACTACATACATTTTCAAACCAAGGGATAATTTCACATAAAGATTCACACATATATATATATATATATATATATATACTTATAACCACAGATGAGCAAGAGGGAAGAAAAAATAGAAGCAGCAAGAAACAGTAAGTGAAGGAAAGGAGAGCGGAAGGGGGAGAGTCACGAGACCATCCGAGTGATCAGTTCCTAGGTTTCACAAGAAAATTAGATTGCACAATCAGACAGACAAGAGACAGAAAAGGAGAGGACAGAATAAATCCTTGCTTTAAACTCTTTCTGCATAACAAATGTGACAGGGTATTATTCAACCCTGTCACACTAGTTAACAATAATAATACACGTTTTTCAAATAGCCTGAAACTCCAGAATATACTACTAATAACACGTGTATTATCACCTGTGTAATACAGAGTTTGTCATGCATTCACTGTAAAATTAGTTGTTTCCTTTCCCTCATGCCACAACATTTCACACAGCTCTGCTGCACTAAACTCCCTTGAAGTATCTAAGCATACAGCTCCTTCTCCTGTTACTTGACACTGCAGTATTTGCAATGCCTTTCACCTCTGTTCACAGCCTACAGCTACATTAAGCTTAGTTTAAAAAACTGTTTTGTTTCCTTATTAAGTTTTAAAACTGTTGGATAACATGATATTTCGTAAAATTACAAGAATTTAGTTTTGTTCAATACAGTCTTCAAATGTAAGTAATTGTACATAGTTTCATTTTCAAGGACACAAGTATGTATTTTATTCACCCATAAACACTTCAACCAGTAATTATCACAAATAAAATATGAGAAGTGTGTGTCATGACTTGTTTTTAACATACACTTGGTATGTGATGTCTGCAGGAGGACTCCACACACCTCAGATGTGTAAACAAATCATAAAACACCACTTCCTGTACATTATTCTCTACATACAGGTCACAGGCAACTGTATTGTCCAGTTCATGACTTGAGAACAAACAGTCTTGCAAAAAGACATTTACATAAAAAATTAGGGTTCTACTGTTTCTTTCATAACACCCCCCCCAGTAGTTCCATAACACTTGGATGGTTAACGATTGCCTTTGCGATGTAAAAACAGCCTGTAATGCGGCTTCTTTAACTTACCTGTAGATACTGTCTGAGCAGTAGATGCCCACTCTTTCAGGTTTTATTACTTAATTAAAGATTCATTAACTATGAATTTTTTTTATGACTTCCAATCAGGAAAGGAGTAAATAATAATCTAGTAATCATTAGAGTTGCATTAATGCATTTTAACTTGGGATAAACAAAATGCTTATTTACAATAGTGTTACTATTGAATGGATGGAGCATGATAATTAATTATTCATGATTTGATCACTTGACTGTGACTGATCCCAAGCAGGCTTTTATAAACAGTGTTAAAACAGTGAAAATAAGAAACAGACAATCTGTTGGCTAGCAATTCAACAATAATACTACTGCAAGTAGAACACTTAAGGTACCCTAAACTAGAAAGGGGTTAACTTAAAAGTGCCTTCTCAATCTTAACTATAGTGGTGCTATCACCCCACAATAGACAGACAGATGGATATGCAGACAAACGGCCAGGGAAAGATGTTAGGCCCTTTTCCAGCATAGGAAAGCTGTATGTTTATTTTCCCCATTAAAAAATACTAAGTACATATTACATATCAATTAATCAATTGTGACATCATCAATACACCAATTAATCAATTACGATATCACTAACTTTTTAACTTTCTTACCTCAACCTAAAAAACAGACATAAACAGAAATACATGGTGTTATCTTAAGCCAAACCTCCAGGATAATGTGTTATCTCTGTTGAAGGGTACTGTAGGTCCCAAGTGATATCAAGGTTGTGTTCATTACAATTAAATACTACACCAATCAGAGAGTAGCTTTCACAATGCTAATGTTATCACCACAGCCCAATGCAACACTGTCGCCGGCAGCTGCTGTGAAAGAGAAACAGATAAATCACACAAACAGCAGATTCAAAATGTATAACTAGTAAACAGAATTGTATAATTGAAATATACAGTGACCAACTCAAATGTGAAAATATAGTTTATCATCACTCACTAGGGGGCAGGATATTTATAACACTCACGAATGGCATAGTGGTTTTGCCCCCTCACTGCTGAAGATAAACTGCACACTCTGAATCAGGACATAGCATATCCCCTATATACTGTATAAAGAATTAATTAGTTGCATAGATCCGTTTTTTTAAACAGCTAGGTAAGAATGTATTTTTACATAGAACACATGTTATTTCGGTACAATCTGAACTTACAAAACAAAGATAATGGGCCAGATAGAACATTTAGTTTACAACAGAGAGAAAGGCAGTTAAAGCAAAGTAACAGTAATGATAGTGTGGTGTATATATAAAATGCATAATGTTTTTAGTGGAATTGCACATTATCCCCACATCAGTGGTTAAGACCTCTGTAACTAATTTGTGGCTTCACCACTCATGAGTTATGAGTCATATTGCCCACTGGTAGGAATAAATGTGCTATTCCATGGCAACTTATTATGTTTTCCACATATATCGCTATCTGTCTATCTAGCCAGAAAATTTTGATACCATCTTTAACTAACACCCCATTCCTAGTCAGTTCCGGCCGCGAGCGGTGGATTTCGATTATGGCGCCGGGCGACCCGGGTTTGGGAACGAATCCGGCCGCCGGAGGGCCGCCGGGGAGTAGGATTGAGTGCTCGCTGCAGCTCTCCTTCTCCGGGAGGGTGGGAGTGATCGGGCGCTGGGGACTTGGCGGAGGCCGGAGTTCCACGCAAGCCCACGCTTGACAACTCATAGGAGGCGGGCGGATGGTGACATCATGGCACGACCCGCCTCCCAGAAAAAGCGGAAGAAATGGAGCTGCCTGCCGCAGATGAAGCTCGCCGTGGCCTCAATGTGCTCCCAGGCCAGGCCCCTGACCTAATCCCAGTGCCTGCGGCATATGCCGGAGTGCCGCAGGCCCACTCAGTGGGGGCAAGCTACGGGGTATCAGGGCTGTGGCTGACGGGGTGCAGAGGTCATGCCCGTGACCGGGCGGATAGTAAGGCGGCAGGTAGCTCGGGGGAGTAAAAAGCAAAATTAAAAAAAAAAAATAACACCCCATTCCTATCCCCACCTTCCAGGACCCAAACATACCAAATTTTGAATAGCTGTCACCAGACCCCTGTGGGGGGGGGGGGCAGGCAGGTCAGTTAGTTGGGTCCCCCTCCCCACAGTGATGGGCCAGGAATACATTTATGCGTACATGTGGACGGAAAGGTGGAGGGTGGGAAATGTCTGGCATTGAGGAAGGGGCGACTAAGTGACTAACACTGTATCATATGGAAGAAGAGGAGAGCTTTTCTTCTTATTTTTTTGTGTTTGTCTTGCCAACCATGTGAACTGCAGACCTACTGTATTCGGACTATGGTGAACTTTGCCTCATTTGAAGTTTCAATGATGAAACATGGGAAAAATGTTCCCCACAGCCCTAGTCATATCAGACAGGGGGCTAAAGCATGACAAGCAGTGCACGGCCGCTGTCCAAACAGCTGGAAAAATAGTAGGCTACATAAAAAAGGGGGGTGACTGGCAGAGCATGGAAATGAATCCTGCCGCATTATAAGGGCCCAGCTAAACACCACCTGGAGCACTGTGCCCAGTTCTAAGCTCAATGCATCAGGTAGCTGACAGGCTGTAACTCAGGGCCACCAAAGTGATCAGGGGTATGAAGGACAAAAGTTAAGGGGGGGGGAGGCTGGATGCCATTAACAAAAGATGGCAAGGGGATGATCCCAGTCAACCACATACTCAAGGGTACTGACAATATCAGACAGAGATGTTTAATCTGCTGTGCTCCAGTGAAGGGTGAGAGAACTGGGTCACCTGCAGCTGCAGTTCAGCTTTAAGTTGGGTTCCGTGAGTTCAGTTTTGCCTCAAGAATTTGGCTGAGCCACTTTGGCTCCCAGTGCTGTAATGGGTAAGGCATGCTACAAATAGGAGGGGGGAGAGCCTTGGAAATAAGCAATGAATATTTATTACTCTAGCTTCCTTGCCGCAGGTGGTGTTGTCACGTGACTGCTGGGGAACGACGTGTTTGTGGTGGTGTGACAGACTCTGCAGACCACTAAGACAACCACCACCCAGTACTGAGCTACAGCAGAGGTAACAGCTCATGGCTAATACCCCCAGCAGTCTCCATTTTACCTCCATGCCAATTAATAGATCCATTCTGGCCCCACAGAGTTTCAAATTGGTCTGCCGACAAAATTTGAACATGCTGGAATTCTGGTCTGCTATATCAGTCCGCAGTACAGCAAGGGTTAAAGTAATACCCCCAAAAAACAATTATGCATCAAACATAAAAACAAATGAAAATCCATTAAATTTAGGGCACTAAATTGCCCTTCACAATACTGTAACATCCAAGCATGGAGATTTTTTGCCTTTTTCTTTTCTATGTCTTCAAGTTTTTTATATTAATTGAACTTACAGTAGTTTGAATACAGACACTACCTACTAGCAGTGAACGTTAACCAGCAGTCACTTGCATGTCCAGCCACTCCTTTCATCACCATCCCATTCTTGGTGGTATTGGTGGGGGTGACAGGTCTTACTTTACAGAGTGCAGATTGAGGGAACGCGCCTGACCAACTGGATCGCTCCTTTCCTCTGCATGTAAGACACACTTATTCTGTGAAGAGTGTCTCATGGGCAGCTGTCCTGGAAATGGGCACATTCGGGTAAGGGTTTTTTTAAAATGTGATATCTTATTGCTTGATCTTGAGCAATAAAATATTAATATTACTGCAAAAACCAAGCTTACATGCTTAGAGTATCAGAACTGCTTACCTTCGGTTTGCAGTTCTCATTCCCTAAGAATGCAAATGAGACCACTCTTATAACTGTAAGAGTGGTCCCTGTACAAGCAATAAGACACAACAGGGTGTATTTGAAACATATTTTACTGCACACCCAGGGATGTCGTGAGGCACGAGACCACAGGCCGAATGCCTTTCAGCCCCTGGAAGTGCAGTAAAATGTTTCATACACACCCCAGAGTGGCTTACTGTGCTTCTAAAATGGGCTCCTTTTTTAACTTCTTACAGTTGGGAAAAGCATGTTTATATGTAGAAACAAGAGATTTATTTGTGTGCATTTATGATAAAATAGTCCTTCCGCCCACTGCAAATGATGTCATAGATGATGTCATTGCATTACTGCTGGAGAAAGTTTGTCCTTTGTTGGCATCAGGATTCAAGATATGGAATGTTTATCATGGAATGTTTCCCATGGAACATATGGATTAAAAATTCTGCTCAGCTACACTGGCAGAATGTTTTGTTCCTAACATACTGTACACGCACACACAACAAAGGCCTCTGTTACAGCCAGAGACTCAATTATCTAACTGTCGGGGCAAGCAGAAGAGATTTCCATGATGGGCAGGTAAAGATAGAAGGGGGATTTTTCATTGTCAGCAAAGAAACTGTTGTAGTAAAAACTATAAACAATACTTAATGTTTCTAATTTGTTTATGTGTGTAAGAAAAGTGTGATGATCATGGAAACAACATTTAATTAATTTGTTTTATTTTTTATTTAAGGTAAGTTTTATTTTTAGGGCCCAGCTGAAGGTTTTTTCAGTGTAAAGGTAGCAGCCATGTTTGTGATAGAAGATCAATCCCGGTTGTAGGGGGGACTGATGGAAGACAGTTCTGGTTGTAGAAGTACTGATATGCTCATTGTGTGATGTGGTTTAGGACCAGGATGACTGTGCATGAAACAGATTTTATACATGGCCACATGATATATTTTGACCAATGAGACTTCTTTACTCTGGATGTCCATTTTATAAGGTGGTGTTAATATACTGTACATAATGACTGCATGAGTGACACAAGTGATGATACTGAGCTTGGTGAAGACAATGTGACAGTGGACTTCTGGGGACAAAAGGGACACTGCCAGGCCACATCCCACTGACAGACTCTTACACCACCCCACTGAGAGACAAGACAGACCTAGTCTTTCACACAGCAGCTTACTTCACTTTTCAGTTCATGACTGCCTGGCAGGCTCACACAGACACAGGCAAATATTGAAAGATGGATGTATGTGTCCTTCACCAGCAGCAGTCAGTAAAATAAAAATTATTTGCCAAATAAATCCTTCAAAAGTCCTTCCTCCACACCCTTCCCAGACTGCTAAATTCAATTACTGCCCTGCTGTAGCCTTCAGCAAGCACACAGCACCCTCCTCTCCTCTGCAGCAGCAGCATATGTTTTCAGTGGCCTGCTTGAACGTACATTTAAATACTGTGAACCAGCCAACTATAATGATAATGTACAATTCTCTAACAAGCTGTAACTTTTTCTATTCCCAAATTACTCTTTTTGCAAAGAAATGAAGAGCTCTGAGGAACCACGTCTTTTACCTCTGAGAGAGAAAGAAAGAGAGAGGGAGAGAGAGAGAGCTGGAAATAGCACTGAGACATGCACGGTGCAAGGAGTACCTCCTGGTTTCCACGTCACTCAGTTACCGAGCATCAGTTTCGCAGACTGGCTGCTGCAGGTCATATTCTGCCAATAACATACACATGCTCAGTATGTGCTCCCTATAACAAAACGCTGCATTATGACATCAAAGTGTCAAAATGCAAAAAAAAAAAGCCAAATCAGTTCAGACCAGCGCATACGGAGAACTCCAACTGGGCATGGGCATACCCTTAATTCCAGCACATCACAGGGACTTGTGCTGAAGCTCAGAGGCAGAAAGTTCAGGGGTTAATATTAGAATACACCTCTCCCAGAGGGTTCCCTTATGAAGCAGGCAAAGGTGGGGACCTCACGGGCCTAAATTTTCTTCTAACCTTGCTATGTTACATACTACATTACTTAATTGGGACAGAGCTTTGTCTGCTGCTACCCCTCTTTTACAAAAACAACCTCTTCCTGGGTATTGTCTGCTCCATTAGCTCCCACTTTCAAATTCAAGTTGAAAACCTGGCTTTTCAGACAGGCATCTGAGGGCAATTAACAGCTGCCTGCCCTCCTGCATGGCCCATCATCTTTTATTACAACCTATTTAATCAACTGTTTAGAGTACATTGTATGACAATGTTGTAGTGTAAATTAGTTTTATATGTGATTGTTTTTTCATGTTATATTGTACTGTGCCTTGGTTTAAAAATGCATATTTACAGTAAATTAACTATCTATCAGCTTATCTACAGTATATATCTGCTTATCTACTATATCTATCTGCTTATCTACAGTATCTATCCGCGCATCTACTGTATCTATCTGCTTATCTATAGTATCTATCTGCGTATCTACTGTAGCTATCTGCTTATCTACAGTATCTGTCTATCTGCGTATCTACAGTATCTATCTGCTTATCTACTGTATCTGTCTGCTTATCTACAGTATATATCTGCTTATCTACAGTATCTATCTATCTGCGTATCTACAGTATCTATCTGCTTATATACTGTATCTATCTGCTTATCTACAGTATATATCTGCTTATCTACAGTATCTATCTGCTTATCTACTGTATCTATCTATCTGCTTATCTACAGTATCTATCTGCTTATCTACAGTGTCTATCTATCTATCTATCTATCTATTATCCTGCACTTGTTAATATGTGTCAAGTACGTGTTGGCACATCCCTCTGAAAATGAGCTGTTCCTGATCCAGACTTAAAGAAAGGAGGTTGTCTACAAAATGAGGTTCCATTTTGGACATTACTGTCCTGAAACTGACAGTTACTAACAGAAGCATCTTGCACAATGTTTGGTTTTAACACAACTGAGCCCTAACCCAAACTCTAGACAAATGTACTAGTGCACCATTTTCATACTGTGTTTATGAACATGAGCTCCGGGGTGGGGTGTGCACTGCCAGAGATGATGACATGGAGTCATCCCTGAATCAGACTAACCTCTATGGGATTTGGGGTGACTCAACATCACCATCTCCGGCAGCGCTGCCTCCTGGGATCTACAAGTACAAGCAGCTCTATAAATGGCTTGCTAGAACAGGTTCTGGGAGTCTGCAAGTCCAGCACTCAGTTTTATTAAAAATTATTCAGGTATACTGCTTAATATTATTAGTTATCCCTGAAGTTCGTAGGGTGGGAAATTTAACCCTTTGATAGGGTGTACAAAATTGTCTGAACACCTCTAATGTCCCTGCTCATGGCTGATGTGGCCCCTGTTAAATGAACTTAATTTTTGGACATCATCTCTGGATTTGGATAGGGGATCTGTCCATCAATATGGATATTTCATTGTTGGAAAGATATGCAATCTCCCTTATGGTGTAACTCAGTACAGGGTTGCTCATCATTGGTTACTGCTAAAATGCTGAATTTGTATAAATGCAAGTGTACCGTGTTGATATGCCTGCCTGTGGGTGATGCTATGTAATATGTCTTTACGTAAGAATTAATAAAATATACTGTAAGTACTAAAACGTTTGTTTAGGTCACCTTGTTAGTAACAGCACAGTTAAAGGGTAGTAATTTGAAAAATTGGGTCTCATTTTGAAAACTATTAAATGCCTTTAAAGAGTGTGGTGGTCATAACTTACATAACATATGTCTTAAACAGCGGGAGGAGTCCTCAAGTCTTAAGATGTTGTCAGTGCTTACATGTTCGAACAAGTAATTCCAAGCTTGCTAGCTGTTTTTGGAGTCCATAAAATTAGAACATTTTCTGGGGGCGGTAACAGACAGTGTTAAGATAAAATCTGTTAAAAAAGTGAGCATACAAAACTTCTAGGATTTAGGGATTCAGATTCCCTGTTTACATTCTGTTCCAATAATATCATAGCAGGCCTTAATGGTCTGCAAATGGTAAGAGGGATTCTTCCAAAGTGTCATCCAGGAGTAGATGTAACTCAACAGATGGCTATTATCTGACCATTGCTGCATTCAGCAAAACCAAATTCCAGCCCAAGTCTTATGAACAACTCTTAGATTTAACAAGGCTATGTGCTTGCATTTTTTTAAATTATTCATTAATTTACTCATGAAAATTGGCCCAACTGAGAGGCATGTCATTTACAGTAGGGTTTTTCTTCCACCCACTTTTAAAGCTGGGAGGAACAAAGCACAAGAAGTTCAAGTGACTTAATCAAGTGTACCAACCCGGTAATCAAAAACAAATAAATACATAATAAATAAGGTCACATAGTGAGTTAGTGGCTGAGGTGAGATTCGAACCTGTGATCTCCTGTAACAAAGTTTGGAATACTAACCACTGGATCACTCTGCCTTGTAGTTCAAAAGGAGAGGAAAACTAAGGTATGAACTTCAGTAGAAAAATATTTATCAGAAAATGTTTACCTGTTTCACTGTTTTTTTTTTAGTTAATAAGATCATTTTACAACAGAAGAGTTAAAAAGTTGTGAAAGGATGACCTTCTGCTAAATTTTCATTTCTCACCAAGGTCAAGTACCAGTGAAATTTTTAACATTTAGTAGTGAACCCATGTACATGCAAGAGTGCCTAGGAGCTAGTCAGGCAAAAACTGGCATATGGAAAAGATGCACCAGGCAATATACTGCAGGCACCTCATCAAGTGTGAGTAATGGATCTGGTATTGCATCACTACGAAGCAGACTCATGGTGGCTAACTTGGGAGGTGTGTTGAGGTTTTTCCAGTGCCATATAAGAGTGTATGTCTGTGTGTGTGTGTGTGTGTGTGTGTTCACGTATGTAAATGTGTGTGTGTGGGGGGGTTAGGATACTACAGAGGCTGGAGGATTAGGTGATAGTTTTAAATGCGGAGGTGGCAAGATCAACCAAATCTGATGATTTTGTTGGGGGTAGAGTGAAACAGGTTGCGAGAAGAAGTTTGTTTTGAATGAGGAGGTGGCAGACTCAACCATATTTGAGGACTGAGTGGGTGCAAGATCAACCAGATAATATTAAATATGGGATGGGGAAAGGGTAAACATCAGGGTTTGGGGAAAGGGAGGGTGTTAATTTCAAAGAACAAGATCATCTGGCTATGATGACAGAAGCAGGACAAACCGGATTTTATTAAATATGGGAAGGAGCATGAAGGTCCTTGGAAGTGGGTGCCACAGTGGCCAGGGGTGAGGGGGGGAGGAGGAGGATCATGCGTTCCTGTTTTAGAGGGGAGCAGGGATCAACCAGATAATCTGAACCAGATAAACTGTCAGTTACTCTTGTATGGGGACTATCGGCAGGACTGACAACTGCTTATTAACAGCAGGGATGGGCAAACTGGCTCTGCCACACTTCAGAACCCCCCCAGACCAGGCTGACTTGGATCTGACCAGGAAAACTGAGCCTTTCATGGCTCGACCAGTGTTGCCTCGGTTTGGAAGTGAGGTCCAGTCTGCAACTAACACTCTCACCACCAGTACTGCATGCAAGTCACTAAACAAGGCAGGGCAGGGTGCAGAAATAACAAAAAAAAAAGCTTTTTTTTCCTGAGCTCTAATGAATACTCCTGAAGCCCTGGGCTGTCACATGACCAACAAAAGCAAACACCTGCAATACTGGGGCACTCAAGGGAGCCAACCAATAAGGGTCTCTGTTCTGTGATTGACTCATGTTCTAGCCAATCCTGTGTGTCAGCCCCCAGAGGACATCCCTAGGAAACAGTGTATCAAGCACTTTTGGGGCTTTGCATTGAAAGGAAACTGTCCTCTGTGTGTGTAGAGAGATCCCCCCCAAGAAAAATAAGAAAATGAAACATTTTTCATTTTCTTCTTTCCTTAGTCAGAAATAGGGAGAGAGAGAGAGAGAGAGAGAGAGAGAGATAGAGACCAATGAATTCAACAGCAGACAACAGCAGACTGCAGATGTTGCAGCAGAGTACTCTGTAAAAAAAAATGTCGCTAGAGAAAGGTTAGAGAGAGAGAGCAACAAATTCAACAGCAGACAACAGCAGAGTGCAGAAAAAAATAAAAAAAATAAAGGGGAGCAGAGTCAGACAGGACAGGAAGACTGTGTCTGAAGGTCATAGCGTCTCAATAATTTTGAAGGGTGGGGGATTATTGTGCCATACAGAATGTGGGGGGGGGCGGGGTGTCACCCATGTCTCAGATTCTGTATTGCCCATCTCTGTGCTGCCCTGAAAGGTCATACTGCCGGAGACTCTGTATTGCCCATCTCTGTGCCTTAACTACTACTAGGTCATAGTGCCTGAAAAAGGGACTGTATTGTCTCAGTGGACTCACCCGGTCACCAAAACTCAAATAAATAAATAAGGTCATAGTGCAATACAGACTGTTAAGGGGGGGGCATGACTCAGAAAAAAAGGGAAATTCACTGCCGATGATATAATTAAGATATTATACAGTTGATGAACTGATGCAACACAACCAGAAAAAGAAAAGAATGCTGGTGAATCCCCTGATCACAGTACTGCAGCACTGTCGGCATTGCCAGCAAAATCAGATAAAAGTAAAACACAAAAACAGGTAGCCAAAACAGTTAGATCTAGAAAGGATGATTAAGGAAAAGGCTCTATCTAGTAATACTAGGCGTAGCACTCCACAATATGCCACTCATGCATATCCAGCTCTTTCATCAGAAAGCAGTGCCTCTGAAGAAGAAGAGGTTGTAAATGTACAAGAACAAGAATGTATCACAGTTATGTGCTTCCAAAGGTGATGAATCAGAATGTGATACCAATGAGGTAGAGGATGCCACCTGGGTTTCCTCAGCCAAAAAGGAAAAAACCCACATACAGCAAGCATCACCAGTAGCCACAACCAGTAGTGGAAAAACAATCAATAATCATGGTAGCTCTTCTGGGGACAGCCACAGTGTGCATGAATCAGGGTCCGAAACAACTGCCACCAACACTGCTGCAGTTCCTGGCATGAGGACAAAACAATCCACCTCAGTTGTGTGGAGCTATTTTAAAATGAATAATTAAAATCCTTCAGATTATAACATCTCTAGATGAAAGGAAATTTTACATGAGAAGTAGTAGGTAAATCTCCCATAGTACATTTTTAATACTGTATATAATAATTTAGCAAAAAAAATAATAATTAATATATTCAAAAAGCTGGAATATATACTGGGAATTTAAAGGTGAGAGTGAATCAAGAGAATAAACTAATATCTTTATACTCTACAAAATCGCTCTACAAATTTTATAAACTATATGTTTCTTTTCAATCACAATGTAGGAAACAAATATACAGGAAATGGGAGAGAGACTTTAACATAAATTTTACAGTAGTACAATGGAAAGAGATACAAACTGTTGCTAACAAAGTATATACTTCTGCAAAAAAATAAGTCAAGTCAAAGCAAGATTATTAATAGAGCTTATCTTGCACCACAAATAATACATAAATCTAACCCAGCATACTCAAATAAATGCGGGCATGGCTGTAATACTAGTACAGATATAGCTCATAACTTATGGTATATCCCATAAATAAAAAATACTGGCAAGAAACTATTGATTTGTTACATCAATTATTTTCTATTAATGTATTATATAGCCTGGAAATTTTTGTTTTATATAAACTGGATCAACTTAAATTTACCAAAGAACAACAAAAAATCATCACTGTAGGTTCAATGACAACTAAAAGAATCATTTTGGATTACTAGAATTGCTGAACCTGCCAACAATCTATTAAACAGCAATGGTGGCACAAAATGAAAGAAACTTTGATAACTGAAAGATTAGGGTATTGTATAGAAAGCCCAGAAGATTTACAAACGATTTCATGGAATCAATTGATGGCTTTAATTCCTCCTTTAATGCAAATTTAAGAAGCTATTATTTTTCAGTCCCCTCATGGTGTGATGCTGTATTTTTATAATGTATCATACGGATCTGAACAAATGATTACTTACATCACAAATATGAATTGTATGGAATAAGCATGGAGGAAAAAAAAAGTATTGTAAAAAAAAAAAAGTTGTGTGGAGCTATTTTTATATAAGCCCCCAAAATGAATGTTTTGCTGTCTGCACCTTTTGTTTTTTTGGGAAG
The DNA here is from genome assembly GCA_016271365.2 of Neoceratodus forsteri. Classification (NCBI taxonomy): domain Eukaryota; kingdom Metazoa; phylum Chordata; order Ceratodontiformes; family Ceratodontidae; genus Neoceratodus; species Neoceratodus forsteri. The sequence continues at coordinate 910,995,165 of CM057453.1, forward strand.
TTAGAAGTGGAAAAGTGAGGGGCCAGTTCGGGACAACATCACTAAAATGGCATTTGCAAAGAGCACATCCAACCGTTCGGCTAGGCAACAGTCCTGAGCAAGGGAAAATATCTGTGATGAAAATAATCCTACAGACAATAGTAATGGTGAAGAGACTGAGAGACACTGACAGGGCATAAAAATAAAATGTTCAACTCCACTGGCAAAAGTATTTGGACAAACTACTGCTTTGCCACTCCAATATGTGTTTTTGGCCCCCCCCTCCCCCTGCAAACTTAACAGTAGGATATTACTGTGACGCTTGAACAAAAAACTGCATACAATAGATCACATCAAGTCACATTAAATGTTAATCAGTTAATAGCTGAATTTATTGCCAATGACCTGCAACCATTTTCTTTGGTGGAGAATGATGGGTTTAGAGCCCTTTTAAAATATTTTGCCCCATGTTACAACATACCAAGCCATAAATATTTTGCGACCTTGGCTGTTCCCAAAATGTACGAATGTATGCAAAGTAAAATAAAATTGGCTCTTAAAGAGAGTGAATGTGATTCTGTGCACCTGACCACACGCATGTGGACAAGTTCTCAAACCACGGATTATATCCGCATCACAGCACACTGGGTGTCACAATCATTTTTAAACACAACCACAAGCAACAGTGTACAGGAAGGAAGATAAAGAATGGCAATTCTTTGTGTTAGCATGTTTGGTAAGTACCACACCACTGACAATATTTTGTAAGAGTTGTATAACAAAATTTCTGGGTCAGAGCCCCTCAGACTCATTGAATTTGTGGTTTCAGACAATGGCGCCAATATTGCAAGTGCACTGAAAAGTGGTACTGTAGTTTTACTCATATTCCGTGCTTTCCACACTCATTAAATCTGTTAATCTGCTGGCCCGGTGGCGTAGAGGGTTGAGGTGCTGGCGCCTTACCTCAAACCACGCTGGCAACCCGGGTTTTGGAATGGACTCGGGATGCCAGGGGCTGGCAAGGGAAGGAGAGGATTGAGCGTCCGTAGGACTGCTCTCCTCTCCTGGGGTGGGTTGTGGGTCGACATTGCGCTGCAGCGGCCTCTGGTGGAGACCAGGAGCTCTGCAGACACATGTAGGAAGAAACAGCAGAAAAACAGAAAATCCGCTTTGCAACCGACTGGAGGAGACCATTCACCTCAGCAGCACCCTGTGGCAAGTATGTGTGCTGAGTACTTTAAGAGAAGTTTACATCCGGGTTACCCATAGACGGCACGATTTGAGGTTGGATGGTTCAGGAAGGGACAGACAGAGCGGATGGGACCTAGGCAGCCTGAAGGAGTGATGGGTCGCGAGGCAAGAAGGGGAGGAAAGAAATGACAAAAAAAAAAATCTGTTAATACGAGCTTCCCAGTCCAGTGACAACAGTACAGTAACACTAGTGGGAGCTGCAAAGAAAATCTGTGTCCATTTTAGTGACACTGTAAAATCATGTGGTATCTTGACTGACCTCCAGAAAAAAAAAAAGTTTGCCAATACAGCAACTAAATCAAGATGTTCCGACAAGATGGAACTCAACGTTTTACATGTGTGAGAGACATCTCACACAATAGAAGGCAGTCCAAGAATACAGAGAACCAGGAAATACAGCACCCACCTAGAGATGTAGGGTGCTGCTCCAGGGATACCACCCCACAAGAAACAACAAAACAGCAAGGTCCAGCACTCACGAGTTTGCTTATGTTCCATAACCTATTGTTCTGGAGTGCTGGACCTTGCTGTTTTGTTGGTCCATGAATATACCATGGAACACAACGTAGCAGATGGTGTTGTGCTGAGTTCATTCCAGTGGGGCCTCATGGAGCATCTTACATTGCTCTTGACTCCTTTTGTGGAAGCAACTCGATAGATTAACAAAGAGAATGCTACTCTAAGCCAGGTTATTCCCATCATAAACGTATTGAACAAGGAACTCGGGAGGCTGTGTAGAGGTTTTGACCAAAAAGGAGACAAATCTGACGTATCCCTTACAGACTGACTGATATAGCAATTCCAAAATTGCCGAAGACGTAACAACATCACGACAGATACAAATGTTCTTCTTTCCACTCTTCTGACCCTCGGTTTACGTTGCGACGGCTGACTGCTTCAGATCTCGGTGACTCTTATCTCGAATACAGAAACATATAGACATCAGCAACTGCCAAGGGAAAGGAAGGAACTTCATTTGACAATACAAGTGAATCATGTGATGTGGATGCTGCATCTGCTGATACAGCATCTATTGGAGGTGACAGCAATAATTTCAACTTAATGCCACCATGTATTCCTTCATCATTATTAGGTAGTCCTGCACAAAGTCCTCTTTTATGGCCCTTGAAAAAGGCATGTCATTCTGAAAAGCACAGAGATGGCTCTCACACTTTTTACTCAAAACTCATGAAAACTGATCATTCAGATGTATCGGTCATGGAGCCACCTTCTTTGTCTGATGTTGTGGATGTCTATTTGCGAGAACAATTCATTAATATTACTGTTGACCCTTTTGAAGTACTGGCTGGAAAAGAAAAACATCTGTCCGGCACTATCTGCCTTTGCTATTAAACTTTTTAGTTGCCCTGCTACTAGTGTTTACTGTGAGCGTATATTTAGCACAACTGGAGATGTTGTTTCTGATGGCCGCACAAGGCTTACTCCTGAAAATGTACAATGCCTTACCTTCCTAAACATCAGTCTCAACAAATTCTCTTTCCAGTTCAGTGAACAGTGGCAGGAACATAAAAGCAATGATGATGAACAGCTGCAACAGGTGTCTCCAAATATGAGTGCTTCTTTGGGGGTGTCTGAAGAGGATGGTGATGATATTGTTTAATTTAATTACTTATTTCTTTGAACTCAGAGGACAGAGATCAGGAACCATAACAGAAAGATCAACTAAAAAAAATTCTTCTTGTGAGGACATGGTGTATATGACATCATATGTATTGCGGTATGTGTTTTTCACATTCAGCCTAGGAACCCATGTAGTGTGTAATTTGTTTATTAAGCAAGTTAAAAACACAAACAGGGCACAGGCAGTGAATTGCTGGATATTTGGGGTAGAAGGCAGGACCAACGGGGCAATACAATGGAAAAATACCTATGTGAACGCACATCTGCCATGAGTACTGGGCCCGGGTGAAGTCTTGGGTCCCATGACCGTGGTGGATCCCCAGTGGCATGACGGACGGGGAGGCAACGGGCTGGGGACTAGCAAGTGGGCTTTGTGGCAGGAGTAGGTGGTGGTCAGAGCCAAACAGCTCTGTAACAAAACAAAACAAAAAAATTAACTGCAATTATTAGTTGTGGAAGTTTGTATGATATATCCAAAAACTGCAATGCTGGGTGGGGGGAGCAAGATCAGCCACATATGTTACAAAACACAAATGATAAAAAAAAAAAAAATTGGCCAATCAGGCAGGAGTGTGTGGGATGGTTTGGTGCCCGTGATGCTTGCTATAACACCAAGTAGGCAAGCAAAATAATTACAAATATAAAAATTATATCTCCAGTCAAAAGGGCAGGCATTATGGCTGGGGTCCCATCACATATCCTGCCCATGCTGCCTGTCTCCCACCAAAAAGCAAGCCAGACTCAGTGAAGGTCTGCACTCTGCTGCTGTCTCTCTGCTGCTGAATTTGTTGGGTCTCTCTCTCTCTTTCTAACAATTGACACACTGCGTCCTTTCACTGTAAAGCCCGAAACGACCTGCATACACTCAGCTGGACTCACAAACGTTTTTGGACTAAGTCCCATATCACAACTCCAGTTGTGGACCAAAATCTCTGCAGCTGCGGAGATTGCTATTCACATCTGCAGCAGCTGCAGAAGATGTTACGACTGGTCCCAACGGCCATAACATTTTTCTGCAGCTGCAAAGATTTCCACAGCAACATCACCTGCAAGCTGCCATAAATCGTGGAGCCAGTCGTAAACCAGCTCCACTTCTGAGAATACCATAGCTGCGGGAGAAATTGCAGTCCCACAAGTGGCAGCCCACTTGTGCCAAGTTTTTCCTGCAGCGGTAGGATTTTCAAGAGTTTTGTGACTCCAGCTCACTGTTTCCTATGAATGTCATGTGGTGGCTGACACACAGGATTGGCAAGAAAAACAAATCAATCTATTGTATTGCTGTTGTCTGCTTGCTGACTTTGAAAAATGACACCAAAATACAGACACAATTTGTTTTTTTTAAAAAAAGGTTACATTTTATTAATTTTTTTGCAGAGGAATATAAAACAATAATACTGATGCATTTCTCATACTCAAATAGATTACAATATGTCTACAATTCATCAGAGAAAATTAGAAACATTTGGAAAAAAATCAATCGGAATCAGAACAGGGTCACAGCTGACCCACCCATTCCTAATTAACAGTTGTCTGAAAGAAAGAACTACAAATAAGCAATTGTTGGTAATAGTGACACTAAAGGAATTATTAACACTTCTTGGTCATTTTATAAGCAATTATTGGCCCTACAGTGCCAAGCCTCAATTTATTTTGTTATCACTTGCTTGTATAGTTATCTAATAAGGGAAATATCTTCACTACACTCTTGTAGCTTCACCACTCATTGATTATGGCTCTTATCCTAACCTGCAGGAACACAGTAAATAGGGTTATAAAATGGGCCATGATGGATGCTGGAAATTATGGTCTCTAACTGGCCAAACCAGGTCACTGGCTGTGCCTCGAGTCAGACTGGACCAACTGGATAAACACGAACTCCAGAACAAACTGATGCATTTTCTAAGCCACAACCTAATACCTGCCCAATTTACAAGTGCCACAAGACACACCAGGGTGCGGCATACATTGGAAGATGTAGCCACTGAATGTTTTATACTTTATATTATATATAAGAAGGAAATGCAGATTTAATTGCATGTTTTTGTCAAGTTATCCCTGAGATATTGGTAGCTGTAGTTTAAAGTAGTACAGTATACGTGTAATAAGCTTGTCAGTCCAGAAAACAGACAACAGTACTCTCACTGTAGATATATATATTATACATATTTATAAAATGGGTAGGGAAACTGCTGCTTATTTATTGGACCTAGAGCACCACATGATCATGCGTATATCAGAGCGCGACCGCACACCTACACTTTTAACCCCCTCCAAAACAATTTTTACATTTTATAAGACAGATAGACCACTCTGAGGTGTGCGGTCGTGCTCTAATATATGCACGCCTTGGGTGGTTGACACACTCGGCCTGCGGCCTCGTATGTACAACACAGACCAAGGCATGCATATATCAGAGCGCAACCACACACCTCAGAGTGGTTTATCTATTACATAGTGCTGGGTTTTAATTGCTCCAAACATTTTGGGCACCCTTACAAACCAATAGTTTTAGAGCACTTCCTGCTTCTTATAGTTGGTGGTTCCTGAACAGTTTCAAATAAACAGCAAACATGTTTAGATTCTGGGTTTCTACTGGGTTCTCCAAAACCAAGGACTAAAGTAACCAGGCACCAAGGCGAACACTGCATGGGAGTTGCATCTTTATTTTTCAGACCTCAGCTCCTTTTTTTTTGTTTAATTGCACCTCCCCCAAACAACCAAGAACCGAGATTGCTTAGTACTTTATCGCTTGGTTTCCACGTTTGAAAATCAGGCTCTCTATTCTGTTTTACACCTCAGAGGCTAAAGGAGACAGCTCAGTAGCTGGTGTGCAGATGTGGCAGAATGTTTTTCCTCTGCAAAAAGCTCCCTGATTTTGACACGCTGGAAAATGTACAGCCAGAGAGTGCTCAAGGCAAAGATGCCACACCAGCCTTACATCTGTCTGCTTTCATTTGTCTACAACTGTGCTTACAGATAAAACAAGCCTTCCAGATGTCATAGCAAGCAGTATTATGTATGCTGACTTTTCAGAGACACACTATCATTTGCTGTCAGCATGCCGAGGATGTAAATATAAAATATTAAAATTCTAAGCCGCACAACCTAAGTATCGAGCTACTGAGGCTTCCTATGTTCAGATTTTTTTAATCTACGTACATCATAAAATTAACTTTTTAAAACTCAACAGCTGTGTCATATTTCTAATGTAAGCATTCTGAAAAAAGTGATTTTTTTGCTCAGATGTTATATAACAGAGCTACAACAGTAGTCACTGCCTTTCACTCAATGTACGTAAATAAAATAACTATGTAATCTTTGCTGTGGTTTCTGTTGTAATATATGGTGTAGGCTTTTTTTCCATAAAGACCTTTTGTCTTTTACTGTGTCCTGGCTTGCCCACTTCTGCTGACCCTCCAGCCCCAACACATACCTTCTCCACGACATATCCTACCACTTGCACAGAACCATTTAGGAACTGGCTGTCCCAGTAATGCAGGGCCTGCGATGGTTGGGTTCATCCTGCTAGCCAGGGAGTTTTTTTCCCCACCAGCTGTTCTCCCCTGGGGAACCAGCCTGCAATATACATGCTTCCACATGCATGTGCATAATCATGCCAGCATACAGTGGTGTCCTCAGCTCAGTCTCTCCAGCTGTGCAAGCAGCCAGCTTCAGCCAGGTGGCAGTCACGTAGTGTAGCATACTGTCCTCCACCTTGAAGGAGGAGAGCTGTCACTAAACCCTCAACCCTTCCTCCCCTGCCAGACCCCCCATAGCAACCCAAATCTGTTCCTGAATCTGGGCTGCCGGTGTAGCGAGCAGCTGTGCTACCAGGCTGCCCCACAGTGCCCACTTTTCATACTGTTGCTGTTGTCCATGTCACCTGGGATAAAGATAAATACTGGATTTTCAGTCTCTCCTCCCAGTTAAACAACAACAAATGAACAAATCAAGGAATTAAAAAAATAAATCCATATCTCACTCCTGTGGTTTCCCAGTGGCAGGTAAGCTTACATGAGCTGAGCTACTTGACAAAGCTACTACTCTACTCTACTGCTGTGCATTTCTGATGATACTAGTATGTGAGATGGCTAGGTGGTAATCAGTAGCTGTACAGTTGAGCCAACTATTTAAATGGAGCAAGAAAGTAGTGCAGCACAGTAATGAATCAAATCACAATGCTCAGCCTACTTTCAGGTGTGTGTGTGTGTGTGTGTGTGTGTGTGTGTGTGTGTCTAAATTTATATGACGAAAAATAGCTTGGATCAGCAATGGATTTTACTCAGCCAGACTGAAAGAAATAACACCATGCAAAGTCCAGATGTACCAAGTAGCAAATGACAATCATAGCACTCTCAGCTCCAGCCTCGTAGAAGGCCAAACATTAGGAGCTCATGTGTTGTGCTGCTACTTACCTATTTATACACTTTTATTCACTAACAAAGGATAACGACCACACGGCTGAGTTTCCAGTCTCATCCTTTGTGTCCCAGAGTGGTGAGTGCCATGATCGGTTTCTGCTGCTTTGCCTCAGTATTTATCATAGGGCACCAGGCATCTTGAGGCAGCTTTGTTTGGTGCACACACAAGTCTAGATGTGCCTGAAGTATCTGGGTCATTATCCTCTCAGCTATCCAGATTTTCCGATACTGTTCTATTTAGAGAACTTGCACAAATAAAATTCTGGTCCACATCCTCTTCTGTAAAAAAATAAACTTTTTCACTTGTAGTAACTCTGAGGAAGATAGTGGAGAGTATCAGACCACCAACGAACCCACGCTATTAGCATAGAGGTCAAGTTACGCTACTTTCTCAAATCGGCCTTTGGGTTATTTTTTATTCATTTATTTGAGTTGGGGGGCTTCCATCCCTATCCCCCTCTTAAAGAAAACAAGGGAGGGTGTGGGGCAAAGCCCCCAACTGAAACTGACAAAACCCAAATTAACAGTAAGCACAAGATCGCTCTGTATTCATGAAAGCTTCACGCTATGTAAATAGCGCTGGTCAAATAATCTCCACTATCGCTACTCTGAGCCATGCAAGATCCAACAAGGCAAGCTGAAACCCCAAAACAAGCAGTGTGAGTCTGAAACTTATCAGATATCAGTGGTGCGGCCTTTGAGTCTCTTTGGTATAGTCGGGGACATTTTGCTGCATTACAAATGACAACTTGCTTTTCTTTGGCATTCTTTTATTTCTAAAACTCTTTTTTCTCTCAGGTTGCATGTGGGCTCTTCAGCCCCTCCCCACCTCCCCTGCCATCTACCACCTCCCTTGGGACTCACCTACTGCAGAATCCCCCGCAGATTGCCCCATATGGTGGGACCAGGGAAGGAGGGCCATCCTCCCTGCCCCAGAGACACATATCTGGGGGTCTCAAATGGTGGAACAGGTGAGCAGGGCTTCATATGTCTGCTCCCTATTTACCTCTTTTCTGCCCTTCCCTGACTGGAAGCATGTAAGGATGCTGGATGTGCATGCACGTGGAGGCATACACACACTACAGCATCTACTGTCGGGCATTCTCTTGTGTGTCACTCCTGCTGCACTAACACCGTGCCTCCACAAGGTGCAGTGCAGGAGTGGTGCGGCTGGTTCCCCTCACCGGGAGAGGACAGCAGTCAAACGGACGCTCAAACCTCTCCAGCCAAACCCCCACAACCAGAGTCTCTTCCTCAATTCAGGTCATCGGTGTGGTGGGAGGTGTGGCTTCTAGTGCCTCAACCCTCTGCGCCATTGGGACAGCCCCTGGCATTCTTAATTTTCTAATATCACCTGAGGCTAGTGTTGTTATGACCATTGGACCAACTTCTAATTCAGATCTAAACTACTAATTTCAATTTGCATGTTACTTCCCCCAGTTTTAAAGTCACTGACTCATTGAATGACTCTAATGGCAAAAAGACTGGAACTTTAGGTGACTGAACGTAAACAAACAGAGTAAAATTTATGACTTAGCCATCTTGGTGCAGCAAATTCCCACTCTCCAAGTCCACGCAGACGGGATCTTGGTTTCAAGTCTCATCTGAAGGACGACACCTCCAGAGCAGTGCTCATGGACACACACACACACACACTCTCTCTCACAATGCACTGCAGACTGAATGCTGCACTGCAGTGTCAGCACTTAATGCACTGTAAGTCCAAGTCCTCTGTGTAGAACTTAAACCCATATGCCTTCTGGCCCAGAGGGAAGAGTGATCCCACATATTAACTGTAATCCATTGGCCTGCTCTTAAATTAAAACTGGGATGAGTCTAATTTTATTTTAGTTTTGAAACTTGGACAGAGGCACATAGGGATGTTCTGAGGACTTTAGCTAGGTATTTCAGGACAGCAGGTGATCCCATCCCATCACTGCATCTGCAGTCTAACACTTCATAGGGTTCCAATTCCCATCAGATAGCTCGGAGTATTTTATAGTACTGTACTGAAACTGGTCACCAAAATCACATTTGCAAATCAGTTTCAAAGTGCAGAACTTGCTGCTTTTTAGCTTGACCTTCTAACTGAATGTACAGATGGCCAGACAGAAAGATATCAGCGTCCTTTTTACATAACAGCCATGTGGATTTATTGTATTTAAACAGTAAAAGGAGACCACAGCTGTATTGGTCCTTGGAAAACAGGAATCACTGGACAGATTGGTATCTTTTATTGAACCAACATATGTCATAAACAAAGACGGTATAGCACACAAGTTTTCCAGATCCCAAAAACTTGTGTACTGCAGCACCTTTGTATGAAACATATGTTGGTTCAGTAAAAGGATCAAACAATCCAGAGACTCTCGTATTTAAATAAGATCACTTTAAAGAGAAAATTAAAAAAAAAAAGTGAAAGTTCCGATAGCTCTTCTTTATTTAAAACTGCAGCTGAAGCCTGTGCACGTGGGAGCTGGATAAGCTGCGAGTGTTCATTTGTTTCAGTTTTATTACTACATTGTAGTTCGCTGTGCACCAGAGACCAAGCTTTTAAGCTCATGGGCTGAGCTTAGCACATTAAGTCTTTATTCTAATTAGTTTTAGCAAATGATATTAATATTTCATTTTAATATTTTTTTCTTACTGGTAAAATACTACTCAATTAATACCAAAGAGAGTACTGAAACCCAGCCAAGTCCCGATGAAAAGACAGAGAGAGAGAGAGAGAGAGAGAGAGAGAAATCAGTGCAGAGCTAATCTCTTTTTGCCATTTTTTTTTTTTTTTGCCATTTCAATATACTTCATTGCATTTCTTCTGTGATGCTCACTCTTCAGCGACCCCTAGTGGGAAAGCAGCTCCAAACTGGATGCCGGCTGAATTTGACGAAGTCTTTTCCGCAGTTAGCGGAGACAGGAAGTGGTCAAAGGGAAACCATACAGTGATAATTGAGCGGAACTGTTTCCCTTTTGTCATTGTTTCAGTCTTGAATTTCTCTCCTACTCTCCCTCAATGAGCCCCCATCTGTACTAGTCCCTCCAGCCTCATCACCCGACTTTTGCTTTACTTACAGAAGAGTGTAACAGCTCATAAAAGAACAGCTCATTTCTATCAAGTTCTGATTGGTGCACTTTGAACACACTTTACATTAAAAATAAATCAACAGTTTTTAAAACTCATCCTAAGACTGAAACACAAACGCGATACCATTCAAATCATTCCCATGTCTCTTTAGTGCTTTGCTACTTCAGCGTTTGAAAGCACTAGAGTGCTAGGCAGAAACTGCAGTAATTCCTGGGTGTGACATCACACCCAGTTATTATGGCATTTGAAAGCGCTCGCAAGTGAAGTGATATCAGAGGTTACCAGTAATTATTTGGTCAGTTGTGTATTTCGTATCAGCTCGTTTAAATATATTGTATTCATTTGTCAATAAATGACATTTCAAAACAGTTATGTCTCCATGTAGTTTATTGCAGTACTGTGACTATGGCTAGTGCTATATGGAATTTTCAAGTTTTGGCACAACAGAATATGTGAAATTTTGGAAATTTCCTACTATTCCCACAGAATTCCACGGGAAGCAGAATGGTGACATTCTGTAGAAAAACAGTTCTCAAACTTTGTCATAGTCAGCCTCCCCTAAGCCATGGAAAAGATCTTGAGCCTCCCAAAAAATACAGAAATATTTTTGGGCCTCCCCATAGAAAAATAGCCTACTTTTCACAGGTACATCAGGAATAAATTGAAACCTCTTTGCATAGCTGGCTCTCATGTTATTAAGCTTATTGTAACCCCCCCTCCCTCAACAGGACAACCGACTTGCTCCAATATTTTGACTCTCAAACCACTGTTACCCCTTACTGCCATACCTTCATGGGTCATACTGCTTTTTTTGTTTCCCCTCGAACTGGAATAACATTCCTGCTAACCTCTGCCTCACCCCCTCTCACCCTGCTCTTAAGTAATGTCTCAGGGATCATTTGCTCCCTACTACTCTTACTCCTAGCGCCTGTATGGTTAACTCTTGCATTTGGACAGTTTTGCTGCCAGTCTAATTAATCAATTGCTCCTCGCATTGTTGGTTTATTGTTCTTAATTTGTTTGCACTTTTATTCCTTTTGTATTGCTTGAGTGTTTTGCAGTTACATTTTGAACTGTATTCTCTCACTACCCTTCCCTGGGAACACCTGAAATAAGCCATGGCTCAGTGTACAGTACCTTCCCTGGTCACCGACTTGTGAATAAATACGTACATTCACCTACTATTATCCTCTTTCAGTTTGCCTTATCCCTTCACACAAAATCTATAAAGTTCAAAATTTAAATACAGTACTTTTTCAGACTTGCTTGAGCCTCCCCTGGAACAGGCTGGGGCCTCCCCAAGGAGGCTGGCCTCACCATTTGAGAACCCCTGCTGTAGAGGGATATATTGAAATTCCACAGTTTCACCCCACAGTCCAGTGGTTCCATGCAGTTTTCTGCAAAACATGATCCTGCAATCATAATAATGCGAATTCTGTTGAAGCAAGTTGGTGAATTTAATCAGAAATATACCAGCTTGCTGCCAGACAGCCCTTAGGCACCTGCCTGGTGAGTCTATCTGATATTCCGATGGTCAGTTGTCGGTTTAGAAACTGTCCCTGAATTCTGCACTTCACATTGATTCTTCAATGTAAACTGTGGGAAACAATTACTCCATTAAAAACTGCATGTGGGAAAAAAATCCATCATATAAATTAGTAATTTGCAATATGTTTTTGGAATTTCATGTAATTTATGAAATAATTCCAAAAAGCATTTCAGAAGAAATGCCATTTGGCCGGAATTACACCAGTACAATTATTTATTCTGCGTAGCTCTACTCATGACAGTTTGCTGATGTAATGTCTGCTAATGTGAAGGTGCACTGATTTCTCATGGCTGAGAATGTCTTCACCCAATGACAAAGGTATTACCTGTACATGTAAACTCGCCTTCATGATGTTCGGTAGCCAAAGAGCGCAATATAACAGGCATGACCAGCCTGTTTCTGAACTAGCAGCTCCAGACTGTAGAAATCCAGTATACTGTGCCAAGATGAAGTACGCCCCTGTAGCACACAACTGTAAGTCAGTGTACACACCACACATAGAATAATGTATGGGCAGATAAACATAATACCTGTGTTTCCATCAAGGGGTTGAGATATCAGCATTATGAACCTCGACAGCACAGCTCAAAGGTCCATGTTGTTATCTTAACCCCGAGATGGAAACAGAAGGCAAGGTTTGTACGGCTGACCATATGCTATTTTTTATAGAAAATGGTTTTAGATCATAAAGAGAAGTGAGGACATTTTGTGTTGCTATCGAAGTTTGCTTCAGTATTCAGGCTCTGTGAGTGGAAAGGGGGGAGAAAACATTTTCAGCATGGATTTGATTTTTTTGTTATAAAATGCTAATTAAAGCGGACAGAAAACCATCACTAACATTTTTGGTTTCAGTCATTTTGTTGATTACAAAACATGCATAATTTCTTTAGAATGTGCAGAACAACGTAGAACATGCACAACAACATTTTAAGGAGCTGCTTTCCAAACTGTACATAATAAACCCATACCTTACGCTTCAAAGATGTAATACAAAGGTCCTTCACCCAAATTAGATCTCTATAATAAACACAAGATGGGGGGACTGTCCTACATGAAAGAATGAACTGTTTAATGTTTCTCAATCTAAAACGCCAGGTCTTTGCTCACGTAAGACAGCAAATAGCACAGCAGCCCTAATATCATGTGAGCTGAGACTGCTGCTGCCAGTGAAGAAGCATGCCATAGGAGTGGCATTATCCCTACCACCATAGATAGCGGTGCAGGACAAGAAATAATGGTGCTCTCTCTCTCTTCTCAGACAGCATCATGAGGGTGATTTAGGATACCTGAAGGTAAGCTGCCACAACGAGTTCTCGCACTCTGCTCCATCAATAACTACCGACACATGCTTTTTTTGTGTTATCTTTTTTCACCCCTATGTGCTACCGATCTCAGCCATTCCTTCAGGCTGTGCCAAGGCACCCTCCGATCCATCCTGTTCCCATGCCCCATCCCTCACATTTGCAGTCCTCCCCAGGGTAACCCGGACGTAACCTTTCGCTTGTGGGGCAGGCAAGCACACTACTTGGCCCTGGGGTACTGCTGAGGGATGGATGGCTCCGGCACATTGACGGCATCAGACTGCCAGGCGGCCATCATCCAGGTGAGTGCAGAGACAGTTTTCCATTTTTCTGGTGATGTTCCCTTGCTTGTGTTGCTTCTGCATTAGCCCTGGCCTCCACCGGAGGTCACTGCAGATCAACGCACTCTCAAAGCCAACCCCAGGAGAGGAAAGCAGTCCTTCGGATGCTCGATCCTCTCATCCCCTGCCGACCCCCGGCATCCCAAATCCGTTCCCGAACCGGGTCGCCAGCGTGGGTCGAGGTAAGGCGCCAGCGCTTCAACCCTCTGCGCCACCAGGCCAGCCTGACACATACTTGGTTAGACCTGCTCCACGCTCCCCCAATGCTCTGCATGAGTCAGATACTGGGCCGCGTGGCTCCCCTTACACACGAATACCCAACTGGACATCTGATGCAGCAGCAATGGTGCCCATGGATTCCTCCCCCAAAAAAGAACCCATGTGCCTGCAGGTCTACACAGCTCATGAACATTCAAGACTTCTGTGACTGACAACATGGGTGATCAGTAAAGCCAGTGGGGGACCTACCCATACCGCCTGTGTGACAACATCCAGTGCCATGGGGAAGGACATTTGCAGCCTACACTGGTGTCCAGGCAGTACATCATGAGGAGTTAATGTTTTTTTTTGCTGTACTCTTTCACCAAGAGAACTGTTAGTCCTCTTCTGTTTACACTGCCTTGTCACAGTGTGCTTCAGGAGGAAATAGCTCTACCTCCTACTTCTGCACACTCCAATATGGTTGGCCACTAGGGAACTAAGCAGCACAGAAAAGACATCATGTTCTCTCTAGTATTTAACATATTAAGTGTCTAGGCTCCAGTCCAACAACACAAGTGGACAGTTGCAGCAGTTCCTCACCCCTTTCTCTCCTGCTACCATCACTGCTGCTAGTCCCTGTTTACTTACAAGACACACAGGACAGAGAGAGAGTAAAAGAGAGACAGAGAAAGTGTAGGACACAGCAAACAGAAAGTAGCTCACAGAACTCTGGAGATCAAGCACGAGAGCATAGGCAGGACAGACAGGTGGTATTGAATAACACTTCCGCATCCCTCTACATCCCTGTTACAGTCTTCTCCTCCCACCGATGTAAGTTTAAAATAAACCCGTCCCCATCCCTTTGCATCATCAATATCTTCCCCAGTCTGCATCCCTGATCAACTGTGCCCCCTTCCCACGGTAACTGGCATAGCAATGCAGCTGCAATGCAATTAGCAGTATTTACAGTATTTCAGATGAGGGCCTTCTGAGGAGGTGATCAGGAAGGCTGTGCTGGTCCCTGTTCTCAGAGGGGAAACATCAGACACTCTGACTGCAGGACTGATAGGTCCCTCTCCATCTGGGGCCTGGTGTTCCAAATGATAGCATGAGGGTCATCATCTTGTAGCGAGCATGTGTGCCTTCGAGTATGAATATGTGTCTGTGGGCATGCGCGTGCATGTCTACAGGTGTGCGTGCGTGTGCATCTGTGCTAGTATGATGTGTATGTGTGGCTATGTGTGTGCACATGTCAGTGGATGTGTGCAACACTGTGTTGCACTCATGTGGCTGTGTCTCTGACATTTTGTCCCCCAAGCTCCACGTCCCCATCCCTCCATCTCCATATGACTGGTATCCCCCTTTACCTTTGTTTCTTGCTGCCTGCTTCTATCTTCCTTGATGCTCCGCCCTCAACAATTCTGTAACCTGTCCTTTTTCCTCCCACAATCCAATGCTACAGCCAGATGTGCTGACCCCAGTGAAAAAGAAGCAACACCTAAGCGAGGAGGATCCACAAATGGTGAATAAAAGGACAACCCAAACCTGTATGTGTGGGCTTCCCCAAATTTGAGTCATACCTCCCCATATCTGTATTGCCAGTAAGTCTTTTTTTGTATGCTATTTTTTTATCCCCAGACCCACCTGGGCGTCCACTCCTTTGGGCAATCAAGCCTACCCCTGCCCACCAGACTCCCCCGTCACTGTCCACTGCCCCTACACATGCCATGTCCCTGGTCGACCCGTCATATCCTGTCGTCAGGGGGCCCTACTCCCGTGGTCACGACCAGGAGAAGAGACTTTCTTTGCCTACCGTCATTCTTGTTTCCTTACCGCGGCACGGCGAGGGTGCAGCACAGATACCTCTGACTTTGTGACAGACGAGGGAGCAGGTCGCTGTCATCCGGATGACCAGGAAGCCATTTTTTCCCCTTAAGGGTGCCCTGCCCTCCCAACGTACAGTCACATGCTTGCAGTGTCCCAGTCTAACACCCCTGTGGTACATGGTCACCTGCACCACAAATGTGTGCTGCCCCAAAGGGCCACCAGAAGCTGCCCTAAGAGCAGTGCAGCTTGGTCCCTACCCCCCAGGGAGGAGAGCATCCATGGGATTCTCTGAGCCCGCCCTGCTAGTCTCCACTCCAGCCTTCCCGGGCTCGGGGAATGAACCAGGGTTGCCAGCATGCCAGGCAAATCCCCATCGCCTGGCGCCATGGAGCTGACATGCCGGTAAGTTGTAAAATATTATCCTCCATACTAGCCAGGCATTTGCAACAAAGGGTGGCAAGTCTGGCCCACCCAGACCAAACAGAATTTATTAAGGGGCACAACCTTCAGGGCAATATCTGGTGCCTGCTTAATGTCCGTTCATCCAAGCAGACAAACCCACACTTTCAGCTGGCTGTCTCGATGGATGCAGAAAAAGGGCTTGACCAGGTTGCTTGGGCTTTCCTACAGCAGACACTGGTAGCTATGGACACTGGCCTATGGTTCAGAGGTTGTATAGACTCCCTATATCACAGTCTCCTGGTGGTGGGACAGGAGGTGGTGGTGTGGGTGAAAAATTGGCTGCATGACAGAACGCAAAGGGTGCAGGTAAACAGCACATTATCAGCAGAACGGAAGGTAACCAGCGGGGTACCCCAGTGTTCTGTGCTGGGGCCTCTACCATTCAATGTATTCACAGCCAACATTGCAAGTGGGCTCTGAGGGAAGGTGTGTCTGTTTGTGGATGACACCAAGATAAGCAACAGAGTGGACTCCTCAGCAGGACAAGTGAAAATGGAATCAGACCAAAAGAAACTGGAGGAGTGCTCTAGAGCATGGCAGCTGAATTGCAAAGCCAAAAAGTGCAAGGTCATGGGAAGAGGGAACCCAAAAAGTGCAAAGTCATGGGAAGAGGGAACCCAAAAAGTGCAAGGTCATGGGAAGAGGGAACCCAAAAAGTGCAAGGTCATGGGAAGAGGGAACCCAAAAAGTGCAAGATCATGGTAAGAGGGAACCCAAAAAGGGAGTACTACTTAGGAGGAGAAAGACTAGCAACGACCAGCCAAGAGCGTGATCTGGAGGTTTTAATATCAGATGACTTGAAAGTGAGCAGAGAGTGCAAGAAGGCAGCACTTAAGGGCAGTGGCATGCTGGGATGCACTGGGAGGGGAATCATGAGCCAGAGGAGAGAAGTAGTACTGCCACTGTATAGGGCACTTGTCCGCCGCCCCCACCTGGAATACTGTGTCCAGTTTTGGAGACCACTCCTCAGAAAGGACATCGACAGAACAGACACAGTACAAAGAAAAGCAACAAAAATGGTACAGGAAGTACATCAAATGTCATATGAGGACAGGTTGAAGGAATTAAACGTACTCCCTGGAACAAAGGAGGGAGAGGGGAGACATGATTGAGACCTTCAAGTACATTAAGGGTATAAATAAGGTGCAGGAACATTTTGATTCCAAGGAGGGTAGCAGAACGAGGGGTCATGATCTTAGACTGAAAGGGGGAAGTTCAGGACCAATGTCAGAATGTTCTTGTTCACAGAGAGGGTTATGGATGCCTGGAACAGCCTACCCTCAAAGGCTGTGGGGGACAAAATGGTTGAGGGGTTCAAAAACGCTTGGGATAAGCACAAAGGAATCATTCAAAAGAGGGGATAACAGGGTGGGGGTGGGGTAGTAATCTATACACCATGGGCAGACTAGATGAACCCTGAGGTCCCCTTCTGCTGTCACCTTCTATGTTTCCATGTAATTTCCTCATGTTTTCCACTACACAGGAGAACTAGGCAGGGCTGCCCACCTCCCCCCCTTTTATTTGCACTCTGTATAGAGCCTTTAGCATTGACAGTGATGCGGAAAACAGATATCCATGAAATCATGGTTTGGGAGGGAGAGGGACAGGGCTGGAGCAAAAACTGGCCCTTTATGCAGATGACTCGCTTTCTTTCTGCAGGACCCAGACCACTCCACTCCAGCTCTCAGTACAGAACTGGAATCATTTGGCTCAATTTCAGGGTACAAAATTAATTATATCAAATCAGAGGAAAGTTTCTGGCTCCGTCCCTCTGGCCTTCAAAAATGTCTTCCCCTTAAATGGGTGCCTCAGAACACTGTTTGGTACCTTGGGGTCCATATTACGCCTCAGTTGTCTAATTTTTTCCAGTTGAACCACTTGCCTCTCGTAAATGAAATAATGGAGGACTTTAACACTTGGATGCTGCTCCCACTTTCCTTGAGGGATGAGTATCAGTCATTAAAATGAATGTTATGCCTGGCCCCGATGGATATAGTAACAAATGGTACAAAACATTCTTGGAGCCACTTCTCCTTCATTTGTTGCAGGTTTTCCAACAAGTGGCCAAGGTGGAACCTCCCCCTTCATTGTGGCAATATGCCACTATCACAGCAATTCCGAAACCAGGTAAAGGCCCATCTCAACCCTCATCATATCAGCCCATCTCCGTCTTAAATACAGATCACAAACTTTATATGGCCATTTAGACCCATAGGTTAGATCACTTTCAGTTTATTAATTATACTGGAAAGGCATGTGAGCAAAAGCTGCCTGTTTTCACAAGCGTCCAGTTTAGGACAAATACAACAGGAGGGTACAACATTTAGAGGAAACAGTCAGGATCACAAATTGAGAAAATAAGGGGGTCAGATCTAGGACAACTGAGCACAGATATGGCACTAACAATTTTAGAAAACAGTAAATGCAATGAAAGAAAGTGCTTGGCACACTCAGACCTGGAGATCCCGCCTCCATAGTGTAAGGGCAGGATTCAGTTGTTAGGTAGAGGAGAAAAGGGCACCCTGAAGGGAATATCGTTTCGAAAGACATTTGCAGATGGTGGCCTGAGAAAGGTGAGACTCTACATTATGCTTAAAAGAAGCCGTAGAGGGGCACTGAATGATAGCAAGGGGAAGACTGTTGAACAGCTTTGCACCCTTGTAGAGGAGGGTGTTTTGGCCATGGGTGGTGCGATAGAAAGGGACAGAGAAGGATAGGGTGGAGGATCTTCTGGTGGTCTGAGAGAGGGCAAACATAGGGAAGAGGGAAGTAATGCAGTCAGGGAGGAGGAAAAGAGATAGTTTGTGGAAGAAGGTGAGTATTTTGCTGTTGAGTCTATCCTCTAGGGGGTCCATTTGGAGATCCTGTACAGGTCGCAATGATGGGTATGTCCTGAAAGACCAGAGACAAAATGGATGATGTTCTGATAGGTGGAACAAAGTTTTTGGAAGTTACTGTGAGTAAGGGGTGGAAAAAAAACTAAAACGCTGTAGTCGATATGCGGGAGCAGGAAACTGGTGGCGAGCAGGGTCTTGGATTCATAGGTCAGGAATGGTTTTACTCTGTATAGCATGCCTAGCCATTCGTGAGTTTTTTAATTAGCTGATTTATATGAGAATCAAAGTTGAGGTGGCTGTCAAGTCGCAATCCTAGGTATCTAAATTCACTGACTCTTTCAACTGTATTACCGTTGTTGTCCAGAAGTGTCAAATCAAAGGACAGAGGCTTCCGCGGGCTGGAGAAAACCATTGATTTTGTTTTTTTTGCATTCAGCACTAGCTCTCTGGACAGGAACCAGGAGTGAAGGCTACTGAAATCACTCTGTAATTTGTTAAGTAAGGAAGAGAGGTCTTTGTCTTTGCAGAAAAGGAAAGCATTGTCAGCAGACAGGTAATCCATAGATAAACTACTTCTGACAATAATTCACCCAGACCAAGCTGGTTTTATTCGGCAATGCCACAATCTCGACAATATCTGATGTACTTTACTTTTAACTGAATGCATAAAATCTCGTCAAATTCCAATGGCCTTACTCAGTTTGGATGCTAAAAAGGCATTTGATAGGGTGTCCTGGGAGTTTTTGTGGGGCACCCTATCAGCCTTTAATTTCCCAGATTCTTTGATAACCTGGCTTCAGCAGATATATTCAGGCCCACAAGCATACACCCATATTAAAGAAGAATTATCTTCCCCTATAGTCCTACAACGGGGGACCTGACAAGGGTGCCCGTTGTCCCCATTGCTTTTTGTGCTATTCTTAGAACCACTGGCCACAGCCATTCATTTTAATCCTCAGGTGGAAGGAATTCCTTTGGGAGGCTCTGAATATAAAATAGCTTTATAAGGCCCGCCGGTGCAGCGGTGGGATTTCCGCTTTCGACGCCGGCGACCCAGGTTCGGGAACGGACCCGGATCATCGGAGGGTTGGCCGAGGGAGAAGGGATTGAGCGTCCAATGGGCAGCTCTCCTTCTCCGGGGAGGGTGCGAGCAACATTCAGAGCTCTAGGGACTCCTGGCGGAGGCCGGAGAACTCGCGCTGCCGACGATGCACGGGGTGGAGGCGGGCGGACGCCATGCCATTGCATGTCCTCGCCTCCTTGGGGAGGGAATATGGAGGGAACAAAATCCCACGCCTTTATGCCTCGGTGACGCTGCCCCAAGAAAGCCCTGATTGGCCACCGGAGCTGTTCCCCCAACCAGTCACAGTTCCGCGGTCCGATATAGGGGGGTCGGAAACGTGGCCCCACTCTCTGGGGGGTAAACCAGGGATGACCTGGGGAGACGGCAATTTCCGGTGGCCGGGGCTCCAGGGGTCCGTGACCAGAGTCGATGGTCGACGAGAGGCGGGGGGAAAAAATAGGAAAAAAAAAAAAGCTTTATACACAGATGACATCCTTTTAACATTATTAGATCCCGATCACTCTGTTCCATGGGCTATAATTCAAACTTTTGGAGATCTCTCTGGGTTTAATTTTAATGTTCATAAAACATAGATTTTACTTTATCATTATTCAGCACCCCCCCCCCCCCCGGTAAAAATGGAATACACAAGGAAATGGTGAAATACCAGGCTTAAATACTTAGGGATCATAATCCCACAAGACCTATGTAATCTAGGATTATTACATTTTGAGCTACTCACGTTACAGATCAAGGAAGACCTTGATTCCTGGAGCAGATTGGTACTCTCCTTCTCTTCTAAAATTGAACTTATTAGGATGAACATTCTCCCTCAACTGCTATATTTATATCGAACCCTCCCTATACTTCCAGAAATACATTATTTCTCATAATGAAATAAATGGATTTCGTGCTTTATTTGGGGGGGGGGGTAAACACCCACGAATTACATACTCGATTCTGCAACTTTCTTTAGCACAGGGTGGAATTAATCTTCCAAATATGTTAAACTACGCATGTGCTGCATATTTAAATATCATCTTCACCTGGATTATCCCGCAAGCCACCCTAGCCTGGAAAATTACAGAAATGATGATTAATGATTTATTCGACTTGGGGCCTATACTCTTACAAAGCTGCTGCATTATCTCTTACTCAGTTTGTTTACCTCACTACCCAAACTCTTAAAGGTCTGGTACCTGCTGAAACAACACCCTAACTTTGACCCTATTTCATACTAACATACTATTTGCCAGCAGATTAGGCCTTACGGTCTATCGAGTCTGCTCGAACTTTAGATCCTTAGTTGGGTGCCGAGACCCTCCCATCCCTTGTGCTCCAGAAACCCGTATCATCCATCCCCACCCCCCCGGGACAGGCCATCATCTGATACATCCACTTTCTGTGTCTGTCCCATCCTCTCTTGAAGCCTCCACTGTGGATCTCTGAACTAGCTCACCAGGCAGTGCATTCCAAGGGTCCACCACCTCTCAGTGAAAAACCTCCTCCTTTCCCCTCACCTTCCACCTTCAAACCATGCCTCTGGTGATACCTCCCTGCTTTAGTCTAAAGATCCCCTCCATGTTTACCCTATTTATTCCCTTGAGGTACTTGAAGACCTCAATCATGACCCCCCTGTCTCTCCTCTCCTCCAATGAAAACAGGCAGAGCTCCTTAAGTCTGTCCTTATACGTCAAATCCCCTAGCCCGCGTATCATCTTTGTTGCCCTCCTCTGTACCCCTCCAGGAGCTGTATGTCCCTCTTGAAGTGTGGTCTCCAGTACTGTACACAGTACTCAAGGTGTGGTCTAACCAGTCCATTGTACAGCGGCAGAATCACTTCCTTGCTCCTAGAGGTGATCCCCCTTATGATGCATCCCAACATCCTGTTTGCCTTGCTAGCCGCTCTCCTGCACTGCTCAGAGTTATTCATACATGCATCCACCATGACCCCTAGGTCTTTTTCCCTATTGAGGCCTCCAGCTCCCTCCCAGGCTGTACCTGTGTTTAGGGTTTCCCGACCAAGATGCAACACCTTGCACTTGGTGATATTGAAATTTAATTTCCATGTGTGAGCCCAGCTTTCCAGGGTGTCCAGGTCCTTGCAGGGCCAACCTCCCTCTTCTCCCTCAACTACTGCTCCCATCTTGGAGTCATCCGCAAGAGACTCATTTCACACCCTATACCTCCCTGATGTCTGATATGTATGCATTAAACAGGATCGGACCCAGGACTGAGCTCCTGCGTACCCCACTACCAACTCTCTAGGGTTCGAGAGCTCCCACAGACCGCTGCTCTCTGAGTACGCTCCAGCTAGCCAGTTTGCAATCCATCTGACCATCAAAGGCCTACTCTAACCCCATCAGTTTCTCCACCAGACCACTGTGGGGACAGAGTCAACGCCTGCTGAAGTCCAAGAATAATACATCTACAGGCTTACCCTGTCCAGTTCTGATGTTACACATTCATAGAACTCCACAAGGTTGGTTTGACATGATCTACCTGGCACAAACCCATGTTGCCGACTATCCAGACCTCCCACCTCCCAAGTACACCCCAATCGTCTCCTTTAGTATACTCTCCATTAACTTTCCCACCACCGAGGTCAAACTGATGGGTCTATAGTTACCTGGTACTTCCCTCGACCCCCCTTTATGGATTGGTACCACATGTGCCTCTCGCCAATCCCTAGGTACCCTCCCTGTCTCAAGTGACCTGCTGAAAAGATCTGCCAGGGGTGCAGCCAGTATGTCCGCCAATTCCCACAGTACTCTTGGATGAATGCCATCCGGCCCAGGAGATTTGTCTTTCTTTAGGGCCTTGAGGACTAACCACACCCTTTTGGCGGAGATAGCATCATCCGTCCCCTCCACCTTACTGGCCTTTTTATCCTTACCCAGATGTGACACCCCTGGGGTACCTCTCTCTCTCCCTCTTGCTCCATTTCTGTTGCTCCCTGATCCCACTTACTGACGCTTTATCCCCTTGGTGCCTTGCTTTGTAGATATCCCATCCCCTCTAGTGAACACAGAGGCAAAGTACCAGAAATACCTCTGCCTGGTCCTCGCCTCCACCCACCCTCCTTCTGATCTCAATCTGCTGAGATGGCCCTTAGTTTTCTCCGCTCCCAATATACCGGAAGAACCCTTTTCCCTCCATGTATCCCCTGTGCTAGCGCTGCTCTTTACTGGACTTTGCTCCCCTCACCATACGGGTGACTTTTCTAGATGCAAGCTGGTACATTTCCTTATCCCTATCCTCTCTTGTTGTTTTATATTTTTTGTAGGCCGCCTTCTTTTCTCTG
The DNA here is from genome assembly GCA_016271365.2 of Neoceratodus forsteri. Taxonomy (NCBI): domain Eukaryota; kingdom Metazoa; phylum Chordata; order Ceratodontiformes; family Ceratodontidae; genus Neoceratodus; species Neoceratodus forsteri. The sequence continues at coordinate 911,018,427 of CM057453.1, forward strand.
ACTGCTACCTGTACCTCACTGGACCACCAGCATGGTTTATGTGACCTTGCTCCCTTACGTTTCAACTTAGCGCAGATCCTGACTGCCTCATGAAGTCCCCGTTTTATGATCTCCCATCTCCTTTCCACACTTGACATTGAGGTAATCCCCATCAAGTGATCCTTGAGAATATTTCCCATGCCCATAAAGTCTGCCCCCCTGAAGTCCACTGCCAGTGTCCTAGATCTCACCCCCCATGCTTATTTGAAACCAGACAGTATTGTGGTCGCCCCAGTCAGGGGTCTTGTACAACCATGTCCCTTACCAGATCCCCATCTGCCAGAACCACATCCAGGACATGCCCCTCCCTTGTGGGCTCCATCACATGCTGTGTAGAACACATCCTGGAAGCCATCCAGCAGCCTCTGCTCCTTGGCCACCTTAGAGGACATGGTTCCCCAGTTTGTACCTGGCATATTAGGTCCCCATCAACACCACTCCTTCCTTTGGTCCACACTGGGCAATGATGTTGTCCAGCAAACCATCCTCTAAATATCACCATCCCGGGGGCCTATATGCTACACCCAGCTTGACCTTATCTCCTGCTGAGGATCGTGAGGTGACCCATAAGGCCTCCACGCTTCCCTCTGCCTCTTCTACCCCTAGCAATTTCTATGTCATCTCTAATGAACATAGCCCTCCACCCTCTGCCCTCCTTTCTATCCTTCCTGAGCATAGTGTACCCCGTCGTTTAGGTCCCAGTCATGGTTTTTGTTGGCCCACGTTTCCGTGACCGCCGCCACATCCACCCCCCTCGAACAGCATGGCCTGGAACGCTGGCAACTTGTTTCCCAAGCTCCTGGCATTTACTAACACCAACCCCCACCCCTTATCCCTGATCCTCTTTGTTGAACCCCACCCAGATTCCTTGTACTTCCATCCTCCCTCTGCTCCTCCTGAAACCTCCATCCCCAATCTGTTTCCCCCCTCCCCACCTTGGGCGTGAAGGCTACTCCCCTCATCTGGAGGAGAGGGCTTCTGGTCAGCCCCTCCCTTATCCCTTCCCCCCCTCACAAGATTTCCTATTTCTGTAGAATACTATTTATTTATTTATTTCATTTATTTGAATTTGATGGCCAGGTAGGCCCACTGAGACAAACAAGTCCCTTTTTCAGGGGCAACCCAGGGAATATAGACAATTCCACGAGTGGTTACAAAGTACATCGAATACAAGACGTAAAACATAAGGAGATACAAGTACAATCTGAGGTAAGAGAATAGTATATAAATAGACAGAATGTAGTATTTCAGTTTGCTGTGTTGGTTGCTTCCGATGCTGAAATGAGGATAACAGTTCAGGTCCGGAGGGGTCTTGCGTCGGTAATTCCATAGTTAATTAGCTTGCATCATAAGTCCTTGGAGGTTCTTGATACCATTGCACTGTGATAGGTGGGCTAATCCAGTTGAGAACTACAGTGCAAAATATTACATAGTCCCAATATACTACTTACTTACAAAAACATAAGGGTAGAGAGAGAAAGAGAGATTTTACAGGAAGAAGGAGTGGAAGGAGAGAGAACGAGGGAGGGAAAGGGTTGGGGAAGAGAGGGAGGTAAGAGGGGTGGGGGAGAGGTGGGAACAGCAAGAGGGATAGAGAGAGGGTAAGGGATAGGAAAGGACAGCCAGAGAGGGCTGGTGAGGGAGGAGGGTTAGGAATGAGAAAGGGGTTTGGGATGATAAAGGACAGTTATAGAGGGTAGGTGAAGGGGAGAAATACACAGGGGAAGTCTGAAGGGGGGTTAAGTGCAATTACCACTGCAGACTGGAGGGGGAAGAAAGATTTCCTTGAAACATCTCTTAAACAGGGGAAGAGACGAACATGAGAGTAACCTAGGTGGCAGAGTATTCCATTTTGATTTACTAGCGACTGATGATGATTTTCTCCCCTTAGCCACTGACCTCACAGTTCACCATTGGAGACATCTTGGTCTTACCTACATTTACCAATTTCTAGATGAACATGGAGTAGTTCCTTTTGCAGCCCTACAAAGTTACTATGGACTCAGTGGTAGAGATCACTTCCTATATTTGCATGTACTTACTTCACAAACGTAAGGAATACACCAGACTTCCTAGCACAGCCCCTCTACTTTTAACCATGACCACAGACTTTTACAGGGACCCCCCTGGGGACATGTGATTAGTAACACATACAGGTGATTACAAGAACTAAATACAGATTCGACTCACGCAATCCTGGAAAAAAAGAATCAGGAACTTCAAAGTAGAATAGATTACTCACATTGGTTAAAATATGCCTTACCAGCATTTAAAATCACATCATCGACCTGGCATGAGTCTGCATGGAAGTGTTGCTCTTGCTATTTTCACACCCTGACCATCCTCAGAAAATTTTTACCACAACATTTTGGAGCATGTTGGTGGGGCTATGGATTAAACCCTGCTGGTCATGCTCATATCTTCTGTTTTCATCCAGTACTGCAGATGTATTGGGCTGAAGTGGTAGCTCAGATTGACATACCGATGGGTAGCTCCTTTATAGTGACCCTTGAATTTATTTTAATGTTGGTACCCCCAATTAATTGTCATTTATCATGTAAATCTTTGATCTGGACTTGCATCCTAGCAGCTAAAAAGTCGATCACATGCCTCTGGATGAAACCTGGACTGCTGACGCTGGGGTCGTGGCATTCTATTATGCTGGAAATATACTACTTGGAAAAATTCTTGGCTAAGTATCAAAATAATATGGACCAATTTGAACTCTGATGGAGACCATGGGTATTTTATTATGCCACTATAGATGCCCATTGGTCCCCATAAACATAAAGTCAGGCCTCACTTTTCTTTTCAACATTAGAGTTGCTCACTATAGGTATTGTTCAGTGCTCTCTGTGTTCCTATGACTACTGGGGGAATATGCCCTGTGCCAGAAACCCAGACTCTGAATGATTAAATAATTAACTCACTTACTCTATGTTCAGCAACTCCTGTTATCATGCATTTTGTTTCTTCAGTCTCTTGGTTTGTATTTTTTCTTTGTTCTATTGTGAATATTCCATGTATTATTTTTGATTTGTCATGCTGTACTCTTTTGTGTTAATAAACATTAAATATAAAAAAATGAATATTATGCCACACCTCCTATTTTATTTTCAGACTCTCCCTATTGCTCTGCCAAAATCTTTCTGACTGAACTACATAGGATTATGCTACATTTCTCTGGCAGGGCCAGCATATCAGGGTGGGCATCAACACCGTAACAGTTCCTGGGAGCAAGAGGGGATAGGTCTCCCCAAACTTTTGAGTTTTATTATATGGCATCGCAAACTGCACATATAATTACCATGATGAAGCACAGCATGGATGGTACCTTCTGAAAAAGTGGACAACTCTTCCCAGTCCACTGTACACACTATCATTTATTAGATGGGCAGGTGCAGCCTTGTGTTGTGTAGAAAACCCCCTGGACAAACACATCAAGAAAAAGTATTAACTAAGACAGCTGACTAGTATGCCTGATGAAGTAGGGCTCTCACAATCATAATTGGTAATCCTGACTCTATGCAGGGGAAATTGGACCCTGGCTTCCACCACTGGAACCAAGATGGATTAACAACTTTTGCCCAGTTCTTTGTGAAGGCCATATGTGTGTGTAATTTGTGAACCTGCAACAAACACTGAACCTTCCTGCTAGGGATCACTACAAATTTTTATAGGTGAGACACTGTATTACGGCACAGAATAAAATATATTTTACATTTGAACTGATGAAACTAGAAGACTGATTATATCAGACTGGCTGCCTACTGTAGGTATATCTCTGTCTTTTATAAGCTGCTGCAGGAGGGCACTCTTTAGATAATATGAAATAAAGGTGGGATACTGTAAGGGCACGGCCAATCCCAGCTACCAAATAGGCCTACATTTTAAACAAGGGTTGGAGAGTGACATCCTCTCCAGGATGGCAGAAATATAGATGGAAAGTTGTAAATCAGTTTTTCATACTCAAGTTGTCATCTCCCATTTCAAGCAAGGAAACCTGGCACTATGTTGGAGAGGGTGTACAGTCCTGGACACTCATTAATGTATTTTCTAGAAGTGTTGTCCAGTTATATAGGGCTATTGGCAGCTGATTCATAGATACATACATAGATACATAGACAGTGTCGGCAGATAAGGGCCTATGGCCCACCCAGTCTGCCCATTTGAGCTTGTAAGTTCAGTGTATGTTTTCCTAGAAGTCTGTTGCCCCTTACCCCTGACCTCCAGAATTCCTTTATGTCTATCCCATGCATTCTTAAATCTCGTGATTGCTTCAGCCCCCACCACTTCCTCTGGCAGGGTGTTCCACTTGTCCACCACCCATTCTGTGAAGAAATTCTTCCTCACGTTTCCTCGAATCGTCCTCCCTCCAACTTCATCCCATGCCCTCTAGTCCTGGAACATCTTTTTCGCTTAAAAATAGTGTATTCCTGCACCCTGTTCCTCCCTGTAAGATACTTGTATGTCTCTATCATATCCCCTCTCTCCCTCCTCTCCAGGAGTACATGTTCAGGATAGGCAGAGGGAATTAGACACCATCTGGTGCTCAAAAGTTTCTTTAGAATTTGAAACATTAGTTCTTGGATACCCATTCTAATGCCTCGATGGGTGGCTCAAAGAAACCTGTTTCATACATTATGTCTGATGGCAACAGAAGGCATTCCTTGTCACTGGCTCTTCAGCCCCGACCGTCGCTGAGTGGAGGGAAAGGGTTCAACAAATGGCAGCAATGAAGCGGATTACATCCGACCCTAAACTAACCAAAGAAAAATACACTGACAAGTGGGAAAATGGATGACTTCTATGACTTAGTTCTAAGATTTAAAGGGTGTCAGAACTGCTCAGATTAGGTCCTCAATTCTCACACTTTAAGGGAAACAGTTTACATATTTGTGCACATGAAATATACAGTGAAAAACACATGCGGACAAATGACTCAGACATTATGTTTAGACTTCTGTTTATTAAGTTTGATGTTCAAAACTGGGAGATGGTTGTTGTATTTTGAGTTTCTTCCAGAAGAAGGGAACCTGAGACATAAGACAGATCAATATATTGAGGTATGACTGATTGTTATTCTACTGTTCATAAATGATTGTAATCACTGTTTTGCATTGTCTTACTGTAATGCCTTGGACTGTCTGCCTCATACCCTCCACTGTTCCTTATACTCCTCCCTCTCCCTCCTTTCTCCCTGGAAGCTTGCCGCCTAACCCACTGTGCCTCCTTTATCTCAAAATTCTGGTTGGCCTCCCTCCCCTCTTATCTTATCCCCACCCTCCTCATACACTCTTTGTTACTCTATCTATCATTCCTTCAGCTCCCCTCTAGGAAATCTCTCGCTAGCCAGGCTGCCTTTTCCTACTGCTTTCCTAAACTCTGGAACTCTCTCCTCCTTACCATTAGCTCCTGCTCTTCCAAATGCTCTCTCTCCTCTCTTCTCCATGACTTCCCCACTCCCTCCTTCACTTTCCCTTAAGACCTGTCCTTGCCTCACCCTTCAACTACCCTATTCCCCTTTCTTCTTCTTCCTCTCCACCCCTCCCTTCAGCAAACCCCCTTCCTCCCCTTTCACCCTTTCTCCCCCATTCCACACTTCCCCTTTCTCTCTCCCCCCCAAATCTGCACCTGTTTTCCCCTCCTTTGTTTCCCTCTACTCCCAATCACCAATCTACCCATTCATAACTGCACCTTGTAATGTATTTCCAAGAATTTAAGGGGCAGGTCCCCTGCCCTGTCCTTGTATAATTTTGCATGCTGATGAAGTTCAATGTTTTTACTATATAATTTATTGCTCAGTTTGATGATTTATCATATAAGTGATTATAGTGTACAGTAGACTGTTGTTCTGTGTAGAATTCCATCCCTTTCAAAATGCTGTTGTACCACAGTTCCAAAGGACATGGAATGTGATTCTACCCTACTGTGGCACAACAGCATTCTAGAACCTCTAGAGATTGCATGAGTCAGTTTCACTTTGAAAGCAAAAGAACTCATGCACACATATTTCGTACAGTACTATACACTATAAAAATACAGGATGAGCAACTCTATGCACAACCAGTGTGTTCTGCCATCTCAGGGTTCTGACTCCCATGGACCTCTGTCAGAGGGAATCAGAACCCCTCTGTGGCAGAACACACTGGTTGTGCATAGTTGCCCATCCAGTATACTCTATGTTCTGTTTTGTTCCTATACTCCTCTTTCCCCTCCCCCCAGGATATAGCTGGAAACAAGCTATTTTCAGCTTGGTATGTCTTTCCTGGTGAAATGTTTGAAATAAATTAATAAATAAATGTCTGCTTCTCTCAATAAAACTGAGTTACAAAATAAAAAAAGTGTGTGTGTAAACATCAAGTCTTTGTGTGTGAGTGTGCACCTTTGCGACCAAGTCTCTGTGTGGGAGTGTGCGCCTGCAGGTCCAAGTCTGTGTTTGCCAGTGTAAGTCTATATGTGAGACCATGTATCTGTGTGCAACAGTGCACCTTTGTGTGTGCGAGCATGTGTCTGTGTACAGAAGTGTGCATCTCTCTGTGCAAGCATGTATTTCTATGTGTGCAAGTTTGCATCTGTGTGTGTGTATGTGTGCGAGCATGAGTCTGTGTATAGGAATGTGCATTTCTCTGTGCAAGCATGTATTTCTATGTGTGGAAGTTGGCATCTGTGTGTGTGTGTGTGTGTGTGTGTGTGTGTGTGTGCATGAGCCTGTGTATAGGAATGTGCATCTCTCTGTGCAAGCATGCATTTCTATGTGTGCAAGTTGGCATCTGTGTGTGTGTGTGTGTGTGTGTGCATGAGCCTGTGTATAGGAATGTGCATCTCTCTGTGCAAGCATGCATTTCTATGTGTGCAAGTTGGCATCTGTGTGTGTGTGTGTGTGTGTGTGTGTGTGTGTATGAGCCTGTGTATAGGAATGTGCATCTCTCTGTGCAAGCATGCATCTCTGTGTGGGCAAGTGTGTGTTTTTCTGTGCATGCACGAGTCTCTGCACAAGTGCGAGTCTCTGCTTTTTTAAATTTATTCACACAACCTAGAAAAGAAATATAAAAAAGTTGAAAATACACAATTAAACATTGCTGTTTTTGGCCAACTCTTGTCTTTATAGCTATGAACATGAACGATTTAGAAATGTTTATGAAAAAACTAAAAAAAAAAAACCCACGAAAACAGGATCATTTTCACCTAGACATCATTTCCTCCAGCTGCTTGTTTACATCAGACATGATCATTTTATTTTCTATGTCACTGTGAAGTTATAAAGAAAAGAATAAAAGAGAAGAGAGATAGAATACGGTGGAACCTGTCTATTAAGTAAACCTTCAGGAACAAAGTACCCGTCCTTAATATCAAATTGTCTTTAATATGGAAGTTGCACATTACTGAAGAAACTGCAGTCAGGACTTCAATAAATACCCTTTTTACTGTGACATCCTTAATATTCAGTGTCCTTAATAGGATTCACTGTACCTGAATAAATAGCTGAAATGTGTTTTAAAGGAGAGCTACATTTAACCTGCAAGCCTACATTTTCTGAAGAAGCTGTGCTTCAAACATTGGTTCATATACTGTTATTGTTCCATCATTAGTGCCGTTGACTGGCGCAAATTCACTGGGTGTTTCTGATGGTACACTGGATGTACAGATCATTTTACAGTAGAACAGCAAGGTTACAGTTTATGTCCCACTTTAAGCAGCAGTGCAATGAAAAATGTTTTTCCAAAAAGCTAGTTTCAGCTACAGTTAGTACAAACATGAGCAGAAACACCAACTCTACTTTTCTATGTACCTATTATACTGTGCACCATGAAGTTGTATTTTCTTTTTCCTAACCCTTGCCAGATCTATAACTGAATTCCTAAGCCCAATGTGGTGGCCATCTTTTTTTCTTGAGGAAAAAAAAAGAAATTAAAACATTTATAAAACACTCACATTTTGCTGGAACAAGGACATTTTTCCACTAAGTAAAACTGGAAGATGCCTGGAATCTTTCATAGTAAAAAAGGGATTGTAAAATGTTTGGCCCAATTTTGTTGCTCTGCAATGTATCCATGTTGTGTTGTAGAACTGTGTTACAGAAAGTGACATTTTATAGCTCAAAACTGGTACTGAGCACCAGTGTGTAAATCAGAGGCACCCATCAGGTTTACTAAATAGTTAGTAAAGATACTACACAAAGAGAAGAGGAACTAGTGTTTAAAATAAACTACCTCTACAAGAAAAAAAGGACTTGCCATTCTCCTTAAAGGATGTTATTTGAAAGTTTCCCCTGTGCCTCAGAGAGCTCTAGTACTCCCACCACTGCTACAGCACCTACAGTATCACGTGGGATGGAGCGAGGCATCCATTCACATTTAATCTCAGCGGCTGTGCCTTGCATCAGAAACTCTGCGGAACCGCTTAACCATTTGACAGCATGGTCAGTAGATTAGTGCACTCATCCAGTAATTCACAGTGGCTGTACACCAGCCTCACAATGTGTTTATTAAAGCCTCAGTAGGTAATAATCCAGAGGCCACTTCACTCCTCAGTCTTACTCAGTTGTTATCTTCCTCTCTCTCTCTCTCTCTCTCTCTGTCTCTGTCTCTCTTTCTCCAGTATATATACATATGCAATATGAAATAGCCTGATTCAAAATATATAATTTACCTCCAAGAGTTAGGGACAAGATTTTACCCATAAATCAGGTATAGAAGCCAAAAGTGAACTGCAAAAGTCTTAGCCCATCCAGAGTGGGGTCAGACAGTGTTATTTTGAGTCTGACCATTGCTATTGTATTTATACTATAGTAGACAGTTTTTGACCATGTACTAGCAGAACTAGAAGATAATAAAAATGCTATCAATTTTCAAATGCAGCCATTTTCCAGTTACAGGATTTTCTGCTGAACATTATTCGATGTAATATATAAAATGGTATTCTGCCAAGAAGTAGATATATCTAGTGCTATTCTTCATACTTACAAAAAAAAAAAAAAAACCTCAACTAGGACCTAAAACACTTCATTAAATTAGAAAAAAAATTAAATGGGGAAAAGTAAGCACTAAGAGCCCCACATCCAAGTGTGAGGCTGGTCCTGATTTGCAGTATATGGGAAAAAATATATTATATATTAATATGTAGACTGAGGGGTGTCTCTTACGGGATAAGGTTATCTCATGCTGTTTTAGGTGAGAGGACCATGCAGCGAAGCTGAGTGGTTCTGTCAGCCCAAAACAGCATGAGATAACCTTCTTATCCCATAAGAGATACCCCTTAGCATATATATTAATATATTATGAAGCAGTGGAACTGCCTCAAGCCCAAAAGACCACTAATTCCATGGTGCGTTCCAAGAGAGGACGGTGCAATGGTGGCCGTGTATTTGTGGTGGTGGGTCTGACTTCAGAAACAAACTTTGTTATTTTGAGTTTTTGCAGTATTTTTTATATTGTGCATTCAGTGGAGGTATGTTTTTTATTTTGGATGTCAAAACAGAACATCGCTTCTATGGTGGCAGCGGGGAGGAAGCACAGATAAAAGTTTTTAGTATGTTTTAGTGTTATGGCAACATCTTTGAGTTCTGCTATCAGCATTAACGAAACAGTAGTTTTACTGCAGGTAAAAGTTTGTGCTTCCATACAGAAATTTATTTTTTAAGCGACACTCATCTTTCGGTTGATTCTGCTGCGGCGACTTCGACAAGAACACTGTGAGACACCAGAGTGACTGGAGTGGGTATCAGTTGTGTGGAGCAGCGTGAGGCAGCAACTGTATGCTCAATAAGAGGTACAGTAATGCTGCACTCTGGTGGAAGCAGTTCCACTGCTTTATAATTTCATTTTACTTACTGTGTACTGCAGTATAGTACTGCAGTATAGTGGAGTGTATCCGGCTGATTCTACTGACTTCCAAGCTGACATTTCCTGTAACCGGAAATCCCAGAATTCCCTTCGGCTGACATCAGAGCAGGGCTGCAGCAGTGGGAGATTCAACAGCTTGCAGTGCATTATACAGATTGTATAAGCTCATATCTGATGCTTTCTTGTCCCGCTGTTCTCCCAGAACTAAGTACAGTCCTCAGTCTATGTTGATATTGTATTTGTGCTATGGTTTTGCTGTTCCCCCTTTCTTTTATAGACATGTTAATGGATGTTATCGCTGTCTTTATCTAAGACCTTTTTTATTACATCTCTCTCATCTCTCTGTGCTCCTTCCTCTCCCTAGCTTTCTGCCTTTCACGCCTTCATTCTCAGGGTCTCTCTCTGTCTCTCTCTTTTGGCCCTGTACACGCTGCTCTTTTTAAACCAGTTTAGCTAAGTTTAACAGTGCTTATAATAGCATCAACACTGTTGCTCTGGTAGAACAGTTTTTGAAAACCATGTTTGAGACTGCCCTAGTTGCTAGTCTCAAAAACAGTTTAAGCTGTAACAGTTTGACTTGCAGTGTGGACAGACAAGCACAGTTCTGAGTTGTTAGAATTTCAACAGGAAATGGTTACAGGGAGAATATGTTTAACATCAGCAATGCGGACACACTAAATCCTGATCAGGGATGGTAACTGCATAGCGCAACACACTGAACTAGTTTAACTAAACTGGTTTTGAAAACATTTTCAAAAACAGTCTCTGTAGTGAACAGGGCTTTTTCTGCCCCCCGCCCCACCACCATCACTGTTCTTTCCACATGCACACCCACTCCTGCTTCCTCTGTCTTTGTTTTTCTCTCGGTTCCTCTACAACAAGCCCAGTTTGTACATTAGGGATGCTTGGAATTGGCAGATGCTCATCTGATACGATTTCATAGGAATCTCTGATTCTGAATCTGAGTCCTATTCTACTTCTGAAAAAGACCTCAGAATCAGAATTGGAACCCTAATTCCTGAATTCTGAATCTTAATTTCTAAAGTAAAAACATGTTTTAAGCTTTAATTCTGGAATTAGGATTTTCAGGATGCAATTCTGAAAATCTTAATTCCAAAAATCAGATCGGAATCCACAGAATCCGATTCTATGACTCTGAATCCAAGCAACCCTACTGTGCATTGTTATTTCCACTGTTTATGGATTAAAGCATTCAGTGATTGACTTTATTTGCCCAGTTGTGTCAGCTGTTTTATATATTTTAAAAGTTGAACTGTTTGATGTGTTTTTAAAATATTTGTACAGCGCCTTGGCTTTTTAAAGGCACCATAGAAATAAAGCTGCTTATTATTATACCCATGCACAAGGCAGGCCAGTTTTATTTATAAAGCATCCTCTCCTGAAGGCTCAGGGTGCTTTCTAATTCAGATAGAGAAAACAGATAGAAACAATAGTAATGAACAGCAGCAATTTTTTTTTATAATTCCTGGGAATAATAGAAAGTCTGATTATGCCAAACACAGAACAGTGGTGCTGCAGCACCGGGAAACTCACAAAGCACTGAGTGCACCAGTCACTCCGACGACAGCAATGTCACCCATCCCTACAGACATGCTGATTTCACACCTGAGTGAGGACCCAAACCAGAACGTCAAGCAGCCGGATCTTGTTACCTACCATGGACCACTGCCCACAAACTCTGATTAGCAATGACTGAAAATAAAAAGCAGTTCTGACTTGCATTGCAGAAATTTGCAAACTTCCTTATTTTATGCCTTGGGAAGGATAAAGAGTCCAGGAGTATGTGAGCTCCATTCTGAAAGGAAACAGGGGGTGAGACAGCTCAAAAGCAACTTGTGGTAGTTTTATTACGGGATGTACCAGCGCTGTCATTAGGAGTTGGCTAGAGAATAACATCAGCCTTCAGTACAGGCACTGAAGTCCACTACCACAAAATGTTATGGAAAGGAGTTCTAAAGAGATGATGGGGATGGGGGGGTATCAAAAATAGTACGTAAAAAAGATTTAACTGTCAGAGAAATTTGTAGTTTGGCCCTAGACCATCTCAGTACATTACCACTTTGGCAAACTTTCCTTCCACTTTGAGTTCAGCCACTGGTATCAGTGCAATAGGGTACTACTGTGACATCATCAGCATTGTAAAAGTTGATCTCCGATTTGGATGAGTATTCCATTTTACAAAATTAGATCTGGCCAATTCTGCCTCCTGAGTGGTTGAAACATGGTCACATGGGGGTAGTTTATCCAAGTATAATCCCTGGCTTTGAGTATATTATTTAACATAACCCTGCATGGTCAAAAGGTCAGTATGCAAATCACCATACAAGCACTGTGCCCACTCTAAAGGATACCCATAACCCCAGCCAGTACTGAAACATAGCATGCCAAATACCCCAGAAATCAAGAACTGCAACCCCCCAACAAGAAATACAACTGAAAACAGAGTCAAGCCAAGAAGCCTCTCCTAACCTAATGGAAAAGAAAAACTAAATGAGATTTTAAAAAATATCAGCGGCACTCCCCACTCCAAGCCAACTGGACTGCTAGAACACAAACGTTGTCTTGTCTGCTAGTAAATTAAAAAGTAATATTTTAATTTTAAAAATATAACAACAGAAAGGATATATAATAAATTAATATGGCACCAGACTGCACTGTTACAGTCTTAGCAGTGGTTTCATTCTTGTTCTCAGGGTGTCAGACCTGCTCAGATTGGGTCCTCAATTCTCACACTTTAAGAACACATGTGACAGTACTCCTAGAGCCATAAGAGTGACACGGGGTGCCATGTGAATATGTAGACTAACCACTTGGCATGAAATTTGCAGACATTAGTTGAATAACTTTATGCTATATGCTAGTTACACAGCATTTCTTCCCATCAGAAAACAGTTCCATACAGTTTGTCTCACAACAAACAGGCAACTTTAACGTTTATTTTCATTACAGATGATCAGCACTGATTTGACCAATCAGCATGGAGCATCTGCCTGCACATGAGGAACTCTTTTAAACACCTAAGAAATGCACATTTACATCACTACAGTCATTCTGCCAGTGTAATGACTATGGTGACATCATATTCCCTTGCATTCTAGTTGGTCAAAACTTCACAGCTACAACTGGAAACAAAACAGAAGACACAACCTTAAATAAAATGATTCTAGTCAGCTCAGCTTCTTGCTTTCTGAATCTTATTTTACATTTAAAGCACAGCATAGTAGTGACAACATAATAATGGGTTGACTACATTATTACCTTGTATAGCGAATCTACTATCATACAGTGTATCACATACTGTAATTACAAGGAGGCGAGACGATGATGGCTCAAAAATTCCCTGCTGCCTCCAGAACACAGCACCTGTTGTTCCCTTATGGAGGGGTTGACACCCCTTGGGGAAAACATCTGAAAACATACTATTTAGACATAGCTCAATTTATATTTAATATATATTCTGTATTTCTACAGGGGCATCAGGAGCCCTAAACACGGGGGCACTGCCCCCCCTAAATGTTCAGTTTCTTCCTTGTTGCAGCACAGCCACAGACACACAGTAGCCCAGCAGCATGAATGTGAGTGACTGAGAGCGAGCCACGCGGCAGCAGATACACTTGCGCTCTCACTCACTACACTCACTTACTGCACTCACACAGGCCCCCCCCAAACCCAGCTCACAGACCAGCAGCAGACCTGACCCACTCCTCACCAACCTGCCAGCCAACTGCAACACTTACTGCTGTCCTTCTCCTCCACTCGGCCAACTCTCTATCTCTTCTCATGAACAGACCTCCTCCCTCCCTCTGCAGCTCATTCCTGCAGTTGACTGCTCTTTGGTGCCTCCCTCCCTCCCAGTCTAGACTGTCTATATTGGGAGGGAGGGATTTAGGATCATGGCAGGGTGGGGACTGAGGGACTGGAACTCCACGTCCCACAACTCAATGCACTGTGACCCTTCACCTTGGGATCAGGCCTGTTAGCGGCCAGAACTGGTGAATGGTGGTGCATCATATGGGGCAGGCTGACCAATACCAGCACCAGGGGACAGAGCAGTCAGTTGGGGCCAAACAATTTGGGCCATATCAAAGCAAAGGGAGCAGCAGAGAGAGATGCAGTAGAGAGACAGAATTTAAAAACCAAATCATAACCAAATAAAAATATAGAATAAAAAAAGAACACTACATTACTGGGCTTGTGGTGGGTGGGAGCTTTACAAAATAGTAACATAAACAAAAAAAAGGCTAAAGGAAAGAAAATAACATTTAAAAGTGAAAGAAGGGCGGAGGGGAGATGAGCCTGGAGAGCGACTGCAGGACCAGGCTGGCCCTACTTGGCTTGAGATGATCTAGGGTGACTCACAGTGGCTGGCTACTGGCCAGTATGTTAATAATTTGCTAGCCACCCTCAGTCAAAAAAAAGGGGGGGGACAGAAAAAAAGCTCAACTTTATTTGCGAAAAAGACTGAGACAGTGCAACAGGAAGCCAGATCTCTCTGACCTCTAGATGCATGGCAGGGAGGGAGTGTTTTTTTTCTTGTTTTTTTTTTACAGTTTTAGTTAAAATATGCACCATTTGGCACCAAATTCTTCAAAATTTCTTATGGAGACAATTCTCCCAGGCTCCCTTTCGAAAAAGAAAAGTCAAGCACGAGTCTGTTTTCTTTCTGTTTTAGTGTACCGCTTTGGTATGAGGACCTGATTAAAAGACTGAGGCAATAAAATAATTCTAGAGTAAGTATGTTCAAGTCACCTGCTGTATTTCAGGGTTTCAGCTAGTAAATCCCTTTGCATATCTTGCTTGAGATTTCAAAGAATGTGCTTCTAAAATGCACCATTTGACAGCAAATTCTTCAATTTCTTCCAGGAAGCAAAGCCCCACAGACCCCCCTTTCTGGAAAAAGTCTGAGAGGGCATGTACCCCTTCCCCCCACATTCAGAACCCTGCTGATGCCCCTGTTCAGTCTAACTATGGATATTTACATGTTATCAGTCTCTCAATTGCATCTGTTCTAACTCTTTCTTCCTCACCTGAAGTCATACTCCTCTGTTTGTGACATCATTGTCACCTGCTTTACATCAGGTTGTGATGTCACAAAGAAAGGGCTGTAACTTTAAGTGGGGACTGAAAAGCAGGAGTGGATGAACTCTAAAGTGCAAGGAACCAGTTTGCATACTAATATCCTTAATTTATACTTTGCCCAAATATTATGTTTCTCAACATTTTCCTGAAGGCGTCAGTTGCACTTTAATGAAAATTATGCACAACAAAAACATTTAAGAATGTATTTCAAGAAAACAGATAAAAGTGAGCATGAAGGCCTGAAGGTGTACAGGAATCTTTTGCCCTATGGGGGAGGGACAGGTAATAAGTAAGCAATAAGCCACAATAGGGTGTCCATTACAGCATTTTGATGCAGACCTCGGTGATGAAGTAAGGCATTAGGCTGAAGGCCAAGTATCCTTACATACCTGGGAAATGCATTAGAATCATGTAATGCACACCCTGGAGTGGTTTATTACACTTATAAAATGCTGACAAGTATTTTTTTGTTTAAAGAGTAAAATGACATTTGGTACCTGACTGTGCAGTGGAATTTAATACACGGTCAAACTGATGTGTCTTGGCCAATGAAGTTCCTATTTTTTTGTTGCTGTTTTATAAATACATGTAACACCAGTTGTATAACTAAATCACTAAGCTAATTCATTCTCCGTGGCAAGAGAACAGAGGAGACCCTTTGTGATTCCTACTAGAGGTGCATGTATAACCAAATAATGGTAACTCGTAGCTTGGATTTCCCATCCGAAGCAGATAATGAAGTATCTAGGCTATAACCCGAATGATCTGTACTAGCCTATCTCTGCTGGCCAAAATGGTCTGTTATCTGTCCAGCTACGAAAATTTGGTGAACTGTTGAGCAGAATGTATAATACACTACTTGTGTACCTGTAATTCCTACCCACCCATTAAAAAATGTGGTTTTAGCCCCTACTGCTTTATCTCCCCACCTACATCTATGTAAATGAAGCCCTAAACCTTTTATTAGTAGTGTGTCTGTATTAAATGGGTACCTGTACTGTGACATGTACATGATGCATGCTTTTGACGATTTTATACTAAATAATAACTAGTGTTGTCTGCAGCACATCAGTGTTTATGCAGAAACAAATGTTTTAGAAACATTATCCCACTATACAGGAAACAAGAAAAAAATAAAACAAAAATGTTGCACTCTGACTCATGCTGGGGAAGGAGATGGATCTGTATTTTCTTTCGAGAGTTAAAGCCAGGAACTGCCAGTTGATGATTTTATCATGTCTGAAATCCCAGTGTGCTCAAAGCCATTGCCATCTGCCACATCATCGCCCTTCTCTTTAGAAACAAACAGTGTCCTACCACGACACGCGACTGTGGTTTCTCTAGTAATAGCTCGACACAGCACAGGCCCCGTGGTTGAAATTTTTGTCTCTAATCTCTGTTTACAGAAGAAGCGTATAATCCAAACAAAGTGTGTTCCAACGTGCAATGCTGATGGTTGGGCGATAAGGCAGGGCCTGCTACCAGCATCATAACCAGCAGGCTAGCAAAGATGAAACGCACTACTTACGAGCAAAACTGTCCTCAAGTAAATCCCTAAAGAGGTCAGCTGACTTTTAACACTTAGAGGACCCATCCTTTCCTGAAGGTTCTGAAGCAAAAGTAACTCAGGCTGTCTTAAAAAAAGACTAAAAAAAAAAACTTGTGCTCTAGTATTCTATACTGTAGCTCTAGGACATCACTAGGTGCTCTTAAATGAATATACAGTAGTTCTAACTACAGTATCTCGAACTCATTTGGGAATTGGACAAAAAAGGTTTTCGATTCACAGAAACAAAGCATTGCTGATTGGGTCTCTTTTTATTTGAAGAGCAAAAAGTTAGCATATTGTGATACAATATGATTTTATGTGATTATAGTATATGACATTATAAATTGTCATAGTCAGCATATTGTAATACAATGTGATATTGAGTGATGACAGCGTATCACGTCATACATTGCTATCTTAGAAGATTGCTACATATATAAACAAATGAACTGTAGCCTGTATTCAAAATCTGAACTTTCAGGGTGTAGATCAGATTGATCTGAACTCTAATGATCTAAACTCTACTCTCAATGTTGACTTTGCCGACCTTTTACTTTAAAAGGGCATTCTATTTCAGCTAGTAACCACTTACTGCTGATAATTAGGGATGAACACATGTAATGTGAGGAAGTCGCTGGCTACACTTTTCTGTGTAGCCATTGGTTTATAAAGGTCATGGAGCTCCGCCTTGTTCCTCTGCCCTCAGTACCTCAAAGCAACGAGGTTTTTATAAAATAAAAACAGTCATTGTTAGATTATTATATGTATCCATAGCTTCAGAGGTATCCAGGGATTCGCGGTCCCAGTTTTATTTATTTTTGTGGATACCGTTTCACACATTTTTCTTAAATCAGAGGTAAATAAAGAGCGGCAAAATGAAAGACATGCCAGGGATAATGCCCGGTCTTCACTTCACGTTTTTAATTTGTACCCCATCTCAATCTTTCTACTGACCCCACCCCAAACTTCTAGGCTGCTCTGGCTCTTGGGCAGGAGGGGTGGGTAAGCAGCTGCCTTCAAAGCCAGTGTTAAAGCTGCTTCTTTGTTGGCACGCAGTGGGCATGCAAACAAGAGGAGACCTGCACTCCCCATCAAGTTTTAAAGTACTTCACCTACTGCAACATGCTGCCCCCCAGCCAATCACAGTGGTATTCCAGGGCCCATATGCGAACCTTGATTTTGTAGGTGGCAGCAAAATGGGTTGCTGTTGTGCCACTGGGATAGCCCTGGTCTCGTCCCCTGTATTTCAGTGCTGGAATTACAGAGGGTCTTGCCCCCCCCCCCCAAGCTCTGAATTGAGCCCCATATCTCATGCATCACTACCACTGACTTAAAATGGGAAGGGGGGTTTAATTTAAAGACAGCACTCCTATGGGCCCCCCCCCCAGATCATAACGTAAATTCCAATACTGCCTGTATTTTAATAAAAATGAAAAGGCATTACATCAGCAGTATTTGATAGCAGGAAAGAAATCATTATATATATATATATATATATATATAGAGAGAGAGAGAGAGAGTAGTACTGTATTTCTGACAAAACATCAATGTATCCATTTTCCTTTCCACTGCATTTCACTCCTGAATTGAAATAAGGGGGTTTAAAGTTTTTAAAAGTCCCTGCTCTCTGCCCACTATGAATAAATGAAACATTTTAGTGTGGTTCTGTGCTTTTACCCATTTGAAATGTGTGATAGTACTCTCCTAATACATCCATGGTAAGAATATGTAAAGTTATAAAGAAATGTTAAGGACAGGGATTTTTAAAAATTGCTTGTGGCACCCATCTTTAATGGTTTGAATCATAAATTATATAATCAGTCATAACAGCTGTTTTAACATCATCAGAGATAACCACAGTTATACTAATAACAGATCTAATTATGTTGGCAATATATCAATGCTAATAAATTATAAGATAATATTTTTGCTGACTAATAAACACTGCTGCAATGATCCACGCATACAGAAATGCACTTTCTCAAAGTTATAGGACAATAGTCTGATCCTTGCTAGGACACCATAACTAGTAACATAAGTATTTACCATGGAACCCTGTGAGCTATACAGTCTGGCAAAGGCTTATTCTTGGGTTATTTAAATGTCTTGACAGGACAAAACAGTGAGCTTGTCCAAAATGTAGTCTTTGAAATGTCAGTGACTAGGTTCACATAACTGCCCCATTTCCTCCAGAAGCTGCTAGAAGGAACCTGCTAGCTTTACATACAGCAGATATGGGTGTAGTAGGCCAGAAATGAGGTGACAATGTTTCGCAATTTTTTATCAAAATACCAGAAAGACTTGGGCAGGCCCAGTACCGCTGGAAAGACCATGCTTTTGTGCACTGCCTTCCTTTCTCCAGATAAAAAATGCCACTGTTTTGCACTTGTAGCACTTAGTATCGGTATGTAAATATATTGTATATCTATACTGTATATATTGTGCCACTGTATAGTAACTATACTGTATATTTGAATCTCTGTATTACCTTACTTGATTTTTTCATCTTGCCATCAGTTTTTCTCCTCTATTTTATATGAACTATATCTTTACATTGTGTTTATTCTTTACATAATTACAGACTGACTTTGATTACACATGGAAAACCGTGGTATAATCTGCTGTTACACATAGTTTGTAATGACGAGCACAAGACAGCATTTAGCTGTCAATCAGCTGTTTCACACTAAGTGGGCTCACTAACCTTCTTTCTATCAAACCATGACTCGACAAGACAAAACAAAAAGAAACACCTCTTGTTGTTTGAATATGCACCTGACTAGACTGCTGACTCTGGGTATGAAAATGCAAATTGAACAGCCGGTGGGAGCCTCTCTCACATAAATCAGAGTGGAGGGTCCTTCATGGCAGGCACAGATGATTAGAGTCATGCTAGCCCTAACCCTCTGATCGCTATCCCGTACAAGTTTAAAACCGTTCCTGGTGTCTTGTGGTCCCCCCACCGTCCAATCTCCACTCATACGTAAATCAGAGTGGACGGTCCTTCATGGCAGGCATAGATGATTAGAGCCATGCTAGCCCAAATAAGTTGGCAATTATAAAAAATGTAAATATCCATGGGGAGGGATTGTGTATTGAGATTGTATACATATGCACACACCCTTTGT
Organism: Neoceratodus forsteri; assembly: GCA_016271365.2. NCBI lineage: Eukaryota > Metazoa > Chordata > Ceratodontiformes > Ceratodontidae > Neoceratodus > Neoceratodus forsteri. Next base: position 911,038,088 of record CM057453.1, read on the forward strand.
ATGTGATGCTTTTATAAACCTCTCGAACTTCACGTTCTTGGTTTATCAGCATCACAGACCTTGGGTGTGTGTAACATCTTATTACACACCCCTCCCCATACATTATTCTGTATTTTAAATCCAAGGCCTCCTAACCCCAGGGTGTAGCTGGAAACAAGCCTCATCTCCATGTGCTTTTCCTGGGCAACATTGCTAAATAAAAATAAATACGTAAAAGAGTAGCACACATACATACATAAGCCATATTGTACACATTTATTTTTGAGGGGCAACAGTTTGCTGTAGCTCAGGGAGACCACTTCCCCCTTCCGATGTCATGATGATGTCAGCATGTGATTTTATGTTTCTGCACTGTTCTCTGTTGCCATTCTGCAGCCAGAGTTGTGCCTTTAGGAGGACATGTAGTCCAGTGTACTTACCTGGACATCAAATAGAAATAAATAAATAAATAATACGATTTCTGTGCTGTGTATGAGCAAGCCACAATGTAAACACATAGAACGGAATGTTGCTTTAATTACCTCTCATATTTTACATAGCAATACAGCATGCAGCTGTGAACCAACAAAAATGATCGATTATCTGTACAACTTGCGGGGACAAACAGGGTTGTGTGTACGGAGAAGGGGCAGCAGACAGGGACATGGTGCACAAGTCACAGTACAAACCTAATTTTCCCAGCTTTGCCCCTGTTGGCAGAAGAATCATGGTTTGCGCAAAGTGGAGTCAATGATGCTGAAAGACCTAGAGGGGCAAAATTGCTTGGTCCTAGCAAACATTTGGCTCACTAAAAGGGCAGGGTAACTTCCTGTCAGGAGAAAGGCATTCCACCTGCAAAACATCAGGGGCCAGATATTCCAAAATGGGCAAAGCGGAGTGCAAAGCTTTGCGCTGCACTTGCCCATCGCTCATGACCCTGAGGATGCCATATTCAGTCAGACAGCATGCTGGCACTATAAAACTGAATATAGGGGCATGTTGGCAGAGCACTAAGCCGAGCAGCGCTCCCTCAACATGGATCCTGGTAGTGCAGGGAACAGCACCCCCAGACCCGATAGCTCCAGTAGCTCCCGGTGCAATATTCAGACAGCACCATTCAAATTAGCTCCTTGGGCATGCAAGGCACTAAGAGGCTATTTACGTGCCCATTATGGACACACGTACATGGGAAGTGGCAGCAGGTTTGCACCCCTGCGACCAGCTCTGCCTCCATCCCCCAACTGCCTGGTCCTGTAAAAGTCCACTATTCCTGGTGTCGAGTGGCACCCCCACCCTCAGATCTCTATCCCAGTAAAATATGAGTATTCACTGGTGCCCAGCGGTCCTCCCCGCCCTCTGATTGCCATCATGTACAAGTTGGTGCCCTAACCCTCTGATCACTGTCCCATACAATTTTAGAACTTTCCCTGGTGTCTAGTGGCCTCTCTGCTCTCCGATAACCATCCTGTATAATTTTAAAACCTTCCCTGGTGTCCAGTGGTCCTCCCGGCCCTCTAATTGTGTCTCATGTGTCATATCACATATTCCCTGGCATCTAGCTGCCCCCCTGCATTGCAGACACTGGCCAACCCACCCTGCCACTCACACCTTATCAGTTTCACCAGCATCGCAGGAGCCCATACAAGTTACTGGCACAGCTCTCAATTCGGCCACCATATGCAATGACAGGGGAATGCGCACTTCCTGTCACTGAATATGGTGGCCAGCCGAGGTGTTGAGAGGAGGGCTGTGCCGACTGCCGTATGGGCTCCTGCAGTGCTGGCAAAACTGGTAAGGTGGGGGGTGGCAGGGTGGGTTGGCCAGTGCTTGTGGTGCATGGGTGGGGGCCTCTAGATGCCAGCTAATATGTGGTATCATACGGGACCAGCAATCAGAGGGTGGAGGGACCACTAGACACCAAAGAAAGTTTTAAAATTGTACGGGATGGGTATCCAAGGGTGGGGGGACCACTGGACACCAGGGAAAGTTCTAACATTGCATGGGACGGTGATCAGAGAGTTAGAGGGACCACTGAACTTCAGGGGAAGTTTTAAACTTATATGAGGTGGAAAGTGGAGGGTGGAGGAAACACTGGACACTAGCAAAGGTTTTACAATTATATGGGACAGCGATCGGAGGATGGGGTGACCACTAGACAGCAGGGCACGTTGCAACATACAGGATGGCGATCAGAGGATGGGAGGACCACTAGACAACAGGGACAGTTTTAACAATCTACAGGATGGTGATCAGAAGGTGGGGGGGGGGAACCAATGGACACCAGGAACTTGCTTTATTTTAACAGGGCCAGGGTTCGTAGGGTGGGGGGTGCCACTAGCCACCAGGGAGCAGGTATGCCCCCCACCACTGACATGTTTGTAGGCTGCAGTGGCTCCGCTGGCTGCTAGGGTTGCCCTTAGTAAGTTGGGCTGCTTCTCAGCACTAACTGTGCAGCACAATGTGGCCTACGCTATTCTCTTTGCGCAGTGCTACCGCACTGAATATTTAGCTGTGCCAGGATTCCCACCCCTACCCATCCCTTTGCCCGCTGCATACATTTTTTTGTATGAGCTAACAATTTTAGCACATGCCTCAGCCCCCTTTGAATATTGCGCATGGGAGCAAACTCGGGCAAACAGGGTGCAGTCACTTTACCCATCAGGCAAAGTTTTGAATATCAGGCTCCAGCAATGTGGCATTTGACCACTGCTTGTAAACCTCCAGCAGTACTGGTCTTCTGCATTAATTTACAGTACAGTACGTTACATTCTCCTATAGTACGGCGACTCAGTAAACACAAGATGTCTTCTACCTGTTCTACACCAAGGGCTAATTCTACTGCAGGTACAGTGCATTTTCTTCTGCTTAACTAGAATCTACACATAATCATAAAGAATATAAAATGTCTGCATACAAAATATTCTCTCTAAACATTTCTAATGTTGCCTTCACTGTAAGACCATTTCTGCATATAACCAGTGTCTGCTAATCATAGTGTTTACCTGTACTTTATGATCTCCTGGAATACTATGCCAAATGCACACCAAGGGCCCTGCCTTTTTCTGTTATCAATCTGTATCTGCGGTGTTTACCGGTTTGCTGCTACCAGGACCACAACGAAGCTCCTAGCTTGTAAGTGTTCCAGCCCAGTCTTTCCTGCCACCTTAGCATTCCCGTATTTGTTTTGTTCCTGTATCCCCCTCTCCTGGACCGTGATCACACTGCATACCAATGTTCCTGTTCTTTATCTGCTCCGACCCCACTTTGTTAGCTTGCTTTGATTACCGCTTGGATGTACTTACCTTCGCAATTCTTTTAATTTTATATGTTTTCTTATTCTTTGGTGACCAGGTAAGACTTGTCCACAGCTCATTGCTCTAACCTCTAGGCTAAACTGCCTGAGGCGTTTAGCTTGCATGTAACCATTCCTGCTGGGCTATATTAACCTGCTGATTTCTGCTGTCCTCCCTAGGACCCCATGAAAAACAAGATGCTGTATCTCATGGGATTATCCCAGTTGGAGTAATTTCAAATAAATACACAAATAAATAGAAGGAGATGTGGCATTTCTGCTGTGTGTCTTGGTCTAAATATATAAAGATGGTCACTGCCACTGTTCAAATAAATGTCCTGTATCTGACTGCTTTACATCATCCTTTTTGTAAGACTTTATTTTTATTCATTGTAAATGTAAAACATCTATAGGCAATATCAGGACACAAGGTCACAACTGACTGCAACATAATTTTTACAGTGGAAAACATTACTCAATACCCTTCAATACCTATTGGGGAGGGCTACTATGTTGCCTCCAAATTAGATTCACGGTGCCTAACTTTGATTAGGATATTTCCAAATGTGGAGATTTCCGCAACATGACCATTTGACTCAATGAAAGACCCCCCCAAAAAAAAGGACAATGACATATACGCCACATTAAATGACTTTACAAGTCCATGGAAGAGATAAGCATGTTCCTATCCGTCTTAGTGGGCCTCAAATGGCAAACTGCACAATCCTTTTTTTCACAGACAAAAAAAAATCTCATGCATGCCCTGTAACAGTATAGTATAAAAACTATAATAGGTTTAATACAGGTTTGTTGCTTGATATAGTTAATTACGCCAGGGTTATTTAAAGGTAAAGCTGCACTCAACTTTACAATGGCTCTACACAGTATTTCACTTTTTTGTGTGGGTTTTCAAAACAAAATTTTTGTCTGAGTAAATTCTCCACAGACCAACATGTGCAAAGAAAGTGCAAACATCCATGAGTGGCAGAGTCACAGTAATGGTTCAGGTCAGAAGGGACTCTGGGTCCATTATCTCCGCCACCCTGCTTCATATGCAGGTTTGAATAAGTATGCTGAGTAAGCACATCCTACTTTAAAGGGGTTCCCTAACCACTGTACTACCCTGGATGGCTGCTGATGTTCTTTTTTTGTTTTTTTGTCTGCTTTATTTATGCACCCTACCTTCAGGACGTCTCTCAGGGTCCCATCTGCAGTCGCCTCACTCAACCGCCCACCTGAACCAACGACTCCGGGCTTCATCAGGTAAGCGAGGTCTGGGGCTCTCCCAGCCCCAAGGAGAGGCCCCCAGACCACAGGAAGTTCCGGAGAGTCAGCCGACATTGGGCGTGTGGTGGGTCGGCATGCCTATGTTCATCATCGCCTCACCCGAAGGCAGAGGGAGATTCTTGATTTTTCTCCCCAGAGCACGGACGTGCAATGACGTCCCACCCGGCATGCATGCACTCCCGCACGCACCCGAAAGATGTCCGCTGTGGTCCAATCCCCAAGCTGCTGCTGCCGTGCACTGCAGAAGCCCCAGCCACTGCCAGGGGTCACCAGTGCATCAGAGGAATCCTGAACCCTCCCCAGGACTAGAAGAGCAGTCCTACGGATGCTCAATCCCAGTCCTCCCCTGCCAACCCCTGACAAGCTGAGCTCATTCCCAAACTCGGGTCGCCAGTGTGGCGCGAGGTGTGGCATCCAGCACCTCAACCTTCAGCACCACCGGGCCAGCGCCACTGATGTTCTTTGGAAGCAGAGATTTGTCCAGGCCTAGAAGGCCTGTACTGTGTTTATGTTCACGTTCACTTTCTCAACTGACAGACTGCTCAACAAGGGTAACTACTCTCTAGAACAAGCAGAATTCTGCCCTAACATTACCCCAGTATGTGGACATGCTAAGGGCCTTTAGCCTCTCCTCTTAGCTTTTGTTTTCTATACCTGTGGGCGGGGTTAGTGGGCTTCTGGAGCACACAGGGAGGGGCATCATCAGCAGGAGGATGGAGGTGGTGCTCTCACTGTACCTCTCTCTGGTATGCTCCCACCTGGAACATGGTGTCCAGTTGTGGAAATCACACCTCATGAAAGACATAGACAGGGTGGAGGTGGTTCACAGAAGGGTAACCAAGATGGTGTATGAGTTGCAATGAGAGCCCTATGAGAAGCAACTGAGAGATCTCAATATATACACTCTGGAGGACAGGAACTCGAGGGGTGACATGATCGAGACCTTCAAGTACCTCGCAGGGGTGAACAGAGTACAGGGAGAGGGCCTCTTCCAAAAGAGGACCAGATCAAGGAAGAGGGGAATGCAAGGAAATTGCAGGAGGGAAATTTCTGGATGTGAGGAAATAGTTCTTCACAGGAGGGGTGGTAGAAGCATGGACGTGACCCTGGAGACCTCTGCAGAGGTACAATAGGCATGGAACCCTTAAGCAGATTGTGTGGGCCTAGCAGTCGTTTTCTTATGACAGTTTTACATGCTTCTGTGTTTCTACCCCCGATATGTTTGGTGGTCATATGCTACATCCTTTTTTTATTTATTTCTCGGAATTACAAAACCTATGGGTCGGAGACTCATTTACAGAGTGTGAGCATACAGTACAATAGGTTAGAATACAAAGTACAATAAAATAGTACAGACTATGGGATACTGAATCACAAGGCAGAATTATGTGGTAAACGAATGTACTGATGTCTTTTAAATAGTTTTTTATTTTAATGGGTTCACCACAACATAACCAAGACAGACCGTCTTAGGGTAGCTGGTTCATTCCACTGGGGTGTCAAACAGACGAGGCATACTGATGAGTCCTGGTAGGACGAAACATGTGTCTATGTCATCTGTTAGCACCCTTTGCAAACTGTGTAGAGGCCTTTTGGCACCATGCAATTCTGCTTAAAGTTGAACCAGCATAACATTCTGTGGTGATTTGCATATGCAGCCCATGATGCTTTGCATTGTGTTGGCATGTGTGATTTTGTATTTTCTTGAAACTTGGCTTCCCAGCCAAATGCCCTTTGGGGTAACCCTTGCCTCAGTGTTTGTGCACAGCGGTTCTTTGTCTTTTAAATAGTTTTTTATTTTAATGGGTTCACCACAACATAACCAAGACAGACTGTCTTAGGGTAGCTGGTTCATTTGACTGGGGTGTCAAACAGACGAGGCATACTGATGAGTCCTGGTAGGATGAAACACGTGTCCATGTCATCTGTTAGCACCCTTTGCAAACTGTGTGAGAGGCCTTTTGGCACCATGCAATTCTGCTTAAAGCTGAACCAGCATAACATTCTGTGGTGATTTGCATATGCAGCCCATGATGCTTTGCATTGTGAGGGCATGTGTGATTTTGTATTTTAATGTACACACAGTTGGGTAACAGTTAGCATTGTGTACATTTGTGGATACAGTGGGTGCAGATGATGGGCACAGACAATGAGAACATTAGGTGGCACTTGAGACATCAGTGAGGAGACAGAACCGTCTTACTGTCCTCTTTGTAGTGGGGAGCCCAGAACTGCACTACGTGCTCAAGATGTGACCTAACCACGGCCTGGTAAAGAGGCAGGATAACTCTCCAGCCCTGCTGATACCCATCCCCCAATTTGATGAACCGCAGCATTCCTACTGGACCTCTTGACAGCAGCTGCACACTGCTTGCTATGCTTCATCCCCTTTGTCTATTATGACCATAGTTTGTTCTCCCAGTCTGGGCCCAACACGAGTCGAACCGTGGAAATTAAATCCAAGATGCTGTTGAGAAGCTAAAACTTTTATCAGCTAAAATCCCATTATACTTGCTACAAGTTGAATATGAAGCCAAGCTCCATGGGAAGTAATGGACTCTACAGAAACATGCATACGTGCATGTCTGTGTGCACGGGAATGCACTGAATTTGTAGGCAAGTGGATAATGCAGCCCAAGTGCTATAAGTTCTCTCTGCTTCCCACCACCTATCCAGGATACTATTTTGTTTGCCCAGAAATGTAACAGCATCCTAGGATTATGTTTCACAGTAGACAATCATCTTACATGGTTCATCTGAGATACAATTTTTTCTCGCTTTAGTCTTAAAGCATTTTTATATAAACCCAAACTGGCCCATATGTAGGTCATCAGAGGTGTCCACAACTTGCCCGTGTGAACTGCTGTTCTTTTAAATTACAGTTTATCACAGGGAACCTCCAGTTATCAGACCATTCAACTATCCCTGAAAACATATACACAAAGGCAGTGTACCATTCGTATGCTTTTACTGGCTGCTACCTTCAGAGCCTACTGAACTCGAAATTCAACAGCACGGGTGGTGGAGGGCTCAACCCTGAAGCCATTCACTTTACACATTGAGAACACATTGAAAACCTGCAAGGAATATTTTCTGATAACAGGACAGTTTGGAGAAGACATGTTGAGGCATGATTTTAAGAGACAACAAGTAGATTATTTCTGATGTAGTTCAAAGACTCTAGCTCCTCTTTCAGGGTGGGAAAATCACTCACACCAGTTGTAAGGTTATGTTGTGCAGAGCAAAACAAATGCATCAAAATGCATATGTGTGCACTGCTGCAGAATTCCTCCAAGATATGCATTTAGGGTGCTGACTCATCAAAAAAGCACAGTAACAAAGTGAGGAGATTGGCGAGCTCAGAGAGGCACTGTGGTTTAGTGGTTTAGGTAGCAGCTGGGGAGCCAGGAGACTGCAAGTTCAAACCCAGCTAGAGCCAGTTACTCACTATGTGACCTTGGGCAAGTCACTTAATTCTCTGCTCCAGTCCACCCAGCTGTGGAAAGAGGCAGAGGCAGGACGCCACTGCAGATGAGATACTGCATCTCGGTTGAGCCATCCTGGGTAAATAACTTGAACAAAAAAAAAATTGTTTAGAGTTAGTCCCTTATTGTTTCACATCATTTAATTTGTTGTTATATAAACATCTGACACAACAACAGAATACTGCTGGTAGTATAAACAAATGTAAAACCAAGCTGTAAATACTAAAAAAATAATGCTGCAGAATATATATATATATTTTTTTATTATTATTTTACAATTTTTTTGGCCAGGAAAGGCACAGTTGGCAAAACCTTGTCTTCATGCGTATCCCAGAAAAAACGCACATCACAATATACTGTCCTATGAACACGAACTGGTATATGGGATCAGGATGTTACTTAGATACTGTAAGTAGGACCCAATCTATTACAAGACTTGTATGTCAGTATCAGATGATGAACTCATTTGGGGCTCATCAGAAAATTGCTAAAGTCTGAAAAATAAGAGCTGGTATTGTGTACCCACTGAAGATTTCCACTGAGTTTCCAACTGTGCTCTCCAATCCTAAAATGTTTTCAGGGGCTAAGGAAGGACTCATTTTATGAGGTACTCTATTACTTTTTATTCAACTCACAATTTTCAGAGCTTCTTTTTTTGGAAGCCACAGTTGGAATGGACGTTAAACCTAGAAGGGGCTAAAACTACTTCACGGAAAATGAGGAGAACTGGTTAAAGGGGCTCATGCTTAACCTACTGTACTTTACAGTATGTGGGATGGGGGGGCAAGATGTACTGTACTTGTCAAGAAGCCTATCAACACCACCTTCTTTATTGCTGTGCAGCAGCTTTCCAAACAGCTGGAAATTAAAAACGCAGTCTTACCAAATGGATCTTATGTTGTTCTACCCATCCTTTAAAAGTAAACAAAGCCTGCCAGGCAGGGCTTGCAGAAAACATAGGTTCCTCAAACCCTCATAAGAATGAAGTTCAGTTTAGGTAATGAACTCGGTGATTGCATTTAAAGTTGGTAAGCGTATCACCAACAAAAGGCAACTTTGGACACTGCAAGCCTACTAAGTCAGAACACGCAGAAAACCCTATTAGTTAGTGGCAGTGCTGGCAAAGGAGAACTGTTAATAAGAACAAGTTCATACCTGCACAATACTTTTGAGAGTATGTCCTTTTGAGAAACAACAGATCAAACTTAACTTGCCCACTTTCAGTTTCAATAAAAAATAACCTTCCATACTGTAGCAGGAGACATGTCATTGTGCTCTCAGTGTCCTAACTGTCCCCATGTGCAACACTGACATTATTCCCATTTGCAGACAGATGTGCCCTTTGCAGAAATGCTGTGGTTCATTTGGTTAAGATTCAGCCTTTGTGCTGCCTAAGCCTGGTTTGCAGGCAGGTGCGCAGGCACTGCAATCTGGCAGCTCCCTGGACTCAACCTAGAAACTGCATTGCCAACATAAACACACGCACAAATGTATTTTCTTTTAGTGCCACACCAGATGTTTGCTAAAATACCAAACACAGACATCTGCGGTATTAATCAGTGGGAGTGGCTCCGCTAGAAACCAACAGACTAAAATCCACATGATGACACACCACCTGAGAAGTAAGACTGTCCTTGGAAGTTACAGCGCTTCTCCGGCAATTCTGGTTATGGGTACAGTACCTTCTAGAGGGATGAGCAAGCCTGACAGGCCCTCGTGGAAGGTAACAGAGGTCAAGTAGCCTGCTGCAAAATTAGTGACATCATGAACTGTATGAAGGCAGGACTGTGCCCACTCGCTTGTGTTGCTGTGACCATCTGCCCAAGAGGTAAAAAAATCTCTAGTCACAGCAATAGCACCTGTGACCATCACTTAAAGAGCTAGTGGAGCTACAACAGGCAGACTGGAAAATCATAAACATTTTAAGAAGTAGTCAGTTGTAATTTCAGTTTTAATGTTTTATTTCTCAAGTGTTCTTCCTTTTTGCTCATTAGAAAGTCTCCTATGTGACAACATTGTACTGGATGTGTGGAACACCTCTTAGCCAGGCAACCGACATATCCACCTCTGTGCCCCCCCCCCACTACATCATCAGCACTGTGATCTCACCATGACATCATAGGTGACTGACCTGACAACTACTAAGTGGCTGTTCTGAAGTATCAGTGATGTCACAGTCAGTGAGGTCACACTGCTGATCATGTAGTGTGGGGGAGGGGGGGGAGGAATAGGGACAGATATGCCAGCTGCCAGTCAGAATGCTGTCCCACACATCACACTTACTAATATCAGGTAAACAATCTTCTAATTAACCAAAGGGAAAAGAAAAAGTACCTCAGACGTAAAAGGTAATGGCTGGCTGCTTTTAAAAACTAATATTAGTTTCAGGCAGTACATTAGCTCTTTAAGGTGCAAATGATATTATAAACATGCAGTACAGTAGTTTCCATCAATGTCATGAACTGAATGAGCTTTCAGTACTTCTGTGCTAGAAATCTCCTACTATGAACCCAGAAAAGCCTACCATATTTGGATAGGAGGTGGTGGTACACATAATAACTATTGAAAAATATGTTGTTCAGCTTTACCAGAAACAGTAAATCATAATTTATTTTTCAGTGGGATTTGCAGTGAGTTATGTGCATAAAAAGTGTGGCCATTCTTTAGAGTCTGAGCCAAAGCCAGGCACTCAACCTCACATTATTCCTACATAATAACAGGCAATAGTAAATATAAACTATAACACAGGGGTGTTCTCTAAAACGTATGACAAAGCCATAATGTTGGGCCACAGGTAGGCATGCAACAATTTAGAATTAACAAAATAAGTAATGGGGTAAACATTCAAATTAAAGGGACTCTGTCAGCTCCATGGGCCTCGTCCCATTTCTAGTTTAAGAACTATATTGCATGATTGCTTGCCTTTTATAAAATGTTGCTGATGGAACAAACGGCTATTGGTGCAATCAAATCAAAATCTGTTTCCTTTCAAATTCTTGATCTTCCTGAACATTAGGAATGCCCACAAACAGCCGAGCCGGTCATGATGCTATATTCCCCTCCTACTGCATCATGGGTGGCTAGACTGCATACCCTCTTCCTGAACCCTTCCAGACCTGGTACTGTGTTACTGGGTTCAGCGTCCCACCAAATAGGTCCCACAAACTATTATTTTTAACTTAGCTGTAATCTTGTGTTGATACTGCATGCAGTTTATTTTACTGGCCAGCCCATTGTAATTTTGGCATTACTGTGTGTACTGCTTTCTCGACTAATGCACTTTATGTCACTGTTTCTGTGGTTAACATTAATCAGCCTGGTTTGTTTTTTTGTATAACTGTTCTCTCCGCATCCCTCTCCCCTGGGTCCCACCTGGAAACGAGCCTTGATTCAGTGTGCCTCTCCCAGTCACCAATTTTCAAATAATAAAAATAAATAGACTGCACACTGGGTGTTTCAGATGGAGTCAGTGCACGTTAATCAAGGACTATCAACAAACAGGTCGCGCATGGCAACACCAATATGGTGGACTGCCAGTTTTTCACTTTTATTAAGAAAAAGGACACATATATAAATCAACCAGCTACATGAGTAAATTCTATAAAAGGTGAGAAAACGAGATATATATTTTTTTTTTACTTGGGGCAATTTGAGGACTAAGTGGAGCTAATAATGTCCTTTTAATGATCAACATTTCAGCTGCAAGGGGGCTCTGGCAAAACAGCAGCAGTAGATACTGTTATGTGTTTAAGCAAGTGTAAAGGTTATGAAAATGTCACTTATAGAAGCAGTATTTGTTAGTATTAAAAAAACTCATATTTTGGGGGGTTATAATACATTTCTGGTAAAACATTAATATATACATTTTTCTTTTCAGGGTATTTACTCCTGAAGTGAGATATGTCTGTATGTATGTTGGGGTAGTAACTGCCTCTGGCTTGACTCACTATGAATAAATTAAACATTTGGGCATGGTGCTGTGCTGCTTACCATCTGAAATGTGTGCCAGCATCCTCCTAATGCATCCTCAGTATGACTCCAGAGTGCAAAGTCAAATTGTAACCTCAAGGGAAGGGATTTTAAAAACATTTGCTAGTGGCAGCCATTTTTACTGACTTGAGTCACTAATTATAAAATTAGTAATACCAGCTGTTTAAAAACATCTGCCAGAAATCAAAAATATACTGATGCTAAATCTTATTATGTCAGAAACATATCAATGCTAAAAAAAACTCTTTATCATTTGTGTTTACCAATAACAAATACTGCTGCTTTAGGTTGGCTGTTAATCAGAATGTTTGCTTTAGCTCATGAGCTTTGCAACATTTGCAGATTTCAGCAACTCCTGTATCCTGCCCTGTGGTCTGTGCTTATTGTTATGCAGTTAAGAAACAGCAGTATCTGTTAAAGTGGCTGGACAAACAGCTATGCTAAAAGATAAAGTTCTCTGTGTATGGCTCTGTTGAGTTATCCATATAACAAAATAGTAATCATTTTGTGAGAATAGATTACCTCTCTTCATACACATCACATATCACATAATGCATTCATACAGTAACATAATTATATCAACAAGCATATAGGTAACTAAATATTGGCACACTAGACAAGCTCCCAGGTTTCTGGTAAACAGTTGGGCCTAGCGGTTACAGCACCAACATATAACCTGAATATCCAGGTTTGAATCCCAAAACCACCACTTTTGCTCACTGTGGGACCTTGAGCAAGACACTAAACCTCCCTGTGCTTGACCTGTCTGTAATATGTCACTTACAATAACCACCTCTGTGCCGTTTTACTCTCCCTGTATGCCTAACAGAGCAGCATTCTCTCCCTTTCCTCTTCTGGATTATAAAGCTCTTGGGAGTAAAGTAAGTATGAAAGGTGCTACATAAACTCAAATTCCCTTCCTTTCCAACACATTTTAGATGTTCCCAGTTGCTTTTCATTTGGTTACATGATGTCACAGCCTCACTGTGATATAAAATTAGCAATGCTTCCAAAAATAATTTTTTTAATCTTTTTTCTATTCAGACGTTTTGTCCAAGAGAACATACTGAGCAGAACCTTGTTTCCAGCAGCAACTGGGGTGGGGGTGGGGGGTATAGAGGTGCAGTAACAGGTATAATGGTGCAAAAAGAAATGTAATGTAAAACTAATACACACTAAAATCACCAAAATCTGCAAAGGGGAAATGATACAGATCAATTATAAGGCAAAGCATAAAAAACACCCCGTGTCCTGCAGTGTAAAAACAGGGGCAGGGCATGTGTTTACTACAGCTGATGGTGTAGAGACTGGGGATACGGTGCAATGAGGAGGAAATAGGAGAAGGACCAAACAAAAAAAACGAAGATAGAAACTGCAACTCGTTATAGGGTCAAAAATGTAAATAACAAACCATGGGGAGCAAAACAGGGGAGAAAGGCAAATGCAGAATACCAGCGGAGAAATGGGATGATGGGACTGGATGACTTGGGCAGGGGATGGAAAGCTAAAAGAGTAGTGAGCAAAGATTTCACAGAGCAGGGACTTGAAAGAAATTGGGGAAGGGTAACACTATCAAAAGATTTATGTGTTAACATGAGTGATATCACGAAAACAAAGTACTGCTTTGCCACGATCTTTATTTTAACAATGCAAAAACAGTGCGAATTAATAATACTTTTAGACCCCATTAACTCTAATATTCCACAAAATGTGAGATATCTATCTATCGTCTAAACATAAAACTGAAAAATTTCAATATCAGTGACGTAGAACATTCTTGTTAGCTATAGGGTGTCAGTGTGGCTCAGTTGATAGCACATCCGCCTCTGGACCAGAAGGTCGTGTGTTCTCGTCCCACCCCAGGATGGGACTTGCACCTAAATGCTGGCATCTGAGTGTAGTATTGGGGTGGTGCTGTACTGCTGGGGTGTGCCATCCTTTGGATGAGCCGTTAAACCGAGGTCCCTTCTACCCGTCCAGGTGGAAGTAAAAGAACGCAGGGCACTTTTTGCAAAGAGTAGAGGATATTCCCGGTGTCCTAGCCAACAATCCCCTTCCCATAAAACCAGTTAATGCAATTGTCCAGGCTGTGTGTGGATGGTGATGTGCAATATGGCCGCCACTACACATTCAGTCACTTCACTACCAGTCTAGCATTGCTTGTAAAGCGCTTTGGGATACACTGTGTATGAAAAGCACTATATAAATGCTGATTCTTCTTCTTCTTCTTCTATAGGATAAGACAGAAGGGATGCTCAGAAATCAGCTGATTCTGATGTGATTTCCAGATACAGGATTTTAGGAACTTCCGAATCCTAATCTAAACCTGTATCAAATCCAAAAAGGACCTAAATATTGGAATCAGACTCAGATTTGAAATCCTAAATACGTATGTAAAAATAGGTTTTAGGATTCAGTCCAGGATTTAGGATTTTCACACTGTAAATCCAAAAAACCTAAACCCAAAAATGGGCTTGGAATCCGAAGAATCCAATTATTTTTTTTGTGTGTGTTATTCTTTAGTGACTGGGTAAGGCTCTTACTCTTTGGTGACCAGGTAAGGCCCTCTGGGCACAAGTGCCTGTTTTCAGAGACAACCTAGGAGCACTGGGGAGGTTAAGTGACTTGTTCAGAGTCACAAAGTATGCAAGTGGAGGTTGTGGTAACCAAACCCAGGTCTGCTGGATATGCCAAGCTCATTCACAGCTTATTACTCTAACCTCTAGGCTATACTGATGTTCAGTGGATTCTGAGCAGCCCTATAAGATAGCATCAACAGACACAAACAATTTGGGTTAACAATTGCCAGTATGCTTTTGAAGTGTTCTGCTTTAACAGCAGCAGTTTCAGGGTTGGAAGTTTGCTTGCTGAACGGGTTTACTGAAGGTGGCTGTGAAGCCCATCCTTCTGCACTGTGCGGCGGGGCATGAGACTGACTCACCTAATGCCGCTGAGTATAATAACAGTACAAGAAGCTGGGAGCCACATGGAAGGGGTTGTCTTTCATGTTCACAAGCTCACGTTGCCATTTACCTCCCTGAACAATAATAAACAATGGTGACTATAAAATGGGGGGGGGATACTGTTGGCAGGCAGCCAGACAAATATTCTTGGAAGGCAGCCAGAACAATATCCATTAAATCTACCAGAGTGGAGGAGCCTAAAATCACTTTACCCACAGCCAGGTGTTCCAGACAGACATGCATTTGCAACACAAAGGAACATCTTTAAAAAAGAATTACCACAGAGGACACAGAGCAAAAGGTGAACCTAGCCAGGACTCCTCCAGAAATGGGGGCTGAGAACCATGGGGAGGGGAGCAGCAAGGCAAGAGTTTATATCATAGTAACTTAAGAAAAGGTGCCAGGGAGGGAGGGAAAGCCTGTGCTCACAATGATGGCACGGAGAAGGAAAATCTGAAAATTAAGGAAGTGGAGGAAGAAGTGAGAGGAGCTGAAAATTGGGAAGGGTATAGGTACCAGCAGGAAAGCAGTCTGCCTTAATGCCAGGAGCCTAATAAACATATCAGTGAGCCAGGTGATGGTGACAGCTAAGAGATTAGACCCTCTAGTAATTATGGAAATCTGGGTCACAGGGGATAACTGGGACCTGGCACTTCCAAGTTATGGACCTGGCACTTCCAAGTTACACCATGTGTAGGTGGGAAATGAAGAAGGAAAAGAAAGAGGGGTAGTCCTCTATGTCAAAGAAGGCATAGAAGTGGTAGAGGATGGATCCATCAGGGAAGGGAAGGGGGAAACAGAAGCACTATGAGAAAAGCTCCCAAAAGCATCAAGTAAGAAGCTGTGCATGGGGGTAGTCAGTAGACCACCAGGACGGGGGGATGAGAGCAATAAGGAACTATGGACATAAACAGAAAAGGGGGCCATAAAAGGGGGAGGTAGAGGTAGTGGTAGTGGTGGATCCAACCTACCAGACATAGATTGGGACATTCCAGCAGCTAAGAGCACTGGAAGTCGAGCCCTCCTAGATATGTTGCGGGACTTTCTGCTGCTGCAGCTGATCAGGGAACCCACAAGGCAGACAGCCATTCTCTAAGCCAAGGTTTTTCAACTAGGGGTCCTAAGCCCCTGGGGTCCCTAAGCAAGGCATAGAGGGCCCTTGGAGTGAGCAGGAAAAATGTTAAATATGAAACAGGATTCAGATCTGGATCTTTTATTCACAACTCTCCTCTCTTAACACCTCCCATACCTCCATTTCCTCAGGGTCACATAGTGAATATGGGATGCAAATCTGGTCTCTGGACAGGAGTTTTGTGCTCATACTTAGTACCACCATCAATATTTGTGTGAGAAACTTAATCTCAACCCCCCCCCCGGCACCCTCTTGCCACCAACTGGTAGGCAGAGAGTGGGTTGGGAAACTGGTGGGGTCCAGTGACCATAACTGCGTACGGTTCGAACTGGCCCTGGGTAGCAGTATACCTTTGTTAAAGGCTGAGGTTCTGGATTTCAGAAGGTCAGACTTTGACTAGATGAGGAAACTAGTCCAGGATAAGTTGGCTGGATTGGACACAATCACAGAAATGGAGGAGAGGTGGGGAGTAATTTAAGGAACTATTCTGGAGGGAACTAAGTCATCCTTGACAATGGTTCCTAAGAGAAACAGGCACAAGGGACCAATCTGGTTCTCTAAGAAGGTCAGGAAAGCAGTGAAGGCCAAAAAGGGCCTTCAACAGATACAAAGAGAGGCAGGAAGATGAGGAATGGAGCAACTACCAAGTAAAGATGAGGGAGGCCAATATGGCAGTCAGGGATGCAAAAGCAGACAAGACAGCCAAGGAAGGGGGAAAAAACATTTTTTTCTGATACATTGGTTACAAAAAGAAAGATGAGAGGAGGAATTGTAAAGACTGATGGATGGGTTCAGGGTAACAGAGGATGATGATGATCAGAAGTCAGACGTTCTAAATGACTATTTCTGATAAGCATTCTCAATGGAAGAGTGTGGACCTTTGCCAGAAAGTGGTATAAAGGCTGCAGCAAGGAGAATCCCAAAAACAAGGCAGGTGGTATTTACAGGAGAAAGGGTCAGAAAAGGGCTTGCAGCCCTGAAATAGATAAGGCTCCAGGACCAGATGGGATGCACACGAGGGTGCTCATGGAATTAACATTGGAAGTGGCTGAATCCCTGGCAGGGCTATTTAATAGCACACGAGGGTGCTCAGGGAATTAACATCGAACTGGCTGAATCCCTGGCAGGGCTATTTAATAGCACATGAGAGTGCTCAGGGAATTGACATCAGAGCTGGCTAAACCCCTGGCAGGGCTACTCAATAGCACATGAGAGTGCTCATGGAATTAACATCGGAACTGGCTGAATCCCTGGCAGGGCTATTTAATAGCACATGAGAGTGCTCAGGGAACTGACATCGGAACTGGCTGAATCCCTGGCAGGGCTATTCAACAGCACCCGAGGGTGTTCAGGGAACTAACATCGGAACTGGCTGAGTCCCTGGCAGGGCTATTTAATAGCACATGAGAGTGCTCAGGGAATTGACATCAGAGCTGGCTGAACCCCTGGCAGGGCTATTCAATAGCACGAGGGTGCTCATGGAATTAACATCAGAACTGGCTGAATCCCTGGCAGGGCTATTCAACAGCACACGAGGGTGCTCATGGAATTAACATCGGAACTGGCTGAATCCCTGGCAGGGCTATTCAATAGCACATGAGACTGCTCAGGGAATTGACATCGGAACTGGCTGAACCCCTGGCAGGGCTATTCAACAGCACATGAGGGTGCTCAGGGAATTGACATCAGAGCTGGCTAAACCCCTGGCAGGGCTATTCAATAGCACATGAGAGTGTTCAGGGAACTAACATCGGAACTGGCTGAATCCCTGGTAGGGCTATTTAATAGCACATGAGAGTGCTCAGGGAATTGTCATCAGAGCTGGCTAAACCCCTGGCAGGGCTATTCAATAGCACATGAGAGTGCTCATGGAATTAACATTGGAACTGGCTGAATCCCTGGCAGGGCTATTTAATAGCACATGAGAGTGCTCAGGGAACTGACATCGGAACTGGCTGAATCCCTGGCAGGGCTATTTAATAGCACGAGGGTGCTCAGGGAATTAACATCGGAACTGGCTGAATCCCTGGCAGGGCTATTTAATAGCACATGAGAGTGCTCAGGGAACTTGACATCAGAGCTGGCTGAACCCCTGGCAGGGCTATTTAATAGCACATGTGGGTGCTCAGGGAACCAACATCGAACTGGCTGGAATCCCTGGCAGGGCTATTCAATAGCATGAGTGCTCAGGGAATTAACATCGGAACTGGCTGAATCCCTGGCAGGGCTATTTAATAGCACATGAGAGTGCTCCGGGAATTGACATCAGAGCTGGCTGAATCCCTGGCAGGGCTACTCAATAGCACATGAGAGTGCTCAGGGAATTGACATCGTAACTGGCTGAATCCCTGGCAGGGCTATTTAATAGCACATGAGAGTGCTCAGGGAACTAACATCGGAACTGGCTGAATCCCTGGCAGGGCTATTTAATAGCACATGAGAGTGCTCAGGGAACTAACATCGGAACTGGCTGAACCCCTGGCAGGCCTATTCAATAGCACGAGGGTGCTCATGGAATTAACATCGGAACTGGCTGAATCCCTGGCAGGGCTATTCAATAGCACAGGAGAGTGCTCAGGGAATTGTGACATCAGAGCTGGCTGAATCCCTAGCAGGGCTATTTAATAGCACATGAGGGTGCTCAGGGAATTGACATCAGAGCTCGCTGAACCCCTGGCAGGGCTATTCAATAGCTCAATACAGTCAGAGGTGGTTCCAAAAGACTGGAGGGTAGCTGATATAGTACTGCTCCACAAGGGATGGGACAAAGAGCAACAGGGTAACTACAGGCCCATCAGTTTTACCTCCACTGTGGGTAAACTGATGGACACACTAGTCAAGGAGGACTTTGTGGATTACCTGCAAAGGAATAGACTCCAGGACAGTAAACAGCATGGATTTGTGGCAGGGGGTTCTTGTCAGATCAACCTGATAGTATTCTTTGACTGGGTAATTAGGGCAGTGGATATGGGGCAACCAGTGGATCTACTATACTCTGACTTCAGCAAAGGCTATTGACACTATGCCATGCAGAAGGTTTCTGAAGAAGTTAAAATGAGTTAGATGGGTGGGTAGTTGGTTGGCAGAAACTGCAGAAGGTAGTGGTAAACGGAGTCAAGTCAGGTGAGAGGTAGGTCACAAGGGGAGTGCTGCAGGGCTCAGTCCTGAGTCCGGTCCACATCAACGTGTTCATCGGCAACATAAAAGGAATACATGGCAAGATGTGTCTCTTTGCAGATGATACTAAGATCTGTGGCAGAGTGGACAGTGAGGAGGTGGGAAGGGAACTGCAGAGGGGGCTGCATAGGTTGGAGAGGTAATCCAAGGTTTGGCAGTTTTTCAGTGCCAAAAAGTGCAGGTTGATGCACAGTGGGGCCTATGTACAAATGCCTATGCGCCGCATAAGGGCAGCGCGTAGGCATTCTATGACTGAATGCCTCACAGCAGTGATCTGTGCACCCCCTGCAGCAATCACCCACAGGTGTGCCAGTGCTCTGCACACAAGATCCCAGGCTGGCTTTGGGGCGCCACGCCAGGGCGTGTTGGGGTGTGTGCCTGTGCCAGCATGTATGCACAAAGGCACTTGTGTGCCGAGCTGGCATGGGACGTCTGGGCAAAGGGGAACCCTGCTGTAACCATCCTGTGTGGCCCCCTGGGCACCAGCCAGCAGTACCGGCATCAGGACCCCTAATGCACTGTCACCCCAGTCCACTGTGCAGCTTGGGTGGGCTAGGGGTGGTAGTTTGGGCAAATGCCCAGTGTTTGTACCCCATGGGGTACATGCCCTCCCAGTCATGCATGCCCCAGCATGGAAGGGATCCGCTATGGGACCCAGGACGGGCATCCCATTGGATGCCCCCCTGCATCCCACACTCCACCCACATGCTGCTACAATCTTCAGCCATGCGGCTGCACACCTGGTGGGGGAGCATGGACTGGTAACTGGGAGTCATGAATGCTGGCCTGTGTTCAACTGCCTCTGGGTGTGGGGCAGCACGGGTGCTCTACGCGCGATTCACGCATGGAGAGGCATCGGCACTCTAAGCATGTAGTTCATGAATCACCCCCATTGCGAACAAGAACCCCTGGATGGAATATTGGATGGGAGGGGTTAAGCTGTACACTACTTCTAATGAAGGGGACCTGGGAGTCCTCATAGTGACCACCTAAAACAATCTAGCAATATAACAAGACCTACAGCAAGGCAACCTGGATGTTGGAGTGTATTGGGAGGAGTTCGAAGACAGGAGGAAGGAAATAATACTACCTCTCTACATATCACTGGTGAGGCCTCATCTGAAATACTGTGCCTAGTTCTGGAGTTTTCACCTTAAGAAAGACAAAGACAGGTTGGAGATGGTGCAGCGTAGAGTAACCAATGTGATTCTGGCCAGCAGGGCAGATCCTATGAGGGTCAGCTTAGGGCATTGAACATGTACTCGCTGTAGAAGAGAAAGAGGAGGAGCAATAGGATAAGAGACTTTCAGGTTTCTAAAAGAAATGAATAAGGAGGCTTGCAGGGGGGAGTTTAGGAGAGATGTGCAGAAAAGTCTTTACAAAAAGGGTGGTAGATGACTGGAACAGCCTGCCAGAGGAGGTAGTTGGGGCAAAGACTGTGGGGAGCTTCAAGCATGTATGGGATAGGCACAGGGGCATATTAGGAAGAGGAACGGGGAGGGACTGAAACGTATGACCACCTAGGGTGAGTGGTGATGGACTAGGCAGAGACAAAGGGCAGACTGGATGGGCCTACAGGTCTTTTTCTGCCACCAAAATCTATGGTTCTCTGTTTCTATGTAACAAGGTAGGCTGAAAGGAACCACTGAGCAGGAACACTGAGTCAAAAACAGAGGAACGTGAGTGAAAGCTGGTGGAGGGGAGATTCAGGAGGGATGAGAGAACGTTTTATTTTAAAGAGCGGGAGAGTGATTGAGCCACGGAACAGGTGGTGGGCACAAAAAACTTTACTGGGTTCAAGCATGGCTGGGACAGAGTTAAGGGTTTAATAGTGCCTCGGGGGGTAGCAGTAAGGTAGGGGCCAAAAAGCCCATCCCACCAACAGGTCTCAGGGTAGGAAAAGGTATAACAGGGCACACTGAATGGTCCAATGGTCTTTTTCTGCTGACACTGTCTGCTGTACGTTTTTATGTTACCAGTACACAAGATCTTGATGAAATTCTTTTAAATACCTTTCAAGAGGTCACCAAAGAAAACAACTAACTGGACTGTGTCAATATTCAGCTTCTTAATTTGCAGACTAATACAGTATTGATGTGGAGTCTTGATGCAAGCTAACATGTCAACTGCATAAAATGTTCAGAACTAAAACCAACTCAAAACAAAATGATGAGATAGGAATGTGAGGAAGATCACTGGCAGAATAGTTGTCTAAAATGCTGCAGAGAGTCTATTTGCAGAATCCTTATGTCAACAGGGCCAGTAAACAAGTGTTAATATTTCTAGTGGAGGTGTCCAAAGAGAATTCACTGTAGTTAGCAGCACAGAGCAGAGGATCGAATCGGAGAGGGAATTGTTTCAGCCCCTGCAAGTCGACAGTATGTGGCTGTCAGCAGTGTGAAATGGAGCCGCATCAAAGCCGAGTGGGCCGTGACCTGAATGCTGCACATCTATGCGCTCAGCGAGAGGATCAATGACAGCATTTGCTGGGCTCTAGGCAGCCCCGGTGCTAATGAAAGCAGTGCTGAAAGGCACGACCCAGGGCCTCTGAGCTGCCTAAAGCCAGGAGCTGGCACGCTTTGTAATGAGCTGGCTAGTAAGCACAACAGACCCAAGGCCCCTTCGGCTGTCTGTTCCATGTCACTCGGTCAAGATGGATCCTGTTAAGGATCTGACGAGCAGCAAGGACTGAAGTGTCTAGAATGCCTGACTCTAATCATAAACACCACAGCTGGCAATGATGTGGTAAAAAAACACAATCACCTTGATCCAGCACACAGGGTCTTTGATGTGCCTGGAGTCAGTTCGCTGCCCAGAGTAAAAGGTGCAGCTCTCCTTTTTTTTTTTTTTTTTTTTAAAGAAAAAGAAAAAAAAATCAAGCTTGACATTCCCAAATCATAACCATATGAATCCTCATACCACTTTGTTCTGAGAAACTCATGGAAGAAGCTTCTGACAATGATAACAGAAAACAGGTTTGCAGATAATGGCAGTTGGGAAGGAGATCACTTCCAAAATTTGGACCGATGCTACCAGAAAGTAAGGTTTTCTGCCAAAGGTTGCAAATAGGTGACTCTTTAGCTTGGAACTGGAACTCATTTGATGTTAACTGAATATAAAAAAATGAAGTCTATGTTCTTGCCATTATTCATGCAGTATGTCCCACATCAGCCTCTAACATCCAGAATGGCATACAGTACATCTGTAAGCGTTTTTTCATAATATGGCTATTCGTACTCTGCTATATACAACAAATTGTGATCCGTCAACTAACAGGTACTGTATACCTTAGCTTTCAAATCTGAGACCCATACCAATGTAAACCTCAGCAAGGTAGAAATGTGGTGCTGTGTTTTATTTTTTCATTCAAAGACTTCCTAAATCATTTTCTTCACTGAAGTGCTGTTAAAATCATGTTTTTAATATTTTCAAGTTGCAGCTGCATAAAATGTAAAGGGGAGTTAAATGGATATTCATCAATTGGCATAAGCACATAAACACCTTTGAACTAAAACTGGGATTTGAATACCTGTTAAATATAATATTTTTATGTTTTTATTTCTTGAATAAACATATTTTTATATACATTTTCAGAACATAAAATGCTTCCATCGGACAGAAGAAATGGCAGATGCGCCCAGGACAAGGCTGAAAAGGGCAGTATTGTCTAGACCCATCTTTCCTGGTCAACACAAAATAAACAAACAAATGAATTACTACAAGATAAAAGCACACTTTGACAAGAGAGCAAATGGAAAAAATGATGTCATCTTACAGTTCTGCCCATCCTGGAGTGCCTTACTGCAGTTATAAAATAACTGCCCTGGCTCATTCGATGGCCCGACGGCAGTGTGTTGCACTGCCAATAATGGGCTTTGGGGCTGCAGTCAGCTCACCAGGGCTCAGAGAAGGCTACTGTTGGCAGCAAGTCACAGCCTGGGGAGCACTGGCACTGACTTCTGCTATCACAGTGACCCTGCAGGGTGTCTGCTGTGTATGTGTGAGGTCAACAGGCAAAATGCAGTATTGGTAGGAGAGAAAGGCGGAAGAAATACAAGTAGAAGATGACTGCAGACAGGGTGAGAGCACCGGCACTCTCAGGGCTACATCCCCACTGGATCCAAATGACTCAAGGGTGATGGGAAAATAAGGTGATGGGGCTGGGAGCTGGCAGGTCCTGTAAGGGGGCAGCTGGCTGGAGAATTAAATATATGAAGACAAAATAACTCTGCTTTTACTTTTAAAACAGATTAATGGCCACCGTGATAGCCCAGCAGCAGTGTATGTTGCGCTGCTGTGCAGGCAACACGAGTTAGGGAGCAAGCTTGGGTCTCCGTGTCGGGAGGCAGGCCAGGCAGAAGTAACTGCCACATGGCAACACACCCCAGCCGGGGAGGATAGATGGCAAGCTCTGCCACCACAGGGACCCCTGTGGTTGGGCTAGGAAGCTTGCTCTTGTTGCAGGGTTAGCCATGAGTGTGCGAGGCTACAGGCTGGGCTCATGTCAGGGGATGAGGAAGGGAGTAACTAAAGGGACAAAAATCCCACTGCTGTTTGAATCATGGTCTGAGCCTAGGTGGCCCTATGGGTCCTAGTGCCTGCCAGTACTGGATTCTGATCCACACAAATGTGTGGACAGCATCGGGGGGGGGGGGGATGGCCCTCCCATAGAGCCCCTCCCATGGAGGACAAGCCATGGGGGTAATCCATGGGTTAGTAGGGTCTGGAGGGTCACAGAGGCTCCGGACCTGACATGGTGCATCCCTGGAACAAGGGTATACCCCTGGAAGAATATCAGTGGAGGGGAAAAAGAATCACCATAAAAAAACAAAGATCAATGAATTTCAAAAATTAGAGTAGCTCTAGTCTGTACTGTTGTACTAGAATAACACACGGTCATGTGATAATATAAGGTCAATCACGGCCCCTATTTTCAGATGCCAATTGAGTAGTCCCAAAACAGGATGGAAACAGCTATGATACTGCACCTCCAGACTTAGAAGCCATACATAAAATCTGTTCTTATTCACAGTGCCCACCCCACCCCGACTACAATGCAATCAAATGAGTCACCCACAGAGGTCTGAAGATGGCATAGCATCATTCACATGATGTTATGCATGCTCAGAGCTCAAGTGTACCGATGCTGTTGCCAGACATGCCTCCCCCCATCCGCTTGCCCCATAGTTTTTGATTACTTTAGGGCTGGTGTTCTCCACTTCATGATGTACGTATTTGTATACAGTCTATGTAATTGTTTCTACAACTTAACTGTAACAAATCTGCTACTGTAATGCCCCCCCGGGACCCTCTTGAGAAATAGGGGTTGCACTAAAATGAGACTACCCTGGTGTGCACAATTCTAAATTAATCAAATCACTCTGATGGGCATGATGGACCTAGAGTCCCTCCCAACCTTACTGTAAATTACTATGTTACTGGGGTTAATAAATGCAGTTTTCCTTTTGCCTGTAGGTTTTCCAGATAGCCCCACCCACACAACAGTCTGACTGCACTCCCTGGAATTCAGTCGGCCCCTCCTATGGCTCATTCTCCAATGTCACCTGCACCCCGGAGTGTCCAGATAGCCCCACCCACACAACAGTCTGACTGCACTCCCTGGAATTCAGTTGGGCCCCCTCCTATGGCTCATTCTCCAGCGCCACCTGCACCCCGGAGTGTCCAGATAGCCCCACCCACACAACAGTCTGACTGCACTCCCTGGAATTCAGTCGGCCCCTCCTATGGCTCATTCTCCAATGCCACCTGCACCCCGGAGTGGTCCCACAATGATCTCCATTCCCTGCCTGTTCAGAAGTCTGCCACAAAGTCGTGACACCCGTACCACCTGCCCTATACAGCTGTAAGACAGGGGGTGTTACCAAACCCTGCACTGGTGTTTCTGAGGGTTGCCATGCGTTGTGAATGGCCATGCAGGGCATTGCATTTTGATGCCCTTACCCACACAGTTGCAACGTGTTTTGCACTGCACAGTAAAAGCCCTTGACTCCCATTATGAATGGCTCAGTGGGGGAACAAAAAGATGACTGTAGCTGAGTGGTTCACTGGGATCAGTCAGGGATGGTCCCTTGCAATGGATTTTCTGGGTTTATCTTACCCATTTTATAACATAAAAATGAAGATCTGCATTTTATTCTACTTTTCATTAGTTAACTGGGTAAGGGACGCTGGACCAGAGGTCTTTTTTCAGGTCCGACCAAGGGGATTTTATAATAGCTTTCCTTTGCAAAACAATGAGGAGTATGATGGTGTATAAGTGATGCTCAAATCTCCGTTCTAATTTTAAGAGGCTTGTTCCTTCAAAGGGCAGAAGTAAGGCACTTGAAGATGTCAAAGTTTATAACAGTTTCCCAGCTTTATACAGAATTAAACATTTAGTAATATTCAGGATGGTGTTTTTTTTTTTTTTTGCAGTTAACCCTTTTTAATATTTTAAAAGATTTTCAAGTTCAACATGCAGGATTCAGAAACATTGCAGTGGCTATAGTGATGCTCACAATTAAGGAAAAGTTCATGACACAATGTCCTGTATCAGCAAAGCGCTGGAGTACTCTCTGAAAAACAGCGAGTTACAGGGCTTATACTGACAGAATAGAACTACTGGAGACTCTTTGTTAGTCTGAAGCAGGGTATGGAGTCTGAAGTGGTCACTTCACCTGTGTACTTTTTTTATTTTAATTTTTATTTGGTAGACAGGTGCAAAATACATGGCTCATCACACAGAGACAGGCCTTTATACATCAAGGTGCAACAATACAGATCTTCTGAAAATCGATTTTTCTTATTTATTTACAATTACAGAAAGGTCAAATTATGGTAAATGGTTATCACTTGGTGTATCCCATGGTTGCCAAAATTGAAACACGGTGGTCACTAACCTCATAAAGTTTGGCAGAACAATCAGAAGTATGCTGGTGTATAAGTGAAGTCCAAATCTCTGTTCTAGTTGTAAAAGGCATGTTCGGTCTAGAAAAGGCACACGTAATGCACCTCAAGATGTTAATGTTTATAACAGTTTGCCAGCTTCACAAAGAATTAAACTTTTGGCCGTAATTACATTTGTTATATCTGCGTGGAGGGCAGCCAAGCAAATTTAACTCTATGGCATGGACTTCAATTAAGAACCTTTAAGCAGCCCGTCAGTGTAGCAGTAGAGCTAACACTCATGGCACTAGTGACCAGAGTTCTGTAATGAGCTCGGACCAGCATGGGCTGGCTGGGGGGGGGGGAGGAGGACTAAGTGTCCCAGTAGGCACTCTTCTCCTCCTCCTCCAGGGCAGCAGGGCTACATGTCCCTCTGCAATACTGCCGCCTAGGTGACCACAGGTGGCAGTGCAGTTGATATACCCAAGGGGAGGGAGGATGGTTCTTGGCGTAGGCGAGACAGCACGCCCTCGGTATGCACACCTCTGCCATGGGCTAAGGACAGCTGAATGCCTGTGAACTGTCTTATGGGCAGGGAGAAAACATGGCGGTTTAACCCCAGCACAGTACAGGATAACAGTCCCTGCTGCACACTTGAGCCCTGCTCCTTTCGTGTGCATGTTCCTGACAACTTGATAACTGGTGTGGGAAGTCCCCTGCTCCCTGCCCCTGGTGTGTGGTGTGGGGGGGTTAAGGACAGCTGAATGGCAGAGTTGCAGCTTGTAGAATGGTGACAAGGCTAGATGTGGCCATTAGAGGGGGACTTGATTGGGTGGGGTCTGGCCAAAGTTGGGAGCAGAAACAGAAAGCAAAAAAAATGTATAAGCTTGCTATTTGAGGATTACAGTTTTCTGTACCTTTTCACTGCACTGAATAATTCTAACAAAACAGAATGGCTGTTCTAACACATTTTTATAATAGTATGCACAGAAAACAGATTTTCTTCACAGCATGTATTTTCTCTTTGTAGGTAATGTGCCATAGATAGCTATAAAATTATTCCAAACCTGGAACAGGCTCATAAAGCAAGCAATCCTCTTCCAAGCAAAATAGTTCTTATTAATATAATCAAACAAGCATACTGTACAGCACACTAAAATAAATGACTGGTAATGCCCTACAAATTCTGCGCAGCTAAGATGATCTTTGTGCACAGTGTACAGATGTCAGGTATTTTAATAAAGAACTCCATTGTGCAGGGCCTTGCAACTCCTCCATAGCTCCCAGCACTCCCTTAAGGTGGTGGTGGTGGGGGCGGTGTGTGTGTGTGTGTGTGGAGGGGGACAGCCATTCCAGCTGGACTTGGAACCTTGTCTGAGTCAGGAAAACCACATCTCATAAGCAAAGAGGAAGCATAATGTTCTACAAGGACAAAACATTAGCAAAAATGTCACTCAGCCTGAGTTCCACATGTTGGCTGCCACGGCCTCTTCCTCCGAGCATGCCCGGGTTGATATGAATTCCATCTGCTAGGCAGCCAAGTGACAGAGAAGAAATACCGGCATCTGGTCTCTATTGCTGTCAGGTTTTTTTTTGTTCCATGTTAGGCCTTAGCTAGAAACATATGAGGAGATGAAGGTGCTGGCAAGCGACTAAAAGGCTGTGCTGGCACAAATGAGACTTTCTTATGCTTTTCACACATCACTTTGGATTTTTTACAGGGGGAAAAGCGGCAGAGACTCGATAAAGTGAGCTTTGGGATCCAACAGGCCTGGGGGTCATTCGGTGTTTCTTACTTTTTCTTTTTTTTTTTTCCCAGCAAACAGCAAAGCAATCTTTTTTAATACCACAGAAAGAACACTCAGTCACTCAAGAATGCTCTGCAGTTCACTTTTTTTTTTAAAAGCATCCACTGGTTTGGACCTACTCCATAGGTACTTTATATTCTCCGGAGAAGTAGCTGGAGAATGCTGACAAGCAGAACACTGATGCGGTGAACCCTTCCCCTTCCCAGCGCGGGGTCCAAAATTGCTAGCTCCCTAAACTTAGTTAGGGAGCTGGAGATGATTGGCATTCAGAGACCCTTTCAATAGTGCTTTAAACAATCTGGCGATGTGTGTAAGGGAACCCAAAAGCTGCTAACAATACATATTCATCATGAATGCTAGCTGAGAGTGTGTTTTTACACGGTTCTGACAGCTAGGAATATCCTAGGTGATATTCCCAGCAAGACAGTAAAACAATATTGCCAAATGCAGATATATGCTATGTACAGGCTGATCAACTGATAGACAGAAGGAAAGAAAAACATATGGGCGGACAGATATTTATTTTAGAATTTATTGTCTGGGAAAGTCACACTAGGCCGAAGCTCATTTCCAGGTGCATCCCAGGAGCACTAGGAGGTGAAGTGACTTACACTGGGTCACACAGTATGCAGGCGGTGGTTCCAGGTTTCAAACTCATATCTGCTGTGTTTCCAGGTTCAAAGCTTGGTGCTTCAAGCCCCTAGGATATACTGTCTTGTGCCTCCCATTAGACAGACAAACAAACATAAAGTACAGAAATATGATGCTCTGAAGATTGTGGTGCACATGGTAGAAACTGAGGCCAATGAAAACAAAAAAAATGGAAACTAATACTATCACCAAAAGAAACAAAACAGATTGAAATGCCGGTCTAAAGTTAAAAGTAACACTTTTTTATGTATATATCTGTTCATGCTCTGACTCCAATCTGGCCTTGAACCCATCTTCTGGTCTCTAACACCCCAGCGCCATCACGCCACCATCTCCCAGGGCTTACCTCCTCCTGTCTAATGACCTTGGACTGACCCCCACCCCCATGACGAACACACAAAATTTGCCAGCAGATAAAGGCCTAGAGGTCTATCAAGTCTGCTCGAATGTGCAGCTAGCACCCCTTATTCTGCAGCTGCCTGCCCTTCCATCCTTCCCCTTTATTAACCCTCCTCCTTGTCCTGTCCCAACCCCTTTTGAAGCAGTCCATTGTTCTACTGGATACCACTTCTGCAGGTAATGCATTCCACCCAGCCACCACCCTCTCTGTAAAAAAAGTGTCTCCTCATCTCCCTCCTGAACCTTCCTCCCTCCAGTCTCATATCATGGCCCCTGGTGTCCCTCCCCTCCCTTACTTTGAACAACCCCTCTGTACCTGTCTTGTTTATTCCTTTCATGTACTTAAAGGTTTCAATCATGTCCCCCTGTCCCTCCTCTCCTCCAGTGAGTACATGTTCAACTCCCTCAGCCTCCTCTCGTATGATAAGTCCCCCAGCCCCTTGATCATCTTTGTCACCCTCAGTGCACCCCCTCCAGTAACTTGATGTCCCTCTTCAGTTACGAGCGCCAGTACCGCACGCAGTACTCCAGGTGCGGTCTAACTAATGACCCGTACAGTGGCAGAATCACCTCCTCGAGGATATACCCCTTGCAATACAACCCAGCATTTTTTTGGCCTTTGCAGCTGCCTTCCTACATTGTGCCGAGTTGTTCATTGACCCTGTAACGAGCACCCCCAGATCCTTCTCCTCCTCTGTCTGGGCTACCTGCACTCCCCCCAGCTGGTAACTCCTCCTTGGGTTCTTCATCCCAAAATGCAGCACCTTGCACCTTTTGGCATTAAACCCCAGTTGCCAGGTGTCTGATCAGGTTTCAAGCTTTGCCAGATCATCCTGCAACCCCTGCCATCCCCCTAGGTCATCCACCACCGCTCCTACCTTGGTATCATCAGCAAACAGACTGATCCTGCTCTTGATGTCCAATGATATGTCTGCAATGAATATCCCAAACAACACTGGTCCCAACACCGAGCCCTGTGGAACACGCTCGTCACTACCCTTGGGTGTGAGAGCTCCCCACCCACCACCACCCTCTGTTGCCTTCCCTGAAGCCAGTTTCCTACCCATCTCACCAGCTTTGCACCCACCCTGTGCCTACTAACTTACCTCCCAGCCTTCCATGCAGCACCGAGTCGAATGCCTTACTGAAGTCCAGATACAGGACATCCACTGCATGGCCCCTGTCCAGTGGCCTAGTTACCCAGTCATAGAACTCCACCAGGTTGGTTTGGCAGGATCTGCCCCATATGAAGCCATGCTGTCTGCTGTCCTGTAGTCCTTTGGCCTCTAGGAGGGCCACCAGCCTCTCCTTCAGGATAGTCTCCATTAGCTTACCCACGATGGATGTGAGGCTCACTGGTCTGTAGTTTCCCGGTTCATCCTTGGGGCCACTCTTCTGGAGGGGCATCACATGAGCCATCCTCCAGTCCTAAGGTACACACCCTGAATGGAGTGAGGCATTAAATAGGTCTGCTAAAGGTCCTGCAAGGACCTCTGCCAGCTCCTTCAGTACCCTGGGGTGGATGCCATCTGGGCCTGGCACCTTGTCCACCCTCAGTGCCTTCAAACCCTCCCGAACTCTGCCCTCCATGATTTCCCCATCTGTCACCCCTTCCCCCCCCGTTTCTATCATTTCTCCCCCCTTGGGTGTCACCCCCCCTTCTCTTTAGTAAATACTGAACAGAAGTACTCATTTAGTGCTTCTGCCTTATCGCCACCCTGCTTCCACCCAACCTCCCTCCTTCCTAATCCATACTATGTGGTCCTTACAGCTCCTTTTCTCCCTGATGTACCTAAAGAAGTCATTCTCCCCCTTCTTAATGCCTTGTGCCAGCCTGAGTTCAGTAGATGCCTTGGCTCCCCTTACTGCCCTAGTCACCTCCTTCGATTCCGTCAAGTAATCCTCCCTGTCCTCCCCCTCCCTGTTTTCTTGTACTTCCTAAAGGCAGCTCTTTTCCTCCTTACCTTTTCCATGACCTCCTTGCTCAACCAGCTCGATTTCTTAGCCCTAGCCTTCTTGCTCTGGGCTTTGCAGCAGGTTTTGGTTGCCTACACTATCCCCACCTTTATGAGCTCCCACCTCTGGTTAGTGTCCATACTAGATTGAATTCTGGCCAGGTACCCTTCTACCACTTCCCCCATCCTCCCAAAGTCGGCCCTCTGGAAGTCCAGCACTCTTGTGCCAGATTCCACTCCTTCCTTGCCCATATCCAGTGTGAGCCATACTGAGTGGTGGTCACTCCCTGACA
The DNA here is from genome assembly GCA_016271365.2 of Neoceratodus forsteri. NCBI lineage: Eukaryota > Metazoa > Chordata > Ceratodontiformes > Ceratodontidae > Neoceratodus > Neoceratodus forsteri. The sequence continues at coordinate 911,069,384 of CM057453.1, forward strand.
GCGGTTCATCTACCGTAAGTTCTCTCACAAAGTCCCCATTTGCCAGAACAAGGTCAAGGGTATTCCCTAACCTGGTTGGTTCACTGATCATCTGCAGCAGGATTCACAGTGGCGGAGCTAGAGGGGGGCTGGGGGGGTGGTCACCCCTCCTGGCTGCCCCAGTGTGAGTAGTAGCGCCCCGCCACCATCTTTATTCACTGTTTGGTGCCCATTGTGGAGCCTGTGATTGACTGAATGGCCCCCCTGGCTCCCAAACACTCCCAAACCTGGCTCCGCCACTGAGCAGGAAGCTGTCCTGGAAGGCATCCAGCAGTATCTGCTCCCTTCTGTTCCTGGTTGTTGGGGTACTCCAGTCCACTCCTGGCATGTTGAAGTCCCCCACAATCACCACACTACCCTTCTCGCAGGTTCTCCTGATCTGTCTCGCTAGTTCCCTGTCTAACTCCTCCGTCTGAGATGGCGGCCTGTACACCACTCCCATTCTAAGAATCCTATTCTTGGAATTCTGGATTGCATGCAAAGTGACTCTGTACTACCCTCCTCCCCTTACACACTTCAGTCCTTCCTTCACATATAGTGCCACACCCCCTCCTTTCCCAATCACCCTGTTCCTACGAAATAACCTGTACCCTGGTACAGACAGGCCACAGTCATTGTATTGGGTGGCCCATGTTTCTGTGATGGCTGCAATGTCCACCTCTCCCTCTGCCATGAGCACCTGTAACTCTGCAGTTTTCCTCCCAAGGCTCCTAGCATTAAGGGTACCACTTTCCACCCTCCCCCCCATCCTGCCCTCCTTTCCTAGCATCACCAGTAGTACTTGCCATTTGTCCTTTGTCACTGTTATGGGGGGTAAGCTCATATGGTTTCCCAGCCTGTGGTCTCTGCATGTCTCTTGCCCAATTGCCACCCCCCACTCCTAGTTTAAATTCCCAACTTCCTCTATGTACTCCTCCATCCTCTGTTTCAACACTTTCTTTCCCTCCTCACTCAAGAGTAGTCTGTCCTTGGCATAGAGACTACTGTCCTCCCAGTCTCCCCAACAGCCCATACCCTTAGCACAACACCAGGCTCTTAGCCATCCGTTAAATTCCTCTATTCTCAGCTTTCTTGTTGTGCTTGCCTTGGGCACTGGAAGTATCTCTGAAAAAGTTACTGATCTTCCTGCCCCCTCACATAATTGTCCTAGTTCCTCAAACCTCCTCTGGACTATATGTACTGTTTTGTCAGCCAGGTCGTTTGTCCCAAGATGTATAATTAAATGAGGCTTGTCCCTACCCTTTCTAGCATATTTCAGAACAGATTGTCCCACCCTTTCCGCTGTCATTCCTGGCATGGCCTCCACCCAAATGTGACTATGTCTCTCCCCCTTGCTACCCCACCTGACTCCTCTTAGTATTGAGTCCCCCAGCGCTAAGATTCCACCACTCTTACTCCCTGCTTGCTTCCATTCATCTCCCTCTCTCATTTCCAGCTCCTCTTCTTCCTCCTGCACATTATTTCCCCCTTTTGCCCCTGTTGCAATTCTCCCAGCAGAACTTCCCCCCAACGCCGGTTTGGTCCAGGCATTTATCAATTACTCCTCAAATTTCATCATTTCCCTTCTCCACCTTCTTCCTCTCTAGCAGTGCAAAACTATTTTCTGAAGACCCTTCACAAATGCTCGCTCCCTCTCTCTTCATAGTAACCTGTTCTCTCCTTTCCACTCCATGACTTTTGCCACTTCTTCGCCTCCCCTTACAAGTCCCTATCTCCTCCTTCCATTTGTCTTTTGCCTTCTGACCTGGTTTCCCCGGCAATCGTTCTTCCTGGCCTGGGCCCCTTTGTCTCTGCTTCCCTTCTTCTGACACTATCCTCACCACTGTTGGCTTAAATCGCCCTCCCTCATCTCCCCTTCTTCCTCCCTCCAGTATTGGGCTAAACTCACCCCCAACCTGCCTTGCCTGTCTTAGTTCCTCCTGCAGACCCTTGATCTCCTTCCTAAGTTTCTCTATGTGGTTGCACACTAAACATCCTCCCACACTCCAAGCAATTTTTAGAAAGATTGGTGCACCGCAGTTGTTGCAGCCTACCACCCTACCCATTGCTGTCGCTGCCCACGAGCGACCCCCCCACCCTTCCAGATGCAGGATACCAAACACTCCCCCAAGTCTCCCCTCTATCAGTGCAAAACATTCTTTTCTTAATTTCCCTTACCCCTTTTGTTGTACAGGTTTAGATAGATTGAGCAACTGCTTTTTATATTCCTATCCACACTCAAAAAGAGACTTTAAGTAGCTATTGCACAACCTTCTTCAAACTCCTACTCCACCTTTCTCCAATGCAATAGCAATGCAAAGAAGTAACAATGAAAGCTCCTAAATTTGCAGTTACTTCCCTTCCACTGAGATAGCAGTCACCTCTTCACTTGCTGCTGTTCCTTTCCTGGATATCTGCTTCTGCTATGACAGATGCATATCCTTTGTCCATTTGAGGAAGTGATGTCAGAACCTCATGTATAAAGGAAATCACGGACCAGGGGCGGTTGGGGTGAGAGGTTGGGGGGGTGGGACCAACCCAAGTCTTCCAGGAACAATCAGGTTGCTGAGGCCCATGGTCAGACCATTAGCACCCTTCCCTCACTATGCACTAAACTTTGCAGCTAGTGAAGCCAGCAAAAATGAATCACAGTTCTACTCAAAGCCCCCAAAATAGGTTTGCTACCAAAAGAAACAGGTCTCCAATTCAAACAGCTTCACCAACAATACATCAAAATAGGCTTGAAATTAGAAGATATAGGTCTTTGATTCAAAGAAACAGCCCCAATTAAATCACACCAAATAGGTTTTAAATCAGAAGAAATAGGCCTCTACAAATGCAGCCTGCTACACAGTGAAACATCAAACAAATAAGCCCACTTATAGCTACCAAAACAGGTTTCAAAATTCCAACAGCCCCAAACAGTACCCTGCTAGCCCCTTAGAAGTACTAAGAAAGAAAAGAAATAACCTTCTACCAAGTAGAATCCACAAGAAACAATGTAAAAACAACAAGAAGAAGCTACTGTACTGTAACAGATCTGATCCTGTCCCCTTCTAGTTCCTTCTGAGAAGCCAGAGCACTGCTAACAGCATGCCATCAGATCTGCTCTTACACTGTAGTTTTAATTTTTTTTAATTTTACTCTTTATCCTCCTGTCTCTCGCTGGCCTGCCTTCCTTCTCACTGATCCTTCCAGCCTCATCACCCCGGCATGACAGGGCCATCATGGTGGCCCAAGGCCCTCCAGTCAAACTTTTCTTCAGTCATTTGGAGGCTGCTTGAATCTGCAGGTGTGGAGTCTGCAGATGAGGGTGAACTCTGTCATGCTACTTTGGGCAGAGAATTTTTCTCCTTTTCATTATTCCCTTCCCCGAGAGCACTGCTAACAGCATGCCATCAGATCTGCTCTAACACTGTAGTTTTAATTTTTTTTAATTTTACTCTTTATCCTCCTGTCTCTCCCTGGCCTGCCTTCCTTCTCACCGATCCTTCCAGCCCCATCACCCCGGCATCCTCAGGACTTACCTTTCCTGAGTCCCCCATGGCCTGCCCTCCATGGCAGGGTGGCAGGGAATCCCTCAATCTGCCGAGGTCCAGATCCAGATTTCAGGAGGAGCCTGGGTTGCCAGGTGGGGGTCCTGCAGAGGTCAGCGATCATCCTGCCAGCCAGGGTGTTTTCAAGTCTTCTCTTTCCCCTGTGTTGCCGCTCTACCCTCCCCCCAGGGATTCCAGCATTTTTGGGAGTATGTCCCTGACATAAGCATGCAATAGCACACTCACACGATATGCAGCACAGCATGCCCCTCTCACCCTGTGTCCCGCATGCCCTGCCACCCATATATCTGTAGGTGGCAGTGCTGCAGCAGGACACAGCACCCTCCACTGGGGAGGAGTGCATCCTGTGAGACACCTGATCCCCCCCCCGGGTGGCCCCTGAGGATAAGGGCTTGTTCCTGAACCTGGGTCACCAGCATTACAAGTGATAGTGCTACCGCTGCACCAACAGGCCGGTGTTCTTGCACTGTATGTATGCACGTCAACACCATCTGGGTCCAACCCCCCATCTTACAGTCCTGACTATACTTCCTCCCATGGTCACCAGGGGGCAGTGTGGCAGCAGGACTCTACTCCCTACTTCCCTCCCCTACTGGAAAGAAGTGTCCTCTGGGAAGCTCAACCTTGCTCCCCTGACCGACGCTCTGACAATCCGAGCTTACTCCCAAATTCAGACACGAACAGTACAGCTACCACTGCTATCGACGCACTTAGCTCAAGCAACGCTTTCTTTAAAGCATTATCAAGAAATCTGATTCCATTCCAAGGCTCCACCACCCTTTCTGAAAAGAAGAACTTCCAGGAGCAACACATGGAAGTTCTTCTTTTCAGAAAGGGTGGTGGAGCCTTGGAATGGCCTCCCCCACAGGTGGGGGTAAAGATGGTCCGCAACTTCAAGCTGGCATGAGACAAACAGTGTGGGAAACTTGACACAGCAGGCTGATTGGGGGGGGTCAGTATACATGGGCACACTACATGGTCCAAATGGACCCCATCTGCCAACACTTTCTTTGTTTTCATTTGCACAGCTAATGAGACTCCCCTAACAACCAATGTTTTGCACAAAAACAAGCGTTTTCTCATGGTTGCACTTGTCTTAGTGCAAAATGGTGGTTGTTGTGGGGGTCTCACCACTTTTGCAGATTTTCTTAGTAATCACTTTTAAAAAATGAACCTTTGGTCTTTTTCTGCCGTCATTGTCTGTGTTTCTATGTTTCTAAAGTGTTACTTTGAACTTTGGATCAACATTTTGGTTTCTTTTTTCAGTGACAGCATTTGTGCCTTTTTTTTTTCTAAACAAATAGGCAGATTGATTTGAAGCGGAAAACTAAGTAACTCTTTCATAAATCAAGAATATGGTTTTCAGGCAGCAATTAGCAGTGTGCTAAATTGCTCCAAAAGAGAAAAGTCTGCATGAGCATCACAAATGATACTTCACAGCCACCATCCGCAACTAGACGTTGGCGTTGCGACAGCAGTAGGGAGTCTGCTCTGGCCCACATACCCTGCACCAGTGTGGGTGTCTGATCAGGCCCATTCTCCAAAGATTCTTGCCGCTGACACTGTGTTTATTCAAAAGGTTATATTACCCAGGATAACCCAAATTGGATGCAACATCACACATGAACTGGGGTCCTGCTTCCACCACAGTGTACAGCTTGCAGCCACTGAAGAACGGGAGAATGAAGTGACTTGCCAGGGCCACGCTGAGTCTGTTTATCTGGAAACACAGGGGTCAGGTTGTGAGCTCCGAGTACTGCGTCCTGGTAGTAATGCCTACGCACTGTTTGCACTGTTACACTTTATTCATGGGTATGGATCACAAAAGTTTTTCTGAATACATTTTGTATGGACTGCAGTTTTTCTGTGTGTGCCACAATCTGTTTTGTCACACTGTGAGTTTATGGCAGCTGCACTACTTAATCAGTTCTGTGCTCTAGCCGCTAAACAGTTTTTTCCTCCCACATTCGGCTAAGACATTTGAGACGTTCTTTCCTAGCTTCCAGTAAGTGAGTACAAATAAAACATTAAACCAAAAACATCAGAGTGTGTAAGTGTGTGGGCTGCAAATGAAGCAAAACTCTATTTATTTTATTCTTAGGTAGCCAGGTAAGGCCAACTAGGCACAGGTGCCTGTTTTCAGGGGCAACCTGGGAGCACTGAGGAGGTTAAGTGACTTGCTCAAAGTCGCACAGTATGGAAGTAGAGGTTGTGGGAATCAAACCCAGGTCTGTCTGCTGGATATACCAAGCTCATTCACAGCTCATTACTCTAACCTCTAGGCTATATTGTTAGCCCCTATTTGAGTGCATGCTGAAAATAGAAAATACGGTAAGAAAACTGACGTCCATGAGGTCTTATTCAATAATGATCCACAAAAGAAAACAAGTACTGTGAGTGTTGTTTCTAGAGAGGGTAGGTGGAAAGCAGGGGTGTATATAACTGGAGAAGCCAAATAGGTAGGGGGGAAAAATGTGCAAAATTAAGATGAATTCTTGATTTAATACTGCTTGAGAAACTCTGTTACCTGGCCAGCGCTACTAATTTTGCCTGGGAACTTAAATCGCAAGGTAAATGAAGGTAGTGTCACAGCTGCCAAGGAACATACTATTCTGCAAAGTGCTGCAGATAAAGCTACTTTTGCTGTAGTTGCATAAAAAATTTGGGACAAGCCAGCAGTTCATGGTTGGGAGAACAGCTGGGAGAAGTGGCGGTGGTGTTCTGGTCATGTCAAGCCCTCCTTGTAATTCGTGAAAGTCAGGGAGCTGAAGTGATACAGCTGCTGGGGTGAGTGAATAGCTGAAATAGATTGTGGGAGCTTCAATAGCAGGGCAGTGCAGTGCTCTGCTGTGAATGACAAGTGATGGGCCGAATCGCCAGGGAGCTGCAGATGACTTATTAATGGTGACAGGTACACTACCTGGGAGACAGGTTGAGAGGGAAAAAGATTATTTATAAGCGAATAGTTAACAGCTGTACCTACTGCTAAGCATTACGTGGATGCCACAAACTGTAGAATTCAAATCTCGAGTTATTCAAGCAAGAACAACTGCCTGTCACCAAAATGCAATGTTCCGCTACAAATTAAAGTGGGAGAGATGAGACACCGGAATGGTGCCTTGAGGGGGGGAGCAATGTCATCATGAAGTCAGAAGAAAAGTCCATGGAACGACTGAAATACCTGCAATGCAAAAAATAGGATTGCTAGCAATAATGAAGGATTTGCGAGAACAGCTTTTAGGTTTCTCCAGAGGTCTGCAACATGGAGACAGATGACTGTGTGTGCCTGCCATCTTAAAGAGTATAACAAAAAAAGACATATCATTTTAAAGAATGATTTTTTGATAACATGTTTTACAGCAACAGAAAGAATTCAAACATTTAGGAATGCAGTGCTTCAGTGCTTTTAACAGTGATTCAGCTCTGATCAACTAACATGGTCTCCATTTGATTGTCAACTTTTCTCCGAACTTTATCAGTAAATAAATGCATAATGTGTCACAAAGTCAAGGACTCTTACATTGGTGTGCCTTCAGGCTGCTCCGGAACAGCTGTTCTCACACCAGTTTTTGCTTTTAAGCACAGTAAATACTGTTGAGAAAGCAGTATAAAGGATTCTGAATTGGGACTTTGTTACCCCTTCCCACCACCACCACCACTGCTGTGCTAAGTTTAATGCAGCAGTGCACGACAGAAGTGAACATGTTGATCTTATTTTATTTTAGCTTGCCCCTTATCTCTGAACTTGCATGACACCTTCATTTTCTCATTTTGAGTCTGTTTTGGTATTATTCTTCACATTTGAAATAACTAGGCTCTCCTTTTGCTCCTGTTACTATTTCGACTGTAAATAAAACTGCTAACACAAACTAAAAATGTGGAAGGAAACATGGTATCATACAAGTCAAGAGATATGGGGCAATCTAAAGTTAGAATACAAAGCTATTGGTCAAAATTTCCACCGCTGGTATCGTGTACTGCTGCTTCTACACAAGACATTAAATTCCTAAAAGATGTCTATTAGAAAGCAGTGAGCCACTTAAGTTCAAAATCACAATGCTGTTTAAAATTCTTTTAGGGCTTGATATGTACAGTAGCTTTTTCTCCCCTACAATCAGGGTACCCCCCCCCCACAAGCCACCCAGTGACCTTTCAGCCCTGACCCTGTTACAGTGGTCCAGAAAATGTTTAGGACTCAGAAGAATTTACTGCTAGTTCCTTCCATCTGGTAGTATTTTCATCCAAGTGGTAGTAATATCATATTTTGACCCATCTTGTACCCCCCACCTCTAAACCAAGTGACCCACCTTGTGCCACCACCTCTAAACCAAGTCTCAACCCTACTGGGCACCTGCAGCCACTGACTGTCTAACACTGCGATGTAATTTTTAACACTGTTGTGTTTCAACAGTCCTTCTGCCCAGCCAGTGAGCAACTCCTGTCCCCACCCCTACAGGTTCCAGTGTGGTGCCATGGCTGCTAGCATCTCATGGTACTATCGACTTTGCAAATGTGTACCACATATTGTACATTTACAGGGTGGGAAACAAATTCCTAAAACCAGAAAGTGGGAGCACATCATTCAAAAATGGCAGTAAAATACTCTTTTACTTCCCTTATCTGTTCCCCTGCCCTGTCGGTACATAAAGTAGTGCCTTCCTAGTAGTGTGGTGTCTTACATCCATTATTCTTACAGGCCAGGCAGTTTTACCCAGGTTTTTTTCTCACTTTAACCCCTTACCTCCCCAACAGGAGCACACAAATTAATTTGTCCCGGTCTCCCCTGTGAAGGAGGCAGACTTTGTTTGGGCCCGCCTCTAGGGTCACTGGGCGTGCAGAGTGTGGCACCATGGGAATTTCTGCTAGTAGCAGCATTCTCCAGCACCACTGCTTGGCTCCCCATGCCCTGGGGCTTCTCCCGACCTCAGGTCACCAGCGGGAGAACACAACACGCTACCCCCGAGTCATTGGGCAGCCCTGAGTTGTTGTTTTTTCTATTTAAAAAGTCTTTAATTGCATTTCAGTGCATGCTGCCTCGGCTCCAGCTTGTTCCACGACTGCTCATCCTATATGCTAATTACTATGTTAGATCAGTTAAGTCATGTGAGAACTCACAGCATATAAACTGAACTGTATTCGAACTGATGTATGTGGGCAATGTTGTACATTATTTTGTAGCTGTTTATGGGATTTGCAGTATGCAATTTTGTGTGGTTTTATGTGGTGTAATTGGGTTCTGTATCTGGCCGGTCACTCCAGTAAATGGAACACTGTTCCAATGAGCTTAGCAAGTGAACAAAAACACAAATCACTAAATAACAACTGTATCAAGACCTTTTTCCACTGTGGAAAAGTCAAGAAATAAAACTCTAATGCAACATGATTATTCTGGTGTTTGAAATGATTTATTTACATAAAACATTAGGCCTAGAGGGCACACCGAGAGTAACATCAGCTCGCTTCCAGGTATATCCTGGGGAAAAGGATTTAGATACAAAACAGGAATACATTTGGATACAAATATAAAAATATTGAAATTAAAATATATAACGAGCTGGACTTGCACAAAGCATCCACATAAGAACTAACTGTATCAAATACACAAGAGCATTTAAAAACAAGTGGGGAGCAATACCAATGGAATAGGCGAGGTAAGGGGAAGGGGAGGCAAGAAGCAGAAGGGATCAGGTAAAAATGGACAGGAGTAAGAGGGTGTTAAGCTCAGCTGCAGGCATGAGTTACATGATCGCAGAGAGGACATTCTACATGGCAGTGGAAGTTGAGAAGCAAGAGTAAAAACAATATGCAACAAAAAACACGGGTATGAGCTGAAGAATGGAAAACAAAACTCAGCACTGATTCTTTTGCCACTCTCTGGCCTATCTAACTGCAGTTTCCTGAATACAATAACAGACAAGATGGCATTATAAATTGACACAGGTGGAGATACAGTGTCACACAAAAAAAAGAAAGCATTTTATCAGTTGAATTGATTGCTTTTAATAATTTTATTTTAAAGGAACACAATAAAACATTTGCTAAACTATAAGATTTCAGTTTGAGTTTGTCCTTTTTAGAAAAGTATTTTAAAAAATCCAGCAGACCAGACCTGGGTTTGAATCCCACAGCTTCCACTTACATATTGTGTGACCCTGAGCAAGTCACTTAACTTGCCTGTGCTCCCAGGATGCACCTGTAAAAAATCTTTCAGCTTAGTGTGCTACTCCTGGTCAAACAACTAAAAAAAAAAATAAATAAATAATTTCATTCTAGTCCCAGAAACATTCAAACATAGAATCTGACAGCAGATAAGGGCTGCTTTTCCCACCCAGTCTGCCCATTTTTTTTTCTAACACTTGCCATGAACCCTATTTGATTTACAGCTCTTTCACCCCACTTTTCTTACCTCAATGATTCCATTATGCCCATCCCAGGCATTTTTGAATCCCACCACTGTTTTTGCCCCCAACACTTCCGCTGGAAGGTTGTTCCAGGAATCCATGATTTTTTTCTGTGAAGAAGTACTTCCTCACATTTCTCCAGAATCTGCCCCTTCCAGCTTCAGAGCATGTTACCTTGTTCCACAGGACCTTTTTTCCTAAAAAATACTCCCTTCCTGCACCTTATTTACCTCCGTGATGTAATTAAAGGTCTTTATCATGTCCTCTCCCTCCTCTGTTGCAGGGTATACATAATGAGGTCCTTAAATCGCTCCTCAGAGGGCTTCTGATGTAGTCCCTGTACCATTTTAATTGCCTTCCTGTGGACCGCTTCCTCTCTATGTCCTTCTGAAGATGTGATCTCCAGAACTGGACAATGTACTCTAGGTGGGATCTTTCCAGCTATCAATACAGAGGAAATACCACCTCCCTCTACCTGCTGGTGATACCCTTTCTGAATGTACCCCAGCATACCAATAGCCCTCCCAACTGCCCTGTTGCACTGCATGGCCACCTTTAGGTCATCAGATATGATTACTCCCAGGTCTCTTTCCTGTTTTGTCATTATCAATACCACTCCACCCATTTGGTACTCTGCCCCTGGAATTTCTGTTCCCCAACTGCATTATTTTGCTCTTTTTCACATTAAAATCCTGCTATGAGACTCTTGACCACCCCTTCAATTTTTTAGGTCTCTGTTCACCCCCCCCCCGGAGTGTCCACCCTATTGCAGATCTTGGTGTCATCTACAAAGAGGCAGACCTTCCCTTCCAGCTCCTCTGCAATGTCACTTATATAGACATTAATAAGGACAGGTCCTAGCACTGAACCCTGAGGTACCCTGCTGGTCACCCTCCCTTCCACGGAGCAAACTCCATTTACTACTACCCTCTACCTCCTATCCCCTACTCAATCTCTATCCAGTTTACCACCTTGTTACCCACCCCTAAGCTACCCAGCTTGCTTACCAGTCTCCTGTGTGGAATGATGATGAAAGTCGTCAGTTCCCCCCCCCAACCTTACAATCTCTCCTTTTGTCTTCCTTTTCTCACTTACATACCTAAAAAATGTCTTGTCCCCTTTTGATACTGCCTGGGCTATTCTTTCTTCAGTTTGTGCCTTTGTGCTCCATACCGCCTTTCCGGATTCCCTCTGTATCCCCTGATACTCCTCCCTAGCCTCCTCCCTCGGCGTCTCCTTGTACCTTCTAAAAGCAACAGTTTTTGCCTTTGCCTTTTCTACCACCTCTTCTGAGAACCATAGCAGTCTCCTGTTTCTTTTGCTCACTTGCTTAGTCAACCAGGAACAGACTACCCTGCCCACTACCTACTTTTCTATTAATGCAGCAATTCCATTTATGTTAGGGCAACTACTGGGTAGATAGGGATTACCCCAATCCATCTATACTTACTAATACCATTTTTTTGGGGGGGGGGGGCAGGGAAAGCCCCCACTTGCAAGATGTCACCATGTCTGCCCTAGAAATCTATTATTATCAAAGATCAGTAGAGGGTCACATGAGTTAAGCAAACCATTGTCTCCCCCCCTAGTATAAGAGTGAGTTACCTGTGCCCTCAGTTCAGCCTCCTTCAGTCCAACAGGTCACGTGGTCAGACCATCATGACTGTAAGACTCCTGCATTTTTAGCCTAGGTGTTTCCTCCACGCTATGCAGCTGAACTAGAACAGCTTTTCTTCTGTAATGACACCAGGCTTTGTTTCTCTTTATATTTGGGAACTACATGAATTCGTCTTTCACACCACCTTGCCTTTTTTTTAATTCTTGTATTTCTGCACCCCCTGGCACTGCAGAACCCCCTCAGCCCCGTCTCCAACTTTCTCATGGCCCTTAATGGTAATCCACCACTTAAACAGGACTACACGTGGTGGTGGGTAGCCCACCATGTCAGTTGTGCGTGGGCTTGAGGTGGTCCTGGACTAGACAGGGGCATTTTCCTTCCATGTTTTTCTCCCCACAGCACCAGTGTGCAATGATACATGTGCATATCATCTGGTGGCAGTCCCCTCCCTGCTTGTGCAGTCGCTGGCACTATCACCTGGCTCCCGCCAAATGGCAGTCACACAGCGGGATGCAGTGTCCCCCACCCTGACTGAGGAGAGCTGTCTCAGGGGTGATCAAGCCTCCCTCGGCCGGACCCTGACAACCCAAGCTTTAGAACCTGGTTTTCTGATGTCATGAGGAAAAGGAGAAGGGAGAGACACCTGAGATACCTGAGACCAAATAGGGTTCAGGGTGTAGCAATAGTCAGGGAAACAGGGCAGACTAGATGGGCCAACCAGTCCTTTTTTGCCAACACATTCTGAGTTTTTATGTTTCTATGGCAATGTGACTGCTGGAGAATGAAGAGTGTCAACAAACACACAGGGAGTTCAGCAGTGGGATTGTTAGGGCAGGTAATGAGTCAACAGTTGGGAGGAGGAGGTTGGCAATGTATTTATTGGGGAGGCAGGTACAAGCAAAAAAAGATACTGAGCCCCAACAAAGAGGAGAAGTGAAAAGTGTACAAGTGGATTTCCTGGGCCAGAGAAAAGGGGGAAAATAGATAAGAACAATGCAAAGAATATAGTCAGAAGAAATACAAGTACATTCAAGTTTAAAAAAAACACTTACCCCTGCCTAAAATCATTGGTGGGCTGTGTCCCTGTTAGAAAAGTTACACAAGTAACAATTTAAAATATCTAGGAAATGAAGGATGGCTTGCTGCTGGTCTTTTGCCACCAGTTAGAGACTGCTTGACAGAGTAATTAAAAGGATTGGGACATCACAAGTGGTAAAAACTGCCACATAGGTTTTTTTTTTTTAAACTGAAATTCTTTTAAGCACTCTGGTAATAAAAAAAAGTACATAAACAGAGGCCCATGCAAGATTCCTTTTATTCATATTCCTGCCTTTTACCAGTCAAAAAAAGACTACTAGCAGACCACTTGGAATGCATTTTTGTAACTGTATTCTAGTGGCGTTAGAACATGTTCTAAAGCAACTGTATTTGTTAGTAACCATGTCGTTTTTTCAACAATAATATTTTTGGACAAAAACATCAATGTACCCATTTTTCCTTTTGTTTTCGTTGTTCCTGAGTGAAGCTAAAGGACTGTGACATTTTTTAAAGTCTCTGCTCCTGTGCCATGTCCGCCTGGAAAAAAATTAAACATCTTGGTACAGTGCTGTGCTGTATACCATCAGAAATATGTGGTGGTATTATACTAATACAGCCACAGTATGAATACAGTATGTATATTCATTCCACAGGTAACCTCAAAAGAAGAGAGTTCTAAACTTGTTTGTGGAAGCCATCTTTAATGACTTGAGTCACTAATTACAAAATTAGCTGTAAAACCGTTTTAAAAATTTCTGAGAAAGTTACAAAATACACTTAGGATGAATCTAAGGATGTCAGAAATACACTGCTGCTATTAAAAAACTATATGACACATTTTTTTGCCGTCTAACAAATACTACTACCTTAACATACGAACATACAAAATTTGCCAGCAGATAAAGGCCAAGAGGTCTATCAAGTCTGCTTGAATGCGCAGCTAGCACCTCTTATTCTGCAGCTGCCCCTCGCTTCCACCCTTCCCATCCATTGACCCTTCCCCTTGTCCTGTCCCATCCCCTTCTGAAGCAGTCCACTGTTCTACTGGATACCACTTCTGCAGGTAACGCATTTCACCCAGCCACCACCCTCTCTGTAAAAAAGTGTCTCCTCATCTCCCTCCTGAACCTTCCTCCCTCCAGTCTCATATCATGGCCCCTGGTGTCCCTCCCCTCCCTTACTTTGAACAGCCCTCTGTACCTGTCTTGTTTATTCCTTTCATGTACTTAGGTTTCAATCATGTCCCCCCGTCCCTCCTCTCCTCCAGTGAGTACATGTTCAGCTCCCTCAGCCTCCTCTCGTATGATAAGTCCCCCAGCCCCTTGATCATCTTTGTTGCCCTGTGCTGCACCCCCTCCAGTAACTTAATGTCCCTCTTCAGATACGGGTGCCAGTACTGCACGCAGTACTCCAGGTGTGGTCTAACTAATGACCTGTACAGTGGCAGAATCACCTCCTCCCTCCTCAAGGATATAGCCCCTCCAATACAACCCAGCATTTTGTTGTCCTTTGCAGCTGCCTTCCTACATTGTGCTGGGTTGTTCATTGACCCTGAAATGAGCACCCCCAGATCCTTCTCCTCCTCCTCTGTCTGGGCTAGCTGCACTCCCCCCAGCTGGTAACTCCTCCTTGGGTTCTTCATCCCAAAATGCAGCACCTTGCACTTTTTGGCATTAAACCCCAGTTGCCAGGTGTCTGACCAGGTTTCAAGCTTTGCCAGATCATCCCGCAACCCCTGCCATCCCCCTAGGTCATCCACCACTGCTCCTACCTTGGTATCTTCAGCAAACAGACTGATCTTGCTCTTGATGTCCAATGATATGTCTGCAATGAATATCCCAAACAACACTGGCCCCAACACAGAGCCCTGTGAAACACGCTCGTCACTACCATTGGGTGTGAGAGCTCCCCATCCACCACCACCCTCTGTTGCCTTCCCTGAAGCCAGTTCCCTACACATCTCACCAGCTTTGCACCTGCCCCTGTGCCTACTAACTTACTTCCCAGCTTTCCATGCGGCACCGAGTCGAATGCCTTACTGAAGTCCAGATACAGGATATCCACTGCATGGCCCCTGTCCAGCTGCCTCCACTTTACCCAGTCATAGAACTCCACCAGGATGGTTTGGCAGGATCTTCCCCGTATGAAGCCATGTTGTCTGCTGTCCTGTAGTCCTTTGGCCTCTAGGAGGGCCAACAGCCTCTTCTTCAGGATAGTCTCCATTCACTTACCCACGATGGATGTGAGGCTCACTGGTCTGTAGTTTCCCAGTTCATCCTTGGGGTAACTCTTGTGGAGGGGCACCACATGAGCCATCCTCCAGTCCTGAGGTACACACCCTGAATGTAGTGAGGCATTAAATAGGTCTGCCAAAGGTCCTGCAAGGACCTCCGCCAGCTCCTTCAGTATCCTGGGGTGGATGCCATCTGGGCCTGGCACCTTATCCACCCTCAGTGCCTTCAAACCCTCCCGAACTCTGCCCTCCATGATTTCCCCATCTGTCACCCTTTCCCCCCCGTTTCTGTCATTTCTACCCCCTTGGGTGTCACCCCCTCTTCTCTTTAGTAAATACTGAGCAGAAGTACTTATTTAGTGCTTCTGCCTTATCTCACCCTGCTTCCACCAGTCCCCCTCCTTCCTAATCCTTACTATGTGGTCCTTACAGCTCCTTTTCTCCCTGATGTACCTAAAGAAGTCTTTCTCCCCCTTCTTAATGCCTTGTGCCAACCTGAGTTCAGTAGATGCCTTGGCTCCCCTTACTGCCCTTGTCACCTCCTTTGATTCCATCAAGTACTCCTCCCTGTCCTCCCCTCTCTCTGTTTTCTTGTACTTCCTAAAGGCAGCTCTTTTCCTCCTTACCTTTTCCATGACCTCCTTGCTCAACCAGCTCGATTTCTTAGCCCTAGCCTTCTTGCTCTGGGCCTCGCAGCAGGTTTTGGTTGCCTACACTATCCCCACCTTTAGGAGCTCCCACCTCTGGTTAGTGTCCATACTAGATTGAATTCTGGCCAGGTACCCTTTCACCACTTCCCCTATCCTCCCAAAGTCGGCCCTCTGGAAGTCCAGCACTCCTGTGCCAGATTCCACTCCTTCCTTGCCCATATCCAATGTGAGCCATACTGAGTGGTGGTCACTTCCCGACAGCGGTTCCTCCACTGTAAGTTCTCTCACAAAGTCCCCATTTGCCAGCACAAGGTCAAGGGTATTCCCTAACCTGGTTGGATCACTGACCATTTGCAGCAGGAAGCTGTCCTGAAGGCATCCAGCAGTACCTGCTCCTTCTGTTCCTGGTTGTTGGGGTACTCCAGTCCACTCCTGGCATGTTGAAGTCCCCACAATCACCACACTACCCTTCTACTTGAGGTCCTCCTGATCTGTCCCACTAGTTCCCTGTCAAACTCCTCCGTCTGAGATGGCGGCCTGTACACCACTCCCATTCTAAGAATCCTATTCTTGGAATCCTGGATTTGCATCCAAAGTGACTCCGTACTACCCTCCTCCCCCTTTCTCCCTTACACACTTCAGTCCTTCCTTCACATATAGTGCCACACCTCCTCCTTTCCCAATCACCCTGTCCCTCTGAAATAACCTGTACCTGGTACAGACAGGCCCTGATCATTGTATTGGGTGGCCCATGTTTCTGTGATGGCTGCAATGTCCACCTCTCCCTCTGCCTTGAGCACCTGTAACTCTGCAGTTTTTCCTCCCAAGGCTCCTAGCATTAAAGGTAACCACCTTCCACCCCCATCCTGCCCTCCTTTACTAGCATCACCAATAGTACTTACCATTTGTCCTTTGTCACAGTTACGGGGGGTAAGCTCATATGGTTTCCCAACCTGTGGTCTCTGCATGTCTCTTGCCCAATTGCCACCCCCCGCTCCTAGTTTAAATTCCCTACTTTCTGTATGTACTCCTCCATCCTCTGTTTCAACACTTTCTTTCCCTCCTCACTCAAGTGTAGTCTGTCCTTGGCATAGAGGCTACTGTCCTCCCAGGTCCCCCCCAACAGCCCATACCTAGCACAACACCAGGTTCTTAGCCATCCGTTAAATTCCTCTATTCTCAGCTTTCTTGTCGTGCTTGCCTTGGGCACCGGAAGTATCTCCGAAAAAGTTACTGATCTTCCTGCCCCCTCACATAATTGTCCTAGTTCCTCAAACCTCCTCTGGACTGTATCTACTGTCTTGTCAGCCAGGTCGTTCGTCCCAAGATGTGTAATTAAATGAGGCTTGTCCATACCCCTTCTAGCATATTTCAGAACAGATTGTCCCACCCTTTCCGCTGTCATTCCTGGCATGGCCTCCACCCAAATGCGACTATGTCTCTCCCCCTTGCTACCCCACCTGACTCCTCTTAGTATTGAGTCCCCCAGCACTAAAATTCCACCCCTCTTACTCCCTACTTGCTTCCATTCATCTTGCTCTCTCTCCTTTCTGGCTCCTCTTCTTCCTCCTGCACATTATTTCCCCCTTTTGCCCCTGTTGCAATTCTCCCAGCAGAACTTCCCCCTGCTCCGGTTTGGTCCAGGCATTTATCAATTACTCCTCTAATGTCATCACTTTTCTCCTCCACCTTCTTCCTCTCTAGCAGTGCAAAACTATTTTCTGAAGACCCTTCAAAAATGCCCGCTCCCTCTCTCTGCATAGTAACCTGTTCTCTCCTTTCCACTCCATGACTTTTGCCACTTCTTCGCCTCCCCTCACAAGTCCCTATCTCCTCCTTCCATTTGTCTTTTGTCTCCTGACCTGGTTTCCCTGGCAATCGTTCTTCCTGGCCTGGGCCCCCTTGTCCCTGCTTCCCTTCTTCTGATCCTCTCCTCACCCCTGTTGGCTTAAATCGCCTCCCTCATCTCCCCTTCTTCCTCCCTCCAGTATTGGGCTAAACCTACCCCAATCTGCCTTGCCTGTCTTAGTTCCTCCTGCAGACCTCAGTCTCCTTTCTAAGTTTCTCATGTGGTTGCACACTAAACATCCTCCACACTTCAGGCAATTTTAGAAAGATTGGTGCACCCCAGTTGTTGCAGCCTACCACCCTACCCATTGCTGTTGTTGCCTTACCAGCGACCCCCACCTTCCAGATGCAGGATACAAACACTCCCCCAAGTCTCCCCCCCCTCTATCAGTGCAAAACATTCTTTTCTTAATTTCCCTTACCCCCTTTGTTATACACATTTAGATAGACTGAGCAGCTGCTTTTTATATTCCTAACCTTCCTATCCACACTCAAAAAGAGACTTTAATTAGCTATTGCACAACCTTCTTCAAACTCCTACTCCTCCTTTCCACAATGCAATAGCAATGCAAAGAAGTAACAATGAAAGCTCCTAGGTTTGCAGTTACTTCCCTTCCACAGAGATAACAGTCACCTCTTCACTCACTGCTGTTCCATTCCTGGATGTCTGCTTCTGCTATTACAGGTGCATATCCTTTGCCCGTTGAGGAAGTGATGTCAGAACCCCTGGTATAAAGGAAATCACAGACCAGGGGTGGGACCAACCCAAGTCTTCCAGAAACAAGCAGGTAGCTGAGGAACCTGGTCAGACAATTATCACCCTTCCCCCACTATGCACTAACCTTTGCAGCTAGTGAAGCCAGCAAAAATGAATCACAATGCTACTCAAAGCCCCCAAAATAGGTTTACTACCAAAAGAAACAGGTCTCCAGTTCAAACAGCTTCACCAACAACACATCAAAATAGGCTTGAAATTAGAAGATATAGGTCTCTGATTCAAAGAAACAGCCCCCATTAAATCACACCAAATAGGTTTTAAATCAGAAGAAACAGGCCTCTACAAATGCAGCCTGGTACACAGTGAAACATCAAACAAATGAGCCCACTTGTAGCCACCAAAACAGTTTTCAAAATTCCAACAGCCCCAAAACAATACCCTGCTAGCCCCTTAGAAATAGTAAGAAAGAAAATAAATAACCTTCTACCAAGTAAAATCCAAACAATATAAAAACAGCAAGAAGCTACTGTACTGTAAAAGATCTGATCCTTTCTCTTCTAGTTTCTTCTGAGAAGCCCAATCAGAACAATCTAAGAGCAAAACTCTTTTTTTATTTAAAGTTTTGTTTATTTTTTAAAAGAAACAGCTCTTATTCCTAGCCAGGGCAAGCCCCTTGGACAGCAGCACTTATTAAAACATACAAATATGCTGTCAGACATGAATGGGTGATTTTGTAGAAGTAGGTAGTAAATCTTTTACAATAAAATTGCATCAGTTTCCAATGAAAAACAACTTTACTGGGTACAGTAATTAATTGGGGAAAGGAGAGTCACAAGGTGCAACAGCAAAATTAGCATACCTGGGAAGAACAGGCAGGTCACTTAGGATCCCACAGGTTTTCACTAAATGGAGTTTCTTTTTCTTTCTTCAGTACCCAAGTCCACAGAATCAAGTGGTAACACTTCTCATTAAAGATCGTGTACAATATTGTCTCATTCTCTCATGCATCTGTATTAGTAACATGCATGTGTGTGTCCACTCGGAACTAGCATTTGTGTCTATCATTTACTGCACTATGAACCAAGCACTGTCAGTACCCTGCATTACCAAGTGACCCCCATGAAAACAAGATACTGTATCTCATGGAACCAGCCAGCCCTCCATTTGAAACAAATTTCAAATAAAAAGTCTAATTAATTATTCATAAGTTTTACTTATCAGCTCATTGGCTTCCATTGCAGGTGTTAATGTCTGGGAAATGCTTGGCACAGTTTTCAAAACACAGCTCACGAGATCGCTTTTCACATCTCCGAAAATCAGAGTGACTGTCCCCACAGCATAAATCTCTCACAGAAACCACTGTTTACTCACCAAAGTAAAAAAGCATTGTGATTACTGTAAATGCTCACTCTACCAACTGTCCAAATTCTGTTACTTAACCTGCTTACAGCAGAGTTAATTAACATACACATGTAAACACTTTGCTTCCTGTGTATCTCACCAGAAAAGGTTATAACATAAAAATATTATTAAAAATGTTTTAAAAACCTGTTAACAAGGAGATTACACTTATGCTCACAATACCAACTTTGCAGCTAGTCATGAGCACTAGCACCATATTAAGTGTGCTACCTCCAAAAGTCACTACCTCACTGAGTTCAGTTTAGTTACTTTTTATTTGTTTGACGTAAAATGACAAGCAGCAAAAATGAAATAATTGTAAACTTTTTTTTAAATGTTAGCGTTTATTCCTCCGTTAACCAGTTCAGCCCCCATCAGGTAGCATCTGCTCAGCCCCATACCTGGACATCTCCGCACTTATCCCTCTTTACTCCCCCCCAACTTTCCCTTTGAGGTGGGGCCCTTGTGCTGGCATGACCTTCAATGTGAGAGTGGCAAGTCATCCAAGCCAGGACTCAAGTGTGCTCCTTTATTCTGCATTGTAGCGGAGGTGTTTTTCCTGCAGTTAAGTGGCCTTCCCCTACAAGTGTCTATGCACATGGGGCTCTAAGTTTGTGCTCACACACTAGAATATTACCACAGAGCTCAACAGATGCCCACCCATTCCTACTGAGAGACTCCTACTTCACTACTGCCTGTGCTCACCCAGGTGGCAATGTGACAGCTGAATGTGCTGACCCTCTCTCCCTGGAGGGGAGCGTCCCCTGGGACACTCAGTCCTTTTTCATCCAGCTGGCCCCCCACCATCAACACAAGTGGTAGCACTACTGCTGTGCCAATGGCTCATAATTTAAAAACTTTTGAGCATGAAACATACATTATAATTGCAGTACCAGATACATATAGAATAAATACTTGGAAAGTGTAATGTACAAGGAATGTATACCATCATGGGCAGCAAATGAGGTATTGTTACAAGCCACAGGGCCAAAGGTCAAGTAGCACTGTGACCTGATTATCCTCTAGATATGGCGTTATTTCATGAGTATACAGCACTTTCCTAGTGTAAGTGTTATTAGTAACCCTTTTGACCATTTTACAACTGTTTTAAGTGTAATAATCCACTTCAATATGCGTCAGTGCTGTAATAACCTCATTTTCAGGGTGGCTGAAGACCCTCAGCTCTGCCTCATGCCTCAGAACCCACCAAGGCTGTTTGGCTGTTACAATACTGCACACCCAACTACGGTTTATTCCTTATGTAGTACATGAGGATGGTCAAGACAACATTTACAGTGCAGAAATACTGAACCTTTATTTCATGAATAAGTCTTAATTTAACTGAAAGGTAATTTGTCCTTAATTGATTATTATAGGTGCCAATTGATTTAATCAGTAGTTAATTTAAATAGATTATTGTATGCTGTGGCATATAGATTTAATTTCTGTTTAAACAGTAGTTTTAATTGCTGTGGTATACAGTGACTAATAGATGGGTAGGTGGTTATAACAGGAATTTTACAACACCCCCCCCCCGGAGGTGTGGGATGCCACATAAATCCTGACAGCGAAGCTTGAGGGGTTTATTAAGGCATCACACACTGAGGGGGTGTGTAAAATCCGAGTTTTGACCACCTACCCATCCTTTATTTTATATAATTGCTGGGGATAATTTTTTCGCCATAGTAGTTACATAAAATAAACAGACGCCTCCACGGAGCCGTGGACCGGTAGGGTTTCAGAGTGGTCCATAGCGGCTCGTGGAGAAAATGAAATGTTTACTTTTTTGTTTGCTTGTTTATTTTAAGCAGGCCACTTTCAAAACTCTATTTTAGCCATGTTACCATTATTTTTTTAACTTACTTCTGACTCAGAGTGGTGGCAATCACTGCAGCACTAAGGACTAGCAGCCAGACAGAGGAAGGGAAAAGTGGCGACTGGTGCATGCACAGAAAAGAAACATAGACAGTGACGGCAGAAGGGGACCTCCAGATCCATCTAGTCTGCCCATAAACCTACCCAACCCTTTAACTGCTATCCAGTGTGATGATACTTTTGTACCTATCCCAAGCTTTTTTGAAAAGTCCAACTGTTTTTGCTTCCACAACCTCCAATGGCAGGCAGTTCCATGCATTCCCTACACTCTCTGTACAGAAGAGCGTTCGTGTGTTGCTCCTGAATGTGCCCCCTTCCAGCTACATGCTGTGACCCCTGGTTCTTGTGTGACTCGTGAACTGGAACAGGTCCTGAACCTGCACCTTGTATATTCTCTGCAGGTATTTGAATGTTTCAATCATGTCACCCCTTTCTCTCCTTTGTTCAAGGGAATACATGTTGAGATCGTACAGTCGCTTGTCATAATTGTTATCGTGGAGTCCCTGTATCATTTTTGTAGCTTTCCTCTGTACAGTCTTAAGTCTGTCTATATCCTTTTTGAGGTGTGGTCTCCACAACTGCACACTGTACTCCAGATGCGGTCTCACCAAAGATCTGTAGAGTGGCACGATGACCTCCCTTTTTCTGCTAGTGATTCCTCTTCCTATGTAGCCCAGCATACCATTTCCCTTTGATGCTGCTTTCTCGCACTGTTTGGATGTTTTCAGGTCATCTGATATGATTATCCCCAGATCTCTTTCTTGCTTTGTGGCTTCTATGTGATGTCACGGGAGATTATAATGTCACTTGTAGACAAGACGCCAGAGTAGATGACCAAGTGATGGGAGTTCCTGGGTTCAGTTGTCCTTTGTAATAATGAATACGAGGAAGGAAAATACAGGAAATAGTTGAATTAAAGGTTGAAATTTGTCTAAATATTGGTTTTTTTTTTTTTTTTACAGTTTTACCCTTGATGTCAGAGAAGCTTAAAGTTATCTATTAAATGTAATGTGCGTATTTCATTCTTAGTTTTATGGCGTCTGTCAGAAAGCTGTCAAGCTGAAATAAATGTTCCTTATTGTCAATTGCCACTTAATATTAAATAATTAGTTTGGGTCGACGATGCATCTTCCCCAGGATGCCACAAGTCAGACCCCACTGAGTTGTACTGAGCACGCTCCTGCTGTCAGCATGCACAAAATGCTAGTAGCGAGGTATTGTGGCAAATACAAAAGGAGCTGCTTGTTTATAAACAAAAAAAGAAACAAATCACAGAATTCTGTCCTTCGATCACTGACAGTACTGTTAGTCGCACAGATTATATTTTAATAGTAATATTGTTGTTTCCTTAAATATGTTTACAGAAAATTTGTACCTTATAACTTTGTAATATTGATCTGAAATGTTAAATCTGATAATAGGTCACTATTCTAAGTTTCTTAATAATAACTGACATGACTGTTAGTATGTCCAGAAAAAAACTATATAAATTACATACGGAACAAAAGGCTAGATATCAGTATTTTGGGGGTTGGCCATGTCCCTTTAATAAAAGTTAAACTGCATTTATCATTTACTTTTGGAGAGAAACCAGCAAATACACAGCAACACATAGTGTCTCTTTTCATGTCTCTCCTGTATAAGTTTAGCTTCAGCACCTTAGTGCTAGTAAAATCTGCACACATACCCTACGTGGAAAAAGGGCTATTAAATGCTTCTGCTGTAAAACATAAGAGCAGAAGTGAAAAGCTAAAATTTATTAAAGCAGTTAATATTGCAATATGGTTTAAAGAGCCCCTGATGGCATTGTAACAACTCTGAACAAATGTAATATTTAGACACAATTCAGTTTACATTTAATATTTTTTCTGCAATTCTCACCTTACTTCTTTCTTATGAAGGACATTTGCATGTAAACAGGATCACTGCCCTATCTATTCTGGCTGATTGCCTACAGCTGACATCATAGTTCTGCTCACGACATCACACCTGATTGCTCTGGAGATAAGTATGATGCCATAAACAAGGGATTATGATGCCAGGAGTAGGCAAGCAGAAAAAAGCAGACAAAGTCTAAGGGACAGTAATCCTCTTTCATAAAATTGTTCTCAGTAATACAGAAACAAGCATTTGTCAATGCCGAATGTTGTCTTGCTGGCATTGGTAGTACAGAAGTTAGAGATGCATAATAGGAATGGTACTGAAGTACTGAACTGACGCCAACCCCACCCCCACCCTGCAGAGACTAACAGGCGTTGGGGTGTGCCTTTGTGTCATCAGCTATAGCAGCTCATGCCATTTACCTCACCCTACCCTGCAGACACTGACAAGTGTGTGGTGTGCCCCAGGTCTCTGGGCCTTATACTTACCCCCATTCCATAAGGAATTATGCTGAGATGGGTGCAGTATAGAAGAATGGGGTGAACTTTGGGGCGAACACTCCAAGGCACATCTCGATGCCTGTCACTGGCTGCAGGGTGGGGGTGGAATGGCATGAGCATTACAGCCGATGATCCCAAGTCACACCCTGAAGCCTGTCAGTCTCTACAGGGTGGGGTGTTACAGTTGGAAACCCTAATGCTGTAGGCATTTGTTGGTATTTTCACTCCAAATTTTCAACACAGGCTTTTTGTGACCCCACCTCATGAAAAGCGGCACTATCAGTTTGTTAGCTGAAAGGTGATTTTGTACAGTGACTGCGCCATTTAGCACCACAGCTATGAAAACACATTTTGGGCAGCATGTGAAAAATGACAACAGTATTGTTCATAAGGAGGTGTGAAAAAATGCCAATGTTGAAAATCTGGCATGAAAATATTGCAAATTTGCAAAGTTACAATGGTGTGTGGAAACTGTGCAACGCATGCTTGTAACACAGACATATTATGGACTTTCATCACCAAATTTTCAACATAGGCATTTTAGGACCTCTGTTCATGAACAGTGTCACTGTCATTTTCTTAATCTGTCCCTAAAACTGATTTCCCACAGCAACCGTGCTATTCTGCGCCAGAAGTGCGAAAACACATTTTGCCCAGGATATGTAAAATGACAGCTGTACTGTTCAGAAGGAGGTGTGGAAAATGCCAATGTTGAAAATCTGGAGTGAAAATATAAACAAGTCACAAAGTTACGATTATGCGTGAAACTGGGCAACGCACGCTCGTAAAACAGCCATTTTTTGGATTTTTTCACCAAATTTGCAACAGGCTTTTTGAGAGCCCATCTCATGAACAGTGGCACTGTCCTTTTGTTAACTGGTCCTGAAAGGTGATTCCACGCAGTGACCATGAAATCACCTTTCAAGACTTAATAACGCCATGACAGTGACTGAATTCATGAGGAGGGGTCCCAATAATCCCATGTTGAAAATGTGGTGCCAAAATTCCCAAAAATGCCCGAGATATGCACCAAAGTTGAAAAAACCCTATTTATGCCATTACACAGCTTACCGGCATTTCGTCAGTTCGCGGTCGGCTTTGAAGAGTGCAGACATGTTCCCGTCCATAAGATCATCAGCGCCATCTCTGGAGGTAAGTATGGAGTGAGGGGGTGTGGGAGGCAGGATGCGCAGAGGGTGGGCGCGGGTTGGGGGAAGAGCCACCGGACTCAATGAGGGACCGTTTTCTGTTTTACAGGTTAAAAAAAATATATATATATATAGTGTGGAAAGGTTTTTTTTTTTTTTTTTTACAGGGACATTTGGCACGCTGGGGTGGGCTCCCAGCGTGCCACCTGAGTGTTTTTGTTGTAGTCGACAGGGGATTGGGAACTCTGTCGTGCACACTGGAGTGAGGGGGCAGAGCCAAGGAGGGAGGGGCACCCCCTTGGCACACAACAAATGGGGGACATTATGCTGAAGGGGAGAGGGCTCCCCTGTCAGCAGACTGAACTGGGAATGGGGGGACTAAAGCCAACTGGGATTGGGCCCCCCGTCGGCAAAGAAAGACTGTCAGGGGGGCGCATGATGCCAAGGGGGACTGGGCACCCCCTCGGCACACATTTGAAATGTGAGGGGGGGCCTTATGCCGGCAGGGAGTGGGCTCTCCCGTCGGCACATGAACTGGGTCGGGGTATGCCGACAGGGGGATTGGGCACCCCTTAAGTTGGCACTGTAGCAGGCGGTGGCAGTCAATGCCGCCATGTTTACTGGAATACTTCACCAGGAAGGGCACGTCGGGAGGCGTGTTATTGTGCCGCTGCATGATGAGCTTGCCTCTCATTGCAGTGGCCCATTTCTCAGATTTGGTGACCACTTTATGTATTGCTGGTGTCAGCGCCTGCATAGTGGCTTATTGGGGAATGAGTGACGCACCTACTGATGCGTGCCCTGCATTTGCCCACAGTGACCGCACCTCCAAATCTGCTACTACTGCAAGATGTTGGCTGGCACACAAGCACGAGCCAACATAAAAAGGGCAAGAATTATACAAAATGTATGAAATATAAACTGAATTGTGTCACGCTTGCATTTTTTCCTAGTTTTTCTAATGGTGTCAGGGGCTCTTTAATGCATTATAGTTTCCAAAGCAAACGTGGATGCTGTGTGTGCAGCTCGTTAACCACACATGAAGCTCAGTGAGAAGGAGTACAGTAAAGTGCTTGGGCATATATGAAAAAGGGGAGGGGCTTGAACCCACACACAGTTCCTTTTATTTACATTAGTGACCTCTACTAGTCAGTAAAGGGCAACTAGAGGACCAGCTGCAATGGTGTGTGTGTGTGTGTGTGTGTGTGTGTGTGTGAAGAATGGGAGCGATCTAGCTATGTAAGTTCTATATCATTACAGCATCAATCTACTGTAGTTTACATCTTCATAAATGAATCTGCACTGAGCCTGCCATGGGTATAAAACAAGTAAAACAAAAAGCCACAGTATAATTACATAACATGTGGCTTAAACTATGGCTGTGTTTATTTTTGGACAGTTAACATTATTTATAGTGTAATCTGCTCAAAATTAAAACTCAAGAGTCATGCACCATGAAGCAAGTCCAACTTTCACCAACATAAGCAAACATTGTCATTGCGCCCGTGTGTCAGAATGAAGCCATAGGAAGTGGAAATCTTCTGTATTCCTAAACAAAATGCATCATTATTTATTTACAGACCCATTATGAGCGCTTTAGTGATAGTGACTACATGCAGCCAATAACAATTAACAACAGCGTGCTGAGGTGGGAGGCTAGTGCACAAGGATGCCAAAGTTTTATACAAACAAACACAGAGACACAGACTCCTCCACACACATCGGACTCAAAAACAACTCACTGTGAGGGCTCTCTTTAGTTTTATTGTCTTCAACTCAAGAACTCCCTAAAGTTGGTATCTAGAATGGTTAAGTTGTTTTATAATGCTTAACAAATGATGCAGTGTCTGCCTAAGAATACAGTATGTACCATGCAATTTTCTTACATGACGACAGTGGAAGGGATTCATACAGCACTGTGAACCACAGAAATTGTGACATAAACAACTACCTGGGGATAATGAATAATGGGGGAGTAACCAGTCTTTACAAAAGTGTTGGTGCAAATTTCCACAATGTAAACTACAGGCATGGGGCCTGTTTTACTTTGCTGGTGAAGTTATAGTGAAGTTGCACAGAAGTTGCACAATCTGCCTTTGTGGAAAACTTTGTGAATTGCCCACATCACCCTTTCACAATATCACAATGAGTTTTCCTGGGGAAGTGATACTTTTTCAGGCGAAGTAAGATGAAGTCACAGCAAAACTGCAAGACATGAACATGTCGGCGCTTCAGGAATTTTGGCAGACTTTAACAAATGAATTTGCAAAACGATGTTTGCCAACTTCATACATTCCTAGTCTTGGGGCTGTCTAGGCCCCATAAAGGTTTGGTGTTTTGGTGCATTGTGGTGCGTTTTGTGGGCACTAGGTTCAAACAGCGCTGTCAATAACAGTGCAGTGTAAACAGTGCTGTCAAGAACAGCGCCAAGTAAAAATGCCGACATACAAAACATCGCCAGTGGTAGCGGTCATAATCCACACTGATGACCGCTACCATTGCTTAAACTCACACTAGTAACTTTTGTTTTGTGGGGGGCTTTGCCCCCACACCCCGCTAATTTACAATACATAACCAACTCTGAGGGGGTGGATCTCAGGGAGAAGGAGAGACTTGGGGATATTTTTCTTGCACAGCTGATAAAAAGTACACTCCAGGCGATCATTTTTGTTTATGGGGGCTCTGTTCCCGTACTCCCCTACTTTACATAACCAACTCTGAGGGGGTGCAGATCTCGGGGAGGAGGACTGTGGGGGTATATTTCTTGCACAGCTGATGTAAAAAAAAAATAATAAACAACTTCAGGCAAGGGAAAAGTGTACCTGCATGCACTGGGAGACCGGGAACAGAACCCTGGTGCCTCGCTCTGTGCTGCCTGAGCTGTTGCTGTCTTAACCCTTTCCGCCACAGGAGCAGCTCGGCCAGCCAGTGCACTTTTCCTTTACTTGTACACCCTCAACAGTGCGTGCCTCAATAGCTACAGGGGTAGCGGTAGTTGCTATACGCTACTCTACCCCTGTTGCTATTCAGGCATTATGTGGTCCTGACAGCGTTGTTTAGACTGCGCTGTTCAGGATGCGCTATTCTAACTGGGTAGGATTTTGGCGATGTTTTGTAACAGGATTTACTACTCCGCTACCACAGTTCCCCCAGTCCAGCATGTTGCCACCTTTCCCACTCAGTGAGCTGCCCCCAGTTCCCCTGTGAAAGCTGAGCAAGTTGCTCCCCAACCCTATCCCCAGCACTGCAGGCTGCTGCTAGCTCTCCTAATCAATGTGCTGTACTTCAGATGGGGCCCAGGAGAAAAGCCAGCCTATGCCATGAGGAGTGCAGCTCCCTGCTCCCCCCTCCAGCGGGTTGCTACCCAGTCCTTTCTCAGTATCATTACAGTGTTCACAGCACCACAACAGCAGCACCATTAGTTCACCTCAGAACAGCAGCAAAGCACTGACAACCTGCCTGGCAAAACCTAACTTAATCAGCCTACCTAGCGTCAGCAAGGTTGAGAATGAATTGTACTCACAACTACAATAAACATGATGTTTGCGGCTGGCTGGGTTGACAAACAGTATGCATACATGATGCAGAGCAACACACCCTACCCAAACCTGGACATGGCATGAGGTAGGTCAGTTTCACAGACCCAAACACCAAATTAAGCACACCAGACCTGTCCTAACAATGAAAACCTCACTTAGTTCACCTATCTGGGGTGGGTGCAAGCATTTGTTTTTATAAAACAGTCCTACCTTAGGGAGGCAGTCACAACCCTCACCTCCCTCCCTGACACTGCTGGAGCTGATTTTTTTTTTTTCCCAACATGCAAAGTTGCAATGGAAAAAAAAAAACATGACTTAAGTCACAGCCGTAACGAGTCATCCCGTGTGAGTGAATGCTGTACTACAACTTCTCTGGTTCCTTTCCCCCTCCACTGCTCCACCGGGGCACAACATACAATGCAAATCAAAAACAGCTTCTCAGGTTCCTTCCTCCCTCCACTGCTCCACCAGGGCACACCATGCAATGCAACTCAAAAAACAGCTTCTCTGGTTCCTTCCCCCACCTCCACTGCTCCACCGGGTCACAACATGTAAAGCAACTCAAAAAAAGAAAAAAAAAAAGAAATGTTATTGCATGCATATGCATACAAGAAGTATACAGAGTCACTCTCATGATGCATAATAGTGATACAATTACTGGTATGCGCTTTTTCCCATAGGGAAACCCGGTTGTAATTTTCCTTTATAAACAGCTGATTATAACGGCAAAAAGTGCCAGGATTCCCTTAGACCATGAATGCGCCAGGCAGACAGATACGGTCTTTCTTTAGAATGCGGCGTTCCCAGGAACAACGCCCCTCACAGTCGTCGGCTGGTTGATTTTTTTAATTAAAAAAAAAAAAAAGTAAAGAAGTCTCTCCCTCTACTCATTGCTCTAAAAGGAAAACCAAATGGAAAATGAAAACACTGTCTGGTTTCCCTGTCCGCACGCAAGAGCCAACGGGTCTTATCACCTCTTCATACTGGAAGGACACTGCAGCTCAGCAACTGCCATTCGCCGGTTAGTTTAACTATAGGAAAAAACAGAAAAATACAGAAACAACTGCTTTTAGTTTCTCCACTTCTTCCTGCCTCAGATAAGTGGAGCACTGTAACTTGGCAAACTGCGGACTGCACAGAATCCTGACTGGTCCACGGCTGCCTGAACACCAATTTGTTTCCTTATTTCATATAATTGCTGAGGCGAAAAAGCACACGCCAGCAATTATATACAATAAAATATGAGGTGGTTGTGTAAAACTCAATTTTACACACACCCTCGTTGTGGGATGCATTTCATAAACTTTGAGGGAGAAGTAGCATCCCACAACTCGGGTGTGTGTAAAATCTTGTTACACACATCACCCCATATATTATTCTCTATGTGTCATACTCCTTTTTGTTACAATGGGATGCATGGCACTGCACAACAGTCACTAAGTGCAGTGGGTTTGCTGTGATGTTACTATGAGTTGTTGCAGAGATATCGGACCATGCATCTGCATAAAAGGGAACGTGAGTCACGTCGCCACTTTAGTTGCTGCAATATAAACTGTATATAGATATATATTTCTCCTCAGGCTTACTCTGCCAGGATAAAACATGGTTTATAACTACTGTATGCCCCATAGCCAGCCATCTTCAGGCAACAGATGATTGATTGATTGATTGACTGACTGACTGATCGGTTGTTTTGTTTGTTGTTTGTCCACCAGAAAAAGAGGGATAGGAAACATACTCTTATGGGGATCATTAAACACCCTTGCCTATGACTTGGGCCTTAAAATATAAATAAATAAAAATTCAGCTTATCCTGAGAGTGTCTTCTGAGGAAGACACCTGCTTGCATGAGGGTTATGATTTAGGTAAAATACAAGAATTTGGATATTCACTGCATGAATTTCCTCACCTCCCCCACTGTCCGGCAAACTCCAATGGCATGAATCTAGTCTGCCTTTGTTTGTATGATTACCGGGAGCCGTAGCTGTCTCTTATGACTGTAAGAGTGTTTTTATACACATTCTTAGGGCAGGAAGACCAAGAACCAATGAGGAGCAGTTCTGGCTGCAAAAGGATGAAACACTCTTACAGTCACAAAAGACTGTTCCAGTAACCTACAGACATCTTATAAATCTTTAAACTAATGCTTGATGTTTTATATTAAGCTCTGATGAAGCTTGGTGTGGCTCCAAGGGAAACGTAAGCCTTCTTGTTGTTACCACATACTGTGGTTTTTAGCCTTCTTTGCACCTGAGCACTTTTTTCAATTAAATAAATTCTGGAACATACACATCCTTGGTTTGGGTGCGACGTCTTTCTTTTTGGATTGGTACGCCTACAGTATAGCACCAAACCTTTATCCTGGTGTGGTTTTTCATTCATTTGGGACTTTAATGTTTTATACTGTAAATCACCTGCACTAATTCAGCCAATCTGTGCCAAGGATTCGCCTGCGCCTGAGGATCTCTTATAACCATAAGAGGTCCTAACGTACAGTGTCTGAAAAAGTAGAACGCGGCACTTTTCAAATGGGGACACTAGTCTTCATTTAGAGTTGAAAGAACAACCATTTGTTTTACACACACGGAACATGTCACTACACATAGTTTACTGATTTATAGAAAATTTATAGGAGCAGTTGCGCTACCATGTACAGCCACAAGGGTGTTTCCACTTGTGTTCATAGTATGCCAGAACTGTCCCCTACAAATGTGTATGGTCACCTTCTGATTGTAAGAGCGAACCTGACTGTTTCTATAAACCTAAATATTTCAAGTGAAAAAAAAGTTTAACTGTTAAGGAAACGGACCGCCATGAGGTTCATTGGCTGCATACATTGTGTCACTGATAGGGGGCACCATGCCACAGCTATTTTTGTGGACCTCACCAAGACTTAATCTGGTTTACCATTCATTATTGGTAAAGTCTTTGTTAGATTGTAAGTTTTCTCAAGATATTTCAAATGGGTTTCTTTCCTAACTATCTTTCATGGAGATTTCATAAAGTGGTCATGCTGTGTTGTTTTTCAGATCCTCTTCGCATCAAGTGTGGGGTTCCTCAGGCTCAGTTCTGGGACCCCTCCTTTTTTCTTTATTCTTGAACTCTATTTCACAATCCTGCAAATCATCTGAAATTTTATTGTATGCAGATGACGCGATAATTTTCAGTTCTGAGCAAAATGTTAGGGTAGCTGTAGACAGAGTTCAAAAAGATATCAATTTTTTTCAGTTTTGGCTTCAGTCAAATAATAAAAAAAACTAAACTAATGGTATATTTCAGTCCAAAGATGGAAAGAGATTCTGAACTTTTAGTTATTCATTTGAATGGCGATCCTATCAAACAAGTTGATTGTTTCAAGTATTTAGGTGTACGTAAGCAATAAAACAAGACAGGGTGTGCGTTAGACATTTTAACACATGGCTAGGAGGCGTAGTGAGGCACGAGGCTGCAGGCCATGTGTTAAAATGTCTAATGCACACCCTGGAGTGGCTTATTGCGCTTATGAAATGGGTAAAAATATTTAGATACATTAATAATGACATTACAATTGTTAAAAGTAAATATTTTGTAATTTATTAATGCCGATAACCTTATGCCGAGTAAAGCAGTTCCATGTTTTTCCTTTTTTTAACAGTAAAATGCACTGTTAATTTCAATATTTAACAAATACTGTTCTACTTTTAATATTTTACAAATAATGTTGACTGTAATGTTCTGAGAAGTTTAACATTTAACTTATAACTTTGCCCTGCATAACTATGAAACTGTCAGTAAAACTAGTGTCACTGTAACATTGCCATAAGTATTTTATAATGTTTATTTTATTTTGAGAAGTAAACAGGAGCATTGAAAGTCATGCTGCAGTTGTGCATTGTTACTCCTGTAAATTGAGACCATGGGGACTGCTGATTTAGGTCGGGAATCATTTTTCCATCAGGTGTCAGTGTGGTGCACAGTTCAGTTTGTTGTTGCTTCATGTATTCGTGCTGCATGTTTCCATCGGGTGTCACTGTGGGGCAGAGCTAAAGGGAGCTTCCTGAAAGTTTTCCTGGAGTTGAGTTTTTATCTTTTGGTGCCAGGGTATGACACCATTTCCTTCTGTCATCTGGCTTTCCATGCCTGTAGCTTTGGAGGCTTGCCTCGTTTCAGTGGCCTGTGATGGACATGATTTCTTGGCTCTGTAAGCCAGCATCTGATAGTAGTTGGACCGCAGTCGCTCACAGGCAGTGATTAGCATAGCGCTGTGAGAGACTAGCCTCTTCACTCAGTCTGGACATGAAGGTAGATAAATAATTCAGACCCATGAGCTCTGCTGAATACCACACCGGTAGGGAGTCAAGCTGCACTTGTGGACGTCTGCGAGGATGTAAGTAAAGGGCCTTTGGATCTGGAGGAAGTTTGCTTATGTATAACTTAAAACTTTCAACTGGGCAAAGTGGATTGCCCGGTTGAGCATACATAAAACCACGGTTTGATGACTTGCCACTTTCAAGGGGTTGTTGTGGTTTTTAGTATGCTCGTTAAAATTGAGCATTACAAATTGAGCACCATTTTTGTCCGTTTTTATTGAGAAATGCTCAGGTTTAAGTTGCTGGAGATCTTCCCAGCCGCGCCTGACCATATATAACTGAATGCCCAACCATACTTTACAAACTAGGCCAGGTGCGATTCAGGGAGAACAAGTGTCTGAATATCTCAGTTTCTGTACGTCGGACTTCGTGAGGGGTTCATGGTGATGTGACTTGTCTTGCTGTGAATGCTGGTAACTTTTCATTTTGGCTGTAAATACAGCATTGCTGGATCGGAATTCTGGATCCCTCATTAAGTTAATAGGCCTCCCAACAGCCGGCAAACCCAGGTGGCGGTTCAGTGCAGCTCGGAGACTGCTAAAGCTCGAGATGGCATACTTGAGTCCTGCGGTCATCCAAGCTTCCATGTAAAACTTCCTCAGAACATTGTTGAGGTCTTCTTTACCAATAGAGCGCCAGTCTACCGATGTATTTGTCGTTGGTGCCCATTCGTCAAATACACGCAATGCCCATGCAAATAGATCTTACCACATTTTTCTCATTTTTTTCTTGCTCAAGGAAATCCAGTTGCATTGGGGTGTATGTAGAGAAGCGCTTACTCACTGCAGCAGTTGCGGTTTCTGTTTGACAGGTCGGCTGGCTCGTTTGAACACTGGAGCTCATAGTTTGATATTGTGAGGTGGTAGCTTCAGAGGCTGTGGTTAGTTGTTCACTGGGCTCATTGTCTGGACCCATAAGTAATTCTAAATCATCTTCTGAAAGGCTGATATCAAAGTGGGCTTCAGGAAAAGATGCCATTCTTATACACTGGTAGTGCCACTTTCAGCTGCTGAAACAAGATGGCTGATTTCACATTTGCCAACATTCAAATTGGCATCTTTACTAGGATCAGTGCCCACAGGGCACTGCTGGTCCTTTTTCCTGTACGTAAGAAAGAATATCACACAGGTATGCACCAATCAGAATGCATAAATTCTGATGCCCATTTCATAATTCTTGATAATACACTGTCCTTTGAGTCTTATGTTAAATATGTTAAGACCATCCATCAGAGGTTGGGTTTGTTATTTAGGGTAAAGAAGTTTCTCATCCCAGAATCTCACAATTGCTAGTCCATAGCATTTTACTTTCAGTATCAGACTATGGACTACCAATTTATGCAGTGGTTAATGACTGTACAAAGTCCAAAATTTGGGTTGTGTACAATAATATTTGCAGATTCATAACCAATCTCCCAAGATCCAGACATCACTGTACTTTGACACAACTGTTGGCTGGCTCTCTCTTGAAAACAGATGCACATTACATTTAGGTTTTATGTTACAAAGAGACTGTTTTGTTTTATTACCGGGCTCTGTCTCAGCATTGTTTAGTCAGACTAATAATCTGTATGGTACAAGATCTCAAAATAGAAGGCTTTATAATATTCCCCCCCCCTTTTTTTTTTATCTTCCAGCCAAAGAACCTTGCTGTATAGGGCTCCCCAATGTCACAATTTGTTACCTAGCGAACTTGCTAATTGTCATATCCTATCTATGTTTAAAGTTTGGTGATACAACTGCTCTTTCAATGTAATGTTTGCATATGTTTTTACTAATCCACTATTTCATACCTACACATTTTAGTTTTTTATTGTTTTTATATCTTGTATTTTTGTATTTATGAATTGTTGCTAATTAAAATGGGCAGTAATACTTATTAGCCTTCAAGTATAACAAATAAAGATGAAATGAAAATGAAAATAAATTTCAATGGGGGAAAATGCCACTTTTTCAAATGTTGTCCTTCAGGCCTTCTCACAGTTAAAAGAGGTCCTCGCGTACACGAAAATCATCAGCGCTGACTGGCTGAAGCACTGCTATTGATTAAGCAATAAGGCATGACAGGGTATGTGTAACTGTAGGATAACAGCACACTTTGGGAAGTGAGGCGTGAGGCAAAACCAAATGCCTTACACACCCGAGAAATGCTGTTATCCCACATTTACGCACACTGTGGAGTGCCTTGTTGCAATTACAAAATGGTCCAGAATTTTCATTTTAAAAACTGAGTTATAAGATTCAGAACATTAGGTATTTCTGACCTGTGCTACTGTGCTAGAATAGTGCATGGTCATGTGATCACCTCCAACTAATCACAGCAACTGATTATTCTTACCCATTTTATTATTAATAACACGGTCATCCACTATCATATTACATTAATGCTCACTGAGACTGTTGCTATGACGGTCCAAGACAGTATGGCCCAGTGGTTTGACCACAGAAATGAGAAACAGGAGATTACTCAAATCCCACTACAGCCACTGGCTCGTCATGTAAAGCTAAGCAAGTCTGTGACTTCTTTGTGCTTTGGTCCTCTCAGCGGAAAAACAGCCAGAGCAATGCATCACTAAAAAAGGGATGTCACACCTAACTTAAACTATCCAAGGTAAATAAATACAAAACAGAACAAACAAAACACGCTCACACGCAGAGGTAGATACAATGATAAATAACTGAACAGTTATCTTCTATCAGTACTCTCACTGCCGGATTACACCTAATTTTAAACCCTGATCATGTCTTTATCTGCTTTCCAGTTGAGACTTCGGAGCCAGATGCTTCTGGTACTGGGGCTGTGGAGGCAGTGCTAAACTAGTTATTTAAAATTAATAAGCAACTGTTTACAATAAAATTCAACAGAGCTTTTTTTTTTTTGTTGGTGTTGTAATAACATTTATAATAACCTACATCCTCATATCTGATACATTTATGTGTAGCTGTGTTAACTACTCCCTTTACTCACACTGTTGGTATGTTTGAAGCCATGTACTGTTTGTGATATTTTGATAAAACGTTTTACAATTGAAAAGATGCTGTGAATATGCTAATGACCGGAGTGCCAATGAAGTATTCAAATAAAAAAACACAAGTTTGTATACTGCTACTGTGAGCAAGCTGCTTGAAACAGCATCTGGTTTGAACACTGCACATTTGAAGATATGCGTATTTCCTGGCATAGTAAGGACAAGTCCAAGAGCAGGGCTAAAGCTTAACTGAAAAGCTGTCCTGGTGATAGCCTAACAGATCTAGCCATTTTGGGCATTGTTAAGGAGGTTGTTAGCGACATAAACATTTATTTAACAATTTATTTACCCAGTATAGCCTAGCTGAGATGCAACATCTAATTTTCGTTGGAGTCCTGCCCATTTCCACAGCTCGGTGCACTGAAGCACTGAGAGGCTATGTGACTTTACCTAGAGCACATAGTGAGTATTTCATTTATTCTTCATTAGAAATCTGTACCAAATAGATAGCGGGATGACCGCACTGAGGTACAGTATCCTGTGGGTCACTATACAGTAAATATTACATAGTAAAGGGGATATGACACTCCAGTAGGCTACTTTACAGCCCAGCCTACATGATGCTGACCATTCTTCCAGACCAGAGTTGGATACTGATGGAGCAGTGGAAGATCACAGATAACATGCTCCAAGATATGCCAACTGACAAGCCAGCTATGAGCAGATCTGCCCCTCCTTTATGTAAGTTAAAACCCTGGATCCAGTTTAGAGATCCCAAATGACCCAGCAGCCACTGCCTGCTGCTTTATACAGTTTCTGTCTCCAACAACAGACTCAGAAGTAGCCATGTTACATTTACGCAGTACCAATATAATCAAGAATGAAAAGTACGTCCAGACCATCACCTATCTTATACAGTCAGTCATTTGATAAAATATATGTTCAGACTTTCCCCAACCCCACAATGGTGACTGGTACTTTTGCCAGCCCTAGCTGTTGCTAAAAGACTGGTGTAACCGTCTCCCAGCATCCCACTAGCCCTACCCACTGCTGTTACACCACCCTTTGTTTCTCCCTCTCTTCCCTAACCATCACACATGGCCCATCAAGACCAAACACTAAAGTCAGGGCTGCTGCGTTTAGTGCACAACACAGCTAGTGATGCCAGGACTGACACAGTGTTCTGTCACTATAGTGGGCATCCAAGCAAGCTGAACTGCTTGACAAGGCTGATAAAGACAGCATTAAAAATAATAAATAATTTCACTAACATGGAAAGGGAAAGTGTTAACTTCAGACTGTCTACCCAAATAACAGCGAACACTTTACCCAGCACAGAGTACTTTAGTTACACTGTAATCTCCAAAGTGACAAAACACCAGCCTTGAAGAAATTATTTCAGTACAATACTTTAAAGTGAAGGTTATGCTTTTAGCTGTAATTAAAGGATATTACTGAAGCTGATCAAAATTAAGAAATCCCATTTAGCAAAATTCCTCTGCAGAAATGGAAATTTCAACAGAATTCTGCAAATTCCACAGGAAGCAGAAAGCTACAGAACTGAAAGAATTCCACTGACTCAGCTCTGAATGCCACTTGCTGAATTCTAATTCTGCAGGTGGACTTCTGTTCCCATACTTGTAACCATAGAACTCTTAGGAGTAGAATGGAAACTTCCCCTGCACGTAGGTGCTTATAACACAAATGACGTTTATGCGAAAAACAGTCATGTGACCTGACAGCATCATGTCATATACAGGCATTTCCATTCTAGTCCTAGTAGTTCTATGAGTGTAACTGCTTGAAAAAATGTTACCACAAGAATGCGCAATTTCACAAAATTCTACTGGTAGAAAAAAAATGTCACCCAGCAATAATAATTACATAGCAACTGATAATATAAAAGGTACCACTAACCAGTAACAAATCTTGCATTTACTGTGGCGCTAACCCATAAAACAATGTCTCTCCATAAAACTGAAAGTTCTTAAGCCTTGCTTTGTTCACAATTTTTATTTGCCTGTTTCTGGGTATTTGCGCTGTGCTTGGAGACTCCTTGTAATAATCTGAGGTCCTCATGCACAAGCATAGTAAGGGAGATTTCACTAACCAAAGTTTGTGAGCTGAGAGAGAAGGTAATGATTGTTTGTTTGTTTGCATTTAGAAACATAGAATTTGTTGGAAGAAAAGGACCACTTGGCTCACACAGTCTGCCCAGATGGTCCCTGTCTGTTTTTTCTCCACAGACCCTAACCTGTCTCTCACGACCCTCCCTCCTCCCTATTTACTAATATCCCCCTGTGTCTGACCCACGCATGTTTGAAGCCCCCTATTCTTTTTGTCTCCACCACTTCCACTGTTAGTCTGCTCCAGGCATCCACCACTCTTTCAGTGATGCAGTACTTTCTCACATCCCTCTTAAACTCCTCCTCCCAACTTCATTGCATGCCCTGTGGTCCTGCTGTTGTTTCTGATTTGAAAGAGACTCCCTGTCTGCACCCTGGTGAGGAACAATACTTGAGACTTAAATCTTTGGGACTAAATGATGATGTACCTCTGCGTTCATATTAACCAGTATGCTCAAGTTAAATTTTCTGCTCTCCACCCCCCCCCTTTTTTTTTTAAAGTGGCATCAAAACAATATTTTATTTAGCTGCTGTTTTTTCAGTATAGTGCTCCTGGTCTCGCAAATACTTAGAGATGTACTACTGTATATTTATGGGTTTGTGGGTATTTAATAGCACCTGCACTTTGCTTGAATTTTTGCACTAGCATGAAGCACTTTGTGCTGTCACTTTAAGTATGGTGTTTTTAAGCTATGTTACCTCACTAAACCACATGTTCTGAAGAAGACATCAGTAGCGACGAAGAACCGTTAACGTCATGTGGAGTAATGTGTAGATGTTGGCCTGTGGGTAATTTAAATCTCTGTACGTGTACTACCACTTGATTGTCCGCATCTCTGCAATACAATGACAGAAGCTGTATATGAAATTGATGAATGAAGCTGAGCCTGCTTTTTAACGCTGCCTGTTTTCAAAAATAAAGCTTATTTATGTTACTTAAATACGCTGTGTAGAGTGCTGACCCCGTGCCATTGCGGCTGCTGTATTGAAGATATTTCGACCTGTTACACTGGTAGGTGCACCTGTTTTATGCCACGGTTGTCCTCTGGAGACATTTTTGAGTATTGCTTTGGAGTCTGAGGCACGTTTTTTACACCTGTAGGTCTCCATCATGTCCCGTCTTGCTGTCCTCTCTTCCAGGGTGTACATGCTGAGATTCCTTAGTCTCTCCTCATAAGGTTTTTGATGGAACTCTTGCACCATTTTAGTTACCCTCATCTTGACTGCCTCCACCCTGTCTATGTCCTTTCTGAGGTGCGGCCTCAAGAACTGAACACAATACCCTTGGTGAATCTCACCAGCGAATGATACAGTGGTAACACCACCTCCCTCCTCCTGCTAGAGAGACCTCTCTCTCTCTCTGCATCCTAGCATCCCACTGACCCTACCCACTGCTTTGTCACACTGCCCTGCCACTTTGAGGCCAACAAATATGATACCCCAAGGTCTTTTTACTGTTTAGTAACTGTAGGTACCCCCCCATCCTATGCTCAGCTCCTGTTTCTTAGGTGCATGATTTTGCATTTGTTTGGTACTGAACCCCAACTACCATGCTCCTAATCACTTCTCTAGTTTCTGAAGGTCCCTACGCATTCTCTCCACCCCCTAAGTGCCCACCCTATTATAGATTTTGTTGCCATCTGCAAAAAAGCCATACCTTCCCTTCTAGTTCTTCTACAATGTCACTTATGAAAACACTGAAGAGGATTTAAGTCCCAGTACTGAGCCATGCGGCACCCCGCCAGTCACACTCCTATATTAGAGTGCCGTTTACCTCCACCCTCTGTCACCTATCCATTAGCCAGTTCCTTACCAATTCACCAATCTGGATTGCCCCCGAAATCTGAAAACCGATCATCAAGTAATGAATTTGTTTGGAAGAGTGTCTGCTTGCATGCTCCTCAGATGGGAGAGCCATGACACTGAGCAGCTCTGACACTCTCAGGGCATAGGAGGTGGCACTATTATGTAGATCACAGAGGTACACACACTCATGA
This sequence comes from Neoceratodus forsteri, assembly GCA_016271365.2. Classification (NCBI taxonomy): domain Eukaryota; kingdom Metazoa; phylum Chordata; order Ceratodontiformes; family Ceratodontidae; genus Neoceratodus; species Neoceratodus forsteri. The sequence goes on from CM057453.1 coordinate 911,109,249, forward strand.
GGAAACCCCTACTGACAGGGTTTCTGTGCCTGCAGTTTTCAGCACCTTCCTTGCCTACAGTAGTACATTTCATAGCCTGCCGCATGCTGAGTCAATATGTGGTAAAGGCTTTTCACCAGTCATCCCAACTGATCCTGATAATTATTCTCCTTTAACTGACATAATATTCAATATACTATTGTTGAGAGCAATAATGATAAAATTGATGCCCCGAGGGTTACAATACTGATTGAATTTTTACCAGATGAACTGGCAGTTGTACACTTTTAGTGTATTATGGGACATTTCATACTTATGAGACAGAGTCTATAGTCTGGCTGCTTAGAATGCAATCTAACTATATTAGAAGCCCTTTCTGCTCATCTTAGGAAGGACATTTGAATAGCTAAAGTACTTCAGCTTCCAAAGAGAAAAAAAAGATTAAACAGAATACTTGTAAAATAGTTTCTTAACTGGGTTTGCCCTTTGATGTTATTAAACAACTAGACCTAAAGGCCTTTTTTAACAAGTGACCACAGATTCCCTTTTAGTCATTCTCATTTGGTGGACACTGGACACTGGACACAAATGGGTATTGTATTTGCTTCAGCTCTATGAGTGCTCCAATTGGTACTGATAACAGTTTGGTTGTTTAAAGTGTAACATAAGGGACGGGATGGGACTGGTAAGATAGCAGAAGGCTTTAGATACGTGTTACATTATCATCAATGGACATATGCTGTAGGATTTCAAATGCTTCCCTGACTAAGTGGTAAGTGCAGCACCCGGGCTGATTTCAACACAGAGCAGAGCATAGGAGATGATACATTTTGGTCTTTATGGAAGTCGACATGCTTCTGAACCAGACTTACTGTATGCTTAGGGTATCTTCCTAATGGTGCACTAGTGCACTGATTCCCTGGCTGATCTCATTCCAGGAAAGCGGGTCACTAGATGACGAGGCTTCCCACACCCCCATGGAGGGAAAAGTGTGGTGAGCCTATTTAGTCATTTCTGTGTAGCTACTGAGTGCCAGCCTAGGACATACATTTCAGCAGGGGATTGTTTAAAAAGAGTCACAGTTGGTCACAAAGCAGAATGTGAACAGAACAAGAAATCAGTGCTGCTGTGAGACAACAGCAACCTAAAACATACAAGTACAGCACACACAGGATAAAGAACGGAATTAGTGTATTCACTGTTAGTCTTCCAAAATTTGATGGTTAGTCTAAGATGAACCACAGTGGAAAACAAAGCTTGCCCAGCGCAAGTGAAGTACTCCAATGTTTTGTTGATCACTTCCCCTGTTGAAGCGAAAAGTGATCTGCAAAACAGAGGGGGTATTTCACTTGTCCTGGCCCAGCTTTGTTTTCCACTGTGTTCCATCTTGGAATAAATGTTTAATTTTGGCAGACTGAATTCCTTTCTTCATCCCATGTGTGTAGTACTGGGGTGTTTTACTGTCGGTTTTGGACCTTTGTTTTTTCTTTCTTTCTTTTTTTTTTCTGTTAATGGAAAGATTTTTTATAACCCATTAACTACCAGAGCCTCTGCCTTCTGTTCTCCCTCTTATTTTGTGGTTAAGCTATTTACTGCAGTTTCATTAGAAACACACACAGGAATAACGAACAATACCAACTCATGAACAACGTAAAGGATAGTCAGGATCCCATGTACTGTAGGGTATCTAAGGTTTACACAGACATGTATATCTACCTGGCAAGTAATCTAGATGCAATGACACACGTGCCCAGATACCCTAAATGAGAACATGTAGTGTAATACATGAAAAACATAATTGAGCTGTTCCTGTTCAGTATACTCTTAAGAATTATCAGTGGCTACACCAGCGAAAGACAATTTTGGCCATATCAGCCCCTGTCAAGTAGAGGGATCAAGCAGGTGTTCACATTCATATACCAGCCTGAAGCCCTTCTTGTGTTTGGGGGGGGGGTACACTCCTTCTAGGGATCCTGCATGCACTCAGGTTCCTTCACACGGGGATGGTAATGGTAATATATTGCGCATAAGGACAGACAAGCCTTCCACTTGGCATCATATTCATGTAGAGTGCAGGTAGCAAAGTGACTGAACCTTTCGAAAGTGGCTAAGAGTCCCATTGCAGCTTTCACTCTGCAACTGAGGGTACCTTGGCAGTCTTCCAGTTGTGTAGGATGAACCACTTGGTCTCCACCCTTACAGCAACCAACCAATAGCCTGTTGCTGAAGAGGGCAAAGATAGGTGGAACAGAAGTCCAAGGAGGAACAGGGAGCGGTCCTCCTGGAGACCAGACAGAACCCCCTCTAGAATGGAATTCCTTCATGATACCTCTCCAGAAGGGTTTCATCAGGAGGCACTACCACCACAGTGTGTGGTGAAGAGATTCCCAGTATGCTATGTAGCTGCAAATATTTCCAGAACTACTTGAGGCTAAGACCATACCTGTTTTTAAGGGCAGCGAAGGAAACTAAAGGTAGTATTCCCATCACTAAGAAATCTTCTACATGCTGAATCTGCTTGTCTGGCCATGATTTCCAAGGCACTGGGATGTTTCCTATTCTGCAGCTAGGGTTGCTTCACAGCTTGGCCCAGATCACTGAGGTTAAATCCACTGTATTTTCTGAATCCTTATCCAACCTTTTATGAAGGTTGATATGGTAAGGTAGCTATGAAATGCCATGGGAACTGCACATTATAAGATTAAATTTACGTATTTATTTATTTAAAATTTGTTAACCTCCAGGTGCGACCCAGGTTGGGGGTGGGGAATAGGGAGAAAAATAAAATAAAGTACATATATACAATATGCAGGGCAGATTAAAAAAATCAGAGCAGTTAAACAAATAACATATAATAATGAGGTGCAGGACCTTCTGGAATCATATTATAGGTTGGCCATATAGTTGATGGGAAAAACAAAGTAGAGTTGAATTAATGGGATCCTAAAAAAGGAGGGTGGGGACTGCGGCATAAATGGTTGAGGACTTAGAGGCAGCTGCAGGAAGTAACTGGGGATGGTCTGAGCATACACTTTAATGCCGGGAACAAAGGGGTGAGTTGAACAGAGGTGGTGAGATTGTTCCACAGAGAGGGGAAACGAAAGAAGAAAGCGTGCTGTCTGGCCGAAGTGTGGGCTTGGGGAAGGGTGAAAATGTGGGAAGGACAGGAGCGCAGGGGGTGAGTGGGAGGCCGGGGCAAGAAGAGAGGAAAGATGAGACAGGAAGGAATCAAACCAGTACTTAGAAATTAAAAGTAAGGCAGCGGACTAAGCATCTCTGCTGAAGGGAGGGGAGGGCGAGTGAAGAGTATAGGTCACAGTGACGAGTCAAGAGAGGGGAGCTGGAGACAAAGTGATAGAAGGCGTTGAAAAGAACGTTAAGCCTGGCAAGGGAGGTGGCAGGCACAGATCCGTAGACCATATCGGCACAGTCAATAATTGGGAGGATCCATTTAGTTATTAGGTCATGACAGACTGGTCAGGGAGAGACAATACTTGTGCCTGAAGAGCATATCCAATTTAGGGTGAAGTCTTGAGTGCAGGGCATCAAGGTGGGATGAGTAGTAGAGGGATGGGTCAAGCCAAACCCCCAAGCATTTATAGGAGGTGACCACATCAAGGGGGGGTGCTGGACAGAGTAGTGATTATGGGAGAGGATGGTAGTGGTTCCACCCTTGGAATGCACCGGCTGTTGTGCACCCCATCATTAGGGCACCAAACCTGCAAGTTGTTGATCGGGTTTCATGCAGGGGGGCTATGCCCCCGCACCCCCCTTGTGGGGGGAACTATGTCCCCCCACCCCCTTACTTACAATTCTAACTCTGGGGGGGCGGACCTCAGGAAGGGGGTGACGACTTGCAGGTTTGGCGCCCTAATGATGGAGCACACAACAGCCGGTGCTCCAAGGGTGTGCAGTGGATGGCAGCCCAGCAAGTTTTTGCTTTGAACCAAAGGTAATAGATTCATAGACATGTGTCAGCAGAAAAGGATCCTCCTGGCCCATCGAGTCTGCCATCCCCCCCACTTGTCCCCCCCCTCCAAGATTCTCACCTTCTCCCCTTGACAATCCCTTGTGCTTGTCCCAGGCCTTCTTGAAACCCTCCACTGTACTGGCCCTCACCATCTCCTCTGGCAGTCTGTTCCAGGGCTCAACCACTCTCTCTGTGAAGTAATACTTCCTAACATTTCCGCTAAACCTTCCCCCCTCCAATCTCAATCAATGTCCCCTAGTTCTTGTATCTACCTTCTATGCAAACAAGTTCTCCCCCACTTTTTGATCCCCTTCACATACTTGAATGTTTTGATCATGTCCCCTCTCTCCCTTCTTGTCTCCAGAGGATATAAGTCCAGCTCCTTTAACCTTTCCTCATATGACTTCCCACTTAGCCCTTGCACCATTTTAGTGGCCTTTCTCTGCACTCTTTCAATGCCATCTATGTCTTTTCATAGATGGGGCCTCCAGAACTGTACCCCATACTCCAGGTGTGGCCTAACCATGGAGCTGTAGAGTGGCATCAGCACCTTCCTCCCTCCTTCTGCTGGTTATCCCCCTCACAATGCACTCCAGCATCCTGTAAGATTTGCCCACTACCTTGCTGCACTGGGTCCCCACCCTAAGGTTATCAGTGATTATAACTCCCAGATCATTCTCCTGCCCGGTTGCAGCCATTACCTCCCCACCCCCCCAGTGCGTACATGGTGTTTGGATTCCTCCTCCTCACGTGCATCACTGTGCATTTCCTGGCACTGAACTTTAGCTGCCACGTTTCCGACCACCCTTCCAATAATTTCAGATCCTTTTTCATTGCCTTCACCCCCCCCGTGTCCACCCTGTTACTGAGTTTCCTATCGTCCGTGAAAAGGCAGACTTTCCCCTGAAGCCCCTCTGCTATGTCGCTGACATAGATGCTAAACCGAATGGGCCCCAACACCAACCCCTGGGGGATCCGACTTGTAACCTTTGTCTCCTGAGTGCACCCCATTGACCACCACCCTTTGGCTTCAACCCGTCAGCCAGCTCTCCACCCATCTTGTTATTTTCTGCCCCACCCCCAGACTCCCCAACTTACTGACCAGTCTTTTGTGGGGCATCGTGTCAAAGGCCTTCCTAAAGTCCAGGTAGGCCACATCCACTGCGCCACCCTGATCAACCACACTTGTCACCTCATCAAAGAATTTGATCACGTTCGTCTGACATGACCAACCCTGAGTGAAGCCATGCTGCTGAATGTCTTGCAGTCCCTTCTCTTCCAGATAGCTAACCACCCTTCATTTCAATATTGTCTCCATTACTTTGCCCACCACCAATGTGAGACTGACCAGGCGATAATTGCTCGCCTCCTCCCTGCTGCCTCCTTAACGAACTGGCACCATGTCTGCCTTCTTACAGTCCTCCAGTACCCACCCAGTATCCAGGGACAAGTTAAATAGCCCTGCCAATGGTTCCGCTAGTACCCCCCCTTAATTCTTTGAGCACTCTAGGGCGTAGGCCATCCAGGTCCATGGCCTTGTTCAGCCTCGGCTTACCTAATTCCTCCCTTAACTCTTCCGCATTGACTGGGCTATGATCCACCCCTTTCTCTTATCACTCAGCACTGGTCCCCTTCCTTCCCCTCCACTGTAAAAACTGAGCCGAAGTATCCAGTCAGCACCTCAGCTTTCTCGACATCCCCTTCCACCCGTTGTCCTCCCTTCCCCTTTATTCTTATTATGCCTTGCCTTACCTTCCTCCCTGCCCCTATGTACTAAAAAATGTCTTGTCCCCTAAGTTAGGCCTGCCTAGCAATTCTCTCCTCTTTTTCTGTTTTAGCCTTCCTAATCATCTGCCCTGCCACCCTCCACTTCTCTTTGTAAGTTTCCCTATCCTCCTCCTTCCCCTGCGTCCTCTTGTGTTTCCTGAAAACCCTTTTCTTCACCCCAATTGCCTCCCTCACTTCCTCACTGAATCACAGTGGCCTCCTCTTTCTTTTGTTCTTCCTCACAGTCATTACACATTCCTCTGTAGCTTTAAAAGGCCCCCCTTGATCTTTTTCCAAAGTTCCTCCACCCTTCCCTCCCCCACCTCCTCTCAGAATATCTCCCTCATCCTGGGAAAATCTGCCCCTGAAGTCTAGGACCTTCATGGTGGTTTGACTAGCCTCATACCCTACTCTGACCTTGAAGCCCACTGTGCTATGGTCACTATCTCCCAGGCCGGCCCCAACCCCCCCCCTCCACATTATCTCCGTTCATTAGGACCACGTCAAGTATGTTTCCCTCCCTTGTGGACTCCCTGACCAGCTGCTGCCAGAAGGCACCCTGCAGCAACCCCAGAATCTCCCCACTCCTAGCCGACCTTGCCGATGGGATAGCCCAGTCTATATCTGGGAGATTTAGGTCCCCACCAGCAGAATCTACCCCTTCTGGCCATTCCTTGTACCTCCTGCAGCATCTGCATGTCTGTTTCCATGCTCTGTGTAGGGGGTCTGTATACTACCCCAAGTCTTAGTGCTGCCCCAGCCTTCCTCTCCAGCATGACCGATATGCTTTCCACTTCTCCCTGCTCTTCCATTCCTTCCGTGACCATAATTCCCTCCCTTATGTATAGCGTTACTCCTCCACCCTTCCTTTCGATACTATCCCTCCTCAATAATCTGTACCCTGGGACCCCCACTTCCCAGCCATCATGCTCGGACCACTAGGTCTCAGTTATAGCTACAATATCCAATCTTTCCCCCTCCATTAATGCTTCTAAATCCATCTCATTCCCAAGGCTTCTGGCATTTGCAGAAAGCCCCTTCCACCAATTTCCTTCCCCATTCCCCATACCCCCTAAGCATGCTTTTGCTTAACATTCCTTAACTGCCCTGGGTGGGTTGAATGCCCCCGACACTTCCTGCCTTCTGGGGCGTTATTTTATTGAGTCATCCCCCGATTCAGTTTAAACCATATGTTTGCTCAATGAATTCCTTCAATTTGATTCTCAGGGCTGCCTTTCCTTCCCGTTTAGGTGCAGTCTGTCCTGGGCATAGAGGCTTTCGTCATTCCATGTTGCCCACCAGTTCCCCACTAACCCATGTCCCCACTGCCTGCACCATCCCCCTAGCCATTTGTTGAACTCCTTGATCCTTTGTTTCCTTTCAGTGCTCTCTTTGGGCACAGGCAACAGCTCCAAAAAAGCGAAAGATCAGAAACACAGGCTGCTACAAAACCTAGCAAGTGCTGTGAATCTCGCCTGGACTTCCAACAGGCTATGGCCTTCCAAATTATTTGTCCCCAGGTGGAAAATCAGTTGTATTTTCTCATCCTGTGGCTTGCCCTATGAAGTATTATGATGTATTACCTCTGATGCTGTCATACCTGGCAAGCACTTCACCCACATCACACTACCCCTGCCCCCCCATTTAACTCCTCTTAAAATCGAGACCCCAATAAGGAGGTCCCTGCCCCCGTTTTGCTTATTACCTTTTCCTTATTCCTAGTTTTAGGCATCCCTTTTATCTCCCTTTTCTCTTCTGCTCTTTGATTCCCCACCCACCCTAAGCCCCCGCCCGAGTTGCTCCCTTGCACTCCCCACCAGTGTTACTTGCTTCACTACCCCTCCTTTCTCCCAAACATCTGTCACTATCCCCACCCCTTGCCCTACTGCTGCCAGTGCACCCACTTGTTTCCTCTGTGAGTTGGTAACCTTCTCATTCACCTCCTTTGTTTTGCCCTCCTGACACTTGCTATATTGAGCCTCTCCTTTACCTCCTGGTTTCCCTTCAGCTTCCCCCTCTCCCTTATCCTCCTTCATGCTTCCTCTCTCCTCCTCCTACAAACTCCGTTCTCCCCCTTCCTGCATTGCTGCCATCCTCCCCTTGTTTCCATCTCTCTCTTCCCTTCTGTTTACCCCTTTTCCTGGGCTATGCCTGTTGCTCCTCCTGGACCTTTTTGCACTCTCTCCCCCCCAAATTCGCCTGCTAGAGGAGTGTACCTGTTGAACATTGTAATACCTTTCCCAACTTGTAGCTTCTTACCCCCTACTGCTGAGATACCCGGCATTCCTAGAGGCCCCCTTCCCCTAACCCTTACTTCTTGCCAGGCATCTCTCTCCTCACCTCCTGGTCTTGGACCCTTTCCTCCCTGTCCCCCCCCATCTGGCCCCAAGTCTCCATGGCCCCAGCCAGTCTCTGTTGTGTATCTATGTTCACCTAAGTTGGCCCTTGCGCCCTTTGTGCCCCTAACTCCTGTCCTGGCACCTCCCCCCATGTGACCTGCTTGCTCCACCTCCTGTCTTCTCTGTTATCTTGCCTTCCATTCCCTAGCCGTGCACCTTCTGCATGTCCCCTTTCCAGTCCCCTTACTGACCAATATATTTCCCTTTTTAGCCCCGATAGCTCGGCTTCCAGCCTCCCTGGCACTCCCCCAGCCTCCAGAGAGTGTTCATGAATATGGCTGCACCACAGCTGTTGCACCCCACAATCCTCCCTCCTCCATGTCTCCTGCTCCCCTCCCTCCACCAGCTCTCCCCCCTTGTGCAACCAGTGACCTTCCCCCTGATGTGCCCTTGTACTCTGCCCCCTCCACCAGCTTCCGCAGTCCCTCCCGCAGATTCGTTCCGCCTTCCCTCCCCTGTGCCTCTCTTGCTCCATGTTATAAGGTAGAGATAAAACCTTCAGAAAACAAGCTGTATTCCAATTCTTCACTGTGTAAACAGCTCACTTTCTTAATCCCTCTAAATTATATTTGTACAATGGGGGAGGGTTGGGTGTGAATGGGGGTCTAGGGCTAGAGGCAGACAAACGTGGTGGGTAAGATGAATAACTGCACACCTTTATTTGGGCTGACCAGGTAGCACACAGGTAGGGTGCTTGCCTTTGCTGGAGAAGGTCAAGGATTTAAGACCCCAGAGGGGCAGATGGTAGAAATCAGGTGGAACACCTGGGAAGCTGGAGGGCAGCCAGGAAATTTGTCAAAAGAAGGGAAAGTATAGGGCTGGAGGTAACAGTGAGGGATATAATAGGGAGGGTGCATTAGTGGCTCCTAGTGGTCACTGAGTATAATTGGGGACTTAGAAACCTGAGGGTAGGGAGTCACATGACTTGTCACATGACATCAGGGGACTATAATGCTAGAGCTGGATTAGGGTGGGAGGATGGGGCAGTCGACGCACTTGCATGTCAATGGGCTACACCAGTCATCAAATAATAGGTACAGCCGCTTGATGGAGGCTCCACCGTACCTGTGCTTTCTTTGTGTTGCTTCAGGCTCCTGCAAATTCAGCTGAGCTCTATATGGGAGCACTGTCATGGTGACAGTTTTTTTAGTATTCATTTTGAGGCAGTGATCCTGAAACCATTTTATAACTGCGTGAAAGTCACATTGGAGGGGGATTTGGGCATCTACTGCAGAGGGGCCAGACAGGCAGATGACAGTGTCATCTGCATACATATGTATGTGGGCAGTGGAGCAGACAGAGGGGAGATAATTAATAAAGACAGAAAAGAGGACTTGACCAAGTATGGAACCCTGGGGGACACCGGACAAGACAGGGAGGGAAGGGGAAAGGGTAGTGCTGATCTGCATGGACTGGTGCCTACCAGAGAGATATGGGTTGAACCAGTTAACCACAGGAGTAGATAATCCAATTGCAGGGAGTTTGTTAATGAGGAGGGGGTGATAGATGGAATCAAAGGCTTTAGCAAGATCGATAAACATTGCAGCGGTAACGTGGCCTAGGTCTATAGCTGAGAGTATGGAGTCAGAAAAGAGGAGGAGGGAGCAAGTGGTGGAATGACCTTTTCTGAACCCTGACTGGACAGGGGAGAGAATATCTGTGGAAGTAAGGAAGTCATTTAGTCTTGTGAGGACAATGGATTCCTGGATCTTAGCTAATGAAGGGAGGAGGGAGATGGGCCGGTAATTACCTGTGGAGATAAGGTCGCCACCCTTGTGGAGGGGAAGGACTTTGGCAGGCTTCCAATCTAAACGGACAGTGGAGGAGGAGAAGGAAAGACTGAGTATGTGCATTAGAGGGAGTACTATAGAGAAGGCAAAGATGAAAAGGCCGCCGGGGCTTGCCAGATAGCTAGCAAGATAGCTGGAGTGTGACTCCCAACTAATGTCATTTTCATATCTAACCACTCCAGAGAGTTAAAGAATTTCAGAAAGAACCACTGTAGGGTCTGCAAACCCAAAGAAGACAAACAGTGTCCCTTGATCCATAAAACTCCCTGCCCCCTCACGCCAGTACAGTATGTCCTTAATTTAGTTCTGCTAAAGTGTGGCTGTTTACCCTTCCACAAAAATGTCCAGCACTCTGTCAATTTTGGCAAACCACAAAGGGGGTGGAGGCAGAAAATGAAAGCTAGCTGATGAAGTACATATCTATAGGGGATACAATCGTTTTAATAGCTTCCACAGTAGTTTGTCCACTAAAGAAAGATGTAGAAGTGCCCGACAATCCCAAAGGTAGCTTATAGCTCAGCGAGGAATGGGGCCAGGTTTAGGGCACAGATTTTAGTGAGATCTCTTTATACCTTGACACCTAGGTAGGTGATGCCTTCCAGGGCCAACCGCCAACCCCTACATCCTAAGATGTAAAGGAGGCTGCAGAGTAGGCCACATTTAGAGGAAGCACCTCTGTTTTCCACAAGTAAATGTTAGACTCGAACCCAAGGCAAACTGCTGCAAGGTGTGGAGAAGTGGTAGGACACTGAGGGGCGGGTCTGAGAGGAGGATCAGCAGATCATCAGTATATAGCTTAGTGTGGTAGTCTTGGGTCACATCTATAATGCTCAAGATAGCAGCTTGTAACCATAGGGCTATTGCCAAGGGCACAATAGCAAATACATACAGAAAGGGTGACAGTGGGCACCCCTTTCTGGTACTTTTTGCAACTAGAAGGGGGTGAAAGGTTGTTGTTTACTAATACTGTACCTGAGGGGAAGTAGTAAAGATATTTGACATGGCTAAGGTATGAAGAGCAGATTAGGGGTGGGCGGACTGGCCCTGATCAAGTACCAGACTCCGCTGACTCAACTCAAGCATACAGAGCCTTTCATGGCTGTGCCTGAGTTTTCGAGTCAGCTTGGTTTGGATGTGCGGGTGCGAGCCTGCTGAGCAAATTGCAGTAACTCTACTGAGAAAAATAAAATCCACAGAAAGTATGACTGTCTAAGACAGAGTTCTCCTCTCTGCCCCCCCCCTCATCACATACACAGCAGTCATCCGCTATGGAGCTTATGAGACCATGAGCTCTGTAGCGGACTACTGTTGTGGGGTGAAGAGGATTCTGTGTCAGTCTCAGACAGTCCAAACAAGTCAGTGAAGTTAAAACTCTGTCTGATTTTACTATTGCTACTCCGAGTTTGACAAAAGCTGCTGGTCAGTGGCATGCTTACTCCTCTGTACCCCCTCTTAGTATACTACAGTACACTTGCTGCCAACACCCTAACACCATGACATCATTCAGAGGGTCCCTGGCATATCAGAGGACAGAACGAGAAAGGAGAGATGAGAGAAAAAAATCTCAGCCCTTTGACTTCCTTGAGAGCTAGCCTGAAAATCTAAATTTAATTTTAACTTAAGTTTCTGGTTAGCTCCCACAGAGATCCCAGGGCTGAGATTTTTTTTCCTCTTGTCTACTCTTGTTTCTCCTTTCTCGTCCTATCACTATGTTTTCTCATTAATTTTATTCTTGTTTTTTTTTTTCACGTAAATGATGACTGCAGTCTGCTTGGGTGGGGTTCCCAGGCAGTCTGCTGAGGGGTCACTCACCGTCTCACTCTCAGCATGGGCGCTCGGACAGGCAGCACCATGTCCAGGGCAAGGGTTTGGGTCAGAACATGGGTCTGGACTCTGAACAGGTTAGATTGTTGGTGTGGGGTGGGAAATGCGAATGGGGACTGGCAGTTTGGCTTTCGCACTTGGCACAGCTGGTGTGTGTGTGTAGGTAGGGGGAGGTAGATGCAACGAGAGGAAGCAGCATGATGCAGTGAACAGAAGTGGGGCAGGGCAGTCAAAAAATAATTGATGAGTGATTTTTTTTTTTTTAACAAAACATGGTATGAAAACCATACACTGAAAGTCAGAACAAAAATAAATAATTGGATAATTTTGGATTTGTAAACAATGAAGGACTTGCAGTGTGTGCAAAGCAGTGGGACTGCATGATCAGCACAGCAACCACTCCTGATCACTGGCTCTAGGCAGAGTTCTAAGATGTCGTAGCCAGTGATAAGGTATTTTTGGAGACTGGTAGCTACGTTAGCCAAAAGAATTGCCCCTTTACCACACAACCACTTCTGAAAGTCTGCAGGCAGCTCAGTAGGGAGTTTGCTGTGTCATGAGGCAGATGTGGTGTAGTAGCCAGGAAGCAGCTCAGGGTGAAATTGAAATTTGAAAGACATTCAATGTTAATCCTGCAGCAGTTTTAAAGTTTTTGGAAGGAGTGCTTGATTTATTACATAAAAGAACAAGAAGAAAAGAAAATGTAGGCTTGTGGGAGATGCCTTGCCTACTAGCATGGCAGCGCCACAAGGCAGAGGTGATAGCTGAGCAGTCAGTAACTGAACGAACACAACAAAGTTCTAATAACTGCTAGAAAAGAAAAAGAAAACACTTTTAAAAAAGTTTATTTTTGGAGGAAAATAAGGAATCAGAATTGATATAGTATATACATTTTTAACTTAAGTTATTAAGAAGGGGAGCTGGGATATTCCAGCTGGAATTTTAGTGCCTAACTGATTCTGGGGGTGGAGCACGTCTTAGTTAGCCTTGGTTTCCCCAGCTTTGCATCTTAATGTACTAGGTCACAGAGCTTCACTGATTTTTTTTTGGGGGGGGGTGGAATCATGTGACATCTCAGACTCTGGTTTCCCCATCTCTGCAGCTGAACCACTACTAGGCTATAGTGCCTCACTGATTTTGAGGGGGGTGTCACATCTCAGACTCCGGGTTCCCCATCTCTGCATCCGAGCTACTACTAGGCTATAGTGCCTCACTGATTTTAAGGGGGTGTGTTACGTCTCAGACTCTGGGTTCCCCATCTCTGCATCCGAGCTACTACTAGGCTATAGTGCCTCACTGATTTTGAGGGGGTGTCACATCTCAGACTCTGGGTTCCCCATCTCTGCATCCGAGCTACTACTAGGCTATAGTGCCTCACTGATTTTAAGGGGGTTTCACATCTCAGACTCTGGGTTCCCCATCTCTGCATCCAAGCTACTACTAGGCTATAGTGCCTCACTGATTTTTAGGCGGGTGTCACATCTCAGACTCTGGGTTCCCCATCTCTGCATCCGAGCTACTACTAGGCTGTAGTGCCTCACTGATTTTGAGGGGAGTGTCACATCTCAGACTTTGTGTTCCCCATCTCTGTCTCCGAACTACTACTAGGCCACAGTGTCTCACTAATTTTGAGGGGGGATGTCATGTCTCAGACTCTGTGTTCCCATCTCTACGTCTGAACTACTACTAGTTCATAGTGCCTCACTGATTTTGATGGCGGTGTCATGTCCACACCTTGTCTTCCCCATCTCTATGTCCAAACTACCACTAGGCCATAGTGCCTTACTGACTTGGGGGCGTCACATCTCAGACTCCGCCTTCCCATCTCTGCATCTGAACTACTACTAGGCCATAATGCCTCACTGACTTTGGGGAGAGGCTTTATGTCTCAGTGTCTGTGTTCTCCTTCTCTGCATCTGAATTACTACTACATCATACTGCCTCACTGATTTTGAGGGAGGGTGTCTTGTTTCAGTCTCAGACACAGAGCTCCCCATCTCTGTGTCCAAACTACTACTAAGCCATAGTGCCTCACTCATTCTGAGGGGGCCTCATGTCTCAGACTCTGTGTTCCCCATCTCTACGTCCGAACTACTATCAGGTCACAGTGCCTCGTTGAATTAGAAGGGAGGGTGTCACGTCTCAGTCTCAAACTCTGTGTTCCCCATCTCTGCTTCCAAACTACTACTAGGTTATAATGCCTCACTAATTCTGAGGGGGGCCTCACATCTCAGACTCTGTGTTCCCCATGTCTGCGTCCAAGGTACTACTATGTCGTAGTGCCTCACTGATCTTGAAGGGAGACATCACATCTCAGACTCTCTGTTCCCAACCTCTGTGTCCAAACTATTCTGAGGTCACAGTGCCTCACTGATTTTGAGGGGGGCCCTTATGTCTCAGACTCTGCCTTCCCTATCTCTGTATCAAAAATACTCTGAGGTCATAGTGCTTCACTGATTTTGAGGGGAGAACCTCACATCTCGGACTCTGTGTTTCCCATCTCTGTGTCCGAACTACTACTAGGTCATAGTACCTCACTAAGTTTGAGGGGGGCCTCACGTCTCAGATGCTGTGTCCCCCACTTCTGCATCTGAACTACTCCCAAGGTCATAGTGCATCACTGGTTTTGAGGGAAGGGTCACATCTCAGTCTCAGAAACTGTTTCTCCCACCTCTGTGCCTGACCTATCCCGTAGTTATAGTGCCTCACTGATTTTGAGGGGGGTGTCATTTCTCAGATTCTGTGTTCCTCCCCTCTGCGCCTGAACTACTACTACTAGGTCATAGTGGCTCACTGATTATGGGGAGTTCATGACTTTTTGTGTTCTTGTGTTCGGTTTCCTATCTCTGCATCATGTCTGATGCTCTGTGTTCTTCACCTCTATGCCTGAACTACTGCTACTAGGTCATAGTGGATTAATAATTCTGGGGAGTTCACAACTTTCTGTGCTCCTGTGTTGTGTTTCCTATCCCTGTGTCACATCTCAGACTCTGTTACTAATGATTAAGTTGGACACCAAAAAATGGATTCAGAATCTGTTATGGAACATGTGGCCACCACCAGCAGTATGGCTGAAATCGGTACATGTAAAAATATTGCCCAAAAAGAAATTCAGATCAAAAAGTAAATTTACTGCTCCAGATATAATTGATATAATCAATAAAAATGTATTTATCTTTGTTTCGTTTTTGTTGACCGGGAATGAAACAACAGAACCAGAAAAAGAAAGAATGTTGTGGAATCCTCTAATGAAAGTAGTGCAGCGCTGTCAGCATTGCTGGGAAAATCAAATAAAACACAATGGGGCCTATTCATGATCGGGCAGGAAATATGTGCTGGAGGTGCATATCCTGCCTGCAGAGCTACGCACCTGTGTACAGGTGTGCACAGCTGGCATTCACCATCAGCTGCCACCTGTCCGCGGCTCTGCCCTCTCAAGGCGCAGTACTCTGCAAGGTGGCCAGGGGCAGAGTTGTGGACCCAGTTGGGATGCACAGCATGGGTGCCAAAGAGGATCCCTTATGCAGGCAGGCATGGTTCCAGGTGTGTGCATATCTGTGGTGAGGTTTCTGGATGTGGTGGGGCTTCTGACTCAGGATAACACCAGTTGTGACTAAACCAGATGCTTCTAACACAAAATATTTTGGAGGCTTATAGGTCAGGAAGCATGAGCAGTCCAGGAGAAGTTGTAGAAAAACACAAGTGGCGATTTATTGTACACAAAACAAAAACAAATAAACTAATTGGAAAACAGCAGCATCTCTCATCTAGTGTCTCCAGATGAATCTCTCCAGTAGGAAATAAGCAGCCTGTCCTCTGCTGAAAATATCTCTCCTTCTCCTCACTGGCTGCAGGTGAGTCTTCACACAGACACAAACTCAGGCATAGACTGTGACAGACTCAGGCACAGACTGACTAATTCAGTTCAGGATATCAGATTATACAGACAGCATAATGTCTCAATTAGTATGACATCACAACCAGCATTATTACAGTCACAGCTGGTGGTTGCCAGGCATGTGATCTGTCTTGTTGCTAGGCCAACCACTGTGATGCATCTCATAGGTGGCTAGACCACTGTGACCGAATACATCAGTCTGATGTCACACTCTGTCATAGCTGCCTGTCTCAGCCACCATTTCACTGTCTCTGTGTTATGTAGCAGGGAACCCAGCAAGAAAGAAATTAGAAAATTAGGAATTAGTAAAGTAGAGGTAATGACTGCGCAGTCTAATAGAAAGTTAGAAAAGATAGATAGAGATAGATAGTAACAGGATCCTTGCTTCTGGTTTCCTTCTATATAACACACATGGGACAAGGCCTAATATGAGCGCTGTCACATATACCTCCCTCACTAAGAGGGAACCTGTTTCCTTTTTCTCTTTAAAACAAGTTTCCAAAACCTTCACTCTCTTTTCTGCATTTTACCTGTAATAGATCACCTACTGACTCTATCACCTATACCCCCTTGCTTAAGAGGAAAACCACATGGGGAGTGTTGGTTTTCCTTTCTCTAACTAACTCCTAACCTTAACCTTCTAAAGAAACATTTGACATATATGCAGGGCCTTGCCCTGCACACTCTACGTGTAACTGCAACATGTAACACCTTTACCAGGGTAGCTAATTGCTCTACCCATCCCCACCAGACATGTTGGTACTAAGTATGGGCCCTTTCCTTAGGTTCCACCCACTACTTAAACCCACAATATCCTTTATCTCTTTTATAGTTTCAGACACCTGAGGGTAGACAGTTACGCTACCCCAACGCAGGGTCCATTAACATTCCCACCTACTCATTCCTATGTAGGTCTTTCCTTATAAATACAAACAAACTTAACATATTTTACCTTGAACTCTTTGCCATTAACCATAAACCAGTTTCATAAACCTTTGCCGTTCCATTTTCATAACAGCCTCTCAACCTTAGTTAAGAAATGTTTTTACTTTTATGTACCACCCAGCTGAGGAGAAAGTTTACCCTTCATTTTCCAGGGCCTCCATTCTTTTCCCCAGTTGGCTTCATCCCTTTGATATGCCACCACCACCTTCCTAATGAGTGGACAGGCACCTTTTCTGCCCTGCGGCACTCTCTCTGGGGCCAACCTGGCAGTCACCAACACAGACTGGCAGACGGAACAAGCCTTGCAGTAGGCTGCAACCTGTCTGTACACACCTGGTCAGTAAAAGTGGGGCAACAAATCAGCCAGTGTCCCTCGTCTTCCTAAGTGCCTTCCACAGGTGCTGGAGAGTGCAACCTCCAGCACCTGCTGCCTGTAAGTCTGTGGCACTACTGCCTGGGCATCTACTCTCTGGGTACGAGGACTGGGCCTCATATGGTACAGAACACCCCTTTGCACTTCATATCATGAGTACTGTCTCACGCCCACCCCACCATTAGGAGGTACATCTTCTTTAACTTTCACATATTGCATTATTTTCCCAATAGCAGCATCCCCAGCTTGAAGCCTACCCCAGTCAGTACTATCCTGAATAACATTAGTGTGACTAGATACAGACTGCATACAACAAGCAAAAGTCCCTTCGGCCTTTATATATGCCTCTTCTTTCTTGACTGGAGTCATTACTCCAAATAAAGTATCCTTAGTCACAGTCTCATCTGGGGTGTTGCTCACATCTATGCTGGCATCTCCGTCCTCCAGCAAATAGCAACCTGGGAACTCAGGCAATAGTGGAAGGTCCTGCTCCACCACAGACTCTTCCTCCAGCAGTGTCTGAGAATTGTCATCCTCTGATTCTTCCTCCGAGCTTTCTGAGGGGCACAACATTGTCACTTTAATGTCTTTCAAACAATCTGTGTTTTGCTGATCTGTGGGAGCTGTACTAGTTCCACCGCCTATAATAGCTTGCACGGCAGCCAGCCATAACTGTCTGTCTTCTTTTCTCTCTTTGCTCTGCCTCTACTCTTCTCTGAGCCTCTAATAGTTGGCGGTCTTTTTCTCTCTGCCTCTCTGTCTCTATTCTTCTCCGCCTTTCGGCTTCTATTTGCTGTATCATACACCATTTGAAAAAGTCAGACAAACTCTTTGGTTCTGACATTGTTTTAGTGTCTTCTCCCAACGCTGGTGGCTTTGCAGTCATACTCCTGGTGGTCATTCCAGTTCTTTCTTTTACTGGATCCATGCTGTTCTGCTATGCTTCCCTGGTTCTAGGTCTGGAACCCACGAACAAACTTCTGGATGAAAATCTCTCTCCTTCTCCTCACTGGCTGCAGGTGAGTCTTCACACAGACACAAACACAGGTACAGACTGTGACAGACTCAGGCACAGACTGGATCCCAGAACCAAGGATCCTATTACTATCTCTGTGTTATGTAGCAGGGAACCCAGCAAGTAAGAAATTAGAAAATTAGGAATTAGTAAAGTAGAGGTAATGACTGCACAGTCTTATAGAAAGTTAGAAAAGTTAGATAGAGACAGTAATAGTATCCTAGCTTCTGGTTTCCTTCTATATAACACACATGGGACAGGGCCTAGTATGAGCCCTGTCATAATATCCCCTGCAGGCACCTGAACCCATGCTGCAGCATTCGCCATGTCCCCCAATCATCCCAGGCACCGAGGCCCCTGCCATAGATCCACCCCCATCACCCGGCTGCCCCATCCCTGAATTGCCGGGGCACCCGCCCCTGCCCCAACACAGTGCCGCCCAATCTCTGAATCTGCCAATCCCCACCCTACCACTGGTCTTCCCCGACCCTGGTGCTGCACTGCCATCACCACACACATACACACACACACACACACACGTCAGGCCACAGCCCCGGTGCAGTAAATCAAGCCACCCCTGCACCTCCACATCACAGTGTGCAACCCCCTCACCCCCACATCAGAGCAACTGCACCTGGGCCAGTGCCCAGTACTACACACCCACCCATCCTCCCCAGCCTGGTCTCAACTCCCACCCCATCACTGGTGGTCACTGGTCACTCCCCCCCACACCCTGCAGCACTGACACCCCCTCGCTCCTGTTGTCGGTTCTGTTGCCTCAGACGGCCAGCGGCAGAGCCCTCCACACACTGCCTCGGCCCACCGGCTGTCCAACTGATGCTGGAAGGGTGCCCCTATAAATAGGCAGCATGTTCCCAGCAGCAGTTGGACGACTGGTGGCTGAAGAAGTGTGTTGAGGGTTGTGCTGCTGGCTGTTTCTGGCTGCGGCACCATCGGGAAGGTACAGGGGCAAGAGGGGTTGTCAGTGCCGCAGCAGGGTGCTGACCATTACTGGGTGGGATGGGGCTGCGATCAGGCGTGGGGGGGTCGGGCGGCTCCAATGGGATGTGCTGGGCACTGAGCTGCAGGCGTGCAAGGCGTGACATTACCAGTGTAAGGATGGGGCAGCAGTGTGTGTGGAGGGGGATGCCAGATTGGTATCTGGGGTCAGGGCACCACTGAGAAGTTAGGGGTGGGGGATGCTGTATACGGCCTCAGGGTGTGGGCCACCTGTGTGTGTTGGGGGGGCAACTGCCCCCACAGGTGGAGAACACGGCTGTGTGTGTTTGGGGGGCGACAGGTGCAGGTGGGTTGCACGCCAGGCTGGCTGCAGGCTGTTATGGCAGCGCTCACCTAGCATAACAGGCACCCTCCCACACCCCCCATGCACAGCACTACTCACCTTGGCGAATGTCGTTAGTTTTGGTGTGCCCGGCATTCAGTGTCCATGCGGCTAAGTTGGGTGCGCAGGGGCACACCCCGTTAGTGCATCACCGGGGCGCATGGGTGCGTGACTGGCTATACATCGCAGATACGCAGCGCATAGCAACTCTGCACTTATGTGCATAGGGCCCAATAAAAGGCAGCCAAAACAGTTAGATCTAGAAAGTCAATGATTAAGGAAAAGACACTGTCTAGTACCACTAGCCGAGGCAATCCACAATACGCCATTCATGCATATCCATCTCCTTTATCAGAAAGCAGTGCCTCTGATGAAGAGGCTGTACATGTACAAGATCATGGTTTATCAGAGTTATGCTCAAACGAAGGTGATGAATCGGAATGTGATACTAATAAAGTAGAGGATGACACCCGGGTACCCAAACCCAGAAAGAAAAAACGCATACAACAAGCACCATCACTAAGCAGTAGTGGGGAAAAAAAATCTAAATAATAGCAGTCAAACTAGTTCTTTTGGGGACAGCCACAGTGTGCATAAATCAGGGTCAGAAACACCAGCCACCAAAATTGCTGCAGTTCCTGGCATGACAACCAATGTTCTACCTCAGTTATGTGGAGCTATTTTCATATAAGCACCATAAATTAATGTTTTACTGCCTAAACCTTTTGTCACAGGGATGTTAACGGGGAAGTGAGGGGCCAGGTCAGGACAATATCATTAAACAGGCATGTGCAAAGAGCACATCCAACTAATCGGCTGAGCAGCACTTTACAGCAAGGGAAAAATATATGTGATGAAAATAATTCTACAGACACTAATGATGGTGAAGAGACCAAGAAACAGGGCAGAAAAGAATATGTTTGACTTCGCTAACAAAAGTATTTGAACAAGCTACAGCCATGCCATGCAATCCCGTGGTTTTTGCCCCCTGCACAAACTAAACAGCAGATCATTACTGTGATGCTGATGCTTGAACAAGACACTACCTCCAGCAGATCACATCAAGTAACATTAAAAATTAATTATTTAATAGCTGAACTTATTGCCGAAGACCTGCAACCATTTTCTGTGGTGGAAAATGAGGGTTTTAGAGTCCTCTTAAAATATTTTGCCCCACGTTACAACACACCAAGTCATAAATATTTTGCATCTGTGGCTGTTCCCAAAATGTACAAATGTATACAAAGTAAAATAAAGATGACTCTTAAAGAGAGTGAAGGTGGTAATGCGCACTTGACCACAAACATGTGGACAAGGTTCTCAAACCACTGATTATATGTGCATCCCAGCACACTGGGTGTCATAATCGTCTTCAAACACCACCACAAGCAGCAGTGTACAGGAAAGAAAACAAAGAATGGCAGCTTTTTGTGTCAGCATGTTTGGAAAGCATCATTACTGCTGACAATATTTTGGAAGAGATGCGTGACAAAATTTCTGAGTTATTAGAGCCACTGGGATACAATGTTGAATTTGTGGTTTCAGACAATGGCACTAACATTGTTTGTGCTTTGAAACCTGGTGGGTTTTCTCTGTATACTGTTAGCGAGGCAACTTCGTTATGGCACCATAATTAGGGTGCCGAAACAAGGGTGACAGTGACAGGGGTGATCTTGAGTTTAGATCGCCCCGCACTCGCACTGTCTTTGTGGCCAACACAATTTCTGTCTCCTTTCAGGGCATGCCCACCCCAGAGGAGGTTATATTTACATTTGGGGGCATGGGGGTGAAACTGATTATTCCCCAGGACAGCTTTGTGCTGCCACTCCTCGGAGGCTAATGCCTGGTGTGTGGCAACGCCAGGCAGCGACATTTATGCCCAAATCAGCATCGACAAAATGACTGTCACACCAATATGCGTGAACTGTATTTCTCACACTCTGTGTTTTGCACACTCATTAAATCTGTTAATGTGATCTTTCTTTTCCGGTGACAACAGTATAGTAAATTAGTGGGAGTGGCAATGAAAATCTGAGGCTATTTTAGGCACTCTGTAAAATCACTTAGAATCTTGACTGACTCCAGAAAAAAAAAAAAAACCTGCCAATACAGCAATTAAAACAAGATGTTCAAACAAGATTGAATGCAACTTTTTACATGTGTGAGAGACTTCTCACACAATAGAAGGCAGTCCAGGAATATACCATGGAACACAATGTAGCAGATGGTGTTGGGCTGAATTCATTCTAGTATGGCCTTGTAGAACATCTTACATTGTTCTTGACTCGGTTTAAGGAAGCAAGTTTGAGGAAGCAACTCGACAGATTAGCAAAGACGACGATACTCTAAGTCCGGTTATTTCCATCATAAATTTGAGCAAAGAATTCAGGAGGCTTTGGAGAGTTCTTGACCACAAAGGAGACATATCTGGTGTATCCCTTGCAGATTGACTGATACAGCAATTCCAAAATTCTACAAGACTTAGCAATCTGACAAAAGACAAAAATGTTCTTCTTTTGACTCTTCTTGACCCTCAGCTGAAGTTACAACAGCTGCCTCCTTCAGATCCTGGTGACTCTTACCCTGAATACAAAGACACGCTGATTTCAGCAACTGCACAGGAAAAGACAGCTGTACCTGAAATATAACTGATGTGGGTGCTGATGACATAACATCTTCAACTGGTGGTGACAGCAATCATTTGTAATTAGTGTCACCATTTACTCCATTTTCAACATCAGGTAGCCATGCAGAAAGTCTTCTTTATGATCTTTGAAAAAGGCATGTCATTCTGAAAAGCACACAGATGATTCTCACACTTTTTGGTCAAAACTACTGGAAACTGACAATTCAAATGCAGATGTTATGGAGCTGCCTTCATTTTCTTTATCTGATATTGTAGATGTCTATTTGAGAGAGCCACTCATTAACATTACTGTTGACCATTGTGAGTACTGGATGGAGAAGAAAAAGATCAGGTCTGCACTATCTGCCTTTCCTACAAAGCTTATTAGTTGCCCTCCCCCCACCCACCCCAACTAGTGTTTACTGAGAGTATATTTAGCATGGTTGGGGTGGAAATGTTGTGTCTAACAGCCACTCAAGGCTTACTCCTGAAAATGTACAGTGCCTTGCCTTACTGAAAGCCACTCTCAACAAATTCTCTTACCAGTTCGGTGAACAGTGGTGGGAACACAAAAGCGATGATGACGAACAGCTGCAACAGGTGTCTCCTAATAAGGGTGCTTCCTTGGTGATGTTTGAAGATGATGCTGATGATATTTAATGATTTATTTAGAATTCAGAGGACAATGGTCAGGAACCATAACAGAAAGATCAGATAAAAGATGCCTTATTGTGAAGCGTATATTGAATTAATTGCTGTATGTGTTTTTTAGATTCAGTTTGGGTACCCAGGTGGCATTTAATGTGCTTTTTCAGCAATGTTAAAAATACAAACAGGCAGTGAATTGCTTAGCTTTTAGCTGTTATTATAGTACACCAATTATTTCTTAAACATGTAACTGCACTTGTATGGAATTTATTTTGACAAACATGCGAGAATAAAAAATGAAACAAACAGTTGCCTAATACATTTTAGTTTTGGTTGTTGATAGGGTGGTGAAAAATAACCAGTAGATTTTTTTTTTCAGTTATGCTTGCTGAATACGCTTACTAAATGGCGGCTGCCCTTGAATGTGATTTTTACCTTTTGAGTCATTTACACAATATTTGATTTAACCTTTTGACATCAAACTTCAATATAAAATGTAAACTGACTGTTCCTGTTCAATATACTGGGACCGAGAGGAGCCGATGTGTAAAACAGTGGATGTACCAGTTTTGTTATCAATTGGGTGTCGAAACTTACTACTTATCTGCCTGATCATCCACCCTTACCTGTCTTCCCTATCATGGCAGTATCCTACAAGTCAAAACTGCAGATTTATTCTTTATTCACTTTATTAATTTCAAACTTTATGTGCATGCCAAGGCACATAGAGGGAGAATGGTGAGTTATACTACTGGATCCACGTTTATAATTGACTGCCATAAAGTCTCCCATTGTTGACTGCATATGCATCGTTATGGAAGCTTGTGCAATATAGCCAAGACTGCAATCCCTGGCAGGGGTGGGTGGACAAAGTTAACCAGATAAAAAGTAAGTTACAAAACACAAGTGATAAAATAATTGGCCAGCAGTCTGGTGAATTTTACCAACTGATATACCATGCTTGCTGTAAATTACACAGACCCGCAGATTCCTTTCTTACACTTTAATTTTAATTTCTTTTCCTTTTTTCCTACTTAATTTAACTTCACTAAACACATAACATCAGGAAGCAGAAGCAAGGAATGGGGCCTTATGCTGCCTTCATAACAACCAGCAGGCAAGTAAGATGTAATTTAAAGGGGAACAGTCAGTATAAGGAACCCCAAACTCAAGTGTGGAGCTGGTCCCAATGTGCACTTTGTCGGCAGAAGCATTTTGGTTTACCTACTGTTTACTGTAGTATAGTAGATTATATCAGATTAATTTTGTTTCGTTGTAGACTGATTTATTCTTTTACTACAAATCCCAGAATCCCCTACGGCTGACATCAGAGCAGTAGGCAGCAGTGAGAGATTCAATAGCCTGCAGTGCATGTTAGAGCTTTTATAATCTCTGACCATATGTTTTCTGGGACTCGTTTTCTCCAGGGACTAAGTACAATCCTGTGCGACTATACATAGCCCATGGAAGACAAACGATCAGACCTTATATAAACTCTAACATACACTGCAGACTACTGAATTTTCTGACTGCTGCCTACTGCTCTGATGTCATCTGCATGGGATTCTGGAATTTGCAGTAACAGAAAATGGCATCCTACAACAATGCAAAATTAGTCTTATGCAATCTGCTATACTTCAGTAAACAGTGAGTAAACCAAAACATTTTTGCACACAAAGTGCACATTGGGTCCAGCCCCACTCTTGAGCGTGGGGGCCCTTGGTGGTGACTTCCCCTTTAACACCAGATGGGGTGAAGGAAAGAAGGAGGATCCTATGCTGCTTTCCATAATAGTACATGACATGGCAAACTAAAATATGTAACATCAGGGTTTCAGGCAGTAGCAAATAGGATGAATTGGGCTTCATGATGCTTGCTATAACACCAAGTAGGGAAGCAAAACAATTACATGTAAAAATAACACCTCAAAAGGGTGGACGGAGGGATGGGCCCCATCACTTCTCCTGCTTATGCTGTCTGTCTCCCACCAAAGAACATGCAGGACTCTGTGTGAAAGAAACAACATGAAAATACAAACACAAGTTTTTTTTTAAGTTGAATTTTATTGTTTTATTAAACAGAAGGCTCTAAAACAATAATACTGATGCATTTCTTTCACTCAGATAGGCTAAAAATTGGTCCAACATTCATCAGCGTAAATCAAAACCTATCTAAAATAGAGTTGGAATCAGAACTGTGTCATAGCCGACCCTTTCATCCTTAGAGTAAATACTTATCCTATTCATAACATAAAAGAGGCACCCCCATTCCACTGACTCAAACAAGCATTTTTAAATCAACTGCTACTACAACAATGGGGAAAGGGGTACCTCTGACATGATGTATCATATTAAAAAGGGAGCACAGGTGGTCCGATCCATGACATCCTACTTCTGATGATTGGATAAGGTTAGGAAGCCTAATCGTCACTAAAATTTTTAACGTCCCTGTTAATGAGGGGAAATTGGGTGATAACTGGCACTAAACACGTGATTTTTTTTTTTTTTGGGCAAAAAGAGTACCGATGGCTTCACTCATTGCTATGTGGTAGGTGTCTGCTTGGGATGCTGAACCTAAAGCCTGGTGTAAGGTTTCCTTGACCTCACCCTTTACTATATGATGCAAATTAGCTGCAGGCCCATTCCAGCCCAGAGGCTTTACTCAGGTTAAATCTAGGAAAGTAGTTTCTACCTCTTGAGACCAACAGGGAGTGTATACACTTTGAGAATGGGTAGCCAAGATTAATGGTAGGGGCAGAGAATCTAGAAATGTGGTTAATGCGTCCTGTGTAGGGAGACGGAGTGAGACATATAGAGCCTCATAGGAGGAGTACATAGTGATGCAGATTTTCTCCATTTTAGTTTTAACCTGCTTAGTGGTATCCCATAACCTTGATATATATTGCTCCGCTTGCTGTTTATGTAAACAGTAATCAAGTAGCTTGGTCATCTTTTGATCAACTGATTGATTGATAAGAACGTATTTTTTCACAGGTCAGGTTTACATTAGAGTGAGGCTCCATTTTCAAGTAAAAGCCTGTGGTTAACAGGCTAAAAAAAAGCCACTAAGTAAACACATAAGATACAGAAAAAAAAGCAAAAAAGAAACATAACTTAATATGAAGGAAGAATTATAAACATCATTTTCAGGAAAACACATTTTCAGGAACAATTACAAGTGTAAGACAATGCCGTGGTTAAATAATACTTAATGACGGTAAAGTGTCTTGAGGATCTAGTGGCTGCTGAGAACCCATTCCATAACTCAGCCCCTTTTCTTCCCTGCCCAGAATTTGTGCAGGAGACACTGGAGAGTCAGTTCCAATTTCCTGTTCAGAAGGGCATTACGCTAGACCCAGAGACCAGCGATGGTAGCTAGATGTGTGGGTCTTGCACAAAAGTCAACATTGTAAGCCTTTTCTTTTTGGGATAATTGGGCTTCCAGAGTCTTAACCTTGACTTCACAGGTCCTGTATCTATGGACTACATACCTGATCATTTTGCGAATAATGAAAGCCTTGAAGGCCCCCCACACAACTTCAAGAAACACATCATCAGTAACATTGAACTCAAATTATGCGGTGGATTCCAACATGACACATATTTTTAAATCATAATAGATAAGGAAAGAGTCATGGCTCCGCAAAGTGACTTTAGGGTAGGGGGGGTCCCTGAACAGACCAAAGTATAGAGGGATGTAGTTGTGGTTGCAAATTACAATACTTTCAATTTTCGAAGCCACGGCACAATTCGAGGAGTAGAGAAGAGGTCATTCTGAGATCAATGTGACTAGAGAAGGAGTGCAGGGCTAAGAAGAGTAGTCCCAAACAGTTGGGTGAAGGATTCGCCGCCTATCCACCAAGGAGTGTTCAGCCATCAGTTGTCAGACCGTTCCTGAATGTGGGTCTCTCTACTGCCAACCATACAGTGTAACTGGGGGTCTAAAGTAAGGTTAACATCCCCCAGGTCATAATTATACTTTTTGACGGGTTGTGTTAAATCCTGAAAGAAGTAAGGGGTGTCTACATTCAGACCACAGACATTAACCAGTAACAGGAGTTTCAATCAGCGCAAACACCCATCTGTCCTCTGGATCCCTACAGCCCATTGAAACTTTCCAGTGCAGCAATCTGTGCAGTAAAGTGGAGAACCCACCTTTTATTTCCTTAGCAGTACTGTGCAACTCCACACCCACCTACTCACACTGTAATTTACAGACCTCTTTGTCCAGGGCTATAAGAGCCTTTAAATGACAAAAGTGGGTAAGAACATTGTTCCACTTGACTGGCAGTTTAGCCCTTTTACAGTCCAAGTGTAGCACTTACAGTAAGTTCTGTCATTAGCAATCAGTAATAAAGGGGATAGACAGACTCCCTGGCAAGCCCATAAGGTAGGGGAAAAAAACTCAACAGTAGACACTGCAGAGCGGAGTCTCTTTAAATCCTGCCACTGTACCATTGTACCCAAATATGATGTATATGCATATCAGGTTCCAGCAGAGTTAATAAGAAATAATCAAGGCTGCAAGGTTAGCCTCCAGTGAGGAAGGCAGGGCACCAATCAGAAGGGAGGTTTTTTTTGTTTGGTAACTGGGTAAGGCCCACTAGGCACAATGCCTGTTTACAGGGACAACTTGGGAGACTTGCTCGCAGTCACACAGTATGCAAGTGAAGATTATGGGGAATCAAACCCAGGTCTCCTGGATGTAACAAGCTCATTCACAGCTCGTTACTCTAATCTCTAGGCTATACTGCCATTCCTCAGAGTTTCCAGTCATCTGAACAATATAAAAAAAAAACACTACCAAACAGAGCAACTATGTACAACAGCAAAATGCTAACATCATAAGCACCACATCTTTAAATACTCACCCTGTCCCTATCACTTATTACCTACCTGTATCCAACTTATAGCGCCCAGTACCAAATGCCACTAGGGAGTGAACAACTGCACTTGCCACATGTAGTTATCAGTTGGTTCCACGGCATCACAGCACCGTGCCAATACAGCCCCAGATTTTGGCGACTGTCAGTTACAGTGACCTCTCTGTTTATGGGGGGCTGTGCCGCCCGTGCCCCCTTACTAAATAAGCGAACTCCGAGGGAAGGCAGACCTTGGGGAGGAGGGCACAGAGAGGCTGCTATAAATGACAGTCATCAAAATCTGGGAGCTGTACTGATGCGGCGCTGTACTGATGGTATACAGTTATCAGTTAGGTCAGAAGAGAGCTACTTCCTTTAGCTGGAGCAGCCACAGATCTACGAGGCTATGTAATTACATCTTCTTTACCTATAATCAAGCACCCAGGGAGCCTTAATAACCCACAGCATATACAGTATGGGTAACAGCGCATTGCGAAAGGGGGAGATAAACATTGTTGCTCACCATGCCTGCAAGCCAGGAAACTATACAGTACCACTAACCCAACCAATGGAGCCCTGAATCATGTGGGAGCCCCTTTGACATCATTACGGACAGCATCATTCTCAAGAGGAACATCAGCACACTTACCCAGACCCATATTAACAGCAGAAAAACACAGCTGTAAAGTGAACTGTACTAGAGCACATAACCTAATTACAAAAAGATGGTGAATATTACATCTCCATAATTTGCAGTCAAACACTGTCAACCTGAGGCAAAAAACTGCAAACCTCAGAATTAGGACAGATGGTGCCTTATATAACAAAAGCACACTAGTAGACCTATAGGGAGAAGAAAAGACAAGGTTAAAATAGCCAAATACTCAAATAACAGTAGGCCAAGTCCACGGAATTTGTGCTGTCTAGGAAAACCCTTAGACAGAGTGGAGCACTGGTACAACCTTTAGGTTTGTGCGAGAGACAGGACAGGAGAATGTGGAGCCCAGCAACCAGTGTATTCTATCTCAGATGAACTCCCCGGAGGAACTGGGGTACCAGCTACGACTTCAGCCCATGAAGAAACTATGCCAGCCGGGAGCAGTTGCAGTCTATCCGATATAGGAGCTGGCTCTTCTAACAGTGGCTGTCACTATGGAGAAGAGGCTGATCTGAGAAGAGCACATAGGTTTCCCTTCAAGACACTGATGGATGCCCTGGGTTCCCAGTTGTGGCTAGGCTGCCACTGCTCCAGTAAATAAGAAGCCTCTCAATCATGACCTTTCACATGCTGCTTTCATCTGCTTTGGGAGGTAAGCGGCCATGGGTCTGTAGCAGGGAGCACCAGTTTCTCCAGCAGGGTTTCAGTGATCAAGGGCCTCATAGTCTGATGCTCAGGAGCCAATTCAGTATCCATCATACTGTCAGGCCCCTCCACCTCCCCCGTTTACATTACAATAAACCTTCAAACTACTAAGTTAAGCCCAGCCACAATCTACAGTGGTGCCAGCCAAGATGCAACACAGTAATGCTGCAGCATATCATAAAATGCTGCAGGGAACAGCCTAATTCTATGGCAATTAAGACCTTTTTTACTGCACTATTTTGTGACATGTTACTTACTGCATGTTATTGAGCTGCACTGTGGTTGGCTCTGCTCTAGCAATAAAGTCTGTGGCCACTGGTGACAAGGTATTGTCATGGCCCATGCCATCATTCATGATGCAGGGTATTGCTAGAAAGCTCATACAATATTGTGTCCCGAAGAGAAAAGTTTGTGACAGACCTTGATAAACCCACATCACCTAGCCACTTCATTGACAGAGCAGTCTCGGTAGATAAGAACTGGGTCTCATTGCCAGGAGAGGTACATACTTTCCCAGATGAGTTGCAGAATCTGTTGTTTAACTAGGAACTGAAGAAATGTAGCTAGAATGAGCTATGGTTTATCTCCTGGCTTGGGCACTGGAGCAAGAGAACAATGCACATGCTTTATTTTGAGCAGCATGGCCCTGGTTCTCAACACCTTCCAGGAACCCTACAAACTGGAGACTGCTGCGGTAGCTGTGGTTTTCACGGTCCACAACCTGGGACCAAAGCAATTTTTATGAGGTGGCCTTGCACTTTCAGTTTTGCCTCCATCAAGTCCCCATCATCTTTGGCCACAGCCACATGTGTTTCAACATCGGTAAGTCTCTGCTGCCTGTCTGTCTATCAGTAGTGAATTGCAGTGAGGAGGTCTTTACTGCAGCCATTTCCCCCACTAAAGTTAAAAACACGACTTTTGTTTTAGGTCAGCAGTTCCTGCTTACAGAGCCACGGACATAACATTGCTGAGACTGGGTGCTGACCAGTAGGCCCGGCTGAAACAATGATCATGCAAAACTCAACTTACAACACCTACTTAAAATAAAAGCACAGCTCTGATATAGAGGCCACTTTCCAACAACAGTCCCCTTCAGAGCTGGTAACTGTGGGTTAGAAAGGGCAGATGTCTCAGGCTAGAGAAGGTCTGCAGCAGCAGCTTTAGCAGGAAGCAGCCATCTTCCTCTGTTGCTCACTAGCACTGCCCCCCCACCGTTCTTCCTCTCTGTGGTACTGCTATCCATTTCTCGGTTTCTTTGACATTCTGTGATGTCAGTGCTATTCTTTAATACCATTCACTCAGAAGTGTGGCATGCTAGGTGGGCCAAGCGGTCCTTATCTGCCGTCAAATTCTATGTTTCTATGCTGGATTGAACATCACAGAGTGCCCAAGACACTCCAAGAACAGTCCATGATTAACAGTGGTAACAGAGACTACAAAGCAGACTTTGTGACAGGAAAGAAAGTCATCATAAAAAAAAAATTTCTTTAAAAGAAAAGGAAGACAAAACTTATCAGAAGAGTGGTTTCCGCTGTAAGGAAGAAACAAGGAGAACAGCAGAGCCACACCAGTCCATTATTGGGATAGTGTTGTGATCCAGGCACCTTTAGTGCCACTTGCTGAACTGCACTATTTGTAGAATTTTTTGTGACTGTTTAGTTAGATTTAGAGTTGAAAATACTTGCTCAATGCAGGGTGCTGACTTTTAGCTCCTTGGCATCCAGCTGATTTACATACTCTCCAATAGCTTTCTCTTAGAAGTGTGCACAAGCAATCTGGACATGGCAAGTACACAAAAGATGTACAGTACTTTCAAATCTAAATTTAAGTAATTAAACAGTCACTAAAGATTAAAAAAAAAAAATACATCGATTCAGCAGGCTACAGCAAAGGGGGCCAGACTGCGGTGCAATCCCAACAGATCCCAAATTCACAATGCTGCTACATTAAAGAGCTGCTCTGTAAATTCAACAAGTGGTTTAATAAACATCATGTTCCCACTGGTACAATTTACTAGTAAATACACTGTTTCAATTTTTTAGTTTTTCTTTACAGGGTTTATAACACATCTTTGTAGTCCATCGAAAAAGTCTGGATGTAAAGCACTTGACTTCCCCGACAGACCTGATAGTGCCTTTGTTTATTACATCACCATGTCCCCGTGGCAGTAGACTCTGATATCACAAACAGCAATTACGTTCTAAACTCAGCTGGGGACAGTCAGATGTTTTTGGAAAAACATAATGAAAGAAGTACTGCATTATCTGAAATATTTGGTAGACCAATAACTGGAGAAAGTAAAAAAGAACCAGCGAACACTGGAGTTAACCATAACTGTTTAAAATCTAACAGTTTTGACACTTCTGTTTTAGTGCACACTTGCTCACAATCATTTATCATCACCTTTAAACACTACGAAAGAAATCATGATTGCAAACCCCAATTCTTTATAGCAATATCTTGAAGTTACAGCTATAACGTCTTAAAACTATTAAAATGGATTTCTCCTGGATCTGATTATTTCTTTTAGTTGGGTAGGGGGAGGGGTGCCCTTAATAACCCCCCTTCCAAATTAATTCTGATAAAATGTTTAGTTCCAGTGGGTTACAGCCTGGCACAATACTTTAAGACAAGCTGGTGGAAGCACGGTAACACCAGTTGAATGGCTCTAGCAAGGGTCTGGAGTGGCAGGGCTCTGCTGTATAATAAGAGTTACAGCTACACTGCTGTCAGCAGAGCTTCACTGCATGTGTGCTGATGCGTAGAATGTCTGAGGAAACAGGGGTGGTGGGGCACCATGTCAAAAATATGAAATAAGCCTTGTAAGCCAACTCATGATCCAATGAAGGCATTTCAGAATGTGTAGCTACAGCTGTTCATTCTGTAGAAATACTCCTCTGCTGTGTTCGATTTGAAATGGGGCCAACATCAGTAATGCGGAAGATAATCTGCACCCCATATCTTGCCTACATTACTGCAAAGCCTTGAAGAACAAAAAAAAAAGGAATGTGTTAAAAGCGTCATGCTTGAACCAGCTCCTTACCTGAAGGATGTAACCGCGGACATAGTCGCGGAGAGTCCACCCAAGGCCGTGCAGGATGTGTATCACCTCTTCTTGTTTGAGCACGCTGAAGAGTCGGTCGAGGAGGATCTTGAGTCGCACAGGCACTGCCTGGGTACCATAGAGCATCAGGCTGCTGATGTCAAACACCACGTTGGACTGCACAATCTCCACCTGGGTCGGGTGGTACAGGTGCTGTGTGCTGAGTTTGTCCAGCGCTGGTGAAGGAGCGGCAGGAGCAGGGGAAGAAAAAGGGAAGAAAATTATTTTTTCTGAACTGATGGACACAGTGCTATTTTTATTTTTTGAGAAGCAGACTGCTTTTAGTGCATGCTGACACTATAAGATGTGGTACCTAAGAAGAAACTAGCCAAGAAAACATTTTGGACTTTAAGGTACCAATCTGTTGATGTCTGATGGGAGTTGTTGTCCACTCATGTTTCATACTGATACCATGTTTTTCTTTGTACAGCTTGAACGACATACTGGAACTCATTTCACCATCCCTCACTCTGCAAAATGTGAAGACACCAAATAAATGCAGATGTGGGGAAGGTCTAATGGCATGGGCTTGTCTGCAGTCCTCTGCCATGAATATTGTTTTTGTCTTGTTAATCTTTTTTCCTCTCCTCCCTGTGCAGGCCTCTGTCCCACCCATTGGGACCAACTCTCCCAGCCCTGCCATCACCCGATATCTTGTGGACTTACTGGCATCCGCCCCTATCTGCCTCATGGGTTCTCCCTGTGATGAGGGCAGAAAGACCCCCAACTGCCACACAACAGATCTGGTTCTGGGGTAAGCAGCCATGTCATTGGTACAGGGTCTGCAGAGGGTTGGTCCTACATGCTGCCCCTAGACTGTAATTTTCCTCCTTTCTCCCATCCCTCTGAGACACCCGCCTGGAGGAGCTACAAGACTGGGATTCAGGTGGGAGAGCTACAGCCATCTTTCAGATCAATGACTTCTGTCACTGGATTACAAACTGTGTTGAGTATTGTCGGTGACCTTATGATATCCTGCTCTCACTCCAAAGCATGGCCTAGTTGAAGGCTCCTATTATGGGAGGGAGAGAGGTGGAAAACAGGAAAATGTACAGAGATGTGGTGGAATTAAGTCTCCACCCAGCCACATCCCAACTGTCTGACTGCGTCCTTCTGGGTTCCTGTCTCCATGTTCACTGAGGTTTATGGTTACCATTGGCATGGGAACTGGCATTAGAATGGCTGATGTCTACAGACCCCTCAGGAAAGGGCAAATGCATGTATAAAGAAAAAGTATATGCCATCTGACCCAAACCAGTGAGCTCACATGGGTTGAAGTCCCATATCAGTCAGCTAGATTAACTTATCTGACCCACCAATTTTTCAAAAAAAAAGAAAATGTTTACCTGATATTGCCAGAACATTACCCACCACCCACACCCCACCACTTTGAAACAGTCTTTTTCATCTGTGTTATTAATATCAACAAACATTTACTAAAACATAATTTAAGTCTTTTTTTGGTAACATAAAAACTAGCTGATCCATGCTCTAGTTATGTTTCCTATTAATAAAAGTCACTTTTTTTAACTTTCAAAATGAATGACAGCCCTTGTGGGAAGTATAATTATGTTGCGGCCGCAAAAGGAATCTTTTTCAAAATAAGTTCTGCCTTGTTATGATACACATATGCAATCTCTTAATTTACAGCTTACATGTGCAGATGTTTATAGTCAGTATGGGGGGGCTTAATGGCTTTTTTAATTAAAAAAACAACCGTTGACAATATGTGTTTTCAACACCCTGGAACAACACAGTGAAACTGGCAGATGACAGTCTCTGTGTTTCACTACATCTTCCATGCAATGGTGTAGCTTCCTTAGTGTAGAAAGAAGTAAGCAACCAAACATAAAAGCTACTTGAGTTACATGTATATAGCATAATAATAATAATAACAATAATAAAGCTCTGAATGAGAGCTTTCATTAATTTTATTTTTCTATGATCCTTTTCCAAGTCGAAAAATTCAGATTGCCACTAGGTTTACATAGCCAACAGCAGTATCACAGTTTGTTCACAGACAATGCTGTCTGCAGTTTTCTTCCCTGCAAAAAAACTTTGAACCCAATCCAGATTTGACACACTGCTTCTCCAGTTAATAACTATCAAGTTTCCCCTTGTCTCCTGTCTTCTTTTCTTTTGAGGCAATTGTGTACTCAGCACCCCGAGATAATAACATACATCCATAAGATAAAAGCAGTGGCATTAATGTAATTGTCTGCCTTTCTCTCTCTCTTTAGCCTAATCTTTTTTTCCTGCAGTTTTGACTGCCTATGTGACACCTGTTTTTGTCTCCTCTGATCCTACGACAGGTTTTCCGCTGACAAGGTTTTTGCCTGACAGAGATTCTGCCAGACATGAATATAATAAAATATGAAGAACTGCTTGTCAGAGTTTCTGCCAATGTTCAGATGAAATAAAGAAGATTCCTGACAGGTATATATATATTTATATCTAAAAAGGGGGCCTGTGACTGTCGCTCATTGCCTTTTAGGAACAAGGCCCATCTTGCCAACCCCTGTGAGCCAAACAGGTGTTTTCTTTTATGTTTTTTTTTCCACTTATGGTGGAAAACCTAAGTCAAAAGCCACATTGCCTGTGAAGTAAGGGATAGAAAAGGTGTCTGCTGCTGCCTTGTGATATCAGATATGAGCACTACGTTTTAACCCTAACAGTACTCATTCTGAACTGTGTGTCATCCCACTCTGCCTCCTCAATGCTAATTAAACCAGAGACTTGAGAAGGGCTGCCTCCTGCTCAAACTTCGAGGATGATGCTGAACGTTTAACTGACTCACCGCTGTCACTGGCAGCAGAGCAGGCACCAGCTCTAACTCGACTTTGTTCTGCTTCTTGACCTTTATAAAACGTTTCTGATTTCGTCACACCTATAAAATCTGAAATGATTACTATAAATATCAACAGGACGTAAAACATTATAAGGCAGACCTGTGGCACGGTGTATGATTGTGTGCAGACCAGTAACAAAATGATTAAGTGCCTGGGATATGAAATGCTCCATATGCAACTACATTTGTTTGAAGCAAATAACATGTTTGTCTTGCTGTGTAAACCTGACCTGATTTAGTCCGGCACCCATCTGGCCTATTTTGGCCACCCTGTCTCTCTCTCTCTCTCCTGCAAGTCCCTCTACCTTGCCTTAGTGACCTTTGTTACTCAGTGAAGAGTGTTTCAGCAGATTGGATGTCCCTTAAAGGCAACCAGTGCTCACTCTGTTGTGGATCTTTCCTGGATTTTTTTTAATTTTATAATTGTTCTAATAATGTTTAAACACTAGTGCTCTTAAGTTTACTGTATCATTATTGTCCTAGGCTGTTTTGCCTTGTTTTTCAACAAATCATTTAAAAATGTTTGTGATAGAGAATGAGGAAAGAGATCATAGTAGCAGAGTAATTTAAAGTGGGAAGGGACTCTGGGTTCACCATGCCCCCCCATTTCATAAGCAGGGATAAAATAAGTATGCTGTGCAAACACAAACCATTTTATGGGGATTCCTTACCTATTCTCCTAACAGGAGAACCCGGTGATTTCCCTGGTAAGCAGACATCTGTCCAAACATACCTTGAAGGCCTTCACTGTCTACTGGCAGGCTGTGCGACAGGCTCACTGCCATCTGAGAAGGATTTACCAACCCTGAGCTTTAGGGCATGCCCCTGTGTCCTTCTGCAGGACACCAGACGGAACTTCTCTGACTGTTCAATCTAGTTGATACCACTGAGTATGCAACAGACTGCGATCATGTCTCTTCTCAGCCTCCTTTTCTCTAGGGTGAACATGTTAGGGACCTCAAGCCCATCCTTGTAGTTTTAGTCACCCATACAGCTGATTATTTTGATGGCCCTGTGTTGCACACTCTTGACTGCCCCAGCTCAATTGACTGTCCCACATCTGGCACTTGGGTTAATATCCCAGTACTGACACTGTAGTGCAGCATGAGAGGGGTGCTGCACTTCTGAGGTGCCGTCTTTCGGATGAGACGATAAAACGGAGGTCTCATCTGCCTGGATTGGTGGTAGTTCAGGTGGATGTTAAAGATCCCATGGCACTTATCGAAAAGAGTAGGGGAATTTTCCCGGTGTCCTGGCCAAATTTCCCTCATTCACTAAAAATACCACCAACAGCTTCATCTGGTTCAAGGTCAGTTGGCATTCATCTGTATCCCCCTCCCCCAGGTCATGCCTGAAAATAGGCAGGATTTGTCTAGTGCACTTACCTGGTCAACAAAAACTAAATAAATAAAATAAATAAATAAATAAATGTCTTTTTTGTATTGCGGAGACCAAATCTACATGCAGGACTCCCAGGATTACTTCTCCTGCTCTGCTGGTCACCCCACTTTTGATGCATCCCAGCATTCTGCTGATCCTCCTGATAGCAGCACTGCACTGCTTGCCCCATTTCTGCCACTTGTATATTATGGCCCCTGATATGTTTCTTCTTCCACTTCCCCAAGAGAAGCCCTACATAGTGTATAGGTCCTATCTCTGTTTTTCCTCCACAAGTGTAGCCCCAAGCATTTGGCTACATCAGTGTTCCCATCCACACAGAGTTGTATGTTAATTACATTAGAGCAACGCAATTCACATACATCTCTAGCATGGGAGGGGTACAGTGCATGCATGTGGACCACTTCAGAAACAGCTGCCTCCCCCCATCCATCTCAGCTTTGCCACCCTCCCCACCCAGTTCCTACAAGTCCCAACTATGATTACAGGTCAACCACCAGTAGTTTAAACTGGCTGTTTAGGCCAGTTTTAAAATACTGGGCTGACAGTATAGCCTAGACTTTAGAATAATGAGCTGTGAATGAGCTTGGTACTTCCAGCAGACCTGGGTTTCAGTCCCACAACCTCTAACTGTCCTACTGTGTCACTTAACCACCCCAGTGCTCCCAGGTCACCCATATAAATGGGCCTTATGAGACCAGTAGACGTTGACCCAGTTATCAAAAAGAATAAAAAAAATCTAATTACTGTAACCACCCAATGCAGTGCACTGATTTACATCCTTCCAGTCTCACTGCCCAGCCCCAATACTGGTAATCTCTTCCACTAGTGCTTTGCACTAATCAAGACAGATTACCGTCATTCAGGCTGGTGGTGAGACTGAAAGGATGAGGGTACGCATGTTGTATTTGGACGGTTTCAGTAATTAATTTTAAACTACTGGAGATTGACACTTCTTCATAGAAACATAGAAGTTGACAGCAGATAAGGACTGCAAGGCCCATCCAGTCTGCCCATTTCTTTTTCTACCTTACGAATGTGCCATCAGCCTTTGCTCTGTCAATGGCCTATCTATTCATACTCATCTGTATTGCTCCCGTATGCCTATCCCATGCCTGTTTGAAGCCCTGCACTGTATTCATATCCACCACTTCCCGAGGTAGGCCATTCCATGCATCCATCACCCTTTCTGTGAAAAAGAACTTCCTCACATTACCCCTTAATCAGCCTCCCTCTAATCTCATGCTGCGTCCTCTTGTCCTGCTATTTTTCTTATATTGAAACATGTTAGACTCTTTCACCTTGTTAATACCCTTAAGATGTTTGAATGTTTCGATCATATCACATCTCTCCCTCTTATGCCCATGGTAGGGGCCTGTAAGAACTGGGTGGGGAGGATGGAGGGGCTGAGAAGGGTGGTGTGTGGGGCTTACTATATGAAGAGGAGGCAACACCTCTCAACATGTTGGCACTGAAAAGTGGGACAACATGACATTGAAAATGTGGTAAAATGTAGGAGCAGGACACTGGCCAACGAAATGTGGGATACTGCATCCAGTCATGGCAGTGAGTGTGTTCTTTTCAACTAAAACTAGCAACATTCACCTGCTGGAAAACAAATGTTTACTTAGCAACAGAAAATGTGTAATAAAAACACATATTCAAGTAAATAAGAAGAATATTTTGTGTTCTATTTCACTGACAACAAATAATCGATTTTCCTTTATATGTCATATATATCACATATGTTTATAGGGACAGAGAGGACATGATTGATACCTTTAACTACTTGAAGGGATACAACAGAGTGGAGACTGAGTCTATTTAGACTGAAGGAGAAAGGCAGTACTAGGGGACATAGCCTTAAATTGGCAGGTGGGCAGTATAGAAGGGATCTGAGGAAGTATTACTTTACAGAACGGGTAGTGGTACCTTGGAATGTGCTGCCAGAGGAGCTGATTTCAATCGATTCAGTGGGAAGTTTTAAGAGGAGATAGGACAGATATATGGGCAAGGTTCAGGTCAGGAGTGAAGGGACCAGTTGGAGTCCTCAGAAAATGTATCAGGGTATGGGAAGGATGGGGGGGGGGCAGCAGTGATTGTACTGTGTAGCTGCTACTTGAGCAGACGCAACAGACCCTTGGGCCTAATCTGCTGGCAATTTTCGTATGTTTGTATGTCTTATAAGCAGTAAGTATCAGCATTAGCATGTATTTAATACTTTTACAGCCTAGACAATATTTTTGGGTGGCCCACTGTTTGATTACGGTTGAACACCAAAGCATTTGGCGAAACAGAAAGGGCCTGGTGAAACCACAAAATTTAAACTGTTTCCCCAATGTTTTTAGAGAGGGTACAGAAAATCCCCTTATATGCAGACCTAACTGGAACACTGGGCTACACTGAATGTGAAGTTTCAGGAATTTGATCAATCACCCAGCTTGTTCAGGTCCCCCTGAAGTTTGTTCCCATCTCTAAGGAGTCCAAAATCCTTGCTAGCTCAGTGCCATTGTCAAACACAAGGTGCATGCTGCACATTTGGCTTCCAGATCATTGAAAACAATACTGAAGAGTGGGGACTCCAGCAGTGATCCCCACGGGATGCCGCTGAGCACTCCTCTTCACTTAAGAGTGATGCCCATGTACCACACTCCTCTGCTTAATTCACCTGACCCAGCTGGCAATCTGCCATGTGTATTACTCATGTACACAGCACAGGTTTACAGTACCCAGAAATGTATAATTTATTTATTTTACCATTTATTTACCCAGGATCGCCCAGCAGAAATGTGCCATCTCATTTCCAGTGAGGTCCTGCTTTTGCTCATTTCCATAGCTGGGTGGACTGGAGCACTGCGAAGTTAAGAGACTTGCCCAAGAAAGATGAACTGATATTGCAAAGTGTGAGGCCCATGCTCAGAGTCGGTGGGCTCCAACTTTTTTTGTCCTCCCCGCTGCTGAACCCACATTCAGGTGGTTAGTTCCACCCTTACAGCTGCTGTGGGTAATGGGTTAAGCCCCATCTTCTTCCCCTTTGGGGACTGTTAGTACAGTATATCTAACTCTGAGTGCTGTGAAGCTTTAAGTTTCATGTGTGTATTTATGAATTAGATGCTGGGCTAATGCATTATTAGAGATGTACATTCCCCTACTTTTAGTCCTACAAATTGACTGTGTAGACGCAGAGGCCCTGGGGCTTGTGGGTTTCTTCTCTTTTTTCACCCTGAGAGCCCCTTTAAATTTTGGCTCGATTGTCTCTTTCTTGTAATCCGAGAGGTTTGGTGCTAGGCCAACAATCTCTCATTTCACTGATCTTTGTTTTCCATTAATTTGCAAGTCAAGAGCGCTACTTACTCAGTTGTTTCATCTATACATAGTATAACTGCTCAGATTTTTACCCCACTTCAAATATTCCAGGTATTACTTAACCCTTAAATATTGTGATGTCACACCCATCTTTGATCTCTCCTGCCCTCTTTCTTTGCCCTGCAGGGCCTCCTTACTTACTTTAACGTCATACAATGGGTAGCTCGGTCAAAAGTGATTTTTTATTTTATTGATTTGTCCTACTTTAGATGGTCGAACCTTTCTTTCTTTGGTGCACAGTTAGCATAATCATTATAATAACGTGTACTTAACTGTATACAAGCTGTATCTGGTAAGACTGCAGTGGGTATCCTTGTCCATGATTCATGGTGTGGGGCTACCAATCATTGCCTGTATTCTTTTTGTTCCTTGGGATCGGCTTGATGCCCGGTAGTCACCTGCCAGGCAGGTGTCATGTCCACTAGCTGCATTGTGGCTAGCCCTGATGCTATGGGCCCTCCTGATGAGCCTCCTCCTCATGCCAGAGGCTCTTTGCCGACCACTGAAGCAAAGTATCCTTTAAGAATCTCAACCATTGCCTCTGGATCTCTGTTAGGTCCCCGCACCCATTTTCAAAGGAACAACTGTCTCCTTCTCCTTCCTTCTTCAATTAATGTGCTGGAAGAAGGTTTTGCTGTTATCTGCACCTCCTGCCACTATCCTGACTTACAACCTTTCCTTGGCTTTATTAATTTTAGTTTTGCAGTTTCTCAGTACTGCTCTGTATTCCTTTCTTGCCTGGAAGCAATCTGTCCTTTTCAAGTGATCACAGAACTTGTTTCTGTTCACAATCAGTTGTTGTACTGCCCAATTGCTTGGGGTAATGTTTGGTGCTTTTTTCCTTATTACTTACAGGAATGTAGACCCTGCAGTAGCCCTGAGCAACTTCTTCAATGAACACTACATGTGTTCTGCACTACCACATCATGCAACTGGTCCATACTCTTACCCTTACACACCAGGTCCTTCATCTTGGTTAAGTCTGCCTTTCTAAAGTTTCTTGTCCTTGACACTGAGGTGTGGCTACTTTTTCCTGTCACTAGCAAGGTTACCTGGTTGTGGTCACTGACTCCCAGGTGTTCCTTAACTTTTACACCAGAGATGACCCCATCCATACTGTTGCAAACAAGGTTGAGGGTGGCCTCAAACCTTGGACCCTGCTGGACATGCTTGAAACAGTCCTTGCTAGTGGATATGAATTCAGTTTAAGCCCTGCCACTAGCTCTCCAAAGATGCCAGTCTATGCTTGGCAGACTGAAGTTCCCAAAGGTCACTTTTTTTTCATCTTCTTTGGTTGCTTTCAAAGTTTCTCGACCAGCCAGACATCATGCTACACTTCGTGTTTGGGGGTCTGTAGCACACCCTCAGGATGACTCTTTGGCCCCCCCTTCCCTAGCTCAACCCAGATGGACTCTGTGACATTGTTTGCCCATAATGTCCTCCTTGTCTTCCACAGAGACTCTTTTTCTTAGGAAGAGAGCCATTCCACCCCTTTCCTGTCAGATCTATCCCTTAAAAATAGTCTGTACACTCTATCCTGGTGTTGTTTTCATTTTCTTTCCCTTACCAGGTCTCCAAGAGGATCATTAAGTCGTGGCCATCAAAGTGCAATAAACACTTGAGCTACCCATTATGCTGTGTGCTCTCTTCATACTAATCTGCATGCAAGTGAAGATGGCCGATGGTTGCTGCTCTATGCATCTTTGAAATACAAAATTAAGTTGTATTATACTGGACAATAATTTGTTGGGTGAGGGGGGTCAGAGAACTGACACTTGTTGAATCACTGAAAGGGAAGTGATATATGGATAATGTGACTGAGACGAAGGTGAGGGACAGGGACATGTTTGTGCAACAGCAGCGAATTAGCGTATCTCCTAACCAGCTGTGCATGTGAAAACCAGAGTGCAACTATTAAAACATATTCCAGTTCTTGATAAGCGTGTGTGTATGTGTTTGTGTGTGGTGTGTTTGTAGGGGGAACCCCCAAAAAAGAGATACTATTGCCATAGTATATGGAACTATCAGAGCATCTATGTCTTGTCATAATGGAACTGAAACGAGCTGTCCTTATGGCCTAATGACAAAAGTAGCACTTATCAAATCTGCAAAAAAGTCATCATGCAGTGTTTTTAGAAAACAAATATTTTTGACATCCTTAATTTCATCATTGGTGTAGTTTCTGAGCCCGCTATTAGCTACGTACTTCCATCAATAAGGAACCACCTGCAAAATACATTGAGGATAACCAAGGTTGTTTCACTAAATCGCTTCAAGATAATGGCCAAAAATGCATTCAAGATAGTATGCCATTGTCCCAATGAGTAACCAGAATTCTTGTTAGCTTGCCCACCATCCAGCCATATTTCACCACCATGCTTCACTGACTCTGTCCCCATCTCTTTTTTTACTTTCTTTGCACATCCATCACCAACATTACTGCCCCGACCACACACCCCACCTGTCTGCCAACTATCCTCAATAACATTATTGCGCTTATCACCATGCTTTTAAACTGTCTTTCCTTCCTCTGATTTGTAGCAGAAATGTAAATGAAAATTCCCAACCAGATTGTATGTTCCCCTCTAGTTAGATTCTTCCTATGTATTAGCTTGTTAGATCCTACCTATGTATTAGCTTGTATACTGGTCTATTATTCTTGTTCCCTGTACTTTTACACTGTAATACTGTATACTATGTGCTAATTTATATATCTGTCGAATGTACACTTGTTTGTAATTGTCAGTCTGAAGGGATGGACAGGGTACTGGCAGAACATAGCAGGAGGAACTGCGGTAAGGGGGCGGATGGTGATAGTAGGGGACTTCAACCTGCTGGGGGGGGGGGAGTGGGACACAACTACCACAAAGAACAGAAGGAAGCAGGTAATGCTGGATGCCTCCCAGGAAAGTTTCTAGTACAGCTGGTCAAGGAACCAACTAGGGAAAGGAACAC
This sequence comes from Neoceratodus forsteri, assembly GCA_016271365.2. NCBI lineage: Eukaryota > Metazoa > Chordata > Ceratodontiformes > Ceratodontidae > Neoceratodus > Neoceratodus forsteri. The sequence goes on from CM057453.1 coordinate 911,151,719, forward strand.
CCTTGACCTCATACTTATGAATGAGGAGCGGTGAGGGATGTGATGGTGGAGGAACCACTGGGGGTGGCCACCGGACAGTATGGTTCCACTTCACAGATAGCTAAAGGGGGGCATCTGGTACAAGGATGCTGGATTTCAGGGAACGCCAACTTTAAGATGATGAGGGAAGTGGTGCAAGGGTTCCTGTGAAAAATGTAGCCGGGTATGGACACACAACAAAGGTGGGAACTGATAAGACAGGGAATAGTGGAGGCTACAGAAACTTGCTGTAGGACCCAGACTAAGAAGGCTAGGGGAAAGAAATCCAACTGGATAAGCAAAGGGGTGTTTAACAGGGTGAGGAGGAAAAGGGCAGCTTACAGGAGATATAGAAAATCGGGAAGGGGTGAGGATAGGGAGGAATATCTGCAAGAAGCAAAGGAAGTGGCCGTGGGGTAAGGGCAGTCAAGGCGGCAAGAGAACTCAGGCTGGCACAGGGCATAAAAAAAGGGGGAAAGACTTCTTTAGGTACATCAGGGAGAAAAAAAGCTGTAAGGACCAAATTGTAAGAATAAAGAAGGAGGGGGATGAGTGGAAGAGAGGGTGAGAAGGCAAAAGTGTTCAATGACTATTTCTGTTCAGTCTTTACGAAAGAAAGGGAGGGGGCGCCACTCATAGTAGGTGAGAGGATAGAAACAGATGGGGGGGATGACGGATGGAGAAATCACAGTGGGGAGGGTGCTAGAGGGGTTAAGGGCATTGAGGGTGGACAAGGCACCAGGACAGGATGGAGTACATCCAAGAGTGCTGAAGGAGCTGGCCGAGGTCCTGTCAGGACCCTTGGCAGAATTATTTAATTCATCTCTAGACACAAGATGCATACCATATGACTGGAGACTGGCTCACATGGTTCCCCTCCGCAAGAGTGGACCCAAGGACGAACCAGTGAACTATAGGCCAGTAAGTCTAACATTCATAATGGGGAAGCTAATGGAGACCATCCTAAAGGAGAGGCTAATGGCCCTACTGAAGGTGAATGGGGTGCAAGACGGGAGACAGCATGGCTTTGTCAAGGGCAGGTCATCTCAGACCAACCTGGTGGAATACTATGACTGGGTGACTAGGCAAAATGACGGGGGCCATGCGGTGGATGTCCTGTACCTAGACTTCAGTAAGGCCTTCGATTCAGTACTGCATGGGAGACTTGGAATCAAGCAACGGGGCACAGGGGCAAGAGCAAAACTGGTGGGGTAGGTGGAGAACTGACTAAAAGATAGGCAGCAGAGGGTGGTGGTAGGTGGGGAATACTCATCCCTTAAGCCTGTGACAAGTGGTGTTCCACAGGGTTTGGTGCTGGGCCCAGTGCTGTTTGGCATATTTATTACAGACATCTTGGAGGGCATCAGCAGTAAAATCAGCCTATTTGCACATGACACCAAGATGGGAGCGGTGGTGGACGACCAGGTTGGGTGGCAGAGACTACAGGAGGATCTGGCAAGGCTAGAGGCATGGTCTGACAGATGCTAGCTGGGGTTCAATGCAAACAAATGCAAGGTACTGCACTTTGGACCAAAAAATCTAAGGAGACGCTATCTTCTTGGGGAAGGGGAGGTGCGGCTGGAGGCAACAGAAGAGGATAAGAATCTGCGGGCGCTCATCACGGGAGCAATGAACAATTCCAGGTAATGCAGAAAGGCAGCAGCAATGGCCAAAAAAATGCTGGAGCGCACTGCAAGGGGCATTACCTTGAGAAGAAGGGAGGTTTTTCTACCATTATACAGAATGTTGGTTAGACCCCACCTGGAATACTGCGTGCAGTACTGGCGCCCGTACCTACAAAAGGACATTAGGCTGCTGGAGGGGGTGCAGTGTAGGGCAATGAAGACGATTCAGGGCCTGGGGGAACTGCCGTATGAGGTCAGACTAAGAGAGTTAAACATGTACACACTGGAGGAGGGGAGGGACGGGGAACATGATTGACACCTTCAGCTACATGAAGGGGATACTCAAAACAGACACAGAGGGTCTATTCAGGAGAAGGGTGGGGAGAGACATTAGGGGCCATGGCATGAGACTGGAGGGGGGTAGATTCAGGAGGGAGGTGAGGAGGCACTTCTTTACGGAGAGGGTGGTGGCAAAGTGGAATGCACTACTGGCTGAGGTGGTGGCAAGTAAAACAGTGGAATGCTTCAAGAAGTGGTGGGACAGCGCAAAGGGGAGAGTAAAGGGAGGGAAGGGGAGGGGAGTGGGGCAGCTGCTGAATAGGGAGCTAGCTGCAATCTCAAGTAGCCTAGACAGACCACGATGGCCTTTTGCTGCTGGCAACTTTCGTATGTTCGTCTTGTCACACCAGGACCTACTTGTGAATGAGCCCGCTCAATGGAGCCAATCCTGTAATAAAACTGAATTGAAAATTGAATTTTAACTCACTCAGGTATTTTCAAAGTGCTTTTATTACTAATTTTGTAAATAATGACTCAACCCCTATTTAAAAAATCTCTCCCCATGGTGTTATATTTTGACAATACACACCAGATTCAGAAACACAGGTAGGAGAGCTCTCACCAGTACATTTGGTGCTGCCAAAAATCCAGGACACAAAACAATGCTTACTCAGCACACTCAAAACCCATACCAACCCACAGGAATGAATGCAAATATGCACAAGTTTAAAATACTAAGAGTATGGCACTAACACCAATACGTGCTGAAGGGGCCCCTGAGGAAGCCTCATATCTGAGAGGCAAATTGCCAGGGTTAGGGCCATGCTCTTGGTTCCCCTAAGTGATTAATTTTGTGCAGTTCTGTACAATTCCTGAGGGTTGGACTAGTTTTTGAGCATGCCAAGTAACAGTTTTTCTGCACAACAGACTCATTCTGTATACAGTATGCATCAGGATGGTGCTCACACATTATTCTGTTGGTAAACAGCACTGCACCACACCAAATTATTAAATGTATTCATGCTGGGCATAGCAAGAGAGCAGGGGCATTTAAAAACTTCAAAGCAACATATCTTGGTTCAGGAATGAAACTGAAAGGGATAATGGACATATACTGATATGTTTGCCAGAAATCCATTATTGCTATGTAACTTACTTGTATATGATTTTTCCCACCGACTAACAAATACTGCTTCTCTAAGTATGAGCTTGCCACTTAGGGTCCTGCATTCATGTACCGTGCTGTGGAGCTCCAGTAAAACTGGCAGGAGGCTCAGTAAAGACTCCTTAAACACACAATGGGCAATAGTCAACACACTTTGGTAGTCATGAAGTACATCAACATTTTATTCTGCTTTACCTTGTTATTCAAGAAGCGTTTTTACTGTTACTTTTACTTCATCTGGCTTTATTTTACTCTGGCGTGGGGCTGCCTCTCCTCTCTGGGCATTCTAACGGACAGACTCCGACATGGCTGAGGACCTTGGCTGGAGAACTTGGGAGGCCAGACAGGATGGACCCGGCCGTGGACATGGGGGCAGGTGCCATCGCCTACCCCACAGACCGGGCTTTTCCCTGTTCTGGTGTGTACTCCTCCCACCCTCCCATGCGTGTGCATGATCCTGACGCACGATGCACGGCAACCCCTGCTTGCGTCAGGCCACGCTCAGTACATGCTGCCCAGCGTGCTACAGGGCCATCGGTCTCTACCAGGGGTCGCTGGCATGCCAGGCAATCCCCAACCTCCCTCCCTCCCTACCCAGGAAGGAGAGCAGCCAGCCGGTGCTCAATCATATCCCGCCCCTGCCATCCCCCAGCGCCCCGAGCTCGCTCCCGAACTCAGGTTGCCGGCGTGGCGCGAGGTGTGGCATCCAGCACCTCAACCTTCAGTGCCACCGGGCTGGCTCCCCCACTGTTTTTGACTCCACAACCTCCTCAGGAAGGCTGTTCCAAGCATCCACAACCCTCTCCATGAAAAAATACTTCCTCACATTACCTCTGAGCCGTCCATCCTCTATCTTCAAATTGTGCCCCCCTTGTTCTTGCACATCTCTTTTTCTGAAAGATGCTACCCTCTTGGACTTTGTTGATTCCCTTGAGTTCAAGTATCTTAATGTTTTGAACAGACAGTTATTGACTTATATTAACCAGAAACTTAAAATTGGAAAATAAGAGAAAACCACTGCAGTTGGACTACAATATAGAGTAAACCTGACTAGCAGGTCCACTATCAAAAGCTCCTAATCTGTCCAAATCGCTACACTTTTTATTGGTTCATTCCTTGTTATGTTTGTTTGCCAAAGGCAAGGCAAACATATTGGTATCAATTTTAGGAGAAACTAGGATTTGGCTGAGTCAGCCATTCAGGGAGCTGCATTTGGGGGCTGGATCATCTTCAGCCAGTCAGCTTGGGGATAGTCACTGTATCACTGCTTGTCAGCCTCCACTGCGTAACAGAGCACGTAGTTCCTTTAGTGTTTCATGTGAGGTAGAAGTCTCTTGACATGTCAATAAATGGCTTTTGAAAACAGTCATGTGTGGTAGCATTTTTCACCTCTAATTTCTTCATGCTTTTGCTGCAGGTGGAGAAAAATGGTTATTACTGTTGGCTGCTAACGCGTATATAAATCATGTGTTTTGGGGCTGTATACATTAGCAGCCACTCAGAGTGCAGGAAACCATGATCTGCCTTTCAGCTGCTTCAAGCCAGTGAGAGGCTATGCTGCTAATGCCGCAGTATGCCCACTGGTCTGTCAAGCTATCAATTACGGCACTGAAGAGTCCAACAGTTCTGGGCACGTCCTCCTGTCCCAGTCCAGTCCACGTGAGCAGCCAGTCAGACTGAAGGAAAATGACGATTTGCCTTTTTGTTGCGTCACGTCAGTGAGAAGGCTTGCTGCTCCTGCTGTAGCATACTCATAGTTCTGTCAGGCTGTCAATTACTGTGACTGCAGTGACCAACAGAACCCCCCCACCACCACCACCACTGGCCAGCCCTGCTGGTTTCAACTAAAAGGGACACTATTAGTTGTTTGTGCAAGGCTCATCAGAGATTTTAAAGGTACACTGTGGCACCGTGGCTCAAACCGGAGCCTGGTCTGACTGCAAACACTCAGAGACTTGTTTCAGTGTTCCAAACAGAATTGGCTTTATTCAGCAAATAACAGAACAAGTTTAAACATAAAGCAAACAAAAGAATCTTTCATCAGCAAAAGTAAATAACCATCTGGTTTAGAATATTTTTTTTTCCTGTCATGGACTTAAATCTCCACCCTACAGTTGTTTTTCTCCTTTTCCAGCTTTTCATAACTGCAGCTTCCACATTCACTCTGCAGAGCTCCCTCTTCCGAATCTGCTTCCCCCTGGTAGAAGGCCCCTGATTACACAGGATGGATCTGCACAGCTGGGTTGCAGTAATCCTAATGAGAAACAATCTGCAAGGACACCCGCAGGCAGACTTTCAGCCAACCTGGGACTAAGTTCCACTCCACAACCACCAGTGTGGAAACAACTCTCTGCACCTATGGATGTTCCCATTTTCAGTCTGCGCTCCGCATGGGCAGCAGGCACAGCTGCAGAGGATGTTATGCCTGGTTCAGCCAGTCATAACAGTCTGGCACAGCTACACCAAAAAAGGGCCCCAAGCTGTGAGAAATTGGGGAGCCGGTTGTAAATGGCTCCTTCTTTGACAATCCAGTGCATGCGGAAAAAACTGCAGCTCCACAAATGAAGACCCACTAGTGCCAGTTTTTTCCCACACTTGTGCCACTTGCTGGTGTTGTGAAAATCTGGCACTCAGCATCCAGTACAAGCCCTGTAAGATCTCTTAAAGGATCCAATGCCTGAATATCTGAGTCTAACCATCACTGCCAGGAAAACATCTTAAGGTGTTTTGAGTGGGTGAATTTGCTAACCAGCTGTAGAATGCCTCCATACCTTTGTTTTAATTTTCCTTCATGTGTACTAGTATTTATACTAGTTTTGTTATTCCTATGCATCCATAGATTTGAACATGACTGCCCACTCCAATTCCATCTGTTGAAGATGCCAATCTGCTTGCACACTGTGCAGCATCCATCGTGTCCTTTTGTACTCACGCATTTGTCTGTCATGAGTGCGCCTTCTTGTGTGACTTGTTTGTGCGCCTGCCCACTGAGTGAACACACACTCAATGCTTTAGTGTAATAACAGTTACTGCCAGAATACACGGGGAGTACTCAAAAAAATTCAGCATGTCAGACTTCATAGTAAGCAACTTGTTCATAGCTCCCAATTAAATGCTATACTGCACAAGCACTCAACGACACAGAAATTATCTTGTATTGTGCCGTTATGTTACTGTGTGTTGGGGCTGTGATTACTGTCCTCATGGATGAGATGGCAATGTCAAGTTAGTCATGGGGTACAATGTAGTTTACAGGGACCATCAGTTTATATTTGCTTCCCAAACCTAACATCACATTAACAGCATCTCCTAATTCACCTACTTGCCTTTTGTTCTCTTACCTGCCCTGGGCTAAGCCTTGTAAACCAAACTGAACCCCAAATTACAGCACTGCTTTAGGCCCAGTGGGGACTGTGTGTTGAAGCAGCAGCACAAGCCAGGAACAAATACTCCTCCAGGTTCAGGCTACAAGCCACCTGGCAATATTTTCTCTCCAACACCCTCTTCATAAACACCAGGTGTGCCAAAATTAAATGAAGCCACTTAGTGGCACTTCATCTCGGATGCCTCCTCAGACACAAGCAGTGTAGAAATTAATTGAAGCCACTCTATGGCACATTTACTGCTGAGATTCCCCACCCCCACCCTGTGATATTAAAGTGCCCTCTGGGGCTACGACTCACCAGTACCAGTGGGGTTAACAAACAAGGCCCTTTAGGGCCAGGACCTGCTACTCCATAGCCCCAAAGTGACCCACATTTCGTGGATCAGACCTGGAATTTGACTGTGAAACCTGCAGACCCGCACAGCCATGCAACAACCCACAAAATGCAGCAGCTGCAAAGTGAGTCCTCCGCGTCAGCACAATGGGTCCTAAATTTGAGTGCGCGCACGCAGCTCTCAGTCCCAGCTTCACTCAGTCTGCAGCTGCTAAGTCCATATCTGCACAGTAGGGCTGGTCCTCTTTGAGTGGGCACTTCAGTGAGCGGTGCATTTCGAGGCAGTTTGGTGTCATGTCAACTAAAATTTCAAATATTAATATCCGCCACATTGGGGTGGTGGGGAACAGGACAGTCGTCATCATCGAACATGCAGCTGGCGTTGCTGGAGGTTGCTGAACTCACACGCTTCAGGACTGGCAGAGGCTGTGGATGGAACTGGGGTGCATCTCAGCTGGAGTGCTGCGGAGGGCTGTATAACTTGCACTAGCAAGGTATAAACCTGGTGTTATGAGTTTTAGATCAGATCAGCTGTTAGTATGGTTTCCAGACAGATTACTATATGAGTGACATATTTATGCTGAGGAATAAATACAGGGTTCAAGGGTCAACTTTTCAGTCTCAGTGGTAATTTATTTATTTTTCCATAAACTGCATTGTCTCCTTATGGCTTGTCCATTTCCAGCAGAATCATAGGGTTTGCAAAACAGACCGCCTGCCAACATATAAATAATCCAATTCAGGAGGAACCTTGAGGGTCCGAAGTTGTTGCAACCACCGTCATGGCAGTTTCAGTGAAAATCATAATGGTCTCAGGTCTCATCTTGGCAAACAGATTTTGTTGAGACAGGGAAGGGGATACCATGCCCCCCCACTGAACCCCCCTCCCCAAGTCTGGACCAGCATTCCAGTTGATTAAACTTGGGACCTATGTACTCCTGAACATGGGGCTGAGTTCAACAATGCTTTGCAGGACTCCACTGCATTTGGGACCACCCTCCAGAAATTTCTGAATGCCTTTGAGGAGATCAGCAACAACAGTGAGGTACAGCAGCGTGCAGAGAGAGACAGCAGGCAGAGACACAGTAGGACCATCCCCACTCTAAACTCTTTCATCCATCAACAATTCTGTGAAGGCCGTATGGGGGCACAAGATGCCTACCCCTTGCGTCTAACTGCTAACAATCCCACCCAGTACCAAAGAAACCACAAATTCTGCCATGATCTGACAGCTGCACCAAACTGCTAGCAGTCCCACCCAGTACCTTCATTTAATTTATAACTCTGTATGGTCTGAACTGCAACTCAGTGACAACGACCCTGTTTCTCAGTTAACTTTATGTTACTAAAATCCTTTTGACATTAAATATTCAATTACACAAGCTGCCTCTCTGTCTTTATGGCTTGCAGCCTGGCAGAAAAACAAATGTCTTTATTCTGCATATGGATTAAATTGGGCAGGAACCCAAACGAACTCTGTTCCACCTCCCTGAGCAACATTTTATATGACAGTCTTCTTCTGACACCAGTCTCCCACTCACACCCTGGCCGGCACATCTCCTGTTCCTTTCTGGGTTGTCCCCGCAGTGGAGTCCTTGAGCTGGACCCTCCCATCCTGCCAGGATCTGGTGGAGAGGTGAGTCAGACAGTCAGTACCTAAGAGTCCCATTTTTCTCTGATTTTATCAAGATACCTGGCTATTTCTGGAATACTTTTGCAATGGATGTTGGTGCATTTGATGAGGAGTCCCCCGGACACTTATATATATGCTGTGGCTCACAGTGCATCTGTAGAGAAATGTACAGCAGATAAGCCTTGGCCTGCTGCAGGATAATTGGATCCATATAATTGGTCAGCCAGAAGTTACAGGGCTCCAGAATATTTTGATGCTCTACCCCCCCTCCCAGACACATGCAATCCCCTTTTCACACCTCATGCACATAAACTACAATCTCACTTCATCTACATGCATGCAGTGTGATCACCCATACACATGTGCTGTCACCCTGCCCAGTCCCCTGCACACATGCAATGTCACTGTCATACCTCCATTGCACTCTCACCCTCAGACCATCTAACATATGACCTCTCACTACCACACCCCTGCACACATGTTCAGGCCCCTATAAACCCTTCAGACACATACACTATCACCCCTGAATCCACCAAACACATGCATTCTTCCTCATAAATCTCCCACACACATGCACTGTCACCCTCAGACCTTTCACGCCCATTAACTGTCACCCACAGACCTCAGAACACATGCACTGTCACCTTCAGACCTTCCACACATACTGTCACCCACAGAACCCAGTACACATGCACTATCATCTTCAGACGTTCCACACACATTAACTACCACCCACAGACCCCAGTACACATGCACTGTCACCCTCAGACCTTCCACACATATTTACTGTCACCCACAGAATCCAGTACAAATGCACAGTCACCCTCAGACCTTCCACACGTTAACTGTCACCCACAGACCCCAGTACACATGCAGTGTCACCCTTAGACCTTCCACACATATTAACTGTCACCCACGGAGCCCAGTACACATACACGGGCACCTTCAGACCTTCCACTCACATTAACTGTCACCCACAGACCTCAGTACACATGCACTATCACCTTCAAACCTTCCACATACATTAACTATCGTTCACAGACCCAGTACACATGCAGTCACCCTGAAACCTTCTACACACATTAACTGTCACCCACCAGACCCCAGTGCACATGCAGTGTCACCCTGAGACCTTCTGCACACATTAACTGTCACCCCACAGACCCTAGTACACATACACTGTGACCTTCAGACCTTCCACACATATTTACTGTAGCCCACAGAACCCAGTATACATGCACGGTCACCCTAAGACTTTCCACACATGTTAACTATCACCCACAGACCCTAGTACACATACAGTGTCACCCTTAGACCTTCCACACATATTAACTGTCACCCATGGAGCCCAATACATATGCAGTGTCACACTGAGACCTTCTACACACATTAACTGTCACCCACAAACCCCAGTACACATACACTGTGACCTTCAGACCTTCCACACATATTAACTGTCACTCATGGAACCCAGTACACATGCACGGTCACCTTCAGACCTTCCACACATATTAACTGTCACCCGCAGAACCCAGTACATATGCATGGTCAACTTCAGACCTTCCACACCCATTAACTGTCACCCACAGACCCCAGTACACACACTGTCACCCTCAGACCTTCCACACACATTAAATGTCACCCACGGAGCCCAGTACACATGCAGTGTCATGCTCAGTCCTTCCACACACGTTAACTGTCACCCACAGACACCAGTACATATGCACTGTCATCCACAGACGTCCCAAATATTCACAGAATCTCCACAAATGTGCACTGTCACTCTTAGAACCCCCCATTCCAAAAGGCTGTCACTCACAGACCACCCAAAAAAGTTCAGTCACCCATATACAGTACCTCCCCGTACATTCAGTGCTACCCACAGACCCCCACATCTATTACTCTTCAACCAAAATGTTCTCTTCTCCTAAACACATTCTCTGCATTGTCTACAAATACAAACACTACAAAAATAATCCCATGCCAGGAAACACTGTTTGATTTTGCTAACTCTAGTTTCATTCTGGTACCAAACCAGATCCTACCTATATCTCCTGAAATAAATTTCCACTGGGCCAAACTTGGAAATAAGTTCTATTATGGTCATTAAACATCATATTGGCAACATTGTGTTCTTATAGAATCTTTGCCTTTAACATTAGATTACATCATAATTCATCTTAAAATCTGCCAAACAAAACAAAATAGGCTGTAAAAAAAAAAATCTTTATTTATTTAGTTTTGCTCACCAGTGAAGTTCACTACAGTATGGAACTCCATGCACAGAAATGACTCGGAGAGGGTAAACACACCGGACAGGCATCACATAGCAATCTCAGGTACAATAAACACTGAACAAATGATCACACAGGCCATAGGATTAGATAACTACAAGCAGGACATAGTATACATTACAAAAAATGTTATACAGGCAACAGAATGCTACAGGCAATAGGAATAAAATGGATAAATACAAGCAGAAAGAGTAATGTCTGTGTAGTCTGTATTTTGTTAGAGACGTGCATTTGTAGAAGGCAAGTAGGTACTCTTTTAAGTGGTGTTTAAACATTACATGAGAAGTGTGTTCTTTCAGGCTGGAGTGGATAGAATTCTACACTGCAGCTGAAGTTACGGCAAAAAAGTTCTGCCCCATTTTAGTCTTAACAAACATTTTGGCGAGGAGGTTTTCTGTGGCTGAATAGGAGTTAAAGTAAATCTTTTCCTCATCTATACCATAATAATGGAATTGCCTGCCCTAAACCATACTGTTTTACAAGTAACTGTTCTTTTTAATTTTTGGTTTCTGAACATCTGAAAAAATGTAAATCAATGCAATTGTGCATAAACTGTAAATGTTTACTGAACTGTACTTGGAATTGGTACAGTATGTTGCAATGGTGTGACTGCTGCTGACGCCACCGGGAGCCATCAGAAAAGAAGATGGTTTTCCGCTTCAGTTTGATTTATCCTGGGATCAAAATGCTGAAAAGAACAACTGAATAAATAAACTGTGCTAGTATCTCCCACTTGCTCTTCATGGAAACTTGTATGAGTAAGAGTCAGAGCAATCTGCCTACATCACAACACTGTGCAACACCATCGCAACTGCCACCCCTTGAATCAAAATGCTGCAGCTCAAACAGCTGGGCTAGTTTGATTGAAAACCCCAAAAATTCTGCTTGGATGAGTGAGATACAAGGGGTGAGTGTGTGTGTGTGTGTGTATGTGTGTGAGACACACAGAGAGACACAATCCAAAACTGAAAAGCAGCCGGCCCGCTGGTGCTGAGGGTTGAGGCACTGGAAGCCACACCTTGCGTCACGTCGGCGACCCATGTTCGGGAACGAGCATGGGCGGCCGGTGGTCGGCAGGGAGGAGATGGATTGAGCGTCCAATGGACTGCTCCCCACCTACGGGAAGGGGGGGGGACTCAGCGACTGGTGCTCATCTGACCCCTAACGGAGGCTGGGGCTCAACAGCATGGAGATGCACAGTAGGGGGGAGGGGACGTGGCAGCCGCTTGACAGGGGGAGTGCACAGGAGCATGCATGCACCCAGTCACTGGCGGCATTGCACGCCACGCTCTGCAACAGGGAGAAAATGAGAAACAAGCCTGCAGAGGATGACAGGGGGGACTCGCAGGCCCCGTACCCAGCTAGCCACAGTGCAGCACCTCTGGCTCCTACTTCGGGGGTGAGGGCCCCCCTCTCCAACCCCCCCGAGGGGGGCAAGCCCTGGGTAACCGCACTGTGCTGGATGGTAGACGCCGGGGTGATGGGGCTGGGGTTTCCCCCTAGAATGAGAGGGCTGCAGGGCTGGAGAATAAATACCACAACAAAAAACAAAACTGAAAAGCAACATGTGTGTGTGTGTGCGTGTGTGTGCGTGTGTGTGACTGACAGAAGAGAGACAATCAAAAACTGACAAGCAACCGTGTGTGTGTGCGTGCGTATGTACATGGCACAATCAAAAACTGAAAAGCAGCGTGTGTGTGTGTGTGCGCGCGCTATATGTGTGAGACACAATCAAAAACTGAAAAGCAACATGTCTGTGTTTGTGCAAATGTGTGTGACACAATCAAAAACTGATAAGCAATGTGTCTGTGTGTGTGTGTGCGTGAGACACAATCAAAACCTGAAAAGCAGTATGCATATGTGTGTGAGACACAATCAAAAACTGAAAAGCAACGTGTGTGTGGGTGCCTGTGTCTGTGACACAATCAAAACCTGAAAAGCAGCGTGTATGTGTGTGAGCCACACAATCAAAATAATGTGTGTGTGTGTGACACAATCAAAAACTGAAAAGCAGTGTGTGTGTGAGACACAATCAAAAACTGAAAAGCAGCGTGTGTGTGTGTGTGTGTGTGTGTGACACAATTAAAAACTGAAACGTGTGTGTGTGTGTGTGTGTGTGTGTAAGTGACACAATCAAAAAGTGAAAAGGAACCAGACACCAGATTCCAGGAAAGATTTCCTCTTTCTACATTTCTAACCCGGTCCCCACTATATTGAGTACTCACTGTGTGATTAAGATCTCCAGGCAGTGACTCACGATCTAGAAACTGGACTTAATGGAGAACAGTCAGCACCAAGGGCCCCACAGTCAAGTGTGGGCTGGTCCCAATATGCAGTGAGAGTGTAAAACAATTTTGTCTTACTTACTGTTTACTGTGGTACAGTAAATTGTATCAGACTAATTTTGCTTGCTTCAAAGCTGAAGTCTTCTGTTAACTACAAATCTCAGAATCCCCTGCAACTGACATCAGAGCAGTATGCAGCAATAAGAAGATGCAATAGCCTGCAGTGCATGTTAGAGAGTTTATAATCTCCAATCAGATGTTTGCCAGTTCTGCTTTTCTCCAGGGGCTAAGCACAGTCCTCTGTGATTGCACTTAGCCCAGGGAGGACAGCGGGACAAGCAAACAAAAGACCAGAGCTAATTACACAACGTGCTCCCCGCTTGAGTTCCCAGGCATGATTGAGGCTGTACTCAAGTGCCACAATGCATGCCGGGATACTCGCAACAGGCGTGGTAACGGGTGACTTTTAAGGTTCAGTTTTACACAAAGGCCCTGTCCACATTAGCGTTCTTGTAACGTAACAGTCAGTCTTCAACGTTACGAGAACAGTGAACATGGTTCGTGTCCACACTACAGCACGGTAAAATCATGCTCCGAACCGTTTTTGAAAACCGTGCTCGAAACCTGATGTGAACAGGTTTCGAGCACGGTTTCAGACCAAAACAGTTGCCTTAAACCGTGTTAGCAGTAGTGTGGATGCAAACCATGCTGTAACACAGTTTAAAGCAACCTCTGTTACTCTTCTGCGGGTCGTACAGAGCTGCCGGTACAAAAAAGAGAGGACTTGTGTATACGAATAAGCTCACAGTGAGCTCCTGAGAAGAATAGTACTTTTTTCCTGCGGTCCGGTTACCACGCCCTGTTGCAAGTATCCCGACGTGCACTGTGGCACTTGGGTACTGCCGCAATCATGCTGGGAACTCAAGCAGGGGAGCACGGTGTCAGAGCGCAGTGTGGATGCTCTGACAATCGTGCTCAAGCACAGAATCAAACCGCTTTCTAAACTTTTTCAAAATGGTATGTCAGTGTGGACAGAGCCAAAAAGACTTGAGCCCTAGCTATATTTGGGGCCTCCTAGTCTATTTGGTGCCACTCTGTATCCCATGGTTACAAACTGAAGGGCAATTAGTTCTTCCAAGAGTGCATCTAAAAACAGCTTGGGACTGCACCTTTGCTGCAGCTGCTCCTAGCCTATGGAACCAACTCTCACTAATGCTCCGCTTTATTGTTTTTGCTTAAACATTTTTGTTTGAACGGGTCTTTGACAGGAGTTTCAAGTGAATGTTCATATATTTATGCATTTGTTGTTTACATTTCTAACTGTTGCATTTAATATTGTACATTACTGACTGGGTTTCCATTCACTGGTTAATGGGAAACAATCAGCACTAACAGCTTGAAACACAAGTGTGGCTGGTCCCAATTTGCACTTTGTGTGCAGAAAACTTTGTTTATATTTATTGTTTACTGTAGTATACTAGACTGTATCAGACTAATTACACTTACTTCCAGGCTGACATCTTTTGTAACTACAAATCCCAGCATCCCCTGCAGCTGACAGCAACAGCTGTGGGAGATTCAACAGCCTGCAGTGCATGTCAGAATTTATATAAGCTCTGATCTTTTGTTTGCAGGTCCTGCTGCCCTCCTGGGGCTCAGTACAGTCATAGAGGACTGCACTTAGCCCCAAGAGAACTGCAGGACTGGAAAACATCTGATTGAGCTTATAAAAGCTCTAACATGTACTGTAGGCAATTGAATTTCCCACTGCTGTGGTCCTGCTTTGATGTCAACTGTAGGGGAAGTCTGGCTTTGTAGTTACAGAAAACATCAGCCTGGAAGTATGCAAAACTGTTTCATACAATCTACTCTACTACAGTAAATAGTACATAAAAAATGTTTTTGCACACAAAGTGCAAATTGGGGCCACCCACGCTTGGGTGTGGGGCTCTTGGTGCTGACTGGTCCCCTTTGAGCACTCTAAGTAGGTACACCCAGAAAGTGCAATAAAAATAAAGACAGCATGGTATGTTTGCTATAGTATGTTTTGGATGGTATTGTATAGTACAGTATGGTATGGTATTTGTTTGGTATGGTATGTTTGAATTGGTATGTGATATTTGACATGGTATTGTTTGCTATGTTTGGTTTGGTACAGTATGTATGGTATGGTACAGTATGGTATAGTATGATATGGTATGGTAGATTTTATATATTATTGTTTGGTATATTTAATATGGTAGTGTATGATATGTTTGGGATGGTATGATATGTTTGGTATGTTGGGTATGGCATAGTACAATATGCTTGATATGTTCTGGTATGTTATGTTTGAATTAGTATACAATTTTTCATATAGTATTCTTTGGTATAGTTGGTTTTGTACAGTATGCATGGTATGGTATGGTACATTATAACACCATGAGAAAAAACTGAGCAATTTGAATGGCTGAAAGAGAAGTACAGGAGTATAATTATGAAAGCATAATTACACTCCGGTGCTTCTTTCATAGCCAAAAGCCTAAGCACAAGCAAGAACAGAAAATCAGTACACTGCACTCTACTTCTGAACCTGACAGTAGCTCAACGCCGCAAAGAAAATGTATGAAATGACTGACTACTTCACCTAAGCAGAATTCATTTGGCAATTTTGGCAAAGGAAGTGACATCAGCACCAAAAGAAAGCAATCAATGGAAACCACAGCTGTAGTTTCAACACAGCACCTCCAGTCAGCAACGTAGCCAACCCTCCCGCTATGAGCACACTGCAGAAATAGCCAAGATCACTCCTGACAACAAAATCCAGCATCTGAAGAACAGCAGAACTGTACCTTCACTGGCGATGTTTTCTTCCACTGTTATTAACAGGACATTAAATGTTTGCTTCTGTTTGCACAATGTAAGGGCTCAGTTGTACTCTTCAGTAAGACCTACTGTAGTGGCTCCGTTGAGCTCCATTTACTAGTTACTCCCGCTCCGTTTACAGGGACTATTTAATCATAAATAACTTCAGCTTCCTTTCAGCTATAAATGTGTTTTTAATTTGTTTGTTGACCGGAATGACTCGTTTTTTTCTCACTGTGTTATAAGTGCCATAAGACACTTCAGGGATGTTTAAATATGCTTTCATAATTGCACTTGGCTCTTGGGTGTTTAATGGAACTGGGCGCAGCGCCTTTGCGTTAACACCCTCGAGCCGTGCAATTATGAAAGCATATTTACACACCCTGGCATGTCTTATTGCATAAGTATGGTATGGTATGTTTGGTATGGTAGATTTTATATATTAATGTATGGTATGGTATATTTAGTGTGGTAGTGTATGGCATGCTTGGGATGGTATGATATGTTTTGTATGTTGGGTATGGCACAGTACAATATGCTTGGTATGTTCTGATATGTTTGGTATGGTATGGTACATTTGGCTGTTAAATATAAGGTGCTTGTGGCTATTTGAACACATAGGATGACGCTGATTTGTTTTTTACATCATGGTTTGAGGAATGGAAAAGAAGAAACAGAAATGTCCTCTTACCATGTGCCACCCAGCCATGTTTACACTGGTCACAGGTTCGCAGGTTAATCTTCCCTGGCTGGAAACATTCACAAGTACAGTTCACCAGTGTACAGCGGATGGCCTGGAAAGAAGAAGAGAGAACTATATCAGCCTCTGCAGTACAAACAAAACTGCCTCAGATAACCTTCTTCATGGATGCACTATTTTCATAAGAATGAATCACCAAAGCATTTTCAATAATGCGAGCTATCAAGCATGCACTTTCCAAAAATTAAAATATGAACCTGGACAAGAATTTTCTGGCATCCCAAACCAAATCTAATTTGTGTGTGAACTTACCATGTTTCATGATGAGGGAAACTAAGTACTGTTTACGGATCTTAGATCAAGTTTTTTCAGGTATTTTGTTTCAAAGGGGTCTATCTAAGGGTCATCCACCCTAGCTCTAATGCTGAAGTGTACTTTCAGCTGCAGTCTGAATGAGAGCAAAAAAGCGTGACAGAAAAACAGCCTCCTGCATGCTTGAAATGTAGCATACTGCCACATCTGATGGCCACTTTAGAAGCAGTAAAGCCCCAAAGGTTTCAGATTATATCCAGTTATTTTTATGTTGGGTTTAGTCATTACCCTGCCAGTTTTATAAGTCCAGAGGGTAACTTCGGCACTGTATTTTCTGATCCCAAGATTAGTACTGAAGATCCCATGCAAACTAAAACATGACTTGTAGTGTTATATTACGTAGTCATTTATGGGTCATTCTACCTAGCACTGTCACATACTGATCCAAAGGATTCATAGAATGTTCTGTGTGGTCGAAGGTTGGGGACCGCAGGGTTCCCATTATGGTTGTGCCCTTGTTATATTCAGGTTATTTAGTAATATGGCTACCAAGGTCACTCTTATTGCATTTAAAAGTGTTCTCATGTGCATTCTTAGGGTAAAAGAGCTGCAAAACTGAATGTGAGCAATTATGGTACCCTAAGAATGCATGTGAGAGAGCACTTGTACCACAGTAAAAGTGCTCTCTGGCGTCGTATTAATATATTATTGATTGAGGTAGATCCATAATATATCTAAAATATTTATAACATCCACTGGCTGCATTTTTTCCAGCAGGGCACCAAAGCATGAGACACTTTTCAAGGAATAAAAAGGCCTCATGCACAGAGGAAAGGTGTGCTCTTATTTAGGGGCCGGGGCAGAGATGAAGAATCTGGGCAGGGGCCGGGGGGCATGCTATGCCGAGGTGAGTAGACAACACAAGGGTGACTAGAGGAAGGAGAGTAATGCCACAAGTAAACAAGAAAGAGGAGAGGGTCAAGGTGCTACTGGTGGGTGACTCAATACTAAAGGGGGTCAAGTGGGGTGGCAGGGAAAGAGGGATATGGGATGAATGCTTGCCTGGGATGATGTTATCTGAGGTTGTGCACCATATTCCCTCTTGGGGTGGGGACGAGGACTAGAATTCACATCTTTTGTTCCACCTGGAGACTAACAACCTGGCAGGTAATAGTATCATGGAGGTGCAAGCAAGATTTAGGGCCCAGCTAGATTCTGTGGAAGGCTGAACTTCAGATCTCTAACCTTCTCACAGGTTTTGCAAGTACCGAGAGCTAGTACCAATAGGAAGCAAAGCATATAGCAGCTTAACAGCTAGCTAGTGGAATGGTGTGTACAGATGGGGTATGGGATGGCAGCGGACTGGGGGGCAACATGGGAGGACGAAAGCCTCTTTCCTGCGGACAGGTTACATCTCAACACAGAGGGGGGAGCCATTCTCAGCGTGTCGGCTGGGGAGTTTTTGAAAAGAATTTAAGTTAAGTTTAAACTGAGCAAGGGGGCTGGACATAAATCCACACCGAACCAAGAATGAGTTGGGGACCTAGGTTCCCCGGAAACATTAATGCATGAGGTGCATCCATACGAGAGAACAAGAGAGGTGTAAGTTGGTGGAAGGGGTTGGTAGTGAACGCCAAGAGCCTGGCGTATAATATGGAGGAAATGATACCGATCATCGAGCACGACAAGTTAGACATCACAGCAGTAACTGAAACTTGGCGGACAGACCACCACACGTGGGAAACAGCTATACCGGGCTTCAGGCTGTTTAGGAGAGACAGGAAGGACAGGAAGGGGGGGTAGCCATTTACACTGAAGAAGATATACAGGTGTCGGTGGGACAGGAGGGAGACAGGAATATGGGACGTCTATGGGTGAAGCTATGCAGGCAGGTAGGGGATTACATGACACTGGGAGTCATATACTGACCACCATAGCAGGAAGAAAATCAGAACAGGGCGATGCTGCAGGATACTGAAATAATGGCTCTCAAGGAGGATACACTACTGGTAGGTGACCTCAACTTACCAGATGTGGACTGGACCATCCCCAAGGCAGCTTCTGTAAGAAATAGGGAGATAGTGGATGGGCTAAGTGGGGTGTTTCTGAAACAATAGGTTGTGGAGCCTACCGGGGGGCGGGGGGCAACCTGCTAGATGTGGTGTTGATGAATCGGGAGAATGTGGAGGAGGTGGTGGTAGGGGAAAAACTAGGGAAAAGTGACCACAGGACTGTCAGGTTCAAGGTGAGGGCAGGAAGGACAGGTACCCGAACCAGCACAATGGTGCTGGACTTTAGGCGGGCAGACTTTGACAAATTAAGAAGGCTGGTGAGGGAGGCACTGAAAGGAATAGGGGATATAAGGAACGCAGATGGACTATGGGTAGCTATCAGGGACCAGATCCAGGAGGCCACACAGGCATCTATCAAAAGTGTCAGGAAAGGTGCTAGGAGAAGGTTCAGTAGGGATGTAGCAAGGGCAGTAGGGGATAAGCAGAGGGCCTTCAGGAGATACCAGAGTACTCAGGGGGAGGGAGACAGGAAGGCTTACAGGGAGGTGAGGCGGCTAGTGGGTCAAATCATTAGAAAGGCTAAGGCGGAAACGGAGAAAGAATAGCGAAACAGGCCAGGGGGGAAGACATTTCTTTAGATCAGGGTGCACAACGTGCATCCTGGGGGTCACAAATGGTCCCCACAGCAGCTGTCTGTGGCTCCCGAGGACCTAGCAGCTTCCACTTGCAGTCTTTATTTTTTTTGTTGTTTTTAGTTTCAGTAACATGTAGATAAATAAACAAATAAAAAGATAAATGTATGTTTTGATTTGTTTTATATGTACTTTTAATAATGTATTGCTGGACATTTCTCACTTCGGGCCATTTTACAGTGGCCCTCAGCCAGTGGACCTTGGCCCTCAACCTTGACTCAAGTCTTCAGTCTGGCCCGTCACAAAAAATAAGTTGTGCACCACTGCTTTAGATACGTGGGGGAGAGGAGGAAGACTGGGTAGGGGACTGAAAGGCTGAGGGGGGGAAGGAAGGGAGCACTTGGTGGGGGACAGGGAGAAGGCAGAAGACCTGAATAGGTACTTCTGATCTGTATTTATGGAGATGGGGGAGGGTAAGAGGGCCAGAGTTGGAAAAGAGAGGGGGAAGCACAGGGATGGTATTGGATTCCTTCACCATGGAGAAAGTTAGGAAGGAACCAGTCATGGTGAAGGTGAACAAGGCCATGGGGCCGGACGGCCTGCACCCAAGGGTAATTTGGGAACTAAGAGAGGAGTTGGCTGCCCCACTAGTGAGACTGTTTAACTTGTCCATGGACACCGGTAGAGTGCCGGAGGACTGGAAAAGGGCGACAGTGGTTCCAGTCCACAAGGGGGGAAGCAGGGAGTTGAGGAAAAACTACCACCCCGTCAGCCTAACTGCAGTGGTGGGGAGGGTCATGGAGGTACTCATTGGTGAAAGGGTAACAAAGTGCCTGGAGGTGAACAGGCTGCTGGATGACAGACAGCATGGGTTCACTAGGGGCAAGTCATGCCAGTCCAATTTGATCAGATTTTTTGACTGGGTGACGCAGGTAGTGGACCAGGGGGATGCAGTGGACGTGGCCTATCTGGACTTCAGTAATGCCTTCGACACTGTACCCCACAGGAGGCTGGTCAGTAAAATGGATAGTATGGGGGTAGGAGCCAAAATAACAAGATGGGTGGAGAACTGGTTGACAGATAGGAGTCAGAAGGTGATGGTGAATGGGGTGCACTTAGGGATTGGGCAGGTGAGGAGTCGAGTTTCCCAGGGATCAGTGCTGGGACCCCTCCTGTTCAATATCTATGTTCAGGACATCGCAGAAGGCCTGAAAGGGAGGGTGGCCCTCTACGCAGATGACACAAAAGTCTGTAATAGAGTTGACTCCCCTGCATGGGTGGAGGACATGAGAAGGGACCTGAGAGTACTGGAGGAGTGGGTGTAGACCTGGCAGCTAAAATTCAACATCAAGAAGTGTGCTGTTATGCATCTGGGACACAGGAACCAAGGGCCCAAGTACATGCTGGGAGAGGGGAAGAGAGTCAGGGTGACTGAGGATGAGAGGGATCTGGGGTAACAGTCTCCAGTAACCTTAAGGTAGCGCAGCAATGCTCAAGGGTGGTGGGGAGGGTGTAAGGGATGCTGGAAAGCATCGGCAGGGGGATCACCAGCAGGTGTAGGGAGATCCTGGTGCCAGTTCAGTTTTGGAGGCCTTACCTGTGCAAGGGTATAGATGTGATCGAAAGGGTTCGGTGAAGGGTGACCAAGATGGTGCAGGGGATGAAGGGCAAACCATATGAACAGAGATGCGGGGAATTGGGGCTGTATACACTGGAGACCCGGAGGGAGAGGAGTGACATGATTGAGACCTTTAAATACATCAAAGGGATGAACAAGGGAGGCATGGGGAAGTTATTACAGAGGAGGGAAAGAAACATAACAAGGGGGCATGGACTGAGACTCGGGAGGGGGCACTTCAGGGCAATGTGAGAGGTCAATTTTTCACAGAGAGGGTGGTGGAGAACTCGAATGGGTTTCCATAGGAGGTGGTGAACTCAGAGACCATACAGGGATTCAAGATCGCTTGGGACAGACACATGGGGCTAAGGGGAATGGGGTGCCTTAAGTCACAGTGGGTTGGGATAGTGGGGCAAGGGGCAAATTAGATGGGCTGTCAGGTCCTTTTCTGCCATCACCTCCTATGATTCTATGATTTGTCTAGAGCACTCGAGCAGTAATTTAGACTACAACTCCCTAAATCCGCGTTCCTCTACCATATAGACTGAGCCACACTGGGCACACATATATGCACAGTGTTGTAGATAAGATATGCAACAGCTTGCCCAAGTCACTGTTTTTAAGCAAAATTCCTAATTTTCTTTCACTATGGCCATCACCACCATTACTTGCCAAAGTTTCAGGCCTTAAGGAATAGAACAGTGTTCTAAAATAACGATAGTCCAAAACAGTTAATAAACAAAGACCCCCTTCACACTGTCCAGTTCTAAAATATAGAAGTAAAAAAAAAAGAAATAAAACCCTCCCTTTAAAAACAGCATGAACGGGCTGACCTGATAACCCATGGGAGAGCCTTGCCATTAGGGGATCATTTAGTGGTAGCCATGGGTTACGGGTGAGACCCCATGACTACTTTGCAACCCCTATGATGTCCACTGCAACCCCTAGAAACCCATAAAACCAGGCTTCCCTAGCATTTATTTATGCAAAATGGGGTTGGTACAGGAGTTTTATGACTCCTATGATTCTGCTGAAATTGGGCTTTGCAACCCTATGATTCTAGTGAAATGATGCCACTTTTTGCCATGCTGCTGATCCAAGTTTGCATCCCAAGCTAGGAACCCAACAGAAGGCACACAAGGGGAAGATGAAGCACCCAACAGGGTACTCTCCTCCTCTGAGGGGTAGGGGGGAGCTTGGGTAGGCACAAAAAAAAGCTCCCTAGCAGAAGAATGGCCAAATCATGATGCATGGTCCAGTAATCAGCAGGATTTGAAGGAGGGAGTACTTCGCATGACATCAACTCACTGACAACGATGCCTCCTGCAAGCATGGGGAAGCAAACAAGAAAAATTACTGCTCTCTAATGGGAGGTGGATCAGCCTCTCCCTGAACTCAGGCCACAGCTTGTAGATTTTTCTGGCAAAGAGAGGGTGGGCACCTGCTGCAGAACATAAGACATTAGACTGCCAGACTGTAGCAGACAAGAGGAGGGATCTGGGCCTCATGGCCACAAAAAGAGCCAAGGGAGAAAAATGTAAGTGAAAAATCAGAAAAATATTGTAGGAAGGACTGCCTGGATGGCCCAGCAGTCAAGTGACACACAGGATCCCAACAACAGAGTAGACGCAAGGCATGAGTGATGAACAGTGTCGTGCTTTCTGGCTCAGAAAGGTGGGCGAATCTTAATTTGATTGGGCTTTCAGTTCTCCTGTGCTGCACATTCAAGGGACACCTGATTTCATACAGGTACAATCAATATATGTGAGGAAACAGCCAAGGATCTGACACCAAGAACCTTCATGTAGCCCCACATACTTCCCAGCATCTAACTGGATTCTGGTCCTGAGATTAAGTCCCTTAACAGTACCTGCAGGTTCCACTATGGTGTACAAGCCACAGATGAACACAGCTAGAGAATTTACTTCGGCAGCTGAGGTTTACAGGAGGCTAGTGCCCTGGGAAAGTGAAAAAATAGTATAAAAGCAGTCTAAGTAGCTTGAAACATAAATGAGGTGATTAACATTAATTAATTGCAAATATATGCAAATGGCTTTGATTAAAAAACTATTGAAAACAAAAGTCTTTTCAAACCTTTTTTGGTTCAAACCAACCACTTTAAAATAGAAGTGAAACAAGTTCACCCAGTCCAACTGCACAACACTGTGGGTGCCTAACGAGCAGCAGTGCACTTCAGAGTTTGAAGTAGGCATGGGTGAGATGGTTCTCATTGAGATCTGCACCCCCTTCCAAGGCAAGGTGCCTCAGATCAGCTGGAATTATTCAAGTTAAATTCTTGGAGATCCAAGATGACTTGGACCTGAAACTGGGCTGTCACCAATATGCTGTTTATACAATAAAGATATGATCAACCTCAGACTCCAATCCAGACCAATGCACTAATTTTGATTAATCCAGATCATCTGGTTAAAAACGTTCAGAGATCCGGGCCTGGAATCCAAATGGGTCGTACAATACCTGTTACTCACTTTGAGTTCACAAAGGAGAGGGAATTTCTTGTGCTTGCCAAGCTGTATCTGGAGAACTACACACAGTGCACCTCAAGAATTTAAGTGTTGGGGGAGTGCAGGGGCATATACTACAACCTTCAGATTTCCACAACAATTGGTCTATAGCTGACTGCTGGCTAACAGACAAATGTTGATTCTGTGACTGAAAAGGTATTACTCATAAACACTGGAAGGCTGCAACCCAACTGCTGACTGTGCGAAAGGGAAAATATATATGGTCATAAGCCAGTGCTGCTGCGACGACAACAACAAAAATCCATGGGAAGGTCCTGTTTTGTGTTCAATAGTTTATTGATCCAGCAATACATCAGGGCTGCCCTTGTCAGTAATAGTGGTTTCTTCTAATATGCTCATTAATTAATGAACTCTCTGTAATTAATTGTGCAAAAAGAAAATTCGGCAGAGTGTAGGGCTGTCTTATTATCCTACTATGTGGGATACTGCAGGAGCTTGACTGGTTACATGTTAATTATTACCTATGAAGTTATATGTTAATTACAAACACAGAACCTTATTAAGATAATGAACAGAGCACACTAAGTATTCTTTTTAAGTGAGCAAACTAACATACTACAACTGGTGACTTCTTACATAATTTTGTGAGAGATATTTCTAAACCCTGTTGCAACCTTCATACAGTATATAAGGCATAGTAAATATGCTTTGAAAATAAATTGTTTCACTCAGAGAAATCTAGGTATGGTTGTAGTGCCAAATAGTGTTTTCACGATTGCTTTTTGCTTAATAAACCACTCTACCGTAGGCGCTACACACCACACACAGCATTTGGTTGAAATTACTTTTTCCTGAAAGACTAGGGAGGCTAGTCATTTGTAAAGCCACTTCCTTGGCTTTCTATTCTATTTTGAGATACACGACTCGAGTTCCTTTAGGAGTAAGTTCCTTTGGGTGTTTGTCTTAGGAGGGATAAAGGTGTTGAGACCCAAACCCTTGCACTCTGTCCCAAAGGCCATCACCATCTTCTAATGCCTCCCTCACTCCCCACCCTTCCTATAAACCTTGAGGGATATGGAGCTGTTTGCGTGTGTGCGTACCGCACATTGTTCTTATTCATTGTCTTTATGTTGTGTAACCATCTGAACCCAGGCATTTACTGCGGCAGTCAGTGATAGACAGTAGTGTATCTACATATAGCACTGTAAAAGACCATTCATTTTACTGGGATTTTACAGTGACGTATCTAGAGAGATATACTACTACCTACCTTTGACAGCCACTGTATGCACTGTACTTTTTATCAGTTTTAGTTGCATATTGTGGCACATGTATGCATTATTACACTTGCCCTGAATGTGCAATCAGGTTTATTTTCGTAAATACCTCCAAGCTTCTTTATTCATGAGTCGTGAGACCACCTGTGTCTAATTAGACTTAAAGGTATGAGTGAAAATTAATTTGACTTTACAATCAGGGCAAGTGTCAAAAATTGGTTTATACAACACAAAGATGTGTTGCTAAATAAAAAACACTTGATTGGCTAACTGTCTGTTACATACATACATATAGAGAAATAAATGTTTCTTTTTATGGACACACACAAAAATATATGTTTTTTTCCCTGCATGTCTACCTGCAGCTCTAGATAATACTATTTATTTGTATCTGTTTATACCAACCCCGGATGTGTGTGTATATATATATATATATATATATATATATCTGTACTGGTGTATTAGGTGCATTTATAAATGTATTTTACTATTTGCAGAATGTGAAAACCATTGCTAAATACATTCGACTGATACGTGATTGTTTACAAACAAAAATAATATTTGGATTACACGAAGTAGTCTTGGCCGAAGTGATTAGATTATGACAACACTGCAAACCCAGACATTTTCAAGTGGCTTGCATATAAATAAGGCATTTCATGAAAGCTATGCTACACCTGACAAGCGTAGCTCTTGCCAGGATAAAGACAAACAAAGGTAGAAGTATAGCTTTCATTCAGTAACAGTCCATCATTTCTATTCACTTGAAATGCCCTTTAAAGTGTTTGCACATAAGATCGTATGAGATGAAGCCACACCATCCAGTTCACCCCATCTGCAGTAGTCACAACCACATCATTTCAAAATTCCGGCTGTGACTTTAGGCCTCCCCTTGCTTGTTCAAATATATTTGATGATATCCTGCTCCAAAAGAAACATATCAAGCTTCATTTAAAATGGATCCACACTCCACGATCCTACAGCCTCCAATGGCAGCTTATTCCACAGGTTTACCATCCTTTGGGATTAAAACAAATGTTTTGTGTTGTGTCTCTTGATCCCTTCTGCTTACAGTCTTACTTTGTACCCTAACCCCTTACTACCCATACTAGATGCAGAAGACTCCACAGGTCAATATACCATTGTCATGCCCCACATAAGCTTGTCTTCTGCAGTGTGAAAATACTGATGTGCTCCCATCTCTCGTAATAACTCAGCCCTTCAGTGATGTTGCACTATGATCTAAACCTCAAATACTTCTGTAAAAGCACGTGTTTTTTAGAAGTCTAGAAGCCCAATAACGAACAGTAAGTGCAGTGATGACTGGCTTTAGGCTGCACTAACTGTGCTTTGCATGCTCCAGTGTTGCTCAGCACAGGAATTGCTACATACGAAGGCACAGCTGGAGTGGTTCAACCAGGTGCACATGCAAATGAGGTGTGGTGATATGTATAAGGTGCACACTGGCATACACTGGAAGGTTTCTGGAAGCACTAACAATCTGTCTCTGCAGTGCTGGTTAACACTTCCAAAAGGCATCCAGCATGGCAGCCCCCTCCCTGGAACAATGACAGATGACCCAGTCTCCACAGTTCAACATACCTGGCTCTAGTTGTACCTCCTCCTGATCCAACTGCTGGTATTCATTACAATGTTCCGTGTTCCCCTCCCGCTACCAGTATCTCTGGTTATAGTTTGTGTTGCCCCCCTCCCACTCCTGATCCTGGAATATCCAATTATAGTGTCCACTGCCTAATCCTGATCCCAGTATCTTCAGGGAGAGATGGGTCTCTCCCAAAGAAATGTTGTCATAAGAAATAGTAGGTGGGAGGGGAGGGGTGAGAGAAGTTGCCATCATACCCCTGAAGCATACATGGAGCAACAAACTAGAGCTGATGGCAGCTGGCATAACAAAATGGCAATATGTTGAGTGGAGTAATTAGCATTTTAGGTACCGTATAGCACGTTAGCACTTCGGTGCTATGGGTGTTTGTGCCATGCAAACTGCCTGGTGTGGAGTGGTTTAGCACAATTGCTCCAAACTTTGTTTTACACTCAAGAGGAAGTTAGGGGCCCAGTGGTGCTGAGGGTTGAGGCGCTGGACGCCACACCTCGTGCCACGACAGCGACCCTGGTTTAGGAATGGACTCAAGCAGCCGGGGCTCGGCAGGGAAGGGAGAGGATAGAGCGTCTGGAGGACTACTCTCTTCTCCCTGGGGTGGGATCCTGGGATGCCCGGTGTCCTTGCGGCCCCGATGGAGATCGGGGTTACTGCAGGATCACTGGTCAACGTAAGGGGGCAGAGTGCTGCAGATGCCAGCAGGGTAGCTGTGCGCAGGCATCATTGCATGCTGCACTGGGAGGATAAAGTTGAAAATTCCCTCTCTCAGGGATGGACGAAGGCACCTCGACCCTGAACCACAATCCCAACACCGGGCGCTCTCCTCTCCAAGCCCGCTTGCACAGGTCCGGCACTCAACACTATATATAGAGCGCCCTTGGCAGATAGGGTGGCCCCTCCGGGTCGTGATCAGGGACTTGTTAGGATGGAGCAAGGAGAAGGAGCAGCCTCTCAGGTGGGAGGTAAAAACAGAAGGTCGAGGATGCTGGAGTGAGTTCCCTTTGGGAGGCAGAGAAACAGAATTCACAAAAAAAAAAAAAGATGAAGTTAGGGCTTTGCTGTTGTGTGGGTTGAGAGGAGGTATATTGGAAACCTATTTGCACAGCTTAGGACATTGGAGCTAGATTTACAATGTGTGTCCTTTAGCGCAAGTATACAGCCTTTTGCCTGCTTGGTAGTGTAAGGTTCAAATATGCTGCCTTAATCTGTAAAGGGATGCTATTATCCTCACTTAGCTTAGAAACAGTTATGGTTCAATAACGATGGAGGATGGACACCCCAGGAAACACAAAACTGAATCAGAGCTCTCAGTAAGATTTTCACTCTAAGAGTCTGGGACTCAATGAGGAAATAAATGGGGGACAAAACTTTGAGAGTCCCAACAAATTTTTTGAGTGTCCCAATAAATTCTTAACTTACCTTGCTCCGTCTCCTTGTCTATGACTGCACCAGAACACAGAAAAAACATTCTCTTCCTTCACATTTTCCCTGCCCATCTGCACCCCCACCATCATTCCTGCCCAAACAGTGAAAACCCCTTTCAGCACTTAGTAATTTAAAAATGAAATATTTCACTTAAGTTCAAGGCAGCGCCCTGATCTGCATCAGTCTCACCTCCAAACTCAAAGGCTGATATCTTGACCAAACATGCAAAACACTAATGGGGCTACTAGCTATTGGTGTTCAGCAGCGGCAGTGAGAGATGATAATAATGACTGGTGTGCTCCACTGGACTTAAGCGAAATAATTCCTTTTAAAATACTTGAAGAGCAAGCCCGTTGTTATGTGGGGGAAGAGCTCCTCCCCCACATCCTATTTAAATCAAGCAGCTGACTTCCACTCTGCTTAGAGTGAGTCGCACTCACTGTTGTGTCGTCGCTGGTCCATGGCTGCCCCTTTGCTTGTTTTTGCCCCACCCATCCTGCCGTTTATTTCGTTTCCTCGTTCCTCCCCCCTCCGTTTATTCTCTTTTCATATTGTTTGCTCTTTGTGGATCTAGCTCCATTCTGCCTGCTTGTTTCTCCCTGCTTACGTTTTTCCTGTGTTTCCTCATCCCCCCCCTCCCCGTTTGTCTTCTTCCTTTTTGTTTGTTCTTGGGGGTCTAGCTCCATTCTGCCTGCTGCTGTTCGCTTCTCCCTGCTTCCGTTTCTCTTGTGTTCCGTCCTTATTGCTGTCTCCCCTTTCGGGCAGCCCGGCTCCATGCCTGGTCTGTCACCGCTTTCGCTCATTGTCTCCAGTTCGCACTGGGTTTTCTTAACTTGCCGCCGCGACTACCTGCTCCCTCAGCACTACAACCTCTGCAGCCTCACCTTCAGCTTCCAGCTCAACTGGCTGCCCGTTTGAATTGTCTGCTCAGCCAAGAAGCACCTTGCTTCTCCTATTTCTGTGCCTGCATGCTATTCTCCATTTTGCTCAGCTCCCTTGCTATCACACTCCACCTGTGCAGCCTATGCGCTCCTGCAAGGCGCTCTCTTCCATGGCTCGTTCTTTTCCTACCTCAGCCTTTGCCTCTGACATGAAGACAAAGCAGTTTTGGTCGCTCATACTGGGATGCAATACGGAACTCAAACTTTGGAGCGGGGGGCACATCACAACATGAAGCTGCTAGCTCTGCATAATGTGCAATACATAGTGTTTTCCTTATACTAGTTTGTTTGGCTTTAGTAATTGTATCTATGGTGCGCTGTGAGTCGGCTCAGCTCCTGCATTTCCTTCTCTGCCTGTCCTGCAATCTACCCTTTCATCCTGGATTATCCGTCCCATGCCTCTATGCCTCTCCACCTCCTGCTTCATACATCAGGGACAAGGCATCGGAAACTCAGGGACAATGACCAGAATCAGGGACCCATCTTCACGTAGGTGATATCCACTCAGGAAGCAGGTTGGCTATGATGCTTACTGTGCAATGCATTTTACAGGGTGGACCATATCTGTAGCCTTAAGTCTGGCATTGTTTGCTTACGATCCCCACTGTTTAGCTGTGGACGCACATAAATTTAGGAGGGACAAGGCACGCTTTGGAAGCTCAGTCTAGAAGTCCCTGAAAACCAGGGACAATTGAGAGGTATGCATGCCTCTCGCCTGTTCTCCCTGTGCTTGGCACTCTATAATTGGCTCGCTGTTACCTTCGCTTGCTCGTTTCCTGGTTCTTCAGTATGCTACTCTGGATTTACGGACTATTTCTAATTTCGTTATTGGACCCTTCCCTGTCCCTCCCTATATGGGGCCCGCTTCGTGGTCATGTTCTGTTTCCACGTCGGGCTTTGCTCCACCTTCTGGCCATTCCTATGAATTGCAGGCTATGCTCTGGCTCAATGCTGGGGATTCGGGAGGTGTGTTTCTTCCCTTCCTGGCTATTCCACTGCCCTATGGCTCCTCGGCTCATATGCCGCTCCTTCTTTCCTTAGCCTCCATAAGTTCTTCCAGATATGGCTTCTGCAGGGCTTGTATGGTTCCTCTGGCCTTCTCCTTAAGTGTGCTTCTGGATGTTCCATTTGGCTCCTCGACCATGCTTGCCTGCACTGCTTTCCGTGATCGCAACTTTGCCTCAATCATAGACTACCAGATTCAGGATGTTGTTGCCTTGATGGCTTGCCTACTCTTCTGTCAAGATCTTCGCTGCAATCCCTACCATCCTCGATCTACAGGATACTTCGGTCTACAGCATCGTTTTACTTTCCTAAGTCTGTTTTACAGTTCCAATGCTACTTCGCACTTAACTGACTCAGCTCCTGCCTCCACTGCAATATATTCTCCTCTACGCCCACCTCGCCCAGCTCGGGGCCTGGAGATTCACAGCCTCTACGACCTGTCTTCACCTTTCGGGCTGGGAGGTTTACCTACTTCTACTCTATGCCTGCCTCGTCCAGCTTGGGACCTGGAGATTCACAACTCTATGACCTGCCTTCGCCCATCGGGCTAGAAGGTTTACCTACTTCTGCTCTTCTTCTGCCTCGCCCTGCTCGGGGCCTGGAGATTCACACATGCTACTATATGCCTACCTACTGCTGGGTCAGCCAGTCAGAAGCTCCTTCCCTATGGATTCACATCCGGCCATTTCTTTGATCATCTGTTCTTGGATGCTTTGCCCTGCCACTTCCGTACGGCATTACTGATGCTTCATCTTTCCGGGACACTTAGTTGAGCTTCTCTTGAAGACCTTTCTTTTCCTGGTTGTGTTTTACTGCTTCTTGGACCCAGTGACGCTACTTCATTTGACTCAGCCTCTTCCGTTATCTCCATCTGGGACTCTTATGCTTGACTATTCGGGTCTCATCAAGTAACTGCTGCCTCAAACATTGACTATCTGCAGTTTCAGATGTTATTCCTCTCGTCAGGTTGCCATCTCTCTGCCACAGTCTCTTCAATGCGATCCCTGCCATCCTTGATCTACTGGATACGTCAGTCCTCAGCACCATTCCATTCTCTAAGTCTGCCTCACAAATGCAGTATTACTCTGCTCTAACTGACTCAAGATACGTCTCCTGGAGGCTGTATACCACACTTTATTCCTACTGGCTGACCTCCGTAGGTCTGGCTGCGTTTCCTATTACCTGGAGCTAGTCGCCTCTCTATTTCCCTCATCAGCTGATGGATTTGCTGTGCATCTCGTTGAGGGACTACCTGCCATGCTCTATTTCTCCAGCAGACCTCCATGGGTCTGGCTGCGCTTCCCATACCTGGAATCAGCCGCCTCTCTCTCTTACCTCACCAGCTGTCGGTTAAGCTGCGCTTTTGCCAGGGGCTGGTCACCACGTCCTATTCCTTCTTCCCTGCCTATGCTGGTGCATTCCTTGCTACCTACTCCTTTCTCTTCGGATTCGCAGTCCACATGCCTTGCTTACTTTTTGGGCTCGTCATATCTACTACTTGGATGCTTCCTAACCTCGCACCAGTGCCTCTGATTAATCCTCTACAGCCTACCATTATTTCAGCTCAGCTCTACAGCGTTGCCTTTATATCGCTTCCTAAGATTATACTCTACTCCTATCGTACTTACCAGAACTGGATTCGTCAGTCGGTAACCTAGCTCCAAGCCTTCTCCCATTCCATGTGCTATACAAGCCCTCTATTAGTAGAAACCTGGAAGTCGTACTACTTCTATTCATCCTGCCTTGTTTGCGTCAAAGCTTGGATACAACTAATTCGTCTGGTCACCTGTATTGAGTTCGTCAGTCGTCAACTTCATCTCCACCATCATCAATTCCCTGGATTCTCAAGCCTTCTATCAACTGATGTCCAGAAGACGGTCTTTTCAATATATCCACCCTCCATCATTTGAATTGTACATGGATTCTCGAACTCGGAGTTTACTAGGAGGACGATTGTTTCACTGGACATGTTACAATTCAGCACTTTCTTAAACCCCGTTTTTCTGGATTAAGTTCTACAATTTGGAATTTAGATTAGCTGATTAATTCAATTTGTTAATTAGGATCTCTCTCCGTTAGTATGCCCAGAAGGATGGGCAGGTCAGTAGCCATGGGTCCTCAGAGGTTTCCCCCCAAGGGGGCTTTTCCTCTCCTGCGTGCTGCTGGTCACACTTTCCGGAGTTGGAGGAGGTGATCATCTATTCATATCATTATTAGGGGTGTATTCCTGCTCGACTCATTCATCAATCAGTTACAGAACAATAGTTGATATATTCTTTTTGGGGGTTCCCATAATACTAAACCAAGATTCCTCCCTACAGGTGGGATACAAAGAAAAGCCAAAACCATCAAATAATATAAAGACTCTCAATTCAAGCTCCAAGCACATTGCTCAATCTATCCGATTCATATGAACTATATTCATTGACTCTATCATGCTCATGCTAAAGTACCTAAGCACAAATCATTCTATACTACTAGTACCCAGTAAACATTGTCTTATTACCTGCTGGCCTCTGTATCCAACAACCATCTACATCATCCAGCTACAATATGTTACATAAGCACTGAGCGATGAACCACACATAAGTTCTGAAAGAAGTTTTTTTTTTTATACTTTCTTATTATGCCCCCCTCCACCGCAGCACCTACTTTCCCTCAGGGACTCGCAAGGCATCATGCCTGCCAGGTCTCCCAGGAACTGACAGCCCCTCACGAGTCCGCCCTGCCATCAGCCCTATGATTATCCCCCGAGTGGGTTAGAAGACCCACCCCAATCCTCCAATCCTTCATCCAACTGTTGGCCAGAGTCGTGCGGCTCCTCTCTGGTCCTGGTCTCATGATGCTGGGGCCCGTCTCCAGGCATCGCTGCGGGTGTTCTTCCTGCTTTCCTAAGGAGTGGTGTGCGTCCAACGTCAAGGTATTTCTGCCAACGTCCACCACTCCCCAACCCTCTCCATCTGCTCTGCGCGCTTGCTTGCTTCCGCCAGAGGCCAGTCAAGTGCTGAGCCTGTACCTCCCTCCCTCCTGGGAGAGGAAAGCTGTCCTCCGGATGCTCAATCCTCTCCCTCCCTGCCTACCCCCAACGGCCCAGGCTTGTTCCCAAAACCGGGTCACCGGCATGGTGCGCGGTGTGGCGTCCAGCACCTCAACCCTCAGCACCACCGGGCTGGTTGAAAGAAGGTGCTACAGTTGGATGGGGATGGTGATTGGGCGTAGATGGGTGGGGATGGGTTTTAGAACATGAAATGGTACAGCTCAACTTGGGGGTCCTGGCTGCTGTGCTCATGTGTCTTTGGGACACACACCAGATAGTCATGCACATCCTCCCATGCCCACTCATGTAAAGGATCTATATCCTAAAGACCCCCGTTAAATGGCATTTATTTTTCTAAATAAGGATTTGGGGAAAAAAACTTAGTAAAATAAGCTAGCTGCCATTTTGTGAACTCCTTACTAGCATATAAACAATTCCAGTTCCTCAAGTGATAAATAAGGGGCTGCTTAAAAAAAATATGTTTAAACGGGCTTTAGATTCCCTGCCTGGGTCCAAAAAGAGCACTTCAACAAAGCTGTGTCTCTTCAGGAAGCATGCCCAACAGAAAGGATCTGTCCTTGGACCCATTCTGTTCTCCCTGTTCATTAATGAACTGCCCTCTGTCACCACCCCAGGATGTACCACCCTTTATGCAGATGACCTTGTCGTCCTAGCCAGCTCTCGTGACATCAAAACCGTTAACTCCAGGTTAAACTCTGACTTTCTGCTTATCCAGACCTGATTGGAGGAGCACAGGTTGTCCAGCAACCTAAAAAAGACCCAAGCCATGCTGTTTGGCACCTTGCTCAAGAGAAAAACCTGCCCTGCTCCCCTAATGATCTATGGGGCTGATGGTTCCCTCCTGCAGACTGTGGATTCCACCAAGTATCTGGGTGTAACCCTTGACCCGCTACACTGCAACATATGTAAGGCAACTAATGGCAAGCTCGGACTGGCCTATAGAGCAAAAAGCTGCCTCACCCTGGCTGCATGACTGGCTCTAGCCAGGGGGGTCCTTCTACCTACGCTCTGCTATGGGCTTGTATCCTTTGCCCTTGTACCTAAATCCAACCTCACCAAATGGGACACTGCTATATAACAATATTTGCCGCTTCGCGCTCTCGGCCCCTCCCCTCATGCACCGCTGCGATCTCTACACGCGTCTGGAGTGGCTCCCCCCAAAAAAGCACCGCACCTTTGTCCTCGGCAACTTCATCGACAGCATTGTCAGAACTGCCACCCCCTCTGACCTCGCCCTACCCCTTAAACATGGATCCCCAACCCACTGCTTAAGATCTAGCGACTCACAAGACCGCCTGGTGCCAAAAACCTGCACCCTTGCGGGTGATCACACTTTCACCGTATATGCGCCGAAAGTGTGGAACTCTCTTCCTGCCTTAATTTGCTCCTCCTCCTCCTCCTCCTCCCATCGCTGCTTTAAAGCCTCCCTGTGGTTCTTCTTAAAATCCGCCTCCGCCTGTCTCTGTGCCTCACAGACCCCCTGCTGTGGCACACTTTTTACCGTTTCAGACTGATGGGGGCATGGGTCCAGTGTATCATGCACTTCTACTCCTGTATACTGTATCCCGCTTGGTAATTACAAACCAGATGTCTATTTTTGCACTGGGCCCACTCCCAGCCCACCTGTCCCAGAGGGTTAACTTGCCTAGCCCATCCCTATCTTTCCCCAGCTCTCTGTCCTGCACTTTTGTACTTCTCCGTTACCCCCCGGGTTAGGCTTACCCTATATTGTCTGCTGTGCTGTTAAAGGCTGTACTATTTGTGTTATGCTGTTATCTAACTAACTTAGCTTTTGGTATCTCAAAGTGGTATTCTAACATTTAACCAGCTTTGCCTGAAGTCTTTCTCTAGTTAGCTGCTTATTAGTCTTTGTTCTGCCAAATGTTCTTGTGGGACAACTTTGATTCTTCCTGCTGTTCTTGAATATATGTACCTTGTAATCCTCCCGGGTCGCACCTGAAAATAGGCACTTGGCTGTCTTGTGTGCTTACCCGGTAAACAAAAGCAAATAAATAAATAAAATGCATTTGTACAGACAGCCAGTGCTACTACTGTACTCATGCACTCAATAATTCAGGGTGCAAAACAAGGCACAAATCCATCCTCCAAAAAACATACCAACATTTTATGTACTACATTTTATTTTAAAAAAATACACCAACATCACAGCTTGGTACTTAAAAAAGAGGGAATGCAAGGTAAAAAGAGCATGCAAGCACACTGACTGAAAACAACTTCTCCATTTCAAATCAAAATACCTGCAGCTCAGAGAGGTGTCAAAATGTCCTATGCAGAAGCAGCACACCACTGGAAATAAGACAAGTCATCGCGACTATGATATCCTGTGTAAATTAGCTGTTTGTAAAGCACTTTGGTATGTCGTGTATGAAGTGCATAAATGTAAACGCTATACTTTTTTCAGTCCAGGCACTACCAGTTGTTAATGGCAGAGAGATTTGACAAGGACCATGTCACCATGCAGACCGCACCACAGCCTGGCCATGCTGGCAATAACAAAAACAACCACTTGTTACTGCCGACATCTGGGAAGGCAGGGTCACACTTTTCAGAGAAACTGTTTCTTACTGCTGACAAATTTGTTTTTCACCACAAGGTGACTCCCATAAGGATGGGCAATAGCGTTTGCTCAGGTTGCCTGACAGCAGATACATCTGAACTCCTCTTTTTAATGGTCGTGCTAGCGAGCGAGTGAGTGGTAAGTGACTTACTGAAAGAGGTAAAGTACTTTAAATGCTGATAAGAAAGAAGACCAGTATGTACTCTAGGATGCATAAATGATACGAGAAGGCAGGTACTTTCCAGTTTGAGTCGCTTCTATAAACAGAAATAGAAGCAAAAGCCTCAAACCCAGCAAAAAGGATCATGTGTATTCAGCTCTATGTGTATTTGTGGTAGTGGTGGGTTCGCTGACTAGAAAGTGACTCAACTGGGGCTATATTCTGTTTGACATGTCACTACTCAGGCCCCAACACAGCCAACTCACACGCACTAAATCTTTTTTTTTTAATTGTTTAACCAGGAGTGGCACACTAAGCTGAGAGCCTGTTTACAGGTGCAACCTGGGAGCACAGGGAAGTTAAGTGACTTGCTCAGGGTCACACAGTATGCAAGTGGGTGCTGTGGGATCCAAACTCAGGTCTCCAGATTTGCAGCTCAGAGCCTTAAACCCCTGCGCTATACTGCCTCCCTAAATGTAACAATGTTTAAAATCTGCAAAATTAAAAAAAGAGTATGCATGATAACAATATCTGGAAGCTCTTGTCTGCCGCCTAAAAAGTAAAATAAGGCACAAGACAGTAATTAACAAGCAGGAAGGAGAAGGCAGTCACAGGCAGTGCCATTTACAAACAGTGGGCCCTATGCACTAAAGGGCGAGTTATACGCGCCTGAGGCGCATACCCTGCCCACATACCTATCTGACCCGACAGGCGCAGGGTGCGCTTGCGACCACATGCACATGGAGCACCTGTTCATGACCATGCCTCGGGTGCGCAGGGTCGCACGGTCTGGGGTGGAGCTGCGGACCCAGGTGGGCATCCAATCGGATACCTGTACCAGGTCCCTCAGTGAATCCCTTGCGCCCATGCGGCAGGCACACATACCCAGGGCAAGCCGCATAAAGTGGCAACAATCGAACGTCTGCCGGGCACTTGCCCGAGCCACTGAACCAGCCCTCCACTGCCTAGTGGGCTGACAAGGCACGGAGGTCTGTAGCCCATAACTGATGAGCCCGGTGGACGAGGAACACGGGGATGCATACCGGGTTACGCCTGGTCCCAGCAGCCGTAGCTAGTGCCCCCTGAGCCTGGCATTACGTGGCTTACTAAATGCCGCATAGTGCAGGCATGCCCCCAGCGTGGTGTTCCCAAGGGGCTAGGGAGGTGGGCACGCAAGTGCCTTGTGCACCCTTGGTGAGTGTCGCCGGGGGTCCGTGGGATGCCTGCTGTGCAGCATTTACACTTAAGGTTGCCTACGCATCTCGGATACGTGGCGCATAGGTAACATTTTCGTTAGTGTACAGGGCCCAGTGTTAGCAGATTTAGGGAGAAGGTGTAGGGACAATGTAGCCTAGTGGCAACAGCACAGAGCTGCGGGCCACAAGATCTAGGTTCAAAACCAACCAATGTCATTAAACGGAAGAGAGTCTGATGGTCCTTAAGATGTTCGCCTTGAAAAAAGAGGAAGAATATGAGAAGGAGCCGGCCCAGTGACGCTGAGGGCTGAGGCGCTGGATGCCACACCTCACACCACGCCAACGACCTGGGTTCAGGAACGGACTCTGGTCATTCCGGGGTCAGCCGTGGAGGTAAGGATTGAGCGTCCGGAGGACTGTTCTCCTTCCTTAGGGCGGAGGATTTGTGTGCCGCGCACGTCAGCACAAGAGGGGTTCGACCCGCACCCAGGTCTGCTTGGTTGCCTCCACAGAGGTGGAGATGGCTGCTACACCCATTGCACGGGGTGCAGGGGCAGAGGAGAAATACGGAGGAAAATATCGGGACTCGGCAGGACCCAGGATGGCCCCGATGGGCCGGAAGACATACCCCACCGGGGTGCACAGCCCCTGCCGTGTCCGCAGAGGAGCAGACAAATAATGTCGTGATAAAAAAAGAATATGAGAAGGAATATGATCATAGTCTTTTGCATACTGAAGCATATCGAAAAGCATGAACAGAGATGTCTGATCTGGTGTCCTCTACCAGGACATGAGGGCACGCCCCCTGAAACTCAAGAGGTGGTAAATTCAGAGGGTGATAAGCGTATGACCAAGCTTGCATTAACCCCCCATTATAGTCTCCAAATGGAATTTTGTTTGATGTGCACAAACAAAAGCAGTGCTTCAGCCCTGGACCTGTATGTTGAAAGGTTTACATCTATATCATGTATAATCTATATCATTAGCAGAAAAAGTGTTGGGTACAAGTAATACAGTACAAAGACACAGCAGCAAATTCCCTACCCTGAGATTTTCTGGATTGGCAACCAAACATTTGAAGCAGAGAGTCAAACTCACCCTCTCTTTATTAATGTAAATGCAAGCCTTAGTATGGAACAACCTACCACTGAAGACAGTGGACATGCAGCCAGCACTGGCCTTCAAGGTAAGCCTGCACAAACATTTTGTATCAAGGGAATCCCCAGGTGCCCTGGGAGCAGAATGAGTAGGGAACCCCTTTACAGTAATACAAGTCTGCGCCGGGGGTAGGGAGACATAATGGACAGAGTTCCTTCTGAGCTTAAATTACTGTTGCTATGGATCTTACAGACAGACCAAAAATCACGTCCCTGTACTTCAATCTGCCCAGCTTTAAATTGGGTAGAAACAGGAATCTGGAAATGAGATGTTGCATCTGAGTTGGACTATCCTGTGAAAATAAGTTGTAAATAAAATATGAGCCTGCAATTTTGCATTCTTTAAACACATTTCCATAGGAGCAAGCCCAAGTCCCACAGACAGCCTCCCAACCTATCCTGCACCTCCCCCATTCTACATAGATGGCTCCAACCTTGTAAAGAGCTACTACCATTGTCATAACGGTGGCAAAATAATTAAAGCCTCTGTCTGTTTTGTGCACAACCACACACACAAAAAAAAATTCCAATTTTTGAAAAGGTGGTTAAAAGGTAGGCGTAATTATTTTGCAGCACTCACATACAATAGACTGCATTTTTATTCCAGTTCAGAAGAACTCAAGTTTTACAAGATTGCTTTGTATTGTGCAGAATGGGAACATCTTCTATGCACTTCTCCAGGCTGCAGAGTTTTAGGACACAGTAAATGCAGCCTCTTGTTTATGTAGCAACATATATGAAATGTCCCTTTGAAAGCAAGCAACTAGGAGGTGGCGCAACAAGCTAGAAATATTTTCCAGTGATTCTGAAGTGGCCAGATAAACTTTATATTGCCGGGTAGAGCCCTATTCTATTTAACCACTTATTAAAAACCGTACTGGTGTTCTCTGAAGAGTTTTCTCATACACATAGTTGTTCTCCAGTTATCCTGTAATTCTGTCCCTGTTGGGCACACAGCCTAAATTTAAACACAAACAGTCAAGCAATGAAGAAACATTAACACATTTACTGTGAACAAAAACTCCCAGTTGTACAGTGAAATTTTAATACATTTCAACTTATCTCTTTTACTAATGGGGAGAGTACAAACCCTGCAGGAATTCGCTCTGCAAACTGGTAATTACAGTAGACTGACTTTTTTTTAATACATATGTGTAGTCAGACAGAAGAACCGGAGCTATCCTTTTGATGTGGGGTACAATAGAAATGTTTAAAAGTTATCAAAATCTACAGACGTTTTTAAAGAAGCACATTATTTCACAGAAAGGTGTCCTCTAGCTATGCATATCAACGCAAACATTTTGCTTTTATATTGAACACGCTTTTGATAGGCA
The DNA here is from genome assembly GCA_016271365.2 of Neoceratodus forsteri. NCBI lineage: Eukaryota > Metazoa > Chordata > Ceratodontiformes > Ceratodontidae > Neoceratodus > Neoceratodus forsteri. Next base: position 911,191,093 of record CM057453.1, read on the forward strand.
CATTCTTTTTATTCATGAATCTTTTTTTTTTATAATCACTGTGTAGAGAATTTTTTTTCCATGGGTACAAGGCCTGTGTGTCAAGTATCTCTCTATATCTTGCAAATGTGAGTTCCACCATCTGTCACATTCTCTATGCATTAACCATCTCTAGATATGCAATCTGTTAAACCTACTATTTCAAGCAGCTGAATAATGCTATATAATGTATACATTTGCAACTTTCTAAAAAAACAATCATGGTTATAATCATACCATTTAAAGCAGTAGTGTAAGGAAAAATGTTTTTCAAGAAAGCTAGTTTCAGCTACAGTTAATAAAACCTGCCATGTCTATTTTTCTGGATCCCTCCTATACTGCCACCATGAGTTGTATTTTGTCTTGCTCTTAGCCCTTACCAGATCTACAATGCAGAAACAAATGGATTGATACCTTTTATTGGACCAACACAGATGTAACAAAAGAAAACAGTGATTAAGTTTTCGGACCAACCAAGTCCTTCTTCGGAAGTTTACAACAGCTGTTTGTAAAAACACATTAGAATGTGTTTTTACAAACAACTGTCATAAGCTTCCGAGGAAGGACTTGGTTGGTCCGAAAGCTAAAGCACAGTTTTGTTTTGTTACTGTGTTTTTACAAACAACTGTCATAAGCTTCCGAGGAAGGACTTGGCTGGTCCAAAAGCTTAAGCACTCTTTTCTTTTGTTACATGTATGTTGGTCCAATATAAGGTATCAAACCATTTGTTTCTGGATCTGTTCTTACAAGGACCAATACGGCAACTAACTAATTCTGTGTGTCAGATCTACAATGGTATTTCTAAGCCAAATGAGACAGCCATCTTTCTTTTGTGAGAAAAAAACGGAATTAACACATTTATAAAATACTCAAATTGTGGTGGAACTAGCACATATTACTATCAAATATATGTGGAAACTGCCTGAAATCTTTTATAGTGACAAAAAGGTAGGGTCAGACTTAATGGCCGCTTTTGTATGCACTGTTGATTTACATACAAACATCATTTTATTTTTCTTCAAGGAAAAAAAAACTATTAAATGAAAGGTATTTTAAAATCTTAATCTAGTATTTTAAACAATATCCAAAAGCCCAACAAATACCTTGATTAAGCAAGTGACAAGGAACAGGGCTGGACATCAAAGTGATTCCAAACACTCCCCTAGGTTGACCTACTACAGTACATTAAGCAGGTTTGAGTTGTCCGTTTACAATGTCCAACTAGCTAGCAGGAAATATGTCATTATTAATGAGGAAACATACTTACATTAAATATTATCCTAAAACCTTAGCTATCTCACAATACAGTAGGCAGTAATAAAGCAGGAACAGATGAAAATACAATCCCATTGCAAAATATTTTACACACACACACATATATACAGGAAATGTAAATAAACATCACAAATATAATTCTGAGTACAATCAAGTGAGAATATTTGTTTTGTTATCCATCTATAAGGAGACTATGATAATATTCTCACTTTAGGTGCCAAACAAGCAAAAATAACCTTGTTCTATTTAAAAAAACATCAATGAAACAGACAGCAGCACTCTCCGCCCGTCTGGCACAAACACACTGAAAACTGATTACTGATTTTTACTGCTACAAAAAGTAATAATACAGGTGCAGAAGTCAAAAGATGCTAGGTCAGCTGGTATAGCATCTTTTGGGCAACCTCACCTGTTTTATTGCTGTTCTGTACTGCATGTTTTGCACCAGTAAATGTATGCTGCGTTGAAGCAATCTGTTTCTAGGGCGTTTGGGTCAAAGTGGAGTTGGGTGCTGCCTTCGTTTTTAACTTTTTGTGTTGCTCATTTTAAGGACTGGCACTGCCAGATCCCTGAGCTGCCCTTTTGACATTTTTCTATTTATAAAACTTTAACTGTACATCCAACTGTTTTGACTACACAAACCCATGCCACTGTATAAACCAAACATGGCATGGGGCCTAATACAATGATGTCTCATATTTTACTTGCAAGATCCGTAAGCACCATAACATCATTTACACTTATCCCCATCATGCGAAGCATTGTGGAAAATATATGCAAATCACCACGGAACAGTTTAGATTGGTTCCACTTTACGCAAGAGTATATGGTGCAAAAGGGCATCTCACACACTCTGCAAAGGTAGAAAACAGATATGTGTGATTTTACACAAGCCCTGCATCAACCTTTGAAAATCATGCCTGAAATATGCAATTTATCTTCACATATGGGAGGCAGGGCGCAATAACATACAAGTCGTGGAGCCATGAAAGCATTATGGAAGTCCTGCCCCTAAACAATTGATGATCAACTGCATATCTTCAGACAAACCACTGCATATTCAATTTACACATTTAATAATTGAAAAAAAAAATAGCTGAACAAAAGTCAAAGGACTGAAATCCTCATATGACAGGAAAATTAACAGTGAGGATAACTTCTGTACATGTCTGTTGGGTAAAGCCAAACTCTTCATGATTTGTGTACGCTGCAGTGACTGCAGTTCAAGCAAGGTCACATACCAGAACAAATGATATACTGCAGATAACAATTACCTGCAGAACTCAGCACAGTCTCTGAACCAAGTAGATGTATAATGCACTTTCCTGTTTGGACAAAAAATTATTTTTCCACCATGAGCAACCTGAACTTATGCACAGTAGTGCTTGTCACTGTAACTGACTAGAATTATAAGCCAAGTAGGTCTGTGGTCGTATTCTTATGCAGTCTATCAGGAGAGTGTCATGGTTGGCAGGCCAATAGGATTTATATACATTTAAATAGGACTTAAGAATAAAATCCTACTTGCCTCCACTGACCAGCCTGCAAAATTATGAACTTTACAGCCATTGTTCTTCTCTGTTTTCAAACTGTCTGTCTCCCTGATCATCCCCACCCCATCACTCCCAGACTTCATAGCTCCTCTCTGTCCTATTCACCGACCTTCCTCTTTTGGTGGCAGCGACAGGACCATGCCCTAAAACTCACTCACTCTGCCCAGTTCCTCTGCCTGAGGTCTGGCGACTGTACTGTACTACCCTTACGTCTACAGAGTATTGTGTGTGTTGGGGGGACCGGGAAGGATGGTTCCTGTGTAAAATGCTGCCCCAAAAGCAGAAAACTGACTACATAAAGTGTACAAATGCAACACATAATGAGGAAATAGAGGGTAATGAGTACCAATGCCCGTAGTCTGGGCAACAAGTTCCCTGAGCTGGTGGCCTTGATGGAAGAGGGATGCCTGGATATCGTAGCAGTCACAGAAACATGGTACACAGAGAACCATGACTGGGATGTTAACATACCAGGGTACATAACCTACAGGAGAGACAGGCAGGGGAGAAGAGGGGGAGGAGTAGCTCTCTGTAAAGGAAGGGATAAAAGCAACTGAACAAAAGAGTAAACAGGGAGGAGAGGAGGCACTGTGGGTCACCTTGGAGACTGGAAAGGGCACCACAATCCGCACAGGGTTGTGTACAGACCCCCATGTCAGGGAGGGAATGGACAAGGATATGATAGAAGGCATTCTTAGAATGGCAGAGAAAGGAGATACTGTTGATGGGAGACCTGAATATGCCAGATGTTAACTGGAGCACATTTGCTGCAGCCACATCCAAGACAGGGCCATTCTTGATGCCCTACTGGTGGCAGGCCTCAGACAGCTAGTTTGGAACCCACTGTGAGAGAGCAATCTTAGACCTCGTACTCTCAAACGGGGCAGGAGAGGATCTCAGATCTAGAAGTGGGTTGCCATCTGGGAACAAGTGACCATCAAACAGTGTGGTCCACGTTAAACTCAGCTACAGAGTCAAGCCATACAAAAGTGAGGGTACTGGACTTTAGGAGGGCTGACTTTGGCAAGATGGGAGAGTGCCTCAGAAAAGCACTAGCAAACAGGCTAGAAGGAGGTGTGGAGCAACAATGGGGAATCATCAAAACTGCCATCACAGAGGCAACAAGCCTTTGTGTGAAGCAAATAAACAAATCAAAACGAAAGAAAAAGCCACTATGGTTCTCAAAAGAGGTGGCTGTGAAAGTCAGGCAGAAAAAGATATCATTCAGGAAGTATAAGGAAACACAGAAGGAGCAGGACAGAGAGCTGTACCAGTTAAGGCAGAAGGAAGCAGGGAGGGAATTCAGAATAGCAAAGGCCCAAACTGAGGAAAAGGTAGCCAACTCAGTTAAGAAGGGGGATAAAACATTTTATAGGTACATCAGCGAGCGTAGAAAGACAAAGGGAGGGATAGTGAGGCTGAAAAGAATGAACGGTGGGTGGGCAGAGGGGGACAGTGAAAGGGATACTGAATGAATATTTCTGCTCAGTATTCACAAAAGAGGAGGGGGAAGTGCCTAATCCAATTAACAGAGGCACTCTTGATAGGGGGGTCGATCCCAGTCCTTTCACAGAAGAAAGGGTTCTGCAAGAACTCCTAAAACTGAAGGTGGACAAAGCAATGGGTCCTGATGGAACTCACCCCAGAATTCTAAAAGAATTAAGGGAGGAACTAGTGAAAACACTGGCTACTCTTTTAATAAATCATGGGAGGATGGTGTGGTACCCGAGGACTGGAGGAATGCGAATGTGATTCCCCTTCACAAAAGTGGAACCAAGACAGAGGCTGGAAACTACAGACCTGTCAGTCTGACCTCTGGGGTAGGGAAAGTGATGGAGTCACTTCTGAAGGAAAGAATAGTTGAGTACCTAGAGGCCAGTGGGGCCACAGGACCCAAGGCAGCATGGGTTCACAGCGGGAAGGTCATGTCAGAGGAATCTAATAGATTTCTTTGACTGGGTGCCCAAAGTAGTAGACCAGGGAGGGGCTGTGGACATGGCCCACCTAGACTTTAGCAAGGCATTTGACACAGTCCCACACAAAAGATTAATCGTCAAATTAACCAGCCTGGGAGTGGGTCCCAGGGTGGTAGCCTGGGTAAAACATTGGCTGCACAACAGGACACAGAAGGTAATTGTAAATGGAGTCCACTCTGAAGAAAGAGGGGTTACTAGTGGGGTACCTCAGGGTTCAGTATTGGGTCCAGTCCTTTTTAATGTCTTCATCAGTGACATTGCAGAGGGAATAGAAGGAAAAGTATGCCTTTTTGCAGATGACACAAAGATCTGCAACAGGGTTGATACTCAAGGAGGCGTGGAAAGGATGAGAAGGGACTTGGCAAGGTTGGAGGAATGGTCAGAAGTATGGCAGCTAGGATTCAATGCAAAGAAGTGCAAAATAATGCACCTGGGAAACAAGAACCCAGGGGAAGAATACACAATGGGGGGTAGTAACAACAACAAAACAGGAAAGGGACCTGGGGGTAATCATATCAGATGACCTTAAGGTTAACAAGCAATGTGAGAAGGCAGTAGGGAGGGCTGGGGGTATACTGGGATGCATAGGGAAAGGCATCAGCAGCAGAAAACAGGAAGTTGCTATCCCTCTGTACAGACAGTTGGTAAGACCCCATCTGAGTACTGCGCCCAGTTCTGAGACCCCATCTCCAGAGGACATAGACAGGATAGAGGCAGTCCAGAGGGGCAACTAAATTGGTGCAGGGTCTGCAAGAGAAGCCATATGAGGAGAGACTAAAGGAGCTTAATATGTAAACCCTGAGGAAAGAAGGAGAGGGGGACATGATAGAAACTTTAAGTACCTCAGTGGAATCAACAAAGTCCAAGAGGGTAGCATCTTTCAGAAAATAGACGCTCAAGAATAAGGGGACACAATTTAAAGATAGAAGGGGGGCAGTTCAGGTGCAATGTGAGGAAGTATTATTTCACAAAGAGGGTAGTGGATGCATGGAACAGCCTTCCTGAGGAGGTTGTGGGGTCTAAAACTGTGGGAGAATTCAAGAATGCATGGGACAGACATAAGGCAATTCTTGTGGGGGGTAGAAAGAAAATACAGGTTATTCACCTGTAACAGGAGTTCTAGGAATGGTATATGTTGTTCATCCACACTTATTGGCAGGTTCCTTGCCGCTTTAAATCTTGCCGGAAGGTCTTCAAGCTGGCTCCTCCCACCCACCCGGGTGGTAAAACTCTCCGCTCCGCCCCATGACGCCAGATCTGGCCCGCTGGAAGCTCAGGTTGTGCGTCGAAGCCAGGGAGGTCGGGTGAGTCGTGTGGATGAACAACATATACCATTCCTAGAACTCCTGTTACAGGTGAGTAACCTGTATTTCTAGGGACATGGATATGTTGTTCATCCACACTTATTGACAGACTCCTGGCAGTTCTCCGGGAGGAGGGAGGCAAGGCGCACACCCCCTACTTAGGGAATAAAGACTGGAGAACTGAGGCCCCAAAACTAGCATCCCGGCGTGACTCAAGGTCGATGTGGTAATGGGTAAAAGGTGTGCTGACTTCAGGTAGCAGCCCTGCAGATTTCTGGATAGGGACGTCCCTGAAGCAGCCACCGATGCAGCAGTATGACGGGTAGAATGAGCTCTTATCCCTCTGGGAGGCTCCATGCCCGCCAACTTATAGCAGCGATCTATGCAGGAGGTGACCCACCTGCCTATCGTCCGCTTGGTTGCAGGTCTGCCAGGTGCGGCTTCAGCGTAGGTGACAAACAGCTGGCGAACCTCTCCCTGAATTTCAGCCGTGCGCTCCTTATAACAAGCGAGTGCCCTTCTAGGGTCCAGAGTATGGAGCCTGTATTCGGCCTCCGAGGTGTGATTGGAGTAGAACACCGGCAGAGTCAGCACCTGGTTAAGGTGAAACTCCGACACCACCTTCGGAAGGAATTTCGGTTGGGGGCGCAGGACAACCTTGTCCCTGTGGAAGACCAGGTAAGGAGACTCGGTGCAAAGCACCTGGAGCTCTCCCATCCTTCTGGCTGACGTGATAGCCACCAAGAAGGTGGTCTTCCACGACAGGTGAGAGAGATCACACCTGTGCATTGGTTCAATGGCTTGCCCATGAGCTTGCCAGTACCAGCAGTAAATCCCACGGAGGTGGAGGTTCTCGCACCAGAGGAAAATGTGATCAAGGCCTTGGAAAAGCGCCGACCACCTTCTCTGCGCCACCGACTGCCCCCGCCCGCGCCCGCTAAGCAGAGATGGCTGCCAGGTGCACCTTTAGGGTCATTGACCTAAGCCTTTGACTAGAAAGGGACCATAAATAGTCCAAAATGCTTGCCACAGAACAGGAGGAAGGGTCCAAGCCCTTGCCCTGACACCAAATGGAGAATCTCTTCCATTTGAAGGCGTAGCATTTTCTGGTCGACTCCTTACGGGACGCCTCAACAACATTGAGGACCTCGTCGGAAAGACCCAAGGCCTGAAATCTAGCCGCCAGGAACCAGGCCGTCACAGGTGCAGGGATTGAAGGTCCGATGGAACACCTTCCCTGATTGACTGAGAGCAGGTCCGGCGAGCTGGAAGCCGCCGGGAGCCTGGAGCTGAGGCTGAGGAGATCTGGGTACCAGAACTGGCGGGGCCAGTCTGGGGCTATCAGAATCACCCTTGCCTTGTCCCTCCTTGTCTTGAGAAGCACCTTGTGAATCAAGGGAAATGGGGGAAAGGCGTAAAGAGGCCCGGGGTCCACAGCCTCGAGAAGGCATCCCCCTGCAGCGAGCCCTGCTGAGGGGGGCGGGCATGAAACAGCCTCAGCATCGCATTCTCCCTGGAGGCAAACAGGTCCACCTGAGGTGTGCCCCAGTGGGAGAACAGATCTTGTACTACCTCCGGCAGGAGAGACCACTCGTGAGATGCAGCCCCTATCCAGCTCAGGGCATTGGCCAGGGTGTTGAAGGCTCCTGCCACATGAATGGCTAGAAGATCCGCCTCCAGGCTGCGCACGAGTGACCAAATGCAGAGAGCTTCCTTGCATAGAAGCATGGGCGCGTCCGCCCTGGCCGGTTTAAATAGTACATGGTACGTGGTATTGTCCGTCTGGACTCGGACCACTTGACCCCGAGAAGCGGAGCAAAGGCGGTGAGAGCTAGGCGGACGCTCGGAGCTCCAGCAGGTTGATGTGGCATCGGGACTCCGCTGGGACCAGAGGCCGTGCACTCGTGTTCCCCAGATGGGCACCCCAACCCATCAGAGAGGCATTGGTCGATAGAGAACCGCCGCTCTGGGCGGACAAACGGATGCCCTCCTGCAGATGGGATGGAACGGTCCACCACTGGAGAGCGTTCCACATCTCCTGGGTCACTATCACTAGCTGGTCAAAGGATCGTGGCGTTGTGACCACTGGCTGGCCAGTCCCCACTGAAGGGGCGCATGTGCCAGCGTGCCTTGAGGACCACGCTGGTACAGGCCGCCATGAGACCCAGGAGGCGCAGGCAGTCCCGGGCAGGGTGCGATTGCCCAACCAGAAATGATTGGGCAAAGGAGGTAAGAACCTCGGCCCTGTCCGCCGGGAGCCATGCTCTGGCTCGAAGAGAGTCGAGCTCTGCCCCGATGAACAGGATCACCTGCTTCGGCTCGAGTTCCGACTTGGCCTCGTTGATGAGAAGGCTGACTTGAGAGCAAACCTGGAGGGCCAGATCTCTGGACCGCTCCACCTCCTGCTTGGAGGGGGCTGCTATCAGCCAATCGTCCAGGTAAGGGTACACCCGGACCCCTCGGCGCCGCAGGAATGCTGTCACCACTGCCATGCATTTGGTGAAGACCCTGGGAGCTGGAGATAAGCCGAAGGGCATGGCTCGGAACTCGAAGAGGGATCCCTCCGCTCGAAAGCAGAGGAATCTCCGATGTGACGGACGGATAGGGACGTGAAAGAACGTGTCCTGTAGGTCCAGAGAGCAGAACCACATGCCGTGTTCCAGAGATGGTATTATCTGCGCCAGAGTGACCATCCTGAAGGTTCGAGACCTTAGGAACTTGTTCAGGTCGTGTAGGTCGAGAATGGGGCGCCAGCCCCCCGTCCGTTTCGGAACCAGGAAATACCTGGACACGAACCCCGGGTCTGAAGGGGGGTCCTCTACCTCCGTGATCACCTCCTTTTGGAGGAGGAGAGCGATGTCCGCTCGGCGAGCCGCCAGTGAGGCTGCGGGACCCGAGGCCCCCCGAGTTGCGATGGCTCTGAAGGGCAGGGCCTGCTCGAATTCCAGAGGTAGGCCTTTTCCCACCACCTCCTCCAGTACCCACCTGTCCGTGGTAACAGCGGACCAGGCGGAAAGGAAGTGTCTGAGCCGTCCCCCCACGGGGGGAACCAGGGGTGAGGTGACAGGGATGGGGGCGACACCCCTCAGCCCATCACTGGGCAGGCTTGGAGGAAGGACCGGCCGAGGGACCACCTGGGCCTTTTCCTCCTGCTTCCTGTTGGAGGAAGCCACGGCTGGCTTGGGATGCCAAGCTCAGCCTGCTGGCCCTGACGCTGCTGGGCGGTGGCCATGGCGCAGAAGGACGAAGGGCATTAGGTTGTGGCTGCGCCTTTGTCCCTCTGAGCGGAAAAGACCGAGTCCAAGGTAGCACTGGACTCCTCGATCCTCTGCAGGTGACCTTCCACCCCAGGGCGAAGAGGTCAGTCCCAAAAGAGAACATCCGCCAACTTGTGCTGGGTATCCGAGGTAAAGGTGGATATCCTCAGCCAAGCCCAACGACGCATGGCCACTCGCGGCCGCCACAGACCTGGCACCATGAGTCCCGATGTCTAACGCAGTCTGGAGCTGCTGTTTGGCCACTGCCCTGCCCTGGTCCCGCACGTGCGTCTGACCGTAGTCTGCAGATCTCGTGGAAGATGAGGGACAACCTCATCCAGGGAGCCCAACGGGCGTGAGAAAAATGTGCCATGAGGAGGCGTCGAACTGGCTGCGATAAGGCCGAGAGGACGCAGCATAGACTTTTTCGCCCGGCATAATCTATTTTCTTGGATTCCTTGTCGGAGGTTTGTCCACATCCTCAGCGTTCAGCACGCCGAAAACGCTATCGGTAACCAACCCCTCGGCCGAGGTGTTCAAAACGGACAGGAACCGGTAGGGACCTGATACTTCCTGGCCAACCTGGCGCAAGGCGCAGGGCAGGAAGCAGGACGCTGCCAAAGTTCCAAGGCCGGACCACTATGGCCTCGGCCACTGGAAAGGCCTCCGTGGAGAATCCCCTCAGTCCAGAATCTCCGTGAGGGGATACCTGGTCTGATTGAAACGGAACCGAGCTTCATCCCGTGGGACTCCGAGATGAGTTGAAGCAACTCAAGAAGGACGCATAATATCGCCCATTGACTGCCCTTCCGAGGACCCCAAGTCCATGCGCCTGGAGAAGAGGGAGGAACCATCATCGGACTCAGAAGAGTCCTCAAAGAGCTGCCTCGGTCTGAGCCACCCTCCACCTGCCGAGGTTTATCGGGAGTGAGGGTGACAGACAGCCTATGGCGAAACCCAAGGCCGACCGAGAATTTTTGGTCGGAGCCCCAACTAATGGCTGTGGAGGCGGAGGTTCCACCAGAATCGGTGGGGCAGCTGGAATTAGCTGAACAACCGGCCTGAGAACAGGCTCCTCGACTACAACGAGGGGTTGTTTCGGCTGCTCCGGTGACAGCCACTTAATGGCCGGGGAAGACGACTGGGTCGGCTTATTCCCGGTCAAAAGGAACTGTTGCTACATGAGTTCTCGCATTCGGACGCAACTTGCGCCAAGCCTCCCCTCATCCCGAGGAAGAGGAAGGCGGCTACCGCTTGCCGCGGTGCGAGACCGAGACCGCCGGCGGCGGCGGGATCGGTTGGACCGAGGATGTCCGGCATCGACCAGAGTCTCGACTCAGGCCGAGGCGAGGGAGAAGTGTCGGAACGGCACTCCCCTCGGCTCGGACGATCCCACCGAAGGCTCCGGAACCGGAGGCACAGATGAGCCGAAGGGATCCTCAACTCCACCGGGGAACCGGGGAGAGGGGATTCTCAGCTTCTCCAGCCGACAACCTGTCTAACGGGTCGAGAAAAATCTCGACCATGTCGACGGGAGTCTCGGTCAACTGGCCTGACGGGGACACCATGAAGCCAGTGGCCGAAGCTGAGGGGTCGACCGAAGTCGACTGTCGACAAGGGAAGGGGGATCTTTCCGCCTCCCAAGAGCCGACGGAGAGACTTACTTTGCTCTTTTGGACCTGGAAAAGGTCCGAAGAAGTTGGACCTCACCTTTGGTCGAGAGGGTCAGACAAAGCTCCTTAAAAGAAACCCGATGCAGGCACCGAGAAAGGCCGGGACAAATGCCGCGGCGAGAGGTAAAGCGGCTCGCGCCGCCTCCTCTTCGAGGGATATCATTCACCGAGTTGATCACGAGGCCGGGCCACCGCTGACACCGCCAATCGGGCCTCTTTAGATTTCACTGTGGAATTCTTTCTCGGGCACCCCAGCTGTAATCGGGCAGCACGGCCTTCAGGCGAGGTCAAAAGGAAGAGCACAAGTCGCAGGCCTGCGGGCGCGGCTCAAGGCCCAGGCAGTGAGACACACGGGGATGCGGATCCGTCCTAGACATCTTCTGCCCGCAAGGGCACCTCAAAAACGAGGTCGATTGTCCATCGCAGCCATGAGGAGAAGAAGACCGAGTCTTTTAGCAAAAACTTTTGATTTGAACTTCGAGATAGGAACCAGTCTTAAGCGCAGCGCTGCTAAGGAGGAACCTGAGCTTCCAAGCGGTAAGAAGATCTGGCGCCATGGGCGAAGCCGAGAGTTTTACCACCCGGGTGGGTGGGAGGAGCCAGCTTGAAGACCTTCCGGCAAGATTTAAAGCGGCAAGGAACCTGCCAATAAGTGTGGATGAACAACATATCCATGTCCCTACAACAGGCTGTTGGTTAACTAGGATCCGCGGCCTATCCTGTAGGTAGGGTAATGGGCAGACTAGATGGGCCAAGCGGTCAATGTCTGCCGTCAAAGTCAATGTTTCTATGTGTCACCAGCCCACTGTTAGGTTATGTTTGATCCCACATCAAAAGTGGTGGGTAGGTTCCACCACTGATGTTTTTTTTTTCACTTCCAACACTGGATATATATAATGTGCATGAAATACACTACAAATTACAGTGTACTGTATGGTATGGTACTGCATGGTATGGTATGGTATGGTACTGTGTGGTATGGTATGGTATGAAGTACTGTATTCATTGTTTATATTGTGCATGTGCATGCCTTGCACATCCCTAATTATGTTGAGACAGTCACAGAGAAAGTGCATCTCAATATGGAGTAACCCTAAAGACCAGAACTCAGTTTTCTACAACACTCCACTCCACCTCCTGGTTATCAGTCCCTGATCTTCAGTGTATCAAGATGAGTAAGTTTAGACTCTTCATTTTCTTGTGCTACCCAAAAGTGATGCCTGAGTGCCTTACTCATTTTTTTTCATTGAACAGAAACATTACAGAAATGTTACTGCTTCTGCTTTAACTCAAACAGTCCACAAGTATTTGTACTCGACACCCCCCCCCCTTCCCCAGAGACTAGGTATTCTGTATTTTTCAGCCAGTAGTGTGGGCGAGAAAATGGAGATTTAATCAAAAATGATATCCATCCCCTGCTGGTCAGGGCTAGCCTCTTGGCCATCTCTCTCCCTCTGTTGACATTTCCTGACCACCACATCCCATCCCTGTTCTCCCATTCTCCCACACACTTGTTAAAAAAACATGGTGCCAGGAGCTGATGACATTTTTTCATGCATACACTCCTACCTTGCCCGAGTCCCCCAGTTCCCAAAATGTTATTCTTTAATAGTGGCCTCCATGACCTCAAACCCACAACCGGGGGTGGGGGGGACAATAATCCAAAATCGAAGCTATCTCAGTCAGCCCCTCCCATAGTATGCCTGTTCCCAGTCACATAATATAGTCATGTGACTGTGTAAGCGAAAGGGTGCACAATTAGGAAGGAGAGACAGAGCAGTCTGTGTCACTGATGTTGCTAGGCAGGCTGACTGGGGACTAAGGGCTACAGAGAGGAAGCGGGTATGAAAACATTTCTGCAGCTCCTGGCATAGTGTCACAAGTCAAGTTTTGTTAAACAAGTGTGGGGGGCAGGGTGAGGAATGACTAAGGTAGGTTAGATGGTGGTGAAGGACAGAATTTACCCTCTTCACATGGGAAGGGACAGACAGCTTTCTTAATATTATTTTTAACCTTTAATAGCATGAATAGTGAACATTATCCTTATTTGGTCCTGAGTTACAACAACCCCCATTAATCATGGTATTTAGGGATTAATATTTATTTACTCCTCCCACCGATTATTAACATTCTCTGCCCAGGCCACAGTGGTTCTAGCTGCTCTCAGAAAAGCACTTCCACAAGTATCTCCAGCCTCAAACAAGTACGCCGCTCCTGCTCAGCACTTGAGACGCCTTTATGAATGCTAAGCAGGTAATGTAGATCTGTGCCCTCTAGGCTGGTGTGTAACATTTTCTGAAACTTCCTTCATAGCAGCACAAAAGTACACAAATTGGTGTCTGTCACATTTATTTTTTTATTGATAATATTTCCTTGGGAAATGCACGCTAAGCTATATGACCGAGGACAGAATTAAGCACAGGGAGGGTATGTGACTTGTTCAGGGCCGTATAGTATGCAAGTGCAGGTTGTGGGATGTAAAACCAGATCTGCTAGGTCTCCAGGTTCATAGCTCTACACTCTAACCACTAGGCTATAGCGCCTCAGCATGTATATCAGCAGTAATTCTTGCTATTTATTATTCTGAATTTTCAGTGGCTGATCTTTCTTTTTATTCACCTGCATGTTCTTTTATTTTATTCAGTCACTTACTTAGCACATGGATACATAGATTCGAGACCCGTTTAGAGTGGTGCCTTGGTAGACGATCACAGCAAGCAAGCACTCTTATGTTACATGGTACACACTGCTACACTGTAGAAATAAGAAAATGTATACTCAACTGCCTGGTTCCCAACACCAGAACCATTACATACCATAGTCAAATATCAATGCACACACCATAAGCAACTAACTTCAGCTGCGCTTCACAAGAGGTGGTACTTACAAACGACTAAGTATTTCTTTAGTAACTTTAAACATAGAAACATGAAATTGGCAGCAGAAAAGGACCGCTTGGCCCACCCAGTCTACCAAGATAATCCCTGTCTACTCTGCCTCTGCAGACCCTCCCCCCTCCCTGCCTATTTTTAGTAAAAAGACATTAGCCTAATTTACTTTGTGCTTCTAAAATGCTTTAAAAATTTAAATGAATTCAAGAATCTTCTGTTTGCTGTTTTAATTAGTAGTTTAAGCACTGCTGCTGAGAAAATGTTGTAGTCCTAAACACTAGAAGCAGGGGTGACTCAACCATTTATCCCTATACAGGGGGAATGGATGAATGAATGATTTTTGAAATTTACGATAGTATGTAAGGTCATTGCTGCAAACTGGTTCAAATCTGTTTTTTGACATCTCCAGCCCTTTAAGTTCCCAAGATATAAATATCCAAAATGGGCTTCTGAAATGGAAATGAAAGGCCACACCTCCGCATAATTCAACATGCAATAATGAGATTCGTAACCTGAATGACCATGAGTTGGGTGCATACAGTATGAATCCAGACAAGACTACAGTATATCGGGGGTTCTCTTGTTGGATCAGATAACAGAAGGCTGAAGATTTCACAGCTTTGATGGGGAGGCTCTAAAGGTTGTAGAAGTGGCTAAAAGTCGTTGTGGGTTTATGGATAGCAGATAGTGGTGTCATGCTTCATTAGCAGATTTGTGAATGAGGAAGAGGGTTGAACATCATCAGCCAGACTACACCTGCTACTCTACCTTCTTCTTCTGCTCTGGCTATGCTGGTACACAGATTTGTGACATCAAAACTAGACTACTGTAACATGCTCTATGTTAGCTTGCCAGAGAGGTCAATCCCATGTCTTAAACCAGTACAAAATGCAGTAGCCTGTCTCCTGGTGGGCATAAGTTGCTTTGACCATGTAAGGCCAGTGTTATAAAATTTGTACTGGCTTCCATGGGGGACTCACATCTATTTCAAGCTCCTTTTACTGACACACAAGGCCATAAAGGGAACAGGGTCTACTTACGTCTCCGATTTCCAGAGCTATATGCCACATCCCGTCCTGTTTTAGCCATGCAACAAAGCTTACTGCCTGGTTGTTCCTCTCATCAGACTCAAAACAGACAACTGTATGGAACAACCTGTCTGGATGTATTCAGTCAGTTCCCTTGGTTTTACTCTTTAAAGCTCAACAGAACAACTATTTATTTCTGAATGTTTTCAGCAGTGCTCCACACACGTTGTCGAATATTTATTTACTTACATGTTAAGTATTATGAGAGTGTACATTGGCATGCACTATAGGGCGCCTCCCTATGGAACTCCATACCTGCCCCCATTAGGCAGTCCCCCTCCTGTAAAGTTTTCACTCATAAGATGAAGGGTTACTGTAGAACTGGGTAATTTTGGTATAAAAATATTTTTGCTATATTCGCTAAATGTGATGTCTGAGCTAAAATAAAGTGGCACTAATTTGCCAAAATTGCACATTTTCAATAGACGTGAATTAGGCTCTAATCGTTTTGCACTAAATTAAATTTGTGCAAATTTGACCAATTAATGCCATGTGCTAAATATAACTAACGTGAAAATAATCAATTTTACAGTATTTGTTATGCTCCCGTTTCCTGTAGCTAATGCCTCCTGTACTAGCACTTACACAGTTCATTTCACTATTGTTAAATTTTGTTGTACAAGCCATTGCACGTATCACAGTCAATCAAGTTCTCCGTGATATAATCAAGTGAGTTGTAAATATGAAAAATATCAATCTGTGACACTTCATTGTATCACCGCACACCTTTGTACCATGTACTGTGTTATTATTGTACTGTTATTAAATGTACTTGTATCAGGGTAATGCCTCAGAAAGGCACCTGATGCCAGAACAGCTACCTGGTTTTCAAAGTATAAATAAATAAATACATACATACATACAAAGGACAATCGTATGTTGGTCTGTATAGGGAGGGGTATAATCAGTGGGTGGAGGAAGGTGTTAATGTCCCTATATAAATCGCTGGTGAGACCCCACTTCAAGTACGGTGTACAGTTCTGGAGACCTCATCTCCATAAAGATATAGATAGGGTGGAGAGGGTGCAAAGGAGGGCGACCAAAATGGTGCAGGCCTGCACCAGAATCCCTACGAGGAAAGGCTAAGGGATCTAGATCTGTACTCCCTGGAGATCAGGAGAGAGAGGGGAGACATGATGGAGATGTTTACATAAATAAAGGGAATAAACAAGGTACAGGAAGGGAGCATCTTTCAAAGAAAAAGATGTCCAAAGTCTAGAGGGCACAATATGAAGTTGGAGGGGGGAAGGATCAGAGGGAACAGAAGAAAGCACATCTTCATGGAAAGGGTGGTGGAACAGCCTTCCAGTGGATGTGGTGGGGGCTAAAACAGTTACTGGATTTAAGACAGCATGGAACAGACATTTGGGTATCATCAAAACAGGTAAAGAAAGAAACTGGAGCCCAAACAGGGTCTGAAGACACCACTGGAAGGGGTAGGAGCGGGAGGGCAGAGGCTGGTTGACCATGTAGGGTCGGCAGTTTTAAATTAGGCAAGGAAAAAGGGACCAACTGGATGGACCGGGTGATCCTTTTCTGTCATCAACATCTATGATTCTATGATACATACAACAACAGGATGTGTGTTGAATGGGAGACACAAACATCCCTCGGGCATGTGCGATACTTCAGAGAAGTGCCTACATCTCCCAATAAGCATAGCATCCTGGGGTGTGCTACTGCACTTATAAAATGGACTGGTATTATACATTAAGAAAATGCAGCACCGTGCATTTGTGACTCCATATAGGCACATCAGATGACCTGGTACATTCAATCACAAAGCAGTGTTAGTGGCAGCCATCTGGATCCATTTTATAAATGTATTATAATTGTGTGGTAGCACCACTATATTTAGGGTTGAGTAGGTACTTTGATGCTAAACCTCAAATGTTGAGCTTTAATATCTTTGCAACCATTCAATGGATTTACATAACATTTTGCATGCGTGGTCTTATGCGGTAGATCTCTTGATAAGCAAAGTGTTGTTCCGGTTGGATGTACAGATTCCAAGATGCAGATAACAACAAAATGCAGAAAATCGCTGTTTTTTTGATATTGGATAGGGCCCAGACAGTTTATAATTTTGGTCTGAAACTTTCAGGGTAGAAAAGGCTTAGCCAACAGAAGTCCCCTTCATTGATTTGGTGAAAATATATTAATCCGTTCCATAGTTATTACATTTTAAAAATTTGTGTTCTGAGCATGCTCAGTAAGCATTTCAAAACAGCTATATGAAGTTTTCGTATGGGAATCTTTTTTCTTGAGGTTTTCCGTATGCTGCTAGCTTGTTTTTCATTTAAAAAAAAAGTTTTTAAAGACAAAAATGGCATCATGGGGGAGATCAACACATGTATATTGTTCATTGGGACCCTGTTAGGTGGATTCTGCACTTAACTGTTGTTCCTCCTCATAGGTCTTGTTTCCTCCTCATATGACTTAATTGTTATTTCCTGCCTTTGTACTTATTTCTCCATACGCTGACTGTATTCTTGCACTGTTTGATGATCATCGTATCGCCGTAATATATTTTCAGACTGCATGTACCTACCCAGAACCTCCTTGCAAATGAGTTTTGCTCAATAGAGCCTTTCCTGGTAATATACATAAAATAAATAAACAGTTGGAAAAAGGACCTCCAAATGTGTGTTTTTTTCTTTTAAAATCCTATTTTGCAAGGCTGGCCCACCGGTGCAGTGGTAGTGCTACCGCTCGCAATGCCAGTGACCCAGGTTTGGTAGCGAGCCTGGTTGCTGGAGGGTCAGCTGGGCGGGGAGAAGGATCGTGCACCCATAGGGCGGCTCTCCTTCTTCGGGGAGGTTGGGTTGTGGTCTTCGCTGCCATACCACCACTTGGGTGACCACGGGTGGAGATGCAGCTAAAGACGCAGCATCATAGGGAGGGGCAGATGTCGGCCAAGGGCCTGGTGCGAAGGCATGTCTCTACGTGCCTTCGTCTCGTTGGCTCTCCTTGAGTGCCAGTACCTGCAAGGGGTGGGACCAGAAAATCCAGGAAAAGCCCCACATCTGCGCCAGGAGATGGGCCCCTGTGCCGGTGACCATGGAGGAGCCGGGGGAGGAGCTCTGGGTGTCTGTTCCCACGAGGCTTGTGTCGACGCATTGGGGGACCCCAATGGAATGGGCAGATGTGGTGCAGGAAGGGAGTGCAAAAAAAGGTAAGTTAAAAAAAAATCCTATTTTGTGACTTGCTAACAGTTGTTTCATATTCTGTAGATACGAACAATGTGGGCTGAACAGTGTTTCTGGCTGTTTTTTTGTCACCACCTTGCAGCCAGATGGATTGGAATTTTGGTCTAAACTTTTCAGGGTAGAAAGGGCTTGGCCCACAGATGTGTCTTTGGTTGGTTTGGTGAAAAAATATGAGTCCATTCCAAAGTTATTACAGTGTAAAAATTTGGCTTCTGGGCCATACTACTGTATGATTTGTCGTATGTTAAATAACATTTCCCTGGTGTCTAGCAGCACCCCAGCCTCCAATCCCCATCCCCATAACTGTAACTATAAATTTCCTTGGTGTCTAGTGGCACCCCCCACCATCCGATGACCATCCTCGTAAAAGTTATACAGTTCCCTGGTATCTAGTGACAACCCCCCCACTTCCGATCGCCGTCCCTGTAATGATTATACATTTTCCTGGTGTTTAGTAGTACCCCTCCCACCCTCAGATCGGCTTCCCGGCTTATTATCTTATTATATTATTTTTCCCTGGTGTCTAGTGGCACCCCCCCCACCCTTGGACTGGCTTCCCCTTATTATATTTGTCCCTGGTGTCTAGTGGCACCCCCTCTTCGATCTCCATCCCGTAATAATTATACATTTCCTGGTGTCTACTGGCACCCTCCACCCTGGGATCAGCTTCCCCTTATATTATATGTCCCTGGTACACCCCAACCCCCAATTGCCACACTTGCTGAAAAAATATTAAAAAGGTACCGCGACATCTTTTTTTTTAAACCTGTAAAAAAGAAAATTGTCCCTCACCAATCTGCATCCCACACCCTGACCTCCCACACCCCCACACACACTCTCTCACCTGAACAGGTCTCAGGGGGAAGATCCACTCTCCTATGAAAGACACGTCTTGCTGCTGGAAACACAGACTGCTATATGAGAAAGTAAGGTAAGGTAGGTTCAATGTATTTCAATTGGGTTTTCAGCTTTAGTCAATAACGTTGCCATTTTTCCATATTTTTACACCAGATTTCAACATTGCCTTTTTGAGACCCCACCTCACGTACAACGTCCGTG
Source organism: Neoceratodus forsteri (assembly GCA_016271365.2). NCBI lineage: Eukaryota > Metazoa > Chordata > Ceratodontiformes > Ceratodontidae > Neoceratodus > Neoceratodus forsteri. The sequence continues at coordinate 911,210,396 of CM057453.1, forward strand.
ACATTACAGAAATGCGGCTTGAAAGTCGCTTTCGTGGTTGGTTGGCAAGATCACCTTTTGGTCAGGATTTGAACATTTTCAGCACTCTTGTCCAGGAGGTGAGGTCATAAGAAAGGTATGTTGAAAATTTGGGCTCAAAATATGTTAAAATGGCAAAGTTATGCACATCCATTGACATTTACTTACACTCCCTCGTAACTGTCATAATTTTAAATATTTTCATCCCAAGTTTTCAACATAGCCATTTCTTTACACCATCTCAAGAATGTGACAGCTGTCATTTTTCAAATCTTCGTCAAAATGTCTTTTCATGCTTCTGACGCAGAATGACATTGCGGTGGCATGTAATGATGTTTCAGTGGGGATTTTACAATTTTTAGTACCAGGTTCATGAGGTGGGGTAATAAGAAGGCTATGCTGACAATTTGGTTCCTGTTGTCTTACAAACAGAATCACAGGGCCCTCTGGGCCCTGCGCTTCCACATCAACATACATATACACATCTATGGTAGGATGGGAACGTAGGCCCTGCGCTCTCACAGGCAAACAAGGCTACAATTACATTATCTGAAGAAGTATGGATGGATGGCAGCACAGGGCCCACAGGCAAATAAGGATATGATTATACTATCTCAAAAAGTAAGGAAATTCTTTGCAAAAAACTGCGTTAATGCAACATTTAGAGTTCAGGCTAAAGTGACAAAAGTAGGGAAATGAAGCTTTAGGATTTCCAACCCTAAATCCCCATCCCCACACCTACAACGAATCAGGGGGGCAGTCTTCCTTGGTGTTGTCAACCCTAAATCTCACCCCATTCTATACACTCCCAAAACATATGCACCTAATGGGCTGATCTTTAGGGTTGGCAATGAAAAGGAAGACTGCACTCCTGATTTGTTGTAGGCAGAGGGGTGGGGTTTTAGGGTTAGAAACCCTAAAGCCACATTTCCCTACTTTTGTTGCTTTAGCCTGAGCCCTAAATGTTGCATTAACGCAGTTTTTTGAAAAGAATATATTGTAAGATACGAAGGTTTAGGAGGAAGTCATATAATTTGTCTAAAAATGTGGTGTTTTGTATTTCTCATTTCTGAGGTCATAGGGAAAATCTCATCACAACCACAGCCACCCAAAATTTACTATATGTATATCAAACAAATGCAAAGTAAATCCAACCAAAGGTAAAACAATTTAACCAGCCATTCAAAACCAATAAGCACATGTATATCCCATTCAATTAACAAACTTAGCAGAGTGTGACACCCATTAAAAATGGGCCATCAAGTCCCAAAACCTCATTGGTCAAAATGCTTCAAATGATCTTAGATTCTCTTTTGCTCATACACCTTACCTTCACTAAAATTTTCCTTACAAACAAAAGCCCACCTCATAAGCGGGATAACACCCTCATAAAATGGGCTTTTGTTTGTAAAAATTATTAAGCGCAAGGACTAGACAATTGCCGCTAACACCTGAGAAGTGCATTATTCCCTTATGAAGGCACATCCAGAGGTGGGAGGACACAGTCCTGTGTGTGCGTTCATAATGGCATAATGACTTCTCAGGTGACTAGGACAATCAGCTAGTCCTTGTGTCTAATAATCACCAAACACATGCATTATTCCCTTACTACTGCACACCACAGCATGCGATATCTCTACATTTGCATAATAAACAAAAACATCAATCAATCAGGATTTAGATGGGTCCCACATAAGTAGTCAGGCAGGGTATGAAAGAGACACTTGAGTCTAGCATTCAGAAAGTTTGTCATAACAGCTGAATGACTAAGATAACTATTCAAAACATCCTAAAATAAAATGCCAGAACAAGTTCTGAAAACAAGACTGTGGGAACAAAAACCATGCTACTCTGTACGCTAAAAAAATCTTTTGCAAAAAGTGACTGACAGCGATATTAGAAGTGGGCTAAGTTGGCCGTCCTAGAAGCCCAGAGGTACAGCACTGCCATGCAGGAGACCCAAGTACGGGAGCATGCTCGGGTCACCATGTCGGGAGGCAGGCCAAGTGTGGAGCTGCACATTGGATGGGGAAGGCTGCAGGTAGGTTCAGATGCCACAGTGACTCCTGTGGCTGGGTCAGGGAGATTGCTCTTGCTGCAGAATCAGCTGTATCCATGCGAGGCCATGCAAAAAGGCTATGCTCACATCGGAGGAGGTGGGAGGGACCAATAAATGGGAGAAAAACCCACCTCCTTCTACATGATGGTCTGGGGGCTTAGAGACTCCCTGGGTCCTAGTGCCTCCCTCACTGCATACTAGTCCACATGGTGGAGCGCTTCAGTGCAACAGGATGGCCTTCCCCTGAAACCACTGCCACAGAGGGCAAGCTATGGGGGTAACTAGAGGGTTACCAGGGCCCTAGGGGTCAGACATTGCAGGCCTTAATAGGGTATATCCCTGGGATCAGGGTATATTCCCTAAAGACACAGATGACTGGGCAGAAAAACCTCTATATGAAGAAAAGCAGTGGTCAAAGTAAAAAGAACTGCTTTCATAAGAATAATCACTATTTTCTTTCTTTCTTTTTTTTTTTTTTTTTTTATGTATTTATCTCCCCTGCGACTCCCCCACCTCTCCTTCAGGCCAACTGCCAAGGACACTCACCTTTCACTCGGCTCCACCGCCAACTCAACCCCACATTGCAGCCACCTCAGGGTAACCCGACGTGACCCTTGTATCGGGTAGGTCCTCCTCTTCCGAGGAGTAATGGCCTATTGGCCTAGGCATTGGCCCTGGATGCTGCTGTGGTCGGGTTGGCTGCCACGAAGCTCGAGGGGGCACTGGTCCAGGCAGATGTCATCCAGCAGGAGGAGACGCCATTTTCGATCTTCCTCCGATTTCCCCTAGTCGCGCTGCCTCTGAGCTTCCCCTGGTCTCCACCGGGGGCCGCTACAGAGCAATGCTGATCCCCAACCCACCCCAGGAGAGGAGAGCAGTCCGTCGGATGCTCAATCCTACTCCTTCCCCTGCCGACCCACCGGCGCCCAAGTCCATTCCCGAACCCGGGTTGCCCGTGTGGTGTGTGAGGTAAGGTGCCAGTGCCTCAGCCCTCTTCGCCACTGGGCCGGCTTTTTTTTTTTTTAATGTTTTTTTTCTCTCACAGGCTGCCTACCCCCCATTCCTTCCCTCAATCAATAGTTCCAGTCCTGTCTATCTGGCCTCACTGCATGTCCGTCGATCTGGTGGCAGGAGGCACACCCCACAGAGAAAGTCCCTTCCCCGCCACATGCTCCAGGGGCAGCAGTGGCAATCTTCCAGGACTTCATACTAGTACACAATGCCCACACACAAATGGGAGCCTACAAATAATTGGTGAGCCTAGAATCATCACCATTTTCATGAAGTACTCTGTACCCCACTGCAGGATCTCTCTGGGCCAACACTCCTTTTATTACAGGGCCTCCCGCTGGTTGAATGAAATGCCATTGGCCATCACCCTGGAACAGCGACTAGGCCCATTTAAAACCCTACTCCCTGCTGAAATCCTCTCCCAATCCAACTGTGACTGTGCTTAGTCCTTCTCCCCCTTGCCTGTGACTATAACCTTTTGATTTCTGTATACTGTTATTGTACATGCTGGACTTATAATGATTTGACATGGGTTGGTCCATTCCACCCTTGAATTGTAACTTGTCTTCACTATATGCCTCTGACAGGGAGCTCCTGCCACTCTTGAGGACGGACTTTTTGTTAAATCTGTTGTAACAGTTCTTCTGTTTCTTAGCCTAATCCATCCTTTACAATTTCTAGTACATAAGGTTGGCCACCTATGGGCACTCCCTTCCCTTTCTTAATTATGCTATAATGTCCTCTTAATTTTCCTTTTCCCTCTCAGGTCCTCGTACAGGGAGGTTATTGTGGTGACCTCCAAGCGTATGTAAAACAGACTGCGTTTATCGTTGTTGGATTTAGTATGTAATAGCATCCCATCTCCTCCTATTGCTACTCCTCTCTCACTCTGATCCCCCAACTTCTATGACAAAGCCTCTTCAGGCTACAGCTATTTTTACTACTCTCCCAAGTCCCTATCTGGCTGCTTTCCCATACCCTGGCTCGGTCTCATTTCAACCCTGAGCTGCTGTCCCCAGCCAACAGTCTTGTCTTACTTACGCATTTCTTGAACTGATGCTGAAATCTCCTTGAGAATTTCTAAGCTCATGGAATCTAAAGTGTATTCTTCATTTATGAAATATAACTCTATGTATGTAACCAGAGAACCCCTGAACCTGCTGGATCGTTTTCTTTGCAATGATATTTTATACTACAGATGTATTTGTGATGTACCTAAGTTATTGCTGTTATTTGTTGTATTTTAATTTGTCTTGTACCTTGTCTGACCTGGAACCTTTGTAAACAAGCCTATAGCTCAAAGGTATTTAATCCCAAACTGAAATAAATAAATAAATAAATAAATATGTCATAAAATACCTTGATGTGTATACCTTATGCTTATGAAACCTGTAAATGTTGAAAATACCATGGCATTAGGTGTTTTTGATAATGGTAAAAAGTACTAGGTGACTATTATAAAAATTAAGTTAGCTGTGCTATTTAAAATGTATGTAAATTGCTGTAAACTGAACAAGTCTGAAATGCCATGGTGATTTGCATATGTCCCATGATGCTTTGCATTATGGAAGTAAGTGTGATGTTGTGGCTCTTTGAAACGTGGCTTATTGTAAGTGCCCTTTGGGGTAACCCATGTTACTGAGGTTCTTTGTTTTTAGCTTGTTTCTTTTTGTTTTGTTTTGTTTTTATTTGAGCCCCCACTACCCAAGCAAATAAGGCCTGCATGAGGTGGAGGCTGAATCTAAAGTGCTAAGTAGATCAGAGATCAGTATCAGTAGGTACTGGCTAAATGCACAGAAAGGACATACATAGTCTGTTGCTGCAAACTGATGTACTGAAGAAGGGATATGCCATTGCTTAAGGTTATCTGCTGTATTTTGAATAAACATCACACAGAGATTGTATGTTGAACTTGAAGTTCGGTGTCTGGTCCATCTGTTATCCCACAACTCTTCCACAATGCCTCTTATTGTATATACTGTTTCTAAACTTGCAATGTATGTATTCTGGTGTGTTCTCTGTATATTTATTACTGTATATCTTGTCATTTCTTGCAATGTATGTATATCTGACGTGGAGCCTTTGCAAAGGAGTCCTTGACTCAAAGGTTGTAATTCTGATTCCTTTAATAAATGAATAAAAAAATAAAAATAAGTTCCTAAAAGTGAGTGCCCATTTTGCAAAGCTATATTATTTCGTGAAAAAGGAGAAGTGTGACTTCACCAGTGACATTTCATGACTTCATGAGATTTGTGAAAGAAACCCTCACCCCATGTTCCCTATAGTTAAAATGCCCCTAGCTGTTCCTAGTGGGCAGTGTGTCTTGTCTAAAAAAAAAAAATGCAAAATGCAATCTCATCCCCCCCTCCGCCCCCCGCCACTAACTCCGGCCCCACGTGCCCATTTCTCCATAAACAGTATTGTCCAGGTTGGTCTAGTGGCTGTCAAGGTTATGTTTCTTATACAGAAAAGACATGCTGCCCTCCCGTCTCCCTCCACTAGGGATGGTCAAAGGGGAGGAGACATATTTTTTAAAGAAAAACACTTGTTATTGGCAAACCCCAACCCCCTCAAAAAAACCTCCAAATTAGGCTTGAAGCCTGTAAAATAATCTTCCTCTGACCTGCCTGCTATTATACTTCATTCCGTTCACCCTCTCATGTGTAAACAATGCAGGAGAAGCATGGTGCCATTTTGCAAGCACCGCGTGGCTCCACTCCACTGCAAAAAGTGACACAGTGGAGTGGCGCAGAGCCATGCTGTGCTTGCGAAATGGCATGCCGCTGCTCCCGCATCGTTTACATATAAGTGGGTGCAGGGAATTAAGTATAACGGAAGACAGATCAGAGAAAAATTATTTTACAGGCTTCAAAGCCTAGTTAAGGGGTTTTCTTTTGGTGGTGGGGGTTTGCCAATAACAAGTGTTTTCCTTTAACAACAAGAGAAGCGCAAAGACACTGTGAAACTGACTTTGCCTACAAAAAAAATCCCGCAAAGTTAGGTGTAATTTCATCCAGAGTGAATTTCACAAAATTACTGGAAAACCCCATTGTATTTCAATGGAACAAAATGGTTGTTGTGTGGGGATTTCACCACAGATACTGTAGATTGTAACCAGCTCCTAATTCAGTGCAGTGATGAAATGGAGCAAGAAGTACACAAACGGACCCTTGAGAACAAAGTCTTGAGGGAGAGCACATGTATTTTAAACAGGTGTAACTTCATTCAGTGCAACAGTTCAAGGTAGGATACAGATTTTCATCACCGTATAGTTTATACAGGTATGACAGCCATGCCTGAAGAGTTTCTCCTTTGCCTGAAAACCTATTTCACTATAGTGACTTTTTAAAAAGTGTCTGGCTGCAGTGAATAACGTACTTCCTATGCATATTGGTGTTGATTTGCTTCTATGGAAACTAACATTTTAGCCTGATACTGTGCTGATATGTGCTTAGTGATATATACTAGAGGGCAGTTGTGTCTGTCAGACCAAGGGTTCTTTTAGCCTCTTCATTCATTTAGAGCATACTGCATCATTCTGTGCATCAGTTGTAACCCATTATTCACCCGCCACTTAGCCTGCTTGTACCATTTTTCTTCCATTGTGAAGAATGGCACATACTTCTAACAGGAAGGGGCATCGAAATTGTCACCTGTGACAACCCCTGTCTGTTCTTATTGTTTTCAATTCCCATTAAGATGACCTCCCACAAAATGTCAGATGTAAATGCCTGTCTAAGTGACTGCCTAGTAGAGAGACCTAAAAAGATTTTTCTATTAGCATGAAACAATAGCAGCAGCATCAGTGACACTCCTTCTGGCAGCAGTGTCAATCACCGGGGCTGTGATACAGCTTTAATATTTCATTTTTATACTCCGAAGAAGGAGAAAGGGACAGCTTGTTTTATGGCTCCGGCAATTCCAATTTTTATTACATGCTAATCCAATGTTACCACACAACATGGAAAACAGCTATTAAAATAATTTCATTATCACATCTTTATCTAGTTAAACTGTCTTAAACAGCTGTCTTTGGTTTTCAAATTAAAATGGTATGCTTCTTATATTTCAATTATTCAGGGGCACATTTTTCTGGTTTATATGCTTCTTTAAATCATTAATTCCTATTTTTTTTATTTCTTGCATACTTCTTTACTAGACTGCTGTACTCTTGAAAACACTAAACCTAACAGTAATTGATGTGTAAATTAGACTGCCAGCTGTTCTTAGACAAATGATCTTTAGGATGTTTCAAAAAGTGTCTGCAGCAGTCTGAGGGTTTGGCTTTTGTTTTGCTATAAAATAGCTAGGAAAATCACTGCATCCTGATTGGTGAGCAGCTGTGAATTGCGAGACCACTACCACTGGTTAAAAAAGTGCTGGCAATCAGAATACAACACACTAACGAATCAATGTCTTTTGGGAAAAAAATATTCCTGACTGCCATTGCAAAGAAGGCTGCCACATTTACTCTCGTCATAAAGGTCAGCTAGGCCTTTAAAATTAAATTCCCTCAGAAATTAAAAAAGCAAACAAATGAATGAAATGTTCTTAACCTTTATAATCACCTTCTCATACACATACAGCAATAAAAAAAGTGAAGTACCATTCACGGCTTTAGTTTCTTGCACTTCTTTCTGGACAATCAAAAGCCCCCTTCCTATCCTTACCTGTCTATCAGGGAAATCTTTGTTGCTTACCCTGCCCAGATAAAACTGAAACCCTGGCTTTATTGGTGCCTTCTAGTGTGTGTGTGTGTGCTTGTGTGAGGAGAAATGAACACTCAGCCAGAATAATTCTGCAGAAATCTGAATTCCTACAATCCATGATAAAGAAACATTCCATCTGCCGAATATGTAGAAAGACAGATGATACCACAGGTGGCATGGACTAATTTTTACTAATCACTTTTAACAAAAGAAAATACCTGTCTTAAATAGAAAGTTTTTTTTTTTTTTTAAGATGTTAGCTTATCCATTTTATAAGTGCAATAAAACATCAGCGTGTGGGTAGTTATGTGATAACATAAATACCTCATACATCACAATACACCCAGGCATGTATTTTTCACATAAATACCCACACACTGTTGTGTCTTGCTGCATGCTTAGTGTCCTGCTCTTATCTCTCTCTCTCACTCACTCCAGTGCCCTGGATAGATTGTGATTCCTTCTTTTACATCTCTTACATAATGTATGGAAGTCTATATACTGTATTTTCTTCACTAGTTAGAATGAAACACAGAAACATAGAATTTGACAGCAGATAAGGACCACCAGGCCCATCCAGTCTGCCCTTTTTTTCCCCTACCTACTGAAAATACCATAGATCCTGAATGATCTCTGGAAAGGGCACAGAATGGATACATGGGATCAATGTCCCACAATGTTCTAGGTGCCAGGACTACCATGAACTTAAAACAGTAAAAAAATGTTCACACTGGACCTACTACGTGAAGCAACTCCATAAGCGTCTAGAGCCACTGTCCATCCAGGTAATCAGATAACTCTGCAGCCCTTTTTGTGCCCCCCCCATAGTCACATAACTACCCATACATAGTCAAAGCCAGGAGGGAGGCCCAAGTTCTTCCAGTCTTTTAGTGGGCCATAATAATTTATTTTTATTTAAAAAAAAAAAAAAAAAAACACACATCCCCCAACTATAAAATCGCATCCACATCAAAATAAAATGAAAGCCCCTACTCGTTAACTAGCATAAAGATAAAATTCAGTCTAAGCAATGACACCCCACCCCCCTGTTTCGCTACACCCAAAGTCTGGCTGTCTGCAGAGGGGAAGCATGGAATAACGTACTGTAATGACATATATTCTACAACATGATGCACAATTTCATGCTCCTCCCTCCATGAACAGCCAGATGCAGGCTGTTGTGAAACGAAGGGGGAGTGACCCCACTAATCCTGATTCTATCTTTATGTCAGCTACTATGGAAAGGCTTCATTAACACTTATGCTAGGAGATAGGGAGCTTTCAATTTACTTAGCCAGCGTAGGATTTCAAAGATGGGAATTAGGATTTCAAAGCTGGGGGAGGAGAAAGGGGACTTTTTACAGAGTTAGTCATACTCAGGAGCAGGCCTAGTAGAGTGGGGTGGACTTTCTGAGATTGGGAGGCTGGAATTTTATTTTTATGTTTTCTCGCGCACGTAGCACACAAGAAACATTTTGAGGAGAGAAGAGTATTGCAGTGGTGTGGCAGTGTTTGGCCAATCTGGCGAACGCTTTCAGGGGCACATCCCTCGGCCACCAATCAACAGGGAAACTGCCGATGACGGCAGTTTCAAAGCGAGCGCTGGACTTGAAAGAAATCTGCTGCTCCAATCAGACAGTTTCATCATTGCAGCGGCAGATCCCCCTCCCTTCCCGGCAACCAGGAACATTCCAGCCATGCGCATTACAGTGCACAGTAAAGCGAATGGCTGGAATTACGAGCAACTCGTTTGCTCAGTGTGCCTTTCGGTGAAATAAAAAATGAGCTGTGTGGTTTTGCATAATTGGCAGCTCCTGCCACCCACCACACAATGCCCCCAAAACCGACATCGGGGTGCCCAATCCCCGCATTGGCATGCCCCACCCCAAGCTATCTTTTGACGACAATGGGAGCCCAATCCCGTGTCGGCATGCCCCCACTAATGTGGCACACTGGGAGCCAAAGTAAATGTTATGTGTTTCCGACACCAGGATGCCCACTCCTGGTGTCAGATGCGCCCCTGTGCCCCCTTTTTTTCAGCCGACCTCGGGGTGCTCAATCCCCAGGTCAGCATTGATCCCCCCCTCCTCCACTAGTCAAGCACAGTGGAAGCCCACCCCAGTGTGCCAAACTCTATTTTTCATAAAATTACACCTGTAAATGAAGAAAACCATCCCCCAATGTTTTTTTTTTTCTTTTCTTTTTTTACCTGTAAAAAAGAAAATGGTCCCTCGTTGTCCTGGCAGTCCCCTCCTTCCATCCCAACCCTTCCTCTGTGTACCCCACCACCCTGCACCCCCCCCTCACCCCACACTTACCTCCAGAGGTCCAGCGCTGCGATCTTCTGTGGACCGGGAACACGTCTGCACTCTTCAAAAGCCAACCGCAAACTGAAGAAAATCACAGTAAGCCCTATAGTGGCAATCAATGGGGGGGTTTCAACTCAGGTTGATATCTCAGCCATTTTATGGAGTTTTGGCCCAAAATTTTCAACATGGGGTTCTTGGGACCCCATCTCATGACCACTGACACTGTCATGTCTCGGTCCTGAAAGGTGATTTCGTGGTTGCTGTGCGGAAGCACCTTTCAGGACCGATTAACGAAATGACAGTGCCACTGTTCATGGGGTGGGGACCCAAAATTCCCTATGTGTGCAAGTTTGGTGAAAAAATCAAAAAATGACTTGTATTCGCGTGCATTGCGACTTGTACGCACGCCATAACTTCAGCAAACTTTTAACATTTTCACTCCAAATTTCCAAAACTGCCATTTTTTTCACACCTCCTTATGAACAGTACAGCTGTCATTTATGCATCCTGCCTGAAACGTGTTTTCGTACCTGTGGTACAGAATGGCACAGTCGCTGTGTGAAATCAAATTTTGGGACAGATTAATGAAATCACAGTGCCGCTGTTCATGAGAAGACGTCCCAAAAAGGCCATGTAGAAAATTTGGTAAACAAATTCTAAAAAATGACTGCGTTACAAGCGTGCGTTATGTAACTTCACCACTTTTTCATATTTTCACTCCAGATTTTCAACATTGCCATTTTTTCATACCTCCTCATGAACAGTACAGATGTAATTTTTCACATCCTACCAAAAATGTCTTTTCGTAGCTGTTGCACCGAATGGCGCATTCACTGTATGAAATCACCTTTCGGGATTGAGTAACGAAACGATAGGGCCACTGTTCATAAGGTGGGATCCCAAAAAGGCCATGTTGAAAATTTAGAGTGAAAATACCAACAAACACCCAGGGCATTAGGGTTTCCAACACTAAAAGCACTTATCACCTCACTCCCATCTGTCGTCACTGCTGTACTCCATACTATAATGTATTTGCTACCCGCTTCTACAGAAACTGTATGATGTACTCATAACCCGTATTATTTGTACTACTCCGCCATACTGTACTCATCAGAGTAATATACCTCTGACCTTACATGTACTGTTCTGTTCTGTATTGCTGTATTGGATGTACTACTGAATCAGACGCACTGCACTGTACTACAACTGTACCAACTAATATCATGTACCTCCTGCTCTCTTACACAAAAATTGGAAAATTGTATACTGTCCTAGTAACCCTGTATGATATGTCTGACACTGTGATGCCTGTCTGTATGTTCAAACCTTATGTAACAAACTGCGGGGCGCCTCAAAAAGGGACCTTCGGGGCCCAGTGGGCTTACCCGGTTAACAAAATTTAATAAATAAATTCTACCCCTACCCCCACCTTGCAGCCACAGTCAGGCATCAAGGTGTGCCTTGGGGTCTTTGGCCCTAACGTTCACCCCAATTCTCCTATACTACACCCATCTCAACTTATTTTCTTATGGAATGGGGTGAGCATAAGGGCCGAAGACCCGAAGACACACTGTGACACCTGTCAATGTCTGCAGGGTGGGGTGAGGTGGAATGGCGTGATCGTTACTGCCGACAACCCAAAGGCACACCCCAACGCCTGTCAGTCTCTGCAGGGTGGGGGTTGGTGTTAGTTCAGTACTTCACTACTATTCCTATTATGCATCTCTCTAACTCATGCAGTACCAATGCCGATACCAGCAAGCAAACATTCGGCATTGACAAATGCTTGTTTTTTGCTCCTCTTTGTCTTGGAGTCAGGAGGTGGGGGGTGGATTACACAGCCAAGCAATGTTAAAGGGGGATTTTCACATATCATGGGGCTCACAGTGTGCCTGTTGGTAGACTGCAGTAACAGAATAGTTGCAAGTTTGGTAGTACTAAAGATACATTGCATACCTGCAGATCAACTAGGCTAAATAAGTAACCATTAAGTCATGACGAAGGAGGCTCCTACTGGGGAATTAACCTACAGACACCCAACCATGCATTAATTCCCCAGTAGAAGCCTCCTTTGGAGTGGCTTAATGCGCTTGTAATGTGGCAAGCACTCTTAAGGAGTCACTATTACAAGGTTTGTTTTAATAGCACCCCGACCCCCACCCATAATCCCAAAATATATTTATTTGTTTAAATATCTTTCACTCGTAAATTCTATCTCCTGGTGGTGCAGCTGGCATTTTGTTACAAGGTCCAGCCCCGGAGTTCGCTGCCAAAAAATGCGATATGCTGACACGGTTTGGCCCCTTCTGGTATACTGCCCTTATGTACAGAGATTTAAAAACCTCTGTAATTTCCATGCCCGGTGCTATTTTTACAAAAGTTGCCTATATGCCAGGTGTGTGCTGGAAATTACAGAGGTTTTTAAATCTCTTCACATAAGAGCAATATATCGGAAGGGGCAAAACCGCGTCAGCATATCGTGTTTTTTGGCAGCGCAACCTCCAGGGGGCTGAACCCTTTGTAACAAAATGCTGGCTGCACCACCGGGGAGATAGAATTTTACGAGTGTGAAGATATTTAAACAAATAAATATATTTTGGGATTACGGGGGGAGGGGGTGCTTGAGCCACGATACACGCTGCAGTGGCTCCATGAAGTTTCCTGGTAGAGTTCCTTTAAATAATAAGCAGTTACAGGTGCTGAGAAAGTGTTTATATGTGACTCATTTAAAAGTAAGCCTGGGTTTAGAATCTTTGATATTGTATGGGATGGAGTTCCAGTGGACCATGTTTTTTTTTTTGTCAAATCTGAGTGATTGCCACATACATTCAGCGCCATACCATCTTGCCACTAATGGACTGGCTGAATGTTTAATCCAAGACTTTAGTCAGGCCTTACATTCACTTCAGGCAGAAATGACTTTAAAACAAAAATCAGACAATTTCCTTTTGGTGTACAGGAATGCACCATATTCAGCAACTCAAGAATCTCCAGCAACACTGCTAGAGAAATGAGGGCTGCATATTTGTGTGATCCTTGTGAAATTAAATCTGGCTAAAAGCTTTCCAAGGCACAGAGTTCTCAGGTTCAGGGTTGTCATAAAAGGTCTTCATTCACTCTGGGAAATACTATGTGGGCTCATAGTTGTGGCAATGGAGCAAAGTGGATTCCTGGAGAGATATGAGCAAAAACATGACCTTTCTCCTTTGTAATGACAGCAAGTCGTTGGATGGAATGCATGGTGATGTATGCTGACCAGCTGCAGATGCAGATCTCAGAGTTCAATACTCTGCTGGCTGACCCCACTGGTAAACCATTTGTAGCTGTAACTGCTGCACCATCGTAAGTTTTGGGGCATGGCTCACCTTTTTTTGGAAAATCATCAAAGCCGTTCTGTGGCTGTGGAGTTATCTGAAACATCTTTGGATGTTACAAGAGAGGCTGACTGAAAGTCATTGCCATCAGGGACCATTTTTATGACCACGCACTGTTACTCAGAGCAACTCAGAAAACCTACTCAGAGGTTGGATCTGTAAGGACTTGCTTCCTGCAAAAGGCATAGTTAGGGAAACTATCATCTAAGGGCAGAATAACCCCTGATCAGTTTGAGCTGGGGCAGCCCACCTTCAACTAGCAAAAAATTACAATATCTGTTTTAGTGCACATGTGATTTAAGATGGGGAGGGGGTGTTATGTATTGCCTGTTATTTCGCAGTGCTATTCTTCCATCTAGCAGGAATTGCCTATAGCCTATACTAGTGTGGGGGACTGTACAGAGTCAAACATTACAGTACAAACAGTGGTGTGGGAAATATCACACCTTACAATTGATACAGAGTATGGTATGCTATATGCCGATGGCCATGCCTCTTTCCTCTTACTGTTTCTTGTGTGTTGTCTTGTAGCTTGTGTTGATTGTGAGTTAATCAGAGGAGCTCCAGTGTTGCAGTCATTTGTGCTTGTGTCTTTCTGTTTGTGTGTGTGCAGTCCAAAACACAGTACAGGACAGGAATAAGTAACATGAACAGATGAGGTCTTAGGGAGAAAAGATCTAGTCTGAATGAAAACCTCTTCTGTAGTAAAAAAATGGAAGGTCATGAAATTTGGATTTTGGGGGAATTTTCTGTACTTGAGTTCTGCTAATGCAAACTGGATTTTGTGCAATAAACCTGAAAATCCTTTCCTCCTAAAATATTTATATATAGAGAGAGGAATTTAAATCCCACATTTTTACAGAATTATATTCTATGATTACCCACAATGTAAAGTAGTTTATGGCAACTCTGTTGCCAAACGTTATTCAGCTGCTAGTATCTGGACCTGACTGACCTCAGTACAACTACTCAAGTTTTTTACTTATGTTATTTGAAAACTGGTGACTGGGAGAAGCATGCTGATCCAAGGCTCGTTTCAAGTGCAGCCCCAGCGGAAGAGGATAAGGGGGGGTGTTGGGTACAAGAAAAATAATAGTGGGAGGTACAATCAAATACAGGTTATGACACTAAGTAAAAAGTGAAGTGAAGGCAAATGCAAGCATGCATAACAGTTAAAAGTACAATCTGGGTACAAAGTGACTGAGATATAGTGCAAAAACGTAGTTGTACAATAAATGTTAACAGGTACGGTTGGCTAAAATGGGAATACTGAAGCAGTAGTAATCAAAAGAGGAAAAAGAAGTGCAATCAATATAATGTGGTGAAGACACATTAACAGAATGGTGCACAGGAAGGCTGAAAGTTGTGCATGGTATATAGGGGATGTACAAATATGGCCAAACAGCTCTTTTCAATATTTAATATAATTTCTTTTTAATACATTTCATGCTCACGTTCTGTACAAACAAAAATACAAACCTTACATTTGAGCTAAAGAAGGCCCTGGAAGAGACCAACAGTGGCCTTTAGAAGTCAAGTTTTCTTTTGACAGAAGTGAGGTACTTGTACTATTATGAATTCTAAAGATAGCACCTTATGCCATAAGCAGATGCGTATATACAACTTGTCAGTATAGGAATCTGTATGCATTTATTAGTAGCGGAACAGGAAACTACCCTAATAAAAAGAAGCATACCCCACTGAGGAAGTACTTGTACTACCATCTAAACTGTCACTGATCAGCAAGAGAAAACATGAGTTGCACGACTGCTGCTGCCATGCCCTGCTATACTGAGATTTGAGTTTGGATGCGGTAGTATTTGCACTGCAGTTTACTTCGAACGAAGGGTGGACTGCACAGCCATAAAACATTGGAAATAAATGGGTGGATGATCTCATTGCATTACTGTCAACAAAAATGCAGCCTGTACAGTCTGTAGTAGCCTAATGATACCTTAGAGAAAGAGCAAACACTTTTATCTCAGCCATATAATACGGACGAACAACCTGGAGGTAAAGCAGTTTTTCAGAATGCAGATGGTTGTTCCAGCAGTAGTGAATAAGCTTTTCTGTGTTTACAGCAGTCACAACACAAGTTGTAACAATGCATCCTTTGTACAAAATACCCCTGTAAAATGCATTCATACCTATCTTCAAGGCACAGACTCTACCAGAAAAAAGCTACCCACCCACTCAGCCATGGTATCCCACGATAAAAGCAAAGTAATATGGGTGAGTACAAAACAGCGAGTGAAGAAGAGCAAATTTGTTTTGGGTGACGTGGTTTTTATATCGAGTGGTTGTTTTAGCGAGATAGTAAAGGCAGAAAGGGACTGGCGAAGTGACTTCGGAGCAATGGAATATGATGCTGTGTGGTGAACTGCTGTGCTGCCACTTTGGCATAGTGGCTGGAGTCCTTGGCTGTGTCCCCGTTAGGTGCCCTCAACCAGGTTTTGAGGCAGGGGGTTTCTGTGGCCTTTTCTGTTTTTGCTTTTTTTTTTTGTTATATTGTGTTGTGCCCCCTTCCCGGAATCATATCCGAACTGGAGTTGATTATAAAAGGCAAGGGCGATGTGGGGGCTCCACTCCTACAAAAATTCAATGTAGTACTGTTGTAGCAATTCATGCCGATCGCTGTCATTTACAGTCACTGTATATGCAGGCGACCTTTTGCAGTAGCTGTTTTTACTATCGCTGATGTATATTCGCAATTATCACATGGAACCCTTAGCCATGTGCATGTTACCAAGAAAGCAGTAACCATGTACTGAGGTTTGGAGTGTGACTGCAAATGAGTGCCAAAAGCTTAGCCAGGTCATTTCAAACAGATGCGTGTTAAGTGCAGATAAACAGGCTGGCTTTAGGGTAAGGTTCACAAGGGTAACCCTACCACAGGAGTACCTTAATGCTATTCTTAAACTAAAATTATTTTTTTAAATGAATGTTTTTATGGTTATAATTCTAATTGTTCCACTGTACATGGAGATCTCCAGCCATTAACCTAACACTATCGGAATACAGTCCGTCAATCAGAATGTTCTATTTCCAACCATTGTTTTATAATCACATATTACATTGGAGAAACACGCAAAGGGCACATGTAACCCCAAGCCACTTATTACAAGTAAGCACACCCCTCACTGAATCTGGACACTGGTACCCACATATTGGCATACTATTTACTTTTCAAAGGTTGGTACCACCCTTGGCATTAGGATGTATTCCTGGTTCATTTCTAGAGGAAGAGGGTTGGGGGTATAAGAAAAAAACACGTGAACCTTGTGTAAAAATTACAACCCAGGTCCAGGGTGGAGGCTGCTAGGCATATGCTAGATCTAAACTGCTGAGGGGACCCCAGTAAATCCAACAGCCAGAAGCAAGAATCAGAATGTCCAGAACAGGAACTGGGATTGTGCAGTATAGCTTTATTTAACAAATGGAAAAGTAAAGCAGTAGTGGACCCCCATGGGTCGGTCAAGGCAGAACAGGTACATTTCATGAACTCTCCTTGCATGTAGTACAGGTCGAGAACACAACATCTTCTTCCCATTTCCCAATGGTGTAAATAGTGGACACCTGGCCACGCACCCGAACGTTTTCCTTCCACAAGTGCACATATTGTGAAACTAAGCCACACACTCAGAACTCTTCTTCGAAAAATAGGTGCAATTATGTGAAACTCAGCCATACATAAACCTGCAGTACTGGCCTTTGTTCAGGTCAAAACTGGTGCCCTTTATGAACCAGTAAGCCCTGCCTTGTAAGCATCCAGATGGCGTTCCTCTCACCCTTTGCCCCAACCGACAGTCACTGCCATTTCTTCAGGGTGACACCATTGAAACCCCCATTCCCCACTGAAATGCTAGAGGTCCCATACTTTCCATTCCTGTCACTCACTGGGCTGACCACAGTACAAACTGCACTCTCCTGGGTGAACAGTTTACAGAAATTCACTCTCCTGGTTGAACTAGGGGCACTGCCAGGTGTGTTCTAGCCTTCTCTATGGGCACACACACCCCAGAAACGATTCCCCTAAATATGTGGAGAACTTGTCTCCTTAGAACAGTACTCACGAACTAGTTGTCCCATTCACTGGGCATGAAACAACAAAAAGGCACCTCTCCTGGGTAGCATGTCAAAACAGTCTTTCCAGTTCTTTTCCAAGGCAGCTGAAACACACACAGGATCTTCAGGGGATTGCCCATTGAACCCACTGAGGAAAAGCAGTTCCTTCTACTTCACTGGGAGTATAAATGAGGAAGTCATGCTGTAGAAAGGTCTCCACCAGTTCACTGGAAGCTGGAAATTGTAGTCCACACTAGGGTGAGAAGTTCTGAGCCCTCAACTCTGAGCCCAACTGGCAGACCTTCTGCCACTCTCACCTCCACAACTAAAACTCTAACTACAGACTGAACATTCTAAGCTCCCTAGAGCAGCTATACACAGGAAAGGGTTATGCTGCTGCGAGAGTTCTGAATGACATAATCATTCTTCTCTCAGGCTAGCTGAGTAAACAATGATGTCACTGTGTAAGGAGCCCCTAATGAGCTCCCTACCAGCTGCCTGCTACCTGCTTAACACTAAATCTGATAGGATTCTAGTAACCCCAGGGGACTGGGTGGTTACACACATACAGTGATGTTGGCTAATGCTTCCTGCTGCATGTACTAACCAGCATATATTCAGTGGTGTTACTTGGCCCAAATTGATTGGCGCTTACTAAATGCCATTCTTGATATTGACTCAGCCCTAGAATAATTTGTCTCTGAGTTCACACAAGCCTGTGATAAACTTGCACCCGTTAAAAAATGTAAGGCAAGAGTAACACTGCCCAGATGGATCACCTCCGAACTCCTTGCCAGTATGAGGGAAAGGGACAATGTGTAGGCACTGACTAGGGGAACAAGGTCCCCTGTCCACCTGCAAAGGTACAAGGAAACCCACAATAAGTACTCCAGTGTGATTAAAAAGGCCAAAGCTGACTTCAATATGGACCAGTAGACCCAGACCTGGAGCAGTGACAAAAGATTCTGGGACAACGTCTTGGAGCTCTTTGAAAAGGAAGTTAACCCCCAAATTCTCATGGTGGAGGATTGAGAGTTCCTTGATCCCACTAAAATTGCCAATTACTTCAAAACAGCTTTTACTGACCTCAGTTCCATCTACCCCACTGAGCCTTCCCAGACCCCCTGCAGGGAACCAGGTCCTGAAGCCTCCCAAATGGTTGGCTCTGAACCAGGGTATACTAAATTCAACTTTAAGGCTGTTTTAGTCAAAGACATCTCAAAATACATCAGTACGGTGCTTGGCAAAATTAGATGTGGCAGTCATTCAGTTGATATGAAACTTCTTGCTCTGGCAGTAGAGGAACTTTCCCACTCCAACTCTAGAATTTGTAACTTCCTCCTGTGCTACTTGCAGTTCCTCGAGAAGTGGAAATCCACACTGGTTACACCAGTTTTCAAAAGTGGAGACCAAACCTCCCTTGCCAATTACAGACCGATTTCTATTCTCTCCTCCCTGTCCAAGGCCCTAGAGAAAATAGTTTCTGACCAACTTGTCACATCACCTTGAACAATACAGTATCCAATGTGTACAGCAACATGGCTTCCAGAAGCTCCACAGCAACAACACAGCGCTGCTGGAATACACCAGCTATGTTCATGAGGCCCTTGACAATGGTGAACTCGTTGGATCTTTATACATTGACCTTACTAAAGCCTTTGACCTGGTCAACCATAAGCTCCTACTTAAAGTCTTTGGCCTGAGTTTAACACAGAACACAGCTGACTGGTTCCACAGCTATCTCATCAATCACTTCCAGTGTGTGAAGATCAATAAATATTTATATGACATTAGGGGAGTATCTACTGGTGTCCCCAAGGGTTCCGTCTTGGGCGTACTCCTATTTGGCCTCTTCATAAAACAATTGCCCGATACCTGTCAGACAGTCAACATACTCCTCTATGCAGAGGATGCAGTCATCTATTTCAAAAACCTTGGCAGCCTTACTGCTGCTCTCCAAAGTAACATTAGATCACTAGAAAGCTGGTTCTCCAACAACAAACTGGTCCTCAATTACAAAAAAACACAAAGACCCTTCTCTAGCCTCCCACAGAAGAGAAAAGTTCCACTCTGGCATGTAAAATGGCCAAGGACAAAATCTTGAACAGGTGGAGACCTTCAAACACCTTGTAGTAACTCTGGATGACACCTTATCTTTAGTTCCCCATGTTGACAATCTGGTGGACAGAGTTAACAAACTGGATGCCCTGTGCCGTACCCAGAACAATCTCACTGGGGATGCTAAATGCCTTATTGTGGCTTGCTCCATCGTGTCACTTACAGATTACAGGCTCTCTGTCTACACAGCTGCCTATGACATGCTGCTCAACAGAATAATTCTGGTCTATAATAAGGCATGCCATTTTGTACTTGGTGCACATATCTACATTCATAGTTCTACCCTTTATGTACTCACTAACTGGACTACCTTTACCCAGCAGAATACAGCTCCAGACCTCTTTGCTAGCCAAAAAGGCCCTCCTGGGCCTAACACCCCCTGCTTTAACAACCTGCTTCCACACCATCTTCAACCAATACAACACCAGGAAAATGTGTAGACAGAATGAGAAGGGACCTGCAGAACCTTGAAGAATGGTCAGGGGTTTGGCAGTTGAAATTCAATGCAAAGAAGTGCAAGATAATGCATATGGGGCACAAAAACCCTGGCACAATATATCAGTTGGGGGGTGAGGATATAGCATGCACCAAGCAGGAAAGGGATCTTGGGGTTATGATCTCTGATGACCTCAAGGTAGGGAAACAGTGTGACAAGGTAGCAGGTAAAGCAAATAGGATGCTGGGATGTATAGGCAGGGGCAACACCAGCAGGAAAAGGGAGGTCATAATTCCACTATACAAGACACTAGTGAGGCCCCACCTGGAGTACAGTGTACAGTTCTGGAGACCATACTCACGTAAGGACATAGACAGGGTAGAGAAGGTTCAGAGGTGGGCAACAAAGATGGTGCATGGATTGCATCACAAGTCCTATGAAGACAGGTTGAAGGAACTGAACATGTACTCCCTGGAGGAGAGGAGGGAGAGGGATATGATAGAGACATACAAGTATCTTACAGGGAGGAACAGGGTGCAGGAATACACTATTTTTAAGTGAAAAAGATGTTCCAGGACTAGAGGGCATGGGATGAAGTTGGAGGGAGGACGATTCAGAGGAAACACGAGGAAGAATTTCTTCATAGAACGGGTGGTGGACAAGTAGAACACCCTGCCAGAGGAAGTGGTGGGGGCTGAAACAATCACGGGATTTAAGAATGCATGGGATAGACATAAAGGAATTCTGGAGGTCAGGGGTAAGGGGCAACAGACTTCTAGGAAAACATAAACTGAACTTACAAGCTCAAATGGGCAGACTGGGTGGGCCATAGGCCCTTATCTGCCGACACTGTCTATGTATCTATGTATCTATGTAAAATGGCCAGGAATGTCCTTACGCCTCCTTTCCAGTATACTCAGATGGGCAAGTGGTCTTTTGCTGTCAGGGCCGCTAGCTGGTTAAACAAACTGCCTGATACACTGCTGAATCTCCCCAAGTTCAATCAGTTTAGAGCTCTTCGCAGTCCAAAGCAACTGTAACTGTTAAACAGTTTTATTTAGTTTATCTCTGTACATAACCTGTGACTTTATATAAAGTGATCTGTATCGATTTTCTTTAAAACTGTAAGTAATTGTTCTGCCTTAAGTACTTTGAGCCTGACTTGACTATGTTGCCTATGGAACTGCTTACTGTACTTGCAATGTTTTTTTGTGACTGTATTTGATGTGGAACCTTTGTAAATGAGCACTTGTGCTGACAAGTAATCTAAGTTTTTAATAAATAAATAAATAAAATGGTGCTCTTTGACAGCTATACACCAACAGCATAACTAAAAATGTTTATTCTCAAATTATTCTTAGCCAACCCAACTAAACATCTCCCCTAAAATACACAAGAAAATGTAGGGAGTGTGAAGATGAATTAGAGACACATTGTAACAAACTTAGCAACAAAGTAATTTAAGGTCAGAAAGGACTCAAGGTACATCAGCCCCCCAACACACACACACACACACACACACACACTTACTTCATAAGTAGGGACTGATCATTATGCTGTACAAACATGTACTAATTCTTAGGGTTAGCCCATGCATATGAAAGGATATACTTTGCTTGTCTCTATGTATAAAGACTAAACAAAACCCCATCTCTGATATTCCAGGTCACCAGGAATCCATGGGCCAAATTACTTGAACCTCATGTTCCAACCAACATCATTACTGTTTGCTAGCACTACAACAGCTGTCTACTGCAACTACTATCGAAACAAGACACTTTCTAGGGGTTATCTGAAATTTACATTATACATCTGCTGTGGGGTGGGCATCAATCGGTCCACAGACTATACATGTTTTAGAAAACAAGTGCAAGAATCTCCCAGAGATTTGGGGAAAGGACCTGGCTAAAGGTATATTAGAAATAATGCATGCTATCTTATGACCTTGACCAAGGAGTTGTTCCAACCTTGTGCCCCACCATAGGAGAAAGGTGTTTCGTTTTGGCACACATCACAGCTTACCCACACAGGGTATGTGCACTAAGCACCACACCTGATCCAAAGAATCAGGAAAGTAAAAAGGCACATCTATTTGGTTGCATAACATATTTGGAAGAAATTCCTCATCCAGTTTTCAAGAAACTGAAGAAAATTAGCATTTGATCATATAATCTTGACTTCATTTTGTGTAGAATTTCTATAGTACTGCACATGCCTGTTTTGCAAGGAAGTGGACATACAGAGTTCCAGAGAAGCATGAAAATGTGAATCTGACCTCATACTTTCAGTTTGCACTCACTTGCACAGAAGTTCAAAAGAATTAGACATACCAAGTTTTATAGCAACCAGGGACACAATGATACTCAAGGCAAACACAGAAGCATAATAACTGTAACCTTTGACCTCATAAGCATATTAGTATCATCAGAAGTTGCTTAATTCCACTTATGCAGGAATTTCATGGAAAATCAAGTGTTTTAGCTGACAAATGCAGGAATCTTATGGAATCCACAAACTGAAGTGGAATTTCACCAGGTTTTCACTGACTCCCCCATAGCTAAGTTAGGCCTTTGAGAAAAGCTCAAACAAGAGCCGGAACAACACGGGGAGAGTCTGTCTCTTGTTTTGGGCCACCACCCATAGTGATGAAGGATTGGGTGCCCTGTTTATGTATCTGATGCCTAAAGGGACAAAAACGCTATTTCATGCACTGCTGTGACAGTCAATAAACCCTTTGTTTTCCTACATTATGAAGACTTAACTTTCTCTGCCATTCGGTGTCTGCTGTCCATCAGATGTTTACAGCACAAAAGTACATTTAAATCTATTAGAACTTACTATCAAATATATTATGAAGTAAATATTGCATTTGGTTTTCAAAACAAAAGTCACACAAAAAAAGTTCTTATTTTCTGTTTGGTTGTAATGCCTCTGCATTGCAGAGCATCAGGGAGCTCATATGCACACCACTCTCTGGAGTGGCACTAAAACAGTGCAATGGAAGAAAACAAATGCTTAAGATTCGATTCTTTTTTTTTTTTGTCAACTCTGTTTCGCTCTGGTCACTGACTGCCAGGAACTCCCTCAGGCAGGACACCCCTCGAGCGACTCCTACTGTCCTGCCTGAATCCCTCCAACCAGGAAATCAGGGACAGAATCCTCTCCCACCATGGCCCCAGACAGAGGAGAGTATCTGGGACAGCTGGTCGGGTGGGGACTGGCGGTGGGCATGTGCCGTTCCTTATAATCGCTGCCATCCTCCTGGCCGCCGGGGTTTTCCACCTTGTTTTGGCCCCAAGGAAGAGGGCATGCAATGATGCCTGCATGCCAAATCATGCGCTCCTGCATGACTCATGTTGGCCTCCGCCTCCTCCTGTACCCTTCTCGAGTGGTCCTGGCTGCAGAGGCGCTCAGTCACCACTGGGTGCTTCTGCTACACCGGGAAACCATGGAACCCCTCCCCAGGAGAGGAGAGGAGAGCTTGCCAATGGCTGCTCAATCCTGCACCTCCCCCCTGACTAACCCCCGACGACTCGAGCTCACTCCCAAACCTGGGTCACCGGCGTGGCACAAGGTGTGATGTCCAGCCCTCAGCACCACCTGGCCGGCCCTAAGATTCGATTGTTTGTACTAGCTAGAAATCAAAAACCAACTAGGACCTACTGGATCCAAAAGGATCCCATGACACCACCAGAACTATTGTGTCTGGTATCAAAACTGAAGGAAGACAGTAAAATGGAGCACCCTCCCCGCCCCTCCCCACACACACACACAATACCTTTCTCACTATCATGTAAAAGAAAAATTATGTTAATGGCATTATAAGCATGTTTTGGGACTGAGCAACAGCCCTTCCTCAGGTACCAAAGGTCAGGTTTAGATGGGCTGAGTCCTGATCTTGGCCAACAGTCATAGCCAGTTTTAGGCACCAGTGAAACAAGCGATTGCTGGGGGCCCTTTGTTCATGGGGGGGGGCGCAACCCAAGCAGTTTATCTTATTGATTTATTTTTTATTTTTTTATCTTAAAACAACAACAAAGGGCACCGCGGCATCTTCTGATGGGGCATCATGATGTCATGAAATGCCTCACCAAGCTATGATCCAGTCAATAAAAGAAGGATTGCATGGGAAGAACAGCTCCAAGAACTTACACGTTTTCTACCTTTAAAAAAAAATGTAAATATACCACTGGCTGTACTGAAAATAAAATGCTGTGCATGTGGGCTACAGCCAAACACGGGGTGAAAGTGGGCCATGCAGGGGGGGCTTCATGACTTCATTAATCCTGCTTGGGGCCCCAGAACCCTAAAACCAGCCCTGCCAACAAGCTCAGACTGACGCTGTGCAGCCTAGCCTTAACCTTCTCCTCATACCCATTAGCGACCCTTTAGGTCTGCAGCAGAGTCATGTAATGATTTGCCACTGTTGCTGATGAACAGTTCATAGTCAGGGCCTCCGAACATTTAATTAACTTGCACTAATGGAGACATGTGCCCAACTGTGTTTATATGTGAGCTGGCATGCGATGAAAATTATTTAGCTTGCTGTAATAAAGCAAGTAGAAAGTAGCTGTCTTTTAGACTGCCACTTCTGTCACACTTTTTAATAATGCTGCATCTGTAATTACACTGTGGTTCATATTAACTCAGTGAAGACTTGCTTAGTTTTGGACAGAAAACAATTATCGAAAATTACAGAAACAATCTGAACACACTAGTTCATTTGCTGAAGCAATTACCCACATCCATGTACAAAACCCTGGGACTGTGATACACAAAACTGTTTCTAATTCTATGCTATAATATGTACAATATGTCTGTGGTTGTGTTGGATTATGTTAATAAACTGCAGCAGAAACATATTTGTCACCACAAAAAGGAAGGTTGCTATCAATCGCCTTGCCAGATATTTTAAATTAGTCACCAAATGTCTAGCCAGGGTTTCCTCTACAGTCCTAGGAAGAGGGAGAGGTTTTATTTGATATTCTTTCCTGAGGGGAAAGTGACTGGAGATCTTGCTTTAATTTTCAGAGTACTGTTTCAAATAATTATGAAGTGAAATGTACTGAAGTGGCCTTTGTTAACAGGCATGTAAAAATCTATGATTCAACACAGCTTGTTTGACTAGTTGATACTCATTCTCTCTGTCTCGCTCTCTCCTCCCCTTCTCTGTCTTCTTTTACAGTGACCTCCTTATTGAGGGCTTTTAAGATCCCATTTCTAAAGCTCTGTTCTAAGTTTTGGAATTGCTCCTTATAGAAGATTGATCAGGAAATTAAGCAATCAGGGCCACCAAGTTGTTGGTTCTCAGGTGATTAGCTGTTAAGAAATGATTAGCTGGAACGCAGAACCTCTTCGTAACTTACAGATTCAGGTGAGACTATTAAATGGCTTACAAGAACGAAATCATTTGTAAAAGTTAAAAAAAAAAAAAAAAAAAAACACAACAGAGAATAGGTACCCATCCAGGTTCTGAAATGAAGTTACTGTAGCCCCAGCACTCTGAAATTTGTCATCCACAGACTGTTTTTCTTAGCGTTTGACAATTTTGAGTTTCATATACAGACTGTAAGAATCTGTCCAACT
This sequence comes from Neoceratodus forsteri, assembly GCA_016271365.2. Taxonomy (NCBI): domain Eukaryota; kingdom Metazoa; phylum Chordata; order Ceratodontiformes; family Ceratodontidae; genus Neoceratodus; species Neoceratodus forsteri. The sequence continues at coordinate 911,236,081 of CM057453.1, forward strand.
AGTCATTTTTAGATTGTGAATACAGAGATGGTATTAAAAACGTAAGGCAATTGGGCAGTGTCTGCTTCAGCACAGCAATGTACGGTGCCATTTTGAGTGCTCACATTCTTTCTGCAGAAGAAGGTTTTGTCCATAGACTCTACTATTTGTCCGCTAACATTTGTGAAACTGCATTTAATTGATGGAACATAAATGTCTAATTTCATGGTGTCCACAAAATGCTTCTCCTGGACCTCTGCAATTTAGTGTTTTGTCACGACAATTACTTTGATTAAAAAGGCTCTTGGCCGGGGCCACCAGACGGCCCAGAGTACTGCATTGGGCTACTTTGCCTGCAACCCAGGTTTGGGAGCAGACTCAGGACACTGGAATTGGGCAGCCAGTGCATCCTAGCCAAGGGGAGGTTGGCCCTGCACCCTGGCTTCCGTCAATACAGCGACTCCTGCAGTGACTCATGGAGCTTCTTCCTCTAATGGGGCACACTGCGCGTGCATGAGGCCACTGTAAGTACTGTGACACTGGGGGGAGGAGCAGGGAAACTAGCAGTTATCAGGCTGCTGGTTCCTCACACACAGTACTGCATACCCAAGGCAACAGGTTGGTAGGATGTTGGGACTGGTAGGTGGCTGGGGCTTAAAAGACTCTAGTGTTAACTAGAGGAAAAACACCATAATAGTAATAATAATAATAAAAAAATATATATATATGTAATAGATAACCCACTGTAAGGTGTGCGGTCGCGCTCTGATATACGCACGCGGCCACAGGCTGAGTGTGCTCAACCACCCAAGGCATGCATATATCAGACTGTGACTGCACATCCTACAGTGAGTTATTTATCTTATAAAATGGCTAAAATGGTTTTGGAGGGGGGTGAATGTGCAGGTGTGCAGTTGCGCTCTGATATACGCATGGTCATGTGATGTGTTTCAGCCAACCAGCAGAGAGTATTTTCTCCACCCATTTTATAAATATACACACACAATATATATATACTGCATATATCTTTTTTTCACAAAAAAGTTGAACTGGTAGATTTGCCTTTTTGAAGCAATGTCAAGGTCTGAACAAAATGTGCTTTGCCCTCAAAGTGACTTTCCTTATGTGAAGGAATATATTTTGCTAATCAGAAGAAATTCAAGCACAGAAATTCATTCTGTGGATAAAAACACAGAACTATGCAGAGGTGCCTGTGAGAAGCAAGGTGGTGATTTCACTGAGTGAAACTGGGGGCAGGATAAGCCATGAACTTGCAGGGTGTGTGACGTCTACTACTCCCAGCTTCACAAGATGAAAATAATACCAGGTTCTTCATAGGCACATATGTGTCATTTGTTATATTACACAGTAAGGTATTGTGCTCGTACTTATGTATTTTTCTCCTGTGGGATGTGTTTGGGAGTGTTAACTGAGTGTGAATGAGGTGCTCCCTAGTGGTATGAGTGTGTAGTGGTATGGTTATTTTGCACCAAGTGTTGTTTTCTGCTGCTAGCAGTGGGTAATCGAGTCCTTGTTTATGTTTTGAGATATTATTTACACTCCAATTTTCACAGCCACTGAAAATCAACAGGTATGTGGGGGGGGTCAACCACGTAATATATACATTTTCTCGAGTCAAATCCATTTTAAATACATGCTGCCAAACAGTGAAAACATTTTGTGGCATGAAAAACATTAGAATATAATGCCCAAGTGCCTGTGAACAACTTGGTGGTAATTTTGTCTTGTGAAGCTGGGGGTAAGTCACAAGGTGAAATGCCAAATGGCGTATGCCACCAGCTAGTGTTCCTTTTTTGTAAAATCTTTGTATAACTTCATAATCTTGTAATAAAATCAACAATACTTTTTTTATGTCTTTTTATGCCCCCTTCACATCTCGTTCTTCAATGCTACTTCAAGGTCCCTAAGGCATCTCTGTGGGACGCTCTCACCTTATCAGTGCACCACCTCCATACTTTCTTTGGATTACTTCTGGCTGGCGTCAAGGTGGGGGATTTACCCCCAAACACACTGTGTGTACCAGGAGGTACCCACCTGACAAGAGAAGCAGAGCCCCGAATATACTGGGATCTGTCATCCTCAAAGATCAGGGGCATTTTCCTTGCTCTGGTCACTCCCCTGGGAGCTCTGTAGTGCCATGACAGCTAGGAAGTTATGCATGTGACAAGCATGCCAGTGTCCCAATGTCTTGCAGAGCTCCAGCCCACTCAGCAGTCCTCTGACCGTACTGCCACCAGTGGTCACCCAGGTGGAAGTAATGCCAGCCCATTCAGCAGTCCTCTGACTGTACTGCCACCAGTGGTCACCTGGGTGGAAGTAATGCAGCAGAGGATGGGAACGCATCCTCCCCGGAGAGGGAGAAAGTCTTCTGGGGCACTTAATCCCTCTCCCCCTGGCTGGCCCCAAAGATCTGGGGTTGTTCCAGTTGTCACCAGGGACCACTGCAGAGCAGTGGCAACCCACATCCCTCCCCGGGATAGGAGAGCAGTCTTCCGGATGCTCAATCCTATCCCTCCCCTGCCGACCCCTGATAACCCAGGTCACCAACATCATCAGTGGTGGCATTACTGCTGGGCCAACAGGACAGCAGGCAGCAAAAAGAGCAGTTTAAGGAGGAATGCAGGAAGACAAAATTATAAGTATTGCTGCAAGAAGCTATGACCAAAGTCACTTCTTCTTCCATTTAGGTATCACAATTATATAAGCTTACCAGATGTGTATGAAAATTAAGACAGCCACAGGGATGTCATGCCAAAAGAATTTTATGAGGGGCACACAATTAAAACTTAGTCAAGGAAGAACCTGAAATTGCACTTTTACAGCCATTCTGTTTCCAAAAAGCACTATTTGAATAAGAACATGGGGTGGGAGCACTGCCCACCCCAAGAGTCTTTGGGCATGATGGCCCTGTGAGGTCTCATCCATCTCCAATGCTAATCCCTTAGGGGGTACTAGGGTTACTTTGAACAGAAGGGGAAAGGTGAGGTTGCATATAGTCAGTGTACTGCGGATATGTCCTTTTCATTGGACTGTTACAATGGGGCCAAGATTTTATCAAACATATGTCAAAGCCTGTGTACACAATAAAATGTACAACAGGTAAGGAGATGGCCATCTAGTTCTCAGCAATTGTTTTTTTGGCATTTGCCAGGGCCAGTTCCCATAGCTATCTGGTTTCTGACCACAAAAATGGTCCTTCTGTGTCTATACCTAACAGCAGTGTAGAGGGGAGGTGACTCAGGTTAGTTACAAACACTGCCTCCATTATCTTATGCACTGCTTTCCAAAAAGGGGCAACTTTGGGGCTTGTCAAGGCTACATGAATAAAGATGTCCACCTCTCTACCATGTGAGTCACAATGGGTCTGACAGTCTGACAGGGTGTCAGCGCCTTCATGCCCATACAGTCTGGGAAGGGGGTACATGCCCCCACCCCAAATTCACATCAAAGCAGTGCTCTTTGAGCTGAAGAAAACTGTAATATGCTATTATTTCCCTTAGATCATTCTGAAATGTGTACCCTTCCCAAGAAATTCTCATTTCATGGCATCCCTGCAGGGTGCAGTTAGTAAGGATGTGCACTTTTGGGTTTCAGTAGAGGGCCCTTATCCAGTTACACATCTGTGGTCCACATTTCAGTCTTCATAGGGTCTGGAAAATGAAGCCCCATTCCACTCTGTCATTTCTGACAGCTAGCATGAAAAGGCACAGATCTGTGTGTTTGCCTACACCAGCACCATATTACACAAGATATTCTTGGTTTACTGTTTTGAGGACCAGTTATACAACCAGATTGGTTTGCATGTATAATGGCTGGGAGAAATGGTTCCATCTGATCTGCTGTAATTTTAGCTACAGTTTTATAATCTACTGAAAAGGGGATCTTTCTCTGACTTTGCGAGGACAGCAGTTGTGGCCAAATCCAGGGAAGAGGATTGTACTCTTGTATCCAGGTTGTATACTAGTATGACCAACAGCGGAAGCTTCAGCTAGAGGAGAAGCTTATGAAACTTTATGGGTATGCCTTCTGGGCCTGGGAATTTACCCTGGCTATTCAATTTCTTTTTTATCACATCTGTGTTTTTCCTCCTGCAGCCACTGACCTGCTGTGATTCCAGCCACAGCTCCACTTCCCCCGATGACCCCGGAGGTACATCCCCACACCAGCTAGCATATGCAGCTGTACGTGCCAAAGGGACCCTCCCCTCGGTCCCCATGCCAGGCTAGGAACTAATAGCGGCATGTGGCTGCACAAAACTAGCCCTGCCAGGCTCTGGAAGCTGCGGCTATCAAGCTGCCGCAGTCAGTGCTGCCATTTTCCCCCCTGTAGCTTGTTCCCCGGAGTGCAGGTGTGCAATGACGTCAGAGCACCAATGTGCTGATGTCTGCTGCACCCCCCACATGCACCGACTCTAGCAGTGCCCCCAGTTGTTACCAGGGACCACTGCAGAGCAGTGGCAACCCACATCCCTCCCCGGGATAGGAGAGCAGTCTTCCGGATGCTCAATCCTATCCCTCCCCTGCCGACCCCTGATAACCCAGGCTCGCATGCGAACCCAGGTCACCAGCGTGGTGCGAGGTGTGGCGTCCAGTGCCTCAACCCTCAGCGCCACTGGGCCGGCCCTGGCTATTCAATTTCTTGACAGCTGCCTCCACTTTCTGCCATGTTAATGGGGTGTAGAGGTTTTCCCCAATTTACGGAGTAGAGATTGGCAGTGTTAAAATCTCGACAAGTCTTCACCATGGGGTTCCACCTCAGAGGTGTAGGGGCTCATAAAATCTTTAAACTGTGATTTTATGCACAAGTTAGTGCTAAGCAGCTCTCTGGCTAGGGACTGAATAAAATCTCTCCTTAGTCTTTTTCTTTAACTGCCAGGTCAGTAATTTACCAGCCCTATCTCCCTGATAGGAGAATCCGAATTGAGCAATGAGGGTTGTGGACAGCACATTATAGTTTAGTTTACTTATTTTACCAGGAAAAGACTCCATTGAGCAAACTCATTTTCAAGGAGGCCCTGGGTAGGACAGTGTACAAAAATAGATACAGTCAATGTACAAGACAGGTTTAGTAACAAAAATATACAATACTTGCAGATCCATACGGTAGGTACACTGTCAGTATACAAGACAATTATAATACTCTGCTTTCACCGTCTCTAGGTTTCTATATGCAAGGAGTGAGTTTGTAGCCATATGTGTTTTTTCCTAGGTCAGTTTCTGTATCTGCTGTTCAGGCAGTTCAGCCGCTCTTCCCCCAGCTTCACTAAAAGGAAATGACCCATGAGCTGTTTACAGGCACCTAGGTTCTTGTTAATATTACTTGATTTCCAAGTAATGAGACGATGTGGGTACTTGCTATTTGTGGATATGATGTCATAGTCATGAATGACAGCACCTTAGCCATAATTAACACCACTGTATTCATGGGTGTGATGTCAGATCTGCCTCAGCCGTGGATAGCAATGGTCCGCATTTCACTGAAATCAGTGACTGACAGAGGAAGCTACGTAGTATGTTGTGCTTCCTTTTCTGGAGTAATATTACCTATATGATATCTACCTGTAGGTGCTGTACTGAAATTTAGAGGGGACAGGAGACAACAGAGTAATCCAAACACAATTCAAGCATTAAAGAATAAAACATATATGGAGGGGCTTCACCACTTGTATCAGTTTGCTTCATGAAGGCGGCTTGGTGAGGGTCAATCTGTTTTGCAAACAAGAACAAACACAGACCAACTAAGCAGTGGGACTCCTCTAAAGCAGTTTAGCAACTTGCAAAGAAAAACTCATTTTTGCCAAGGTTGGTGTCACAAATGTTGAACGTCAACCACATACATTCTGACCCATGTGCAGAGGAAATCTTGTTACTGATTCTACACTGCAAGCACTAAAATACTGGATCTTCACAGCGCTCTTAAGGATTCAACAACAGGCGCAGCAAAAAAGAAAAAAAAGAAAAGATGCGACATCCAGCTCAACTACGATTCACATCATGCAAACCAAAACACTAAAAATGGATTGGTGCATCACAAGGGCAAGGGAAAGTGAGTTGCAACACAGACGGGAACTGCTGTAGTGTTTTCTGAAAGAAGAATATGATGAAACGCGAATGCAGCATTAAACAATCCATTTTTGCACATCTGGAAATGGTTTGCAATTTCGTTTTGTCTTTTTTTACATTTGAGGGATGAGGAAGGGGTCTTGGAATAAAACAGTATCTTTGTCCAGCAATGCCATTTGCAAACAACTAATTAATAGACTAGGACAGGTAATTGTTTTAAGTGTTCAGTATCATTATACCGTTTCCGGAAATTAAGGAATCTCTCAAAGTAAGGCACTGTGCCTTAATCAGCAGTGCTAATAACACTGAACAATGTACACATTTTAAAAAAATACAGCAGGGAATATATATGATGCTACACACCAGTTGTTTTGTGGTTTGTTGTTGAACCTACATGAAATACCTGCATGTTAAAATTAGAAGTCATCTGGAAAAATGAAGCATCTTCAAACAGAGAGAAATGTCAAACGAAGTCTGTTCAGTGGACGTTACAATGGAAAGACAAACACCTGGTTCTGGGGCAGACAGATCACATCTGTATTTAAAAGTAGATGTTTTGACAAGAAGAACATGTACAATTTTCAAGCTATCAGTGCTTATTAGCAACACTTAAAAACTGCTTTCTTAAAATGCATAGCCCAAACTCAGCCAGAAAAATGGGTCACTCCTTTCTACATATTCAACTATTTACGTGCTGCTGACAATTATAAACCACACTGGAATAGGTACTGACACCTCGTGGAAAACATCTGTAATTATATGCAGTTCCGCTTACATTTCATATATGTTTTGCATTTAGTTTTCGTTATTCTTTTACTATTAAATCCATTTGCCTGAAAATGAGATTGTTGCCCCCTGGAATTAATACAATCCTGGTACGTGTCTGCAAGGGAAACCGTGATCCACGTGAGGCCATAATAATTTCCACAGCAACATACTGTGATATCATAAACAGGAAATCATAATATCACATGCAGACAAGCAGCAGGCTTAGAAAAAAAAAAAAAGGCATTAATCAGGGACGCATAGGTGGGTGCACCGTCTTGTCCGCAAGATTACTTGAAAACTTGGATAGAACACTGTTGAAATATAGCATATGGTTACCCCTTGTTGTGCATGAATTTCCATCCTAACTAAGAAGCTGCTGTACTACAGTTCAAAAGTCATAGAATACTGTTGTGCCCTTCTGTGGTACAATGGCTTTTCACTTAGAATGGAAACTCATGCTACCTGCCGTCTTACCTAGATTTTCCGCACACAGACAGAACCCAAACTCTCCCCTAACACAAAATCTTCTGCTGTTTCATCATCATTTTAACTGATTCCATCCTGGGCAGCCATGTAGGGTCAGGTTAAGCAATGGATGATTCAGACGCCATATAGCACTACTAGAAGTAATATTAATTCGATCCCTAGTTTACAGGGCAACGAGCTGGTACAACAAGTTACCCACACCTATTACTGCACATAAATCAATTGTCAGTTTCAAAAAATGCATGTTCTCACTATCCATTTTCTCAGTCCAGTTGCAACTGTACTCAACTGTTTTATATTAATGTATATTTATTGTATATTTTGTATGTACTGGATACTTACGAATAAGGGTTTTTGCCCATTAAAGTTTTCCAGTATAATAAATAAAATGAAATTAATAAAGCAGAAACCTACCCTTGGTGGGGTTTCAGTGGCTGGGGAGGTGTGTTTTTTAAATAATAAATAATTACCAAAGATTTACTGAAAAGAAGAAAAAAAGCATTTTTTAATTTTATGATTCAATCCATACATAATATAAAATAAGACATAGGCAGCCATACACAACTCAGTTGTGTTTCCAACTCCGGGGTTCTTTTTTTTTATTGATCTTTTTTCTCAGCCTTCTGCGGCAAGATCAGTGGGGGCATCCAGCCACCGGACCCCACTGCACGGGAGTCAGCAGACTCACTCGCATGATGGGGTCTGGTGCGGCCACACCCCAACCCGCTAGGGGCCCCCCCATGCCTCCATGTGCCGGGCCGGGACCAGACCCACAGCGCGATTCTATGACAGACCTCCCAGGCAATGTTGGGTGTGGCCATCAAGCTGCACGATCGCCCCCAGCCATTTTCCTGCCATATAGTGCCCCAATTGGGAGTGCGGACGTGCAATGACATCAGAGGCACTGCATGCCAACGTCCGCTGCACTCCACCCACCAGTGTACCGCCCCTACAGAGCACCCGACCTCCATCATGGGCCACTGTAGAGCGGTAGGAACCCCAATCCCTCCCCAGGGATAGGAGAGCAGTCCTCCAGGATGCTCAATCCTATCCCTCCCCTGCCAACCTCTGACGGCCTGAGTGCGTTCCCGAACCCGGGTCGTCAGCATGGCGTGAGGTGTGGCGTCCAGCGCCTCAACCCTCTGCACAACCGGGCCAACCTTGGGGTTCTGATGACATCAGGGACCTTTCAAGTTCAGTTCTTGAGTTTCCTATGATGTCGTCAGAGCCCCTCGATGGAAACATAGCCTTGTTGTGCATGGTTGCCCATGCATTATTTTCTATGGATCTGACACATAACGGATTCTGTGTACTATCTTCACTCTTAATTCTTCCTTTACAATGAAATAGTTCTCATGAAGCCGACTTGAAAATCCTAGAATGCTTTTTGGATGTGAAAACCTCATTATCCGTGTCACTCCCCCCCGGTCAGCACAAAGGCCACAAAAAGTTCAAAAGTCAGATCTTAGCAAATAATCATTACAGCTAAGCGATATTACAAAAGAAAAGCTGAATACAGGGGGGAGCGCTGTGGAGCCCAAGCATCGTGCAGCAACTTTTTATAGCTCACACATCGTGAGGAGAAATTTTGTTTAAATCGCATATTTTGAAGCTCCCCACAGGTTTTTCGACCTCTCTACTGTGAAGAGTGACCCAAAATCTACTAGGATGGGTAACCCCAGGAAAGATAAGACACCCGGAGGGGCTGGAAAAAGCAAAGGAACAGCAGGACTTGGGAGAGCTGAGGAAATAACGTTAACCGAGGATCGGCCAGTTGGAGAAGAAACTATCAGTACTTTGGGCCATAAACTTCAGACTTTGATAGCATCAGTTGCTACACTCAGCCAGAAAGTTGATGATTTTAAAACCCGAGTATTGATTGTGGAGAAAGCAGTGGATGGGCTGAAAGACGATTTTAAGGAGGTCCGTAAGCAAGCCGAGGCCTCGACTGGAGCGACCACCTTGCTTATTAAAGATTCCCAGCACCTTAAGGCACGATTGGAAGCCCTTGAAAATCATGCTCGTGGGGCCAATATCTGGATCGTAGGATTTCCCGAAGGCTCGGAGGGGGACCATCCGGTCCTGAACATGCAGGAATGGTTATTGGAGAAGTTGAACCCAGAAGCCCCAGCAAATACTTGGGACATACAAAAAGTCTATCGAGTTGTACCACGCGGTCGTTCACAAAATACAGACGACCCTCGTACTCTAATGATGGTCACCTCAGGTGTGGCAGCTAGAGACAAAATTCTCAGACTTGCCCACAAAGCAGCTCCAGTATTTCAAGGGGACTCTCAAGTTCATATTTTTCCCCGACATCAGTTACGCAACAAGGCAACGGAGAAAAAAATTCGATGGTGTGAGGAGGGTCTTGAGGGAGCTGGGAGTACCGTACACAATTATCTTTCCAGCCAGGCTCCGGATCGTATATGAGTAGGGTCTACCTGTTTTGGGATCCCACTGAGGCTGGTAAGTGGGCGGATAGAAGGGTCGCAGAATCGTGAAAGAGAACCGAAGGGTCTGACGAAGAGGATGACGAGGCAACAACTTGAAGGTTTATCGTGGGGACTTTGGACTCATTAACGTTTCTTTTCTCTTGGTAACTTTATTATAATTTCATCCACCAGCTTATAATTTAAATAAATCGACAAGGCCTGTATAGTTGCCTGATTTTGAGGGTATACATGTTTTGGCCCTCTCTTTTGTTAGAGGTCTCTATATTAGGAATTTGAGTGGGCCTGGTACATTTAGTTATTTTTTATAACTGGAATGGTGGGGAAAGAAAGAATAAATCTAAGTCTAATATGGATAAGTTAGCAAGGAATAAGAGGTTGATGCCTTATAGTTATATGGTTTCCTCTCAACATAGCATAATGTTTTGCTGTAAATCAATTTATTGTTGCATTTTCTCTCTCTCATTTAGGATAGAACATGGCACCAAATAGCCCCTATGGTAGGGGCATTGCCTATTATTTTTGGACTGAATTGCTGGACAATTACTTAACATTACTCAAGCCATGTGCTCTTGGGCTCATTAAGCAGCACGCATTAGGAGTTCTATCTAATCTTGTATTGTAAAATTATAAGATATCCCCCTTATGATGTAACACAATGTAGTTGATGCATGATATCCTTTTGATTAAGGAGAAAACTTAACTTTTTCCAAAAGGAATTGTTGTAATTACTGTGGACTGTCGGCTACATGCATTTTGTCTGTCTTGCATAAGATAAAATGAAAAAATAAAGTTTAAAAAAAAAGAAAAGCTGAATACAGGTTTGATTTCATGCTAACTCATTCACAGTATAAATGGTGGGTTATAGCAAACAACAACAAAAAATTTCAATTGCTGTGACATTTCTTCTAGTTTGCTGATATTAGCGGAGTAAAGATGAATCATCATTAATTCCTTAATTTTATAGGGGTCAGAACACAACTGGCCATACAGGAACTGTGACAAAAATTACTGTGACTTTAACAGCGCCCTCTACCATTACATGCACTAGCTTATTTCTGAGAGACAGTGGGCCCCACATTTGAACCCTTTGCATGTAGCAAAAGTAACTCTGTACTGCGCAAACGTGACTTTGTGCCATGGATATAAATTTAGCACTCTGGATGCGGTTTTTGAAGCCCCGGTTTTCACAGTACAATGTAGTCTGCATCACCGCAAAGGCAGAGCTCAACTCAAGCACAATGCAAATGAGAGGCTGGGACATGTAAACATGGAACTAGGTATACTGCAAGCCTGGTGCCCAAGCTCACTAGTTGTTTGTATGGCGCTAGGCACCACTTCAAAAAAAAAAGCATGTTTTAAAAGTGCCAAAATAGCCTAAACCACAGAAACCACTGTACCAGTGCCCCTTTCTGACCCTTTCAAGCTGCAGTTGTGAACCAAGGGGACGGGAGGACACATGTAACGGTGCACTGAGCAGTATTGTTGATGTAGGGTGGATCACTTTGATCTGAAACCCATAAGGACAGTAGACTTCGATATAATGTTTTACTTACACAGTGGACCTTGAACATGCACATTAAAAAATTACATACTGGTGTCTGAAAACATAGCAACAGAGCCACCAGGGCTAGAGAGAATAGTTAGGTAGGGTGGGCAGACTGGATGGGCTAAGAGCCATTTTCTGCCATCAATGTCTCTGTTATCTACTGTACGTATCTATGTAGCAACACATCATAACGGTGCTAAAAAGGTACACTGCATTATCTCAACTTTCTCACATGCGGCACTGGATTGCTCTGGTTTCTCCGCAGCGCACTTCCTCCATCCACCGTGCAGAGTAATGTGCTTTGCTAATGGTATTTAGACTGGCAGGTAAGGATATGGTTAGGAGGTTTTCGTGCTATGCACGTCGTGTAGGGTCATCAGCATTTTCTTGCAAATAGTGCAGCTTAGTCTTTCAGCACCTAGGGTTGTTTTACGTCGCAAACTGCCCAGCTTGCTAAGAATGCAGAGTTGCTTAGTGCAAGTAGTCAGCACTGTGGTCTGCACTCATGCAAGGGTTAGAGCTTTGTTTTGCACAGCTTTTACCAGGGGTACTGTATGTTGGAAGCCTGACAGCGCTGTACAGAGCTTTACAGTGCAATTTTCAATATACCTACTGTTGTCTTGCGCACACAGTTGTGCGAGTACAGACATTTGTACTTTACTTAGTGTAATGCTTGAATATGGGGCCCAGCAGTTGTTAAAAAATGCTAAAATGGCAAGATACTGGACATCACATTACATAATTTGCACAACCCTAAACTTAGATGCAATTGTATGATTATTTATGATATTTTTTAACTGTATGTCTTGTTACAAATGTAACTGAATATTTAATTTTGTGGCTATGTTAAATGTTAAACTGTATGTCTAATTCTTCATCCAATTGTATCCCCACCCCAGGTTGTACCGGGAGACAAGCAACTTGTTGTTCACTGTGCCTTCCTGGTTAAACATTTCAATAAATAAATAGACTGCCATATCATGTTTTTAGTGAAGGGGGATTAGAATTCCTGCAGCATTTTTGATGTCTTGCAAGAATATAATTCAGTCATCATTCTCAGACTCACTGTTGAACATGAAACCAGTGAATACTGTTCTTTTAAAGACTTGAAAAGATGACAAATCTGTTAAAATATAGCTGTCTGAAATATTTTTACTACATTGTAGACTATAATAATAGCACATATGCCTGGTTCCTTTTAACGTACTCCTTTCGAAAACCTTTTCCATGGAGTAAAGCCTTAATATCTGCATGGTTCCAAAGACATAGGTCCACTGCACTGAAGTACTTGAAAGCGTTCTTGATCAAACCCTTCACTCTTTTCTTTAAATGTGTATTATGCCCTAGGATATGTTCAACTGAATCGAGCACAACCGAGTTAGCGGTTTCCTTGGCATTAATATTAGTGTATACATCACTTGATATACAGTGAACTGCTCTATGTTTGCTACATTGAAGCCCCATGCAGAAGCTATGACATAAACAGCAGCTGAAATCTTTGGAAGAACTAGGAACATTGAATACATAGACCAGCATTTCTGATTTGTTGCCCCATTATTTATTTTCCCTTTTTTCTTCATTCTTAAGGACATTTGCATAACAAGATCTTTGTCCTTCAAGTTCATTGACTCCTACTGCCTTTATAGCAATTTAGGACACAATCCTCTTCTTTTTTTTTTTTATTTAGCTTTTCCTGGGTTTTCTTGGGTTTTTCTTCCCATTCCCCAGCCCCGTCACACAGCCGTACGTGCGGGTTGAGGCGGGCACACATGCTGGAAGCCAGCTCAGTCCCTTCCACCCACCTGTACTGCCACCCTGCCTGCCTACATTACCCAACCGGACCTCTACCCAGTGGGGAATGGGACTATGGGAAGGTCGACAACCCACCCCCACCACACCTGGGAGAGGAGAGCAGTCTAACGGCATGCTTGATCCTGCTCCTCCCACCTCCCCCATGCCAGCATCCCGATGACCCAAGGTCGTTCTCGAACCTGGGTCGCCAGCGTAGTGCGAAGTGTGGTGTCCAGCGCCTCAACCCTCAGCACCACTGGGCCGGCTCATAATCCTCTTCTTATGAAACCACAATCCTCTCTGCATGGTAACAGACAGACAGTGATGTCATAAGACCAGAACTATGACTTCAAGTGGGGAACAGGAAGCGGACACAGATGAAATCTAAAAGACAAACATCCTGTTTTCAGGCAGCTATTTTCGGTACTAAATAAAGAGTAGAATAGATATACATAAAAAGATCTATGAAATATTTGCTGAAGTGGGTGTCTATTATGTTTCTAGAAGCATTAGCTGCTTTTTTTTTTAAAAGACAGCATAAGTAAAAGGAAACCAAGCCAGCACTGTGGCTACATACAAGTTTGAATATTTAACAAGCATTTGTCAATGCCGAATGTTTGCTTGTTGGCATTAGCATTGGAAGTGCAGGAGTTGGGGGGGTGGCCAGCAGCCAACAAGAGCAGATGCATCTCTATGGAGCTCCGCCTTTCAGAGAATATATGGAAAAAAAAAATAATAATTCAAAACAGAATTGACAGCCTTCTATTTTTCTATCAGGCAGAGAGACATTATTTTTACCTTTCGGAAGATTTCCATCCTTGAAAAGACATGGGAAAGCCGAGGACTACGGCGTCTATGGAGCCGGGAGGTAGAAGCAAAGCCCAGAGGCCTGCAGAACCTGCAAACAGCACAGCAGTGGAAACCACGGCAGATGCCCCCTTTGAACCATCAAACAGTGGCTTGCTGCAGGCTATTAGAGAACTGGACAAAAAAGTAGGTTCTTTGGGAACACGGTTTACTGACCTAGAAACAAGAATGGATCTGGTATCCTCGGAGGCTAAAACTGCAAATAAATCTAAAGCGGCAGTAACAGGAATCCTTGCCGAAAATAAGTTGCTCCGTCACCATCTAGAAAATTTGGAGAACGGAGTGAGAGCGGCCAACGTTCGATTGCTGGGAGTCCCAGAAGATACATAAGGAGCTTATCTTTCGGGGTATGTTATCACCCTATTCCAGAAGAGTATGGACTTAGACATGCAACAGAATGTGCTAAAAACATACAGGATTACCCCTCGGAGAGCCCTTTCGGAGAATCTTCCTAGGACAATAATGATCGTGACCAGCGGGCCACACATCTGAGACCAAGTTTTGGAGGCAGCTAAATCAAGGGCACCATTGAAGCTGGCTGGGGGGTGCCCAGATCCACTTTTTCCCAGATTTGAGCTATTCCACAAGACAATGCAGAAAGGCTTTTGACAGCGTTCGTGCAGGCCTTAAAGCACTGGGGATAACGCACGTGTTGCAGCAGCCGGCCCGATTACAAATTTACTATGCTGGTAAGACTTTTCTTTTCTTTTCTCTGATCTAGTAGATGCAGGGAAGAAACTGGAATTAATTAAGAAAGACTTCCATCGCTCCCGTTCTGCGAGCCCTTCTGATGAAGAGGACTGAACTTTGATAAACTGATCTCTCGCACTTAAACAGCAAGTGCTGTCTACAAGTTTAAAAAGAATTAGAGACTGCCACATCCTATGGTAAAACACTGCATAAGTGCCTTTTGCTTTTATGTGTTTGGTTTTAAAGAACTAATTGAAGGTGGAAAATGAATCTGTTCTTGGTATCATTCGCCAAACCGTTTTTTCTTCTGGTGTTATACTGTGGCATACCTGTTATAGGTGGTACTAAAATCTGTCTTGCCTTAGATAGTTACTATTAATGTTTACAATCTTATTCACTCTGATGTTCATTAAAGCTTTGCTGATAGGAAGTATAAAGCTTATATATTTTAGGTAAAATCTTAGTATGCAGGGTAGTTGAAAGACTAGAGGATTTTAGCATGTAACTACTGTATGTTTACATTACTAATGGGATGTTCCCTGAATAGATGGGATTCTATACAGCTGTGCCCTATCATATTGGAGCACTTATACTTGTTATATAGATTTATGGGCAATAAAGTGCCAACTGCTGGCATTATAGGGTGATTTGCTTCACCTGGTAATGATTGCTTTACTAATTTTAGAAATAATCCATAAGTATGCTGCAATAGCCACATTTAGGACATCTTACTATTATACTATATTTGAAGACATCATTTAATTGGTGGCTTCTGTATAAGGTATCCCCTATATGTAGTAACAGTGGATTACAAATAGCGTATCCTATCATTGAATTGCTGATTTGGAGAATTATTAGATATATCTGCACCAAGGAAATGTATTTTTTACAATGTAAATTGCATTGCAAACTAATAAAAACAAAGTTCAAAAAAAAAAAAAGAAAGTGCAGGAGTTAGACAGATGCAGAATAGGAACAGCAGTGAAGTATTGAACTGACGCCAACCCAACCCCCACCCTGCAGAGATGGACAGGCTTTGGGGTGTGCCTTTGGGTCATCGCTCATAACGCTCATGCCATTTCACCCCACCCTACCCTGCAGACACTGACCACTGCCGAGGTGTGCCTTGGGGTGTTCGGCCTTTACACTCACCCCATTCCATAAGGAAATACACTGAAATGTGTGTAGTATAGGAGAATGGGGTGAACTTTGGGGCCGAAGAGTCCAAGGCACGCCTCAATGCCTGTCACTGGCTGCAGGGTGGGGATGGAATGGTGTCAGCATTACTGTCTACAATCCCAAGTCACATCTCTGATGCCTGTCAGCCCTTACATGGTAGGGCATTATGGTCGGAAACCCTAATGCCCAGGGTGTTTCTTGGTATTTTCACTCCAAGTTTTCAACATAGGCTTTTTGTGACTGCACCACATGAACAGTGAGACTATCAGTTTGTGAGCCGAAAGGTGATTTTGCACAGCGACTGCGCCATTTTGTGCCACAGGTTCGAAAACACATTTTGAACAGGATGTGAAAAATGACAGCTGTATTGTTCATGAGAAGGTGTAAAAAATGGTAATGCTGAAAATCTGAGTGAAAATATAACAAAAAATTAGTGAAGTCACGGGCATGCATAGAAACTGCGCAATGCACACTGTAATGAAATTATTTGCATGATTTTTTACACCAGATTTTCAACATAGGCATTTTGGGACCTTCGCTCATGAACAGTGGCACTGTGACTTTCATAATCTTTCCCAAATGTTGATTTCCCACAGTGACCACGCTATTCTGTGCCAGAAGTGCGAAAACACATTTTGGCCAGGATGTGAAAAATGACAGCTATACTGTTCAAAAGAAGATGTGAAAAAATGCCAATGTTGAAAATCTGGAGTGAAAATATTAAAAATTTGCGAAGTTACAAGGGTGCATGTAAACTGCGCAATGCACGCTTGTAACACAATCATTTCATGGACCTTTGTCACCAAATTTTCAACATAGGCATTTTAGGACCTCTGCTCATGAACAGTGTCACTATGATTTTCTTAATGTGTCCCAAACACTGATTTTCCACAGCGACCGCGCTATTCTGCGCCGGAAGTGCGAAAACACATTTCGGCCAGGATGTGAAAAATAACAGCTGCACTGTTCATAAGGAGGTGTGAAAAAATGCCAATGTTGAAAATCTGGACTGAAAATATTACAAATTCGCGAACTTACAAGTGTGTGTGGAAACCGCGCAATGCACACTCGTAACACAGTCATTTTTTGGAACTTTTTCACCAAATTTGCAACATAGGCTTTTTGAGAGCCCACCTCATGAACAGTAACACTGTTGCTTCGTTACTTGGTCCAGAAAGGTGATTTCGTACAGTGCCCATGAAATCACCTTTAGGGACCGACTAACCAGATGACAGTCACTGAATTCATGAGATGGGATCCCAAGAACCCCATGTTGAAAATTTGGTGCAAAAGTGTGGAAAAATGACCAAGATATCCACATAACTTGAAAAAACCCGTTTATGTCATTATACAGCTTACCGGGATTTCTTCAGTTTGCAGTCGGCTTTGAAGAGTGCAGACGTGTTCCCAGTCCACCGAAGATCGTTGCGCCAGACTCCAGAGGTAAGTATGCAGTGAGGGGTGTGTGGGGAGGTGGGGTGTGCAGAGGGTGGCTACGGGTTGGGAGAGGGGCACCAGACTCAACGAGGGACCGTTTTTCTTCTACAGGAAACAAACAAACAAAAAAAAAAAACCAACGTGGGAAGATTTTCTGCTTTTGCAGGTACTTTGTCACGCTGGGGTGGGTTTCCAGCGTGCCACCTGAGTGTTTCTTTGAGGGGATCTGTAGCTGATGGGGATTGAGCACTCCTGTTGGCAGAATGTTGGGGGGGGGCTGCATGAGCTGAGGGGGATTGGCCCCCCCTCCTTGGCACACAACAGATGGGGGAGGGTGGTATCGTGCAAATGGGGATTAGGCTACCCTGTCGGCAAATGAACTGGGAAGGGAGCATGCCGACAGGGGGATTGGGCACCCTCGTTGGCTGTAATGGGGACTGTAAGAGGCCGCGGCTGTTCGTCAGCTTCCGTAGGAATTTTGAGAGGCCGATGGAGAAGCTGCCGCCATGTTTGTTTGAAATGGGACACCAGATAATGCAGCTCTAATTCACTGCTGCAGTCAGGGACCGCCCTGCAAGCAAACACAGCTGATTGTTTCATAACGGGGAGCTCCCTGATTGCAGCTGCGAATTTCTTTGTGCATTGTGGCAAGCTACAATAGTGCTGTCGTGGACAGCATGCTCCTCTATTCGTGCCACAAAGACCAGCCCCAAAATGGGCTACCTGCATTGGCAACAACACGGCCGCACCTCCACAACCCGCTAGTGAAGGAAGCTGACTCAATGTGTTTCTTGCGCTTGCGCGCCAGCAAATACAAAAATGGTAACACCAGATACCTGCTTTCCCTGTTTTCCTCTGTACTTACCTTAGCTTTCCTTTTTCTTTCTGTTATCTCGTCTTTTTCCTTTTACTATTGTACCTAAAACAAGGATTTATCATTCTCCTTGACCCTTTCCACTAGCCTCAGTTCTGCCTTTGCCTCCCTGATGAGCTTTTTACTTATACCCAGCTTCTCCTTCTACCTCTCTTTTGCCTAACTCTGCTCCATCTTATAAAAGTCCAAAATGACCCCTTTTTGTCCCTAATACCCAGCCTTACCTGCTCCTCTAACCATATGGGTTTCCTGGTTTTTTTTTTGACTTTTTATGTTTCTGACACAGTCTTGGGTTGCCTCTGGGCAGCCTCCATTAATGCTGCCCACTTCCCCTGCAGCATATAGATCTTATGGAAGTCCTCAAGTCTTCCCTGCACTCCCCCCTCCTCCCACCATTTTCCTTAAATCTGCTTTCCTGAAGTCCAGCATCCATGTATCGGTGGTCACTTGTTGCAACCCCAGCTTCATTAGGACTTTCCCCATGTAATGGTGTGCAGGGGCCATGGGATAACAGATGGACCAGACATAGAACTTTAAGTTCAACGCACAATCTCTGTGTGATGTTTATCAAAAACACAGGGAATAGCCTTAAGCAGTGGCATATCCTTCTTCAATACATCAGTTTGCAGCAATAGGCAATACATCTCCTTCCTCTGCACTTAGTTAGCACCCACTGATCTAACTTTCCTGTGGAACTGAACTATCCCCTGTGTTGGTCTTGCTTGTTATGGTGATGGAGAGCTCAAAAAAAAAAACCCCTCCAAAACAAGCTAAAGACAAAGAACCTCAGTGCAAAAGCACTTGAAGCAAGGGTTACCCCAAAGGGCACTAGAAATAAAGCCAAGTTTCAAAGAAACACAATATCACACATATCCCATAATGCAAAGCATCATGGGATGTATATGCAGATCACCATGACATTTTAGGCTGGTTCAGCTAAAAGCAGGAATGCATGGTACCAAAGGGCCTTTCAAATGATCTGTAATTTACATGCATTTTAAATAACACAGCAGGGGGTTTCTGACATCTCTACCCTGGTAACTTGATTTTTATAATACAGTCCCCTAATAACATTTTACCTTTATCAAAAACACCTAGTGCCATGGTATTTTCAACATTTACAGGTTTCATACACATAAGGTATATACATCAAGGTATTTTATGATATAGTGCTACTGCATACTAAACCCATCAAGGAACACAGCCTGTTTTTTTACATCAGCTCAGAAGTCACCACAATAACTTCCCTGTACGAGGAACTGAGAGGGAAAAGGAAAAATTAAAGATGACACTATAGCATAGTCAAGAAAGGGAAGGGGGGCACCCATAGGTCGCAAGCCTTATGAACTAGAAATTGTAAAGGACAGATTAGGCTAAGAAATAGAAGAACTGTTGAAACAGATTTAAGAAAAGGTCGGTCCTCAAGAGGGCCAGGATCTCCCTGTCACATATCCCCCACCTTAAGAGGGAAACAGTTATTTCAGACTGCTTACCACCTTCCTGTCCCAGGAAGGGATGGAGCTTCCACTCATCCACCTTCAGAAGCTCCATCTCAGGGTTCCTATTAACAATAAACATTCCATCATTAACATAGTGGATATCATCATTCTTTACCCTGAGGCGCTAACACATTTCTCAACAGAGACTAATGGTACCTTCCCTGCACTATCTCCTTTTAGGGAAAGTTCGTCATATTTCATTGACATCAATTCCTGCACCATATTTAGACATGAAATCAGCATTTACATGTTTTGTCCCTGCCCTGTGAGACACAGTAAATCGATAGGGCTGAAGAGCTAAGTACCACCGCATTATACAGGGATTTTTTTTTTCTCATTTGGTGCAACCAACAAAGGGGATTATCAGTTACAATCCTAAATTCAGCCCCCTACAAGTAATATTTCAGAGACTCAATAGCCCACTTCAGAGCTAAACATTCTTTCTCTATAGTAGCATATCTTCTCTCCCTTTCATGTAGCTTCCTGCTGATATACATGATTGGATGTTCTTCCCCATCTCTTTTCTGAGATAAGACTGCCCCAATATCATTCTCTGATACATCAGTTTGTACCTCAAACACTTGGTTAAAGTCAGGGCTTTCCAATACAGGAGCTGTACACAGAATGGCCTTGATATTCCTAAAAGCCTAATCACAAATAGGGGTCACCGAACCTTATTCAGGCACCCCTTTTAGTGAGATCAGTCATGGGACTGGCAGTGGCCGAGAAATTAGGAATAAATCTCCAGTAATAACCAGCTAGGCCTAGGAAGGATCTCACATGCTTTTTTGTGGTAGGTATTGGGCTGCTTGCTACTGCTGTAACCTTCTCTGCCTCGGGCTTCACTTATCTGTTGCTTAAAATTAACCCTAGGTATCTTGTCTCGGTCTTTGCTAGGGCACACTTAGTGGGGTAAAGTCACTCCTGACTCTTTCATTGCTTGCAATATCTAGGACAAGTGCCTAACATGGGATTCCCAGTCAGGGCTGAATATGACCTCATCATCCAAATAAGCTGCACAGTACTCAGCGTGTAGTCTTAATATGTGATCCACAAAATGCTGAAAAGTGGCTGGGGCCCCATGTAGTCCAAATGGCACTGTGACAAACTAGTATAAGCTGACTGGGGTGCTAAATACGGTTTTACCTTGGGAATCAGGTGACAAGGGGATTTGCCAATATCCCTTAGTAAGGTCAAGGGTGGAATATGCTGTTCATTGCCTAGCCTGTGAATGATGTCATCTATTCCAGGCATTGCATAGCCATCGAACAGTGATGCATTGTTAAGCTTCCTAAAATCTTGGCATATATGTATCCCACCTTCCTTCTTGTCCGCTATGACCATGAGTGAAGACCATGCACTCTTTGAGGGCACAATTATTTCTAACTGCTCCATTGTTTTTGACTTCCTGAATCACCTCATCCTTCACCTTCATGGGCAAACTGTAGGGCTTTTGGTGTATGGGTTTGTCTTGCGTGGTAGTTATGGTGTGCACAATTCATTTGGCCCTCCCCAGAATGTTTGTGAATATGGGCGCAAACTCTTGTAATATTCCCTGCAAATCTTTCTGTTGCTGAGGCTCCAATTCAGGGTTTATCTGAATCTCCTCCAACTGTCCCGACTGCTCTAGCCTTTTATATGCAACCTCCAGCTCTGACTCCCTAACTTCAGGATGGATATAAAGGGAAGGGTTAGGCTTCTCACACCATTTCCTAAAGAGGATCACGTTGTAAATTTTTTTTTTTTGGGGGGGGGGTCTCTTTGCTGGTATACTAAGCTCACAATTCACTACTCCTGTTTGCCTCAAAATGGTGAAGGTGCCCTGCCAGTTCATTAGTAGTCTGTTCTCTGTGGAGGGAAGGAGTAACAACACTTTTTACCCTGACTAAAATGTTTTAGTCTTCAAACCTTGGTCGTATCTCTCTTTCTGCAAGCCTGGCTTCTGTTCTAAGCTCTGGTGTGCCAAGTTGATATATCGCACCAGGCGTTTGTGTAATGAGTCATGTACTCTACGACATTAAGATGTCCCACCTCCTTCCCTTCTTCCCAGTGTTCTTTAACCACATCCAGTGGACCCCTCAGGTACCTCCCATACAGTAATGAGAAAGGAGAGAAACCAGAGGATGCTTGAGGGATTTCTCTGTAAACGAAGAGTAAATAGGGGAGGTACATATCCCAATCTCTACCCTCTTCTTTTACATACTTCCTCAACATTCTCTTTAATGTCTGATTCAACCTCTCTACAAGGCTGTCAGTCTGTGGGTGGTAAGAGGAAGTACGCACTGCTACCATGCCCAGCAGACGGTACCATTCCTTTAACAGGTGTGAATTAAAATTACTCCCCTGATCAGTAAGTATTTCTTGGGGGATTCTCATGTGGCTAAACACCTTTGCTAGCTCTTCTGCTATCCTTGGGGTGGTGACAGTTCTCATGGGGACAGCTTCAGGGTAGTGGGTAGTGTAATCACATATGACCAGTACAAATCTGTTACCCTTGGAGCTCTTTTCAAGGGGGCCCACTACATCCATGGCTATTCTGTCAAAGGGGTTAGTCACAATGGGGATGGGTTGTAGTGATACTCTATCCCTTTTTCCTGCCTGAGCTACTTTCTGACACTCCGCACATGCTTTACAATACTCAGCTATGTTCTCATGGATAGAGGGCCAATAAAACCTGGGTAATATCCTGTTTAGTGTACTACCTCTGTCTGTGTGGCCTGCTAAAGGGATGTTATGCACCAGATACATGATTTGGGAGCGGAATTTTTCTGGAACCATTAGTTGGTCTACTACCTCTCCAGTTCTGGGTTTAGTGTATTCTCTGTACAGTATTCCCTGTTTTACAACAAACTGAGGAGTACCTTTTTCTACTCCCTGCCCCACTGGAGAACCCAGAAATATTTTCATGCATCCAGAGATACCAAAACTGAATTTGGTTTTATATAGTACTGTACACGTGGGAACAAATGGAGTCTAGGAAGCAATCAGGATGCAGAAATTCAAAATAAGATTTATTCTTTAAGCAGAAGAAATTAATACGAACTTAAAGCAGAAAATAAAAGAACTAAATGAACAGATGAACATAGCTTAGCATATTTCAACAGTTAACATCACTGTAGAACAGTACCTAGGATCAGCTAGGCATCTGGTAGGGTCGCCTTCCTACCACACTCCGCTGATTTACTTCACATTCTCCTTTTTATATAGCATGAAGATCACATGATTCAGTTAGCTCCTCCTAAACAGCATAATTCTTACATTCAGAGTGCAAAATAGCTTTAAACATACTTTACAATGCATTTTAATCACTTTTACTCCTTTTATATTGCTTTCTAGCATCTCATAGATGAAATTCACTAAAATTTAATTCATTTCCCCCTTTTTCAAAAAAATACAAGCTCCTCCCTAAAGCTTCTGTCATAAAAAGGGTGCAGCAAGGGCTGGCCAGCACTATAGCAGGGTAGTACTGAGAGGAAGGTCTGTTTGATTCCTTACAAGTAAGAACTAAACCCTTATATTTTTTTCCATGACCACAATAACATGACCCCTTTAATTTCCTTTTTGCCATAAGTTTAAGCTACCCTTGTTACATAGTGCATTTTAAAGTAAACTGTAATGTTTCAATAGTGCTTTTTAAACAGTTTAACAGGAAAGCTGAGCACTGAAAATACTGAAACTGAAAGACGCTGTCTTGCTCTGAAGCCTGGGACAGGGCTTTTTCCAAAGCCTATTTTATTGCTCCTTTTGATTCACAGAACCAAAAAACTAGGGGAAAAGCAAGCGCTAGCTTAAAGCAGCAGAAACTGCTTACTTTTCTTCTGAAGAGTGAGAACGCTCGCTACGGACATTCTTTCGGTGACTTCGCACACTCGCACCATCGCACAGCGTGACTGTGTGCATGTTCATGCAGCTTTTTTACCGTAAGCGGTAGCACTTTTGGATATGGAGGTCTCTGAACACAAGGGCATAAAATACTTAAGAAAAAGGCATGAAATACAGATGTTAGGGATAGGAAGACTACCCATAGGCGGCCAACTATGGGTAGGGGAAATAAAGAAGCCTATGAAGAGGCAGAAATAAGAAAGCATATAGGAAAGAAGAAGAAGATAGATATAATTATTGTTGCAACAGATTTTGTTTTTATTAGGAAAAAGGTATTTACAGCCCATGTGTGATTCAAAGTATACCTCAGTATACTCAAAGGCAAATGAAATTACACTTTTGATTTCCAAGCCATAACAGTAATGGGGGGGTCACAGACCCTATTACGAGTACATTTTATACAAACCGTATCACAAAACACTTTAGAAAGCAATTATACAGATGAAAGGCAAGCAAGGGTCCAACTCTAGATTGAGCAGGGCTTTTCACTTGATGTAGTGAAAAGGTGGAAGGCTTTTACAGATGAACATGGCAAGCTCCTAGCAGCAGGAGGTCAGTGTGGCATGTGGTTCCCCATTAAAATCAAAATCCTCCAAAACAGAGCGGCACACACTTTTGACTCCCCTGCGGCACCAAAACTTTTTCCATAGGCCATAGCTGACAGCAAGGGAGGCCTGAACCAACACAACTCCCAGGAGCTTTCAGGACAGGCTACCAGAGTCAATATTTGAGGATACGGTCACCCCATCAAGAACTAATCTGGCACAGCCACCCACCTCAACCTCAACAGGTTCCATGGCAGTCTTCCTGCAGACTGAGGCCTAGCAAATGGCTTCTTGGGGCCAAAAAAACAAACAGGGACTGCAAATGACATAGAGAGGCAAATCCATCCATAAATTACCACCAATGGGGGCTGCAAGGAAGGTCGACGCTAGAGCCCCAAGAACACTGTGGGGTGACTCGGAATCTATCTTGTAGGAACACAGATCTGCTGTGGTGTGGTAGGAAAAGCTGGTCTTGGCAGAGGCTGAAGTGCGGATCAGAGTTCAACCTGCTGTGATGTCTCCTGCTGTCAGTGAGCAACTGACTTGGGCAGCCATTTCACTCCTCATGCAGCGATGACCACACATTGAGAACAGCAAACTCAACACATCTCCCAGCCTCTGAACACCTAGCGGGGGACTGATGTTGCCCCAGACCATAATGTATGGTCCTGCCATTCTGTACTGCAGATAGGGTTGTCAGGGCTCAATTAGTAGGAGCTCTTACCTCTTGAACTTACGAAGTTAAATGCTTAGGTTTTTCTTTATTGACATACTAAATGTCTGTGAGTCCCTCTCAGGAGGATCTGTGGGCCCAACTGCTCCACAACCCCACTGCTCGGCAGACTACATGTCAGTCTGAGGCAGCACAGCAGGGTTCACATTGTTTGTGACTTGCCTGGATCAGGGTTTTTATTCCCTGGTATACCACTGCAGATTGGTAGCCTTCTGCCCCCTCCAAAGGAGTTCCTTTGGCAGACATGCTGCAAGTCCCTCAACTTGTCTAAACCAGCCTCCACACCATCAATACTGTGTGGGGGTGGGAGAGATTGAGGAGCCTTGGGAACAACATGTACCATTTTACACATAAGCTGGCATATCCAGCAGTTAATGGTCCTTAATGTGGGGAAGGGGGACATGGTAATGGGCCTTCCCATGGTTTTCGATTATAGCTGGCCCTAGATGACTGCTTATTTCCATTGTTTTTTTCGGGGGGGTGGGGGACGGGCAACGGTGTCACTTACAGCTCTGGCATCTCTGTGGGGACATTCAATAAATGCATAATTACTCCTCCCTCTCCTCATTAGTATTACTGGGACTCCCGAAGACTAGGCACCAGGCCCAGCAACATGCTGTGCAAGTGGGAACCACAAGGAGGCCTCTCGAGTTTTTCCTATTTGAAACCTCGGCATCCCCACCTCTTGTGTCAGCTGACTGTTTGAACACAAGGAAGGAGTACAGGAAAGGAATACCTGCCTCTGTTGCAGAGCAGTCCCTACTCCCATTCACCAAGCTGAGCAGAGCTTGTTTTGGAGAAATGTAACTTTAATGTTGGGAGGGAGGGTCCTCTACACTGCCACCCTCTGGATCTAAAGCTGATTAGAATTGCAGATAGCTCTTGTTTTAGGACAGATGCCAGGTTTCCACCAAAGAGAGGGGGAAAGAGGGAAGGGGAGGGGGAGGAATCATTAGTGAATTCTGCTATGTGGCAAAGTAGTATCGCTACCCCCTTAGGCTGACAAACAGCAGCTTTTTTAGCTTAATATAAGCTTTATTTTAGCTTAATATAAGCTTTAAAATGGAACATTTTACATTTTTCACAGAAAGTGCTTTCCTCTTGACAAAACTGCTACTCCCTTGAAAACAATTCTTGATTTGACCATGGGTGGGACCTCAAAGTTTGTAAAATGTCTTTGTTTCTCTGGACTAACATTAGTGCAAGGCATTACTGTAATTTTAGTGACAAAAAAGTCAGGCACTCCATGCTCCTGAAAGGTGCTATTGTTGAACGATCTCAGGATTACCAAAGCATGGCAGACAGAAAAAGGCACACTCACAAGGACAGATTAATGAGTTTACTGAAGCATATCAGAGAAGGAGAGCTAGCTCACCTACATATCGCACTACCTATGGGGCTTTGTCAGGGGCGATGAAGCCCCATATGTAGGGTGATACGTAGGGGAGAGAGAGCTGTTTCTGTGACATGCTGCAGTAAGCTTGTTAATCTGTCCTGGTGAGTGCGCCATCTTCTTTCTGCATTGTTGAAGTTTTAGTTTGTTATTAATCACTATCTGTTTTTAATTGTTCTTCGTGTCCCCTCAAATGTCATCACCAAGTTTATTGACTCTCTCTATCCCTTACAAGCTGGACACCAGCAGTAATTTTCATGCAAGACTTATGCTTGGGTGGATGTCCCCTTATGTTTCATAGGATATGGAACCCAGGAGAAAGGCACTGTAGGAAGTCTTTCAGTACCACACAGGCTGGCCAGTGTAATGGTCTGTAGCCAGGTAAGCAGGAGACCCATGCAGGAAAAGATGCTTCTTTGTACAGGAAATGGACTGCTTGCAGAGGCTCTAATGGGAACTGAGGTCAAGCTGGAATGCCAATGACTTCAACAACACTTTGAAACAGAAGAAGGCACTCACTAACCTTCCAAAGGATATAACCAGCAGACAGCGCCATGATCCAATGGGAAGTGCTGTGTGCTCTTGTGCTGGTGACCTGAGATCAGAAGCGAGCCTGGGAAGTAGTGCTCCCAGACGAGGAGGGAGGGGGGACATCTGGTTCTGCCACTCTAGAAACCCCTGTGATTGGCCGTGGAGCTTGCCTCACTCACAGGAGTATGCAAGTAGCATGCAAGGCTGCTTCAGGGAATAGGTGATCATCAGGGAGGTGGGAGGGGGCACGGGAGAAATACAGTAAAATTCCCACTGGCAAGATGATGCCAGCTGGTCTGCCACAGGCCCTGCACCACGGACCAGGCCCTGAGCTTTGATCTGGATTTGGTCACTGTGGGTGGGGAGGCTCTGGCCCACGCAACGGCGGGGGGGGGGATAATCCGCAAGGAATCACCAGAGACAGTAAGACCCAGGGATCATGGGTGATGGAGCTAGGTTGACCAGTGGCGTAAGGGGGAATAAATAACTGATAAAAATTAAAAAATAAAAATGGATGACCTTCATCATTCTGAAAGCACACCTTACTTTGGGGGAGGCAGCAACATTTTTGCAGGGAATGGGTGGATTGGAAAAGCCATGGGATTCACCACACAAAAAAACAACAACATAATAGAATACCCTTCTTGGTGTACAATCATCTGAAATTAACCTTGCTAGACTTTCACAGAGAAATGGAGGGTAGGTCAGTTAATTTATAGCTAAGGTAATCACACCAGAAACAAAACTTCTTTTAGCCAATATTTATAAGTCCAACCATGATGCCCCAGGGTTTTATACAGTGCTGGCACAAACTGCCAGATTTTTCCCCAGACAATACCAATTCAATAATATTGGGTGGGGGATTTAATCTGGTCTTAGACCATCTCCTAGATCCATCCTAAGACATGCCAGAAGCTCATTCTGGAGCACAGGCATCACTGTGGTACACAATGATTGAATTGCATTGACTGATGTATACTGACTGCTCTATCCCTCAGACCATGATTATACATATCCCTCCCAACATATGCACTAGGTATATAGTTGCCTGGACCTTTTGCTAACATCATGTGCAATCACTCGCACGACCCTGGATATATCTAGCCACAATATCCTAGTTTTGGACTGTGCACCCATCTCTATATCCCTCCTGTGCCCCCCCCCCCTTCTCCCTAATCACCCAACTGGAGTCTCAATCCTCTTTTGTTCTAGGAGACGAAATTCAAGCCTTGGTCCACATAGGAAGCGATACTGTACTTTAACTTTAAGATGAACGAGACGAATGGGGTTTCAGAACCTCAGTCTGGGACACCTTCAAAGCCTACAGGAGGAGGAAAATCGCTGAGTTCTTGGTTTATGGATGCAGGGAATGGAAAAAGCAGCTCAGGGACTTAGAAGCCCTCTTTTCACCAGTGATCAAGAATATTAAAATGGCCAGCACAAGCAATGTCTCAAAGCATTTGGCTAGAATCATGGGCCATGAGCCCGGCCTGGTGGCATAGAGGGTTAAGGTGCTGACAAGTGCCTTACCTTGCACCACGTCAGCAACCTGAGTTTGGGAATGAGCACAGGTTGGTGTGGGTCAGTGGGGGAGGCAGGGCTGGGAATGAGCTCAGGTTGGTGGGGGGAGGGCTGGGAGTGGAAGAAGTAGCCATCTGGCAGCTCTCCTCTGCTGGAAACGGGTTGGTCGATTTGGCTCTTGGCTGCTTCCTGGGTGGAGGCTGGGGGACAATGCCAATGCATGAGCGGGAGATGACTGTCATGGAGGAAAGAGCCAAGGTTCCGGTATGCATTCATGCCTCCACACGCATGCGTAACCTGCGCTGCCATGGTTTCTGGGAGCAAAAGAGCAAGGAAAAGGGGACCCAAGGGCTAGCTGATGACCTGCAAGCCTCTCCAGACCCACACCATTGCCCAAGCTCCGTGGCCGATCTGGATGTGTACTCTTGGGGGGGGGGGCAACAGCTCTCCCCTCCCAGCCCCACCATGGGGGGAAATCCGTGGGGGCCGAATACCAAGATAAGCTTGATGGAGGTGGTTGCTCATCTGGGGGAGGTGCAGTTGGGGCAGAAGAGCCACCTGTGGGGTAAACAGCTAAATGGAAAAAAATATACTACTTACCAGGAAAGTGGAGCTGGCAATCCCTAAGCTTATGCACAAACTGCAGCAACTGACTTAAAAAAAATGGTTTGATAGTATAAAGGTATCTTTCTGCAGCCCTGAAGGCCTTCAGAGTGGGTCCAGTCTTCTTGAAGAAGGTACAGACACAGTCTCATGCCCCAACAGCACAGGTTCTTACAATTTATATTCTTTGTCCAAGCTTCCTTCTACAAAAGGACTAGACAAGGCTACCCTGTCCATCTTGCTATTTGCCATGGCTGAGATACTACTGATTTTAACCATTCACAATCCTCCCAGATCAAAGAGGTCTTTATTGCAGCTACAGAATACACCACCAGCCTATCAACTGATGATCTGTTAGTATGTTGGAACCTGAGTCGGGTGGAGGTGGGGGTCTCATACAAGTACTGGGGAATTTTTCACAGATTTCAGGACATAAGGTTAACTGGGGGAAAAATGGAGGTGCTGTCCATGAACAGTGAGTGTAGGGAAGAGTGATCCTTTGTACACTGCTCTAAAATGGACTCCTGAAGGGATCACATAAACTGAAGTAAAAATTACCAACAGCCACTCTAAGATACGTGCCATGAATTTTGCTCCTCACCCTAAAAAGATAAAAAAGACTTCACCCGCTGGAAAGCACTTCATCTTCCCTTAACAGTTAAGCCCTTAAAATGATCCCCACTTAAACTACTAATTGGTCACCTCCCAATCATACCACAGAGATTGTGTAGTTTCATGATATTGCTATATTGTGTGGGGATTTCCTGTGGGAGGGTAAGCCTTCTTGATATAACAGATCCAAATTATAAGTGTATTGGTCTTATGGGACTTGGAGACATCTTTGGACGAAGAGGTACCACCTAGCATCCATGGGTGCACAAGCAATGGTTTCATGGGGCACATGGGAACCTTCCACCTGGCTACACAGGGAAATGGGGTTGCTGCAAGGAAACCTACCTGCTGTATGCTTATATTCTAAGATGGCCACTTCTGTTCATTTTCACCTGACCCTTTTACAGCCTCCTGCAGAGTATGGAAGGCACTTCGTAAATTACTTAAAATTTCCTTGCTCCCACTGACTGGTGTTGGTACCATTACGGAACAACCTATTACACCAAATTGTAGAAGCCACAGTCAGCTGGCCAACCTGTATTACAAGGGGCATCCACACAATGCAGAACTTAATGGTTTTCTTACATTAATGTACTTTGCTGGAACCATTTGAAGTGTAACAACCTGCACAAAATGGCTCTCAATTCTGACACGGTTATGTGGTGATACTGGCCAAACTACTGGTCCTTAAAGTCCTGGCCATGCATGCCCCAGATAGAACACATCCATGTTACTGTTACTTATAGGTGCTCGGAGGAGGGGACCAGCAGCCCCTAGTGAAGGTTTCTCTTGCTAGACCACTACAGTAGTGGCCATTTGAGGGCACTTGTTATTCTAATCTAAGCTCAGGGCTAGCATGTTTCGGACTACTGGTTGCCAGCAGTCCTTAAAGTAACCATTTCTAGCATGAAGTCCAAATATTCATTGCATGGAGTTGTGTCATGGTCAGAATCCCTGCTTGGACACAACAGACTATCTGAATGTTGACCTCCTTCATGTCCTCTGACAAGAAAGATTTGACTTTCGGGAGTCCAGTAACATTGGGTAAAGGAAGGCCTGCATTTCCAATTTTTGAAATGTCTCCCACACTGAAAGTATCCTGTGCAGATACGCACAACCAAGCTCCCACGTAAAACATCCAAACTATCTGCTTCCTACGGTATGAAAAGAGTGATTTCAACGCTACCAGTCTGAAAAGTACTAACTCTCCACTCTGTAGGCAAGCAGTCTCTTCCTGCTGATTGGACAGTCTTGCCCAAACAGTGACTATGCATTAGAAAATTCCATGAAAAGTTCTGCAAAACATTCTATGAAGAAGTCAGTGCTCTGGCTACTGGTGTTGATGTCAGCACCATCTGACCTCACTGTGAAAATATAAAAATGGACAAATCCCACCCAAAGTAGCTGATAGAGTCTCCCAAGGAAAATGAATGCTATAGTGCCCCTTTCATGTCATTGATTCAAATAAACTTGACAGGAAGAGAGATACAGTGCCTGCTTTATGCAGTAGTCTGGAACCCATTTTGGGGTGCACTGGGTGCCGGCTTCGGTTGTAACAGAATACCTCCGTCCTACCCCCTTATATTTACTGCCACTTGCTCTGCAGCTGCTCGTTATACTGCAGTGTGGTAGACCTGGTTGGGACAGCAACCTCTGGTTGTCTCCCCTTGGCCCTACAGAAAGGTAAGAAATCATGTCAGTAATACATCTGCTCCAGAGGGTGGGGACAGCACCCATTATTGACCCGCCACCTCCCCTGAGAGGTAAGTTTATAAGTGCAACTTGACACCACCACTGAAAAGACCATTCACATACAGAATATTAAAGGGGTTAAAAAAGTATTTTTGCTGCAGTCAAAAACATGAGTGAATACGTGGTTATGGGATATACAGACCTACAAGATATTTTAAAAAAATACATTGTGCCAAATGATGGCTTACAGATAAATGGCAACCAAATTATGCAGCAGTAAGCACAGCAACTGAAGTAAATTGTGTTTCTTCATGTTTTGTACTGAAAAAAAACCCAACAAAAAAACAGCTAATGGTAACTACAGTTACGACTGCAAGGGGCCACTGGCTATGAGCTGTGTTACTGCTGCCCTCAGCATTATCTCGCTCATCTTGTTGTCACATAGCCAGGGAATAAAGCTTTTCCAGAAAGCTCTCCTAAGATCAAACTGTCCGCCCAGTGACAGCAGTGTCCAGGCTATAAGTAATGTTCAAAGGGTTCAGCGAGGCTGTGACTGATTGTTCCCTTCCCCTGCCATCACCTGCTGATTTTGTCCAGGTGTTTTATTGCTATCTTGAGGCACTGAAGTGCAGACAGAGGGAAGACTTTGCCAATACCTTTGTCTAGGATTGTGCATTCCTCACACAGATGGTGGACAGCCACAACCTGGACAACGCCAGGCTCAATTATCTTCACCCATATGGGTAGGGGGAGGCAGGGATGGGGGGGCGGAGTTATGGTATCTCTCGAACATGACAAAGTGCTCTAATATGAAATCACCGGATTAGGACTGGAGGCATAGTTTAGTGAAAACAAAACAAAAAAAAAGACAGGCTTTTTAATGCCTCAACAGAACTCCAGAAAATATTTTAAACTTGGGCTGGCAGTATAGCCTAGAGGTTAGAGTAATGAGGTGTGAAAGAGCTTGGTACAGCCACCAGCAGACCAGACCTGAGTTTGATTCTTACAACCTCCACTTGCATACTGTGTGACTCTGAGCAAGTCACTTAACTGCCCAGTGCTCCCAGGTCGCCCCTGAAAACAGGCACTTGTGCCTAGTGGGCCTTCCCCGGTTACCAAAGACTAAAATAAAAAAAAAAAATTAAGAGGCTGTGAAGTATTTTGGAACAAACCATAATATTATTACATGAAAAATTAAACCACAGTTGTTTGCTCAATTTAAATATTTAGATGCCCTTCAAATATGTTTAACCATGGTTCCACGAGTACTTTTCTGCCTCATTTTGAGAAAAAAAATTCTCAGCACATTTATACCCACTGTTTTTTCTTCCTTTGCTTTTTATTTTCCCTTTCTATGTGTTTGGGACTGGTCTGTCTGCTACTTGGAAAAAAAAAGTACATTAAACAGCAGAGGCAGCTTTCATGTGTACTTCATATTAAGGGACACCTCATGATTATTCATCGGACACATGTACTCCAGGGGAGTAACGAGAACTAACAATAAGCAGGAAATGCATATCCATGTTCCCAGTCAGCGCTCCCTGTAACAATTCTCTTTTCACTGCTCTGTAGATGTGCTATCTGACTGACAAATCATCACCAGTAATATGCTAGGGTGTTTCTGCTGTAGCTGCGCAACCAAATAAAAAAGATAAGTCTATCTTAATGTATTAAATGCTGCCATATCGGACGTATTTTTGGGGGGTGGGCAAGTTATTTAATCTGACAGTGGAATCAAGCAGTACTAAAGAGCAACTCTCTTCTAAAATAAAAAGCATACAACTATTAGACATATATCATTTGTATTTGATTTTAGTGTTTTGTACTTTTTGTTTACTTTCTCCTGTTCCTGGTCTATTAAATGTTTCAGATATATTTCACTCAGTATTTAAAACAGCATATGATTAGCTGGCCCCACTGGTGTGGAGGGCTGAGCCACTGGACACCACACCTCCTGCCACGCCAGCAACCCAGGTTCAGAACGGACTCGGATTGGTAGGGGTCAGCCTGGGTTGCGAGGACTGAGCGTCCAATAGACTGACCTCCTCTCCCAGGGAGGGCAGGAGAGGGTTCACAGCATGGCTGTCAACTGCCACCAGCTGCAGGCTTGGTGATGGTGCCGGAAGAGTGCAATACATAGGTTGGGGAGCTACCGATTTGATGCAGTGCGAGTGTGACTCCACACAGCATGCGCTGATGCCTGTGCCAGAGCAAGGGAATGGGGAGAAAAAAAGAAACTGGCCAAGCAGGCTTTGTGAAGTCCGACTGCCTGCCCCTCGTCTGCATTACTGCCTGGGACTGCCAGCCGGAAATCTAGATGTGTGTCATCCAGGGAGAGGGAGAGAACAGCCCGCCCCTCCTGGCCCCATCATGGGGAAAAATCATGGGGATCTGTAGTGCCAGGCGAGTACCTGGGGGAGATGGCAGCCAGTTGGGGGAGGCAAGGATGGGGCTGACAAACGCCCCCTCAGGCCAATGAGGAAAAACACCTGTACAGAAAAAAAATCATCTTACTGTCCCCAACTGACCTCAAAATTCTTGTCTATAACCACAAAGGCTGTTGTCATGGCAAGTACCTGCCATAAAGAAAGGCCTAATTAGGTCAGTCAGGAACAGGCAAATGCTTTTTTATACAGACTTTTTATATACACTACCAACACGCACTATAAACCCTGGAAAGGAAAATGAATATGAAAAAGGTGTATTTTCTAGGAAACTGTAATAGCTGAAACAGAATATTTATGAAAGTACATGCCAAAGTGTGGCATTGTTCTTGAAGGAATTTAAATACAGACTGGACTGGTACTTTGAATATGTAAAACTATAAGGAGACACAACTGCTAGCATAGCCGATTACCTATTTCCGGTCTCTAAAATACTCTGTTACTGGGATAGCTCAGCTACGGTACAACAGCTCAGTTTCAATGGGGTCCTGCTTCCACCTAATTATACAGTCAGGAGGGCTGAAGCACAAGGAGGTTAAGTGACTTTCTCAAGGTCAGGCAGTGAGCAAATAGCTCTGCTAGGAGTTGAACCTGGGATGTTGGTTTACAGACTTGTGCACTGTCCATTTGGCAACACCCTCCAAATGCGTGACATCTACTTAAAGCATCACTACAGCTTCACAGGGGAAACCTATCCTTTCAACTGTTCCTCCCCAATAAAAGACCACCACTCAAAGAGCCCCTGACTCGACTGGGCAAACTTTGAAATATTTAAGATTGAGATTCAATTCAGTTTTTATTTCATATACAGTATTTTATGTAATTCATTCCCACTCCCACCCCTTTTTTTTTTCTTTACTACTGAGGACAGCTGTATAAAAAACAGATCACTCTCTCCTAGATTGTATCTGCGCTGGCTGCTTGCCAACACCTGACATCAGAATCCCCTGTTTATGACACAAGAATAATCTAGAACTTGTTTTTATGCAACATTCCTCAATAATACAGAAATAAGGGCAGGAATTACAGAAAACAAATGTGAAATTTAAGCTGAATTGTGTCTAAATATTATGTTTTTAAGTAGTCCCAATGACGTCGGGGCTTCTTCAAGCATTCCCCTTTGCGCCCCAGCCCGGTCATACTCTCCATGTCATAGCATACTATCTCTAGCCATGACCAGCATGGGCTTTGACCTCCTCCAAGACCCTCTGAGTCCCTCTTGTAACTTATAGTCACTAGGTGTATGTGAAAGCAGTAGATATTCCTCCTTCCCACTGAGATTCAAGTGTGTCTGCACCACCATGTGCCCCATCACCTGTGGAGAAGTGAGCAAGAGCTCCTAGCTTGTTCTTGAAACTGGGTATGATGCACTGCAAAACAACATGTAGGTGCCACCACATTTAACCATTTATATCCCCTCCCCTCCTTTTCCTGTTACAGCTGTTCACCTGCACCCATTTACCAGCCGGGAGAACAGGTTACTGAGCAACTCTCCTCAAGGCTGACACCAATGTTTCCATGATGCAGGCCACCATCAGGCGAGTACATGCGTGCCAGGCAGCCCAGGCCTCCCTCCACTCCCTGGGTGCTAAGCGCCTCACTTGTGTGACATGCAGTGCCCCCAACCAGCTCCAGTGGGGGATTCTGGAGCTCAGATGTGAACCTCAGTCACCTAGGAGGCAGCCCAGCGCCCTGCCATACACTGCACTGCTTGTAAGTAATGTTTTCCTATTTATATTGTTTCTCAGTAGAAAACATGGCTGCTCCATCTGCTTTTGTTTTTGTGCTGTGTCCTGCTGTCCTGTGGGCAGTATCTGTTTCGCACCAAATTCCCACAAGGTTCGCATCAGGGTAGCAATGCCGTATTCAGATGTCCCAGCTGTAATGCCCCAACCCCAAGCTGCTTTGAATCATCTCAGTTGACTTTGCAAAGGAGCAGGATTAAGGAATTGAAGGAAAAAAACAAAACATAATATATAGTACTATATAGCCTGTCTCCGACAACCCTGGCTCGTTCCGAAACTCAGGTTGCCAGCATCATGAATAATGACCCTAGTACTGCACTGACAAGCCGGCCCATGTATTCAAATTTTAATGTGTGCATTTTTGGCCTGGTACTCTCTGGGCTACTCTTTTCCTCCCCTGTGAAATGCTAATAATATATTAAGCATTACACTCAGAACTCTTCCATGGAGGAAAGGGTTCTTTCTCAGCCTTGTTTGTTATTTTATCACTCTATGACTGCTCATTTCTGATTACATATACATGTTTTGGATTGAATTAAAATAAAAAAAATATATATTTTCACAGAGGTAAAGGACAGTTCCTCTTTCAAGCAGCAGTGTTTTCAAGTCAGTTTGCACTCACTAGAGCAAAGCCCACACTTCCTTACTTG
Source organism: Neoceratodus forsteri (assembly GCA_016271365.2). Classification (NCBI taxonomy): domain Eukaryota; kingdom Metazoa; phylum Chordata; order Ceratodontiformes; family Ceratodontidae; genus Neoceratodus; species Neoceratodus forsteri. The sequence continues at coordinate 911,272,087 of CM057453.1, forward strand.
ATTTACACAGGTGTTTTAATGGGTACATTGCTGCAGGAGTGAGCGTTGAGACACCGGCCAGTGTAGCTGGGGCACCGCTATGGAACAGCAGCTATTTAACATTTAACACTTAGTCTACACAGCATATGCATGCACTAAGGTTGCAAGGCTGTCTGGCATGACCATGTAAGGCTCACACATTAATTACTGTACATCTAAGCAGCACAAATAACATTATGCAAAAGTGCCTGTTTGACAGGCGATGGGTTTGGCCAAGGAGAATTCATTAATGAGTAACTACTTTATTTTTAAGGAGCCAGTATTTGCTAGGTACAGATGCATACAGAGTGAAGTACAGTCTGATCCTAAAGGTGCCGTCTACAAAGTTCCACCGCAATTGTGTTTTAATAATCACCCACAGCACAGACACAGTCAAATCCACCAGATACTAGGATGGACTACTTGCAACACAAAAACTGCTGTTTAGTTCAGTCCGTATGGAATCCTGTGGCAAATTACATACTTTCAGTCATACAATAGTTGTGGTAATTCAATCCGTTCTGCTCTTTTTCTTTTCATGACAAAGTGAAACTCCCAATTGGCAAGGCCACCTGCACTGATTACTCCTCCATCCACACCCACGGACTATGAAAATGAGCCAGTGATCATTAACTGTAATTTCTTCTAACTCAAACCTCAGCTTTCTGTGGCTGGCTTCTCCAGAACCTCCCCTGAGATAAGGAAATAAAGCGCAGGGAGGAAAGGCTCATGGCAGGGAAGATAAAGTCAAGAGAACTGAAGAAGACAGTGACTAAAAGGAAAAATGCTGCAGCTGGCTTCCTTAAAGTTTTTACAGTAAATGCATTACTCAGGAAAGGAATCTGGAGATGTTACTGACCTTCTGGACAGCAACTCCCACAGCATTAGGAAAGCAAACACATCAGTTCAGGGAGCCAGTGCAACGCAAAGGCATCTGACAATCAGATTCCGTCTTTGCCAGGGACACCAGGCATGCATGTGTGGCAGCAGCAGTGTTTTCAGCGAAGGACCAGGGGGCCCAGCAGCACTGGGTGGGACATTCTAGTGTATTTATGCCAAAGAAACTGGAAGCGTGGAAATAACACCCACTGGTCATCCACACAGCCCGCTAAAGCAAACTGGAATCTTTTATGTTGATTGGAGCTATGTGGAGTTAGTTCTCGCTGGCATTACATCATCCTCATTAATGGGCGAGGAGTCACTTTAGGTTTTGAAAGAAAAACACAGTGCAGCAGAAATAATGGCATATTTACCACAGATGTATACACCCAACAAATTAACTCCGATAACTCTATTTCCTTCAGCTCGGCGCTCACAGACCACAGCAGACACTGTGCAGCATGCTCAAACACAGATTATAACGCGCCTTTAAAAAGGATGCAATCACGCCAGCTTGCTGCTGTTTTTTTCTTTTCTTCACAGTTCATTCATGTATTCAGTGCCTAGTATAACAATCGATCACCTACTGAGAGTTAAAACTTTTGGTTCCAACCATGCAAAGAAATAAAAATCAAGTCAGTGTAAAAAGGATCTTAAAGCTACTGTGATCATTTAAAAACTGTAAAAGGCAGCAGCATAAAAGTTTTTAAACATAAACAACAGTATCCATATTACCTGGGAATGCATAACAGGTCATTGGATTCTACCACACATTGCACTAGGACAAGGCGACAGGAACTGATCCTGGGCAGACGGGCACTCCTCCATTCAACTGGATTGACAATTAAGCTGCAGAATTCAGATTAACAACTCCCACAACAAATAAAAGAAACTAAAGCTTGCAGATGTTGTCATGTATTCTGATTTCAAAACCTGATTTTATAAACCGAGTCTAACAGAATCGCAAAGACACAAGTCCTTTATCATTTTGTTTTAAAGAGCAAACACACTTCTGGTCTCTTTATCGGGCTTACAAAGGTCGCTGATATCCAGCAGAAATGGAGATGTAACTGCTGAAGTGTTCAGCGCTGCAGGTCATCCTACTAGATACTGGAGGCACTCATTGCGACATGACAACAAGCTGAGATAGTAGGATTTAACAGCAGTACTTTGCACATACACGGCCTAGTTAATTTAATACTTGATTGCTGTTTACACAACAGCATTGGAAGATTAAAGCACTAATAACTGTGAAAATCTTGGAACTTGACTGGGTCAAAAAGTCCGACTGACTTTTTTCTGGGGGGGGTCAGGTTGACTTAGACCTCCAGGCCAAATAAAATTCCTATACTGAAACATGACACAAAGTTCAGTCTCTCACTTTAATATCTATACCAGCCAACTGCAGATGATATAGCATCCAAATAATAATGCGTGGGGAAGTTTTTCACATTGTCTGAGGGCAGCGTCCTGTACCACTGCAGTACAAGGCACCACTGAGATGACAGAGAAAGGGACTCTACAGTTCAACATGCTATAACTCACTGGAAGAGAGCACAGAGTGCTGTAATTAAAGGGAGAAGGTGTAGCACATTATAACTAACTGGGAGAGGATGCAGTATGCTATAATTAACTCGGAGAGTGTGCAGCATGCTGTCACTCACTGGGAGGGGGCACAGTGTGCTGTAACTCACTGTGTGAGGGGCAGCATGCTGTCATTCACTGGGAGAGGGCAGAGCATGCTGTCACTCACTGAGGAAAGGGCACAGCATGCTGTAACTCACTGTGAGAGGGAACAGCATTCTGTAACTCACTGTGAAAGGGCACGGCAAGCTGTAGCTCACTGTGAGAGGGCACGGCATGCTGTATCTCACTGTGAGAGGGCACAGCATGCTGTCACTCATTGGGAGAGGGCACAGCATTCTGTAACTCACTGTGAGAGGGTAGCATGCTGTAACTCACTGGGATAGGGTACATCATGCAGTAGCCCATTGTGAGAGGGTGCAGCATGCTGTAGCTCATTGTGAGAAGGAGGTGGAACATGCTGTAACTCACAGGGAGACAGTGCAGCATGCCATAACTCACTGTGTGAATGTGCAGCATGTAACTCAGTGGGAGAGGGTACATCATGCTGTAACCCATTGTGAAAGAGTGCAACATGCTGTAACTCACTGGGAGAGGGTGCTGCATGCTGTAACTCACTGTCAGAGGGTGCTGCATGCTGTAACTCACTGGGAGAGGGTGCAGTATGTTGTAAGTCAGTGGGAGAGGGTGCAGTATACTGTAACTCATGGGGAGAGGGTACATCATGCCATAACCCATTGTGAGAGGGTGCAGAATGCTGTAACTCACTGAGAGAAGGATGTGCAACATGCTGTAACTCACTGGGAGAGGGTGCTGCATGCTGTAACTCACTGTCAGAGGGTGCAGCATGCTGTAACTCACTGGGAGAGGGTGCAGTATGATGTAAGTCAGTGGGAGAGGGTGCAGTATACTGCAACTCATGGGGAGAGGGTACATCATGCCATAACCCATTGTGAGAGGGTGCAGAATGCTGTAACTCACTGAGAGAAGGATGTGCAACATGCTGTAACTCACTGGGAGAGGGTGCAGCATGCTATAACTCATTGTCAGAGGGTGCAGGATACTGTAAATCACAGGGAAAGAGTGTAACAAGCTGTAACTCACCGGGAGACAGTACAACATGCTGTAACTCACTGGGAGAGGTATATCATGCTGTAACCCATTATGAAAGAGTGCAATATGCTGTAACTTACTGGGAGAGAGTGCAGCATGCTATAACTCACTATCAGAGGGTGCAGCTTACTGTATCTCACAGAGAATGGATATAACATGCTGTGACTCACTGTGAGAGTGCACAGCATGCTGTAACTCACTGGGAGAGGGTCCAGTATGTTGTAACTCAGTGGGAGAGGGTGCCTCATGCTGTAACCCATTGTGAGAGGGTGTAGCATGCTGTAACTCACTGTCAGAGGGTGCAGCTTACTGTATCTCACAGGGAACAGGTATAACATGCAGTGACTCACTGTGAGAGTGCACATCATGCTGTAACTCACTGGGAGAGGGTCCAGCATGTTGTAACTCAGTAGGAGAGGGTGCAGCATGCTGTAACTCACTGGAAGAGGGTACATCATGCTGTAACCCATTGTGAGAGGGTGCAGTATGTTGTAACTCACTGTGAGAAGGCGGTGCAACATGTTGTAACTCACTGAGAGAGGGTGCAGCATGCAGTAACTCACTGTCAGAGGGTGCAAGATACTGTACATCACAGGGAAAGAGTGCAACATGCTGTAACTCACTGGGAGAGGGTGCAGCATGCTGTAACTCGCTGTCAGAGGGTGCAGCATATTGTAACTCACTGTGATAGGGTGCAGCATGCTGTAACTCACTGTAAGAGGGCACAGCATGCTACGTCACTGAGAGGGTACAGTATGCTGTAACTCACTGTGAGAGGGTGCATCATGCTGTAACTCACTGTGAGTAGATGCAACATGATGTAACTCACTGGGAGACATTGTAGCATGATGTAACTCACTGGGAGGGGGTGCAACACACTACAATTCTGGGAGAGGATGCAGCATGCTGTAACCTACTGTCAGAGAGTGCAGCATGCTATAACTCACAGGGAGAGGTGCAGCATGCTGTAACTCACTGTGAGAGGTCAGAGCATGCTAAAACTCACTCAGACACAGCATGCTGCACCTCACTGTGAGAGGGCATATCGTGCAGTAACACAATGTGAGAAGGTGAAGCATGCTGTAACTCATTGTGAGAGGGTACAGCATGCTGTAACACACTGTGAGAGGGCACAGCATGCTGTAACACACTGTGAGAAAGTGCAGCATGCTGTAACTCACTGCGAATGGGCATAGCATGCTGTAACACACTGTGAGAGGGTGCAGCATGCTGTAACTCACTGTGAGAGGGCACAGCATGCTATAACCTCACTGTGAGAAGGTGCAGCATACTGTAATTTACTCTGAGAAGGTGCAGCATGCTTAACCACTGTGGCAGGGCACACCATGCTGTAACTCACTGTGAGATGGCACAGAATGCTGTAACACACTGTGAGAGGGCACAGTATACTGTAACACACTGTGTGAATGCGCAGTATGCTGTAGCTTACTGTGAGAGGTCACAGCATGCTGTAACGCACTGTGAGAAGGTGCAGCATGCTGTAACTCAGTGGGAGAGAGTGCAACATGGAGCAACTCACTGGGAGAGGACACAGCAAGGGGCTAGAAGAGGTAGCTATGTGGGGTCTAGAAGGGGAGTAAGACACAGAGAGAGTGAGCAGTCAAATGGGGAAGAGAAATATACAAAAGTGGCTATGGAACAGTTTGATAAATGGGATAGTCATATTAGCGGAAGAAAACTACACAGAAGGAGAAGGCATGGAGCAGCATTATGAATGTGGTAATAACATGATCAAACAGGGATAGCTGAAGAATACTGGGTGGGGGGAAAAAAAACAGCTAAAAGAATGATTAACTGTGTTACTGGGAACAGAGGCAGATGAAATAAAGAACAAAAACAGCCCAACATTACAAACAGTATAGAGGGCCAAACAAGTTACAGAGACATAGAACTGTGCCGCAGAAGGCCTTGTGATCCATTAATTCTACATGATGTGGAGGTTTATGCCCCTTATAGGTTTATGTCCACCTGCCCCCTGTTCTTATCCCATCCCCTCTTGAAGCTCTCTGCAGTTTTTTGATTACCAAGCATCTCTGGCAATTTATCCCACCCAGCCACCACTCCATCCGTGAAGTAGTACTTCCTGGCATGCTTCCAAAATGTAACCCCCACTACTGTGCTGCTGTTTCTCCTCATGTTCTTACTCTTGCTGGTGTAGAACAGTTGGTTACAGCTCCCCTTGTTTATGCCACTTCTATACATTACTTGAAAATCTCTGTCATGCACCCTCTTCCTCCTGCTCTCCAGCGGAGTATGTGTTTAGTCCCTCCCATCTCTGCTTGTACATATTTCCCCTCCTGCCTCTGTATAGTCTTTGCTGCCCTCCTCTGCACTGCCTCCAGTCTGTTTATGTCATTCCTCAGGTACGGATTCCAAAATTGGATGCACTACACCAGGTGCAGCAACACCGGGATTCTGTACTGGGGCAGGATAACTTCCTTCTTCCTGTTTCTAAACCCCCTACCTATGAAACCCAGTCTTTTGTTAGCTTTACCCACTGCCTTATTGCACAGTACAGATGGCTTGAGGGTACTTGAAATTGCTACCCCAAAATCGTCTTCCTCTTTGATACAGTGATGGCATCTCCCCAAACTATACTCATAGGATTCAGGACAGAGACAAGACAGGGTCAACTGAGTCTGGGAGGGACAAAAGGCAAATAGTCAAAAGGGGCCACAAGAAGATGGAAACAAAGGCAAGAGGGGCCAAATAAGCCATGGAAGCAAGAGATGTAAACAACAGAAGAGCAATGGATTTGGGACTTCAAGACAGAGAGGGACAAATAAGCCAAATGACAGGCAGGAGCAAAGCAAGCAGGTGGGCGGGAGGAACGAATCTGCAATGAGGCATTCATGTTTTACTATTTGAGCTACAAGGTTAAACAGAGTTAGGTGATGATCAGTTCCCTTCTGGAACCTTTTGGGGTAGAAGTAACGGTCCACTCCCTAGTCTTAGCTCTAACAAGGGGATTTCTCCTGTCATCTGAATAGGAGTCATCACAGCTGCTCACAAAGCATTAAATTTCAGACTCTCATTAATGGCTATAAAAACCAAGATCACCTGCAGGAAAAAACATCTACTTCTTTATCTGGGAAACCTCTGAATTTAGAAACGTCAAATCTTTCTGTTTTTCAGGAATACAGGAATTAATTTTATGCTGAATAAAGCAAATCTGGGTTTCCTTTTTGTGTGTGTCCACGCCAACTCATAACTGAGCAGTCGGATCAGTTCTGTCACCTTACATAGCCCTATAACTGCAGTGGATGGTAGTGATGAGGAGACAGGATTGGACGAGTAACCATTTTATAATCATCTTCCTCAGTTGTGCGGCTTCAAATTCTTAACAAAAAAAAACATGCACAGGCTGCACTGCAGCAATAAGAGTAACAGAGTAACAAAATAATTAAAATCATTTCATGACCAAACCTGACTGCAATGCGGGCCCACCAAAAATGACAAAACTGCGGATTGCGAGAATGTCTGCTTTACAGTTCTGAAGTTGAGCACTGACTAAGAACACCTTAGCCACAGACGGCTCACCTGTTGTTACATGTTTACGCTTGTGGCATGCACTGCAGTATAGCAGAAACACCATTTAAGTGACAACTTAACAGATGGAAGCACTTTCAGTCCCACCATGTATATTTCTTTTTAGAAACCTATGATCATCACACCTCTCAATATTGGAGGGAGGGAGGTGGACACTAGTCCATTTTCAGGGGAGAGAGTCCTGAAGGGATTCACTAATCTGAAAGTGGTCAAAGCAATCGGGCCAGATTGGGTGCATCCAAGGGTATCTGAGGGAGCTCAGGGCTGGCTGCACCTCTGACAGTCCTATTTAACAGCTCACTGGAAACAGGAGTAGTTCCAGAGCACTGGAGGAGGGCAGATGTCATCCCACTTCACAAAAGTGGTAGCAAGGAATAAGCTGGCAATTATAGGCCAGTGAGCCTGACATTGGTGGTGGGCAAGTTAATGGAATCACTGCTGAAGGGAAGGGTTGCGGAATATCTTGAATTCCATGGGTTACAGGAGCCAAGGCAGCATGGATTCATGAGGTGTGTGTGTGTGTGTGTGGGGGGTCATGCAAAAGAAATCTGACAGATTTCTTTGGCTGGATGACTGAGGAACTAGATCAGGGTGGAGCTGGGGATGTAGCCTACCAATATTTCAGTAATGCTTTCAACTCAACGCTTCCCCAGAGGAAACTAGTAAGCAAGCTGGATAGCCTAGAAGTGGGCCCAAACATCATAAGCTGGGTAAGAAATTGGTTAAGGGATAGGCAACAGAAGGTGGTGGTAAACAGAGTTCACTCCGAGGAAGGGAAGGTGTCCAGCAGGGTGTCTCAGGAATCAGTACTGGGACTGGTTATCTTTATAAGTGACATTGCAGGGCAGCTGGAAGGAAAGGTCTGCCTCTTTGCAGATGACACTAAAATCTGCAATAGGGTTGACACTCCATAGTGGTCAGAAAGGATGAGGAAAGACTTGAGAAAGTTTGAAGAGTGGTCAAAGGTATGGCAGCTGGGTTTCAATGTGAAAAAATGCAAAATAATGCACTTGGGATACAGAAACACAGGGGCAGAGTATAAAATGGGTCAGGTGGTACTGACAACCACCAAGCAGGAAACAGACCTGGAAGTAATCATATCTGATGATCTAAAGGTGGCCCTGCAGTGCAACAGGGCAGTTGGGAGGGCTAGTGGGATGCTGGGGAACATAGAGAGGGGCATCACCAGCAGGAAGAGGAAGGTGGTACTGCGTCTGTATAGATAGCTGGCAAGATCCCACCTGGAGTATTGTGTTTAGTTCTGGAGACCACATCTTTGGAAGGACATAGATAGAGTAGAGGTGGTCCAGAGGAGGGCAACTAAAATGGTGCAGGGTCTACAGTACATCAGAAGTCCTATGAGGAGCGACTTAAGGACCTCAATATGTAAACCCTAGAAGAGAGGAGGGAGAGGAGGAGGGAGGACATGATAGAGGCCATTAAATACCTCATAAGGGTAAATAAGGTACAGGAGGGAAGTATTTTCTGGAAAAAAGGAGCTTAAGAACAAGGGGACATATGAAGCTGGGGGAGAGAGATTCAGGAGAGATGTGAGGAAATACTTCTTCACAGAAAGAGTGGTGGATTCCTGGAACAGCCTTCCAGCAGAGGTGGTGGGGATGAATACAGTGGTGGGGTTCAAGAATGTACTGGATAGGCATAATGGAATCTTAGCGGAAGGGGGGAGGGAGAAACGGACCGGAGATCAAGTAGGATCTGTGGTGATACTGTAGGTAGGGTAAAATGGTTAGACTAGGTAGGCCAAGGGGTCCTTATCTGCTGGCAAATTCTATGTTTCAATGTCTCTTCACACAAATTTGGGATACAGCTTGGAAAAATATGTCTAACAATTGGCTGAATGTCAGTAGTGGTGGGCCAGGGACCAATTTTCTTTGGCTCAGCAAAAAATAATTAAAATGCACGTAACATATTTTACCATTGTTACTTTTAGTTTACATTAGCCCGATTCAGTAAGTGAGCTTGCATGCTCCCTCACTGAATTGAAGGCAAGCAGCGCTGTTTTTTCAAGGGTAACATGAACTGTGGTTTTTAAGTCATTATTGATTGACGCTCAGGCCTTATTCCTGCTTTGTTTTGATATTTTCTATGCTGTTTAGGTAGCATGTTGACCCCTCCGTACTTTCAAACCTCTGTGACACGAGAAAACACTAAAACTGCACCACACAACCTGTAGTTATGAAAATCTTAAGAACACATATGTTTTATGGATACAGTTCTATTTACTTGATATCTTATTCCGTTTCCTTGACCTACGTACAGCGCCCTGAACCCCAGGGAATGGGCAGTAAACAAATAATATTTTACTTACTTTGTAAACTAGATTTGCTGTTGTTCCAAATATTATAATAAAACATGAAACATTCCCACTGGAAAACAAATACACCTTATTCAGTCTCTGACACCACCCAGAACGTTCAAGTTCAGCATTTGAATTTTAGCTTAGCAAGAGACCAAAGGGCCCACACTGGAATCAGGGGCATTACTGTAGTATTGTATAGACACTGTATGCAACCATGACCTTTAAAAATACAGAACTGCCTCACTTTAACTGTTAAAATAAATAAACATGGATTAATTATTCCTTTTTGAATTACTATTATTATTTGAACATTTTTACAGCCAGTGACATTTGTGTTAATTGACGCGATCATGTGTTTATTTTCTAAGTGCTCTGATTATCTGTAGGTATAAGAAGCAAATGCTTGAACTGTAGGGTCCGCTCCACTCTCTTGCCTCCTCAGGACACCACTGCAAATAAGCTTCACTTGATAGTTTCATCCTGATATAAATACACAAACGCTAATAAATATGTTACTGTACCAGAGGAGCTACATTACTCCCTCTTTTCTACCAGAACAAAAATATGACTTTTTTTTTTCATCCAAGGCAATAGTGCTACTGTTGATATGCTAGGGCACTTGGTCATAATTAAAAGTCAAAGGCTAATTTCTAGTTCTTCTCTCTAGAAGTTTTGTGGGATTCACTGGAAGAAACTTTTTTTCTCCCAGCCCTTGTTCTGGTATATAAACCAATTCAATTCTGCAGCCAAAACAAATCACAATCTACAAGGCATGCAGACCACAGAGATCACTATGATGCTGTAAACAGTCTGCTTTATTTTACTGCTGTAATGATGGCACACATTTTGCACTTCGACACCTCTAATCATCTCTTTTGTAAGGCAAGTTTCTTTTGTAAATATTGGTCGATGTTTCACTATAATAACAAAACATTAAAAAAAAAAAATCCGTCACAGACACTACTTAAATGTTAGTTGTATGCATTCGTATTATTTCACCACATTAGAAAGCACTATGGTTATACATTAGCAGGCTACTAATAAATAAAAACAAAATAGTCATGGTTTTCCCTAAAGCATTTAAGCGAGGCATGGTGGTACCCCTTGCTTTTATTTTCAGCCTCCATGCTTCTAGGAAGCCTCTCTCCTGTGGAGGACTGGGGACCGGGAACCATGCCATCATGCTGGTGGCATGTGCCGACGTGTCCCCCGTGGACAAGCAGGAACACTCTCCTGCTTGCTTGTTTTCTGCTTCATGCAGCGCATGCGGCACAAATCAGGAATGTAGTTTGTCAGGTTTGGGAATGGTGGTCTGTGAGAGCTCCTGATCACCTATGGGTGCACACCAACATTTTCTGATTTTTGAACAGCTGCTGTTGTGTGCTATAGAAATCAAAGCTTAATGGATCTTTTTTGTATGCAGTGTGATTACAGAATCGCTGGGTTCTCTGGAGCAGCTATAAAATCCTTCTACCAATGGTACATCCAGAGGTGGCTGAGAATGACATGAAAAGGTCACTCTTTGCTAGTAAAGCTGGTTCTGTAGTTGAGAGAGCCTGGCTGAGTTACACAATATGAACTGACTGCAACAACCTGGGACTACATGGTGAGTCTAGAAGCTGACATGACAATAGTGGACTGTGCTGCAAACAAAGCAGGAAAGAGACTCCACAAATGCACTGAGGAGACCTCCACAGTACTGCAGTGTGAAAGCAACTGACATTGCACTGCATTAGGAATGGATGACCCAGCAGCAGACCGGCAGCTGCCAACTCTAACGTCATATACAAGGCATGGAGTGGGGAAGCAATGCCTTGGCCAGAATCACACTGGAGAAACTGTAAAGGGAGAGGTGGTGCATTTCATTCAGGAGTGCACCCCTACAACTCAAAGCATTATACCTGATGTTCAATTTAAAATCAAGTACAGCCTTTTAAATTTTTGGTACCCCACTCCTTCTGACATTCCTGATGCCAGCTGGGCTCACTTTTTGACACTGGGTGATATCTCTAGACTCCTCAGGTCCTCCACCCCAAAAGTGTATCCCTTCTGCCCCCACCCTTCTACAAGGTGAAGAAAACTGCCTGTAAGCTGTGGTAGCAGTTGGGGAGTATGACCCAGCACAAAGGGGACTGGGTGGCATCAGGGATACAATCCAGTGTGCCAGGCCAGGTGGGTTCTTCTTTCTTCCAACACTCCCTCCTGTGTGTGAACACTACAGTGCTGGTGGGGTGCACAGCAGCATGTCACCCATGTAGCCAAATGGCACTAACAGCACACCGCCACCAGGTGGCAGTGATAGAGCGATGTGCTGGATGTGCCCCAGACTCTGTGCAAATATTACTAATTTTATAAGCATCAAGTTGTTGCTTTCTGCCCTCAGCCAGCCAGAAGATTTTGTCCTGACAGTATACATGATGGGATGCAGTAGCTGAACTTCTGTTTGAGGATAAGGATGTGCCATTCCTTTCAAACCTCATCAACACTGAGCTCTCACTGACTGTGATGTGGCAGTGGAAGGGTGGCATGAAATGCATTGTCTCATGACCCCTCTCTGTTAACTATGATGTCACAGTCAGTGGGGTCACAATGCAGATGAAGTATAACATACTACAGTACTAGATATGTCAGCTTCCAAGTACAGTACTGTTCTACACATCACACCTTACCTTGTATTCTTTATCAAAAAATCTTCTACCCAGCAAAAAAAATGCACATCAGAAATAATAATTATACAATGGCAATGAAAGAATCCTGGGCTGTGATTGGTCAGTGTGTGCCTGGTACAGTTGAAGTTATCCCAGTACAACATCATGGGTCTAGTCTCAGCACCGTGAACCTCTTGACTGATTGTTTGCATTAGCTTTTGCATTTGCACTGCTTGTATCTTCTCTTAAGAAACAAAAATATTTTTCCACACTAACAAAAGCATTCTTTAAAACTATTTTTTTTATTCTGTATATAACAACAAGCCATTGTATAAGAGCAATAATGCCTTCCAGGGTGTGTGTCATGCTGAGATAATGTCACTTCTCAGGTGTTGGACACACTCAGCCTGTGGCCTTGTGCCCAACCACCTGAGGCGTGATGTTATCCTAGCACGACACACGCCATGTTCTGCATTATTACTTAAGTAACAATCGACTAGTTTTAAAAGTGAATAATAGTTTTGTTGAGTCGCTTGTGGGTTAACTAGCTCTCTAAGGCATCATCTATAAAGAAATGTTTTATTTGTTTTATTATTTATACTCATCATCCTCCCCTACATGATCACACACACCACTTATAAATATGTGGAGGATTCTTTTAGCCAGGTACTCATATCCATGGACTAAGTCCTTTGAAGACACAGGCCCTAGGCAGAGTTTCTTTTACACTTTTACTGCAGAGTCAGGTACCCTCTCACAGATTGTCTTTGGCTATTACTTTTTGCTCCTCCTACCTGATCATCTCTCCTATTTGTCCCTGCATCTTGGAGGGATTCCAGCCACCGTCTGTCTCTGCCGTGTTTCCAGCTGCCCCCTGAAACCCCTGCGGCTTACCCCACGCAGTAGGGGTGTGGAGCTCCCAACTCCCCACCTGGTACAGATCCAGCCCGGGAGAAGCGGAGCCAGTGAAACTGTGGACGGCCATCAAGCTGCGATCAGGGTGCCTTCCATTTTCTATTTTTCTTAGCCCTGGAACTGGAGACGTGCAGTGACACCAAGCGGAGGGGAGCGCAAACGTGTCCGCACATGCTCCCTCCAGGTGTCTGCCCCAGCTCCTCCCCAATATGGCTGCATAGTGTTTTGTCCCCCAGCCTCCGCCAGAGGACAAACGGGCACCGACAGCTGTGAACCCCCCTCCCCGGAGAAGAAGAAGAGAAGTTCATCAGATGTGCAATCTTTCTCCTCCCCTGCCAACCACCGGTGGCCCATGCTCGTTCCCAAACACGGATCATCGGCACAGCATGAGGTAAGGCATCCAGTGCCTCAGTGCCACCGGGCCAGCCTCTCACAGATTTTCTAAGGTCTCACTAAGAAGCTTGAGGTCCGATGCTGCAAAAGGCCTCATTTTGTGCAAATAATGCAGAAGAATGTAAATGAAATGGCTGAGATATAAAGCATGGTGCAACTGTCCAACAGAAGGCCCCATGCACCTCCAGTCAAAAATATTAAAAAAAAAAGGAATGAGGATCCTGGAGCTCTCCTCTGTCCACTCTATAGAACTATTTTTGAAATCTGTGGGTCAAGAGACACTGAAGGATCAGCAGTGCTATCCAACCAAATGAAACTGGAACTACGCATAGGGGTTTTGGGCAGTAGCACGCAGTTAAGATCCTGAAGACACTATTGTAAGGTTTGCACAAATGTTTTTAAACCAGGCTTAAGAACAGTGTTAGAGCATCCAGACTGTGCTTCGACACCATGCTGGCCCGAACAAGTTCCCAGACATCACTGCAGAACTGCGCAAGGCATTTCGATTGCTGAGGTGTATGCCAGGATACTTGCAATCGGAAGGGCCTTCAAATATGGAAAAAAAAGATCAGCATTTCAATTCCTAGCTCACTACGAGTGCCGAGTGCACTACTGTCTTCAAATACATTTTCTGTGGCTGTGTAATCTGAGAAAATAACAGTGCAGTTCATGCATGCCTTGCTTAACCCAAGTTACAGCACAGTTCTTAACTCTGGTTAAGGCAGCTGTGTTGCTCTAAAACCATGCTCTAGCTTACCTCTGAGCAGGGTTAGAACACGACTTTAGAACTCAGATTGTAGCATGTTTTTTTTTCCATATCACAATCTGGGCGCAGACCTTTTAAACCATTTTAACAGCATTAAAACAGTTAAATAGGTACTGTAATGACACAGCCTTTAATAAAACTAGTCAGAATCTGCACATTTCAACAGCAAGATTGCTGGTAGGCTCTGCACTCCAAATGTGGGCAGCACCTCCTCTGTGTGCGCCTGACATGCTAAGCAAAACGGACAGGTTGAGTATAAATTCTACAACTTGGGTTAAGGCAACTGCTTTGAGATAAAACCATGTTCTAGCCTATGTGCTAGTAGGGTTACAACATGGTTTAAGAACACGGATTGTAGCACAGCTTCCACAGCAATACAATCTGGACGCAAACATGTCTCATTTTTTAATGGAGTTAAACCAGTTTCAAAAGTATAGTAGGGACACCGCCTAGACCTAGTCAGAGTCTGCATAGCTCAACAGCAAAAAGTTAAGCGTTTCCTCCCCCTCATCCTTTCACATCCTCCCCCTGCCAGAGTCCCACCCCCATACCTACAGTACTTTGGATTTAGGTTGTACAGATGAGTTGCAACAGTTTATATAGTAGGCAGGGGCCCACAAAGTCACTGCATGTCAACAACTGCCCCACAGTCCACCATTGGTCCAGACTGTACTTTTTCTTTTTGGTGGGGGGCAATTTTTGAATGGCTGTGTAATATGAACACCGTCCAGCATTTGGGTCCTAGTTGTACATCAGGCCCATAGCACCCACCAGATAAACAAAAAGCAAGAGGGCAGTTAGGTAGGCAGTACAGTTCACTGGTTAGAGCACAGGCCACGTGAAGCATAACGACACGGTTTAAATCCCACGGCAGCCACCAAGTCACTGAGTGACTCAGAAATTTAGGTCCTTTGTTATTTACTATACACCGATAGTGGATACACTGCTACCAAATTTACGAGGAATAGTCTAACCAGCATTAACTTAAGTGCTGACAGACGGATGAATGGATGAAACAGAGACATAATATTCCCCCTTGCTCTGTGGCAAGGGAATAAAAAGGCTTCATGCGTATACATTTTACAACTTACAGCTATGTGATCTCAGTCTGAAAAATTAAGGATTAAGTCATTTGTCATACAAATTACAATGCAGTTTTTATAGCATACAATTAAAAATTATAACTGGTTGGGGCCAAGGCTTAACAAGTCGCATATTTCCATTGTCCCTGCATCCCCTGCTTATGATTTTTACCACATCCTAACAAAAACATGACCAGAACTGGCAGAAAGAAATACAGTTCCAACTAATGAATCACACACTTTCCCGCAAGTAAAGTAAGTGCTACCAGCTGTGGGACAGTCTCGCTTTGGCAGCAGAACTGGTGTACAGCAAGACAGACACATCTCAAACCAGCTGTACTAAAAAAAAAAACAAGGGATACTGCTCCATCCTGGTGCCTTGTGGGGCTCCTTTATCTCTGTCTGTTTCTTGGCTTGGTCCCTACAACATGCCAGCCATCTTATTTCGACAGGACACCAGAGTTTTCAGAAATGTCTAGAAATCACTGCCGATTCAGAGAGGCTGCTTTATTTAGAGGGAGCACCGGATAAGCCCTGAGCAGGAACTGGCCATCAATGTCAGTTACAGGAAAGTTTGTTTAAAGCAGAGAAAAGAAAACATCACTTCACTCAAAGAGTGGTCGATACCTGGAATGCACTGCTAGTAGCAGCAGTAAATGCCCCTACACTGGAGGCTTTTATCACAGAAGAGACTTGGATAAACACATAAATTTACATTAAATAAGTGCACTAAACCACTGAGAAGTGTAAGACGGTCTTGGTGGGCATTAAACCTGCTTCTGTCTTACAATTTCTTCTGTTCTTATTAACTGTCAAAGGACAATCCGTACATTAGTACTGCACAGGGCTGGTTGCAGTTTGTTTTCTGCAGTACATTAACCAAACATGAAACCAGCTAAGCCCCACTGATCAGAATGAGCAGGACTGCTAATGAAAGTTACTGAAAATAATGAACATTAATAATACTGCATTAATCTGCAACTCAACAGAACTTAAAACTTTGGGCCCAACTGTGGAATGGTTCTGTTTTACATGACTGGAA
Source organism: Neoceratodus forsteri (assembly GCA_016271365.2). Lineage (NCBI taxonomy): Eukaryota > Metazoa > Chordata > Ceratodontiformes > Ceratodontidae > Neoceratodus > Neoceratodus forsteri. The sequence continues at coordinate 911,288,417 of CM057453.1, forward strand.
AGGCTACTTTTATATATATTCTCAACAAGTGAGTCTCAGCCCCAAAACCCTATGGCCATAAAATGAAGTCACCAGTGCTTGCTGGTGGCCCCACTCTTGTTTGACATCCAAAACCCCAGTGAAAATGCATTTCATATTTTTTTATTACCTCCAGTAAAAATGTACTATCAGTTGCCTGCTCCCTTGTACTGTAAGGTGACCACACTCCTATAATCTTGTTTTAACTGGGACTCTCAAGACTTCTGAGGTCACAAAAAACAATGCTGGGGGCTGCATTAGAAAACAAACTCTGGTCAAAGCTGATACAGCTGCTCAAAGTGGCGAGTCAGAATCCTCAGAGCTCTTGCCACAGGTGAGTCAGTCATATCCAAGATGGCCACCATGACAATACTGTGCATGCGCGATACTCACTGTATGCGCAGTTACTACTGGTGGCCATCTTGGTCATGGCGGCTGTAACTTCCGCATCCAAGATGGTCACTGTGACATCACTGCACATGCACAATATTTAGGTATGGCGTCCGTAACTTCTGCAGCTGCGGATAAAAACTAGTGCCCTGCAAAAGGGGTGTGGTTATGTGGCCAGCAAAGGGGAAGGGCCCCTAAAACAGAATGCCACCAACTTTGCAATAGCACTGTGGAAGCACGCTGGAGGGGTATCAGGTCACGTGCTTCCACAGTCCCTTTTCCTAAGTAATAGCAATACGTCTGTGGAAATCGTCCACACAGCCATAAAAACTGGTTAAGGCTTAGTGTAGAATCCTTTAGGACAAAAGAAATAGGGATGAATAGTGCACCTTTCTTCAGCCCCTTTTACACAGAGCAGCACTGAATTGTAGCAGTTCTTAATCTCTCACACCACTCCCTCTGCACCGCTTCCTTTCCCCTCCACACCATACAGGAATACACCGATCCAGTGGCTTTGCCAGCATCATCTCCGCCTTTCCAGCTGGCGGAAAGTCCAAGACTTCAGTGGTGGCCGGGGCACATGGCTTCGGCGGTGAGCACTGATGCCATTTACATACTGGACCCAAGTGCAAATAAATATATATTCTGATATTCGAAAGAAGGCTGAACTCGGGAAAATTATTACTTTTTGGAAATGAGGGCTACAAAATACTTAGAAATTGCTCTGAAAATGGAGCCGTGACACTGTGCAATGGGCATGCGCGTGTGCACATTGGGATATATGCATAAGCGCATGCCCAGTATCTCGTTTCCACTTCTGGAACACTTTTAAAGTAGCTTGTAGCTCTTGTTTCGAAAAAGTAACTAGTTTCCCGAGTTCAGCTTTCTTTCTAATAGCTGAATATATATTTAGCTGAACTCGGGTAAAGAAAGCTGAACTCGGGTACAATATTTACAGTGCGAGGCCTGGGACTACATGTAGGGAAGTGCAGCATGGGAAATCGAGGAGTCTCTCGCGAGGGGCTATCCTCGTACCAATGTGACAGCTGTCTTCAGATTAGACAGCACCAGTGAGTGGTGTGAAACTGCAAAACACAACGAAGAGCCACACAGAACAGGGAACGTCGTTTCAAAGAACGCTCGCTTTGGATGCATTGCCGGGAGCTTCTACATGACAACAGAGGTTTTGTTTTAGTTGCTCTGCATCGATAAAGGCAGTGCACAGCCTGTCGTGCAAAACAGGCTTTTGATTTTGAGCAGATCTGAACACTGAAAGCTCAGTTTGCAAAGATCTAACAGCAACTGAGACTGCATTTGGCTCAGAAATTTTACTTTGGTGATGCTAGACAACCACTATTTTTTATTACAATTAAAAGCATTAGGGGGTTCCTAACCACTAAGAAATGGCATAAAGTAATTTCATTGATGCAGTGGTACTCCTAACCCTAATAATGCAGGGGACCTATGTTTAGGAATGAATTTGATTCACTGGAGGCCAGCTAATGAAAGGAGGATCAAGTGTCCCAGGACAGCTCGCCTTTTTGTCGAGGGCCAGTGTTCTCCGCAGTTTGCCTGCCACCTGCTTTAACCCCGCTATCACAGCTGGAGAGACACTGCCGGAGGCTAGCATGGACATGCACATTCCCAGTGCCTCAATGCTCAGCAACATCCCTGTGGAGACAAAAAATAGTCCTGTGGAAAATTCTCAGTCATGGCTGGATGACAGTCTGGTCTATACAGCCATCTGCTCTCCACCACAGGAAGGACAAAAGCTGCCACGCTCATGGAAAATGAAGATAAGGTAGGACAAAATAGCTGCAAAAGGGGTTTAACAGAGGCAGTACAAGAAGCAACTCAAACCCTGGCGCATCATGTCTTAAACATGAGGCTTTCTAAGGAGCCCCAGCTATTTTGTCTGAACCATACCTTCATTTTCCTTGAGTGCGACAGCTTTTGTCCTTCTCATTGTGTTCCACTTTTTCCACCATCACTGTCTCATCCTGTGAGTGCATAAAGTTTTGTGCATTTTTGTCTCTGCCACTGGATTCTGCAACAGAGGGAAATCGGCAACTTTGATGTCCACGTCATGGGGGATAAGTCATGTAACAGAGAGGAGGGGTAGGTCTCAGAAAATGCAAGTATCTGGGCTGGGGCTACCAGGCCAGATGGGGGCAGGCCTCTATCAGGAACATAAAAACACTGATGTAAAGAAGTGCAGAAAACTCAATTTAGATATAATCTGAAATCAGAACAAATACTGTAAAATGGCTTTGGCCATTCCATCCTTGGGCAGCTCTGATTTTAGCCTCTAAATCTCACTGAACAAAAGGTGTTCTCAGCAAGCATTCAAAGTTGTGTACCATTACTCTCGGAGTACAGAAACCTGAATGGATCAAATGATCTTATAAAATATTTTTTTTAACCACAAATAGAAAGGCGGGACTCACATTCTTTCCCCTCCATGTCCTGGATGTAGAGTGCTTTGACATACAGTGTTGGTGCCAGTTCCACCTCCCCTCAGTCACTGTACACCCCTGCCCACTCCAGTCATTTCCCATCCTCCCAAAGACTGATTTAAAACAATGTCTGGCTCCTGGTTCTCTGCCAAAAGCGGATTGTGTCTTTTAAAACTGTTCCCCAACAGACCCAAAATGACAATTTTTAGGAGTTCCTCCTTTCCCCCTGACCCCATATCCACCATTTTGGGGGCTCAATGGGAATCCAAATCCTGGCTGGTTCAGTCAATTCTCCATCCCTAACCCTTAACATGCATTCCTAACGAGTCCATTACAGTCACATAAGTGTATTAGCATGCTCAACTGAGAGGCAGGAAGGAGTGGTCCATGTTACTGATGGTGCTAGGCAGTGTGCCAAGCGGTATCAATGATGCAGACTGCTCCCACTTATGGTCATGCTAGCCACATGTTAATTCACTCATGTAACTGTATTTATTCAATTGGGGAAGGTACGCTATAGGTCAGGGAGTGGAGACTGACTGTGCTAGCCATGATCTGGACAACAATTGGCCCTCCACTAAACCAGGAATCAGGAGAAGGGGGCCCCTCTCTCACAAAACTACATTTTGAGGCCTGTTGTTTGACACAGTGGTAGGGGCTATGGCTTACCACACTGACAGCCTGGTTTTCACTCCAAATTCTGAGTGTCAGAGGGATGGCAGGAGGAGGAGGAGGAAGAGAAGGATCGATTCCCAGGGGTTTCAAGCCATGGTGCAATACTGCCACCTGAGTGACCACAGGCGGCGGTGCAGCTGAGAGTTCACTGCAGTGGAAGGGTCTACTGGCTGAGCTTCCCCACAGCCACGTCTACACAGCTGTGCTCTGAATGGCAGCACCATTGGGGCAGAAAAACAGAAGAGAAAAGCCCCAACTGGAGAAGGATGAAGGTCAGAGCATTCAGGCCTGATACTGCTGTCAGTACATTCCTACCAAGTGTGGGATTGTTGGGGGACACCAAAGCGTGAAAGCTCTGCTACGGGGGTGTAATCTGTGGGTAGGACAAGAGACAACAGGTAAGGTGAGATGACAGGGCTGGGAGAAATGGTGTCAGGGGCAGGGCTGGTGAATGGGAGGCTAATCAGAAAACGAAAAAGAAGAAATGGCAATCTGGGACCTGGGGAAGGTCGGCTCAGTGGGGGCATGGTTTTAAGGATGGCTGTCAGCTTCTGGTACAGCAGGAGCTCAGCACTTCTGTTTTTTAAAACATAATTTATGGGAGGAAGAGGAGGCAGAAGACAGCAGGAAATAACTGGGATTGGAGAGGGGATACCGATAGGACTACAAGTGTTTACCACCTGGGAAAGAATATGGTGCACCTCTCATTCATAGCCCCCTTCTGCACACTCAGACTGACAGCCTATACATGTTGTTTACCATTATTACAGACAAGAGCAGCAGAATAGGCAGAGCACTCATACTTTTTGTGTAACAAACTGGACACAACTCCCAAACCCCAATGTACCCCCTATACAAAAGGCCATCATACCTTCTTTTGCTGAAGCAGTCATTCCCCAAATGTTGCATTATGGGATCTGGTGTATATGCCATCAATAAACACTGAGGCTGCAACTCTTGTAAAATTTTCCTGTACCTGTGAACTGAGGTGAATTTAATTTGAGACGAGACCAAGCAGAACTGCCAAGTTCTGGAAAGATGCCTATACCACCGTAGGTCACAGTCTGAAACAAGAAAACTGCATCCTTCTTCCCCAAACCATTTCCATATACTCCTCCAGAACAGTACAAGACTAGCTTTTAAGGAGTACTACAGTCAAAATTTGTAAAAACATATGTTGTGTAGAGTGTTTTGATTTATGTGTGTAGTCCTGGTGTGTCCTTCCCCTTGTTTGCTATTAGGAGTTTTTTCTCAATTTGCCTACTAGTTTTATGGCCTCTGGGGATCTCAATGTTACCATGATGTATTGCTCTTTTGTTTCCTACAATGCCTCCAGTCCCATGCAACAGTGATGTGTCTGGGACCATAGATTCAGCAAGTACTTACTGATTTACAGTCAGTTTTAAAGCAGTACAGCTGTGATTTCAAGTCACTTTCCTTATCCAGTAGGCACTGAAGGCTACGTTTACAGCTTAGCAATCACCTGAGGTCAAACTTGATTGAATATTTTGTAGGAAAACAGCTACAGTTCTTAATAAGTATAGCATTGATGATGTAGGGTGATTTGTGTGCTTTTTATTGTTGGGTGTAGTTTGATGAAATTAAAAGCTTTAGAAGCAAAACATGTACTCCTGCTGGTTAGAGGCTAGATACACATACAGAAAACAAAAATAATGACAGAGTTATTTAGTTGAGGTCAGAACATCAGGCTTCTATCTTCAGATTGCAGCTGCAGTGCTTTCCCCCACTGAATCAGTGATCCAGGATGCACCACTGTCACATGAGGCAGGAGGCACTGTAGGACAAAGAGGAGCAATGAAACATTCTAACATGGAGATCCCCAGAGGCCATAAAACTGGTAGGTGAATTTAGAAAAAAATTCCTAGTAGTAGACAAAGGGAAAAAACACACCAAAACTAAACAGACAACTCAAAACACTCTGCAAAACGTATGTGTTTGCAATTTTTGACTGTAGTACTCCTTTAAATCAGTGCTGCTGTGATTTACAAGTAAAAACTTTATGCTTCACACATTTTTCACTTAAGCAATACCACCCCAGAGACAATAGCAGCTATGCCACAGGATAACAGACTGTAACAGTAACTAGCTGTCCCAAGTGAATTGCAATGTTGCATAATGGGTGTAGAGGTTAATCATCTTAATGGTATACCCCATTATGGAGGGTAATATTGATATTTTTCTATGAATGGAAAATAGTTGTCAGATTTTTTAAGAATTTAACTTTTCTGGCTTCATCAGCAAACTGCAAGCAGCAAAAACAGATACATAAATACTGGTTTCTAAAAATCTGAACCTTTAAATTTCAGCAGTTTTATGGGAAATAAATGAATGCTGAAATGCAAGGTCGGATGATAGCATAAACAAGTTTATAGCGGTAATCTGTGGCTATCTTGTGAATTTTCTTACCATAAAGCTTCCATTAAGAAACCGTCCTCGAATATACAGTAAGTCTGTCTCGAATACAAGCTGCAGGCCATGGTGAGACATTTTACTAAAAGCCACTCTCGGATACAAATCATACAGGGCATAATGAAACATTTTAATAAAAGTCACTCTCTAATACAAGCTGCAGCTTCTAATCCAGTCAGATGAAACACCTGAGATGGGACTCGTGTGGTGCACTAACAAAGTTTCTTGCCCGCTGCTGTTTAGTTGAAACATCTCACTGTGAGTTTTATTTCTGTAAATCTCGTTATTTTATTTCATATGATCGTAGTTGATGTTTTTGTTTATTTCACTATGACACAGACAACTAACAATATACTTGGCCAAATCCAGGATGTGTTAACAATAGGATATTTAAACATAAGCCACAGGCCAAAATTCAATATTTTAATAGAAGCTGCTGCTTCTATTCAAAGACATATGGTAATTAAAAGGTCATTATTCCACTTTCTCCAACAGCTACTGTACCCTTCAGGGCAAAGTCCATCCAAAGTGTCTTAGACTACCTAATAACTACAGACTACACTCAGTCTAGTGAAGCTGGCAGTAGAGTGCTGCGTTCCCCATTTAGGAGACCTGGGTTCATGTTGTGAGTCTGACTTGCAGCCTTCAGCTGCCAGAGTCTCAGACATGCTGCAGAGGGTGCAGTCTTTCCCATTGTATGAGTGCCTCCAATGACACGGTTCCAGCGAGGTACAGACATGGGTGCTTATGCAACATCTCCCCATGCAGTCCAGTGAGGTTGGAAGACCTATATGGGAAGGGAGAGCTGGTATGACGCCTCAGCTCACAAATGTCCCAGTGACTCCATGATCTCTCTGCCCCCCTCACACTGGATTTGTGGGACAACAGAAGAGCAAACCCACAAACCGCAAAGGTACTGGGGAGCAGTATCTGGCCACGGTCCCTGGAACAATCACAGCAGCATCAGGACAGAAGGTGGAGCTAATGACTGAGACAACCATCTTGATAATAGGATAAAAAGAGGTGCTATGGTGCTGACCATTTGCTCTGCAGCATCCAGATAATTTTATCTGCGATCCTTACCGAAAACTATTAGTAACATACTGTACATGAGCAGGTAGGATGTTGTGAGGACAAAGATCAATGCAACATTTAGTTTACACCAAAAAACGATATTTTAAAAGCCAAATATAACCTACTAAAATTAGTACAAGAGATCAAGATTCAGCAGACAGCAAATAAAGAGGGCAGGTCACAACATAATCTCAACAGCGCCCTTCATGCTTGTGCATTATGATGTCATACTGGTTCACAAAACACGAAACTAGGAACCATGTTGCCAATCAGATGGCCAGGTCAGTGGCTTTTTTTCCAATAGGTTCTTTAAATAGCCTAATAGAGACTAAGGAAAATATAACAAAGGAGAATATAGCACACACAAGTAGAACAATGTAACTTCCAAGTTTGTCAAGAGGTGTCACAGTATCTTTAAAGAAGGCTCACAGCATCAAAGGATCAGGCTAGCCAAGCCTATATGTCAAATAAATTGGGTAGACTACCATCCAGAATGGGGAACGAGGCAGTATGTGGATGCCACATTCTGACTAGAAATGAAAGCTTAAAAAACTATGAAAGAGCATACTTCTGTGTACATAACGTTTGCTGCACTGGGTCTAGTCCTCCTCAATGTCTTCATAGGGGACACTGCAGAAGAACTAGAAGGGAAGGTTTGACTTTATTTTTTTTTTTAATTACTCTTTATTCTCCCCCCACACGCCGGAGCTCCGCTCTGCCAGGAGATGCCCATGCACCTGCCCCACTTCACTGCCTTGTCTCGATCCCCAGTGGACCCTCATGGAACCGCGGCTGTACCCCCCAGGCGGGTATGAGGTGGGGCCCATATACCCCGAGACAATTCAAGTTTCATCGGGTCCCTCTAGTGGTCAAGCAGGCAGGAGTCATTAATGTCTGTGCTTGGCACTCCTTCCTCTCAGCGCTCCAGCATCATTTTGCCAGTTCTGGGGAGTGGCGAGCGCCCCGAAGTAACGGCGTCTCCGTCGACTTCCACCACTCCCCAACCCTCTCTGTATGCTCTGCACTTGCTGTGCCTCTGGCCTCTGCTAGAGGCCAGTCAAGTGCTGAGTCTGTACCCCCCCCCGGGAGAGGAGAGCTGTCCTCCGGATGCTCAATTCTCTCCCTCCCTGCCGACCCCCCGTTCCTGAACCTGGGTCACCGGCATGGTGCGAGGTGTGGTGTCAACCCTCACTGTCACCGAGCTGACAAGGTTTGACTTTTTGCAGATGATACCAAAATTTGTAACAGGGTGGACACTCAGGAGGGGTGGAAAGCATGCACACGGATCTGGGAAGGTTCTATGATTGGTCAAAAGCATGACATCACAGTTGGGGTTTAATGGCAAAAAGTGCAAAATCATGCACCTAGGGCACAGGAACCCAGGAGCTGAGTATAGGACTGGGGGAGGTACTGACAATCACTAAACAGGAAAGGGACCTTGGGTTTATCATATCAGAGGACCTCAAAATGGCACAGTAGTGTGACAAATCAGTGGGCAGGTGTAGTGAGATGCTGTGGTGCATAATATCTCCAGCTGGAGGAGGGAGGTGATGTTGCCTGCAGCCCCATCATCCACTGACAAGACCCCACCTGGAGTACTGTGTCCAGTTTTGGAGACCACACCTCAGAAAGGACACAGACAGAGATAACAGTACAGACTGGATGGACCAGTGGTCTTTTTCTGCTGACATTTTCTATGTTTCTATGAAGGTAGTCCAGACAAGGGCAACTAAAATGGTGTAGGATTTGTACCGGAAGCCCTATGAGGAGACAGTAAGGGATCTCAACATGTACACTCTGGAAGAGAGGAGAGAGAAAGACAGGAGACATGACAGAGACCTACAAGTACCTCACAGAGGTGAAAAAGCTACAGGAGTGCAGGGAGGGAGTTTCTTTCAAGTGAGGAGTAGTAGCAGGACCAGGGGAATGCGCTAAAGTGGGAGAGGGGGAACTTCAAGATAGATGTGAGGAAATATTTCTTCACAGAAAGGCTGGTAGACAGCTGGAACAGACTAGCAGTGGAAGTGGTGAAGGACAGTGGGGGCCTCACACATGCATGGGATAGACATAGGGGTGATTAGAAAGAGACAGGGAGCGTGAGGGTCACCAGAGACTAGATAGGATTTGCAGAGACAGTTAGGCAGGGAACATCTGGGCAGACTAGGAGGGCCAGGCAGTCCTTTTTTGCTGACAAATAATTTCCGTGTTAATATACTGAGCAACGTACCTCTCAACAATCTGCCCCTCATTTTAAACCTCAGAACTGCTCTGTTCCATGTGGAGGAGGGGCTGCCCATATACAGGTGATGCTAGTAATTAAGAGATTAAAGCCGAACTTCACAACAATCTTGGATGCTAAACCAAAATGTAACTTTGTACAAGTAAAGGCATTCCTTGCCACACTGTTCTGAGCTTGCCTCTCCCTACTTAATGCTGAGCTCCACATTAAGAGGGCCAGTGTTGCACTTTTTCCCACATTTTGGGCATCTGTGTCCCACATTTCAGTAACAAAATGCTGACAGGTACGCTGAGCAAAACAGAATACTGTGGAGTTTTGCTTTAAAATCTGCCCTCTGCATGTGTGACAGAGAAGGTCTGTTAAAATGAAGGACCGTCTCATAATGTATTCTCAGGACAATTTTCTGGTTTTCTACACACAAAAGGCAAAGAAAATACAATATTTTCAAAGGTACAGAATATTGCAGAACTCATTAAAATACATGTTTTTTTTAAGGTGCTACGATAGTGAAAAAGTGCCGGGAAGTCAAATACATGAAGAAAAAGGCACAGGCATGCAGTCTAGTGTTGAGACTGGAAAGCTCTCTGACTGGTAAGAGATAATCCAACACTGCTTCACTTCATATATTTCTTTATGCAAATTATGACCTAAAACCAGAAAGAACTGGTGAGAAAAAAACTGTAAAATTAAGCTGTAAATATAGAAAAAAAATTGCAGCGTTTTAGAATATGTTGTATGGAATTCTTTATAATATAATGAGCAGAATTAAAAAAAAATGGTGTTGAAAAGTGGCATGCGTGAATGTGGAAGAGCTGAGCAGTATGGGACAGCTACTTAAAACAATTAATTGCAGTTATCCAAAGCCAGCAATCCAACTGGCTGAAAAACAGTCTGGCACTCACCTGTTAGAAAAGTTACAGATCTAAGAAATCATTCACAGTTTTGCTTTTTTTAATGTAAAGCAGGAACAATTAGAGAAAAAAATTTGCATTGTATATTATAGTGATGGCTTCAAGCAGGTTGATCCTTCAGTGGTCTTCATATGACAAGCTACTGTACACTGCTAAGTGATCAAGACTCTTCTAGCTGGTCGTTAAATCAGCCAACAGTTGGGTCAGATATTTATTTATTTAGTCTTTGTTGATGCGGGAAAGGAGGGCTAGGAAATTCTGCCTATAGTCAGACTCATCTGGGGGAGGGGGGGCAGGAGATACAGATGCAAACTGAGATACTGAATCAAGTTAAGCTGCTGGTGGAATTTTTTATGAATAAATGGAAATTTGGCCAGGACAACAGAGAAATTCCCTACTCTTTTCGAGAAGTGCCATGGAATCTTTAACATCCACCTGAACAACTGCCAGCACAGGCAATCAGGACCTTGATTTAAAAATCGTATCTGAAAGACAGCACCTTAGGAGTACAGTACTAGAGATGCAGCAAAGTTTAAATTCGCTGTCATAGTCTGGAATTTCGCATTCGCGGAGCAATCCACGAAATTTTGCAGGTAGGTTAAAAATTCACCTATCGGACTTCACATTTTTAAGGGGGGGATTTTGACTAATTTTGCCTATAAATGGTGAATTTTGCTTGTGAACTGCAGAATTTCACCCGCGAATGGTGAAATACTGCCATTCTTGACAAAATTCTGCCATTCGCAGGTGAAATTCTGCTGTTCGCAGGCAAAATTCCGCATTTCACAGGTGAAACTTCACAACCTGCATCCACAAAATAATCTGTGAATTGCGTGACATTTGCTGAATATTTTGCAGAGCAAATTTTTCCTGACTTCGCACATCTTTATACAATACCCCCCCCCCCGTGCTACTAGTGTCAGTATTGTGGTTTACCCCAAGTTGCTGATGTGGGGCTAGAAACTACAACATTCCAATCTTTTGATCTTAAATTATTAAAACATACTATCAGGGCCTGGTGATGCTGAGGGTTGAGGTGTTGGATGCCTTACCTCGCGCTGCACCAGCGACCCAAGATTCAGGAATTACCTTGGGTCGCTGGGGTGCTGGCATGGGGGGAGGCAGGATTGCCGGCCCTCCTCTCCTGGGAAGGGGGTCGCCGCCATGATCCCGCGATTACGGATGGTCTGGTGAGCCGCGGGTAACAGGTGTAACAGTAGGGTGAGGCGTCCCACAAGTGTGTGTGCGTGCCTCCACACACGTGTGTCATGTCAGGGGCGCAAGGGAGTGGGACTAAAAAGGGAAAAAGCCAAAAAGTACGTACGGAAAAAAAAAGGAAAACATATTCTCAGACGAAAGTTTCATTTCAAGCAGTAATCTGGTGACTGCTTGAACATGCAAACAACCATACAATACAGTACTGAGGATAACATTATAAACTTCTAAACAATTATTATAACTCAATGGATTGCTCCTACGGTCACTGTTTTCTGAGGATTTATAAGAGGAATCTGTGTAGCAGCATGGTTGAGCCTTCCAATGCTGAAAGCATGGCATCAAAACTCAGGAGGTAAACTTAGTCAGTCCCTCAATGCTTTGAGACTATAAACTGACTTATAAATTTGCTCTGCCTCTAATTAGTCCTTTAACACGAGAAGCATACAACTGATACCGTTTATGCCCTATTAGTGGGCTGCAACAATCCCTGTCTTTTCAAAGGCAGTGATTCTGGTCGGAAAGTTTAAAGTGGGTCATCTCATAGGATCTTTGTTCCTCTTCTGTAGTTCTAGCTCAAACAATAACACAGAGGGCCTGCTGAGTAGTCCGGTAGCACATTTTTCATTCTATTTTAATATGATTTTAGAACAGGTACTGCAAAAACCAAGGTAAAATCTATGTCCCATGAACAGCAAAATAAAAGTTATATAAAGTGTGTTGCTTTTTCTCTACAACACAGGCCTGAAACAATTGTTATAGTTTGGGGGATTGTCTACACCTATATATAAAATAATGAGAATTGCCTTGATTAAGGCATATTGTTTTAACATTGCATTCCAGTGTTTTGCCTCTAATTTAATAATATTCAGCTGAAAATAAAGCTGCCTGATATTTCTGTAACAACGCACACCGCATATATAAACACTCCATAGCACTACTGAAATAAAGTTTAAGAAAATTCACATGTGTGAGAGGCCATCAGCTCCCTAAACAAACCACGACGGAATGTGCACAGTAATTAATGCAAAGGAATCAGAGAAATATAGACACATAAAAAAAGTGATAGAAAAAAAACCCAAACACTCCACCAAGTCTGCCCCAAGGTCCCCTACTGGTAATTTTACTAATGCTAATAATTTCCCTCAACCTCAACTCTCCTTTCTACATTATTCTATCTTATAACTCCCTTGAATATATCCCAGTTTCTTTTAAAACTTGATAGTCTCTTCTTTGACAACTTTGTCTGGAAGCTTGTTCCACACATGCACCACCCTCTCTGTGAAATACTGTAGCACTTTCTAATGTCTTGTTTGAAACTCCTCCTTTCAGCTGAAGCATGTGACCCCAGTGGACATACTGCTTCTTCAGAGGTTGCAATTCTTCATGTTTGGGAGCGGTACTGTTACTTCTAAGAGTTGTAGATGGTACGTTGTTGAACTTGAACTGCTTATTTAAATTCTTAGGCTGCAACTGCTAACTAGTATGAGCTTTTGTGGGCTAGTACAATTGTTAATTAGCTTGCTTTGACGCCTGGTGCAAAAAAACTAATGTCAGCCAAGATACACAATAAAAAAAATACTCTTCTCACATAGGTACCACCTAAAGGGTAATATTTTGTATACACTACACAAATCACAGATGCTCTCCACCCAAGGGTCTCTTTACTGGCCCAGACAAAATGGTTGATGGGGTGCTGGACTTAGCCACATTGCGTCTCATCTGCTTCCCTTGGCAAGAAACATCACAATGGCAATTCTGTAGCAATGAAGGTACATATATGAGCAACTCATTGATGATATACATTCTGTGCACCAGAAACACAACAGCCAAAAACAGGCTCAGATTTGCAAACTGTAACAGAGTGGCGAAATCCAAGGCATAATAGCGATGCCGTGGTATAGGAGGTCATACAGGTTTCTGTGATGATGTAGATGTTCAATGGCAAGATTGTGGCACCTTTCCAAATCTGTATTTATTTGTGGTGATGCAAAGGTGTAATCCATGATCCAAAATTTCTGCGCTCACTTTCTATTCAATACTGTGTTTCATACTTGCTCCCAGAGACCTCCATGACACAAAGGTGGCACAACGGGAAAGCCAAACATTACACAGGAAGTACTTGACTCTAGCCATACACTATTCCCATTATTAAAGTCACAATAAATACCACATCTTCATGTTATTTTTTAGTGATTAATAAATGCATCATAGCTAATATGCTGCCAGCAGGACAGTCTGCTTTCTTGGTTGCTTTCCAACACTGTGGGACAACCTTCCTCTCCCTATCTGCCTCTCATCCTCCCTGAATTTTCTCAAACCACTCCATTAAGCATACAACTGCAGCTAGCCATCTTCCTCTGTCTATCTGTCTCTCTCTCTAGTACAACCCCTGCCCTCTTAAACTCTTCCCCCTTTTGTCACTTACCCCATGATATAGCTTAAAATTCAGTGTGCTCTGTAGTTTTATTACCACTCTGTTTTGTTACAAGCATCTTGCCTTTCATACACTGCACATTCTGCCTTGCTCTCGTCCTTGGTACCCTGTAACTTCTGTATTTTGCACACTTCTTGCACTGTTTTACATTTCTGAAATTCTTTACTTGTAATTTGCATGCTATTGTTTTTCTGTATGCACCTGTTGTTGTCACTGTGATTGTTAGTGTTATCACATCCTTTTGCTTTTTTAACTCCTCCCTCACGTCACACCTGGAAACAAGCTCTATCTCAGCATGTCTATCCTAGTCACCAAAATAAATCAATCAATAAGTGCTATACTGGTGTTATCTACAGTTGAGAGATCTGGTCGAAGCTATCACTGGAGCACAATATCCAGTTCCCCAAACTATATTCCACTCGCTATAATTTAGAGGGCCTCCTCTCTCTCTCAACTAATGCTCATAGAGTCACTTTTCCATTAAAACGAATTTCACCGCCTCTCATTAAACTGCTTGTTGCCCCTCCTCATTACACAAACTACCACCACCGCTTACTATTAAAATGCTTACTGGTTCCTGCTCAGTAAAACTCAGAGGACTCATCGCAGTATAGTGTATTTCCCCCTTCCCACTGAATACTGCGATTTATTTTCTTAACCCCTTGAAATGCAGTGCTCCCAGATCGGCCAAAGCATTTTCCTGTAGCAGATCCTCATTTTTCCTGTATTTTCCCTGTAAAACCTTGATGAAATCCCTGTAGGTTTTCCTGTATGCCCAAGTCAATTTATTATTAACCTCCATGCAAGGAAGAGAGCGTCTAGCAGGATGTTCAATCCACCTACCCCCGACCTGCTCCTGATGGTCCAGGCTTATTTCAAAACCGGGTCGCTGGCACAAGGGTTACAGGCTCAAACCAATAAGGGCCAAGTACTCCTTTGTGACCTTCAGCATGTTACTTAACCTCCCATTGTTCAAGTCCACCTACTTCTGCAAATGGATAGAAGCAGGATCTCACTGAAATATGACATTGCATCTTAGCTGGGCTATATCCTAGGTACATTTTAAAATAAAAAATGTATTTAAAAATTAACTACTGAAGTAGTAGGGGAGGACTGAGCATTATAATGGATGCTGTTTTTCTTCCATGGGTGAGACTATTTGGTTGGAATACTACAGCAGTTTACCAGACTGGGTCTTTGGGTGGAAGGGTCCTTTCTAAATGAGGATTACCCAGGCAAGCTTTTGTCTTGATCTCACTAGTCACATAACAGAGAGACATGACCTGGACAGCAGGAGCCCTGCTTTTAAACTGTCCTTGCTCTGAGGGTTCAGTACATATTTGAGTCAATAACATTTAGTTATCTTAGTCTCTGACCACCCCTGCAAATTATGAGAAATCCTGGAAGGAAATGATATGTGGTGGAAATAAAATTGATACTCTATTGGCTGCTGCCGTTGGTCCCTCTGACTCTCCGGATAGTACTCACTGAATTTCCTCCTTTGCTTGTGCTGTTCCTTGCTGCAGTGCCGGCACTAGAAGTCCCACAAAAAACACGATTGTCTTGTCCGGCGTCGGCGATGGTATAATGTCCACAATCGCGCTCTCTCGTCCTCTCTCTCTATGACTCACTGACTGCTGCTCGCCTCGTACAGCTCGCTCCAAATTAAACTTCCCGCGGTTACCTACGTCGCCACAAATCTGGATCTTTATAGTAGAGGCTAGCCTATCGGGGGCACTGTATCGGCAGTCCTATTAGCTATGAGGGGCATGCGTGGCTCTACGATGACAGCGTATCAGGGTGCCTCCAGCACATGATCCACCCGGCTCCCAGGAGTCTCAGGGGCGCGTGATCACAGCGTGTGAGGTTGGGAGGCACCAATCAGAGTTGAGTCTCGCTCTCTGTGAGAGTCTCCGACGGCAAGTTTAGTGTGCCTCTGTTCCCCCCGTAGCACCAACAACAATCCCCGTAGATTCAGAAAAATTTAGATTTCCTCCCCATAGCCCGTTTTCTGATATAAATCCCCTCAAAATATGGGAATCCCCGTAGATATGGGAGCACTGGAAATGTTCCTCATTCCTTCTCTTCTCCATTCTAGCTTCAGAAAAACTTCAAATAGTTCTTGAAATATGTAGGTAAAGGACTTCCATTTTAACCATCTTGGTTTGCTTCCTGTATTAACTCTTCATTTTACTTCACAATATTGCCAAATCACTTCATCCAACAATGTCACAATGACAGCTTGGATCATACGGCAGTGGCAGAAATGGTGCAAGGAGAAATACAGCAAGCTGAGGAAAAAGTGGTTGGCTAGTGCCAGCAAATGAAGGAGAAAACCAGGAAAACATTTTTATCTTTGGACATTAAAGTCTAAACATCCCTTCCCTAACTGAATGAAATAAAAATAAATATTGGGTCCGTATTTGAGGAAAATGTATGCTTCCCCAACTGACCTTATGTGTAAGCTCTTATATGGTTGACAGTAAAACTTAACTGGTGCATTGTCTTAATCTGTGCTTCAAGCTACTAAATTACGGGGACACACACACACACACATATGTATGTGTACATATATATATATATATATATATATTAGAAATTATGTATAGCACCTCCTGTATTGTTATTGGAAAATGATGTGAGTGCATGTTGCATACCATGAGTTGTTCTAAATGTTTTAAAGGGTTATGATGAAAGTTAAAACTAATAAAACTGAACTGACTGAAATAAGTGGCAAAACAAAATGTCACTCACTATTCAGATGTCACATTATTTTTTTCAGTTTGTTTACACAGGTTAACTCAGCAAAGATGCAAAATCTCATTTCCAATGGGGTCCTGCTTCTACCCATTTTCGCAACTGGGTGGACTGGAGCACTGAGAGGTTATGTGACTTGCCCAAGGTCACAGAGCGGGTGTTTGTGGGCAATGAAATTCTAAATAAACACATAATTTCTTAAAGTTAGGAATCGTAAGGCAGCATCACTGTTATGTTCTTTGTTCTAATAAATCAGTGAAGCTATGTCACGCTGATGAGCCTCAAAAGAGGCAAGGCACGTTAATGACTGCTGTTCTGAGTCTACATAATTCAAGGACTGGAAGCCATTGTGCATTGCTAGAGCATACAGATGGACTCCCATTCAGGAACAAGGCAAGTACCAGTACCCATGTATCCCAGATATTCTAAGGCAGAGTTTAATAACTGAGAGCCCTGTAATGAGACGCTTATTCTAAAGCGTTGCTCAAATAAGTAAGAGATGATTTTTTTGAGAGTAAGTTTCTTCAAGGTTATAATTACGTTAATGCCGAGTGTACGGAACACTGGTGGCGTGCTGCCTTTTTTCACTTCAATTATAAGTAACACCGAACATCAAAGTGAATTGATCAATATTCTCATATTAAAATTTAAAACATGTTCTCAATGTGTGTGTCCTGAATATTTGTGGGATGCGTTCTGAAATATTCAAAGCATAAAATGAAAAACCACACACACAAAATTTACTCCAAGGCTGCCAGGAGGACCCACTGCCATTCCATAACATTATAGTTCTATGGTTTGCATATGACATAATTTAGGGGGTGGATGAACCCCTATTGGTTCTGTGGTACATATTTCCCTGAAAAGGTCTGAACTTTGTCCAAGCATGACAAACCCAAGCCTCTCTGTCTTTCCTCTTCTTTATTTTTTTTTTAACATTAGTGAGGCTTGTATTACCAGAATGCAACATTTTTTTCGTTTACATCTGCCCTGTGCTGTAAAATGTGGGATGAATCAAACAAACACCCATTTTCATAATCTACCTTTAGAGTGACCCAGAGGGAGGTTTTCCCTACTGGAGCCCTGTTATCCATTCTGCTTACATCCAAAAAAAAAAAAGGCTTTGTGACATCTGTATTCTGTCATTCCCCTACCCCGTGACACAGTTGTTCAATATAGGTAAGAAGTAATTTTGCAGCTGGTTCCACAGTCCTGGAATTTGTTACCTGGAAAACTCCAGTCCTGCTTCTCTATAGAACTTTCAAATGTATCTGTCAGATTTAAACAAAATATACTTGTTTTTAAATGCTATTCTTAGTAGCCTCTCTGCTCTCTCTAAGAAACTGCAAACCTGAATATCACTTTGCATGCTGCTGTCTTCTTCTTCTTCCTCCCCAGTTCACCCTTGGAAACAGAACATTATCCCATGGACTATTTCTGGTAATCAAAACATAAATACATGAATACAGATTGACACAGATGCGCTGGTACATGATGACTATTAATATCATTCTTGTTAAAATTAAAATAAATATAATTGTATGGGTTCTGTCTATTGTTATGATTTACTGACCTGGGATGGTTTTCAGGCAAGCTGCATCTGCACTATTTTTTTTTTTTTTTATTCTTTGGTAACCAGGTAAGGCCCACTAGGCAGAGGTGCCTGTTTTCAGGGGTGACCTGGGAGCACTGAGGTGGTTAAGTGAATTGCTCAGAGTTGCACAGTATGCAAGTGGTGGTTGTGGTAATCAAACCCAGGTCTGTCTGCTGGATGTACCACGCTCATTCACAGCTCGTACTCTAACCTATGCCTATCATAGAACCCAAGCCAAGACTGATTACCCTGTCTATAACAACACTGTCAGGGGATACCTTGGAACTTGTGGACAAATTTTTGTACCTGGGTTTGTGGCTTAACAACCATATTCCTTTACCGTCCCATATTGACACACTCATAAAAAAGCTGAAAATTAGATTAGGATTCTTCTTCAGAAATAAGTCCCTATTTCTCCTGGACGTCAGGAAAAGGCTGGCTCAAGCTACCTTTCTCCCACTCTTGGACTATGCGGACATTCTTTATACCAACAGCTCAGCCTCTCACCTCCATAAATTAGATGTGCTCTTTAGTCAGGCTCTTCATTTTATTTTAAATGCCCCTTCTAGGACTCACCAGTGCTGACTTTCTTCTGCCGTGGGATGGACATCACTCGGATCGAGAAGGAAATTCCATAGCGGTATTTGGTTATACCAGACTTTGATCAATAATCTCCCCACTTATATTTCAGCCATGTTTCCCTGTTCTGTCAGCTGTTACTCACTTAGGAAAAACTCGCTTATTGTGTTAGATGTATTCTAGACTTGTACCAGGTTTGAGGAATCTGCAGTCAGTTGTGCTTTGCTGTCCATTTGGAACAAACTCCAAAACACCCTTAGGTTTTCTAACTTCGTCACCTTGAATGTCACCAAATCATTAATAGGTAACTCCAACAAAGAGGACTGCCGCTCTTATTCCAGTTAAATTACTCCTATGTCCCTCCACCATCTATCTTGTGTTTCAGCACTTTTGTTTCCCTATGAGGAGGCCCTACAGTCATTTGCTTTGATCCCAGTTACACTTCTTCCCCTATTCCATTGTTCTGTCTGCATTTTACTGTTTTTCCTATTTTGTTGATCAAAACATTTTATGTCAGCTGATAGTCAAGTTGATATGTTGAACCCGTCATTTAATTTGTAATACTTGTGATTATGTATTTCTGCACTACTTTTGTATTCATGTTTCTGTATTGCCTGTGTCAGGACCTCCTTGTAAATGAGCATGCTCAATGGAGCCTTCCTGTGGCAAAAAACCTGAACAGAACCCATACACCAACACAGCAGGAACTGCTGCAGGCATCAAGGTTTTTAAGCATTCACCCTCCCCCAACCCCGGTCTTTATTATGAGGGATACTGGCATGAAAACTGGTTCCTTGCACTATAGAGTTTTTCTACTCTTGCTGTTCATTCACCTCCAGAAGTGATTATTCTCTTTTTGTGACATCAGACAAGAAAGCAGCTGATGTCACAAGCAGAGAATTATGACTTCAGGTGGGGAATACAATAATCAGTCATTACAGATTATGGTTAAGTGTCAAACATCCTAGTTACATCAAAATATCCTTAGTTAGAAAGAGCAAGGGACAGGAAAGATACTGAAGATATATGACATAAACTGAGTTGGTTCAAATATTATGGACCAAATTTTTAAAAGGCAAACTCTTATTTTTTGGCACAGCTACGCCAACACCTTTGCCTCAAACTGCACCTGATTTTAGTAGGTCCGGGGCAGTTACAACACTTTACCTGATTTACGGCAGTTTGCACCAAATGTACGGCACAAGTCCTGTAAAAAAGGTACCCAGGATTGCCACAAGCTAGACCAGAAAAAGTTGGTCTAACCTCGGCAACTCCGATCAACATGCCGGGAGAATGCCGTCAAGCCCTGCATGCCCATATCTTTGGCGCACCCAGGCAGTGGCATTTCAGCCCTTAAAAATTCAGCCCAATATTTTATATATTTCATACTGGCTCTTTAAGATTTGTTACAACAGTCAGTGACCATTACTCAAAATCACACTCATCTGTATTACTACAGAGAGTCTCTAGACATCAGCTCACAAAAAAGACGTCCGTAACAGCTGCCAGAGAGGTGGTGTTGGGGGATAAAACCAGTGAGTGAGAGGGAGAGAGAGAGATACCACAGCATTAGTAACCACTAATAGGTGCCAGCTTTTGTAAGGTTGTGGGGGTGAAGAAGCAGGCCTTTGAGCTGTCAGTGTAAGTGGTTTATACCAGGTAGTAAGGAAAGCCATAAGTTGGGCACTAGGATGTACATGACTGAATATGGGGATATGAAGAATTTCAAAACATTAGCACACTTACAGTATGAAACACATACACAAAACATTATGTATCGAATCATCAGTGAAATAATGAACACAAAATAGATTACTTTTTGGTTAAAAGTTTTATTTAGGTTCAGGTGATGAACAAATGTTTTAGAAAATGAACAATTCCCCACAGTAGCCTTGCTAATTAAAAAATAGCTGGATTTTGCAAGAAAAACATTTGGAATGTCCTAATAATGACAGCTTTGAGAACTACTGCTGCAACTAAAACAGAAAGAGACAAGCCAAAGCTTTGGCAGGGGTGCCACTGACTAGGATGACATCATTTCAGATAAAAATGTAGGCACAGTTCCCTCAGTTTTTCTGTCTGTTCAGGGATGTTCTGCACCTGAACCGTGATAATTCATTCAAGGTTGCCTAGTGGGTTTGATTTCCACCCGCCTTGGCAGGCTGGAGTTCATTCCAAGACAAGTCCGTCTGGCTTTTGTGAAACTCTCTTCATTTACGAAGAGATACAGTATCTGCTTACCCAGAGGGGGTAGTCCATTTAAGAACTAAACACTAAATGTTACTGAGCAATATTTATCATTTGGCTTCAACCTGCTCATCGGTATTAAGTCTTATCAAAATGCTTCCCCGCAGCCAAAGTAAACACCGAGCTTGCTTTTATTGCACTGTTTTCACAAGTTGTTAGGGAAGATACAGTGCATTGATTGCTTTTTCATGACACAATGCCCTTTTTGGGGGAGTTCCAACTACATTTTCTTTCAATTAAGGGGAAGAGCATTATGTTAAGTGTAACAGGTCAAAACCAGTATCTGAAGGGAACTGCCATTCTGAAGACCACAAATTTCTGTATCACACCTCAGGGCCTTCAACAGCTTTTGCATCCTGGGTGTCTGGGAATATAACTTGGGGATTCCTAACAAAATTCTGGAAGTCCAGCATAGTTCCTATAGAGTTGCTTTTGAGGCGTCCCCCTGCAGTGAAGGTGGGCATTAGACAGTAGCTTTTGTGTCCTGAGAAGGCAGCAGTGTGTCTCTGGGAACCTCTACACTGATGGACACGAATGCCGATGGGCTGCGGATACATGAAGGGGGCTGGGCCCTACATCTCCAACAGCTCTGCACCTGTGCGCCAGAAAGCTTGAACCATTCCTGGAATTTATCAGAAAGCTCTGGCATGACTGAGGCAGCATCCTGCACGTCCCAGAACACCTTAACAATCTACCCTGTCATTAAACATTACTTGGTTGTTACCAGAAAAGTAAACAAAAGATTAACGAAGTTGTATTTACACTTGTGAGGTGGTTAAAAAATGTTTCTGCTTCTCTCCACTACCAGCCAGCAAAGGGACATTTATGGTGGCAGTATTGTGCATCTCTTAAAAGGGGGAACTCTGCAAAGGAACCTGGTGGTGGAGGCAGTGTCGTCTAATGGTTAAGACACCAGTTAGGGAATGAGAAGATTAGAGGTTCATAACTGGCTAGAGCCAACTACTCCTTGTGTAACCTTTGGTGAGTCACTTAACCTGTTACTTCCCACAGTCTACCCAGCTGTAGAAATGGGTAGAAGCCAGATCCCACTGCAATTGATATGTTGCATCTCAGCTGGGCTATCCTGGGTAAATAGTTTGTAAAAAAATAAATAAATGAAAATTAGTGACACAGCTAGTATAACTACAGGTGCATTCTGGAACCTGTTCTGAATGCCCTAGTACACAGTGACATAGACAGGATGGAGGCAGTCCAGAGGAGGGCAACTAAAATGGTGCAGGGTCTGTACCAGAAGCCACAGGAACAGAGACTAAAGGAGCTTAATATGTATACCCTCGAGGAAAGAACGGAGACAAGGGACATGATAGAAACTTTCAAGTACCTCAAGGGAATCAACAAAGTCCAAGAGAGTAGCATCTTTCAGAAAAAGAGATGTGTAAGAACAAGGGGGCACAATTTGAAGATAGAGGAGGGACGGCTCAGGGCAACGTGAGGAAGTATGTTTTCACAGAGAGGGTGATGGATGCATAGAATGCCTTCCTGAGGAGGTTGTGGGGTTAAAAACAGTGGGGGAATTCAAGAATGCATGGAACAGCCATAAGGCAATTATAGTGGGGGTTAGGAAGAAGTAAGCTGTTGGTTAACTAGGATCTGCAGCTTATCCAGTAGGTAGGGAAATGGGCAGACTGGGTGGGCCAAGTGGTCCTTATCTGCCGTCAAAGTCTATGTTTCTGTGGAGCTTATCTCCCCTTGCGCTACCAAAGAAAATGACGCGTGAAGTGGTTGTGTTGGACTCCCACTGAAAAGACCAATGTTGCAGTTTCTCAGTGAGAGAGAGAGAGCGCAAGAGAGAGAAAGAAAGAGAGAGCGAGAGGAACAAAAATAATGAGCTGCCTAAACATTATTACACTCTCTCAAACATAAAACATTTTTTGAAGTCCAAAACAACAAAACCAGATCAGAAACAGTGAGTGTAACCATGGTTTAACATTTACTTTCCTTTCATGACTAGAGCAATAATGAATAAGCAAAAAGTATTACAATTTTGGTCTCCTAAGGCTTGTTTACTGCTACATTCTGTAGTATCTGGTGCCCAGAGTGTGTTCCACACCACTGTAGACATTTGCAAGCCTGGTCACACATCAGTACCTGTCAAGTCTTGCAAGCATCACAGAGAGAGAGAGAGAGAGAGAATGTCAGTGCAACAGACAGAAACCTAGCCACTGGACAAAGAGGTGGGTGGGAAGGTGACACCAACACGTGCCTTTCAGCTCTGCTTGCTGCTAATCTGAGTCACCTTTCACTTCTGCAGAGGTACCTAATAATTCTGGTAAACTGTGTTGCCAAAGTGGATAGTGTTCACACCTTCTTGTGGCCCCTGACCTCTGACCGGACAACAGCATCACTGCAGCTGGTCGGAAACATCCCCCCCCAAGGGCCTACAAGGCCTGCAGCATTTACATTACTTATCAGTGTCGCGAACAAACAAACACATTGTCATTGCATCACTTCTGTAATTCAAAAGGATGCATCCACACTGATTTGCTTGTAACAGATTAGCACCTCTGCACCACTCACAGCAGTAAGGGAGAGAAGTGTATATGAGCCTATAGACCAGTCCTCCCCCCCCCACCCAATATTGCCCTGTGGGCTCCATATCAAGTCATCGAGAGGAAATCCTGTGCAGCACAAACAGCGCAGACAAAGCCCGAAACTCAAAACTACACATCCAGAATACTGGTGCAGATTTCAGGGAAAGTAAGATTTACTATTACAACACCACGCCACCATGGATCAACACTCTAGTGAGTTTTTGTGACTTACTTATTTTTCCTTCCCCGGCTGTACGCTGGATGCACAGTTTTGACTTTCGCGGCTTTGTCTGCACTGTTTCCGACTGCACTGACTTCCCTCTCGAGGACCTGAAGTGCTACTGCCCTGTATGGGACAGATATGGGTGCATAATGCAATTCAAACACTCTACGTTGTATTATATGTCAACATATATTTTATTATATTTGCCAATATATACATTTCTAAAACAGACATGACAAAGCTTTGCACAGTTCAATCATACATATACAGTATCTTATTATGTACGGTTTTGTCACATAAATTTGGACAAAGAGCATGCACAAGGTTTTGGAACCTATGGTGGAGCCCGCCAGGATGCAATACAATTCTGCAGGATCCTGCAGCACAGTTACTAAATGAAACAAGGCAATTTCAATGGCAACAAATCCATTTTGTCATGCAGTAATCTGAGACACTGCATGGCATCCTGGCAGGCTCCACTGTATACAATATTTTGTGACAAAAGCCTACACATTTTAATTACGTTCATGTGAAATGTATTACTAGGTTGATCTCTTACCAAGGGGAGAAATGATTGTTTAGTGATACATGATACAAAATGTTACATAATTAAGCAGGCTACTGTTGTGAGGACTGGGAGGTTCACTGCTGAAATGCAGATACAATAAATATGGTACCAAAACATTGGGGCTGTTCTGTGTGCTGTACTACAGCGGTCTTGCATGTTTTCTTATTTATTAGCCCTTAAATAAAAGTATTTATCTTTGGGCACATGCTGAAAACTGTGCACCTCTTCCTGAATTTACAGTACAATACAGTACATGATGGCCTTGGTACAACAGAGCTGAGGGCATGTGGGGAGATAACGTGGAATGTTCAAAGAAATAAATGGTAAAAAAAACTATGTTGGCATCTTAATGTTTTAATATTACCTTTGCTATTCTATCTCACTTTTTTCAATACAAAACGCGCTTTCAGGAAATCAGTAATTCACATCCTTCCAAGAGCTACGCAACATCTTTTTATGCCCCTTTGCTTTTTGTCTCCATTCCTCCTCATGGTTGTAACTACCTCCTGCCAGGAGAGTTAGTACAGGTCTGCCGCTGGTGGCACTGTAAATACCACTCCACATTCAGCCAGCAGAGGGTGCCAGGATTGGTATCTTTGGTCTCGCAAATAGCAGTGCAGTGAATGCTACCAGTGCACCAACTGATCATCCTGCGATAACCTGACAGGCAAGTTTATTCTGATACTACACTGTAACCATAATGCAACACTCCAGCAAGTTTCCATACAGAGATGTCACACTGTATTGGCACATCACCTTACAGTAAGCGTACTGTGCAAGAACATAATTATACTACCCCTTCTATACATACAATGGCCAGCCCAGGGGTGTGGGGGCAGCATATTGCAATGCTACCTGGGAATCATACAATATATTCTATATAGCCCATTTCATAAATACTGTATCCCACACTGCTTCGTAGGACTTGTACAGCGCAAAACAAGCAACAGCACAGAGTTTACTAGTACAGTTTATGTCACAATTTATTACAACTAATTTATGGTACTTATTCTCATCTTCACTTTGTATAGGTAATCAAGAGCTTAACAAAATACAAACTGAACTCTTCTCAGAGCTGAGCTCCAAAACCAAAGTCAATGTCGTGCATTTCATATTTCAGTAAAAGTCCACAATCAGCACGGCAGACAAACACACACATTGACTAGAATGGTTGTATTCTGCCGGCACAGCTACACTGCATTAAAACTGTGGTCTTCTGACTTGAGCTCTTCAGCAGCCTCCCAGGGCAGATTTTTTTACTGTAGCAGATTTCTCTTGGCCAACCTTTGAGTATCTCACAATCACGTGCACTTTGCAAGGCCAGCTGTAATATGCAGCATGCTTTTCTAATACACCATTACGCAGAAACCAATCACGCACAACCATTCATTCTGACTTGAGTTCCAACTGTTTCAGATTACAACTGGGAAAAAGTTTGAAAAGCTTCCTATTTACTTCTTGGACATTTTTGAGAAAATATGTTTTTAGGCAGGGCACTTTTGGTTTTTAGTTCAATAGGACCACAGTGATCCTGATGTTTAGGCAGTGCAAGAGAATAACCGGTGAAGTTTGGTAGGATTGAACTGATGGTGGGACGCTGATGACTGATAATGGAAAAGTATATATAGAAGGCATCGTGGAAGGCAGGTCGTATGTAAGATAGGATGTAAATTAGGGATCAGCAGGTATGAAGGTAGTAAGGAAGAAAGCTTGTATGTAGAATGCTTGTGCAACATAGAGTGAAACTTTGGGATACTTTCTCTGTCCTACTACCACCCTTTCAGGGTGCTGTGAAGCCAAAGGAACCCTCTTGTGGAGAGTTCCACCCCTCTGAGGGGCTGTAGGGAAAAGGGCCTTTCCAAACAAAGGTACCTTATGGGAGAAGTCAAAAGCACAATGCACAAATCATGCCAAGAAAACTTTGGGGGGGGGGGCACACAATTAAACACTGATCTGGGGGAAACTCTAAATTACTTTTTTACAGCCTCAGTTCAAGCAGCACTACATGGATAAGAATATGAGAAGCTATAGGCTTTTTAATGTCTTTGTCAGTGACATTACTGAAGGGCTGGAGGGGAAGGTTTGCCTGTTTGCAGATGATACCAAGATCTGTAACAGAGTAGACACTCCAGAGGGGGTTGAAAGAATGAGGAGGGACCTGGGAAAGCTGGAAAATGGTCACAAGTGTGACAATAAAAATTTAATGCAAAGAAGTGCAAAATCATGCATCTGGGGAGAAGAAACCCTACAGAGAACTACAGGATGGGGGGGGATTGCTGACAGTCACCAGGCAAGAAAGGGACTTAGGGATAATCATCTCAAGATGACCTACAGGTGGCCAAACAGTGTAACAAGGCTGTTGGGAGGGCCAGTGGGATGTTGGGGTGCATAGGAAAGGGTATCACTAGCAGAAGAAGGGAGGTGGTGATGCTATTGTACAAGACGCTGGTCAGGCCTCATCTAGAATATGGTGTTCAGTTCTGGAGGCACCATCTTCGCAAGGACATAGCAAGGGTGGAGGCGGTCCAGAGAAGGGTGACCAAGGTGGTGCAGGGCTTGCATCAGAAAATATATAGATAGACATTTTATTTCTAAGGCACCCATTTCCAGAGATTCTGGGCGCTGTACAATATAAGACATACATTTAAAATCAAGCACAAATATAAATATAAATAATATAACTGGGAGCATACAATTATCTATCTATCCCATAAATCCTAATAATAATTTTAAAACACAATCAATAAACTGCTTGCTGGAACAAATATGTTTTAATGCCCTTTTTGAAGGCTTCCACCGAGGAAGCCTCCTTTAAATAACCAGGCAAGGAGTTCCACAGGATATGTGCAGCCACTAAGAATGCTCTATCCCCAGAATGCCGCAACCTAGCCCTGGGAACTCCCAGGAGGCCTCTCCCGGCAGAAAGGAGGGCCCAGGCCAGATGGTAAGGGACAAGGAGATCTTGTAGATAGACAGGACCCCCTTTGTGCAGGGTCTTACAAGTCAACAGCCCTATCTTGAAGACAACCCTTCACCGGACCGGCAGCCAGTGCAGTCCGCGGAGGACTGGGGTGATATGCTTACACCTTTTTGCCCCCATCAACAATCTCACTGCCGCATTCTGCACCAGCTGCAGCCTGTGGAGGTTGTCTCCAGATAACCCTAGGTACAGGGCATTACAGTAGTCCAACCTGAAAGTGACAAAAGCATGCACCAGCGTGGTCACGTCCTCAGGCGGGATCAGGGCTTGAATTCGGGCATGTTCCTGAGATGATAAAACCCACTTCTCACCATGGACAGATTAAAAGATCTCAATATGTATAAACTTGAAGCGAGGAAGGAACAGGGAAGGGGGGATATGATAGACACCTTCAAGTATCTTAAAGGCTTGAACAAAGTGCAGGTGGATGACATCTTTCAGTACAACAGCTGTACAAGGATGGGGGGGCACAATATGAGATTGGAGCGAGGCAAGATAAGGGGAAATGTGAGGAAGTTTTTCTTCACAGAAAGGGTGATAGATGCTTGGACTAGCCTACTCCAGGAAGTGGTGGGTGCTAACACAGTGGGGGGATTCAAATATGCATGGGCTAGACATACGGGAACCCTAGATATGGAGAAGAGAGGCAAAAGCCAATGACCAAGTACGGTCAGAGGCTGCTGATGCAAGCAGGGAATGTGGGCAGACTAGGAGGGCCTAGCGGTCCTTGTCTGCTGACAACTTCTGTGTTACTATGTAAAGGCATCACAGCCATAGAAAACACTTACTTCCCATAAGGAGAGGAGATGGGATACCAGCATTCAAGCAGCAGATACCAGTGTCGAGGAATGAGGATCACCATCCAGCTCCAAGTCTTGGCACAGTAATTAAATGATTAATATTAGAATTACGAACTTCAGGTAGTAGAAGCAGGAAAAAATACCTGTGGAGGAAACCACTGGGGAACCAGAACCGCCATCCCCCCGAGCTCAGCATTACTTATTATTTCCAGAACAGGAACTCCAACATGTTGCTGCAATTAAAGGATGGAATGTCTCTGCTTTAGTATAAGGACTTCCACCCTCTAGAAGGTGATACAGGACTGGCCATACAACAAAAGGCGTGTGCTACGCAGAAGGACTCCACACCTGGGAAAGTGCTATAAGGCCAATACTGAAGCCAAAGGTAAGACGGGATCACTGAAGGAGTTCTCAGGAGAAGGAAGACTTACTGACAGATGCCTTATGCTATGCCTGGCTGTCCAGATACTCTCCTCTGAGTACAAGTCTCACATGATGTTGGAGCCAAGCCCTTGAGGGGGAAGTCCTATTGAGGGCAGCACTGGAGCTGAGCCCTTGAAGGGCGAAGAAGAAGCTCATGAGGGACAGAAGCAGATAGGCAGATGAAGGAGCTGAGCTGGAAGGCTGAGCTGGGTGTTTGCCAGGGAGCTGAGGAGATGTTGGAGGCAAAGCCTGGGCATGTAGAATAAGGAGGAGGGGTGACTGCCTGGGTAGATAGCATGATGAGTTTGATGACGAGGACGAATGACCAGGTAGGTAGACGGATAAGGTGGGACAGCCCGGTATGGGTTGCATACAATATATGTGAGCCCCAAGGAGACGGCCTGGACAACCATCTGGGCAGGCTGGTGGACACATGACAGTAGAAGGGGTAAAGCAGCAGGCTGAGGGCCCAAACCACACAGAAAGGCAACACACAAAAGGCAGAGCACTGCCATGGAAGCAACCATTATGGGGATAAAAAGCCAAAAACACCAAGGCAGAACGTAATCATGCAGCACCGCTGGCCTGGCCAACCAGATGAGATTAAGAGGTAGTAGAAGGTTGGGACGCGGGGTATGCTGCATGTGGAGTCTGGCGGAGCTGCAGTGGTGGACCAGGAAGGGGCACACAGGGCCCTGAAGACAGCCAGTAGGAGCAGAAAGTGGGGGAGAAGGACAGCAACAGAGGGACAGGTTGAACAGGAACCAGACAAGGAAAGCAGGAGAGGAAGGAGGCAGCTGATGGATCAGGGCAGAGAGGGCAGGCAAGAAAGAAAATAGGGCAACAGGAATTGAGTGGAGGATACAGGACAGTGAAACAGGAGGGAGCCAGGTGTCAGGCTGGGGAGAATACAGGAGTGCAGAAAAACTAGGAAGCAGGCATGTAGGGTGAGGCTAGAACTGAGCAAACAGAAGTGAGACAAAGGGGGAGTACCAAGAACCAGATAGGACAGCAAGAGCCAGGGTCCAGGAGATAAAAACTAACCACTGCAGGAGTGGAATGCAGTGGACACCAGGTAGCCAGAAAACAGAAACAATATGGCCACCACACAAAGAAAACTTGTTAAAGAGAGGCAACAAAACCAGCAGAAGAGCAGACTGGATGCCCGGCAGGAGCTACAGAAGCAAACCAGCAAAGGGAGGACAGAAAGTGCAAAGGTAGGGCAGAGCACAGACAGGCAGAGAGGAGAAATGGCAGCGGTGTGGCTGCTGCAAGGTAATGAGCATTAGGTACCGTTCAATGGGGGTGTGGCTTGCATCACCCAATGCCCCATTCGAAATGCGGACAATAGTCCTTCAAAAAGTAGCAGTCCATAGCAGAGGCACCACTGCTACTACTTCTTTTATTTTAATCATCATACTATGTGTTCAACTTCTGTTATGAATTCTCAAATTGTCTTTTAAATAGTTGGTAACACGTTCATAACTTTAACAAAACATAATATTTAGGCACTGTCCCACTTGTATTTCACTGGTTCCGTATTCCTCCCCCCCTATTATTTAGTAGCGAGGTCATTTCCATGAAAACAGGATCTTTGCTCCAGAAGGGTTCATCTATTCCTGCTGCTTTCTCCCTACCTAAAGTTACAGGGCACTGCTTGTGACCACACAGTCACTCCCATGGCAACAGACTGTGATGTCACAACAGAGGATTAAGACTTGAAGTAGGGAGTAAGCTATAGAGGCCGATGTACTCAAAATGAACGCTAAGGAACAACAATCATATATTCATACACATTTCTTTAGTAACATATTATGGGGAGGAGAAATATTTAAAATATAAATGGAATGCAAGCAGAAATGTACCTAATTATTATGTTTTTTTAAGTTTTCTTTGTGGCGTCAGTAGCTCTTTAAAGAAAAATAAATAGTTACTAGCCATCGTCCAAACATGGTGATACATACCCTACATAACCCCCTCACCCCCTTCATCAGAGCCTTTCTGTAGACTGGCAGCAGCTCAGGGAGGGCAGAGAGGTCACAG
Organism: Neoceratodus forsteri; assembly: GCA_016271365.2. Taxonomy (NCBI): domain Eukaryota; kingdom Metazoa; phylum Chordata; order Ceratodontiformes; family Ceratodontidae; genus Neoceratodus; species Neoceratodus forsteri. Next base: position 911,319,028 of record CM057453.1, read on the forward strand.
CCAGGGCACAATGGACTTCTTTGACAGTGTTCTACCCATTCCAGAAAAGTAGAACATGTAGAATTAAATGGAAGATGTCATAGTGCCGCACCAAGAAACTACTGTTTGACACAATTATGACTGCGCTGACATGAACTGTTGCTTTAAGAACAAAGCTTTAGACAGATACGTAGATAAAGTGGGATGAGTTTAACAAAATAAAAGAAGTACTGAAATGTTGCTGGTAAAGGTGTGGGTCTACAGGTGCATCTGATGCAAATGAAAGTGCTGAGCAGACACTAACTTCCACTGACAGTTAGTACTACCCAACAGCCATGTTTACATGGCGGCAGTGCTGTGTAATGTGTGCTGCTCCCTTCCTGATGCACCGGTTGAATTCCTGTTCACATAGCCTGCCCTCGCAACACTGCAGGCCGCTCTGAATAAGGGCTATGGATTCACCAGAGGCTGATAAAAAAAACAGCATTTGTAGCGGAGCGAGCGCAGCAAAGCGTTCACACTACCATTTAATCTGCTCGCTCCGCTACTGATCCTAACACTGAGTCGGATCAAAAAAATTATCCAAAGGGCACATAATGCGTTCCTGACAGTGTTTTCACTGCCAACTTTGCAGCACATCAACCCATGCGCATGGGCTGATGTGCTGCAAAGTCAGCAGTGTAAACAGGGCTAGAGAGAATCAAAGTAGCAGTGGTACTGAGTGGCGGAAGCTGTCCCAAGCAGAAGCATCTCTGCTAGGCTATTCTGTGTAGATAAACTGAAAATCACTCTGGGATACAGTATATGAAAAACACTGTATAAAGACAAATTCCATACTATTCTTCAGGTCACACATCACAAGTATTTAAGTCTTTATTCTACAGAGCTAGTAGTATCAACAAACAGTAGGCAGACCATTTTTGTATATTTTTAAAAACAGCCCCTTATTACTTTTTATTTCTGAAGTGTTTTCCAGTGTGTTCATTAGATGGTTTTCTACATAACAGTATTGGCTGTGATGTACAAAGCAGTACTTTACCCCGCAGCAGACATATCTAGTCCAATTTCTCCCGCTACATCATCTGCATGTGACATCACTCATTGTTACAGCTCAAGCCCTGCTGCCTGATTGATACTGTGTCACAAGTTTTCAATCAAGCAGCAAGAGATTGGTTCTTCTTGGTTATCAGTGATGTCTCCGTGAGTGAGGTCACAATGCTGATGATGTACAGGGAGGAACTGAACTGCATCAGCCACCAGATAGAGTGCTGTTCCACACATCTCACCTGGTACTGTCAGACAGAAAATCATGTAATTAGCAAAACATAAAATAAAAAATATTTCAGATATACTAAGTGATAGCTGACTGTTTCTAAAAGTTACTATTAATTCAAGACAGCACACCAGCTCTTTAAAGGGGACAGGAAATCATTTCTAATTGGCAGCTGTTTATTAAGTTCTTATTTTCAGAAATGATATGTACTCCCCTAAATTATCCATATGTAACTGTACCTGAATAAAAGGTGATACAAGAACTGTACTTTACATTGTTTTGTTTTTATGGGCATCATTCTGTTACAGTTCTCTTCCTAGAACCTGTAATCTGGAGTTTTAACTGTGTCATGGTTTGTACACAGAATGCTAATTATGAGCTGTTGACCTATCAGAACTATGCTTAGAGTTCTGTGCACAAACCGTGGCATAGTTAAAACTCCAAATTACTGGTTCCATGAAGAGAAGTGTTAACAGAATGTTGCCCATAAAAACAAAACAATGCAAAATGCAGTTTTTGTATCACTTTTTATTCAGCTACAGTTAAATATAGATAATGTAAGGGAATGCATATCATTTCTGAGAATAACAACTTCATAGGCAGCTGCCAATTAGAAATGATTTCCTGTCCTCTTTAATCTTCTCAAAACTTTTTTAAGCTTTTCCTCCATCTCATCCTCTGGATCACGGGGCTGTACCTAGTGCCAATCTGCTTGCTCAGCAACAGGGGACAACAGTGACCAATCTGCTTGTGTAACTACTGAAAGTCACAGAGGACCATAACGTTATTTTACAATACATCCTCCTCGTACGGACCCTCCATACCAATCTAAGAGACATCCACTATATAATATACATAATATATATCAGTTATATATTATTGATTTAGTGATTATAAGTACACTGTCTATAATGTCTTGAACCCTGCTTTTACCTGTAATGGTGCTCAGAGCCCCCGGGATTGGGCACCAAAATATAAATAATGCCTTACTTACATTACAACTGGCATGAAACGCAGGAGAAGCAAAGGCCGTCTGCAACAAGTGCGGTATGCAGAATGCATAAAATGTACAAGATAACAGATAATTTACAATGATGTTTTTTGTAACTCTCTCCAAAGCATGTGCATGCATTCCAAAACATAAAACCCTGGTGTAAAGCATTGTGGCTGTGCAAATCCTTTCGGGGGGGGAGGTTAGCTGTACAGGAAATCTCTCAACGGGTACTACATTCTGCTGGCTATGCCACTACTCAGATCTCAACACAGCTGACTCACACACACTAAACACAACAATAATCTTTAAAATCTGCACACAAGAGTATGCATAACTACAAAATGCACTGCAAGCCATTGCTTGCCGCCAAATTACATGACAATGTGAAAATAATGCCAAAGGAAAAATAACACTTCAACGGCACTCCTAAGTATTTTTCTATCTAATTAATAAGGTTGTTGGGCCAACAGTCAGTGCACACCCAGCAAAGGGGATTCGCAATGTCTCCTGAAGTTATAACATGCATTTATTAAACATGAAATACAGTGGAGTCAGCCAGGATGCAATGCTCTGTGATATACATGTCACACTTACCTGCATGACAAATTGGGAGTAACTGGATTACATTGTGTTCCTGTGGTATTCTACAGTAAATCACTGGCAGTAACTGGTAACGGCATCGTATGCTGGCTGACTCTACGGCAATTGGATTTTTATTTACTGACTTACGTTTGTCTTTTTGTAATAAGACACCTACAAGATCTACTATGTTCAAAGCATGGGTTTTGGTTTTTCAGATTAAAGTGATATTTGAAGGTTCCCCAAATGCCATTGCCAGCAATGCTTCAGATGTTGAAACTGCAATTTGTTTTGTAAAATAAGATCTGTCATAGTCATGTTATTATGTTTTATCAGCGCTTTGTTTCTGGCTGCCTTCCAGTTTCTCTGTGTAGCCACACCCCCAGAATGATGTCATACAAGGGAGCTGTCAATGTTTTACATACAGCAAAATGGACTTCTGGGTAATTTATAATACTGACTTAAATGTGCCTTACTCAGAAGTACAGTCTTGTATGTTGGTAGTAGTGACTGCAGTATAGCACCTACTATGTAGATGTCCATAACAAGGCAGTGTGGGTACAATAAGAAGCTGTTTTTCCAATTTCCTTACTGTTCGATGCAGTCTCGTATTTCAGCAGTGGCGTCAACAATATAAGCTCTTGTATATTTATTTTCAAAACAAGGCATTGTGCATACGGTATCCAGCTACGAGACTTCTTTACTGAGAGATGTAGTCTCCCATTTCTGTAGTGAGCACAGACATATAATAGCCAATTTACATAGGCATTGTGGGTACAGTAAATAGCTGATTCTTCTACCTCTCTAATCAGAGTGCAGTCTCTTATTTTCGTAGTGTTTACAGCAGTACAATCTGCAGAAAAGCTTCTGGAAAATGTTTTTGTGATGCAGGTAGACCACAAAGTTCATTTGCCATTCTGTGTACATGTTGTTTCACTTTTACTGCCTGCTGGTGAAGTGATAAGTCTGAAGTGACAGCTCCTGTCAGAATGTGGGTGTGTGTGATGATACTTTTCTATGTTTGTGTTATAGAGCTTGAATGGCTATGTGTAGTTCAGGAGTGTAATTATTGGTCAATGATTACATGGCCCTGAGCTGCTTTCAGCCAATCAAATCGTTAGACATGTTTTACACGTTATAATGCTACATACAGCTACTTGCAAACAATGTAAAGAGGCAGCTAACTACTGACAGTGTCCCTTTATAAACTTTGTTTCCTGGGTATGATGTCATGCTTGGGGGTTGCAGCACTGAGAAAAAAGGGGTGGGTTATGCAAATGAAGCACAGCACAAAAATAAAAGGATTTTTTAATGGAAAACAGCACTATTTGGCAGTTTGAATGGTAGGAGACTGATTCACAACTCCTACAGGTTACCACTTCCATTTGTCATGGCAAACTTGCACCATCACTTTAAGCACTATAGGTCATGTAGGTACCCTGCTACATCTCATGCATGGGGGGAGTATTGACAAACGGGGGCAGGGGCTTTCATCGGTGCCAGGATGGGGATCAGATGGGGGGACCACTGGACAGCAAAGAATAATAACTATCACATCGGGCATGGTTGCGGGTGGGAGGGACCACTGGACACCAGAGAATAACAGAACATATGAGGAGAGGCTGAGGGAGCTAAACATGTACTCCCTGGAGAAGGGGGGATATGACAGAAATCTTCGAGTACTTTAAGGGCATAAACAGGGTTGGTACAGAGGGCATCTTTAACTTAAGAAAAGAGGGTACAACAAGGGGCATAGCCTAAAATTGATGGGGTAGATTCAGGAAGGAAATGAGGAGGCATTTTTTTACTGAAAGGGTGGTGAGGGGGTGGAATGAGTTGCTAGAGGAGGTAGAGGTAGCAAAGACGGTGGCCAGTTTCAATGGGGGGGGCAGGGTGATGAAGAAAATTAGGATGAAAGGAGGCATTACTGGGAAATGGAAGGGGGAGGGAAATGGGATGGCAGTGGATGACTCCAAGAGGAGTAGGGGAGGGGGGCAGCTCCAGGGAATTAACTGAGCTGCGCACTCGAGCAGACTCGATAGACCATTATAGCATGTTTCTTCTGGCAAATTCGTATGTTCATAATTATCACATCTGGCATGGCTGCAGGAGGGGGAAGGAACCACTGGACACCAGAGAATGATAAATATAAACTGGGCATGGGTGCAGATGGGAGAGGGACCACTAGACACCAGGGGATGATAATTATAATAACGGGCATGGGTATGTGTGGGGTAAGGGACCACTAGACACCAGGGAATGATAATTATAACATTGGGCATGGGTGTGGGGAGGGACTACACGACACCAGGGAATGATAATTATAACATTGGGCATGAGTGTGTGTGGGGAAAGGGACCACTAAACACAAGGGAATGATAATTATAACATCGGGCATGGGTGTGTGTGGGAGAAGGGACCACTAGACACCAGGGAATGATAACTATAACATCGGGCATGGGTGTGGGGAGGGACTACAAGACAACAGGGAATTATAATTATAATGTTGAGCATGGGTGTGAGTAGGGAGTAGACCACCAGACACCAGGGACATGCTAATTATAATGTCGGACATGGATGCGGGTGGGGGGAGGGGCCACTGGACACCAGGGAATTAAAAGTATAACACTGGGCGGGGGAGTGAGTGGGCAGAGGGACCACTAGGCACCAGGGAATGATCATAATAATGTCAGGCATGGGTGCAGGTGGAAGGAGGGACCACTAGACACCAGGGAATGATAATTATAATGTCAGGCATGGGTGCAGGTGGGGGGAGGGACCACTGGACACCAGGGAATGATAATTATAACACTGAGCATGGGTGTGGGGAGGGACTACAAGACACGAGGGAATGATAATTATAACGTTGAGCATGGGTGCCGGTAGGGAGTGGACCACCAGACACCAGGGAAATTACATTTCCTATACAGTAGTGGGATCAGAGGGAAAGTGGCACCACTAGACACCATGGACATGCTATTTTATATAAGGGAGTGGGATCAGAGGGAGAGTGGCACCACTGGACACCATGGACATGCTATTTTATATAAGGGAGTGAGATCGGAGGGAGGGGGAAACCACCAGCACCAGGAATAGCTCTCTGGGACTGAGGAATTGTGGGGTATGGCACAAACCAGCCTCGCTCCCCATGCAAATGAGTCCAAATGGGCATGCAAACCAAGCATAGTGCTGCATGCACAATGGAACTCATTAAATGAGTCCCAGATATCGGAAACTTAACGCAGTGCAAGTCATAGTGGCGTGCTATTTGGGAGCACAGTTGTGGCACTGCGCTAAGCTGGACCTATATTCAGTTGAATAGCACCGGTGAGCTATTTGACTGAATACAGCTTCTTTGGGTATCTGGGGTATCGCAAAGCGTAGCACAAATATTATTTCTCCGCTTTGCGCATTTTTGAATATCAGGCCCCTGAAATTGCTTAGTTTGAAGGGAAGGGGGTTCAACACTGCAAAAAAAAATGCCCAGCCCTACATTATAGGAGTGTAACAGAATCCTGCCATTCATACACCGTGCAATGGCTTTTACAGAACAGTGGGTATTACTGGGGATGACCAGGGACCTAATCTTTGATGGGTTTTAGCTTAGTTTATTCAACTGTTTTATCTCATTATTATACATTCCATCCTCCATATATGTCCCTCTGTTACTGTACCATACCTGTCATTTGAAACCATATGCAGTGGGACTTGTTGATGAGAAAATGTATCGAAGGAGCAGCTCCTGTTAAATGCAATCCTCTGTACCACCCAGCAAAATATAATAATTACTGTTAAGTGCCTAAAACTGCTAAGGGACACATTTTCCTGGCAAAAGAGATTACATGTGTAATTGTTTTCCATTGAACCAAAATGGGCTTCATTCAGGCTGTTTACAGCATGCCATAAGGGGAGCTGACAAATTGGCTGTGGCTGGGATTAGCATGAAATAGCTGACAAGTGATGCTCATTTGTTGATGAGAGTTTTTTCACTCCAGCACTTGGTGGAAAATGTTGGCATTTATCTACAAACAACCATCATTTGTTGGGGATGTTGAGCGTTTATTGACACAGTTTGTCAGCCTTATGAATCACTTGGTCAGTTTATTTCGTTACATTGCTATTTTCAAAAGCCAAAAATGGCAGCATTGCGAACGAAGACCCACATAATTAGCATAATGGATGGCACATTACAAACTTAGCTTAACCAGAGGAGACAGAATTCAGGATACAAAAACACATGGAAGCAGATCACCTGATGATACATGTTTATTTTACACTAAAGGCTTAACTTTGGTTGTTGCTTTGTAACTAACCAGATTGGTACTGTATGAGGGATTAATCATATTAAGCCAGAACGCACAACAAGGTATCGGTTGTGTAAACAAGAACAGACAACAAGGTGTTGGTTGCGTAAGCATGAACTCACAACAGGGTGAGTATTAAAGCATTATAATTACTGGTTAGCATTTTTAATACACACAGAACTGTGTTTTAAGTAGACATTACAACGGGCCGTGTGTAATCAGAACCTGTTGGCACATGGTTCTAAACCATGTGGCACAGTCTTAGCTAACCAGGGGAGGGCGCTGCTGAGCAGCTAACAGGAGGCAGCACTTTCACAGAGTTCCGTATATACTTTTCTTAATCTTTTATTTTCTACCCCTTCCTATCTTATTACTTGCCCTACAAGTACATTTCCTGCAATGACAGACACTCAGGATTGGCAATATGGGCAAAACTTGTGGGAACGCTTCTGCTGCATTGGAGTTTTTTGCTCCTAAAAAGTCTGGACAACCACGAGGGAAGCGGCCTAGCAGCAATGAAGAAGCAAGACCATTGAGTGTGGAACAACGAGAAGGGGTCTCCCTACTCACCATACAGGCAACCTTAAATCAGCTGGTGCACTCTGTACGGGACATCGATAAAAAGCTTGATTCCCTAACGCCAAGGGTCTCTGCACTCGAGACTAGAACGGAGATATGCAAGCAAACTGTCCAAAGAAATGAGGGCTCAGTACTGAAGGCCTGAGATGCAACGACAAAGTTGATCACAGAGAATGGGCTACTTCGCAGGCATTTGGAAGCCGTTGAAAATCAGGCCTATGAGAGAAATCTCTGGATTTTGGAATTGTCGGAGCAGGTGGAGGGGGATGACTGTCTAATTTTCATGTGTTCTCTCCTGCCCTCTGTTCTAGGTTGTAATGAGGAAAATCTCCCGATTGCCATAGAGCGTGCCTAACGCATCTCTCCTCGCAGAGCACTGACTGCATCTGAGCCCCGAGAACTATCCTAGTGGTGTGCCAATCTGCTGGGGAATGAGATAGAGTCCTCAGTATTGCCCGACGTTGGAGAGGCCTAAAATATGGGCCTGATACCTTGAACATTTTTCCGGATTTGTCTTACGCCACTAGACAGTGCAGGAAAGCCTACGATGGGATCTGTGGTTGTCTTAGACAGCTTAATATTGCACATCAGCTGCTATTTCCTCCGCGTCTGAGATTGCAATGGAAAGCTAAATCTTACCAATTCAATGAGCTTGGGGACGCTAATAAGTTTATTCAACTGTTGAAACAGGAAGCAGCTGAGGAAGAGGACATTTCTTCTGAGAGAGAATGACCTTTGGTTGTGGTCCTAGATGTACAGTGAGTACTGGGGTGCAGGGGTGTGGGCCACTCTTACTTTAAGCTACATTGCTGGACTGTATGGAGTACCGAACCTTTAGTGTTGACTTTCTGAGTGAATCTTTGCCTTAAACCAGTTACACTTATTAACCACGATATGCCTATACAGTGAAAGTGTTTGTTTTGTTATAAGGCCTAACCCCTAAAGCACACAGTAATAGAAGGGGACTCTGATTGTATATCTGTTTGTACTACTTGGGACCAATGTTATCCCGTTTCTCTCTTTTGTAGATCCTTAGCTTGTAGTGTCTATTAAGACCCTGCTAATAGTATAATTTAAGGAAAGTACATTGCGGGAATACACTGTTTTGTTGGGATGTGGGGGGGCTTATCTTGTTCTTTGATAAGTCTTCTGGGGTTGTTTGTTACACCTTCCAGAGCTCTGGTTATAATTGTATGCTGGTCATTAAGAGCACCGTCGGACACTGGAAATAGTCTGACGAGGCAGTGCTAGTGGATTCTTTCATTTAAGCTGCAGGTTTTGGGATTACTTTTTCTTGTGGGAACATGTTTTAATGCTGTATTTCCCCCTTGCTGTCTCAAATGGGGAGGATGCTTTTCATTCTGTGTATCTATGAAACTGCTGATTGCTAACTTGGAGTGTCATCCTTCTATGTAAAGCACTGATTTGTGAGTATGCTTACAAAACAATAAACACATTATGCAGAAAAAAAAATGCTACCCAGTAATTATAAAACACAAAATATGGGTGTGTTTGTGTTACCTGGAATTACATACACGCCCTTGGTATGCAATGCTTTCATATACCACTCGAGCTTCACTCTCAGGGTTCATGTTACATCACACATCTTGGTGAGTGTAAAATTCTGCTTACATACACAGAACCCTGTATTGTTCTCTATTAAATGCACATCCCATGGCTGTGAGACACAAGGTGAAACCAAGTGTCTTACGCCGCTGGGAAATACATTATGCTGTAATAATCCATGCCCTAGGAGGCTGTTAAGCATAAAGCACAGTGGAGTACCTTCCAACCAACTTTTTGTATTTATGTAGTGCCTGTAATGCAAGCAGCTCAAAGAACTTTGCAACTGACACACACAACCCCATGCCAAATGATTAATGAATTGCAGTCTTGTGAATGGGAGGAATTTGACAAGAATACCGGGGAATTTGCCTCTGTAGATGATATTAAATTCTGGGGCAGGGTAGACTCTGAGAAGAGACCCAGGGACACAAAGAAGGGCCTAGAAAAGTTGGAGGGAAGATTCAAGGTATGGCAATTGAAGATTAATGCAAAGAAGTGCAAAGTTATTCAGGTAGGCATGGAAAACCCGAACACAGGTTACTGATTGTTGGGAGAACAAGTCAGTCTGATCACTGAAAAAAGGAACATGGAAGTCATCATTAGCGCTAGCCTTAAGTTGATGGCCCAGTGTAACAAGGCACCTGGGAAGGCAAACAGAATGCTGTAGTGTATAAGGAGGGGGTCCTCCAACAGAAAAAAAAGAGGTGCTGTTGCCTTTCTGCGGCTCAGTGGTGAGGCCACTCCTGTAGTACCACATCCAGTTCTACAGCCCACACCTGAAAAAGGAAGAGGGCCGTATAGAATCTGTTCAGAGGCATGTTACAAAGATGATAGCGGGTCAGCAGAGTACATCATATGAGGATCGTCTGGCCAGTCTGAACAGATACCCACTGGAGTCCAACAGAGAGAAAGGGGATATTACAGAAACCATTATCTAAGGAGGATACATAAAGTAGAGTGGTAGAACCTGTTTAAGCATAGTGAGAAATCAAGTATGGGAAATGACTATAAAGTGATGAGGGCAGGTTCAGTAAGGATGTGTGGAAGTATTTTTTCATGGAAAGGGTGGTTGATAGAATGGTTTGCCGAGGGAGGTGGTAAATGCCAAGATGGTGCCAGGTTTTAAGAGAGCATGGGACAGATGCAAGGGGTTGGTGAAAACTAAGACAGTGAAGGGGGTGGCGAGTGGGGGTGGTAAGATTGATCTACTGGTGGGCCTATGGCTTTTTTTTTTTAACTTACTATTTATTTTCCTACCCCCCCAAGCTCTGGTCTCCTTGGGATCACCTAGGAGTCCTCCCTCTGCAGTTCACCTCACCTGATCGACCTTCCTTTGCCCATGTAGCTGCAGTTTGGGAGTGGCTAGTGCCCCTGATGTCTGCCACTCCCAATCCCTTTTTCTATGCTCTGGCACACTTGCTATGCCTCTGGCTTTCCGCCAGAGGCCAGCCAAGCGCCAAGCAGGAATCCCCCCTCCCTCCCGGGAGAAGAGAGCTGTCTTCTAGATGCTTGATCCTCTCCCTCCCCTGCTGACCCCCAACAACCCAGGTTCGTTCCTGAACTCAGGTCGCCAACGTGGCATGAGGTGTGGAGTCCAGCGCCTCAACCCTCAGCACCACCGGGCCGGCCGGTGGGCCTATGGTCTAGGCAAAACAAGCATAGGTAGGTACAACTCAGGTGGGACAATGGGCAGATATGGTGGACTTTCTTTATTTGCTAACACACTTCTATGTTTCTAATTCCCTTACTCTCTTTGATGCGCACCATGAGATCTTTCATATCCACCTGTAAACCACCAGAACAGGCAAAGGGTTTATCATCTCATCTGAAAGACATCACCTCTCCTCATCTGAAAGACATCACCTCTCGACAGCAAGGTGTCTTCAAAACACCATGCTTGGGGCACCGGTATAGTAACCTGTAACCAAGGGGAAGAGTGCTCCCTGCAAAACTACCAACTTGCCTTCCTATAGCACCTGAAGTTCACCAGAGGACTCCCCACCTGGCTACTGACCAGTCCCAATGCTGCTTAATTTCTAAGATCTGACGGAATCAGGTTCTAAGGTGGTAAGTCTGTACCAGGAGCGTGGGTTATTACAACACAGCTTGCAAACCCTTGCGTGTGTTATTACGTTTATTAAATGGGTATTAGAAAAACAAGAGACCAAGCACTTTTAAAGTCCAAATGAAACTGTTTTAGGTACTCCAAATGTTAGCTGTAGGGATTTACTGATGTAATGTGAATGGATGCCAAAAGAAGTGACAACATGTGGGCTGTTACGTCATAAACATATTCCTTTTGGGCACCAATAGCCAATAACATTACAGCGTTTTTCCCAGCTCATTTTACAAAATGAGTTGAATGGTTAGCAACCAAGGGCAGTGCTAAACTGAAAGGCAAGTAAAATACACAACAGTATTAGACCAAGTGGAGTAAACCCTTAAGGTCTTACATTGTTATTTTCTTTATTGGTTTCATTATTATACTATGATAACTGGCCATAATTATTTTCAGTGGAGATGGGCAGTTATTATTTGCCCTAATGCAGTCATGCACTCACACATTCCAGCCTGCTGCCCGGAGTCACTCTCCAGCCCTTCGTAACCTTAATACGATAGTGTAATTTTACAACTACTTCACATCCATAACATTTGTTTTCATTACTGTACCTCAGTGTTTTCACTGTTATTTTTGCACAAAGCTGACTCATTATCAAAGAGAATACCATTGGCTTACATTCTGGTCTCTCAAATAGCAATATCAGCTGCTGGGGGGGAGCGGTTGACAGCGTTCCCCCACGATTGTCATGGCAACCCGATTTTAAAGAAAAAAAAAAAAGAAAAAAAAGACGGAAGTTGACTTTTAAGTAATTTAGTTGCACAAGTAAGATTTACAGCAGATTTAGCACAGCTTTTGCATGTCTGAAGAAAACCCCTTTCTTAGGGCGGTTGGTGCAGGGGTATCCAGGCCCCCCCAAAAAAAGGAAAAGAAAATCCCTTTCTGATTTCTTTCTGTCAGTAGAGCTGTTTGCACTATTTCACTCACCAACTAAAATAAAATGGTTAGCTGAGCTGAGTGTCTACTTAATTGGACTGCAATATTTCATGTTTTTTGTGAGGGAAAATAACTCTCAAATCCACTTCTCTCAGAAAATGGGGGAGAACCGGCCCACCAGCACAGTGGTTGGATTTCTGCTTGCGACACTGGTGACCCGGGTTCAGGAATGGACCTGTGTCATCAGAGGGCCGGCTGGGAGGAGGAGAAGGATTGAGCGTCCTACGACTGCTCTCTTTCTCCGGGTGGAGGGTGCGGGATGTCGCTGGAGCATGAGGGACCCCTAGCAGAGGCCAGGGGTGCCACAGTGACCAGCATCAGCAAGGTTTCAAGGGGGCAGGATGGACGCAGGCATCATTGCACGTCCCTGCCCCCCCGCCTACGGGAAAAACTCAAGTCTGCCCGCTGCCTCTATGATACCGCCCCTCAGCTGCAAACCAGCTTCCCAGGCTGACTCCGCCCTATCCATTGTTTTGTGGCACCTTAGGGCTGGGTACCCACGCCCTAGAGAGCAATACAGAAGTCCCAACCAGAAGCAGCTCATATAGGGATGCCGCAGCAGAGAGTCAAAGACCCGGGCGGATGGCCCGGCAAGTGGAGCAAGGCACTAAAAGATTAAATAAAAAAAAAAAAAAAAAAGAAATGGAGGAGAGACAGATGCGGGGGATACAGACAGACAAATGACTATGGGAGAAAAGGTGAGGAAAAAAATGATGTCCAGTAATTATAAAAAATAAAACATAGGGTGGTGTAGTTACTGGAATTTAATACACACCCTTGATGTGTGATGCTTGAATAACCCCACCAGTGACATCACACACCTGAGGTGTGTATTAAATTATTTTATAACATGGGTTGGCAAAAACGCGCAACCCAGCTGGTGGAGCAGCTCTGCATGCCCATGAATTAAATCCTCTCTTTAATCCCCAGTTTCGCCAAGCGACTTCTGCAAAGTGGCATCGGGACTTGTATGATGCAGACAGGGAAACAGAGAGGCAGCTACTAAACATAGGTGAAGCGAGAGACAGCGAGCGGAGTGTGCTCCACAGTTGGCTGTCCCGCCATGTTCCCGGGAAGAGACACAATCACAGTGTATATGTAGCGTGCAGTGGGAATGACATGCCCCCCCACACACACACACACACAGATACCTTGCAGGCTATAAGCTCCTTGCTGGCGCCCCCTGCCTGTACATCATCAGTTACTGAGAAGGAGTGAAAGAGAGAGCGACTTAGTGACACTGACAGCAGAGTGACAGCAGGCAGACCCCCGACGACACAAAAGTGTTCTCAAACGAGTGCTTCACTGTGCTGGACTGTACTGTAGAGCTGCTACCTGTGAAGCAAACAATACTGCCAGCTGTACTCCCATGCACACACAGTGTCTTCAAATGACTTTAAGGAGCCCCACCCCCCCCCACGATTGGCAGAGACAGATACAGGCAGCAAGTCTGAGGGCGCAGCTTGCAGCGGGAGAGAGTGACTATAGTTGTTCCCCATGCCCTCCCAAAGCAGTACATTGTGCAGGCAGACAACAGTATGTGGAGAGACAGTGGCAGAGCTCCCTGTGCTCCAGCCTGTCCTCCATTCGTGTCCCCCCCCCCAACAATCTCTGCTCAGTATGCTGTGGGGGAGGAAGAGACCAGCAACTCACAGTGGCACGGACAGAAAGAGACATCAACAGTGATCACAAGCAATTGTGGCTAAAGCCTGACGCCCCCACGGTGGCCACCTGGACTCTCATAGTCCAAGGAATTGCTGGCATGGAGGAGTTGACATACAAAATAAATTATAGAATCCCGGTCTATATCCGGAGATGGGCCAGATGGGAAATATGGAAGGAAGTGAATGTAGCAGAAACACACTCCAGCTGCTGTAGAGGCTCTTCCCCCCATTAGTGCTGGAGGAAGAACGGGGGAGCGAGGGCCCATTTCTCAAAGCATTAATCTGGCCTTGAATTGGTTACGGGCCTAAATGTGGCTGCCGCCCTGTAGAGGGTCATTGGGGAGGAAGGAAAGTGAAAGAGAAGTGGGTGCTCCTAGGACAATGAATCGGGGCTGCTAGTTTGAAATGTATACTTACTCTCATCTCCTAATAACCGGTTGACTAATTAGATATGAATGCTGGAGTGAGGAGAAAGATGTTGATTATCTCATTCGAACTATATTAATTCATTGTACAAGAATGGAAATTGTCTGACCTGCCTGTATCAATTGTACCTGCTGGTTAATAATAAACTTGAATTAAAAAAAAACAAAAAAAAAAACAGTGATCACAAGCAAGTTCTATTTGTTAGTGTTGTCACTGGCCCCGACTTCTCACTGCTGCAGTATAATCTATGCAGCAAGACCGAGACAGCGAGAGGACACATAGACCGACACCGAGGAGCAAGTGGGGTACACAGAAAGCGGCAGGTAGTTGTATTGCATTAATTTATTTTGTCACTGCCCCGGACTTCTGGCAAACATGGTGCTTGCCTGGCTGTATATGTCTGTGTGCAGTGAGGGGTGTAAGTACAGGTGGTAGGCAAGTTATGCACCGCACATGTCACAAATCATATCAGTAGTGTATGTGTAACATTTGCATGTGCACAACTGCAATGCAGTCTGCATTACTTATGAGGGACTATTTTGGAAGGTGGCAGGATACAGTACCTTTTTTGGTCTTTAAACACG
Source organism: Neoceratodus forsteri (assembly GCA_016271365.2). Classification (NCBI taxonomy): domain Eukaryota; kingdom Metazoa; phylum Chordata; order Ceratodontiformes; family Ceratodontidae; genus Neoceratodus; species Neoceratodus forsteri. The sequence continues at coordinate 911,334,031 of CM057453.1, forward strand.
AGGAAACCCCTTTCTGTGGGTTTTCCCATGTTTTGGATATAACCTACATTATAAGTGCAATCACTCACTCCAGGGTATGGTGTTATTGGGGATTAATCAACACCCCAGGTGCTGTGACGACACTCACTCTGCAGCTCATGCCTCACAATGCACTCGGGGTGGGTGCTGATTAACCCCAAAATAACACCATACCGTATCACAAGTTATTGCTTACATAATGCATACCACCCTATGTATTATTCTCTCTGTTATCTTTATTTCAAATGACTGCCCAAGAAGGCTTTGTGCTTGGTTGTCAATCGAAAGAAGTTCAGTCAAGGTATTTATTTTCTCTGAGGAGGAAAAGGTCCTAAAGTAGTTTCAAGAGTATGGAAGACAAACAAAACAAGACAAAAAAAAGATGAAAGCATTTTATTTTTTAAAAAAAACTTCTGAGAAGTGTATCCCCAAGAAATATGACTTCTCAACTTAAGTGCCACCTGCAAAGAAACTAAATTCAGCCACCCAGATAGCACAACAACACCTTAGAGCAACTGCTGTAACATGCAGGGCACTCAGTGTTCAGTTTAAACATGGGATCATGGGATCCCTGCTTCTGGGTGGCTGTGGACAAGAGGTACTGCTTAGCACAATGTTTCCCAGATTGGGAAGGAGGGTGAGCTGTAAGCCCACTCCTAAGGAACCCCTTGTGGTATTGGGTCTTAAAGCAGCAGCGCAACGGATATGGGCAATAAATTTGACCCTACTTTTTTTTTCCACTGTGAAAAGAGTCCAGGTATCTTCCAGTTTTATTTGGTGGTAAAATGTTCTAGTTCATCAAAATTTGAGTATTTTATACATTTTGAATTCAGTTTTGTTTCTCAAGGAAAAAAAAGTTGGCATCACATTTAGCTTAGAAATAGCATTTTAGATCCGGCAAGGGTTAGGACTGAAAAACTAAATACAAAAATCTCATGGTGTGCAGCGTAGCAGGTACCTAGAAAAGTAGACTTGACAGATATGCTAATGTTTGTAATATCTGTAGCTAAAACTAGCTTTTTGGATAACCATTTTTTGTTGCACTGCTGCTTTTAGTCATTTGGCACTGCTGCCACAAAGGGTGAGCCCAGCATTACACAGGCACAATGTGTAGGCAAGGACGCACAAAGGCAATGTTATGTTCAGGGACACAGGTTCTTCTTTTTGATCATGCCTGTGTTTCATGAAGTTCAAGAGGGTAAGAAAAAGAAAAAGTAGCAAACACTTCAGGCTCGATCACTATGCACTCTTGAGTAGCCCTATGGACCTCCCAACCCAACCAGATCCTGGTCCTGCAAGTCATGACCCCAGTCAATGGGCCCTGCGGTGGTGGGCAAAGCCACAGGGGTGCAGAAAGCAAGGGCCCTGAACAGCAGTAGGTACACAAATATAATTTATTTTCATACAGCTTCTGACCTGCAGTGCCATCTGCCCGCTCCTGAGGTAGGGCTCTGTCTTGTAACCTCCAGACCTGTCAGCTGCCACCACCACTGCCTTTCCTGGTGGAGGACACCATGAAGCTGGGTTCAAGAGTGCCATCCACCATCAACTTCAACAACCCTGTGCTTATTCTCCAATTTATGCCCCATGAACCCGTACCCAACTGCCTGTATAGCGCCATGCCATGCCTCGAGAGGCCACACATGCACACAGCGGTTCCCATGTGGAAGAGCATGCCCCCCTGCCTACACCAGGAGTCACTACAGAGGCAGACTGCAAGGGCTGCCATGCATCAGCACTCCCAAACCAGCCTAATCCAGGTCATGAGTCTTCTCCTGGACCTGGGACACCAGCCCAGCAGCACTCCCAAAGCTACTCCGGCAGTCTAATCCAGGTCCTGAGTCTGCTCCCGAGCCTGGGACACCAGCCCAGAAGCACTCCCAAAGCTACACTGGCAGCCTAATCCAGGTCCTGAGTCTTCTCCCAAACGTGGGACACCAGCCCAGCAGCACTCCCAAAGCTACACCGGCAGCCTAATCCAGGTCATGAGTCTTCTTCCAAACCTGGGACACCAGCCCAGCAGCACTCCCAAAGCTACCCCGGCAGCCTAATCCAGGTCCTGAGTCTTCTCCCAAACGTGGGACACCAGCCCAGCAGCACTCCCAAAGCTACACCAGCAGCCTATTCCAAGTCATGAGTCTTCTCCTGAACCTGGGACACTGACCTAGCAGCACTCACAAAGCTACACTGGCAGCCTAATCCAGATCACGAGTCTTCTCCCGAACCTGGGACACCGACCCAGCAGCATTCCCAAAGCTACACTGGCAGCCTAATCCAGGTCATGAGTCTTCTCCCGAACCTGGGACACTGACCTAGCACACTCACAAAGCTACATCAGCAGCCTAATCCAGGTCATGAGTCTTCTCCCGAACCTGGGACACCAGTCCAGCAGCATGAAGAGCTGCAGCTGTGCCATCTAGGCAGCCCATAAACAAAGTTCAAGGGACTGTTTACGATCACAGGCCTGTGCATTAAATTACTTCTGAAGAGGAAGAGTTATCTGAAAGCCAAGGTAAAGGGTGTAGGCATTGCTGTCCTTTTAAACAGTTCTACCTTCCTTGTAACAGACTGAGTCATAGCAGAGTGGTGACAGGGCTGAGCTCCACTGCTGAAGGACACAAAGATAAGACACGCTTGTCCCAGTGAACTCGCTAAGTGAATTCAACTAAATCTGTCACCATACATGTTTATATGGGGAGGTGGCACACGTGATAAAAACTTTTTTTTAACCTAATCTGTTTATCTCTATACATCATCATACCTAATTCCTGTAACCAAATCATACATAGGCCCAAGTCAAAGCCTTTCTTTAGAACAGCAAGGAAAATGCATAACCAAGCATATTAAGGTTTTATTTCTAAGCATCCACTCATCTAAAGGTCAACGTTTAACTGCGTCGATCCAGAAAACAAAGTCAGGGGTAAGAAATTTCATTTAACTAACTAGAAAAAAAAAACAGTCGGGTCTTTACATCCTTAGGGGTTTCCTCTGTAGTTTTTTGGGCTGTTCTTGCTGCAGTCACACAGAAAAGTGGGCAGTGACCATGTCCCATAGAGAAAGCATGGGGGGGGGGGAGTTGGACTTGCATCAGTTTAATTACTCAAAAAGAGCGAGGGCTGTGTTATTTCTTTTGCTGCTTGTAGTGCGAGTAACAGTGTACCACTGTATCCATTAGCTGCGAGGCTGAATGTGCACGACACACCTGTGCACAAGGGAAGAAACTCTCTAGAACATGTGAAGCGCTTACCTCAAAGTACAGAATTCAGTGAATGCACATTCATGTACCCACTGTGTAAGGTCAGTATATGAACATGCATGGCACACCAAGCACACAAAATAATGACAGCAAAGATTTTGCTCAACCAAATTTATAAAACATTTATTTTAGGCCACCCCAACAGTGTCACAAATGCCTGGAGACTCACAGCAAACCTTCTGATGTTTCAAACAATACTGGTCTTTAGACCAGTATTGTTTGAAACATCAGAAGGTTTGCTGTGAGTCTCCAGGCATTTATGACACTGTTGGGGTGGCCTAAAATAAATGTTTTATAAATTTGGTTGAGCAAAATCTTTGCTGTCATTTATTTTGTGTGCTTGGTGTGCCATGACTGTTTCTTCTCAATTGTTATAATTGTCATAGAGCACCCAGTTCCTGGTGCGGCTGCTGTTTTTGCCATATATGAACATGCTTTCACTAAACTCTAACTTTAGCAGTATATCCTGCTGAATGCCAGAGGTTGCCTTGTTGAAGAAAAGTCTGGTGCTATAGCCTACCCCTGGAAACCGATGAAGAGAGAGGTACTGGGTACATCAGGTTCTTGTGCAAAGCCTTGTTTTTTAAACAAAGTGTCCGGCCACCTCCATTGCATCCTTTCCCACCCTCCACCCACAACAATTTAACAAATGACCCCTTTTTCCCCACACCCTCATAGAATCCAGTTCCACCCACCACCCCCACCCCAGCCCCAGCCCCAGCAATGTAAGCGGTAATGATAATACATCACAACACCTTTCCTCCACCCTCAGAGCCAGTCACCCTACCCTGCTTCCCCAGCCCTGGCCAGTATAATGATCTAACCTCTCAGCTCCCCCAGACTCAACTGGACCTCTTGGCACAGCCATCAGTTACAGATCTCAGTTGCCCACTGTGTCTCTTTACCTTGGGTTTTGACTTGGCCTCCTAACATAGCTGAGAGTTGCTGCTCTTCCCCGTAGCCTCAACAGAGATTGCCATCATAGCTACATGGCACAAGAACCACGTGCTACAGAGTTATGTGGTGCAGCTTTACTAACAGCAATAGTCACAAACTGTAAAGAAGGTACAGTGCACTCGGTGAAATTAGAAAAAGTGCAAAATACTTTATTTGGTCATCCTCAATGCTACTTGCTCTCCAGCACTCCGACTTGCACTGGGGAACAAGTAGCATTGCGGCTGACTAAATAAAGAATTTTGCAATTTTTCTGAGTGCTTTGTACCTTTTGTAATATTCCTGCCAACACAGCTGCACATGAAGGCTCTTTACCTTGACTCCAACTAGGCCTATCAACCTAGCCCCTGATCAAGATTCATTACCTTGGCTTTGACTGTGTACATCAGTATAGCCCCCAGCAGTGAAGCTTTCTTGACTGTGTACATCAGTATAGCCCCCAGCAGTGATGCTTTCTTGACTGTGTACATCAGTATAGCCCCCAGCAGTGACACTTTCTTGACTGTGTACATCAGTATAGCCCCCAGCAGTGACGCTTTCTTGACTGTGTACATCAGTATAGCCCCAGCAGTGACGCGTTCTTGACTGTGTACATCAGTATAGCCCCAGCAGTGGCACTTTCTTGACTGTGTACATCAGTATAGCCCCAGCAGTGAGCGTTCTTGACTGTGTACATCAGTATAGCCCCCAACAGTGGACAGCGTTCTTGACTGTGTACATCAGTATGGCCCCAACGGTGACGCGTTCTTGACTGTGTACATCAGTATAGCTCCCAGCAGTGACGCGTTCTTGACTGTGTACATCAGTATAGCCCCCAGCAGTGACGCGTTCTTGGCTGTGCCTACTGACATATCTGATGGTTGTGGCACTTTACCTTGACCCTGATCAGACCTCTTGCACAGCCACAAGTCATGGCAATTACCTTTGCCCCAACTGGGACTGATGACATAACCACATGTCTTTACTTTTGCCCCCCAAAATAGTAGTTTTCTCTCTTTGTAAACTCTCCCCACCCTGGGCCAGCTCATTGGTTATAAGCCAAAAAGAGAGAAGCCACAGGAAATGGACTGTTCTATAGTATACTCGAAGCTGCGTCTCCCGATGTGGAAAAAATGTAAACAGTCTCTGATTCAGTATGGGGATGGGGGCGCTAGACAAATACCACTGCAGGCAGTTATTCCAAATGCTCAAATTGTTTTCTGTTTTATTTTAAATTCGGCCAAGACCTCAACGTTTCACCTAAAAACAGGCTTTTTCAAGAGATGCCTTCTGTAAACAAATAGATAATTATGCAAAGTTAAAATTACTGTCCACAATCAACGACTAAATACCATAAAAACTGGTGTATCCAAACAGCTACCAATGCTACACACAGTGTCCTGAGTAGTCCTAAAGTCTTATATACTTTGTCTGATTTCTAGAAGTGAGTCTGATGGGACAATCTATAAGAACAAGCTGAATGAAATAAAAAATAGCCGAAAAGGTTTGAAACAGTGTGAGACACACTGCGTGTACAACTGGAAATATGAAATGCCAGATTTCTGGATTATGAGTAGGCATTATACTTTTTTGGTTGTTAAGGCACTATTGGTGTTGGGTATTTTAGAATAAGATATGATATGTGTGGTCAATTATTCAAACTAACATCATAATGGGGTAAAATTTGGACATCGAAAGAATTAACTAGACAGATGTCTGTGTTAAAACTGTGTGGCGTTATAAAACGATGTTCTTTTTACATTTTTCAGGATTACTTATTTAAATGAATGTAAAAACACACAGAAAACCTCATGACTTATGCAGATAAGATAATGTGAGTAGCACTGGTAGTTGCTTGGATACACTAGTTTGTATGGTATTTAGCGGTTGACTGTGGACAACAATTTTAACTTTGCATATTTATCTGTTTGTTTACAGAAGGCATCTCTTGAAAAAGCCTGCTTTGTAGGTGAAGCATTGAGGTCTTGGCCGAATTTAAAATAAAACAGAAAACAATTTGAACATTTGGAACAACTGCCTGCAGTGGTATTTGTCCAGCGCCCTCCATTCCAACTCACTGGTGCAGTGGTACCGCTGCCACTCCCTACGCTGGGATCTAGGTTTGGGAACCAGTCAGTGTCAGTCAGAGCCCCCTGGGAGGAGGAGAATCGAGTATCCTAAAGGAAGCGGTTCTCCTCAGGGAAGGGAGGGTTGTCAGCTCAACTACAACACTTCAACCTAGGTGACCGCAGGTGACAGTGCATTAGGAGCAGTTTTCTGCATGGGGGATGCTAATGTTGATGTGCTACATATGCTCGTGTGCACTGAGGGAATGGAAAACACACTGGGGGAAAAACACTGTTCAGGGCACTAGGAGTGTCTGATCCCTCGCAGGCTCCAGTTACATGGCCCTCTCCTGTAAACTGGATCTGGATTTGTGGCAATTGGGGCTGGGGTGGGGTGGGGGGCAGAACTGGAAGGGGGGCATGGTGAGAGAACAAGTAGGAATAAATAGACCAAAAACAACAAAAAACTCTCACTGTCACCTAACGTTCTCAAATTTTTTTGCTGTCACTTTTTTTTCCTCCTTAGCCACCTTTCTGCTCCCATGTCCTTCGCATCCTACTGGGGATCCGGACGCCTCTACCGCAGCCACGCATCAGCACCCTGTAACCCCTGCTGCTTATCCCCCCCGCAGCAGGGTGGCAGGGAGCCCCCAACTCCCCACCCAACACGGATCCAGTTTCGGGTGCCCCACGTAAGCCTGCAAACACACACGGATTGCCATCAAGCTGCTTGAGAGGTGCCATTTTCGCTGTTTTTTCTTGTTCCCTGGAGTCTAGGGCATGCATTGATACTAACAGGAGGGAAGTGCGTAAAAGGCCTGCCAATGCTCCCTCCAGGCGCTCGCCCAAACTCCTCCCCAAGTTGTTATTGGGCTGGCACCTTTTCAGGGGCAACCAGGCACCGACTAGTGAGACCCCTCCCCAGAGAAGGAGAGCAGTCCATTGGATGCTCAATCCTTCTCCATCCCTGCCAACCCCAGGTGGCCCATGCTCGTTCCTGAACACGGGTCACCAGCGTGGCCCAAGGTAAGGCATCCAAGCACCTCAGCCCTCAGCACCACCGGGCTGGCCTAACGTTCTCAAATTTGATAACAAACCTACATTCATTTATAAATTAGAAAGAAATGATGTTTGTATGGCATACAAGACTTCCATTTTGGTACTCTGTAGCTCAGTAACATTTTGTCACTGCTTGCTATATCTGTGCCATTACAGCAAGTGGTGGCAACATTTTAATGATTTAGACAGTGCCAAAACAGGAATCTCCACATTAACCTTGCAACATGGTGATGAAAAATGCTCCGCTTTGATTCATCAACATGCGTCACCTGACCATGGATTAATGCTCTAGTAATCCACACTTGTTTCCCAAAAAGTAGTTTCAACAGGCAAGAGTGAGTTTGGCATACCCTTCCCCAGCACAGTCGTAGTGTTACATCTCCCTTGCAGCTCATACAGAGAGCAAATCCCCAAGTCATGCTGCCCTTTTTACTGGGTGGCAATGTGTCTGTCACTGAATGGGTGGACAAGCAATACAGTCAGGAGCAGCCCCCTGCAATGAGAGCCAAAGTAGACCAAACACAGACCACCAAAATACAGACCACCCAGCCAAATCGTAATTGATGGGCCGCAACCTCTCCCTCACCTGCAGTGAACTAGATGCATTAGAAACAAAAAAATGAGGCAAACACACACAAAACTGCGGCACTTAATGTCTTGCAAGACTGGCTGAGGTCTACATCCCACAACATCGATCTTGCCACCATATCAGCTGCTAAGCTTGCCCAAGTCCTATGATAGTTCTGTGGGTTTATACGCAGCACCGTGAGCAAACAGTATACTGTGAACTCATTCATTGAGTTATGGGCTGGACTGAACAGGCACTTACTTAAACAGTGTCCATGTGAACTGCAATATAAGTATTGTGACTGACCCCAAATTCACTGCTGCAAACAATGTCTTTGTGGGTGTCCTGAAATTGTACAGGTGCTCTGCACTTGAAATCTCCACACGCCACCCTTGTATCACTGAGGCAGACCTGCAGGCAATCTGTACATGTCCCAAGCTGAGCCCAAACACTGCCTATGGTCTGGTACACAGACTATGGTTTGAGCTGCAACTGGGCTCAGCACGATGCAGCCATAAAGGACTCACCAAACTCAAACAGCTCCTTCACACTTGCAACTGACAAGTCTGGCAAGGAATTCTTCACCCTATCATTCAACGAGGTCACCAAGAATCATAATGTCATCAATGAAAAAGACAGAGACATACTCAGAGGTGTCGTATTCGCACAACCCAATGATCCTGACTGTCCAGTGGCACTATTTAAAAGGTATGTCTTAAAATGCCCCATGGATACACCTGCCTTATACCTCTACCCCAAAAAGCTACCATACTGTTTGCTCTGTTGTTAAATATAGTTTGCTATCGCTGTTGTCCGATAATCGGTCACTGTGGCATGTAATATTACATGTTCCTGTTGTTCAATAAACGTCGGTGTTCCTGTTCTCAATGCATGTGTCGGCCTTGCATTTCTGTGTTTCCTAGATTGTACACCGCATTTTTCATCACCATGTTATAAATGCATTAACTCACTCCAGAGCATGGATTACCTGTGGAATGCATCCACGCCTGGGTGGTTGACACCACTTGGCCTGCGGCCTCGTGCCACGACCCCCCCAAGTCAAGGATTAATTCCCCAGTAACCCATGCTCTATCGTGCATTAATCCTTACTTATACTATCCCTATCTTTTCAAGTTTATGAATATGTAGGTTTACCATCAAATGTGAGAATATGTGTGAGCATGGGGAAGGGGGACTAAGAATTTCCATGGCATTATTCTGTATTACTTATCCAGTCATTATAAGTTCACATGTTTTGGGGCAATTGATGTGTGTGTGTGTCAGACGATGAGAGGGAGGTTGGGCGAGGGCTAGCAGTGCCTATAGACAAGAAGTAAACAACACCTTACTATAAATTGTGTTCTCTGGGTCATGATGTTACCTCAGTGTTACAGTTTTGTTGCTTGTTCAGTAAGTATGGGGGTTAACATAGAAACAGAATTTAATGGCAGATAAGGACCGTTTGGCCCACGAAGTCTGCCCATGTCTCTCTACCTACAGAACTGCCACAGACCTTACTTGATGATCTGCTCTTTCTCCCTCCCCCCTTCCTCTCCACTAAGATTCCCTTATGCCTATCCCATGCTTACCCCCACCACCTTCACTGAAAGGTTGTTCCAAGAATCCACCACTCTTTCTGTGAAGAAGCGCTTCCTCACATCTCTCCTGAATCTAACCCCCTCCAGCTTCAAAGCAAGTCCCCTTATTCTTGAGCACCTTTTTTTCTGAGAAATACTTCCCTCCTGTACCTTATTTACTCCCGTGAGGTATTTAAAAGTCTCTATCATATCCCCCCCCTTCCAGGGTGTACATATTGATGTCCTTTAGTCTCTCCTTGTATGGCTTTTGATGAACACCCTGCACTATTTCAGCTGCACTCCTCTGGACTGCCTCCATGCTGTCTTTATCCTTCCAGAGATGTGGTCTCTAGAACTAGGCACAGTACTTTAGATGGGGTCTTACCAGCAATCTATAATGAGGCAACATCACCTCCCTCTTTCTGCTGGTGATACCCCTCCCTATGCACCCCAACATACCACTAGCCCTTCCAACTGCCTTGTCGCACTGCCTGGCTGTCTTTAGGACATCAGATATGATTACCCCAGGTCTCTGTCCTGCTTGATGGTCATCAATACCACTCCCCCCCCCATTTTGTATTCTGCCCCTGGGTTTCTGTGACCTAGGTGCATTATTATGCCACTGGATGCCAGGGACTTCTTAGAAAGGGATGGTGAAAGGGAAGCAGTGCCATGGGATACCAGGGACAACTTGAAAAGGGATGGGATAGGGAAGAGCAGCCACTAAATGCTAGTAACAACTTGAAAAGGGACAGTGAAAGGGAGGGGGTGCCACTGGCTACCAGAGGGAACTTGGAGAGGAATGAGAGGGGTGCCATTGGATGCCAGGAACTACATGGAAAGGGAGGGAGTGCCACTGGATGCCAGTTACAGATTTGCCCGAGGCACCCATCTGTAATAAATCCTGCTCCACTGGAGTCAGCCAGTTATTTTCATTGACTCCGCACAAATCTTAGTGACTGGAGGAGTATCTCAATAACTAGTCATAGAATCAATCACTAGACCATGGGAAGAGACATCCCAAGGAGTAGCCTTTGTTGTACTGACTGCGACGGCTACATGAGGTGTTTCACTGTAATCGAGTTGAAGTGTCTCTCTCTTTGAACCCCCCCTTCCCATGCAGTGTACAAGGGATTTGGACTACAGTAGTTCTCAATTTCCCCTTAATGTGCTGTATTCTTTAAACATGGTATCTGACTCCTGATGGAGCAGCACTACTCCAAGATCCTGCTGGCTCCTAAGCCCTGACCTGGGTGTAGTAAGTGAGAGCATGCCATCCAAGCTATGTGTCAGTTAGGGTCACACTGTGCCCCAGTCAAGTACTGTCTACTGATTGGTCAGATGATGCCACTGGGGGACATTTTTTTTTAACAAAACTAAAAAAAAAGGGCGACAGCTAGAGCACGAGGTAAATCAATTCACCCCTCAAAAGCAAACAAATGATCCCATGTAAAGGAAGACTTTCAAGAGTGTTCTGCAAGAGGAGTTAGGGCTGGACTATGCAACTATTGCACCATACTTTCAGCAACAAGAGGTACCACGGGTTAAATGCTCATGGACTGTCTGTAAAGAGCAGGGTTGATCGGGAAACTGATTCACAAACTCCAGAACGTCACACTCAGAGATTGTTTTGGGAACTAGCTGGCCTGTTCCCACTCCTGACCGGATAGTATTCAAAAATGATCTTCGATGTCTAGGCAGGGTCCTCTAGGCATCCAAGTCCCCAGTCCAAAAAGACAAACCCCAGCAACCAAATTAGCCACCACCACCAAGTTGTCCCTTCCCCAAGACAGCTCAGTCCTGACTTCCAACTTGACCACATTTCAGAAAGTTCTTCTTATTCCACGTGTCTGAGAAGACAAGAGCTAAAACACCACCCAAACCGGCCATGATAGTCTTCCCTGTGTGACCTGGCAAAAACAACTAAGGTGGCTAACCTGAATGAAATCCTGGCTTACCACCAGACACCTTACTCAGTACAGTGTCTGGCACAGTGGCTGAAACCCAGGGTTCTGTTCAGTTTGACCAGTTATTGTTGAACAATTTGCTGGACAGGCCAGATGGACATTAAGCTCCCATCACATCTGTATTACCCATGTCCCTATGTAACTCTGCTATTTTTTCCCCAGGTCATACAGCAAGGAGACCATGATGGACGTGCTGGGGGTTGTTGTTTTAGCTCTCGTGGTTACACTGGAGTAAACAAAAATTTCAGCATCCTAGCAAGTCGGGATCAAACTGACTAATGAGGGGGGCTTGGCAGTGGGTAATGTGGTTGATGGTGAGTTTTCAGCTTGGAAGGGGTCTCTCTTCTTGGACTGTGGAATTGTTTACCTGGAAGGCCCTGCCTGGACATTGGAAAACTTTTCAGAGTCCTATTCCAGCGGAGGTGGTGGGAGCGAAAACAGTGGTGGGGTACAAGAAAGCATGGGATAAGAACAAGAGAATCATAGTGGAAAGGAAGGGGGAGGAAGAAAGAGCTGTAGATTGGGTATGGTCTGTGGTAATAATGTAGGCAGGGAGAAATGGGCAGATTGGATGGGCCAAGCGGTCCTTATCTGCCGTCAAAGTCTATGTTTCTATGTATTGGGTCAAAACTGTGCTAGTTAGTTGGGGGTTGAATTGGTGACGGGGCAAGTAGTGGTAACACAGACAGATCTGGTTTCAACATGGGTCTCAAGTGCCGGCCCGGTGGCACTAAGGGTTAAGGTGCTGAACACCACACCTCGATCCACACCAGCGAGCCGGATTCGGGAACAAGCCCGAATCATCGGAGGTTGGCAGGGGAGGACTGGGATTGAGCATCCGACGACTGCTCTCCCAGTCCTGGGGAAAGGGTGGGAGCCACATCATGATCTGGCGGTCGCTGGGGACGCCCAGCGGTACTGTGGACACACGGATGTCTGGAGGGAGAAGCACGGCGGACGTCTGCACATTGGTGCTTGGACGTCATTGCATGTCCGTGCTCCCATTGGGAAGAAAATGGAAAAAGGCTGGGCGCGACAGAACAGCTTGATGGCTGCGCCCCTGCCATGCAGGAAGGACTGTCGCGAATTGCGCTGGGGAGGGTTGGCGCCAGTCGGGTGGCAGGAGACGGGGAGCCCTCAGCGGTTGGCCATGCATGCCGGCCCCCATCATGCAAGTGAACCTGCTCTCCCAGCATCGGAGGCCAGCGGCTGGATGCCCCACCGGTAGGAGCCACTGCAGGCACGAAAGAAAGTTGCAATAAAAAATAAAAGGAAGGGTCTCAAGTTTGCACCATGGACTGATAGCTGAACTAACTTTTACTTCTGAAAGCCAGACCCTTACACCACCAGTTTACCAGTACAACTTGGCAACAGGAGCAGCAAGATAAAATGAGCTGTGGGGACAAGGGTTGTGGGGGTCTCAGCGAGGGTCCTTTTCCTTTACTTAGAGTGCATAACTGAGGTGGGGGGGTTACCTAGAAATTGGATATGGAATTGAAATTTACATTCCAACTCCAATGCCTTAACTGCCATTGGAATGGAAACAGAATCAGAATTTCTAGTAATCCAGTGGATGCGAACAGAATGGAGTTCACCGAATCAGATCACCACTACTGTAAAGTCCAGTCCTTTGGACCCTATAAAAATCAAAAATGGAATGAACATTCCAAGTCAAGACGTGGCATGGAGGTCCTCCTCCCTGATCATTCCTCCAGGTCACACCTGGAAACAAGCCTTGGCTCAGTGTGCCTTTCCAAGTTATCAAATTTTAAATAAAATAAATACATTTGTTGGTGATGAGATATGGGAATTTTGCAGGCTCCATACAGTACCTGCAGAGCTCATTGCCACATGCACAGAACTGTTAGCAGTAACTATTCACATGAAAATAAGTCACCTGGAAACAGGGCAGTTCAAGTACTGCGGGAACTGAATATTTTCAAGTGAGCCCTGAGCTGCCAGTTAGGAATACGCCCTGTCACAACATGCACAACATGCAAACACTGGATTGGTAATTAATGGCAGAAGAACCATTGGAAAAAAACACTTCTGAACTTTGGCAGAGATACGGATTGTTATTAACAGGCAAGAAAGTTAAACTTGCTAATTTAGTTAATGATCAGTATTGTGCCTGTTCCCTTTTCATAAGAAGCCTTATGGCTGCACATAATTAAACTGGAATGATGCTTACTAAAAAAACAGTCTTTGAGATGGCAGAACAATATGCATGGCTGCCACTATGCCAGCCATGTTATCTCTCTCTTTTTTTTTTTTTTAAATTTAAGTTTATTGGTATTCATTGGGTACATTTAAAATGAACCAGTCAGACAGAGTCAGTTCCATTTACAAAGATACAAACCATTTAGAGAAACAACCAGTGGGAGATTTAGTAGAAAGGAAGTGACCCACATCAATATGCTTCAGGTGGCATAAGAACATCTTCAGGGTCATTAGGGGGACAAGCCCCGTCAGGCTCTCACCACAACTAATTGGGCTGTCCCCACGGCGGCTACCCCAATCTGAGGTTGTTTTAGAAGGTGCTTCCACTTAGCCTCACCCTAGACCAGCAGAGATCCTTGGGCAGAGCCACAAGAGGGCCGTACCGGGGGAGCTCTACCTTCTGATCCCAGCCATAACTCCCATTTCGCCCATCTATGGACATAAACCGGTAACCTACAATTCATCTTATAAGTTATTTCCTCCATATCTGCCACCTCCTGCACTACCCCAATCCAATCAGCCAGGTTAGGGGGATCTTTTTTCAACCACAGCCTAGTGATTGACTTATGGGCTGCCGCCAAGAGGAGGGACCAGAGATATAACGCATCTGCTCCAGCCAGGTTCTGAGGGGAGTTTCCTAGAATGAGATTTGTCCAGTCCAGCGGAAGGCCCAGGCCAAACAGCTCCATCAGTGCTTGAGTCACCACTCCCAAAAAGGGCCCAAGCCGGGACAGGACCACAAGACATGCAGATAGTTCTTGGGTCTCCCACACAGCCTCCAGCAAACCGGATCCCGATCAGAGGATCTTTTGCTCAGAGACAAAGGTGAGAAAAAATAACGTATCCTCACCTTCCAACTGAATTCCTGCCAGAAGGGTGAACAAGTAGTTCTGGAGGCCAGCTTAAATACCGACTCCCAGTTAATTCCCTGTGAGCCCACCTGCCCCTCCTCCAGCCACCTCCCTTTGACTTTAATCAGAGGATCCTTTCTTAATCCCATCAGGGCTTTATAAAGCATGGAAATGAGACCCGATGATTTCTGCGAAGTTAATTATTATGTGGGAGACTCTCTATTAGGGGCGCCTTTCCCCTGAAGATCCTTTTGACAGAGAGGATATAATCCTCGCCTGCGAAGTATCTAAATGATCCGTACTCTTAAATCCATATTCTCTGCTTAGAGTTCCAAATCCACCACCTCTCCTCCCAGCATAAACTGCCTAATAAAGATTAAGCCCCCTTCTCCCAGGTCCTAAGGTATGGTCAAGGAGGGATGGTGTAAATTCAACGTCCCATGATAACCTATCAAGCGGCCATAAGGAGGTTCTTAGTTTGTACTTCTGCCAGGTCCTATGGGTGGCCCTCAAGTGTCCCTAACCATCGTTAGTGAGGGAGGATGAGCTCTGTCCATTACTAAACTATGAGAGCGAGATCCTAACATTGGGCCCCGTTCCTCCTCCTCCAGTGTCTCCATCTCCTTCCAATTGGCTGTATATGAAGGAACAGACCATTGTAGTGCCCTCTTAACCTGTGTGGCGAGGTAATAATCTTCAAGGTCTGGAAAGGATCTACCCCCTTTTATCTTGGCCAGTTGGAGAATCTGGGCATTTATTCTAGGTTTTTTATTGTTCCAAATAAACTTTGCGATCATTCTGTGCTAGTCAAAAAAATGAATTTTAGGTATAAAGGTCGGGAGGCATTGAAACAGGTATAGAAATTTGGGCAGGATATTCATGGAAATGGAGTGGATTCTCGAGTAGAGGGGAAAATTCAGCAAGGACCATCTGTCCAGGTCTCTTTGTACTTGGCTGGCGAGTGGGGCATAGTTTGCCTTAAAAAGCTGGGAGTTATGTTTAGTCAGGATAGCCCTAGATATTTCATTTGTCCGCCTGCCAATTAAGCGGCAGGAGTTCCTTAGTCTATGGAAAGGAGTAGTAGAAACAAAGCACCTCCGTTTTGGTCCTATTGAGACATACCCGAATATTCATAAATTCTGACAACACTGACCACACCTGAGGATAACCATTTTCGGATGGGACATGCAGAGCAAAAACATCATCTCGTACAATGATATCTTCGCTGCCCCCCACCTCAATTCCTGTACTCCAGGAGATACGAATGGCCTCAGCTAGTGGCTCAATGTGAGGCGAACAACAATGGGGACAGAGGGCAGCCCTGTCGTGTGCCCTGCTAAGTGTAAATCTATCTGAGACCCTGTTAACCCCTGACACAGCTTGTGGACCAGAGTATAGAGACTTTAGACTATTAATAAAGGTTGTAGGAATCCCATCCGTTCCAAAACCATGAATAGAAATGACCAGGAGACCTTATCGAAGGCCTTCTCCAGCGTCTAAACTCATGAGACATGCGGGAAGAGCACGTCAGGTGGATGGTGTCAATTATATTGATCGCTGACCTAACCCGTCTGGGGCCTGGCGGCCCTGGACAAACCCGTCTGGTCCAGATTAATGAGTGTTTGGAGGAATTGGGTTTAATCTCGAGCGAGGGGTGAGGTAAAAGATTTTATAATCAAGAGTTCAAAGAGAGTGATTGGGCGATACGATTACATGAGAGGATCTTTATTTTCTTTTGGTATGAATGAGATTGTGGCGTATTGCCATGATGGGGGAATTGGTCGCGCCTCCCGCCATATCTCCGAGAAGACGCCTGCCAGTATGGGGGCCATTTCTGCGACAAAGGTCTTATAGAATTCGGCCCCAAAGCTATCAGGCCCTGGGCACTTCCCACTCTTCAGGCCCTTAATGGTATTTAGGATCTCCGCCTGTGTGATTGGCCTGGTGAACGCCTGGCCTTCTTCCCTTGTGAGTTTAGGGAGGATTGTCCCCAGATAGTCCATGATTGCCTGGGCAAGTGGCTGCGTCTGTGGGGTGTACAGTTTGGCAAAGTAGGTGACAAAAGCCTCTGTGATCTCCTTCGTCTTATTGGTCATCTGGCCTGTGGTTGGAGAAACAACTTTAGTTATTGTGGCCCTGTCTCTATACTGTCTCAAGCGAGCCGCTAGTAATCTAGTACCCCTGGAGCCTCCCTCGTAGTATTTTTGTTTGAGGAAAAAGAGACTTCTCTCTATCTCCTCCCTTTGCCGCTTCTGATGTTCTATCCTCAGAGCTTTAAGTTCTCGGTCTCTCTGCCTGTCCCAACCCACTTTTTGTCTAGCCTCTAGCTCCCTTATGTCTGTCAGCAGGTTTGTTGCCTGAGAAGGTGTTCCTTCTTTTTCTGGGCGGCTATGCGTATAAATTGCCCCCTAACTACGGCTTTCAGTGTATCCCAGATAATCTGCGGAACACCCCAGGGAGTAGTATTTTCCTCAAGTGTATCCGCAAACACCCATTTAATTTTATCCAGGGTTTCTTTATCCCTAAGTAAGGAAGTATTAAGCCTCCAGTGAATTATTTTCTTAGGCAGGGAGAGAGCCACCTCCAAAAAGATGGGACTATGATCCGACAGAGTGGCTGTGCCCACCCACATCGAGGGGAAGCCACCCACTCCGTCTCTAAAGGTAAAAAATGTGTCAATTCGGGAATAGACTTTATAGCGAGAGGAGTAACAAGTGTAATCTCTCCCTCTTGGGTATTTCTCTCGCCAGATATCTACTAGTCCCACCTGGTGCAGGGCTTGTTTAATCTTCTTGACCTTCTGCTGGTCATTGATCTTAGCCGTGGAAGTGGTGTCTAGTTTCCTGTCCCATATCAAGTTCCAATCTCCCCCCATAATCAGCGTGCCCCTAGACTTCTCCGCAACCAATCGGGCAATCGAGACATAGAATGCTGCAGGAAAGCCCGGTGGGGCGTAAACATTAACTAAGGTTACGGGAGTATCCTGTACCTTGCCCACCACCATGATATACCTGGCACCAGGGTCTACTACAGTCTCTTCATGCTCGAATGGGAACGTAGCCACCAGCATAATGACCACCCCTCTTGCGGCCCACATCAAGGGACGAAGAGAACATGTGGGGATATGCCCTGGACTTCAATTTCAGTGTTTCGGATGGGGACAGGTGGGTTTCCTGTAGAATAGCACCTCACAGTTTTGCCTGGCAATGTACTTCTAGTTTGTTTTCTTTTAACTGGGCTGGAGCAGCCGTTGATGTTGTAGGAGAGCACTTTCACTTTTCCACTATTCATTTATAGTCAGCATTACTAACACTTAGGCAGAACTAGTCAGACATGTCTGATAAGCGTATCTTATCCCAACTGCATATGTACCCATTTAACTTTCCTAACCGGTAAACATTACAACCAGAGAACAAGAAGATCAATAACCCCCAACTGTGGGAACAAAAAACCTGCACAGGACTTTCCTCAACTGAGGGCCTGCTCAAAAATGATGGCAAGGAAGGTGAGTTTTTTAACCCTCTCCTGCACCTGCTAGAAGAAATAATCGGTGTACTTCCAAGGGAGGGCTGGCAGAATGTCTCCAGCCGTAGAGACATTCTTGAGCCAATATTCGAAGGGACTCCAATCCAGGAGAATCTCACCCTTCCTTCCCGGGGGGAAAACCCCTATATGGGACACCCTACAGTCAGCGATCTGCAGGCTCCGTAGGCTCCCTCCTCAGTCCAGGATCCTAAGAGATCCACACTATAACATTTATCATCACTCTATGTATCTCCAGAATGACCGGCACAAAGTGATGCACAATATACATCTGTAGGGTTGAACAGCCGGAAGAAGAGAGAAAAAAAAAAAACCCACATGCCCCGCCAACTCCCCCAGTCCATGATGCCCGTGAGGAGATTGTGGATTAGTTATCAAAGTCTCAGGGTGTTCAGGGCAACTACCAGCTCCACTCCGAGTCACCCCACCAATATGTCTTGACAGATGACATCCATCATTTCAGCTATGTCAAGACCGGTACAGTTAGTGCAGGGCACATCTAGGCCAGTCCGCGAGAATAGTCCCAAAGTGCGTGTCGGGGCCAAGCCTGCACCTTAATTTACAATACCTTGGTAGCTGTACAGTCTCCTCCTCCCCACCTCATCAATGGAATGTGGTCATCTCCGTTGCTTCCTCCTGCCCAAGAGAGCTTTAACCGAGACCCGAGCAGGATTCCTGAGCCCTCCTAACAGGAAATCACTGACTTCAGCTACCAGGGAGGCAAAGTGCTCGTCTCACCTCGAGCAGGCATGCAGCGTAGAGCTCCGAGGACCAGAACCACCAGGGAGCGTCCCTAAATTACTAGAAATATGAAGAGTACCTCAACGGGTAACCAGAAGAGAAAACCATAAAGAAGGTGGGAGTGGGGGGGGATCTGCGTTTACTTGGAGGACTCCGCATGTGTAATCACCAGAGATGGTCCAAAGTCCCAGTGGGTTCAGTTAGGGATACCGGAGAATCCGTGCCTCTCAGTCTGACGATGCACCTTCAGGTCTCTGTGCCCTGATCCAAGTCGCTATTTTGGGATGATCCCTCTCCTGCCTCGTGTAGATGTGGGGCCTTCTTATCCACTTTAGAAGGATCTCCAAATTGTTTCACCTACGATGCAATGTTTGCCCGGAGGGTTGTTTGCTGGTTTCCCGGATCAAGCCACCTCGAGGCCCCTTCTGGCGATGCTCCAAGCCGGCGTGAGTAAATCCCTTTCCAGCTTCTTCTTCAGCAGGGTGGTACAGCGATCTAGCGGCTCCAGGAAGGCGAGGCAGCCAATAGATCTTGAAAGGTTTTGAACCTTTATCTGTAGAATTTGAGAGCGAGCTGGATACAAAATCTGCGATTTGATATTCCGGGCCCTCAATTGCTTCACTATCGGCCACAGGGTTTTCCTAGCCTTCTGGACTCGTGTCGTGTGATCACTGTCGATGTTTATTCGGTGGCCTTTAAAGAAAAGTGCTCCTTGCTTCCAGGCTATTCCAACGATCTCCTCTTTTGCCTGGTAGCTAGTCAGCCTTGCCACAATGGAACGAGGCCTCGCCTCTGGATTGTTAGGCCGCTGGACCAACGATCTATGTGCCCGGTCCATAGTTAATTCCAGATCCTGTGGCAGCGGGAGCATCTGTTTGAGGTTGCTTGAAGAAAAGCCGTGACATTTGGTAACTGTCCTCCGACCCTCGAATGCCATAGATTCTTATAGTTGTATCTCCGGCTTCTACTCTCAGGTCATCGAGCTTATAAGTGAGTTATGAGTCCTAGCCATGAGGTACAGTAGGAGTCTGTCATGATGGTCTGTTTGTTTATGATACGGGCCATGCACAGCTCAAGTTGTTCAGTTTATGATCAGTTTTACTTAAATCCGACTTGAGATCGCTTAGAGTCTGATCTATCTTAGCTACTGTGTGCGCCGTTTGAATTATTATTTCCTTCAAGTGCAGGAGTTCATCGAGCGGTCTCCGGTTGTTGTAGGCCCTCCGTTACCTCTTCCCCTGGATGCCACATCTGATTTCCTCCTGTATCATCACCCTTAATTTCTGCATCGGAGTCGAGGGGGGCTTGCCCGCTTTGTTTTTTTTAGATTTTGCCGGCGAAGATGTGCTTTCCACGAGTGATGTAGTTTGATTTCGTTCGAGGAGGGGACGGAGCCACTACTCTATGCTGCCATTAGATCGCTGACGTCACCGGAAGTCCCCATGTTATCTCTCTTTTAATGGAACTTGGTATTCTGTTGACATCATGAGCTCCTCCAGTGCTGAGTTCAGATTAGACAATATCAAAGGTGAGTGAAAAACAACCCCCGAATCCCTCTCCTGCACTGTCACATACAATAATGAACCAAATTATTTAAGCCCATTGTTTTGTTTGTGGCCCCTACTGTAGTTAGTATTGACTTGCCCTTCCTGACAGTGAACTGCAAATTTTATTTTATTTTTATTTTAGTCTTTCGTAACCAGGTAAGGCCCACTAGGCACAAGTGCTTGTTTTCAGGGGCGACCTGGGAGCACTGGGCGGTTAAGTGACTTGCTCAGAGTCACACAGTATGCAAGTACAGGTTGTGAGAATCAAACTCAGGTCTGGTCTGCTGGATGTATCAAGCTTGTTCACACCTCATTCCTCTAACCTCTAGGCTATACTGCCAGCCAAATGTCATCTGCCAATGCCCTAATTTTATTGAGGTCCTTTTGTAATTTTTTCAGTCCTCTCTGTTGACTGTCCTTGCTAGCTTTGTATCATCTGCAGACTTCACCAACTGGCAACTATCACTCATGAGGAGTTAATCACAAAAGAACCCCAAACAGACCCCTGTGGAACCCCACTAGTCACTGCCTTCCAGTCGAAGTCTTACCCCCTACCACCATCACCCTGTCTC
Source organism: Neoceratodus forsteri (assembly GCA_016271365.2). Lineage (NCBI taxonomy): Eukaryota > Metazoa > Chordata > Ceratodontiformes > Ceratodontidae > Neoceratodus > Neoceratodus forsteri. The sequence goes on from CM057453.1 coordinate 911,354,949, forward strand.
CTGCTACGGAACACATTTCAAATTCGTATTTCTAGTCCCCCCCACCCCAAACACACTCTCTGCTTACTGAGTTTGTATAACAGCCTCCCATGGGGTACCTTGTCAATGGCTTTACTTAAATCTAAATACACTAAGTCTTACCCTACCATCTCTCTTTCTGATACTATTTCATAAAGTAGCTTTCAGTACAGGCAAAATGGTTCATCAATCTGTTTCTTTCTGTACGTTAAAAGGGTCCACATCGGTCCACTGGTCTATCACTGGACATAAACCTCAGTTGCATTTTCAAAACCGATGCATTAGGTAGTGATTTATAATCCAGCCAAAGAAATCAAACAAGATAATAATAGAACAAGGCGTAAGTCAACTGACACTTTCAAACAAGACATAATTTCCGTAATAAATCAAATGTTGCAGTCCACACAAATGGGAAGTGGCAAAAAACACAGAAGAATATCACTTTTGTGAGACTGACATTCAACTATATAAAGTACCAGTTGTGTAACATGGTGACCATTTCAGTATTTTACAAATCGCTTCATTCAGTTACATTTAGGATGCTATTTCAACTGACACGGGCCATTTGAAAAACAGACATGTTAGTGATCTCTGTTGGGTACAGCACACTCCCATTCGTAACCCTTTCATTCTCATACAAAAAGTGCCTCTAAATAAGCAGGAGAGAGAGAGAGAGAGAGAGAGAAGAACACAGCACATTCAGAGCATCTGCAAAAACTGCTCAGAAGTAGGAATGAGGAACCCCCCACTCCAAATTAAGACTATAATGCTGTGTATCTTTTTAAAAAATATAACCAATACAAACAGCAGAACAAAACGAAAGCACAAACTGACTAATGAACTGAAATACAAAGAAGTTACCTAGTTCAGCATTAGGGCAGACGCTAAACTCTGCATCTCCTGGAGCCAATATCATGTCTGAAAATGCTATAGAGCAATATTAAATTATAGATTTTTTAGGATAATGTACCCTCCCTGGTATGCTGCAGTGTTGTCAAACACATCCGTGTCAGAATATAACTAGCTTTGGTACAAATTCTTTATTTTGTTTTGGACTGCGGCTGTGCCCTTGGCATAATTAAAACAAAAAACTTGGAATAATCTCCCCTCTGATCTCCGTCATGCCTGCTCCTCCTTTTCACTCAAATGGCTCCTCAGACTTCTTCCTCACCCACACTGCTCTCAATGTGTCCCAACCCTTTCCTCCTAAGCTACCTGAAGTCTCTCCCCTAGCTGTCAACTCCTCCTAAACCCTCTCTTCCCTTTTCTGACGTATCCTCAGTAATTACCCTGTGGACCTATGCTCCTGTGACTAGCGCCTGGTCTCAGTTTTATTTGTGTTACCTCAGGTCCAGCATTAGTTATAATTGTAGCTAATGGTGGTATTACATTGTCTCTTATTTTTTTAATGTATTCCCTGTTTCTGGATATTTCCTAGTCGTTGGGGTCTCGGACCCGAGTCTGACTGTATTCGCTGTGCACATGCTATATTGTAAATCTGCTTTATTATATACAGAATACTGGATGGGCAACTATGCAGAACCACTGTGTTCTGCCACAGAGGATTCTGATTTCCCTCTGACACTCCGAGCTGACTGAAGGTCCTGGGAATCAGAATCGAGGTGCCAAAACACACTGGTTGCATAGAGCTGCGCATCCTGTATTTTTTAGTGTATAGTACTGTGCGAAAAATGTGTGAGTTCTTTTGCTTTCGGAATGAAACTGATACATGCAGTCTCTAGAGGTTCTAGAATGCTGTTCTACCACAGTAGGGTAGAACAGCATTCCATGACATTGGTATTGTGGTAGAACGGCATTTTGAAAGGGATGGAATTCTATATAGACAAACACTCCACTATATACTATATTATTATTTTATTTGTGTTCCTGAAGATTCCAATTGCTTGGGGTCTTGTAATCACAACCTATGTTTTTACTTAACTGTATTTTATCATGCTTAGCTATGCATTTGTTACCCCTATGCACCCTTCCGCGGATCGCACCTGGAAACGAGCCTCGGCTCACTGGTGCCTTTCCAGGTTATGAACTTTTAAATAAATAAAAAAACAAACTGACAGCATCAGGAGCACCAGTCAAATTCAAAGTATTTTTGCCTGTTTTTGGGGGTGTACCCTTTCTAAGCATGTTTCACAAGCTCGATAGTGCACTGTAAGAATTATCTAAAAGAGATCATACCAGACCAGAGGCTTTTAGTTCAAGTTGAAGAAAACCTACCCACTCCCCCCCAAACACCAAAGCATTGCCAAATGATCTAAACAGACCTCAGATTTCCATATCAATCCATGTTTCTAAGATGGCAAATCTAAGTTTCAAATTATTATGATAGCTGCGTTAGCTTTTAATTCCTGTTTTATTTCACTGGACTCCCAAATGCCTATAATATAAATAAAGTCTGCACGAACCATGCACCATATAACTACACTGAAGTCTTTGTATCTCTTTTGTTCTAGGGAAAAAATGCAAGTTTTATCTGAAAACCTAAGTCCCTGTCATATGGAATGTGGTGCAGAACTGCTACCGCAGTCCTCTGGGATGTTCAGCGGGTTTCTTTTTTCCTGTGTTTCTGTGAAATGGACATTGGCATATCTAGCCTGGGCTTTTCCTGTGGGGTCCGTCTAGCAGGCAGAGTAGGGAATAGTTGTCGGAGCTCTACCAAGGTCAGCCTGCTAGAGCTGACAGTTTCTGTCTTTGTACAAGGAAAGAATCAATACTTTTGGACTACGGCTGTGCCCTTGGTGTAAAACAACAAACTTGCAGCATCTGACATGTTTCTGGGCGATTTGTGGCAGAACCTCTTGTCTGATCTGTATGGAGCTGCTGTATGTTGCCTTTCTGCTGCCTTCTCTCTCTCTCTCTCTCTCTCTCTCTCTCTCCCTCCCCCTCAACTCTATGATGTCTAATACTTTACTCGGGTAAAGAGGCATGTGTTGTACCCTACAGCTACTTTTCACTCAATAAATCACACCTACTAGTACAGCCTGCACAGAGTGCTCTCAGCTTTAACAAAGGATCAGAGTCACAAAGTGCAAGCAAGATGTAATTACAACTAAAAAAAACACACACGGCAAATGATTGGAGAGACATATACTCAAAGGGCAGCAATACAGAGTCATTCAGTGATGTGCTGCCACCTTTTTGATACACCCCCACCACTGACCAAGGTCCTTGGCCCTCCATCCCACCCTTGGGCCAGGCACTGACCCCGCCATGCGCCAGTCCTGGACCATGACAATCCCCTCAATAAGCTGAGGTACTTCTTGGCCTTGGGGAAGGGAGGTCTAGAGCCAGCATTCCTCTGGGGGGGACATCAAGGCAGAATAACTGCTTTATATCAAATCCCATATGAAATCCCAGTAGAGTATATATATATATATATATTTCTTTTTTGCTATCTCTTTTTACCTCCTTGGCCGCCTGGTGTGCTCCCCCTTGTTGTCGCATCCTCTCCTGGGGATTCCAGCTGCCATCCACCTCTACCACATCAGCCCAGCACCCAAATTCCTGAGGCTTACCCCATAGCGGGGGCCACAGGAAACCCCAACTCCCCATGGAACATGGATCCAAGCAGGTGCAACACTCCAGCAGCGAAAGCGAAACTTCATGGGGCTGACCATCAAGCATAAAAACAAGCGCCATCCTTTTTCAAATTAATACTTCCCCCAGAGCCGAGGACGTGCAATGACAGCGACAGAGGAGCACGCACATGCATCCGCACATGCTCCTCGAAGTCTGCCCCCAGCTCCGCCCTTTTTGCTGGCCAGACATGTTTGTTCCTAGCCTCCACCAGGAGTAATCTCAGCGCTCAGTGTAGGTGCCTCCTCCCGAAGATGGAGAGCAGTCCCTCGGACGCTCAATACACCTTCTACCCTGCTGACCCCTGGCAATAAGCGCTTGTTTCCAAATGCAGGTTGCCGATGCAGCACGAGGTGCAGCAGCCAGTGTCTCACTGCCCCCGGGCCGGCCACTAGAGTATATTTAAAAAAAACAACTATTTGTTAATTTTTACTAATTTCATTATAAACCCATTTTTAAGTGCAACAATAAATAACAGGGTGTGCATTAAGCTATATTGCTACATGCCCCAGGTTTTGTAGTAAGGCACGAGACTGACAACATACTCACAGCATGTGGCAATATATATTATTCAGTTTTTGAGACTATTTTGTCAAACTGACAAAAAAAAAAAAATTTACTGCACTGCAGATTTGGTCAGTATTAGTAATCAGCATAACTACATTTTCTTTTCATGTCCCCCCCACCACACCTCCACTCGTCCCTAGCCCCCCCACCCCCACATTTTCACTGCTGGTCATTTTTAACTTTTTTCTTCTTAAGCGTTTCTGCTGCCAGTGCTGTCCAGCAGGTTCCACACGCCTTTCCTTTCAATTTCTGAAATATACTGCTGTGTCATAACTTTTATACAGTGAGGTAAACCTTGAAGCTGAGCCAAACAATTACAGCTCCAGTCCACTCTTGTCATGTTTCCATCGCTCCTCACTCCAGCTGATCAGCTGCTCCCAGACTTCACTAGTCAGTCCCAAATCTGACTCCCACCCATGACTATGACTTTTTTAATTGTGGATTTTTCTAGGCAGTTACAGACAGTGGACAGGTGAGGACATTCATTCTCTAAACTCTCTGGCCTCCAGGCAGGCAGAAGACAGATTCAGTGATCAGTGTTCCAGTCCCAGTGAGTGACTGGCCAGTGTCACAGTTGACTCCGGTGCGGTGGATGCAGCACTGTTGCCCGGTTCGAAGGCTCGCAGTTTAATTCAGCTCACAGTCTTCACAGATCAGTGATGATGCTGCAGGATTCTTGTTCTCGCTGCCTACTGCTGACCTTCATAATGGTGCTTTGGCGCCAAGTCCTGTGCTGCATGGAGTGAGTTGATCATCCTGGAGAGTTCACACTACATGAGTGCGGGGGCAGACTGCTAACACATAAACAGCCAATCAAATCACGGAAGTTATGGAACAAAAAGAAATGTAGTGTGCTGCACATCACCATGCATGCAGCTAGATATACACACTCTTTCTGCCTGCTGAGGCCCTTGCCCTGGGTCCAGTCACAGATAGGATGCCCCCCAACTGGGTACCAAACCACTGAGTTAAAAAATGAAGAAAAAAATATAAAAACAGTAGCTAAACGTGCATTTTTAAGCCCGCTGCTTGGCTGTTTTACCTTGCACGAGCCAGTAAAACTACTTAAAAGATTTAACTACTTGCTCGAGTGAGCCAATGCATCTGACTGCAGCACATCACTGGGGCCAGCAGAAAGAAGTCTTGTTGTTTTTCTGTTGCGCTGTGCCGTTTTCTCTCAGTATTCCTCTGTCACAAAATATACAAATTATCAAGAAACTTGTGGCTTGTGAACACATTTGTTTCATCAACAATATGATAAAATGAGTTTTGCACTTTTCAATGACAAAACTAGTCAATCATGCATTTTGTGATTAGGGCTAGTACTTTAAGGTCAGCAGGGACTCTAAGTCCATCATGTTATTCCCCCCCACCCACTTCTTAAGCAAGGATTAAATAAATATTGTGAAAAAAACATACCAGTTTATAGGTACTCTCTACCCACTCTACTACCCAGGGTAGCCAGTGATTCCATTGGTAAGCAGATATCTTGTTTAGGCCTACCTTAAAGGCCTGTACAGTGTTCTTGTCTGCTGTCTTTACTGGTAGGCTGCATAGATTTACCACGCTTTGGGATAAAAAGGGCCTAATAATGTTGCCCCTGAAGTTACTACTTCTGAGCGTCAGGTCATGTCGCCATGTCCTGCTGCAGTACACCAAGTCAAACATCTCTGACTGCTGTATTTTGTTGATACCCTTGAGTATGTGAAACGCTGAGATCATGTCCCCTCTCTGCCTCCTTCTCTCTAGTAACATAGTGGCTTAGGGTCAGAAGTGACTCCAGGTCAAGAATGTTGCTCTTCCCTCACGCACCATACAAGCAGGGATGAAAGAAGTATGATGTGCAAACACACACTAAATTATAGAGATTACCTACCTACTCAGCGACCTAGGGTGCCTAGTGATTCCCTTGGTAAGCAGAACAATTTTCCAGGTTTTCATTAAAATACTGCACTGTTTTTATGTCCACCAACTCCACTGGCAGGCTGTTTCACAGGTTCACCACCATCTGGGAGCAAAAGTCCCACCCAATGTTACTTCTGAATTTACCACCCCTGAGCTTCAGGACGTGACCCCATGTCCTGCTGCAGGACACGACATTAAACATCTCCAACTGTGTGATCTTACTGATACCCATTAGTACGCGGAAGACTAAGCTCATTCTCCTGCTCAGCCTCCTTTTCTCCAAGGTGGACATGATAAGGGCTTCTAGCCTCTCCTCAATACTTCTGTCCCTCATACCCCTGATCATTTTCACGGCCCTGTGTTGTACCCTCTCGACTGCCTTAATGTCCTTTTTGTACTGGGAAAACCAAAACTGCATGCAGTACTCAAGGTGCCTATGATGATCTTGTAAAGTGGCAGGATTACTTCCCCTGCTCTGCTGGTCACCCCTTTTTGATGCACCATGGCAAGTTGCTGGTCCTCTTGATAGAGGTCACACACTGCTTGTCCCACTTTAGGCACCTGTCTGTTACCACCGACAGGTCCTTTTCCTTCCCAGCTGCAGCAAGAGGTCCTACCTCTGTTTCTTTCTCCCCAAGTGTAGCACCCTGCATTTGAGTACAGTGAATCTGAGGCAAGAGCCCAGCTTGTTCAGATTTTCCTGAAGTTTGCACTCATCCCCAAAGAAAGTCCACTACCTTGGTCTGTTTAGTGTTTAGTAGCCTACTAGAGACCTCAGCTTCCTGAATGTTGATGAAGCTGTTGAACAGCAGTGGCTCCAGCACCAATCCCTGAGGGATCCCACTGAGTACTCCCACCCACCCTCACTTGGACTAGTGCTTGTTCACCATCACCGTCTGCTTCCAGCCCATAAGCCAGTTAGCAATCCACACTGTGTGCCTTGGGAATACCGCACTGATTTACGTTGCCAGTACACTTATGTGCCACAATATCAAAGGCCTTGCTGAAGCAAAGCCATGCTGAGAAGGGGCAAGAACCATGGCCTCAACCCAGTGTGCCATTATGGTGTCCTTCATAATGGTTTCCACAACCGTGCGCAGCATCGATGTTAGGCTGACCAACCCGTAGTTGCTTGGGTCCAACCTTTCCCCATTCTATAAGCTAGGGACCCCACTGTCCACTTTAATTTGGCACCAAATCTGTTCAGACTGTCTCCTAAAGGATCACTACAAGGGGCACCACCACTTGATTCTTAGCTCCACTATGATCCTGAGTTGTATCCTGTCCACCCGCTGGGACTTACCTGGCTTGATCTTTGGCAGGTAGTGAACTACCGGGGCACTCAATTACACCAAATGTGTCACGCACCAAACAAAAAGTCACAAACATTACAGCAGAACAGAGCTGAAGAAACTGTAACTGAAATGTCAGCTATCTGTGTGCCCCTGTTAAGTGTGCATGCTGTTCTTTGCTGTCTGATTCTGTCTATATCATGTGCTAAGTGAGTGCAGCATCAGTTTTATAACTTTTAACACCTCCTGCATCTTTTCTGCACTGTCTAGATCTTATAAAAGTCAGTAGGGCCTCTGAGGGATGTATCTTATGGTATAAGAGACTTCGAGTATGAGGTCTGGGTAAGAGGACTACAAAGCGAAGTTGAGTGGTTTTGTCTGCCCAAACCTCACAAGAGGAGTCTGTTATACCATAAGAGCCATCCCTCGGAGGTTCTATTATCCTATAAATCACTCAAGTTTAGCTTGAGTGATTTATAATAAGTTCAGAGTCTGTTTTTTTCTTGTGCATCCCCACCCCCACCCCCGGCAGTGAAGTGGAGCACTTCCTCCAAATGTTTCAGCATGAGTGCACACTGTACACAGAATAAGAGATACATGAGCTGTGCACACTGATAGGCTGAAATCATGTTAGAAATGTAGTATGTCATTTACACATTGCAGGAATAGCCAACTGAATGAAAACACCAGTGAATATCTGGTAGGGAAAACTTGAACTATAGTGTTTGTGACTTTGTGGTTGGTGCCTAGCACTACAGTGCCACTGACTGATCTGCTATCGCTGATGCCATGAACACCAGATTGGAGAACCACAGTGAGGGTTTGAGCATCTATAATGGTTTGCAGTTTCTTGGAGTCAATTACCAGGGCAGGTGTGATGTCCAATGGCTGCACTGTGGCCACCCCTGCTAATATGGACCCTCCAGCAAGATCCCGTTGCTAAATGCTGAAGCAAAGTATTCAACAGTCATCTCAGCCATCGCCTCTGACTCTCTCACAGGTTCCTCCCATCCACCCCTGTAACCCCCACCCCCCTCACCTTCCTCCTTCCAATAATGTATGGGAAGAAAGCTTTGTTACTGCCTGTAGCTCCTGCTGCTCTCTTGGCTTCCAGATCATCCTTGGCTTTCTTGCAGTCTCTCACTGCTGCTCTGGACTCCTCTGGCCTGGAAGCAAAGAGTCTCGTTCCAGCAGCAATAGACCTTTTTGTTAAGAAGCAGTTGCTTTAGATCCCTGATGAGACTGGGGGGCCACTTTTCTTTGCCCTTTTTTCCCTAACTGCTTTCAGAACTGGAGACCACTGCAGCTGCTTCAAGCACCTAGAGTCTTTATCCTCAATTCAGTTAAGGCTCCAATGAAACAGGATGATTTGTCCATGCCATATACTGTCTGCTGGAACTGATGTTGGAACTGATGTAATTCTGGCAAGGTTTTTTTCAGCCAGTGCAGCTTCCACATGGGAGCATGTACCCTCGGAATTGGGGAGGGATAAGGATCTCAAATGAGAACTGAAGGACGCAAAGTCAGGCATATTACCTAGTTAAAGGCCTGCTATGTAAATTCTCAGGGTACACATTAGCGAAACTGGTGGATGTATAGCACTTGGAAGAGGCCCACAGTAAGTTAATCAAAGGGTGTATACACAAAGCGCAATCCTCCTAGCATTGCTCCGAGCCGACTGGCTCTATAGTTTTAGTTAAAAACAATCAAATGCTGTACTCATCAATCAAAAATGTCAAAAAAAAATTACATAAACCCAGAACCTTTGTATATTTCATAATCACCTTTATAAGTGCACAACTGCACACTGGTGCGGCTTTACCATATGGAAATAGCTGTTACCCGGAATCATTAAAAAAGGGCACACCCAAGCAGGACAAAGACAAACAAGGTCAACGTGGCTACACTGTATCTTCAACATCATGTTCTGAAAAATAATCTAAGTAAACCTCCTTAGCTACTAAGGCAACTAGGATACAGTATTCTATTAGCCCATCTTCCCATTTCTTAGATATGACCAAGGATAGTATATAGCTGCAGAGCTCAGCCCAGCTACAGTTTATCAGCGTGCAGAAAAGAGTGCTTGACAGTGCGAGTGCCATGTTACAACAAGAATCTTTACACTTTAACAACTATACCTACTGTCAGTGAAGTATCATGTGCACTGGTGTTTACAGTTTCTGCACTACAGCAAAACGATACAACAAACAGCCTTTACAAAAATTCTTTTTTGGGGGACTGTGCATTATAACAGTAACCATGAACTTCCATCACACTAGCTTCATAATCCGCACAGTGTACTGTATGACCCAAATGCATATCATAAATGAGATGTTTCATTTCAAGGGTCTCGCCAGTGTGCTAAATTTACATCCCATACTGAATACTGTATATTCAATATGTAAGCCTCCAGCTTTTCAATGTTTTTAAACAAAGTGGACAAAATTTAATGTGCCATATTAACATATCAGTAACTACCCGCAGGTGTAGCCATGGTTACCATACATTTTTTTATACGCAACATTGCGGGACAGTACCTGCTTCTCACTGGCGGGCACCAACTGCAGTGCCGTTGTGGAAAATCAGTTTATAATTCCTTCACCAAGTATCATGTGGCAGGAATCCTCCTCATATGGTGACATGGCCGTCCAAAGCTCCATCATCAGCATCATAGACTATGGTCTTATCATATATGGGTCTGCACCTACCACTGCTCTCAAAAGTATTGCAACCTCCCTGAATAAGGCCTGTCGTCTCATCACTGGCTCACATCGCCGTACCCACACATGTGACCTTTATTCCCAATCTGGATGGCTTCAACTGGACAAACACATAAAATATTAAACCTGCATCACGGCCAAGAAAATTAAAATGGGTCTTGCCCCAGCTGGTGTCTGTGCCCTCCTTAAGCCTAGACATAGGAACGTCACTACAAGGAGATCCAATTCCCATCTACTACATATCCCACGATGTCGCATGACCCAAGGACAAAGATCATTTGCCTATCAGGCATCCAACTGGCTCAACTCTCTTGGCAGTGACATAGCGACCGCTCCAACACTCGGCCTTTTCAAGTCCAAGCTGCGCCTCTCACTGCTTGTATCCTGCGATTGCCCATCTTAACATTTCCACCGTTCCAGCTGCAAATGCCCCAGCACCCAGCACTCACAATCAGTCTTTGCACCCCTAGCACCTTACCTGTCATATTCCCTCGACAAGGCCCCTGGCTGAACATGTACTCCCCGCCCTTGCCCACCTCTCCCGTATCTCACTCCTGCCCCTGCCCCAACCACCTCCGTACCCCCGATCTCCTACCCTCACCCCTCCCGTTCCCTTGCCTTGCTTATAGCTCAAGTCTTTGTACTGGTTATTACATGTCTGTAAGTCAATGACTATATGCTTGTAACTAAAAATGATGACTGCTGCACACGCCGACGTGGAACCTTTGTAAAAGAGCCTCGGCTCAAAGGTATTGTAATCCTAGATTGAAATAAATAAATAAATAAAATAAACATTATTAGGGTGTTTGTTTCTTTGGTTGGGACAATCCCCTGAATGGGGTTTGTTTGATTCTGTCCTTTTTCATCCTGTGCCAGCTGATTTTTTTTTGTCTACTTTCTTTATGCTTCCCTCACTGAACACTGGACTCTTTCCAGTGGGGCACCCGTTCCAACCTTTCCCGCCCGACCTGAAGCCCCATCCTTTCCTTCCTGGTGGGGAGTGTCTCCTTGACACTTGCTTCTGGTCTCCCGGACCCCCGGATCTAAGTTCCCCGGGGCGGGATCGCCAACGCCTCCTGGTGGCCTTTCTGAGATCTAACTGGTCGATCAGGTGGCAGAAGGAGCACCGGAGGCAGGATGCAGGACCCAGCACTGGGCGTGGTGGTCGGCCACTCGGCCCACCTTTGCCTACCAGCATTCAGGGCTTTTTCTTTGTTCATCCCTCCCTGACTGGCTCGGATGTGCAATGCACCCAGCATGTGCAAGCACGCTTCCACACACGCACGCAGGGTCATTGCCACAGCCAATCCCCCCTTTAGAGGATTCTCAGGCTGTTGCACCCCCAGTCACCACCAGGAGTCACCTGAAGCCCAGGATCTGAACCCCCCTCCCTCCCAGGACAGGAGAGCAGTCCTTCGGATGCTCAATTCTGTCCTCCCCTGCCGACCCCCAATGACCCAAGCTCATTCCCGAACCCGGGTTGCCGGCATGGCGCGAGGTGTGGCGTCCAGCGCCTCAACTCTCAGGCACCACCGGGCCTGCTCTGTACCAGCTGTTTTGATTTGCTTATTTTGCACATCTTATGGTTTCACTGTTACTGTTACATTTGTTGTGTTATCTTGTGTATTTGTATTATTCAATTGTCCCCTTCTCCAGGTCATACCTGGAAATGAGCTGTATAGTTCAATGTGCCTTGCTGGCTGACTCTTTTACATACATACATACATACATAAATAAGTAAATAAATAGAAAGTGAAGTGTTTCAGAGTTCCTTATATAGCAGGGTAGATATGTTGTTCACTCATGACCGCATGTATTGTTTTGTAAATATAATGTTTAATGAACAAGTTTCTATGGGTGCATTATCCATCATTGTATATAATAAAGACAGTTTAAAACCAAAGTATGATCTGCGTCATCTTTACATTTCACTCTTCTAGGCAGAATAGACTGTTGTGGTTATTATTCCCTCTGCCTCCTATGCAACAGCAAGCGTGGAGGGGTGGAAGGGGGGAAATTGTTTAAGCAGGAAAGGCACAGCTTGTTTCCAGGTGTGATCAGGGAGCACAAGGAAGTTAAGTGACTTGTTCAGGGTCTCAAAGTATGCAAGTGGGGGCTGATGGGATTCAAACCCAGGTCTCCAGGTTTACAGCTCAGTGCCCTTAACCACTACACTATACTGAGGAGGAGGGTTGAGGAATAAATGGCAATACCAATACCACCTTTAGTCCTAAGGAGTACAGACGGGGGGGTGGGGTGCTGGAATCCCCTGAAGGGGGTGAGGTATGGCCGGTCTGTACCATGTGGTGAAAGTTGAGATAGTACAAGTCTACCCTAAGGTGGAGCAAGTGTTGGGCTCTAACTGTAGTGGGGACAGTGCATTAAAGGACTTCTTGTAGGGATTCAGGAATGAAATCCTGGTCCCTGCTCATCACGTGCAGGAGTTAACCATCCCACTGAGAGGAGCAGAGCTCCACCCTATCATTCAGATAGTGTGCTATTTTCTACATTCTGTAAATCTGATTGACTATGGCATACTCGGTTGTGACAGCCAGAATTTGGGGTGTGAGCCAGGCTCTTGTGATGGTTTTCTTTGCTGCTGTAAACAGGATGCCCAGTAGATATCGGAAGTGTCCAGCTGCCCAGTTCAGATACGGCATGAGTATGAATAGATAGGCCATTGACAGAGTAAAGGTCTATGGCACATTCATAAGGTAGACAAAATGGGCAGACTGGATGGGCCTTGCAGTCCTTATCTGCCGTCAACATCTATGTTTCTATGTGTGAGTCCCATAGGCCTTGTGGAAGTTGAAAGAGTACAAACATCTCTATTGTCAGGGGAACAGGTTTACCATACAACTATTCCTGTAATACTTAGAAGAAGGGGCGCGGGACAGGGTAAGCCCACATCATGTGGGCGTGGTGGGCCTGTGTTTCTCCAGAGTCTCCAGCAGAAGAATCTCTGGCTGCAAGATAGTGTGTCGTTATGGCTGGCATATGGAAGAATCTTATCTGATGCTTCCAATGAGTATTCCCTCCACTGGTGGGAACTCGTGACTCTGAAGGATGTTTGACAAGTCTTGTGCCAGCCCTACATGGTTACTGCTGAATCCAGTTCCTCCTGCCAACGCTGGAGTATGTACTGCATGGAGTCTCATGTGGGTTCAACTAAGGCCTTGTAGAGAAATGAAATCATATGTTCAATAAACCCGGTTCTCATTACGGAGATGAGGTAAAGTAATGTCTGAGTTGACGGAATCTATAGAAGTCAGCTTGTCTAAGACTGAACTCTGCTTGGGCTTCAGCAAAGGATTTTAGGGAGACTCTGGACATGAGCTGGTAAACGTACTGTAGTGAAAAATGTTCCACTCCCAAAAAGCTGTATCAATCCAAGCTGGGAGGGCATGCTCAAGTAGTGCAATTGGGCACAAGAGGCTTAGAAAGGGAACCAAGTGTAATGATCTGTGGACAGAAATCAAGGTCGAGACTTGATATCCAAGCCAATGATTGAGGCTGGCTAGTATTTCTGGCCATGGGTCCATATGATACATGACCAGTATAAATTCTGTGCTGGGGAATACAGACACCTCTACCCACTGCCAGAGTGCTCAGGGAGCCCCTAGGTATCGTAGAGCTACATAACGAAGGTGTGACTCCCAATAATAGAGTTTCAGGTTTGGGAGAGCAATTCTACCCTTTTCCTTATGGAGGAATATGGTTTGTAGCTTAACCCGGAGGCACTGCCCAGTCCAGATAAGGCATTTTATTTCTCTATTCCACTGCCAAAATGTGGCTAGTGGAACTGAGATCAGGACAGTCTGAAATAGGTATGGTGCTCTGGGTAGGGTGACCATATGTATCACCTCTACTCTTCCGAAGAGGCTTAGGGGTTATGTATTCCATCGAGCGAGATCCTGTGCCTTTTGTAAGGAGTAGGAAGCAGAGTTCTTATAGAATGCTGTTGCCAGTGATCTAGACAAGTAGACACCCAGGTATTTAAATCTCTCCAGGTCCCAATGGAAGATGAACTGTTGTCTTACCCCTTGTGAGGGGAGGTAATGGAAGGTCAGAGATTTGGTTTTAGTTACATTTAACTTGTACTCAGAGTCTGCTCCATAGGAGTCCAGTATTTGGAACACAGCCAGGAGAGACCTTTCAGGGTCTTCTAAACATAGGAGCACATCACTGGCGTAAAGTGCAATACAGTGGTCTTCTCCACCCAGCTATATCCCCGTAATGTTTGTGGACCTGTGGATGAGCTGGGCCAGGGGCTCAATATAGAATGTGAGGAGCACGGGTCAGAGGGAGCACCCCTGTCTGGTTCCTCAGTAAAGGGAAAAATCCTCAGAGTGGTGGCTCAAGACCTTAACACAGGCCCCTGGGGCCTCATGTATGTTTTGTATTAATTGAACTAGGATGGTTGGGAAGCCAAGCTTGCCCAAGACTGCATACAGAAAAGGACAGGAGACCCAGTCAAACGTCTTGTCAACATCTAAGCTGATTAAGGACAGAGGGAAGCTGGCATCTCTGCATTTCATGGATAATGTGTAGCGTCCATCTGGTGTTGTTAGCAGTTGTCCTGGAGTGGACAAAACCCGTCTGATCTAATCCCACCAGTGAAGAGAGCACCTCGTCCAGTCTATGGGCCATGATGGACATGAAGTATTTGTAATCTGCATTAAGAACCAATATGGGCCAATGCAAGCTGCATAACTGTGGGTTTCTGTTGGGCTTCAGGATTACTGAGATGGCAGCATATGCCCAGGTTTTGGGGGAAGGGTCCTATGGCCAGAACTTCACTGAGCACATGTAGGAATGGAGAATGACTCTGATCTTTGGTAACTTTGTAGAACTCTGCTCCATATCCATCTGGGACCAGGGCCTTCATGGTCTTGGAATGCCTGATGGCTCCATCCACTTCTTCAGCTGTGACAGGATCCATGAGGTGGTCTCGCTAATCTTCCAAAAGGGTGGGGAGGGTTAGTTTGTCCAAGAAAGAACTAATTCTGGGGACACTGACTATTCTGGGGTATATAGAGATTCACAATAGGAGCAAAAGGCCTGGGTTATATTGTGCAACTTTATTAATCGGGCCCCAGAGGTGGGGTGGTTTACCACAGTGATTGATGCTGTATGGCACTGTCTGCAGAGCTGGTACACTAACAGGTGAGTGGCTCCTGCTCCAACCTCACAGAAGCATTGGCAAAGGAAAATGAGGTCAATTTCAAGTAGTATCTCAGTTTGGTCTGAGCAGAGGTATACTGCATAATATGCCCTTGTAGGACAGATTTAAGAGTGTCCCAGAGGACTGAGTGTGATGTTTCTGGGGCCACACTGTCTTGGAGTATCTCCTTGACTTTACCCTTGAGGTAATCCTTGAAGCACTGTCCCCGTAGGTAGTAGGGGTTAAGCCTCCATCTGGTGTTATACCTCGTCAGTCCCAAGTTCCACCAGCTACTCACTGGGGCATGGTCTGAGTAAGCAATGTCACCCAGTTTACAATCGACCAGAATGGTCAGGTTTTCCATTTGTAGCAGTGATCTGTTCTGGAGTATGCGCCATGTACTGCTGAGTAGTGGGTGTAACTGCAGGTTTGGGGATGTAGGAAATGCCAAGCATCCAACCATCCCACCTCCTGAGTGAAACGTTTGAAGAATTTATGTGCTGCTGGCTGCCTTGGCAGAGTAGGGTTACTGGAGACCGAGGCTATGTTGAAGTCTCCAACAAGCAGGAGAAGCCCCTTCATCATCGTTAGAAGTTTATCCAGGTGCATTTTAACTGTGGGGGAGTTGGTTCTTGGCAGTCGATACAGACTGGCCAGCATAACTTCAACATTATGAAGTAGGCCTTGCACTGTTATTAGGTGTCCGTTCTGGTGTCCCCAAGTGTGGACCACTTGGAATGTGGTGTGGTGGGGGATAAGGATCACCATTCCTCGCTTCCTACCTTCATGGTAAAAAGATATGGCCGAAGAAAATTTGAATTTTGTGAGTTTCTCGTGTTCAGGTTGGGACAGGTGTGACTCCCGCATGTAAACCAGGTCAGACTTTGTTTTTTTAATGTGCAACATTATCCTCAACCATTTGATGGGACTGGTGAGCCCATTAACATTTAATAAGAGCAGTTGCATGTGTGGGTCGACATCTTAATCTAGGGTGGGAAGGACTGACCGGTCCCCCTCCTCTCCAGATCCTCCAATCCTCTGCACTGCCATATCTCATATCTCACATAAAACAATTTGCAAGGACATGCTGACACACTGTAACTGAAAACCAAATAACGTCGAGCCCTGGGAACTGGGTCTCTGGGTTGGGCCCCAAATCCAGGCACGAAATAGGAAAAATGCAACCTAGGACAGAACCACGGCATGGTGACACCAACTAGGTGCTACCATGCAACTTAAGAATATTTGTGTACTTCCACTTTCATGGGTCTAGGCTGGGACCCAACTGGCAGGGTGTGTGACATACCTGGAGGGTTGGCCTCTTACAAGGGGCCTCTGTATGTATCAAACATCTGGGAAAGGGGTTATGAAAGGGACGTCTTGTCACTGCTCTACCTAGGCTATCTGGAGGAAGTTCTTTAGGTTAGGGAGGGCACAGTGACATGTTTGGCGTGGTATGAAAGCACTGTCATGTAGTATTCGTGGACTGCCTCAGTAGAAGAGGTACGGAAAGAGGTGTTGGTTGCAGATTTCACGGCATCACCTCCATGAGCTCGGCATGTAACTGGAGCAGCAGCTGTCCCAACCTCATATGAAGGAGAGGAGTTATGAGGCCCTTGGGTCAAATAAAATATGAGGTCTACTAAAGGTTACTGATGCAGCCTACTGTATATGGTAAAGATTTAGTAATTGTCTAGGTGCACCCGTATGGCCATCATAACGCAGGGGCAAAGTTGGGTAGGAGTTGGAAAAGCAAAACCAGTAGGTGGCTCCTTTTTGTTGTATAGTGGTCCTGGGTATTTTGTCCACGTGGGGCTCTTTTAGTAGGGGTGTCAGTGGCCAACCTACCTGGAGGGAAATATGAAGAAGTGGTGAAGTGTGTTTGTCTCACCACCACCCGGGCAGTGTGCATATTTGTTTTTTTATTTCAGATTTTTTTAGCTGAAGCTCATTTCCAGTTGCAACCTAGGAGCTCTTGAAGGGTTAAGTGACTTGTTCAGGGTAATACTGTATACAAGTGGTGGTTGTGGGACTCGAACCCAGGTCTAAGTCTTCCAGGTTTATAGCTTGGTGATCTCACCTCTAGGCTATATTGCCTATTTCCTTGCATATCCAAATTCAGATTTTCCTGCCCAACAACTGCTACAGAAACTACCTAATTGTAAAGTCCCCAAGAAAGCCTGGGACAGTGGACATTCACTACAGAAGTGAGACCTTTATATACTTTTTACAAAATTCTAAATCATACATTTTCAGATTAAGACTAACCTTTTCTGGGACAGTTGGTTCTCTTTCTTCTGTCAGCCAATCTGACTACCACATGAGCAAGAAAGACAAATGTTTACAATTGTTACGTCCAGAAATACCTTGGTTAACATGCATGTATGCATTTATGCATATACAGAGTGTGTGTGCAGTTTGTATGTATATATGTACAGGACTGTAAGTCGTTACCTCTCTGGTGGCAAACACTACAAAGATTTTAGTCTGGCAGCTAGAAAATGTGTCTTCATCACAGGAGGCACCTAAAGTTTATTTCTGAGTATTGTTATATTGATTTGGTGCCTAACTAAACCGACTGGTAACCCTAGTGACCATTTCTTTTTTTTTTTACTTGGGAGCCACAGACTACCAGGGGTCGCGTTAAGGCGTGCTCCATTCTCTGAGCACAGTTTGATTCTGGAGGAGCACGTTTTAAATGCCTGTTTTTACGTTGTGTGTGCTCCTGCTGCATTATAGGAGCATGGAAAGGGAAGGGCTATTATAATGGGCTGCTAAAGGGAGTCGTGTGCAAAAGAGTCCTGCGCATAATTTTTGTTCGTTCTTTGGGAGCGGGAGTTTTTATTTAAGAAAACAACTGGCTATTCTACGAGTCAATCAATGTAGTGTGGGGGCAGTCAATCACTTGCTGCTATGGGTGCCTACAGCGATTGGCTGTTGTCCAGGTTACTTGTCAGCCAAGGTGGGAACCACTACAGACATGAGGGAGAACAGCTAAGAAGAGATTACAGAGCGGTGTAGAGTCGATGAGACGAAAGAGTATTCTGCCTTGAGAGAGCCTGAGATTCTTAGTGGCCACCTTGCTATACGGCTAGTTAAAAAAAAGTTAAAAGTAAGTCAATTTGTTCCTTGTCTGATGGCCCGTCATGGAATTGTAATGTATCTTTTCTTTTAGTGCCCTAATTGTACACACTTAAACACATTCTCCGAAAGTGTGTGTGTGTGTGTGGGGGGGGGGTTGCAGTGCAGTACGCCACTGTCTGTTCACCTTGCACCCACCCATCGCATATTCTGCTATGGTGGTGACCATCTTTTATATAACCGTAAATGTGAATATCTAACTCTAGTCTGCAGACCCCCTCCCATACTTTCTGGCACAGCTGTGTTTAAAATGTTCCCACTTCTGCTGTTGGGTTCGCTGGGATGACTGACGTCAGTTACTCTGTTTCTGCGCAAATCGCCAAGTCATCTCATTATGTGTGAGGTCGGGAACCAAGGCTAAGCAAGGTCAGCCAGCTGAGAGCGCTCCGGGAGCTGAATAATGCCAGTGAAGATATGGCAACACAAATACAACCGCAGCACTATCCTTAACAGAAAAAAAACACAAGTCAGAAAAAAGTCTTTGGAATTTAGATATTTATTAAATGAATGAGAGCACAGCACCAAGCCCCAGCACTTTGCCTTGTTCTATTTGAACAGAACGAGGCAAAGCGCTGGGGCTTGGTGCTGTGCTCTTATTCATTTAATAGATATCAAACTCCGGAGGACATTTTTCTGATTTAGTTGCGTTTTCTGTTAAGAATGCACCCTCGGTTATGTTTGCTTTGCCTCAGCTTTAGTTTCGGCTAGCACCCTCTTGCCCGTGATCACGTGGCATTGTGCTCTGTGTCAGAAAGTATAGGGCCTGTCCCTAGAGGAATTGTGAAGTGATGAGAGGTGAAGATCCAGGAAGTAACAACACTTGTGGACTGCCGTTAATGTCAGCAGCACACTCACAATCAGGCCATGTGGTGCTAGGAGTGACAAGACCCGGTAGTGGTTTAGACTCCCTGAGTCATAGAAACATAGAAACATAGAATTTGACGGCAGATAAGGACCGCTTGGCCCACCCAGTCTGCCCATTTCCCTACCTAATGGATAAGCTGCAGATCCTAGTTAACCGGCAGCCTACTTCTTCCTAACCCCACCCCCTAGAATTGCCTTATGGCTGTCCCATGCATGCTTGAATTCAACCACTGTTTTTGACTCCACAACCTCCTCCAGAAGGCCGTTCCATGCATCCACAACTCTCTGTGAAAAAATACTTCCTTACATTGCCCCTGAGCCATCCCCTCTATCTTCAAATTGTGCCACCTTGTTCTTGCACACCTCTTTTTTTTAAAGATGCTACCCTCTTGGACTTTGTTGATTCCCTTGAGGTACTTGAACGTTTCTATCATGTCCCCCCTCCTTTCCTCGAGGCTATACATATTAAGCTCCTTTAGTCTCTCTTCATATGTCTTCCAGTGCAGACCCTGCACCATTTTAGTTGCCCTCCTCTGGACAGCTTCCATCCTGTCTATGTCTTTGCGAAGACTGGGTCTCCAGAACTGCACACAGTACTCCTGATGGGGTCTCACCAGTTGTCTGTACAGAGGGATAACAACTTCCTGTTTTCTACTTGTGTTGCCTCTCCCTATGCATCCCAGTATACCCCCAGCCCTCCTTACTGCCCTCTCACATTGTTTACCCACCTTTAAGTCATCTGATATGACTACCCTCAGGTCCCTTTCCATTTTTGTTGTTGTTAGTATCTCACCCCCCATTGTGTACTCTTCCCCTGGGTTTTTGTTTCCCAGGTGCTTTACCTTGCACTTCTTAGCATTAAATCTAAGCTGCCATACATTTGACCATTCCTCTAACCTTGCCAAGTCCCTTCTCATCCTTTCCACCCCACCTTGTGCATCAACTCTGTTGCAGATCTTTGTGTCATCTGCAAAGAGACATACTTTTCCTTCCAGTCCCTCTGCAATGTCGCTTACAAAGACACTGAAGAGGACCGGTCCTAATACTGAACCCTGCGACACCCCACTAGTAACCCCCCCTTTCTTCAGAGTTCTTCAGAGACCTACCTGCTCCAGAACGGAGCAGGTAGGTCTCTGGTCAGTCAGGTGGAAAAAAAAGGCCAGGGGATGGGGAGCGGGCCATTATTCTTAAGTATTAACTCCATGGTGGATGATCTGCGAGCGCAGTCTGTGAGAGCATAGTGTTGTTCTGAAATTGAACCAACTCTGAAAATTGATATTGTATGATGCTGATCATGCATGCTAAAGGTAATGCCAACCTCTGCACTACTGTTCCCTCAGGACACAGTGAGCATGTATGTTTAATGAATGGACTTTCATGTCCCACGTCATGAGAAGTAAACTAAATGTCCCACATTTTCCAGATTTCACCAGTTTTAAATGTCAGTCACATAGTCCAGATGTGCAGTCAGAGACAGTGAAGTTTGAGATCCCAGTAAGTGCATTATGTTGATCTAGTTTGAGAGGGTACAGTGGGTTCAACTCTATCCACTTCTGTAAGCACTACGCAATGGCATTCTCATCTACTGTACATGTGCAGAGTCAATCCCTTATCTAGTTATGTGTATACGTTATTATTTTTCTTTACAATTTCATATGCATAGTTATTACATATACAATAATTTGCATTATTGGCTTCTTGTTATTTGAGCTATAATTATTTGAGAGCTTAATGAGAAAGGGCAGGGTATTTTAATTTGCATGTTTCTTTTGTTAAACTGGTTTAATAAAATAATTTCGGGGAGTCAGTTTAAGCAGGGGATGGGTATGGAATACTGGGTGAATGAAACTGTTGCTGTTGGAAAATGTAAAGTAATGAGGGGAATGCAAAGATGGGATTCATTTCTTTATAATTTGCTTTATTAGTTGTGGTGATGGTGGTGGTGTGGGATTAGTGACAGTGTCAGTGCATGTTCAAATAACATTTTAAAGTATAACTCCACGATTTAGCGTATACTGTACTATAGACACTTTTGTGGTGATGTAACATTTTTTAAGGCATAATCAAGAAAGAAGGCTCTTGTCTAAAAGGGGATTTATGATGGGTAGAAAGTAAACATTTTACACTGTTTAATGGTCTTAATTTAAAAGATGTAACAATAATTGTATTTATATGGAAACTATTACGAAAACATTATATGTATGCCTTTGCTTAAATACTTTTATTAGTAATGTACCAAAGAAAATAAACATCAGTATGTAGGAGCACAAATTTTGAGGCCTGATTTGGACAATGTGTGCGCCTCCATTTCAAAGGAGCACACCGTAGCAAAGCCTTAACTCTATCCCTGCAGACTACCTAATGAGATAAGCTTATAGTGTGTGTGTGTGTGCACGCGCGCGTGCATGTGTGGAAATTAACCTACACAAACTGTTCCCTGTATAAGTGGAAAAAGACCATCAAAATTAACATACAAAGACTGTCTGCTATGAAAGTAGGAACAGGCAGTCGACATTAACATACACAGACTGTTCACTGTGAACAGGTTTGTGCATGTCGCTTTTTCTCCTGCTTGCACTGCAGTGCATGTAAATACCGTACTATATTTTAATAGTGAAAGCCGCCACACGGAGCGCACTTCCATATTTGGGCACTAGAGCTCTTTGCTGATCGGTAGGTTAACACATGGCGTGAGGATAGTGCATGTCTGCAAAGAGTGCGAGCAAGCACAGGCTTGCTAATCTTGCCCAATGCCTATCAACTACACAGAGCTGGCAAAGACATCTCACTCTCCGAGTGACAGCAGAAGGGGTGGCAGGGTGCATACACTGCAATGGCTGGGATGGCTCAATACGTTTCCTTGCAGCTCAGATAAGCCTCCCCCAATCCTACGGCACAGGACCTGGAGCCAGCTGGTGAGTGGCAGCACAGGAGCTGGCAAGTCAGTGTAGCAGGTTTCATTTCAGGCCATGAGATTGCATCTTTGATGTGTTTTGGGACAGTTTTGTCCCCTTGTTTACTACTGCCATGGGACACAAAGGGGAACCGACTTTGTAATTATGCTATCTCGCTGAGGGGTTGGTGCAGCAAGCTCTGATGTGATGTGTGAGTGGGCTTAAACAAACTACTTTTTGTTAAACATTACAGTGAGCAGCAGCAGTGCCATGGAGGAAAGAGTATGGGGAGAGGTGAAGGGGGCAGGAACAGTGAGGTGGTCATGGCAGCGAGAGATAGTAGCAGAGACATTGTGGGTGGAGGGCACCAGTGTTCATAAGGAAGAACTGCAGGACTTAAGAGTCAAATGATGTGAGATGTGGAGGGTGGGTGGGTCTGCCATCCAAGGCATCAGGCTCGCTCATCAAAGTCACAACAGTGAGTAAATGGCGATGGGGCTGCGAGTGGGCTACTTAGAGCACTGCGAGTCTGTGATGGTGGGGAGTTGGTGTCAATCAGCGAGCACGAGTTCAAGGGTCATTACTGTCTCTCTGGTTTCACACCATATCAAGATTACCATAATACATGTGCATCTTTCTGTCACACACGTTTGTACAGTAGCGATCTGATA
This sequence comes from Neoceratodus forsteri, assembly GCA_016271365.2. NCBI lineage: Eukaryota > Metazoa > Chordata > Ceratodontiformes > Ceratodontidae > Neoceratodus > Neoceratodus forsteri. The sequence goes on from CM057453.1 coordinate 911,377,779, forward strand.
GGCAAGTGCATCTCAACGAGCTATGCAACTGGACGACAGTAACTTAAGTGCCTGGAAGCACTTGGTACACAGCCCCTTCTGAACTTTCATCAGCACTATTTCAAGGTTTTGTTCAGGAGCAGAATGAGGGAGGTAGTGATACCACTGTATAAAACATAGATGAGACCTCACTTGGAATACCGTGTTCAGTTCTGGGGACAACATCTCAGAAAGGACATAGACAGAATAGAGGCAGTTCAGAGGAGAGCAACTAAAATAGTGATGGGGCTGTATCATAAGCCCTATGAGAAGAGGCTAAAGAACCTCAATATGTATACCCTAGAGGAAAGGAGGGAGGGAGGGAGAGAGAGAGGGGATATGATAGAGACTTTCAAATACCTCACGGGTATAAACAGAGTACAAGAGGAAAGCATTTTTCTAAAAAAGATGCTCAGGAATAAGGGGGCATGCTATGAAGCAGGGGGCGGGGGGTGTAGGTTCAAGGGGAATACTAGAAAGTACCCTTCACTGAAACAGCAGTGGATGCCTGAAACAGCCACCCAGCAGAAGTGGTCCAAGCACAATCTATAGTGGGTTTCAAAATGCATGGGACAGGCATAAGGAAATGTTATTAGACTTGGGAGAGCTGGAGACCAAGTAGGGTCTGCAATATTGTAGTAGGTAATGAAAATGAGCACACAGGTGGGCCAAGTAGTCCTTATCTGCTGGCAAGTTCTATGTAATCTATGAAATCTATGAGATAATTTAAATGCAAAAGACTTGTTTTTTTTTCATCATTTTATGACCCATGCAGGTAACCTGAATCTGGTGCATGCAACTTTCTGGCCACATGCACCATGGTGCAAGTATTAAAACAAATTAATTTCTACAATGTGTGTATGTGTGTGCGTGTGATTTTGGTATTTGTGTGTTGTGTGGGAATATATGTGTGTATGAGTTGGACTAAATAGTTGTGTTTTTTTATGACAACCATCCCTTTGCTGAAGTCAGCTGTGCATGTACTGTACATCTCAAATCCAGCCAAAAAGTGCCTGATGAATACAATTATTTTAGATGCAGGTTGGCTGCATTGCTGGTCCTTATCAACTCAATTATGCCTGGGTGGTGATTTTGTATCAGCGTTAATCTGTGGAAAGCTCCGACTTCAATAAAGCATCTCCAGATAATAACGACTGAGGGAGGAAGGGAGCAGAGCAGCATCAAACATTCTTACAGACAGTTCCTGCGTGGGCCAGCTCTGGCACTTGGTCTGTGGCCTACACTACAAACTGTGTGATGTGACAGCATGACAAAGGAACAATGAATATGAAGGACTTCCCCAGTCCTGACTTGACATAATAAAATGACAAACAATACCGTATTGTCAAATTGGTTTTTGTAACCTAAGTTGGTGTCTCAAAAACAGAGCCATCTAAATAAAGATGTGCAGGCTATCAATGCACCAGTGATCTTGTCAAAAGAGACACCATTCATTCCACTTCAATTCTAGCATCCAGTGTGACTTCCTCCACTAACATTTAAAGGAAATCTGGAATCTTTCTTGCTGCAGAATGTACTTTTGCTGGAAAGTTTTGAAGCTTTTTTTTTTTTTGTCAAGGAAACTGGAGTAGATGATTTTGTAAATGAAATTACTTTTGCAAAGAACCCTTGGAATTCCAGGTTGATAACATCTGTGCCTCACAGGAAAGTGTAACCAAAAAAAGCAGCACGCTAAGGCAGCTAATACAAGCATGAAGAAGTCTGCGTTTGTACTACAAACTGTCCCAATTACAGGAGGCATTCTGTAACAACAAAAAAGAAGAAATATGGTCTGTTGCCGTGTGAGATTAAAACAGCTGAATAAATCAGTCATACAAAATGAATTCAGCCCTGGTTCTGACCAAAGTACCGCCTTGAAGATAGTGTCAAAGCGGGGCCTCAGACAGCTGACTGATCAGGGCTTGTAGAAAACCACACTAACAATCCTTTTACAAACCGCTGGTTACACAAAACAGCTGTAAGTGCAGCTTCCTCAGGAAAAGAGATTTGAAGCACAGGACTTGCAGAGCAAAAAAAAAAAAATGCTGGACAGAACAAGTAACAGCAAGTTTTCCTAGATCACTACTAAACCTAGCAGAGGTCCCATTTTTTGCACTAATTCAAAGGTGTAACTACAGTGTATTTCCTTCTAAACCACACAAATGTTTATTTTTAGAATATTTAGGTGTCCCTCATTTTTCATATTTTATTTAATAAACAAAGAGAACTGCAGTCATGTCCTGATATGTGAGTAATGTAATTTCCTACCTGTTGATCAATCAGTGGAGGCACAGCCAGTGCTAAGAAAGAATTCAGAATGACGCTGCTCGCAACATGTGAATCCTTGGATTAAAGGACTTGTATCAGATACCACTACACCTTGGAATCTGATTCAGATCCTGAACGGAGCATAAAACACTTAACAGGAGTCTTCTTATTTTTTCAGTCAAACAACTACTTACATATGACTGCGTCGTTTAGCTCATGCTTGGTTACCATGTCCCTCTTGTCCACAGGTCCTCTCTTAGTAAAAAAGCCCATTCATGTAGTGCACCTACTGTATCTAACAGCATGCACCACCATTCATAAGACATGCAGCCGGCCCCTTGTTCAGCTTAGCAGCACTCTGAAGCCTCATGCACTAAGAAAATAATAGCTGTTTTAAAGGACAACTAAACAAGCTTTTTACACATTTTTTTAGTGACTCCATAGGCTTATAAAGGAGAGGCAGTTGTTTACATTTATACTGAAACTGCATCTATTAAAGTAGGAGAAATGCAGTTTCATAGCATTTGAAAATTTTAAACACAGCCTCTCCTGATTCAAAAATCCTGCTCTGAGAATCCTAAAATAACTGTCTTGATGATGTCAGTGAAGTGAGAGATGCTGGCTGTGTAGATGTATTCTAGCTCCACTAACTGTATTTAACTGTGAATAACTTTAAAATGAAAAATTATAGACTGGTACTTTGAGCATGAAAGTTGTTCAGCACAAAAATATCTACACAATGAGAGGTGCTTTATTTATAGATACATTTTAGTTTATTTTAAATTAGCAAATAAAGCAGCAGAAAATAAATTGTTTGTCGTGTTGGCAACAAACAGATGTAAATAACTTTAAAACAAAAATGATAGCATGGTACTGTGAGCACAAAAGTTGTTCAGCACAAAAATATCTACCAAATGAGTGGTGTTTCAATTATAGCTACCGCTTAGTTTTTTTATAATTAGCAAACATCAGCAGACAGTTCCATTTTTTGTCACTTTGGCAACAAACAAATGTACTGGGAAGGCTCCATCCTCTGTAGGATTTCATGTCAACTTGCCCTTCAGGAAAGCAAACAAACAAACAGAAACAATTTTCTATTACTCGAATTTCAGCGATGAAACACAGCAAGACCATGTTACTGGTGCAAATCAGTGAACATGATGACATAATATCCTTGACTAAATACAACTATTTTTATTTTACAACGGATTTTCTCAGGATAACCCATCTGAGATGATATCTCTTGTTTTCAATGGGTTCCTGCTTTCACCCATTTCTATAGCTGATCTGATTGAAGCTCTCATAATATACTGGGACAAACGGTGCAGCACCACACTACTACCTGAAATGGAACTGTGTAGCATCCGCCATGTTTAGCGATTGGGGAGTTTACAAAATTAAAATAAAGTAAGTAAAACACACAAAAAAAAATGATTTACTGTGTGAAAACCTTAATCGGGGGCTAGAGCTTTTGGGGTTGGGAGGGTTAGTATTATGAGGGTTTTCCTTTAAGGCTTACACAGCATGTAAGTGGTTCTCATTAGGATAAAACATTGGTTAGCAATATCTCTTGCTCCACACTACAGACCATTTTCCACACAGCTGAAATGTGACAAATATGTCAGTAAGGTCAGGGTCCAGGTAAAAAGAGGTACTGATGCCTGCATTTTTCTGGCCATTTGTCAGGATCAAAAAGCAAATAAAATAGATTTTTCTTCCTGTTGCATAATTATATTTGTTAGTGATAAAAAAAAAAACTTACACATGATATCCACGGGAAAGCTTAAGATCGTAAACTCAACTTCTGGTCTGACACATCACCACAGTCTGAAAAATGCTCACATACAACACACTCAAAAATAACAAAAAAAATTTCATTTTTTTAAAATATAGAAGTGGTGAATCCCAAGGATCCAAAGTTATGTGATACCAGTTAGAAAAGAAAAAAATAGGACAACTTCCATGTCAGCAAATCAGAGATACTGGAATTGTAAAAAAAAATATCTTATTAGAATTAACAAAAGAAAAATTACTGATACAGCTCAACTTAGAAAAGACATTGTTCACTGTACCTCTACATCCCACTCTCACTTCAATGGATCATGGTTTATAATTTAGCCCAGAGACAACCCGAAGACCACTCTCCCAAGCCCCAACCACTACACTGCCAAACTGTTATGTAATTACTAAAAAACTTGCCATCTTGTAATATAATCTGTTTTAAGTTTTGTGGAAAAACAAAATCAGATTTACTGCTGCGGTATACTATTTCATAGATTGATCACTAAACAGTTCCTTGTACACAAATTAAATGACTTGTGAACACCCCCACCTCTTGCCCTATTTAGCAAACCAAGGAAAACATTTTAAGACATGTAATTAGGTGCGGGGTAGCCTCATGGTTAAGGTGCACTGCTAGAGACCGGGGACTGAATTTCTTTATCCAAGCTTTTTTGGCTTTAAGCTGTTACCAGCTCCTAATTCAGACCCCTGCCAGCCCCCTACCCCTATCTCCCTACACCATCAAGCCAGAGAGTATCTAAACAGAGAACAGCCTGAGGAAGCCAGCTGCCATAATTTAAATGGCTCAAAGTGCTTTTCTTTTTGTAGTTTTCCCCTTCCCTTCCAGCTTGGAGACGTTTCTGGCGGGTCTTGGAGGGAGAGGCAACTACCAGAAAGTGCGGATGAACATCATATACCACTCCTAGAACTACTGTTACAGGTGAATAACCTGTGTTTACGATACCCAACCCTAACACCCCACCCTGCAGGCAGTAAAAGGGAAAACCATTTTGACTTTACCCCTTCTGACTCTTTGCAAAAATCAGCCCTGCGGTCATTCTTGGGGTTGTTAACCCTAATGCTTACCCCATTCCATCAGCACATAAGCTCAGATGTGAAGAGTATATGAGAATGGGGGTCAGGGTTGAGAACCTTAACACCACATTTTCCTACTTTTTTGTTGAAGTAATCTGAACCCCAACTGTTGCATCATGAAAATGAAGTTCATTTGCAAAGAATTTCCTTACTTTTTGAGATAGTATAATCATATCCTTATTGACGCAGGTCCCTTCGGGTGGTAGCAGGGAGGAGGCAGGGAACTACAGACCAGTCAGTCTTACCTCAGTAGTGGGCAAGATTATGGAGGCACTCCTTAAGGAAAGGATAGTGCTACACCTGGAATCCATAGGGGCACAGGATCCAAGATAGCATGGGTTTACAAAAGGAAGGTCCTGTCAAACTAATCTCATAGATTTCTTTGACTGGGTAACCAGAGTGGTGGACCAAGGGGGAGCAGTTGACGTCGCCTACCTTGACTTCAGCAAAGCTTTCGACACTGTTCCACATAGAAGATTGATAAATAAGCTGAGTAGGCTTGGGGTGAGTCAGAAGTTGGTCAACTGGGTGGGAAACTGGTTGTCGGACAGAAAACAGAGTGTGGAGGTAAATGGTATACAGTCAGAAGAGATGCAAGTCACAAGTGGGATATCTCGGGGATCAGTCCTGGGGCCAGTACTCTTCAATATCTTCATTAGTGACATTGCAGATGGACTAGAGGGTAAGGCTTGTCTGTTTGCAGATGACACCAAGATCTGCAACAGAGTAGATGATCCAGATAAGGTGGGTAGAATGAGGAGAGATCTGGATAAACTAGCAAAATGGTCAGAAGAGTGGCAACTGGGATTTAATGCAAAGAAGTGCAAGATCATGCACATAGGGAAGAGAAACCCTGAGGCCACCTATAGGCTGGAAGGGGAGTTGCTGGCAGTCACAAGGCAAGAAAGAGACTTGGGCATCATCATCACCGATGACCTGAAATCATCCAAGCAGACCTCTAAAGCAGTAGGTAAGGCTAGGGGGATGTTAGGGTGTATTAGTAGGGGTATCACAAGTCGTAAGAGGGAGGTAATAATCCCTCTTTACAAGACACTGGTTAGGCCCCATCTGGAGTACTGCGTGCAGTACTGGAGGCCACACCTTCACAAGGACATTAACCAGATTGAGGCAGTCCAGAGAAGGGCAACCAAAATGGTGCAGGGACTGTATCAGAAGACATATGATGACAGATTAACGGAGCTCAATATGTATACCCTTGAGCAAAGGAGGGAGAGAGGTGATATGATAAAAACATTCAAACACCTTAAGGGCATTAACAATATGAAAGATTCTAACATGTTTAAATATAAGAAAAATAGCAGGACAAGAGGACACAGCATGAGAATAGAGGAAGGCCGATTAAGGGGAATGAGGAAATTCTTTTCACAGAAAGAGGGTGGATGCATGGAACAGTCTACCTCAGGAAGTGGTGGCTATGAATACAGTGCAGGGCTTCAAACAGGCATGGGATAGGCATAAGGAAGAAATACAGGCGAATATGGATAGATAGGTCATTGACAGTGTAAAGGTGTGTGGCACATTCATAAGGTAGAAAAAATGGGCAGACTCGATGGGCCTTGCGGTCCATATCTGCCGTCAACGTCTATGTTTCTATGTGTCTCCCGAATGACCGAATTGGTCAGTCCGATCAAGGTCGAGATCTCGAACCCTCTCGACCAACAGGCCGAGGAAAGCATATAAGCGCTTCCAAAAGAGGCAACGCCACCGGTCATCATCGTCCTCCTCGGATGAGGAGAGGCTTCGTCGGAAACTCTTTCGACGCTACGAGAATTAAATGTGGCAGTAGCTGGTTTTGTGTGGACAGAAGCTGGCCACGGTTTCTATTCCAGCCATTACTTGGCTTTCGCCTCCCAGGCCGAAGCCAACTCCTCTGGAACCGGTCAAATCAGTTCCCCCGCCCACGGAGCTGGCCAAACCAGTCCCGGTTAGGTCCAAATCAGTCTCTCCGCCAATTGTGGTAGAACCGCTGCCTGAACAGCCTTCGGGAGGGGCTCCGACGAAGGATTCTCGGACGGTTCCGGGACTTCCACACAGGAGTTCGGTCACCCTTATGCCTGATCGACCTAGACGTGTTGAAGGGGACCTTGGTGGCCGACCGATCTATCTAGATTCTGATGACACCAACCTACACTCTCACCCTCAGGATGATGAGTCTGTCGACGGAGGAGGGCCCTTCATCATTTCAGGGGATTCTCCACCTTATCTCCAATTCCACAGGGGTGCCCCTGGAGCCTGTCCAGAAAGGGGCGGAGCACCCTCTTACAGATATCCTTAAAAGAGGGGATACACCCATGGAAGCCTTTTTTGTGGCCAGAGCCATTGCCGGCCCGGTCTTGGTGCTCTGGCAGCATCCTGCCTCCTGCCCAGCGCTGTCTGTCTGGATGGTCTGCAAGTATGCGGTGCCCATTAGGTCCCTCTCGGGGTTCACAGAACACCCCTCAGCCAAGGAGTTGGTGACCACTCCTGTGTACAGATGCACGGGCAGCTCTGCTGACACTGATAGACCCCCAGACAAGGAGTCCAAAAAACTGGACCACACTGCCAGGAGTCCAAAAAACTGGACCACACTGCCAGGAAGGTCTGTGCAGCCTCCTCTTTAGGCCTCTGCCAGGCAAACTTGGCCATCATCATGGCGCACTTCTCTCATGCCCTGTTGGGTTCCTTAGATGAAGTTCTCCCGCACCTCCCTATGGACCTTCAGACTATGGTCAAGCAGGTCCAGGGCTGTGCCGTTGCCAAGCAGCAGCTTCAGATGGCTTTGGAGACTCTTATACCCATTTGGTGGCAGCCGCGGTTGCCTCATGTCGCAGGGCTTGGCCGAGGCTTTCCTTCTTGGGTTCACAGCGGGAAGGTCATGTCAGACGAATCTAATAGATTTCTTTGACTGGGTGACCAAAGTAGTAGACCAGGGAGGGGCTGTGGACATGGCCTACCTAGACTTTAGCAAGGCATTTGACACAGTCCCACACAAAAGATTAATAGTCAAATTAACCAGCCTGGGAGTGGGACACAGGGTGGTAGCCTGGGTAAAACATTGGCTGGACAACAGGACACAGAAGGTAATTGTAAATGGAGTCCACCTGAAGAAAGGGGTTACTAGTGGGCACCGTAGGTTCAGTATTGGGTTCAGTCCTTTTAATGTCTTCATCAGTGACATTGCAGAGGGACTGGAAGGAAAAGTATGCCTTTTGCAGATGACACAAAGATCTGCAACAGGGTTGATACACAAGGAGGCGTGGAAAGGATGAAAAGGACTTGGCAAGGTTGGAGGAATGGTCAGAAGTATGGCAGCTAGGATTCAATGCAAAGAAGTGCAAAATAATGCACCTGGGAAACAAGAACCCAGGGAAGAATACACAATGGGTGGGGAGGTAGTAACAACAACAAAAAAGGAAAGGGACCTGGGGGTAATCATATCAGATGACCGTAAGGTTAGCAAGCAGTGTGAGAAGGCAGTAGGGAGGGCTGGGGGTATACTGGGATGCATAGGGAGAGGCACACCAGCAGAAAACAGGAAGTTGTTATCCCTCTGTACAGACAGTTGGTGAGACCCCATCTGGAGTACTGTGTCCAGTTCTGGAGACCCCATCTCCGCAAGGACATAGACAGGATGGAGGCAGTCCAGAGGAGGGCAACTAAAATGGTGCAGGGTCTGCAAGAGAAGTCAGATGAGGAAAGACTAAAGGAGCTTAATATGTATACCCTTGAGGAAAGAAGGCAGAGGGGAGATGATAGAAACTTTAGGTACCTCAGTGGAATCAACAAAGTCCAAGAGGGTAGCATCTTTCAGAAAGAGACTTGCAAGAACAAGGGACACAATTTAAAGATAGAAGGAGGGCAGTTCTAGGGCAATGTGAGGAAGTATTATTTCAGCAGAGGGTAGTGGATGCATGGAACAACCTTCCTGAGGAGGTTGTGGGGTCTAAAACTGTGGGAGAATTCAAGAATGCATGGGACAGACTTAACGCAATTCTTGTGGGAGGGTAGGAAGAAATAGGCTGTTGGTTAACTAGGATCTGCGGCCTATCCTGTAGGTAGGGAAATGGGCAGACTAGATGGGCCTAGCGGTCCTTATCTGCCGTCAAAGTCTATGTTATGTTTCTATGTTTCTATCTACCCTGATGTGCCTCTGATGACTTTGGGCCAGTCAGCGCACTACAAATGTATGCCACCCCTCATGAGGGAGCAGGCTCGCCATGAGGGGGCCACGGCCATGCTGGAACCTGAATGTCTACCTCCCGAGCTGGCTCGCACCACACTCAGCAGCATTCCCTATACCTGGCCGCACTGATCCTGGCTCCCCGAGTTCACTCCCAAACTCGAGTCACCAGTAAAGCCATTGAGCGGACCATGGGGCTGAAAGTTAGAGGCGACACAGATGTATCCCTAGAATGTGCCTGCAACAATCTCGCCCTTGCATGCAGTGGATACGATTTTCAAAACTAGGTGGACTGCAACAAAAGAACCTGGTTTATGGCAGCATGTGTTCATCAATGAACACATATGTTGTCCTGAGTCAAAGTCAGCAAGATCAAAGCCAGCTTGTCGGGATGGAGGGCTGAGGTGTGCTGGGCGCCATACCCCTGCCATGCCAGTGACCTGAGTTCGGGAACAAGCTCAGTTGCCAGGGGTCAGCCAGGATGGGAGAGGATTTAGCATCTGTAGAACTGTTCTCCTCTCCTGAGGAGGGGAGACATGCCACCTCAGCCCTTAGTTGCCACCAGGTGGAGGCCTGGCGGCAGTGCACGTACAAAAGACATAGATGAGTACAGGAGCCACAGTTCTGTAGTACCTGTGTACCTCTATGTGCACGTACGTATGTGCCACCATGGCCAGGGGCATGGGACAGAACACCAGGAAAAAGGATTCATGGGATATATGAAGCCCTGTGAATCTCCCCCGACCTACACCACCACGAGGACCACTACAGCCTTCTGGATGTGAGATTCAGCTCCAGGTAGGGCCGGATGAGGTAGGTGCCAGCTAGGGGGAGGTGGGGACAGGACTCAAACAGCTGCCCACTGGAGGAAAAAGCTGTATGAAAAAAAATAAAAATAAAGGCAGGCAGACCATCAATTTGATGGGCTTGGCTGACTTCAGTGATGAACAACATTGGCACAGGCTGGGGGGTGGCAGGAGAGAGGAGAGACCAATCTTTGTTCCTCTTAACCTTCATAATGCCGTTAACAATGTGTCCCGGCCACACTAGCATGGACTGCTGCAGCTCCAAACAGTGCCAAATACAGCCACTGCACTGAGTGACTCTTACAGTATGTCGTAAGAGCAGACCCCAGGTAGGCAGATGATGGTAGTGCAGCAGTGAATGCCAGACAGAGGTGGGTGAAGTCAGGAAACTTCACTTCGTAAAGCAATCTGCCAGGTTTCCCGAGTTCATGAAGAGGTACTTCGTGTAATTTTCACAAGGTGAGGTAGGCATTTCTTTACGTGAAGTAGGGCTACACCAGCGATGTTGCTGGCAAAGAGCTGCTTCACATAGTTTTTGCACGGGGAAGTATCACTTTGCTCACAAAAACTACACAAAGTGGCACTTGTTTCTAAATAAAAGACCTTCCAAATACAATTTGCAATCCCCCCGCCCACTGTGAAGTGATCCCAAAAGCACATCCCACCTAACCTTAACAAGCTGTATTAATAAAACCCACCCTGTCACCCTCTGCAGGCAAAAACCCCATCTCCTTCTATCCGATGAACCTGCTTCCAGCTGTATCACATTATAGTTAGCCATAATCTATTCCCTTCAACCAGTGCACCGAGCCGCCCCCAACCCCAGCTACCGACCCAGACCCCATGGTTAGGTGAGTTGTGCTTAGAACATGGCACAATGGGTGGGGGATTGGAAATTATGTAGGAAGAGTTTGATTATTACAAAAATGGTGAAGTAGATGCGCCCTCTGGGAATTTCATGAAGATTCGGAAGTGTAACGTTCCAACTTCACACCAGCTCCCCTGGTGTATTATAACTCTGCAGCATCTCAGGTGCCAGTTGTGAGGGTAAGGGAATGACAGCTCCCACTCCCTCTCCATCATCCAATAGAAGGCAGGGACTCTGTCCAATCAGCTCAGCAGTCACTGCTGAAAACATGGCCCAGGTGCAGCCCTTTATTTTGTGTATGTAGGGCTTGAAGAATCCAGTCCCTCCATTTAAATCCCAGGTCAGTACCATAGAAGTGGGTTGGGTTAGTTGCAGCTTTTTTGCGCATGTCATAAGCCACCGCTTTTGCATGGTGTAGCAATAGTGGCAGCCTGGTCTCACGAAAGACAACAAACTGATTATACAAAGAGACTCGTCGAGGTCAGTACTGAAACCCACAGCGTACAGTGTGCACTCTGCACTGTGCTTGACCAATGGATGAGATTACTATTTTCTTTTGGATTTCAATGTTCACAGTCCCATATATTTCCCAAGCACTGCTCTCAAGACTTAAAACATTATAAAATAAAATTAAGAACAATGATTTGGATTAATTAGGGTCCACTCCCAGTGCTGATCCCTCACAACTCTTACAGTTTTTTAACCCACCCCTCTCCCTCTCAAGGGAGCTAAGTTGCTGGCAGAGTGTGACCATCCTATCCATCAGCACGCCCCTCCCGAAAAATCTTGATGGATGTTTTTGCCGTGAATCCAGAAAAATCATACAGTACGCTGATCAAACTCCAAGCCACACATCTGGCAAATAAACAGTCATACTTTTAAGCATCATCTTTCACTTCAAAGCTCTTATAAACATCCATCCATAAAGAAAGTTCTTCTATTTTCCAAAAGAGAATGTAGAAAGATATGTTATCTTTTGGACAATGACAAAACAAGGAAATTGCAAACTGTTAGTTTTCTACTTTTTGCATTGTGCAGCCTGCTCACTCAGTGTTAGGATTTTACAAATTAATGAACTGCACAAAAAGGATGTAGGGAGGAATTTTCTGCACAACGTTGCTGATAATTGGTGGGTGTCAAGTTTACGAAAGCAAAACAGGTGATTACGAAAAACTGGTTGACAACAATGATACCATCCCTAACTCAGTGGTGTGGTATTATGCAAAAAACGTATGGAGAAAATAACAAAAATCGCATGCTATCTGTTACTTTAAAATCATTATAGATTAAGGGAGCGCCCCCGAACAATCTGAGCAATCCTTTCCTTTGCGCATAAGGCATTCTTATTCTGTGAAGAGTGTCTCATGCACGGCTGTCCTGGCAATGGGCACCTTTGGGTCATGTTTTTTAAAAAAATGAATATATTACTAATCGAGCTCGAGCAGCAATATAATACTACTGCCATCGAGACCACTCTTAACAGTTATAAGAGTGGTCTCACTTGCTTCTTAGGGTATCAAAGCTGCTCCCCTTTGGTTCACAGCTTTTACACCCTAATTTGTGTATGAGGTCACTCTTACAGCTGTAAGAATCGTCTCAGCAGCAGTATTAACATACATTGGCTGCCCTGGGTCTTGTATATATTCCCCAATTTTCAAATCTTATCCCTTGATTTCCCCTTGTTTTTTTGGTATTTTTCATCCCAGAGCCCTGGAGGCACGCCCGCCTTCTGCTGTCCCCCAGGGGATTTCCCCTTGTTAATACCTTCTGAGAGGGTCTGGAGTTCATGGTCACTTTCCCACAGTGAGCTGGCAGAGGGCTAATTGAGCCTCTGTCTTTCTGATTTGGGACAACTGTAGTGATGGGTGCTATTTGGCAGTTCGTAGTCTTTTATGCCGTGTGATACAGTAGAAACTTTGACTCTTCAGTGCACTGCACTGATTTGCCATTCGGTGTCATGTTTTTACTATGGTCTGGTAAATAAAGAATTCTTGTTTTTTTCTTCAGATGTTTATGTGCTTTAGCCTTCCGTTCCCCATCCTCCCTGACTCACCCAACCCCATCACCCTCCCTTCTTTGGATCTAGTCAGCTCCTATAAGTCCCCATGAATTACCCCCAGTTCACATCCAGGTTCTTGAGCCAGCCCAGTCATTGGTGAGGGCCCTGCAGTGAGCCATGGATTCACCTAGCTAGTTGTTTTTTTCCACCACTTAACTCCCCAGGGCTGCCAATATGCAATGATGCACTGTGTGTACGTGCATCTGCGTGCACATGCATATCAGTGTTAAGGGTGGTTCTTGCCCTGCTGAGGTGATCCGTGCTGGGTTTACCATCTGGTCTTCATCGGATGGCAGCCTCTGAATGAGATGCCTGAACCTCCCTCCCCATGACAGGAGGGCTGACCCTTGGAAGTTCAACCTTCTCTCCTCAACTGACCCCTGAATAACTGAGGTCCATTACCGAACCCTGACATGACAAGCAGTAAACACTACCGTTGTACCACCAGGATGGCAAATAAAGAATTCTTCAAAAAAGGTTTGTGGAGGTAGGGTTAAATTCTGCCCTCCATGACAGAACAAACTGCCCCTTCTTATTAATTTATGAATTCTGCTGCTTTGCCAGTTAATTTGTTTTTATGCTGTACAGTCACATCTCAGCCAACTGGGTTCATTGTTTTGGCAGTTTTGCCTTTATCCTTTCTTTTTTCCATATAGCTTTCTACCCCTCTGGTGGCTGCTCTGCCCCATCATCACCTCCCCTAGACGAGCATCCACCTCCCCCATTCATTACCTTGACATTCATCCCCCACAGACTCCCCCCCGTGACAGCCAGGAGGAGAAGGCCATCCTTCCCCCAGGGTACACATCCAGATAGTTTTCAGGTGGTTGAGTGGTGACGTAGGTCCCAAAAGGTTTGTGGGGCATCAAACAACCCTCAGGTCCCCTTTTCCATGTTCTAGTATCCCAGGAACCATAGTGCCTCAGGTTGTGCATGCACATGAAGGTGCATATGCGCTCCAGAAGCTTGATGCCTTCTCTCCCACCCAGTGATGTGCGCCATTCTTCTCATGCATCAGCACTGCCCCCAGGCCTCCACCTGGGGGCAGCCAAGAGCTGAGATGACTCGCCTCCCCTATCAGGGTGAGTAGAGCTGCCTAATGGCTGCTCCTTCCACTCCTGGCCCTCTCTCCCACGATCCCTGGCAACCCGAACTTGTTCCTAAACTCAGGTTGCCGGCACAGCAAGAGGTAAGGCAGTTGTCAGTGCCTCGGCCATCTATGCCACCGGGCCAGCTGTTTATTCTTTAGCAAAAGACAAAAGATTACATTTCATTCATAAACTGGATCAGTTTGCCTTATATATTTTTTTCTGGCTAGTGGTGAAGAGATTTTTCTGGTGTGTGACGATAAAATTTAGGGGACATTGCAGGTGAAGTAGATACAGAACTATTTTATTGTAAATAGCTGTATTTAAATACCCTGTCCCCAAACTAGTTCAACTGTTGAGCATCCTTCTCCAATAAATAGGTGAAGCCCTACTTCTCAAATGTCCCTGATTTTCAGGGATGTCCCAGTCTTTGAACCCAATTTGTCTCCATTCTGGCTTAACTAGCTGTTGACCTTTAGGTTTTTTTTGGTATCTTTTTCTCTCCATCTGACCGGCCCCCTTCTACTAGTCACCCAGCCTCAACGCCCCAGTGTCCTCCAGAACTTACCTGCCCATGTTTTCCCCCAGGGCTGCCCCCCTCCCGTGGGGTCAATGAGGCACCCCAACCTCAGCTGTTGAACAAGATCCAGATTCACAGGGCAGGGCCTGGATAGTCGGGTGTGGGGCCTGCAGTTGACTCCTGCTGGCTGGGAGTTTCCCGTGTTCTCTTGAGAAGGTGTGGATGTGCAGTGCAAACATGATGCATGTCACGGGTTCCCACACGATGTACCTCGATGGCTGCCACACCTCTCTGCAAATCTGTCAGCCACAGACTGCCTTCCCCCAAGCCTCCACTAGGAACCAGACATATGCTGGGCTCAGCATCACCCCCACACCCAAAGGTGAGCAGTCCCTCAGGTGCCTGATCCTCCTCCTCACCCTGGGCAACCCTCCAATACCCCGGGATCGCTTCTCTACCTGGGTCAGCAGCACAAGCAGCAGCTCTACTGCTATGCCAACAGGCCGGCGAACCCTCAGTTTTGAATCCCCCTGATTTGTGCCACACATCCTGCCCCTCCTAGCTCAGACATCTTCCCATGACCCCCCCCAGCAAGATTTTCAGGGGCATCCCCATTTGGTGTCTGCAAGCAGTGACCTAGGCTCGCCTCCAAACCTGAGTCAACAGCACATTGCTGGGCAACTGGGGAGGCCTCTTGACCCTCATTTTACAAAGGAACTGTAAAGCATAAACTACTATAAAACAAAATATTATAATTCCACTTAGTTATTTGTCTAAAATGCATTTAGTAACACCCTGCTTATTTGTTAATGATTTCTGGACTTCTTATTTTTTTTGCTTTCTGTTTTTTCTCCCCCAACAGCTGGCATCAGTCCGTCTCAGACTTCTGTGTGGCCCCAACCCCATCTCCCCCACCATCTCTCAGGGCTTACCTTGCTCCAGGAGTGTGACTCTGTGGTATCCCCGCCCCATGGAGGAGGACACTAGGCTAGACCAGTTCCCTCTGTAAACATTTCATGGTGCTCCTGGAGTGTGCCTAGGTCAGGAGGGGGATGTAGGGTCTGCAGCCGCCCAGAGCTATCATAGGGCTCAGCTGTTTTTTTCCTTTTTCCTGTTCCAGGGACAGCAGCCAACAGACATGATTATGCACATCCATCTAGCCTATCCGTGCTCGTAGGCCTCAGAACTGCAGTCTTGCCTGCACTGCTGCCTGTGGTCACCTAGGTGGAGATCATGTGGTGGCAATGACCCTTCCCTCCCTGGAGGGAGCGTCCTGCGGCATGCTCAGTCCTCCTCCCCTGACTGGCCCTCTGATGACTCAGATTCATTCCTGAACCTGGGTCACCAGCATTGCAAGCAGAAGCACTACCGCTGCACGGGTGGGCTGGCAGAGATTTCTGGCATGCTGAACCTAATTTTGATTTACGTCTGTGATTTTCTTGCAGTGTCGTTCCCAGGTTGACTGTCGGATGCTTGGGATATATGGTTGCTACACTTGCAAACATACTTATATGCCTGTTTTGTTTACTGGACACCAGATTTTGGCTAATCAGTGTCTATGCC
The DNA here is from genome assembly GCA_016271365.2 of Neoceratodus forsteri. Classification (NCBI taxonomy): domain Eukaryota; kingdom Metazoa; phylum Chordata; order Ceratodontiformes; family Ceratodontidae; genus Neoceratodus; species Neoceratodus forsteri. Next base: position 911,394,026 of record CM057453.1, read on the forward strand.
CCTAATCTGTTAGTACTCTGGAAAAGTACATCCTTCCCCTCTGGCAATTTAGTGAATGTCCCACTCAGAGTAATGCAATTCAAACCAGGCGAGAATGTTTATATCTGCAAGGAGACTACGCTGCCAGTCTCTCATTGCCAAAATTTATATTTACACTTACACTGTCACAATAAGAAATGGGTTTTGAAAAAAGACACAACTTGCAGCTTTTTGTTTACTTGGCTGCTGTGACATTTCCAAATCATCACTGTGAACACTGCCAGGCCTTATGGCTTCCCATAAAAAGTGGCGTCATTTCAGCAGGATCATAATAGCTGCAAAGAGGCTCTCCCCCAAGACTTGTGCAATTAAATCCCCTCCAAAACTATTGTTTGGGGAGAGAGGTGTTAAAGCAGGTGTAACTGCAGTTACAGAGTTGAAACTACAAACATTAGAACTGAAATAGAAACATTAGAACTGAAATGGAAATCGTAGGAATTCTGAATGACACCCCTGCCCTTAAAGTGATTTTGTCAGATTTACTACTGACTTATCCCACCATACAGGTAATGCTAGCAAAAGTTATACCGTCCCATTTTTAATATTTAAAGAGATTCACCAAAATAGGCAGATGCACCCTGACCACATACATCGGTGCCTTACCTCATAAGAATGCAGTCTATTCATATGTGCCACATCAATGTCCCGTAGGTGCACCGTAATTTCACTCGTAATTTTATCTTCACCGGGATACTTTCACTTCCTGGACTTTAGATACCCCCTCCCGTGCTCAGCCAGTCTTACAGCATTGATGACAGGAAACCGCGAGGGATGCACTACAGTATTGTCTATGCGGGTACCTTTAACGCAATTTTATATGTTACAGTGATTATATGGTGATTACATCAGGGCACCAGCGGCAAGCAAAGGGCCTTGTTAGTCGCCGGTGCTGCTACTGACCATATAATCACTGTAACATATAAAATTGTTAAAGGCACCCCAGACTATAATGTAGCACGCCCCGTCTCTCCTGTCATCATGTCATAAAATTGTCTGAGCGCTGGTGGGGGGAAGGGCTCTAAAGTCCGAAAGTGAAAGTATCCTGGTGAAGATAAAATTACGAGTGAAATTACGGCGCATCTACGGGACATTTATGGGTCACATATGGATAGACTGCATTCTGCAAAAGCCTCATAATTTAACTTAGTAAGTCTCTTTAATGCAGTGCCTGTATTTTCATATCAGAGATCATACTTTGGCCCCAACAACACTGAAAAGCCGATTCCTTTACTTCCCGATTCATGAACACACCCGTCGTACACACCTGTCATATTTAATACCTTATAATGGCCAGTTTGAGATTAATGAAGGACACTGCTTGAATAACAAGGCAGTTGTTAGCTGAGCGGTGTCCTTCATTGATCTCAAATTGGCCATTTATAAGGTATTAAAGGGGCACTGACAACTCTTTTTGCATCATACTATTTCTTTTTTTTTTTTAAATACCTTTTTATCCCTCCCTCCTAGCACTGGAGACCGCTCAGTTGGGAGACACCAAGGCACCTCCCTGCTTCCCCACCTACCTGAATCCCCGGGAGATCCCCACGGAGCCTTGGCTACACCCCCCCCCCCAGGCGGGTACGAGGTGGGGCCCAAGCACCCTGAGAATCCTTCATTTCGTCGGGTCCCCATTCGGTGGTCAGGCAGGCAGGAGCAATCCGGGATCATGCCAACGCTCCTTCCCCTTGGTACTCCAGTGCTCTTTTTCCTCCATTTTCTCCCTATTGTGTGGTGTGCACCCTGACGTCAAGGCGCTGCATGCCGACGCCCACCACATGTCACCAACCGGTCTCTCCTGCTTATTGCAGGACTTGTCTTACCCCAAGCCTCCACTTGGGGTCAGGCAAACTGTGGACCTTGGCCCCCTCCCTCCCCCTGGAGAAGACAAGCAGTCGTGGGATGCTCAAGTCTTCTCCCCCCAGCCGGCCCTCCAGCCGCCCAGGCTCGTTCCTGAACCCAGGTTGCTGGCATCGCAGACAGAAATACAACTGCTGCACTGGCGGGTCGGCTATCATACTATTTCTAGTTGAAATGATTGCTTACCTACTCTAAAATTCACTGGTGCTGCTGGTTGTTTAATCTGCAGCCTTTCACAGTAGAACTGAAATGCATAGTAATGGTGTATGTATACTCACTCTTGTTTTGTTTGAAACCCTTGCTTTACTTTTACTGCATATATCCTGACCATGAGGAACACCCCCAAACAGAGCAGGCACTCATGATGTAATAGCCTCTTCTCCTCCCATTGCATCTTGAGTGGCTAGTCTGTGCTGGGAGTGTTCCCAAGTCCAGTGAAGATGAAGTGGGAGTTGATAAAGGAATATAAACAAACACTCATTTTGGTGTGGTAACACCAATATGGTGGGAAGTTTGTTTTTCACTTAAAAAAAAACAAAAAAGGAATCAGAATCAAACCACCAACCACATCAGCACAATCTTCAGAATCTGAACAATCATGAAATGTGTATTTTAAACAAGGAACAGTTTGAGGCCTAAGGGGGGTTGACAGTGTCCCTTTAAATACAATGCAAAATCAAGCCCCATTTATTTCAATGGGGTGCACCCCCCAGGCTCTCCTTTGCTGGACATCATAGCACAGGGGCGTATTCAGTGAATGAGGAAGTGAAGGAATCGTCTCTCCAGTGTTGTCGGGGAAAAAGTACAATCTCTGATATGTAAATACAGCCACTGCATTAAAAATTAAAAATGGAACAAGATAACTTTTGCAAGCATTACCTATGAATCTGTCAACAAAGTAATCTGACAAAATCACTTTAAATATGTTTTCAGTTAAAGTGCCTTGGTGGCCTGTTGGTATTGTGCCCTGATGGGCAGCCCATCGGTACTGCGCACTGAAGGGCAAGCCGTCAGTATCGCATCATGGTCCTATGCATGTGATCCAGGGTCAGGAGCGAGATCAGGTCCCTGTGGTCATGTGGCCCCACATCAGCTTCCTGGTCGTGGGGGAAGTCACCCCAGTTCCATGACTTTTAATGGGTCATTTTCTAAGACAGCCATATTGGAATGTTTTTCAGAATTGGTTTCTAATTTTTATTTTAAAAAAAGAAACAATTAACGGAGAACATGGACAAATAAAATCAACATTTTTGGGGGAGGAGGGACAATACAGTAAACAGTTCTCACGCAAAATATGTAACTGGAGTAATGTGTTTGAATGCCAGCACAAGGAAAGGTGAACGCCGCCTGATGTACTGCTCATGTAATTCTAAATATAGCAAACCCAATTTACATGTGAATGAGCTGCACCGTGGCACATTTATCTTTTCTTGCTCACTGTATAATAGCATGCTTGCTATTTTCACAATTAAAAGCGCGGATAGAGAGAGTACCTCCAAATGTGCAGGGCACTGTTCTGTTTCTAAATGAAAAAATGGTAGCAAAAGTACCAGCCAGTGGTGTGACCCTTCTTCACACAGTTGTACCACCAAGCCACCACCCCATGTTTTGTGGTATTATTCTTCCTCTGCCTCCACCCCGGGTGAATCCGATGAAAGTTATGTAATACTGACTTGATGTTACAGCTTCATCAGTGCACCGAGAGAGTGCCTCACAGAAGAGTTATATAAAGATTATGAAAAAAAAACATTATCAAGAACTATTCCTAATCACACTGCTTAGTGTTAATGTATACTGGGTTCACAACAATGGCACTGGCACTTTCATGTGATTGGGGGGTGTAACTGATGCCTAATTAGACTTAAAAATCTAAGCATTTTTACCCGTAGCTAACGCTAACTATAATAATCTTTTTTTTCTCCTCTAGCAGAGTGTGTCCGAGCTTACCATAATTCAGCTACTAGGCGCAACACGGCCGAGGATCTACACAATTGCCGAACGAATGTGCCTTGAACTTAGGGAGAGTTGCTGGTTTCATGGGAGGGGTGAGAAATCTGAGACCAGGTTCAGATTCCATAACAGTGCTCCAGGGTTTGGATCCAGATAAACCTGAGTCAATCTGAGCAAGCCTGCCAGAGGAAGGGGGCCGGGGGGTCTGGATCTACAGCCTAGCCGAGTCAAATGTTAGGGTATTAGGAACCCCTCAGTGACCTGGCTGGGAATTTTAACCAGATGATCTCAGCCGATCCGAGGCAGCTTACCATGATGTTGACGAGGAACCTACGTAAAGAATTTTTGCTCAGAGGTATTATTTGAATAAAAAATAAATAAAATAAAATAAATAAATAAATGATGGGAGAGGGGTGCAGCTCTGAATCTGGTGACGAGTAATCAGGGTGGGTGTAGTGTACAGGCTGCCCTCTCAGAAAGAGGAAACAGACAAGGAGATGCTTGTGATGACAAAAAAGGGGGTAGCAGAACAGGGGGAGATGCTGCTGATGGGAGACTCTGACATGCCTAATGCAGCACTTAAGTGTCCCACAAGCAGCAAGTGCAAGAAACCATACTGTGGTAGAGACCTTATAGGAAGCTTTCTGATACAGATGTTAGCTTAACCTAACCGGTAAACGGTTACTCTGGATCTAGTCCTCATGTCAAGGGATAGCTTGGGGGAAGTCATGGTTTAGAATCTCTGGGATCCAGTAACTGTCATAGTGTGGTTCGATAAGGCTCGAGAGGGGGAGGAAAAAGGTCACTAGGGAAAAGCTGGTGGGGGTGAAGGATGCAGTGGTGGTAGATAGCAAATGGAGTTAAATTAAACAGGCGTTACTGGAGGCAACACGTCTCTGTATCAGGACAATGGGTAAAAATAGGAGGAAAAGGGCCATTCGGGTACACAAAGTAGGCACATGAAGCAGTGAGGGAGAAAAGAAGAGCATTCAAAAAATACTAGAAGGCAAATCAGACAAGAAAGAACACGGCAGCATGCCAGGGTGGTAAGAGGAAGGATAAGAGTAAGGTGAGACAGGCACAGTCAGACACAGAGCTGAGGACAGCCGAGGGAGTGAAAAAGGAAGACCAGACATTTTTCTGCTAAATCAGAGGAAAAAATGCAAATCTAAGGAGGGGACTGCAAGTCTGAAGAGGGGAATAGGATCGGAAGATGGAGAGAAGGCAAAAGACAGAAATAGTGAATTAGTATTTCTCCTCGGTATTCATGGTAAAGCACAAGGCTCCACTACCAGATTGCAGACTTGGGGAGAGAAGGGTGTGCGGCGTTGGTATAAAAACTGAACCAATAAATAAAGTTAGGGTTCTGAAGCATCTTGCAAATGGGAGAGTAGATAAATCGACGAGCTGAGACTGGCTACATCCTAGAGTGCAAAATTAAATGGAGGAAAAGCTAGCAGCACCATTGGAGGATTTCAACTGTTTGCTGGAATTATGGGTAGTTCCAGTGGACTGGAGGATGGCAAATGCTGTACCACTGCATTAGAGTGGGAGAAAGGATGAGCCGGGGAACAGTAGGCCAATTAGCCTGACACTCATTGCATGTAAGATGCTGGAAACCATCGTTAACAAAAGCCTAGTGGATCTTCAGTGGCCAAATGGACTCCAGGACAAAAAGCAACATGGTTTCCCAAGGGGGAAGTCATGTCAAACAAATGTGATCGACTTTATCAACTGACTAACAAAGGCAGCTGATAAAGGAAAGGCAATAGCTGCGCTGTGCCTGAATTTTAATAAAGCTTCTGACTCAGGCCCACATGAAAGGTTGGTAAAAAACAAAAAAATTGAGAGACCTGGGAGTGGGAGAAAGGGTTAGGGTGTGGATCACAAATTGGCTGAGTGGAAGGAGGCAAAGGGTTTTCTTGAACGGAGAATTCTTGGAGGCGAGGAAGGTTACAAATGGCATTCTCCAGGGATTGGTCCTATGCCCAGTCCTTTCTGATGTCTTTATAAGTGACATGGGGAATGGATTCAAAAAAACACATGACGCTTCACAGATGATACCAAGATCTGCAGCAGGGTACACAGTGCGGTGGGTATAAGGTCATATAAGGAAAATCTAGGAACACTAGAGAAATGGACCAGGATGTAGCGCTGAATTTTAATGCAAAAAAGTGCAAGGTCATGCAAATAAGGGCAAGGAATCCAAGGACAGAGTACATGATGGGGAGTGTGAAGCTAGAAGACATAACTAAGGAGAGGGACCTGGGAGTGATAAAGAAATAATGCCAACAGAGTGGGTATTATGCTGGGATAACATCCCACTTCAGGTGGTTGGGTGCGAGGCCGGAGGCCAACGGCATCCAACACCCGAGAAGGGATGCTATCCCAGCATAACACCCACCCTGGAGGGCATTATTCCTATTATACAATGGCTCGTCAGTGTAAAAAAATGAAAAGATAAAAAAGTACATTTAAAAGTAGATTTTTCTTTTGCTGTTTATTTCATGCATAGGTTTACTTTTAAAAAAAATAGTGCTGATTCACTGTTGTGACCAGTGGGTGGAGCTGCTGTTAATGCGCATCACACTAAGTTATGTTGGAGCTGCTGTTTCTGCAGCTGCACACTCCCCCACAGTAACATTTGCGTTTTTTTTTTGTTTAAATGAGCAGTTTATCTAATTACTTCCTCTGTTTGCCGCTTCTTGGTCTGTCGGCGTTGTCCGAAACTGTGTTGTTGCCCCCAGTGGTTCCTACTTCCTGCTGTTTCCACCGCCTGACTGGTGCCAGGAGGATGCTTTTAAAATGACATGAACAAATGTCGTGACTTGATAGGGAGAATGTTTTCAGTTGTTTTAGCTGGTTGAGTTGAAAGTAAAATAACAGAAGAAAATTACTTCAAGAGCAAACGTGTGAGCGAGAGCTGCATGTTGGCTGTTTCTAGAGGCATTTGCTCGCTCAGTCGCTGGCTGCACTCGGCTTTCTCTTATAGTTTTCTTTTTGCACACATCGGTAATAAGAATATTTTGTGTGTGTGTGTGTGTGTGTGTGCAGTGGGGGTCATTTACAGTTGTTTTAAGCAGAATATTTGTGTCAGGGCTTAGCAGGGTGGGGACCACCCATTTCGAGCAGAGCGTGGATCAGCTGATCACTTAAGCTGCTCGCAGGGATAGCTGTGGAGCATTTTCTTTATAAAGGATTGATGTGGTTGTGAGCCTGCTGGGACTAGGGTCGGGATGTTATGCTGGGATAACATCCCGGGTCCAGTCCAGTCTGACCAATCAGGGACGAGGATTCTCTCTTGCCATTGTATAATTAAGGATAACCTGAAGTAATCGTCACAGTGTTACAGAGCAGTAGGGATGGAATGCAGAATGCTGGGTGCATAGACAGGAACATCAGTAACAGGAGGTGGGAGGTGATACTGCCCTTGTACAGATCCCTGGTACCACCACAGTGGAGTACTGTGAGCATTTCTGCAATCTGTACTTAAGGAAGGACAGGGGTAGGGTTGAGGCAGTGCAGAGGAAGGCAGGTCACTAAGATGATTTAACATCAACATGGGAAGCCTTATGAGGGAAGGTTAAAGAACCTGGACATGCACACGCTGCAGTACTGTGAGAGGAAGAAGTCACATGATACAGCTGTATAAGTCTGTACAAAGGATAAACAGGGTGAACCGCAATAATTTTTCTCAAAATGAGTGCGGACACTGTCACATGCGGCAACTATGAAACTTGTGAGAGGAAGGTTCAAAATGGATGTCCAGCTTTACAGAGAGGGTGATACAGAAGTGGAATAGGCTGCCAAGAGAATTGGTCTGTACTAAAATTGTAGTAGGATTTAAGCACGGGTGGGATAGACATATGTGAATAGTAAAAGTGGGTGTGGAGGATGGCAGAAGTGACTGAAGCTAAGTGACCTCTAGGGTACTCACAACAAACATGAGGAAGGATTGGACAGACTGGATGAGGGTTTTTATGTCATCATTGGCTACGTTTCTGTGTAAATGAGAACCAGTTCACCCATCACTAGCAGTTTCACAGAAACTGGTACCCAAATCAGCCAACCTGGGGTTTCACTAATGCTAAACTAGTACTGCACATGTGTTCCAGGAAACTAGTGCAAAGCTAGTTCATAAAGAGCAGTGGATGGTTTATAGATTTCAAACACAGCAGCGTTCACCTGCATCTAATTCTCCTACACTGTTCACAGCAGTTCTTTTCCAGCCTTTGTCTTGCCTGTCTTCCCTACAGCGAATGAAACCTGCGTTTTAACGAACGCCAAGCTAGCATAGTGTTTTTTCTTTTAGCTTTAGCACTGCTTTCTTCTTCAATCTGTTTCAGTTCTACTTCAATGTGGCACTCCAAGTCATATCTTTTCACTGCTCACACAGGCTGCTAGACACATGTGTGCATGGCAAATGGAATCTGAACTTAGCTTAACAGCCTCATTTATTCCTGATGGTTTAAATTATTTCATCACAATTAATGACACCCCCTCAGCTTCCTATGCAGCGCTGCCAGATGTTCAGAGACCACAAAGCCACTCTCTTCTTTGACGGCTAGTGACAAGTCGTCCTCTGAAGGACGTTCCCTAGATGCACAAGCCGGATGACACCTCCTCTGCTTAGCACCTCTCTCCTCCCTGGGTAGATGCGGTGAGACAAGCAGGAAGGCATGTGAAACTAGCAAGTGCATTAGTGAGGGCAATTCATGTGAAGTGTTCTGAAGTCGAAGGAAGGCTCGATCATTCTGTGCAGAGCCTAGCACATGCCTGGATTTTATTATTATTTTTTTTTTTTTTTTTATGAAAAGGAGATAGATGTTCACTGGGATATTTGGTTACTCCTATATTCCAAAGCTTCAGCATCACATTTCTGAGCAATACAGCGACAACGGCACTTCCTCTTCATCTTGCATGTGGATGGGCCACATTCAAAGGCCCTACGGAGAGGGACATCAGAATCTGACCTCCCTAGCTCTCACTTTGGGTTTTCATTAGGTGGCATGGCAATTTTAAAATCAAAAACTGCTTCTGCTGCACCCATACTTATCTCTTAGCGCACTTTGTGCTGCAATAACACACCAAAGAATGCACTGGAGCACTTACCTTCCATTCTGAAGTTATGCATACTTAATTTTAACTCATTCTTGGTCATTTCATGTTTTCTCTTTTGTTACATGTTATGTACCTCACTTGATGGTTTGCCCCAAAGTAAAGGTAAGGGTGGTTTATGGCATCAGTGCAGATTAAAAGAACAGGTTACTGAAGCCCACCAGATTTAATTGGTCTTCACCGAGTTATCAAGTGAAGAATTTCACTGTGATCTTTTTTTTGTTAGCCACACAGAAACACTTTCAACACTGTGGCAAACTGATTAGAAGTGGCTTTAGCTAGTTTCGAAATCTATTAGTTTTTGGCTACCTTGCTAATGGGAACAATTTAGTGGGTGATTTATTACCCCCCCCCCCAAGTGAATGAAAATCCTTGGCCCCTAAAAATGCCTGTGGTCACAGCTGAAGTCTGAAGTGTAAATATATCCATTAAAGACATACCTACAGCCCTCCTTTCCATCTATATGATGGGTGATATTAAAAGGGCCGCTGCCTGTGTTGTTGGCATTGAATTAGCAGCGGTGGATGTGATGTGCTATGATTGTGACAATGACATAGTAAGAAAAAATTCTGAGCACATTACACACTATTAAAATCATGCTCGTTCACGCTACCTCACAATACAGAAAAAAAATTAAATCATGATTATTCTGCTGTGCAAAACATATTGGTCTTTCTTTCTATAAATTAGTGGATCTTGTGTTACTAAATGGGACACATGAGCCCCCCCCCCAGTTTGTGAACTAGGTATATATATAATACATATATGCACATGCGCACGTCACACACACACACACACACGTGCATGAGACTGCAAGCTGTTCTGAGCCAATAATGGTTCCACCTCAGTCTGTGCATGTGTGTGGCCTTTTTCAGAATCATCACAGGCCCCTTAAAACCTACTTCTGGTATAGCAATTCATGTGCTTCTTCCAAAACAAAAAAAAAGGTTTAGCACTTTACAACTTGCAGACATGCTGACAAAAAAGTCAACTAACATACAAAAACAATACCCATTCTTGACAGCAAAAAAATAATAATTAACATTTGGGGGTAATCATAGCACGCTCTATAGCATGTTTTATGAGCTTCAACCTTCTGACGCTGAATACTGTAGCACAGCAGAAGAAAAAAAAAAGCTTTGTGAACTTTAAACTCCCGTGCAGGGACGGATTGCTTGTGTGTCCCTGGCAGATGTGGAAAGGAGATGAAATGGACAAGGGAGAATCGAATATCCCATCACGGCAGGTCTGCTGAAGGGAAAGAGCATTGTAAAGATCTCACATCTGGCAATCATTTGTCAATCGCTGGCAAGAGAGCGGCAGGAAACTTTCTGGCTCTTGTGGAAGATGAAAAGACAAAAACCATGTGTTGTCGCACATGTACTGTACTTGGTACAAGGACAACTACATTTTCCTCCCTCTTTAATGATCCTCCACATAAAAAGTGATGGTAAAATATCCACCCCACTTCACTGACTAAGCTGCAGTGTACCAAAGAAGCCCTTGGGTTGATCATCAGAAATTCGGGATCAGTCAAGTGCAGGCCACTGGGTACTTGGGTTAGGCTACTTGTGGTTTAGTAAATAAACAGAAGTTAAACCAATCAACCAGAGGAACCACAAACTTTTACTTAGCATTTAAGCTCAAAATGACTGGCACACAAGTGGGCTTTGCAGGACAACACAGTTGGTCAAAAATGCATCCACTCATGCACACATGTTATATTCATGTTTAGTTTCATGGCCTCAGGCCATGGTTGTACTTTGGTCTTAGAAACTTGGCTGATGTTCCAAGGCATGTAAACAATAGTCAAGTGCAACTGAAAACTACGATTATAAGCTGTTGCCAAATCAATTTTATTTTTGGTGAAAATGTATTCCAGCCTTATTTGTACCTAGGGGCCGACAAGAAAATATGATACTACATCTCATGGGGCCATACCTTCCTGTATGATAGTAAGCAATAACACACAGTGAGGTGTGGTTTATTCTGGATAAACGCACACCTAGGAGTGTGGTGAGACATGAGGCTGCAGGCTGAGTGCTTAACTGCCCTCAGACGTGCATTTATCCAGAATAACCCACACCCCAGAGTGAGTTATTGTGCTTATAAAATCAAAATATGTGAATGCAGACCTGGCTGGGTGGGGGGGGACTGATGTTACGTGATCACCCACACTGTTATGTATGACTTTGTTGTACCGCAGCCAAGTGCAGCTGGAGGGTGGTGTGTTACTGACTTACCCTCTGTGGGAAGTGAACCCTCCCTGCCTAGCTCTGCTCATGATGTCTTGGGCCTGGGGCATGAACACAGGTTGCCAGAGTGCCGGAGTCATCCTGCACTGCTGGCTGCCACAGGGCTTGCATTATTCGGCACTTTTTTGTAAACTTTTTTTGCAGTTTTCTGCACACTACAACATTCCACAGGCTGTGGTGAATGCAGAAACTATTCTTCACATGCTTATTATTGTGCAGGTGGAGGAATCTTTTCATCCTTGTAAGGGCTCTGCAATGCCGGTTTGACAACTATGTTGTCAACCGACATCACAGCGACGGATTTATTTCGACCGCAAGTTGTGGCCGACATAAATACGTCAGGAGAGCCTGGTCTTTTTTCTATCGGGGTTTTGCCCCCGAACCACTCCATGCGGGGCTCTGCCCCCTGCACCTCCAAATTAAAGGATTCCAACTCCGAGTCGAAGTTGGTTCGGGAAGGGGGTACAGGACCGGAAGACAGAGTGCCGGGTCTCGGGCGGACCATTACAGCGAACTGTAGTAGTAATAACATTTATACAGTATAACACCATTAGGACTGTTTATGCCCTATTTACAAGGTGTACAGTAAACATATGAAGTTCATATATATCACATAACAAAACCAGATAAGTTTACATACAGTAGGATATGTATCCCCACTCAAATATCACAAGTACTTAACATGGCATTGACGTGTTCGCTATAATGGTGTCGGGATACAGTCAGCATACCCATGTGAGTGGTGCGCTTAGCTACTCACAAATACTGTATGTTTGCCCACTTAGCTAACTGGCTCCTTCAGACACCTCTAGTTTATTTTTTTATTTATTATTTATTTTACCTGAAATGTCCCACAGTGCAAAAGCTCTGTTATGATGGAGTCTTGGCCAAAACTGTGCTACATATTGTATTTACAATGGCATTCAACATACACTTACATAAACACATTACATTTTATGTTATAGATGTTAAACAGTAATCTATAACTTTAACCTGCCTTTATATGCAACTGAACTGAAAAACTGCTTTTGTATAAAGGACAAAAACATTTTAAAACTTTGATATAACAGTAGCAATCATTCTTGCTAATTTTTCACAATACTGCATGTACTTTTCTTGAACTAAAGCAAGTGGTCTTTCTACTCTTTCATTTAAACCATAACCTTTTTTACCTTCCGGTTTTACAAGGCTCTTTTTCTCTGCTTACTTCCTTATCCTTAGAATTAACCGGGATGTTCATTCTGGTTATCTTTTCTGCAGCTGACTATTTTTATTACTGTACTGCACCTTGGTTTAAGAAAGACATATTTAAATATGTGCCTGTCTGTCTTTCTGTCTGTCTATCTATCGTATCTACTGTTTCTTTCTTTCTTCAAAATATTTACTTACTCAACACAGGTACTGCCACATGTATTAATTAATAACAGAAATCGTTCACCATACCAATCAAGAAATGACATGTATAATAAACGCAATAGCAAAAAGACTATGAAAGCTATGCATGTAAACAAGTGTACGCTACGCAGACCCAAGACTGATATACCGTGCTGGGTTTTATTGAACCACATGTATGACCGTCATGCTGCATGTTATTTATTTCTTACATGTAATGGTGAACAAACTAAATCAATACACACCCTGTGTGTGCTATAAGCATTTGAGCACAAATAAAAGAAATGAGGAAAAATGCACTTCTTCACTGCCACCATATACTAACACAGTCAAGCTTCTCCTTTGCAGAAACGGAGACATAGAAACATAGATTTTTACAGGTAGAAAAAGACCCAGGGTCCATGAAGTCTGCCTGGACCCTACCCTTCCCTGCCAGTCTAACACACTTACCTTGACACCTCTTCCTATAACCCCTCCTTATTTGATCCTTTATTATATAGAACACAGAAACATAGACATGGTCAGTAAATAAGGACCTCTTGGCCCACCTAGTCTGCCTCATATTCCCTTCCTACTGAGCCACCCCACACCCTACTTGATTTCTGGTCTTTCTCTCCGCCCGCCCCCCACTTGCCTTACTTCTAAGATCCCGTGTCTATCCATGCATGCCTGAATCTTCGTTACTGTTTCAGCACCGACCACCTCTGCTGGGAGGCTGTTCCAAGCGTCCACCACCTTCTCTGTGCAGAAGTATTTCCTCACATTTCTTCTGAGCCTCCGCCCCCACAGCTTCATGGTGTGACCCCTTGTCCTGGAGCATCTTCTTCTATAGAAAATGCTACCTTCCTGTACCTTACTAATACCTGTGAGGTATTTGAACATTTCTATCATATCCCCCCTTACCCTCCTTTACTGTAGGGAGTAAATATTTAGTTCCTTGAGTCTTTCCTCATAGGGCTTTTGATGCAGGCCTTGCACCATTTTGGTAGCCCTCCTTCGTACCGCCTCCACCCTATCTATGTCCTTCCAGAGATAGGGCCTCCAGACTGGACACAGTACTCGAGGTGGGGTCTTACCAGCAGTCTATACAGGGGTAATACTACCTCCCTCTTTCTTCTGGTGATGCCTCTTCCTACGCACCCGAGTATCCTGCTAGCCTTCCCCTCTGCCTTATCACACTGCTTGTCTACCTTCAGGTCATCAGAAATGATTACCCCTAGGTTCCTTTCCTGTTTTATGGTTGCTAATACCTCCCCGCTCAAATGGTACGTTGCCCGTGGGTTTCTGTGCCCCAAGGGCATAATTTTGCACTTTTTTGCATTGAAACTCCGCAGCCATTCCCTTGACCATTCTTCCAGCTTTTTCAGATCTTCCCTCATTCTTTCCACCCCCCCGTGTGTCCACTCTATTGCAGATTGTTGTGTCATGCGAGAACAGGCATACCTTCCCCTCCAGCCCATCTGCAATGTCGCTAATAAAGACATTGAAGAGGACCAGGCCTAGTACTGACCCCTGTGGCACCCTGTTGGTCACCTTTCCTTCCCCAGCTTCTTATTCATTTTACCATTTTTGGACCCACTCCTAGGTTGCCCAGCTTGTTCACCGGTCTTCTATGTGGAACGGCATCGAAGGCCTTACTGAAATCCAGGTAGGCCACATCAACCGCTCCCTCTTGATCCAGTTCCCTGGTCACTCAGTCTAAGAACCTGATATAGTTTGTCTGGCAAGACCTCCTCCTTGTGAAATCATGTTGCCTCGGTTCCTGTAACCTTCTGGTTACAAGGTATTCCACAACCCTTTCTTTCAGTAGCGATTCCATTTACTTTACCTACTACCGAAGTCAGGATGACTGATCTGTAATTTCCTGCCTCCTCCTTATTGCCACTTTTGTATAGCAGGGCCACATCTGCCCTCCTCCAGTCCCCTGGAACCTCCCCTATTTCTAGTGTAGGTTGAACAAAGCTGTCAGAGGTGCAGTTAGCATCTCCTTGGGCTCCCTCAGTATCCCAGGGTGCACCCAATCATGTCCCATTGCCTTGTCTCTTTTTAATTGTGCCAGTTCCTTGAGGACTCTCTCCTCTATAAAAGGACTAGTGTCCACTCCCCTTCCATTAATGCCCTTGTCCCTTATCTTTGGCCTGTCACCTACTCCTTCCTCTATAAATACTGAACAAAAGTAACTATTTAATATGTCTACTTTCTTCCCTGGTCCTCTTCCTCACAAACCCTTCCCCCCCCTTTATCTTTACTGTCCCTCCATTGGTCTTTCTCTTCTCGCTTATATGAACCTATGAAATTTGCCAGCAGAAAAAGCCCATCTGGTCTATCGCGTTTGCTCGAGTTTTCAGCTAGCTCCCTTATTCAGCAGCTGCCCTCCCTTTCCCCCATTACCATCTCCTTTACCATGCCCCACCCCTTTTTGAAGCATTCGATTGTGTTACATGCTACCACCTCTGCTGGTAGTACGTTCCACTCTGCCACCACCCTTTCCATACAGAAATGCCTTCTCACCTCCCTCCTGAATCTGCCCCCCCTCCAATCTCATGTCATGGCCTCTAGTCTCTCTCCCCACCCTCCCCCTGAATAGACCCTCTGTGCCTGTTCTGTTTATCCCCTTCATGTATTTGACCGTCTCAATGATATCCCCCGTCCCTCCTTTCCTCCAGTGAATACAGGTTTAACTCCCTCAGTGTGACCTCATATGGCAAATCCCCCAGACCCTGAATAATTTTTGTTGCCCTTCGTTGCATCCCCTCCAGCATCCTAATGTCTTTCTGTAGGTACACGCACCAGCACTGCACGTAGTACTCCAGGTAGGGTCTAACCAATGATCTGTATAATGGCAGAATCACCTCCCTTCTTCTCGAGGTTACGCTCCTTGCAATGCATCCCAGCATTGTGTTAGCCATTGCTGCAGCCTTCCTGCCTTGTGCAGAATGGTTCATTGCCCCCGTGATGAGCACCCCCAGATCCTTCTCCTCCTCTGTTATTTCTAGCCGCACACCCTCCAGAAGGTAGCTTTGCCTCAGTTTCTCTGTTCCAAAGCGCAGCACCTTGCATTTTTTTGCATTGAACCCGAGTTGCCATTTGTCAGACCATGCCTCAAGCCTCTCCAGATCCTCCTGCAGCCCCCGCCACCCCTCTTGGTCGTCCATCACTGCCCCCATCTTGGTGTCATCTTGCAAATAGGCTGATCCTGCTGCTGATGCCCACCGAGATGTCTACAATAAATATGCCAAACAGCACTGGGCTCAGAACCAAACCCTGTGGAACGCCACTTGTCACCAGCTTAGAGGATGAGAATTCCCCTCTGACCACCACCCTCTGCTGTCTATCCTGTAGCCAGCTCTCCATCCACCCCACCAGCTTTGCTCCCACCCCGTGCCCCATAGTTTACTTCCCAGTCTCCCATGTGGTACCGAATCGAAGGCCTTACTGAAGTCTAGGTACAGGACATACACTGCATGGCTCCCATCTGTTTGCCTAGTCACCCAGTCATAGTATTCCACTAGGTTGGTCTGGCATGATTTGCCCTTGATGAAGCCATGCTGCCTCCTGTCCTGCACCCCACTGACCTCCAGTAGTGCCACTAGCCTCTCCTGTAGGATGGTCTCTATTAGTTTCCCCACTATGGACGACAGGCTAACTGGCCAATAGCTCCCCAGTTCGTCCCTGGCTCCACTCTTGTGGAGGAGAACCACATGAGCTAGTCTCCAGTCTTGTGGTACACACCCTGTTTCTAGAGCTGTATTAAATATGTATGCCAAGGGGCCTGCCAGGACCTCTGCCAGCTCCTTCAGTACCCTGGGATGCACTCCATCTGGTCCCGGTGCCTTGTCCCCCCTCAATGCCCTCAACCCCTCCAGCACTCTCCCCTTTGTGATTTCACCGTCCACCATCCCCAACCCCATCTGTTTCTATCCTCCCTCCTACTATGGGTACCGCCCCCCCTTCTCCTTCGTAAAGACTGAACAGAAGTAGTTGTTAAGCACTTCTGCCTTTTCACCCCCTTCCACCCACCCACCCTAATCTTATAATTTGGTCCTTACAGCTTCTTTTCTCCCTGATGTACCTAAAGAAGTCTTTCTTCCCTTTTTTTATGCCTTGCGCCAACCTGAGTTCCCTTGATGCCTCTGCTGCCCTTACCTCCCTGGTCACTTCCTTCGCTATATAGATCTAAAGAATGTTTTATCTCATTTTTTCACTGACTGGGCAATATTCTCTTCCATTTGCACCTTTGTGCTAACTGCTCTCCCTTCCACTCTTTTTGTTTCTCCTGGTAACTCTATCTATCCTCCTCCTTCAGTGTCCTCTTGTACCTTCTAAATGCTAGTTTTTTTTGCCCTTACTTTATCTGCTACTTCTCTAGAGGACCACAGGGGTCTCCTTTTT
This sequence comes from Neoceratodus forsteri, assembly GCA_016271365.2. Taxonomy (NCBI): domain Eukaryota; kingdom Metazoa; phylum Chordata; order Ceratodontiformes; family Ceratodontidae; genus Neoceratodus; species Neoceratodus forsteri. The sequence goes on from CM057453.1 coordinate 911,411,029, forward strand.
CTCTTGCCTTTGTTAATCTGCCTGACACGGAGAGTTGTTGCCTTTTCAATGATCACCTTTATCTTTGCCCACTGTTCCTTAAATCCGCCCAGTTTCACTATCCCTGCTAGGGTGTTCATGAGGCATTCTCCCATTTTCTTAAAACTGTCCCTCCTAAAGACCAGGAACCAGTTGTTATACTGAGCCACACCGTACAGTGATCACTGGTCCTCAGGTGGCCACCCACTGTGACATCAGTAACACTGTCCACGTTTGTCAGTACCAGGTCCAGTACTGGCCCCCACGCCCCAAGAGTGGGTTCCTTAACTAGTTGCCTGAGGAACGCCCCTTGCAGGGAGTCCAGGATGTCCCTACTTCTGACTATTGCCACAGCTGGTAGGCTCCAGTCCACGTCCCCTACTAGCAACGCCTCCACTTTGCATCCCATCCTTTGAATTGTTTTAATGATATCTTTATCCCCCTCTCCCTCTTGTGCTCTATAGATTACTCCTGTGCGAATACTGGCCCTCTTTTGTAAGGAGAACAATTTTTTTGCAGTTTTCTACAATCATGGCTACTGTGCTTAATTTTACTAAAACCAATAAAAAAGAACAGTTTGAAAAGAATACGGTGTATCTTCTTTTAATTATTTTAATTGTAAAATGACTTGGCCTCCTTGTCAATCGTCTCCCCCGGATACTGCAGGTTGTTTAATAATAATCTGGCACATTCACAGCAGCTTGTCAAATCATTATAGGAACCGTGTCATCACTAAACAAGCCTGATCATGGTTAATTACAATGCAGACCAGAGAGCAGTCACAATTGTTCATTAATTACAGGAAACACCTCATTTAAATTTTATGGAAATTTACACTTACTACACTTACGCCCCAGTACGTCTGACACAAAAAAGAGTGATGAAAACAGAAAGAGAGTGAGAAAGAGAGATGGGGAGTGTTTCTTTGCTGTTCATGTAACATTACATTAAATAGTGCATTGCTGTGAGTGTCAACTGTAACCCATTATTTAACACATTGAAGAAATTTGAAAGGGCTATTATTTATCCAGTTAAATCAGCTCATATGCAGGGAAACAGTTCCAGCAGGACCCCCCTGTGCCAAGGTGAAAACCTTTTTCATAAAATTAATATTACTCCACAACCAGTATCAAGACTTCTGAATAACAATAAAGGGCACTAGAAAAGTACTAATTTACGATAAAATGAAAACGCTTTTGTTTCATTAGATAGAGATCATGCCTCCTTATGTAGTACAACTCAAGGAAAGAGATGCCGTTTAAAAGACCAAAATCCCAGGCTACTGTCGGCAGAACACAGTTATATGTAATGATACTGCTGAAAAGAGTATCCTTCGTAAAAAAATTAAAAATAAAAAAAAAATAAGTTTGTACATGCATGAATTTTGCATGCCATCACATTTATATTGAAAGAAGCTGGGTCTCAGGAGAGGTACAGTGACTTCAAAAGGCAGGGCTTGGATTAGCACTTCCCAGAGTTCCAGCAGCATTTCTATCTGACATCTGAACACCTGATGTAATCTTAATGGTTTCTTTTACAACTAGAGGGAAAGCTTAACAGAAGCTATGATTCAGTTATTAAAGACAAGGCTTCCCCTTTCAAATGTAAAAATTCAGCCAGTGTTGAAGTTCGTTTAGGCTTTTTGCCTAGTCAGAAATAGAGCAGCCGTATGCCAATGTGTCAAAAGACCCAACAGTGAAGAAAACTGGCTCTGCTCTATACAAACCAAAGTCAAAACTTATACAACAGTTTTCTATGGAACAGTGACGACGTGAACTACAGTTGACCTTTGAGGTTGATGCATCTACGGGAACTTATATTTACTAAGACTTTTCCTGCCCAGTACAGAAAACATTTACACTATAAACCCTGCTAAAACTGAATTTAGAAGGACACAGATTTTTTTTTCTGATTACCCTAAGTATTTTTTAGAACGGGTCCTTCTTAATATGTTTCCTGTACTTAGGAGGGAGAAGGTTAATTTTCAGACCATGCACGAGGGGACACAGGCAAGAATTTTGTTATGCAGCAAAAAAGTAGCCAGTGTGTCCTGTTGCAGGACTGTCCTCACACCAGCCCCTCACGGGACTATCCCTACACCAGCCCATTCTCCCGGGACTGTCCTTACACCAGCCCCACCTCCATGGGGACTATCCTCACACCAGCCCCCACGGGACTATCCCTACATCAGCCCTCCCCCACGGGACTATCGCTACACCAGCCCACCCTCCACGGGACTATCCCTTACACCAGCCAACCCCCCCACCCCGGTCTTCCTGTTTGTCACAAATCAGGGTATGTGTCTTCCCACTGTCACTGCTGGATGACTGGTAGTAAAGACAAAGAAAACAGATGCGTTACAGTCAGGAAAACAATCATTAACCTAGGCACCAATATTTATCTCTAAGTCACTGTGGTTTGCCTTATCTGCAAGAGAGGTCCTCCAGAACTTAGAACTATAAACCAAAAAACACTCCCTTGTACAGGGACCAGATCAGTAAATTTTAATGTCCTAGCCTATTTAAATCTTCAGTGGGGTTAGTATGACTGCATTATGTATTGGTGTTACAGTGGTTTCTCACTGATCATAGATGTAAAGGCCCTCAAAACTGCACACCTTTTTTTTTTCCTTTCAGTTCGTCTAAAGGAAATCTACTAGTTTATGTATCGAAGTGATTTTGTCTGTAAAAATTGCCACAATTAGTGGGGATACTACCAATGCATTCAGCTTTTTGATAAAATGGATTAGTGATGGGAGAAACCAGCTCTGCTGCAGATCTGAAATCCTACCCCAGATCGGGCTGACTCGACTTGACCCACCCTGTCAATGTGATGCTGACTGCAGTTTGATTCAGGTAAGGTTGTTGACCCACTCTGGATCTGCAACGTTGCCGGTCCGCCTACAGTCAAGAAGTGGCCACTGTGCTTATATTTCTTTAAAAATCTTAAGCCAGCATGCCAACCAGTATCATGCTGCTTGGGAGAGGGAGTCAGGTGACTTGCAGAGGTAGTGAACGGCCAATGCAACTGGAAAGCTGGAGGCTGGGGAGTAAACAGGGGGCAGGGGTGTAGTGGCACGTGAACCAGGAGGCCAATGATGTCACTGAATGCCCGATGGACAGCACAGCAGCCCTATAGAGTGGAGCAAGGCGCTCTGAGTAAGTGCCGTTTCTTTGTGTTACTGCCAGTCTAGGGTGTGCTGAACCTCAAAGCAGACACGGGAGCTGAGTAGGGAGGAATGGTAGGCAGCCGCTAAAGCTAACAGAATTTAGGAAACTGAATCAGAGAAGTTGGCTGTGAAGTTGAGTGTTGTGTGATAGGGAACTAATTACAAAGGAACACAAAACAAACTGAAAAAGAAAAGAACTGGGTTCTGGGCTGGCCTGGGCTCATTTGAGAAAGTCGCTCTTTTCTCTGGGCAGGAAGGTGAGATTTGGGCATCTTTGCAATGCAACTGAAGCTGCTAATAGCAAACCTAGTATTACTACCAGATTAGCAAGCAAAGCAGCTGCAAAAAAAACCTTTATCTACTGCCATCGCAGAGTTCTTCCTTTGCTGTGTTTTGGGAGGTTAAATAATTATACTGACTTGGTCAGGTCAAGCAAAAAATTAAAGGTGGTTGGGGGATTTTTTACGGCTCTGTTTTCAGTTTTCCCTGTGCTGCACCCCATTAATTAGGCTGTCCTGGTACTGATGTAGAGTTCAGAGAATTACTAAAGTGTGTAACGGTGGAGGCTGATATGGGGCTAGTCTTTTGTTCTAGCATCACAGCAATGCTCTACAAGCTAGTTCGTGAAGCGGGCCAAAAAACACAAGATGGCAGTGGCAGGGCTGTAGCTTTTCCAAATGCTTGTGTTAAGAGATGCTGAACATGTTCTTTTCCTGCCCTGTCTCTCCACCATCACTACTGATTTCCATAAGGCTTTTTCTCCCTCAGATCCATCCGGTTAACAGTCCAGTCCCTGTTTCCCCTGACTGACGCTCACCTCCCCTGGTACTCACTGAAGATAGTCCCCCGTGGATTGTCCCTCATGGTGGGACCACGAGGGGAAGGGCTGTCCTTCTCACTCCCCAATCTGATCTCTAAATCCTCCACTGGCTATGCAGCGGCACAGGTTTGGGGAAAAGCAGGCAGGGCTTCATAAATCTGCATGTCCCCTTTTCAGTTTTCTTCCATTTGTCCCCAGCCACTGCAGCATATAAGTACGTTCCTCTAGAGGCACGTACGCACAGCACAACTGTGGCCCCTCAATTCTATGCCCCTTAGACATGCACGACTGTACTCTCAGGTCTACACCATTTCTGAACCCATTCTTTCGTCTCACTTTTTTGTAAACTCTCAGTAATTTCTCTGCAATCTATCTCAAGGCCTGTAGGGCCCAATGAGTGGGGCACCAAGCAAAGAAAGCTGAAGACAGAGACCTAAAAAACACCCCAAACCACTTCTTATTTTCTGCACGACCTAACCAAGTCAGTATTTACATGGAAGCATAGAATCTGTCGGCAGATAAGGACCATATGGCCCACTAGTCTACCCATTTCTCTATTCGCTGTTGCAGCCCCAGATCCCATTTGATCTGCGGCTCTCCTGCTCTGCACATCTCCAGGGTACCCTTATGTCTATCCCACGAACTCTTGCACTCTTGAACCCCCATATTGTTTTCGCACCCACCACCTCTGCTGGAAGGCTGTTCCATGGTTCCACCACCCTTTCAGTGAAAAAGTACTTCATGGAATTATCCCTGAGCCTTCCACCCTTCAGCTTCATATCATGCCCCCTTGTTCTTGTATAGTGTTTTCTCTGAAATATGCTTTCCACCTGTACCCTGTTTATTCCCCTAAGGTACTTGAAAGTCTCTATCATATCTCCCCTCTCCCTTCTTTCCTCCGGTGAATAGATATTAGGGCCCTTAAGTCTTTCCTGGTAGGGTTTCTGGTGCAGTCCAAGTACCATCTTCATTGCCCTTCTCTGGACTGCCGCTATTTTGTTAATGTCCTTCCAGAGATGTGGTCTCCAGAACTGGACACAGTACTCCTGCTGAGGCCTCACCGGTGATCTGTACAGTGACATCACCACCTCTTTCCTTCTGCTTGTTATGCCCTTTCCTATACACCTCAACATTCTGTTTGCTGTCCCTACCGTATTTTCACACTGTTTGGTCACCTTCAGGTAATCAGATATGATAACCCCCAGGTCTCTCTCCTGACTTGTGGTGGCCAGAAATTCCCCACCCATCCTGTACTCCTCCCTTGGATTCCTGTGACCCAGGTGCATGATCATGCACTTTTTAGCACTGAAACTCAACTGCCAGACACATAGAAACATAGACTTTGACGGCAGATAAGGACCGCTAGGCCCATCTAGTCTGCCCATTTCCCTACCTACAGGATAGGCCGCAGATCCTAGTTAACCAACAGCCTATATCTTCCTGTCCCCCACAAGAATTGCCTTATGTCTGTCCATGCATTCTTGAATTCTCCCACAGTTTTAGACCCACAACTTCCTCAGGAAGGCTGTTCCATGCATCCACCACCCTCTCTGTGAAATAATACTTCCTCACATTGCCCTGAACCGCCCTCCTTCTATCTTTAAATTGTATCCCTTGTTCTTGCAAGTCTCTTTTTTGAAAGATGCTACCTCTTGGACTTTGTTGATTTCCTTGAGGTACTTGAAAGTTTCTATCATGTCCCCCTCCCTTCTTTCCTCAAGGGTACATTAATATTAATCTCCTTTAGTCTCCTCATACGGCCTCTTTGCAGACCCTGCACCATCTTAGTTGCCCTCCTCTGGACTGCCTCTATCCTGTCTATGTCCTTCGGAAAGGTCTCCAGAACTGGACACAGTATTCAGATGGGGTCTCACCAACTGTCTGTACAGAGGATAACAACTTCCTGTTTTCTGCTGCTGATGCCTCTCCATACATCCCAGTATACCCCGCCTCCCTACTGCCTTCTCACATTGCTTGCTAACTTAAGGTCATCTGATATGATTACCCCAGGTCCCTTTCCTGTTTTTTTGTTGTTACCTCCCCACCCATTGTGTATTCTTCCCTGGGTTCTTGTTTCCAGGTGCATTATTTTGCACTTTTACTGAATCCTAGCTATATGTCTGACCATTCCTCCAACCTTGCCAAGTCCTTTTCATCCTTTCCACGCCTCCCTGTGTATCAACCCTGTTGCAGATCTTTGTGTCATCTGCAAAAGAGCATACTTTTCCTTCCAGTCCCTCTGCAATGTCACTGATGAAGACATTAAAAGGACTGGACCCAATACTGAACCCTGCGGTACCCCACTAGTAACCGCCCTTTCTTCAGAGTGGACCCATTTACAATACCTTCTGTGTCCTGTTGTGCAGCCAATGTTTTACCTAGGCTACCACCCTGGGACCCACTCCCAGGCTGGTTAATTTGACTAATAATCTTTTGTGTGGACTGTGTCAAATGCCTTGTTAAAGTCTAGGTAGGCCATGTCCACAGCCCTCCTGGTCTATTACTTTGGTCACCCAGTCAAAGAAATCTATTAGATTCAGTCTGACATGACCTTCCACTGTGAACCCATGCTGCCTTGGATCCTGTGCTCCACTGACCTCTAGGTACTCAACTATTCTTTCCTTCAGAAGTGACTCCATCACTTTCCCTACCACAGAGGTCAGACTTGACAGGTCTGTAGTTTCCTGCCTCTGTCTTGGTCCCACTTTTGTGAAGGGGAATCACATCCGCCTTCCTCCAGTCCTCAGGTACCACACCATCCTCCCATGATTTATTAAAAAGAGTAGCCAGTGGTTTCACTAGTTCCTTCCTTAATTCTTTTAGAATTCTGGGGTGAATTCCATCAAGACCTATTGCTTTGTCCACCTTCAGTTTTAGGAGTTCTTGCAGAACCCTTTCTTCTGTGAAAGGACTGGGATCGACTTCCCATCAAGAGTGCTTTCTTTAATTGGATTAGGCACTTCCCTCCTCTTTTGTGAATACTGAGCAGAAATATTCATTCAGTATTCCTGCTTTTCACTGTCCCCTCTGCCCACCCACACGCTCATTCTATTCAGCCTCACTATCCCTCCCTTTGTCTTTCTACGCCGCTGATGTACCTATAAAAGGTTTTATCCTCTTAACTGAGTTGGCTATCTTTCCTCAGTTTGGGCCTTTGCTATTCTGACTTCCCTCCCGCTTCTTTCTGCCTTAACTGGTACAGCTTCTGTCCTGCTCCTTCTGTGTTTCCTTATACTTCCGGAATGCTATCTTTTTTCTTCCTGACTTTCACAGCCACCTCTCTTGAGAACCATAGTGGCTTTTTCTTTCGCTTTGATTTGTTTATTTGCTTCACACAAAGGCTTGTTGCCTCTGTGATGGCAGTTTTGATAATTCCCCATTGTTGCTCCACACCTCCTTCTAGCCTGTTTGCTAGTGCTTTTCTGAGGCACTCTTCCATCTTGCCAAAGTCAGCCTCCTAAAGTCCAGTACCCTCACTTTTGTATGGCTTGACTCTGTAGCTGAGTTTAACGTGAACCACACTGTTTGATGGTCACTTGTCCCCAGATGGCAACCCACTCTAGATCTGAAATCCTCTCACTGCCCCCGTTTGAGTCACGAGGTCTAAGATTGCTCCCTCACGAGTGGGTTCGAACTAGCTGTCTAATGCCTGCCACCTGTAGGGGGCCAAGAATGGCCCTGCTTCTGGATGTGGCTGCAGCAAATGTGCTCCAGTTAACATCTGGCATATTCAGGTCTCCCATCAACAGTATCTCCCTTTTCTCTGCCATTCTAAGAATGCCTTCCATCATATCCTTGTCCATTCCTTCCCCTGACATGGGGTCTGTACACAACCCTGTGCAGATTGTGGTGCCTTTCCAGTCTCCAAGGTGACCCACAGTGCCTCCTCTCCCTGTTTACTCTTTGTTCAGTTGCTTTTTTATCCTTCCTTTACATAGAGACTACTCCTCCCCTCTTCTCCTGCCTGTCTCTCCTGTGGGTTATGTACCCTGGTATGTTAACATCCCAGTCATGGTTCTCTGTGTACCATGTTTCTGTGACTGCTACGATATCCAGGCATCCCTCTTCCATTAAGGCCACCAGCTCAGGGAGCTTGTTGCCCAGACTACGGGTATTGGTACTCATTACCCTCCATTTCCTGATGGCCTTACCCCCTTCTGCCCCATCCCTGTCCTTCTTGCCTTTGTCACTTTCTCCATTTACCACTGCCCTTCTCCCTATCGACACCTCCATGTTGGTGTTTGCTGCACTTACTACCCAACCACTCCTCTAACAGCTTAGGTCCTTTCTCATTCTTTCCACGCCCTCCGATGTGTCCACTTTGTTGCAGATATTGGTGTCATCTGCGAAAAGGCACACCTTTCCCTGCAGATGTTCTGCAATGTCACTAATGAAGACATTGAATAGGACTGGCCCCAGCACTAACCCCTGTGGCCCCCTGCTGGTCACCTCCCTCTCCTCAGATTTCATGCCATTTACCACCACCCTCTGAGTCCTGTCCCTTAGCCAGTTCCCAATCCACTTTACCACCATAGGACCCACTCCCAGGCTCCCAATTTATTTAACAATCTCCTGTGCGGGGCGGTGTCGAAGGCCTTGCTGAAATCCAGGTAGGCTACATCTACTGCCCCTCCCTGATCTACCACCCTGGTTATGCAGTCAAAGAAGTCAATAAGATTCGTCTAACAGGACCTTCCCACTGAGAATCCATGCTGCCTTGGATCCTGTGCCCCACTATCCTGCAGAAATTTCACAATCCTCTACTTAAGAAAAGACTCCACTCGTTTAACCAAAACAAGAGAAAAGGCTTGCTAGGCAAATAAGGTGTGTGAGCCAAATACAGACAATTTAAACAGCAAGAAGGGAATGGCAAATGCTGGAGTCAAATCCATTTTGTCATAGGACGTGCTGGGTGTTCATTGGTGGCTTCTAAAAAACCCCGAATTGTGACCGTTTGTCTTAAGATGCTGCTTTTCAACAGTTGCCTTCAAATGAAAGAATGGTAAGTGTGGAACACCTGCTGGCTCCTGTATGGTCTTTGCTTTGGGATTTTGACTTTTTTAAATAAACTATTTTTAAAATGTGCTGCTCCATTTAGCATATTTATTTATATGAAAAAAAAAAAAAGAAACTGACACGGTTACCGAAATATGCATTACACTCTGAGAGTATCTCCAGTGCCGCCACTGTACATGACAGAAGAGGTAGTTTCTTCATTTTCTGTACCGCAGATGGATGTCCTTCTAAGGTATGGAAAATTAAGACAGTGCCGCTCCTGTCATGCACAGTATCGGTAGCGGTGCTGTATCTCTTGCTAATATTACTTTAGACTTTCGCCTGCAGGCTGTGTTTTATTTTTTGTTTATGTTATTTATTCTGTTTCAGTATGTTATATTAGAAAACTGTGTGGGTAACAAGAAAAGAGTTGACAGGCCTGCCCGCTACTTTACTGCTCACTAAGCAGAATAAAAAAATCATGGAGGATTAGCCATTCTGAAAGTTCTAACTGCCCATTAAATATCAGAATTAAATGAGGCAATAGAGACTGGGACTAGTTATTTCCCGGTCTCTGTTGTCTTGTACTGGCCCGGCTGATTGGTGCTTTTAGCCAGTCAGGATACAGATTTACATTAGCCCATTTTCTAGATTATTTTATATGACAAAGGGATCAAAAATAATAATTCAGAAGCATTTCTTCCATTAAAACAGTCTAAAAGCAGTCCTATAATGATTCAGAGAAAATCAGAGTAAATCAGAACTTTTTTGAAATAAATCGGTCAGAATCAGAACTGGGTCACAGTTGACCCTCCCACTCCTATGGTAGATAGTTACAAGTCTGTGAAAAACAGAAGTAAAAAAAATGCCAATGAAGGTGTGGAGGGTCCACCAGGTTTTTCTTTTTGCCCAACATCACACACAGCAGATTCAGTTTTGACAGCCTTTTGACTGTCAGTTTTCTTTTTTAATTTTCTCTTTTTACCCCTTTCACCAAGCTGGCCCCCTTCCTCAGACAACCCCCAGCACCCTCATCCACCGTCCCTGGGACTTGACCCCTTACCTCCATTCCTTCACAGCTTTCCCCCTGTGGTGGGGCCGTCAGGGTTCCCCGAGCCCCTTCAGATGTCCACGCTCAGTTGGTGGCAGGGTGTCCAGTAGGTAGCACAGAGCCTGCGAGGGGTCATCACATCATCCTACCCAGTCTGGATATCTATTCCATTTTGGCCCGTGCCTATGGTCCCCTAAACATCTTGTGGGCATGGACAGCAGTGGAGCGAGCACGCTAATATGCCCACGCCACTGTCAAGAGGTGTCCACCTGCCCACTGTGGCTCCAGCTTCCACCGCCACCTCTGGTTACCCAGGTGGTAGTAGCACAGCTAAGATCACTAACCTCACTCCCCGGAGGATGTGAGCATTATTTGGGATGCTCGCAGTCTCCCCCCCCATGTCCCTCTGATGACTTCAGTTCACTCCCAAACCTGTGCTGCTGACGTGGCGAGCAGTTGCGCTAGTGCTATGCCAATGGGCCAGTCTTGTCAAATGTTTGTTCTAATACATGTTCATAACTAGTTATATGTCCCCCAACAACACTCTTAGGAGTATCAGCATGACCTCAATTGAATTCTTAAGAGTTTGAGTGTGAGTGCTGTGAGCCAAAAGGGAGTGGTCTGGACAGCCTAAGAATGTAAGTGACACCATGCTTACACACTTCCGAGTGCACCTGGGGATATACAAGAATATTATTGATCAAGGTTGAAAATATTTAAAGAAAAAATGAAAAGCCTCCCAAATGTGCCTATTTTCAGGGTCCCTGTGTTGTGAGACACTGTGCAGAATAAGGGTGTCTCCCACGTTGGAGAAAGGAGAAGCATTTCAGTTGGTTAGTCACGCTCCCTTGATCTATGATCATGGGACTGGAATTCAAGGTGCACGGAAGTCTGTACAGTGCACATTCATGTACTGCTGCTGCCAGCTACTTCATTTAGATGAATGCTGTTTTGTGAAGCTTGGTACTATAGTAGAACAATTGCTTTTCCAGTGAAATGTTTGAGCTTATGAAATGAGACAGGATGACAGTACTGGAGACCAACATCCTCTAGCCACAACATAGGAACAGCATGGGTGGCCACAGTTTAAGCTGCTACACACTTTTCCACCATACAGCCTCCACCCAGTCATGTACTGGCCCACCCTAGTAGGAGAGGAAGGTCTTTCAGCCTTCCTGCCTGTTCAGTCTTTGGCCTGTCACTCATACCGATTAGTGTCAGTTGTAATGGTGGTTTTGTGATGTGGACACTGGCAATCAACTGATACCACCATAGCTCATGACACAAAGCCAGTAGATGACAATGGTTTTTAGCTACTACTGTACCTACCCGAGTCATATTTGTGATCTGTCAAAACACATGCGACAATGTAAGGAGGGAAGGAGGGAGAAAGGAAGAAAGAAAAAGAGAAAGAGAGAGAGAGGGAGGGAGAGAGGGAAGGAAGGAAGGGAGGAAGAAAGGAAGGGAGGGAGGGAGGTCTCTTTCAGGTAAGGTCGATATTTCTGCATAGACACCTTGTATTTATGTTTACATAAACCTTTTTTCTACAGGAGTGAGTGATGACTATGTTTTTATCTGTTAAAAGATGCATGTTTATACTTAATTATAAAATGGGTGTTCAGAATGATGGCTCCTGATTGGTCAATAGCTACTTTCAGCCAGGCCGTTATCCCAGCACAATGGCCTGGGTAAAGGTAGCTCCTGGCAGTCAGTCCTCCTTACCAGCAATAGCTGTGGCATATCACTGCCTGCCCTCTGTTGCTGACTGCCCACTTGCACATCTAACCCCCCATACCAGTGCTCCAGGTCTGATGTTGAAATGTGCGTTCCCTATTCCCACTTTAAAGTTAGACATATTTTAAACACTTTTTTTCTGTTTTCTTTTCCACCAGTGTTCTGTACTCACCACCACTACACCTGTCTCCTGACCACACTGAAAACAAGATAGACCAATGAAAAACATCAACTGCTTTAAAAAAAAAAAAAAAGCGGTCAAGCTTACCATATCAAGTACCTGCGGTTGCTTCCTCCAATCTGACTAGCAGCCTGGGTACTGAGCAACGGTTATGCGGTCTTCTCTAACACCAACACAGTAAATTAACGGTCTTTCTCCCGATGCCCTACTATGCAATTGGAGAGGCAGTCTCTCTCTCCCAATGCCCCACTAGCGTGTCAAGCCACTGCCTGCTAGTGCCACCTATTGGTACGCTTAAATTGACACCTTACTTGGCACTATTTTGTTTCTGAATCATTATTTCAGTCACAAAAATGTTTGAACAATATGAACAGCAAAACATAAAAAAATAAATACATTTAGTGTACTAATAGGGACCCATTTCATAATCGCAATAAGGCACTCCAGGGGGTGCATTATGGTGGGATAACGGCGCTTCTCGGGTGATGAAAGCACTTGGCTTCGCCTCGTGTTTTTAACCCACCCAAGACAGGCCGTTATCCCACCATAACGCACCCCCGTCCTGCCTTATTGCTTAAATAACAAAGTTAAAATCATGCTATTTACAACTGTATTTAGTTTTGATATTTACTATATTTTGGTGTATGCCTCATTATTAGGCTACCAAAATGTCCATGGATGTAGTTCTTGTTCCTCAACATGTGTCAAAACCACCTGACTGTCTCAAGCTGACTTCACAATTCAAATTGTTTTGACATTTCAGTCTGCTGTCATGGAAATCACTACAATGTTACAAGTTACTATGCAGGTCGAATAAACTGATTAAATATTTTAAAATAGCAGAGCATGCTATGGTGAAACTTTTGCACTAGTACTTTTGTATTCTATTTTAGACTGATTGCCTTTTTCTTCTATTTTGTATGATGCCCTTTCCCTTTCCTCATTTAAAGTCTGTTGTAGCATTTTTTATAAAAAAAGAAAAAAAAAGAAAATAAAAGGACTGCTGCTTTAGATATGTTTCCCTGGGCTCTCATCAGCATTCTGAGTTGTTTTTGAACACTGCCATCCTTAACATCTCTTTTCTTGTGACTGAGGTGAACTAGCAGGCAACAGACACTGCTCTCTGACCTTATGTAATAAATACACTGTCATTTATGATGGGAAGGGGGCTCTAAGTCCATCAGGTCCCCCACACACTTCACAAGCAGAGAATAACAAAGTATGCTGTTAAAACATACACTCATTTATAGGGATTCCTTGTGCACTCTACTAACCGGGGTACCTTGTTAATTCCCTTGGTAAGCAGAACTTCATCCCGGCTTACCTTGAAACATAGAAACATAGAAACATAGACTTTGACGGCAGATAAGGACCGCTAGGCCCATCTAGTCTGCCCATTTCCCTACCTACAGGATAGGCCGCAGATCCTAGTTAACCAACAGCCTTTATCTTCCTGCCCCCCACAAGAATTGCCTTATGTCTGTCCCATGCATTCTTGAATTCTCCCACAGTTTTAGACCCCACAACTTCCTCAGGAAGGCTGTTCTGTGCATCCACTACCCTCTCTGTGAAATAATACTTCCTCACATTGCCCCTGAACCGCCCTCCTTCTATCTTTAAATTGTGTCCCTTGTTCTTGCAAGTCTCTTTTTCTGAAAGATGCTACCCTCTTGGACTTTGTTGATTCCCTTGAGGTACTTGAAAGTTTCTATCATGTCCCCCCTCTCCCTTCTTTCCTCAAGGGTATACATATTAAGCTCCTGTAGTCTCTCCTCATACGGCTTCTCTTGCAGACCCTGCACCATTTTAGTTGCCCTCCTCTGGACTGCCTCTATCCTGTCTATGTCCTTGCGTCCTTGAAGCCTATATTGTCTCTCTCTCTAGGTTTACCACTCTCTGAGACAAGATGTGCAACCTAATTGTACCCCTGAATTTACCACTCCAGAGCTTCCAGGCATGCCCCAGTGTTCTGCTGGAGCACAACCAAACATCTTCATCATAGCCCAGAGTATGTGGAAGACTGAGCTCATGTCTCCCGTCAGCCTCCTTTTTGCCAGGGTGAAAATCTAATCCCCCAGAAGAGAGGGAAAACTGGTGTTCAGAGACAGGCGGGAATACTGAAGAAAACCTAGAAATTGCCATATTTAAAGAAACACTCTTTTAATTATTTTAACCCTCTCCCCCCAGAAAATGTCAAAGCAGACTCTAAGTGGGGACAATCAGGCAGAAGAAAAAGGACTAGCTAAAATATAACGAAACAGCAACAGGTATGACCCGGCGGTATGGTGGTAAACTACCACCTGACACACCAGTGACGCAGGTTCAGGAGTGGACTTGGGTTGTTTTGGGGGTCAGCTGGGGGAAGAGAAGCTGGAGCATCTGAAAGACAGCTCTTTCTCAGGAAGGGTGGTTCAAGCATGCCACTCTAAAGCTGTCACCTGGTAGAGGCTAGGTGGTAGCACATTGGGCTTGTCCAAGCAGTGGGAGGGTCACCCTCAAAGCTGATACATGCATGCATGCAGAGGAGGAAATACCAGCGAAGAAAAACCCTGACTGGCTTGGTGACTCCCTGGCCTACTGCAGGTTCAACAACACCGAACGGGTAGGGTTCAGATTCCGCTGGGAGGGAAGGGGGGGATGGCCCTTCAGTCATGCCATTGGGGGAAATCTCTGGGGGACTCAAAGAGCAAGGTAAGTCTGGAGAAGGAGGCTGATGGGGCTGGATGGGCCAGGGATGATGGGGGCCAGCCAGCGAAGGAAGAAACCTATATAAATGATAAAAAAATTAAAAGCTATAGGGTATTCATTGAAAAAAATTTCATTAATGCATCAGTTAGGGTTGTTAGTAAAATGACAAAAGTAGGAAAATATGGCGTTGGGGGTTTCAAACCCTAACACCCCACCCCCACCCTGCACAGACCAACAGACGGGGGGGGGCTGTCTTGGGGCCATAAGCCCTAACGCTCACCCCATTCCACAAGTAAATAAGTTGAGATAGGTACAATATAGGAGAATGGGGTGAGCAGTAGGGCTAATGACCCCAAGGCACACCCTGACGCCTGTCAGTGTCTGCAGGGTGGGGTGTTAGGATTGGAAACCCTAACACCATATTTTACTACTTTTGTCGCTTTACTAACAACCCTAACTGATGCATTAATGACATCTTTTTCAATGACTACCCTGATGCATTAACGAAGTTAACTTTTTAAAATGATTGCCACCATTGAGGAGAACACCAACTTCACTCCTGCTTCTGTAGTGATAATACCGGATAAATAGTTATTTTGGTTATTAAAACTAGATTTTTTGAGAACCAGTTAACATTTTATAATTAATTGTTTTTACATTTATTGCAGTACTTTTTTGATTTAGTCTGACGAAGAAACAGGATTGCTCTGAAACGTTACATAGTGGAAATTTCACCCTTGACAAGTGGCTGCAATAGACTGGAAGTGCTGGATATATGTGAATTTAGTAAAGAAAATCCAATACAAGACATGAGCTTGATAAATTTGTTTTATTGATGAACTCCTTATGATTTAAATGGAATATAAATATTTGCTTTGAATGAAAACAGAAGGGTTAAGAATCGCATTTCTAACTTCACAATTCAAATTATCAGCATAGCCATCTTATTACCCCAGCACATGTACCCGGTAGAGAAAATGTTCAAATCACCACCAAAATATAATTCTGTGCAACTGCAACGCCATTCCACACCATAGGTGCAAAAACACATTTTGGACAGGATTTGAAAAATGATAGCTGTGACATACACGAGGTCGGGTAATCAAATCAAATCAAGTCTTTATTTATCCAGGCGATCACCATTGAGCAAGCTCATTTACAAGGTGGACCTACTAAGAAGGCTAGGTTGAAAATCTGGGGTCAAAATATTTAAAATTTCCGAAGTTATGAGCAGGCATACAGAAATTGAAATGAATGGTCATAAATTTGATGTTTTTTCATATTTTGAACATAGTCGTCTTTTGACCCCACATCATAAATCCCGTAGGTGAAAATGTTCAAATCTGTGTCAAAACACCATTCCGCACCACAGGTGTGAAAACACATTTCGGGCAGGATGTGAAAAATGGCAGTAGTACTGTTCATGAGGTGGTATGAAAAAATGGCCATGCTGAAAATTTCGAGTGAAAATATTAAAAATGACCAATGTTACATGCGTGCATAGAAAATTTTCAGCAACTGCATGTAACTCAGCCATTGTAAAGAATTTTTTCACCAAATTTTCAACATGGGCTTTTTGGGACCCCACCTCATAAACACTGGCACTGTCATTTCATTGATCGGTCCTGAAAGGTGATTTTGCTGCAATCCATAAAATCACCTTCGGGCCCAATTAAAAGTAACGACAGTGACAGTGTTCATGAAGTGGGGTCCCAAAAAGCCCATGTTGAAAATTTTGGTGAAAAAATATCAAAAAATAGCTAATATATCAACATAAGTTGAAAACGCCACTGAAATACATTATATGGCACTTACCTTGATACCTCAGTTTGGGGTTTGGCTTTGAAAAGTGCAGACGTGTCCCGGGCCACAGAACATGACAGCAGATGACCTCTGGCAGGAAGTACAGGGCAAGGGGGGGGTGCTCAGTGGGAGGGTCAGGATGGGGAAGGGGGTGACATGGGACCATTTCTTTTTTTCAGGGTTACAAAAAAAAAAGACATCAGGGGATGGTTTTCTTGTTTACAGGAAAATAATAAACTACATATGTGGGGAAACTGGGAGTGGGCTCCCCAGTGTCCCACACCACTGGGGGTGGGCTTCCATTGTCAGCATGGGGATTGGGCCCCACAATGCTGAGAAACAATAACTTTAAGGGACTGTGGTGGGGCATCTGACGCCGGGAGTGGGTATCCTGAGGGTGGGGGTGCCACTAGATACCAGAGAATCCTTTTTTAAATGAGGACAGTGATCGGAAGAGGGTGTGTGGGGGGGTGTCATTAGACACCAGGGAAACAAAACATGAACGGGGATGGGGATTGAGGTGGGGTGCAACTAAACACTAGGGAAACAAAACATTAAAGAAGATGGGAATTGGAGGGTGGGGTGGGGGTGCCACTAGACACCAGGAAATCGGGAAAATTTTCTGAGTGACAAAAGGATCCTTTTTCATCACTTGTGTCTGAAAAAGGATTTTTTTTCATATCACACAGTGACGAAAAAAGATTCATAACAGTAAATATAACACATTTCTGGGGCATATCTCTAACACTGAAGTGCAGATTGCACCTAAGAGGGTCCCGATCAGCCAGCTAAGTGTGGTGGTCTCTCTCCAGGAAGTCACTGTTGTGCTTTTTGAGAAAAGAAAAATTTAAGAAAAAATGGAAACAAGATGGCGGCAAACGAAAAAGGAATTTTCCCATATGAAACAGGATTCCTTTTTCGTTTCATACAGCTATATTTTAGCACTTACTGAGCATGCTCAGAAGTGATTTTTTCAAATGTTTAAATTACAATAACTTAGGGGCTTATTATATTTTTACCAGACTAGCAAAAAGCACATCTCTGTGCTAGTCCCTTTCTGCCGGAACATTTCAGACAAAAAAACAAACAAACTGTCTGGGCTGTAGGAAAAATCCCAGCAAAGTCAATGAGCGACAGCATGTTTTTTCACCTGTCCATAACTCGAAATTCACACATCCAACCAGAACATAACTTGCCAACTCAAGAGATCTCCCCCACAGGATGGCATATACAAATATTGTGCAAATCCATTGAACTGTTGCAAACTTATTAAAGTGCACAATTTTGAGTTTAACATTGAAGCGCCTACTCAACCTTAACTATAGGGGTGTGATCGCACCCCTATAATATAACATTTCCACCATAACATGCACTGCTGCTTTGATACAGATTTTATGAACAAGTTAGCAACAATGCTAGTTAAACCCAGCAAAAATTATTTTTTAACAATGCATGCCCTGATGCTGGTGACCCGAAATGAGGCCAGGACATCATGGAGCAGCATGACCCCCCAAAGCTTTCAGACCCTGCCCTCCTGACAGGCCACTCAATTCCCCACATTAGAGGACCAGAGGGGGAGGCTGCAGAGTGAAAGACCCCCCCCCCATCCCACCAGGGAACCACCACAGGGTAGAGGTTGCACAGCTGACTCTGTGGAGGTAAAGTAAGTGTCAGAGATGGGATGGGACAGAGCCAAGACAGAAGGGGGCAGCACCATTGACAAGGGGGCATTAAAAGTATAGGGGAAAAATGTATTCCCTATTAAACTGAAACAGCTCATTAAATGTTGCATATAAAAATACATTCTGATGTGGAGACTTAAACTGATACATGTATAACAGGATATGGCATAAAAAACAGATTTCAGCATAGACTGCAGACTACACTGCCAACTATACGAACATATGAAGAAGCCAGCAGAAGAAGGCCATTTGGTCTATCAAGTCTGCGCGTATTACAGGGTCCACAGCTTGAGCTAATGTCCCTGCCCTCCTCCTCCCTCCCACTCCTCCCTACCCATGATCCTTACCTTCCCCAATGCCTATCCCAGCCTCTCTTAAAGATGCCCACTGTCTTCAATGAGATGCCCTCTTCCGGCAGCGCATTCCAAGTGTCCACCACCCTCTCTGTGAAGAAGCGCTTCCTGACCTCCCTCCTAGACCTCCCACCTTCCAGCTTAAGGTTAATGTCCTTTTTGAGAGCAAAGCAACTGTCTCCAGGATTACAAAGGTCAGGTTTTCAGCATGAGACTTGCCTTGGGCCTAGCTGAAAGGTCACATTGAGCAACCAATGTGTGTTAATACTGCCACTGAGTGCAGTCTGACAGTTTTAAGAGGAGGGTCACATGAATTCTTAGGGAGTGAGAACCATTCACTGAAGATGAGCGGGTCAGAAACCCTAAGACTGTAAGTAAGCCTACTCTGCAACAGTAAGAGTGGTGTCAATTGATTAAGGTTGATCAGAAATATATTAAAAATGTTACAAATAAGTCTGCCTGGTGACGAGGAGTGCTGAGGCACTGAACGCCTCATCTCTTGCCACACCAGTGACCCATGTTCAAGAACAAGCACATGTTGCCGGGGGCTGACAGAGGGGGTGGTGGTTTGAGCATCTGACTGACTGCGCTCCCTCCCGAGGTGAGACACGCTTTGCAGAAAAAGAGTGTCTGGCCCAGGAAAAAGGAGTACTCCAATTGGTCGTAAGTGCTCCCTTGGTCTACAAACTTATGAAAAAGCCCTTAAAGGAAATCTCTGGACTGTAGCAAACAAATCTTTACAAATGCTTCTAGCAGCTGATGCTAGCCACTGTGGGCATTTGAACTACACTGCAAATCACTGATCCTCAACAGAAAGTACGAATTTGGTGCATTTCTCCCCCCCCCCACCCAGCAGACTTCCACTGTAAACCAAATGACAATAGCTTTGTGAACCAGCAAGCAACAGCCACTGCTCGTTGACCTTACAGGTTACGGGGGCATCAGGGCTAAAACCATTCCAGAAAACCAGCTGTAATATGGAGAACATAAACTAAAATGCGGCACCATAAAAAAGGAGTTAGAACACAACTATACATCGGGGTGTAAAAAAAACACATTTGTTCACATGAACTGTTGCTGAAACACATATAGAATAATATATGGGTAAATATACACTACGAGGTTGCGTTTCCACCGAGGGGTTGTGATGCCATCCTAGGAGCATCGAGAGTGATGCTTAAGAGATCCCTGATGGCATCACAGTCTCAGAGATGGAAATATGGCTGAGTCGTCAAACGGGAAAGAGACTTGTTTGTAATCATATCCGATTACCTCAAGGTGGCCAGGCAGTGGGACAAGGCAGTAGGCAGGGCCAGTTGGATGCAGGGATGCATAGGGAGGGGTATCACCAGCAGAAGGAGGGAGGTGGTGTTGCCACTGTATAGATCGTTGGCGAGACCCCACCTGGAGTACTGTATCCAGTTGGAGACCACATCTCAAGAAGGACAGAGACAGGGTGGAGGCTGTCTAGAAGAGGCAATTAAATGGTGCAGGGCTGCATTAGAAGCTGTATTAGAAGAGACTAAGGGATCTAAATATGTATACCCTGGAAGAGAGAAGGGAGAGTGGGGATATGATAGAGACCTATAAATACCTCACAGGGGTGAATAAGGTGTAGGAGGGGAATATTTTTCAGAGGAGAAGGTGCACAAGAACAAGGGGGCATGCAATGAAGCTGGCAGGGGAAACATTTAGGTGTGATGTCAGGAAGTACTTCCTCACTGAAAGAGTGGTGGATGCCTGGAACAGTCTTCCAGTGGAAGGAGTGGGCTTCAAGCATGCATGGGATATGCACAAGGGAATCTTAGTTGGGAAATGGGGGGGGGGTAGACAGAGATCAGATAGGGTCTGCGGTGAAAGTATAGGCAGGGAAAATAGGGGCAGATTAGGTGGACCAAGACAAGTCTATGTTTCTATGTTTTTATGAACTGGTGTGGTTGACCATGTATTATTTTATATAGTATATGGTTCTGTACATATTGTCTTTACTCACTCTGCTGCCCCATGAATAAACACGCTTTGTGAACTCATGCTTTTCCAGATGTTCTTTCTGTTTCATGCAGCCATTTGACTGTGACGTGTGTACTTGCCTCTGTGACATAGCTACTGTGGTACAATGAGAAACTGTTGTATCAGAATAGCTATGCCACTGCTGTGGTACAATGAGAAACTGTTGTACCACAGAAGCTATGCCACTGCTGTGGTACCACAGGGTTCTTGAGTGCCTGGATTTCCATATACAACGACCCCTGACCATGTACTATAAATGCATTTACTCTCCATGGACAGTTTCTTTCTGTAGTTTCAAATTCCTTAACAACCTGAGAAACTTTACAGCTGTTACACTATGAAGGTCTGTCTGTCTCAAGAATTTAACTGAATAACTCCACCCCCCAGGTCTTTATTTAGACCACTTTCTTTCCATACACCCAATTTATAAAACAGCAGTCTTATATCTGCTATGCTCTATTCTTCTTTACCAGGGTTGGGTGAGGGGGTACCACTTTCACCAATAAATATTTGCTACAATTTTGTCAAAAAAGTTTAGAGGTGCAAAAAATGGAGCGCACACAGCAGAAAGTATTTCCCACAATGCAGAGCACAGGATTGTGTGGGAAAGCTGGGGGAGTATCCTCCTCTCCCTTTTAAAATACAGTCATGTGCCTGAATTGACTGATGAACCACTGGCAAACATCACACTGCCACGCCAGTGCCCTAGGTTCAACAGTGAGCCTGGGAGGATGCTAGTAGTGTGGCGGCCATGGTCAAGGAGTGACATGGACATCAGCGTCTCATCCTCAACCAGGGACGGAGGTATCGCACATCCGCAGTAGGGTCCTGAAAAGTTCACTGTCCAGCAGAAGGGGCACTGTGTGCTGCCGAGGCTGAAGGGGCACCGTGTGCTGCCGAGGCTGAAGGGGCACCGTGTGCTGCCGAGGCTGAGGGGGCACTATGTGTTGCCGAGGCTGAGGGGGCACTGTGTGCTGCTGAGGGGGCACTGTGTGCTGCTGAGGCTGAGGGAGCACTGTGTGCTGCCGAGACTGGAAATGACACTGTGTGCTGCTGAGACTGAGGGGGCACTGTGTGCTGCTGAGACTGAAGGGACACTGTGTGCTGCTGAGGCTGAAGGGGCGCTGTGTGCTGCTGAGACTGAAGGGGGGCTGTGTGCTGCTGAGGCTGGAAATGACACTGTGTGCTGCTGAGACTGAGGGGGCACTGTGTGCTGCTGAGGCTGAGGGGGCACTGTGTGCTGCTGAGACTGAAGGGACACTGTGTGCTGCTGAGGCTGAAGGGGTGCTGTGTGCTGCTGAGACTGAAGGGGCACTGTGTGCTGCTGAGGCTGAAGGGGCGCTGTGTGCTGCTGAGACTGAAGGGGCACTGTGTGCTGCTGAGGCTGAAGGGGCACTGTGTGCTGCTGAGGCTGAAGGAGCACTGTGTGCTGCTGAGACTGAAGGGGCGCTGTGTGCTGCTGAGGCTGGAAATGGCACTGTGTGCTGCTGAGACTGAAGGGGCACTGTGTGCTGCCGAGACTGGAAATGGCACTGTGTGCTGCTGAGACTGAAGGGGCGCTGTGTGCTGCCGAGACTGGAAATGGCACTGTGTGCTGCTGAGACTGAAGGGGGGCTGTGTGCTGCTGAGGCTGGAAATGGCACTGTGTGCTGCTGAGACTGAGGGGGCACTGTGTGCTGCTGAGACTGAAGGGGTACTGTGTGCTGCTGAGACTGAAGGGACACTGTGTGCTGCTGAGACTGAAGGGGTACTGTGTGCTGCTGAGACTGAAGGGACACTGTGTGCTGCTGAGACTGAAGGGGCACTGTGTGCTGCTGAGGCTGGAAATGGCACTGTGTGCTGCTGAGACTGAGGGGGCACTGTGTGCTGCTGAGGCTGAGGGGGCACTGTGTGCTGCTGAGACTGAAGGGGTACTGTGTGCTGCTGAGACTGAGGGGGCACTGTGTGCTGCTGAGACTGAAGGGGCACTGTGTGCTGCTGAGACTGAAGGGGTGCTGTGTGCTGCTGAGGCTGGAAATGGCACTGTGCATGCTGCTGAGGGTGGTAGGAGGAAGTGAAATACGGTGGTGAACCCCCCAGTCATTGTCTGCATGTTAACATGGTATACTTGGGCCTCATGTCATGGAGCCCACCATCTTCGCAGCGCATCAGGCTAATGGATTATGGAGCTGGGTGGGGCCTCGAACCAGAAAGGTGGATGACGTGCAAACTGGTGGGAAGGAAAAAAAGGAACAACTGGAGAATCATGGGCTCAGAAGTAACTACTCAAGCTTACAATGTGTAAGTTATCACATACTTTTCGTTTTATGTTGGGAGTCTCTCCCCCACCTCTATTTGTTAAATGTGGGGCAATGAGCCACCAATATATTTTATTTATTTTATTTATTTAAATCTAGGATTACAATACCTTTGGAGCGAGGGTCTTTTACAAAGGTTCCACGTC
The DNA here is from genome assembly GCA_016271365.2 of Neoceratodus forsteri. Lineage (NCBI taxonomy): Eukaryota > Metazoa > Chordata > Ceratodontiformes > Ceratodontidae > Neoceratodus > Neoceratodus forsteri. The sequence continues at coordinate 911,433,976 of CM057453.1, forward strand.
AGCGTGTGCAACAGTCATCATTTTAGTTACAAACATATAGTCACTGACTTACAGACATGTAATAACCAGTACAAAGACTTGAGCTATGAGCAAGACAAGGGAGGAAGGGGGGTGGTGGGGGAAGTGAGGTAGGAGATCGAGGGGGTAGGAGTGCAGGGGGTAAGGGGAGTATGGGAGGTGGTTGGGGCAGGGGCAGGAGGAGGTATGAGGGGGGAGGTGGGCGAGGGCGGGAGACAGTGCAGCCAGGGGGCCTTGTCGAGGGAATATGACAGGTAAGGTGCTAGGGGTGCAAAGACTGATTGTAAGTGCTGGGTGCTGGGGCATGTGCAGCTGGAATGGTGGAAATGTTAAGATGGGCAACTGCAGGATACAAACAGTGAGAGGCGCACCTTGGACTTGAAGAGGTCGTGTGTTGGAGCGGTCGCTATGTTGCTGCCAAGAGAGTTGAGCCAGTTGGACACCCAATAGGCGGATCTTTGTCCCTAACAAAACCTAAACAAATTAAATCCAGTAATTAATGTGTAAAAAGAAAAATCTTACTACCCTATCCTGACTGACATAAGTAGTGCGCAGGGAAGTATTAGCCTGAGATGCCGCTTCTTAATTTCTTCTGGGTCCGCGGTTCTCTAGTTGTGTCAAAAAAAGCTATACAGAAAAAAAGCTACAATCATGAGTGAGGCTAGCAATTTATTTCAAAAGTTTCAGCAGGAAAGTCATACAGAGCTCTTATCAGCTCGCTTCCAGATGTGTCCAGGAGGGAGGCAGAAGAGAACAGAACAGATTCAAGTTACAATGTACAAAATAGTACAGCAGTATGAAAAATAAGTAAAACAATATATACAAATTACAATAACATAGTAGAATAAGACTGCCGTACAGTAAATACAGTACAGTAAATTCGAAACAGGCAAAAGAACATTAACTTAGAAACAAAACAATAATATGAGAAGAAGGGAGTCACGGCCCTCCCAGCCCCATCAACCTATCAATTACTTAAAATAATCACATTGAAAGTTTACCAGGTATTTCGTACAGAAAGCAACACTTCAAGAATGCAAAGGACAAAAGCCTTTCCACTTTTCCTACGGTCCACTTAACTTGAGAGTCTATTATTCTTCAACTGTGGTTAAATAACGCTGTACCTGTCTACAGAATTGACACTGCTCGGTTACTGCTACGCCATATGCTGCACTGGGAAGATCCATCCCATCTGTGTACGTTTTGACATTCTGCTTAGGAAAATTCGAAAGACAGTTTTCAGCTGGAATACAAACTGAGGGGAAACTTGAACTCAGTGTTCTTCAACATGGAATTTTTTTTTGTTTTAGTCTTGTTTGGTATTAGGTTTCTTAAGAGACTGTTTACCCCGTGGAGTCTGATTGCTTCATTTAAGATTTCATTTCTATAGCTAAAAAAAGGACGGACATAATTTTCACTTTGGAGGAGAGTAAACCTGTTATCTCAGACCTGGTGGTAAACATACTTTACTACGGTCTCATAGTAGGTATAACTTACTGTTGGCAATTTTCTACACTCCTGCAGCAGCCCTGACCTACATAAGTGGTGCTGCAGCGTAGACATGGAATGTGTTGCTACAGTTTTTGTTGTCTGAGCCATTTCGTTCCCTTTCCCTTTATCTGTAGGGTTGGCTAGAATGGCACAAGATCAGGCTGCATTCTCCCGCTAGCCTCCCAATGTTGGCATCTAAATCCATCAGCATTTCTCCTCCAGTGAGGGAGGGCGGTTGAATGGCATCCTTTAAAAGCAGATGTTAGCCCCCCCCCTTCATGGTCAGCAGCAGTGGGTACTGGAATCCAGTGTTGTGGGTTTTACCAAGTGGGACCACGTAAACTCTGCAGTGCTGCTCAAGTTCCATTGACTTGTCCAGTCCTTAAGTCAGAGTGTTGACATCACACCATTAGTTGGGCCTGACTGTACCCTTCACACTTTCCCAGAGCATAAATTCATCTGCATGGCCCCAGTTCAGGTTTATCTGCCTTTCAGTAATGCCTAGCATTCTAAACGCATTCATCTGGAACACAGATATGCACTTCTGGGGACAGACCTGCAGTGTCAAAAGATGATACTTGTTTCCCTTGATTAAAAATGTTATTTTGGTAAGGAACTCACTAGCCACAGGACAAATATTTTAAATACATAAATATATTAAAAAAAATAGTTCTAACAGTTCTTTTTTTGTTGTTGTTGTTTGTTTACTGCGGAGTGGTCACATCTCAATACATATTTCTTTTGTTCTTTAGGACTGTTAGGATTTCTATTGTTCCAGAGAGTGATTTGATCTGTTTTCCAGGTGTGCTACAGTAACAGAACTCTTTTTTGTCTCCAAAAAAGTGCATTTGTTAAACTGTAGCCGTCTCTCACTTTGCGAATTACCAGAACTTAAAATATGAAATCATTGTACACTGAATCAATTTCTATAAGGACTCATACCAAATGCAGTTATACAATATTACATTTTCTGTAGACTGTAATGCAGTTCAGTGCCACTCCTGGATTTTGAAAAACTTCTTCAGGTATTCATAAATCATGATTTCTTTTGCTTCAGAGTCAATCGGTTGTTAAGTTTATGACCTCCATAAACCCTGTCATTATTACTGTTTGAAAAGCGCAAGACCATAAACAAGCCTGTAATCAGGTTAGAGCTATGTGGAGCTTCAAAGGCCGACTGAAGACTGGAGCATCCTTTATAAATCAGGAGTGCTCCAGGTTCCCAGTCAGATACTGGTGCACATTCACCTGCAACTGGTTGGAGGTCTTCATAACTCAGACCTTCAGTGTTCGGATTGCAATTTAAATTGCATGTTTTTCACCATTGAGAATCTGGAACTCACAGAACATGAACAGGTTGTGGTCTATATTAAGTCAGGACTGAAAGAATTGCACTACATATAACCAGAAGCCCCTTCAAAATGGACCTACATCCACACACTTCTATTTGTCAGCATACATGGCTCGCTCATGATAAAAAAGGCACTTCTCATATACATATTTTTTTTTTATTGAAACCTTCAGAATAAAATGCACATCTTTTAAGAGCTTCAGGCAGAAATTAAAATGTAACAGGACGGCTTCATCCTGAACATAGTCTACTCTACATTTAGTTCTGCCTCATTTTCTACAACCTTAGCACTTTTTAGATCCGAAACTCATTTGTAAAATAAAGTAGCAATGATTGTGTTTTTTTTTTCACCTTCTTCTAATCACAGACTAGATTTCCTCAACACTTCTGATTTGAGGCAGAGTTTAAGTATTATTTAGTACCTTGCACTGCTTCCTTCTAACTTTGCCTCTTTCTGGCAGATGGAAACCTCCTTTATAAATAAAGTAAAAAAAAGGTAAAGAGGAATGAGGGAGTAATAATGGTAACATACAGTACCATGAGCTGCTTGGGCCTCCCAGTCAGTGGTGTACAGTTAACAGATCACTCCTGGCCTTCAGCAGACAGCACAAAAAACAGCTCTGGGGGGAATCTGGCAGTTTACACAAGCAGGCAGCTCAACTCCACTCCGACGGCGCATTCCTTCTCTCTATCTCCCAACCCCCTTTGCGTGTGTCTTGTCATATTTCCTTCAGCTGTTAATTGTCTCTGGACTACGAGATTTTAAACAGCCGCAGTTTAGAAAAGCGAAACCCTTCTAAGTGACTGTCACAGCAAATCAGCCTCACATTGGTGGGTAAAATTTTCCGAGGGAAGTGCTCTTCTGATAGTTCCTGAGTCCCCCATCCACTCCCCTTGAGGACTGAACGCACTTGTGGCAATAAAACATTCATGCGACTTGGAATTTTAACACAATGCCATTTCCTAGTTTAACCTGAAAGGAATGCACTAGTCACAACAGACTACATCATCCTGCCATTAAACCCTGCCAAGGAACCACTGCTTTTTTTTTTCTTTTGGCTGAGCTGAGCTGGCTCTGACCGGGAGAAAAAAAAAAGTGCACAGACCCACACAGAGAGAGAGAGAGAGAGAGAGCACAAAGGGGCCACCTCTGCTTCCTCGACCTTCTCCAGCACCACCCTGCTCTTAGCCATGACCTTTGACCTGTCTCTGCATTGTGACGGGCTTATGATGCATGTGACACATTAGAACCTCTGCCGAGTCACAACACTATACAGGCAGGCCAGAAGGTCAACTTGTCTCCACTTTGGTCTAAACAAAGCTCCTTATTTGTCAGTCCCTCCCCATAAAAGTTTAGTGCTTCAGCTTTTTAAGTCCCCCCCAATCAACCTTCATTTACATACTGTTCTAAAATCAAATGCAGAACATATCATATAACTCACTATTCTCAAAATAACTATGGGGTTGTAAAAAAGTAATGCCTTAATCCATCATTTTTTTTATTTCTTGGTTACTAAATGCTATTATTTAGATTTCTTGTTTTGTGAAGTTTCAGTACTGAAAACTCTAGCATTTCATAATTGATTCCATCTAAATGTATCAGCCCAGTTACATTCTAAACTCTCCAGAATGTGCAGCAGTCAAGAAATGTTTCTAGAAAGCATGCAATGTTCTTTTTACACATTTAAAGCATGTTAAAACTCCTCAGCTGCTTTGTTCCTATTTAATTGAATCAGTTCAAGGATGTTAAATCCAAACGTTCAAGATATCTGCACCTAGTAGCAGAGGGAGCCTGGACACTTTCTGCCCACATGCTTTGGAACTGTCCCTGGCTCTGTTTCGTACTGACTTAAGACGCAGAATATTCTGGCACTTTGGCTAAGAGTAGAGGTGGACATAATAGGCCCCACCTAATGGATAATGGTATGCCATGACTTACAAGTAGATTTTTTTTAATGCAACATGCTGGGCCAAGGCTGATGGTTTTGGTTTCCCCACTGCCTGATCCCAACCCCTACTGATGTTACGAGTATAATATGATTGTTGTGTTTTGTTTGAATTCAACATATTGCTACATCCATTAAGAGAAAAGTACAGCTGTATTTCTTTGGGGGGGGGGGAGGTATATACAGTACTTTTCTGAAGTGCAGCATGGGACATGCAAAAGAGCAGGGCAACAAACAGGGCCTTGCACGCAATGGGTTAGGTGTTAAAAAGGAGACAAAGAGGGTTCGGGTGTAAATATTTGAGTTTTTTTACAACATAACTGCATCCATAGTCCAAGTGGGGCCCCTTCTGAATCTGTAACCTTATCAACAGAGCAAAAACATGTCATGGCTTTTGGGTGGGCAGTGGTCACGAACTGCATAATGCTACATTGGAAGGCCATAGAAGCTTCCCGCACCTTCCCAGAATGCACTAAAGGGAATACTAACTTCTGATCCTTCTTCCAAGTAAGTGCATACAGTATGCAAAAGTGTAGCAGTAGAAGTTTCAGTGGAGCAAAGTTACTGAGTCAGCCTCTTCCCTGGAACTTAAAACCACTGTGACGCTATGGGGTGACCACCCCCAAAAGGCTGACAACTACAGACCTGACAGAGAGGAAAGTTAGTTCTACTGGTCAGGAAAAGCCTTAGGATAAAGTCTTAATAAATGAGTGACTGATGTGTTTCTCAGAAGGGGCTTTGTTGCTATCCTTGCGTCTAGTTGGGATACTATTTTGACAGTGCTGAACTTCCATTTACATAGTCACTGTGAAAATCCTTCAGTGTCATTAATACTGTCTGCACCCCTTGAGCTTGCTTTCCATTATTTGGCACATGGGTGAAGCCCAATATTTGTCAACTGACTTTACTGTGCAAATAGCTGTATGATGTTTTGTTGGTGCAAACTCAGTAAAGAGATTAAAAAAGATTGAAAATGTCATGAGGCAATAAAACAGCTGCACTTTGGACCCACAGAGAGCCCAAAGATGTGAGGTGCTGATGGGGGATGCTGGATGTAATCAAAGAGGATGGTGGTCACCCCATAGCGTCACAGTGGTTTTAAGTTCCAGGGAAGAGGCTGACTCAGTAACTTTGCTCCACCTCTTTGCAGATGACACAAAGATCTGTAACAGAGTTGATACACGGGGGCAGAAAGGATGAGAAGGGACTTGGCAAGGTTGGAGGAATGGTCAGACATATGGCAACTTAGATTTAATGCAAAGAAGTGCAAGTAATGCACCTGGGTAATAAAAACCAGGAGAAGAGTACACAATAGCAGGGGAGGTACTAACAACAACAATAATGGAAAGGGATCTGGGTGTAGTCATATCAAATGACCTAAAGGTGGGTAAGCAATGTGAGAATTCAGTAAGGAGAGCCGGGGGATACTGGGATGCATAGGGAGGGGCATCACAAGTAGAAAAAGGGAAGTGGTTATCCCTCTGTACAGACAGTTGGTGAGACCCCATCTGGAGTACTGCATGCAGTTCTGGAGACCTCATTGACGCAAGGACATACACAGGATGGAAGCAGTCCAGAGGAGGGCAACTAAAATGGTGCAGGGTCTACATCAGAAACCATATGAAGAGAGACTGAGAGAGCTTAATATGTATACCCTTTATGAAAGGAGGGATAGGGGGGAGATGATAGAAATGATTAAGTACCTCAAGGGAATCAACAAAGTCCAGGAGGGTAGCATCTTTCAGAAAAAGAGATGTGTAAGAACAAGGGCGCACGACTCAGGGGTAATGTGAGGAAATTCTTTTTCATGGAGAGAGTGGAGGACGCATGGAACCGCCTTCCTGGAGAAGTTGTGGGGTCTAAAACAGTGGGGGAATTCAAACATGCATGGGACAGACATAAGGCAATTATAGTGGGGGGGTTGCAGAAAGTAGGCTGTTGGTTAACTAGAATCTGCAGCTTATCCAATAGGGAGGGAAATGGGCAGACTGGGTGGGCCAAGTGGTCCTTATCTGCCGTCAAAGTCTATGTTTCTATGAGTAGCTTTGGCTTGCTCAAACCTTTTCTGCTGGGGGGAGCAGTCAAAACAAACGAAAAGGCTGTGACCCCTCAACAATACCCCACAGCATTTGATCTTCTGTTCCCTGTGTTTTACCTGCCCACTTCCACCCCGACCTGCTGACCTTCTTCAGTACATATCTATATAAATGCAGCTAAGACTGGGGAAGGGAACACAAATGACATTTCTCACTTGGGCCCCCCAGATAAAAAAAAAAAGGAAAGATGACAGGCCTGACAAGCCCCTGAGATAAGCTGCAGATTTTATATTCCATTTTCCACTAGGATAATACCAGATGCTAAAAAAGAGCAGCAGTCTTGAAAGGTATCAGACACTACTGTTTTAAATGACTTAACATAGAGTTCCCCCAGGTCATCCTGCCCAGGACCTCCTTCTGCCACTGCCAGTGCCACCTCCTGTCCACTGCAGTTCCTTTCACATGACTTGCCCGTGACACCATGGGGCATCTGCTATTCTGCATTGCCTTCTCGGATTTAGCCCCCCAAGATGGGGCCTGCCTTTAGCTCCTGCAGCAGCCTCACCACTGATATCCAACTGCCAATGACACAGGTGAAGCCTGGGAGCATTACGGGAGCCAGGAGGAGGGAGCTCGACCATGGGTGTGGGGGCGGCAGGCAGGGCATCATCTGCCCAGTCAGTCACCATTTTCCCACCTTTTTCTTCTGCTGGACTGCCACCATACTTGATGCTCCTGGGTGCAGACCCATGCATGCATGGTCAGCAGCACTGACACTGGCAGTGTCCTGTCCCTTCCCTGTTCTATCAAGCCCCAGCCATGATAACACCCAGCCTTCACAGGTGGCAGTCACAACACACCCACCCAAAAGGAGGAGCGATATCCCTGGGATGCTTCATTCTTCTTCTCTGGCTCACCCCCACGACCCAAGCATGCTTCCCAACTCAGGTCTCAGTCGCAGTGAGATGTACCCGTACTGCTGTGCTATAGGGCTAGCTACATTAGAACAAATATTAGCACAATACTTTTAAGGATGTGCTGAAAAACAAGCCCCCTACACTGCAAAAACAGGGACTATACCCCACCTTTGCACATTAGAGGTGTTCTTTGTGCAGCAGTGGTATCTACCATTGCCGTAAGACAACTCACCAACTATCATCTGTGGCTGTTAGCACAAAAGGGTGTGACATAGCAGGACCGGGGGAGGGTGGGGGTGGAGTGTTGCATTACTTCTGCCTGCTTGAAAGCAGACTTAAGTGTAGCACCACTATACAGTATACAAACCTTTAACTATGTCCCTCTCCTCTACACACACACACACACACACACACACACACACACGGTATATTTAAAAGTATGGCTGGCCCGTCGGCGCAGCAGTTGGGAGTTCCGCTTGTGGCGCGGCCAGGCGATTCGAGAGCAGGCCGGGTCATCGGAGGCAGTCGGGGACAAGAGATGGGCGTCCTATGGACTGCTCTCCTTCTCCTGGGGTTGGGGGGGTTCTCTGTGGTCGGTGTGAGAGTGACACCTAGCGGAAGTTGGGTGTATCACTCTGAGCACCAACACATGGTCGAAGATGGGAAGGGCTGAAGCAGGACTGACGCTGGCGTCATTGCATGTCTCTGCCACAGCCAATAAGGGTTAAAAATCCCTCCTCATCAGACGTCTTCATGATGTCCTGCTCCCAGCTTCGATTAGCCGCCTGGCCAAGGATTTCCCCAACCAGTTACAATCCACGGCGCTGATTCCAGTGGCGGCACTGTGCCCCACCTCCTGGGGGGCAAGCCAGGAGTCACCGGGGAGAACAAGTGGCTGATTAGGGTGGTGAAAGCTGTGGGAGCACCGTGACCAGGGCAGATCCATGACGGAAGGTGAGGGGGACAAGAAAGACGGGTAAATATAAAAAAAAAAAGTATGTTCTTGCACATGGTAGGGTTCATTATTAAAGCAACAAATGTAAGGAAATGTGACATTAGGTCTTTTGGACCCTAACTCTGCCCATCTCCATGCGCCACCCCGTGAACCCACAGAACTGAAAGCCAAAGCACAATCCAGATTTCAAAAACATCATATATAAATAGCACAATAAGAAGAAGAATACAGTTACACCCCATGACGAACACTGCACACGAACGTTGTGAGTCACAAGCCCGCAGGATACCATGCTGAGTGTGTGTGTGTGTCACTCGCAAAGCACCTGCATCATCGCACACTTGCACCAGACCTGTAGCAGACGTTATGACACATGAAGCAGCTGCGTGGTCACACAAGCTGCTCCAGACCCATAGCAGACTGCAAAGCAGACTGTAGACCCTGCAAAACCATTGATATTTTTTTCTCATTTTAAAACTAAATGTCATAAAAGCAGAAGTAGTATCTCATGGGCCAGCCAACTGGCACAGCAGCAGCCGGTGACGGGAGTTTGGAAATGAGCTCAATGATGTCGGAGGCCAGCAGGGGGAGAAGGACTGAGCATTGGAGAGGATGTTCTTCTCCTCCGGGGTGGGAGGGAAGCTAGCTGTGCTGCTCTACTGCCACCTGGGTCACCACACGTGCCAGTGCAGTTGAGAGCGACTCATGGGTGGAAGGACGTCAGCTGGTGCCCCACAGCGCACGCCTGGTGTGTGCTTGCGCACCCAAGCAGTTGATGTCTTACTGGTACCAAGACAGAAAAAAAGCAGAAATGCTCCGAACGTCAGGATGATGCCGGCCACCTGCAAGCCCAGCACCTGGCTACCCAGGCACCACCTCCGGACCGGGTCCATTACGTGGCTGGAGTTAGGGAGCTCCACCAACTCTGCCAGAGGGGGGCAAGCCCTGGGGGAATAGATGGGAGGCAAGTCATGGGGGGGTTCTGGGTGATGGGGCTGGAGCAGCTGAGCAGAAGGGGGCTGGCTGGAGAGAAGGGTGAAAACAGATAAACTAAAGGGAAAGGGAACATTGTTTAACCAGGAGTAGCACGCTACGCCGAAGCTTGTTTCCAGATGTGACCTGGGAGCACAAGGAAGTTAAGTGACTTGCTCAGGATCACACAGGATGCACCTAGGTGGCTGTGGGATTCAAACCCAGGTCTCCAGATCTGCAGCTCAGAGCCTTACTGTACTGTGCTATATTGCCTCCTTCTAAAGAAGTTGTATCTCAATGTGTGCATGTCATGAAAACAGATTTTTGAGTCAAAAAAGTTCTTCTTACCCTTCCTTGTAGGCCTTTACACTATCCGGCCATATATTATTTTGAAACAATGTATCACAGTTAGTGTTGTTCGGATAGTATCCCAGCAATTAGGATACCACGAAATACCTGTCGTTTGGCAGGATAGTGGATCTGGTCGGATAGCAGGATCTGACCTCCCTTCCCCCGGATTCAGGTTGGATCCCGTGTTATCCGACATCGGATCCCTGGATCCAATGTCAGATCTCTGGATCCAACATTGGATAACGCAGCATCTGACCTGGAATCCGACCTCCAAATTCAGATGGATCCCAGGTCGGATACCACCTGGATAGTGCTGCTATTCGACGGATCACAGTCAGATCCTTGGAGGCACTATCCGAGCAACACTAATCACAGTGTGTTTAAATGCTGTTTATTTTGCTTAGCTTGCTGTTCACCTGAAGAAGGGACCTGTGGGGCCCCGAAAGCTTGTGTACTGTACCATCTTTGTACAAGACATTTGGTGGTCCAATAAAAGGTATCAATCTATCCAGCAACTGCCGTTTTCCAAGGACCCATACAGCTAAAATCTCTTTTTACTGAAAACAGGTCCTCTTTAAATGACACTGAACAAGCTAATTTCATTACTAAATTTAAAACTATTGTTTTTTTTTAACAAAAAAAAAAACACTTGAAGAAAGAACTTTACACTGCACTCTGTCCAGATTCTATGTGATAATGGGTTTGGCGAGTGCACGCTGAAATGCAAATCAACGCTATACACTTGCTGGTGAACAAACAGCGAGCAACTGGACTTAGTATTTATGAAGCGGGAATGTGCCCCCCCCCAATGATTACTAACTCCAGGGGGGTGCACATCAGGGAGGGAGCGAAACTCCAGATTGCACAAAAAAAAAAAAACGTCAGCCAGTGGCAAAATGTTTCCCCCAGTCCCAAACCCAGAACCCGCTGTGCCGGAGCTAGACACCCTTACCACCACACCACATGGCTAGCTTGGCTGCAGCAGGCACACTACCCCCTGAGAAACCCTCTTCCCTATCCCTCCCCTTTCCCTCTCTATTTTCCCCTTCCGGTTGCCTTTGCATAGGGCTGCTACCAGCGCAGGGTAACCCATGAGCATAGCGCTGTTTATGAGTCGTCGTTTTGATGGTCGCTCATATTCAGTCGCTATCCTCACTAGATACCCTCTGTCACCACTCAAGTTTCAGACTAAGGCTACAAGTGTTTGTTTCTTTTTCTTTTCATGGGCAAAGAAAATGGATTGGCAACCACCAGAACAGGTTTATGAGTCATAAAAACAAGTCCTGTTTTGTGAAACTGATCAACCTAATTTCATTAAGTCTACAATTTTTTTTTAAATATACATTTTTCCCCTTACCTCAGACAGCCCACATTCGCTGGACCCCCCCCCACCAGCCGTCACCCCGACGTCCACCAGGACGTCCCTCCAGCCAGTACTCCCAGGGCTTGCCCCCCTGGTGGGGTCATCAGGGTCCCCCAATCTGCCACCGTGAAATGGATCCAGTAGTTGGACTGGGAAGCCCAACTAGTCGAGTGTGGGAATCCAAAATGCTGCTCTGCGAGCCAGCGGTTTTTAAGTTCAGGTGCTCACAGCAATGGGGGAGCTACCCCAAACCGTACCAGCAACATCAAACAAGTTGTGCACTATTATGTGTTATCTAATTTATCCCAGGAAATCCGTGGCCATCCGAATCAATAGATACATCCACGCAGCTCACCATTCATTCAATAAGCTGCAAATGATGATATCGATGCTTCAGCATCTGCCGACCTCCCTAAGTACACTGTGGCAGTCTCAGGTGCCTTTCCCCCAGCTTACCACTAGGGGACAGGTGTACACGGGCTCTGCAATCCCCAAGAGGAGGAGAGTGGTCCCTAGACGCCGACACTCCTCCTCTCCGGCGCCCCGGCCGGACCTCTGATGGCCTGTGCTCTCTACCAAAGTCAGGTTGCCAGTGTCACAAGTGGTAGTGCCACCGCTGCACCGGCGGGCAGGCCTAAAAAACAATTTTTTGTTTAAAAAAAAAAAAAACACATTTGAAGAATCAACCTTACACCAAACTCTGTCAACCACAGACATTTCAAACTATAGCTCCAAGCATGTTTCACTGCTTTTATTCACTTTTGTGACTGCTATAACTCACAATAATGGAAGTATTTTCTCAGAAAAACAGATTTCAACTAAAAAATCCTGAAACTGCCATTGTCGAGAAAAACGACTTATGAAACTTTTGTGACAAAATGAACCATGTATGTGCGAAAACTGAAAACAATTTTATTAACAATTTAAAATCAACAATTTTTAAAATCTGAAAAAGTTGCCATCTAAGCTAAATAGCAAAGAATTATCCTTGGGCCAATCTCCAACTAAAATATGTAAAAAAAATGTGATTAAAACTTAATGGATGAATCAGGGATGAGCTTACTGTGTTCTTCATTACATGCAAACATACGAAAAAGCCAACAGAAGAAGGCAATTTGGTCTATTGAGTCTGCTCGGTAAATAATGCAGGGTCCATGGCTTACACCAATGTCTGCCTCCCCCCCAGTGTCATCCCTTCCTTCCCTGCTACCCCTCCATGGTACCATGAGTTCCCTTTGCGCTTGTCCCAGGCACTCTTAAAGGCCCCTGCCATCTTTACTGAGCCCACCTCTTCTGCCAGCGCTTTCCATGTGGTCACCACCCTCTCAGTAAAAAAATGCTTCCTAATATCCCTCCTAAACCTCCACCTCCCATCAACTTCAAGCTGTGCCCCTCATGGTTCTGTTGTCACCAAATTTAAAGAGACCTTCTGTTTACACTATGTTAATTCCCTTCGAGTATTTGAGGTCTCTATCATATCCCCTCCTCTCTTCCAGGGAGTATGTCCTTAGGGCTCCCAGCCTCTTTTCATAGGACCTGTTCTGCTGACTCATGATCATCTTGGTTTCTCTCCTTTGGACCCTCTACAGCAAGCTGATGTCTCTCTTGTGGTATGGATGCCAGTACCTTACCCCAAATTCTAAATATGGTCTTACCACTGACTTGTATAAGAGCAACATGATCTCGCTCTGCCTACTACTGAACCCCCTGGCTATACATCCCAACATCCTGTTTGCTTTTGCAGTTGCCTTCTTGTACTGTGTGAAGTGTTTCAGGTCTTCTTTAGCAATCGCCACACCCAGATCATTTTCTTCCTGTGAAGTAGCTACATGCCCCGGTAATACTCCATCCCAGGATTCTTGGCCCCGTGTGCACCACTTTGCATTTTGGCATTGAGCGGTTGCCAGATTCAGACCATCTCTTGAGTTTACCGAGCTCCTCCCAAAGGTCCTGTATTCCTTCCTGTGTGTCCACCCTCCTAGTGAGTTTGGTGTCATCCGCAAACAGGCACATCTTTACCTTAATGCCTTCCCCAATGTCACTTATGAAGATGCTGAACAACACCGGCCCCAGCACTGATCCCTGCGGGACCCTGCTGGTAACCTCCTTGATGCTGGATAATCCCCCCCCCCACTTCCACTCTCCGGGTTCTGCCTCACAGCCAGCTGTCTACCCATCTTACTATTTTCTCTCTGTCCCTAGATCCGCCAGTTTTCTGATCAGCCCCTATATGGTACAAAATTGAAGGCCTTGCAGAAGTCCAGGTATATGATGTCCACTGCCTGGCCCCCCCCGTCCACTGCTCCGGTGACCTAGTCAAAGAATTAGATCAGGTTTGTTTGACATGATCTACCTGCCACAAACCCATGCTGCCTCTCGTCCTGAAGACCATGCTCTTCTATGTACCTCACCAGCCTTTCTTTAAGTAGGGTCTCCATGAGTTTACATACTACTGAGATCAGACTGACTAGCCTATAGTTCCCCGGGTCATCCTTGGGTCTGCTCTTGTGGAGAGGCACCACATGTGCCATTCTCCAGTCCAGTGGCACCACGCCTGACTTCAGGGATCTATGAAAGAGATCCACCAGCAGCCCCGCATGCTCCTCTGCTCGCTCTTTTAGCACCCTAAGGTGTATGCTGTCTGTTCCTGGGGATTTGTCCACCTTCAGTGCCAGCAGCTCCTCCCTCATTCTTTCAACCTCTATTACCATGTCTGTTCCCCTTCCCCCATCCCCTACCGCCTTCTCTCCTCAGGTGGCACCGACCTATCCTTTTCCCTTATAAAGACAGAGCACAAGTATTCATTCAATACTTCTGCTTTGCTCACTTCTTTCTGGACCCATCCATCCCCCTTCCTTAGCCTAACTATTCCATCCTTTTTGTCCCTCTTTTCACTTATGTAGCAAAAGAAGACCTTCTCCCCCTTTCTGAGCCCTTCAGCTATTTGAAGCTCTTTCTGCATCTTAGTATGCTGCACTTTCCTTCTTGCCACTCTAGCCAGCCTCAGGTACTCTTCCTTATCTTCTTCCCTTGCAGTTTTCCTGAATTTTCTGTAGGCCACCCTCTTTTCCCTCACCACTCTGGCTACCTCGTAGTTAAACCAGAGGAGTGATTTGGTCCCCAATTTCTTCCCTCTAAGCCTGATGCAATCTGCTGTGGCTGCTATGATCATCTCTCTGATGATGGTCCATGTTTGGTCTACCCGCATGTCCTCTTTAATGCCCACTAGGTGTGACCTTAGCACCTCTCCCACCATCTTGAAATTAGGCCCCCAGTGTTTTGGTCTTGGAGGGGTGTTATCCCTGCCCATGTCCAAACTGAACCACACCATACTGTGGTCCCTACCATCCAGAGGTTCCTTGACATCTATTTCCTGTACTTGCTCACCACTGGTGAGCACTAGGTCAAGGACTGCCCCCTCCTTGATGGGTTCAGTAACACCCTGAGTCATGAACCCTCACTGTATTGCATTTAGTATTTCTTGACTTCTGGCACAGGATGTGGCCGGTATAGCCCAGTCCAGCTTGGGCAAATTAAAGTCCCCTGCCACTACCACCTTCCCTTTTCCTGCTGCTTTCAGCATCTACGAACATAGTTCTTTGTCTCTTTCTTCATCCTGGTTAGGAGGTCTGTAGACTACCCCCAGCCTGATCTTCCTCCCCTTGTTAGCCTGTAGTTGGATCCGTAGTATTTCTGCCTTCCTCTGTTCATTCTCTTTCCTCATACTTGTTCCTTCCCTGATGTAAGCTGCCACCTCGCCCCCACCACCTTTACCTAACTCTCTATCCCTTCTATAGAGTTTGTATCCTGGGATCATGAGGTCCCAGTCATGGTGTGCTGTAGCCCAGGTCTTGGTAACTGTCAGTACATCTACCTTCCCCTCCGCTAAGAAGGCCTGCATGTCCGCCATCTTTTTGCCGAGACTGCAAACATTAAGTGACAACACCCTCCTCCTCGACTCTGTACCTCCTTGCCTCTTTCATGTGTTTGCTTTGTCATGCCCACCCCATACTCTCCTTTCCACCCTCTTTCTTTGGTTGCCCCACTTTTTCCCCTCCCCTCCCACCTGATTGCCACTGCCTTTGTGGGGAGGAGGTCTACTGACCTCCCCATCTCTATGTTTTTGGGTCCTCTAGCCCACCTCACCAAACTCTAACAAATCTAAAAATTTAAGGATTGAACTCACAGCTTTTTTGTTCTACTGGTTGGAAAAAGGGTCCTTACAAATATATTTTTTCATGTTTCCAAACTTCTATAACTTTTAAAGTGCAAAAGTGATCATTACCAAAGTTTCAGAATCCAGAGATCCTGGGCTTGACAATGGGCATGTCAAATTTAATTATTTCATCAGGATACAGCAGCAGTATTAAAGTGCAGCAATCGAGATTTAGCAGTATTTTTAACCCCAACTATTGGGGCACTAACGTGCCCCAGTATATACATGTATTACATGAAGACTTTTTCTCCATAGAAATGGTTAGCTGTTATGTCCCTGTATTCCCTTTCCTTAAGGCTCATATACACAACTGTGATCAAAATAACAGTAATCATCCACATGTATAATATATCATAAAGGCTAGGTAAGTCTGCTTGCTATATTTGGAAATAAACCCATCTGGGGGCTAAGGAGATCATAAAGCAACTTTCCCTTTGGGCTCGTGGCTACATGATCTTTACCCATCTTTGATAGATACATATATATATATATTTATTATATGGGCACAGTCGTGTCGTGTTAGGGTTGAACTGGGGTTTCTATGCTAAACTCAAAAATTTGCACTTTAATATCTTTGCAACTGTTTAACTGATTTGCAAGAAATTTTGCATGCGCAGTCTTGTCTGGTAGATCTCTGACTGTACCAAGTTTCATGCTGGTCATTTGTGTGTCCGAGATCTGGATAGTGCAAAATGAATTTTTCTTAATTTTTTCCCCATTGGTTAAAATGTGATTTTCTTTGAATCTGGCTACAACCCAAACAGTTTTGAATTTTGGTCTGAAATTTTCAGGGTAGAAAGGGTCTGACTACTATATGTGCCTTTTGCGGTTTGCTGAAAACATATTAATCTGTTTCAAAGTTATTCCAGTTTAATTTTTTTATAAATTGGTTCTGAGCATGCTCAGTAAGGACCTCAAAATAGCTGTATGAAATGAAAAAAGAATTCTTTGTTCGTACTGATGTCATTCTTTTTCGTTTGAGGAAATTCTTTTTTCGTTTGGCCGCCATCTTTTCAGTGTTACCTGAAAACTAAAATTAAGAAATAAAAAAATGATATTTTGTGGAGGGACCAACAGATGTACCTTGCTTATTGGGACCCCTTAGCTGGATTCTGCACTTGTGTGTTACAAAAATCTCCTGAAAATATTATTTTTTTACATTATAAGTCTTGTTTATTATCGAGTGTCTGAGAAACAAGATCTTATTCGATATGTGTGATACAAAACAAGTTATTTTTTCATATGCCTGCAATAAAGAAAACTGTTGGCACTCTCCGTCATCCTATCCCTGTCCTAGCCTCCAATCTTTAACCCCATTGTTTCCCTGGTGCCTAGTGGCCCCCAACCCTCCGGCTGACCGTGCCCTTGTTTTTATGTTCGGATCCCCCCATCTGCCCCGCACCCTGTTGTTTTTAATTATACTGCCGACATCGGAGGCCCAATCTCTGTATCGACATTACAAGCCCCCCCCCCCAAGCAGTGTAAGACATTGGGGAGCCCACTCCCAGTGTCTCAATATATTTATCTTTACTCAGACCTGCAAAAAAGAAAACAGTCCTCCGTCTTTTTTTTTTTAAATCCTGAAAAAAAAAGAAAATGGTCCCTCATTGTCTTCCCTGTCCCCCTCTCCATCCCTACCCTCCCACTGAGCACCTCCTCCCACCCCATACTTACCACCGGAGGTCACAGGCTATCATCTTCTGTGGACTGGGACACATTTGCACTCTTCAAAGCCAAACCGCGAACTGAGGAATAAAGATAAGTGCTCTATTATGTATTTCAATTACGTTTTGAACTTATGTTCATAACTTAGCCTTCCGGAATTTTTTCACCAAATTTTCAACATGGCCTTTTTGGGACCCCAACTCGTGAACACTGCAACTGTTACTTTGTTAATCGGACCAAGAAGGTGATTTTGCGGTCACTGTGTTTCCGGACCAATTAACAACATTTCACCACAAGTGTTCATGAGGTGGGGTCCCAAAAAGGCCATGTTGAAAATTTGGTGAAAGAATTCCTACAAATGGCCGAGTTATGCATGTTTGTTGAAATCTTTCTACGCACACCCATAACTTTGGTAATTTTCAATATTTTGACTCCAAATTTTCAACACAGTCATTTTTTCACACCACCTCATGAACAGTACAGGTGTCATTTTTCACATCCTATCTGAAACGTGTTTTTGCACTTGTGGCACAATGGAGTTTTGGTACAGATTTGAACGTTTTTACCTACAGGGTTTATAAGGTGGGGTCATAAGAGACTATGTTGAGGGATGGGGAGTCAAAATATGCAAAATGCCAGTTATGACCATTTAAGCTGCAATTCTCACGCACCTCAGAGGCTTTGAAATGTTAAATATTTTTACCACAGATTTTCAACATAGCCTTATTACCTCACCTCATGTATGTCACAGTTGTCATTTTTAAAATCTTGCCCAAATTGTGTTTTTGTACCTGTGGCATGAAATGGCATTGCAGTTGCACAGAATTGCATTTTGGTGGTGATTCGAAAAATGTCTGTACAGGGTACATGAGGTGGGGTAATAGGATGGCTACGCTGACAATTTGGTCACTGTTGTCCTACATATGTAAGTGCAGGGCCCAGAGGGCCATGCACTTCCACAACTACATACATATACACATCTACAGAGGGATGGGAGCGCAGGGTCCAAGAGTAAAATAAGGATACTAAAAGTACGGAAATAAGTTGCAAAAAACTTTGTTAATGCTCCAGTTAGGATTAAAGTGACAAAAGTTGGGAAATGAGGCATTAGGGTTTCCAACCCTAACACCCCACCCTTCCAAACCAGGCAGGAGAGCAGGTGTGGGGTGTGCCTTGGGCTTCTCAAGCCTAACTCTCACCCCATTCTCATAAAGTCTGCACATCTGACCTTATTTACAGATGGAATGGGGTGAGTATTAGGCTTCAAAGCCCAAGCACACCCCACACCTGCTCTGTCCTGCCTGGTTTGGGAGGTGTGGTTGTCAGGGTTGGAACCCTCAACGCCTCATTTCCCAACTTTTGTCACTTTCACCCTACCTGGAGCATTAAGTTAGTTTTATATATATATATATATATATATATATATATATACACACACACACACACGGTCATGCCTCTATAGTTAGGGTTGAATAGGCAGTTTAATGTTAAACCTCAAATTCTGCACTTTAATAACTTTGCAACCGTTCAATGGATTTGCACGACAATTGGTATGCATTGTCCCATGGGGTAGATCTCTGATTGTACCAAGTTTCATTTCAATGAGATTGGCAGATTACATGCTACGCATTGTGAAATGAAAGCTAAAATTGACCTTTTTTGGCTGTTTTTTCTCATCGCACTGTGGCCAAACTGTTTGGAATTTTGGTCTGAAATTTTCTGGGTAAAAAGAGCTTGCCCCAAAGAATAAGCCAGTGTTGGTTTGGTGAAAAAAATATTAATCCACTCCAGAGTTATTACATTTAGAAATTTCTGGTTCTGAGCATGCTCAGTTCAGTCTTTTGGATAGCTGCATGGTATGAAAAAGGATTTGGGTTTGACGAAAAAGGGATTTTGACACCTCATGAAAAGGGATCCTTAGAAGCCCTTTTCATGACAAAAAATTCCTTGCCAGCTGCCATCTTGTTTTTTCCCCCAAAACTGTCAGAACTCTGCCCAGAGATGTCTCCTGGAGACATCCAAGCATGTATCTTGTTCATCTGCACATCCTTTACTCTGCTGTGTCTTTACCTGAATTTTCTGTAACCTAAAAATGCATATTTTTAAATTTAAAAATCCTTTTTCGTCACTCGATTCTGTTCCTTTTTCGTGAAATTTCATAATCCTTCTTCGCATCACGAAACAGGACTATGATACCTCATGAAAAAGGAATACCGGAAGGCCATCTGGTTGGACAAGTCCTAATCCTTTTTCGCATGACAAAAAAGGATTATGACACCTCATGAAAAGGGAACTGGCTCACGAAAAAGGATTAGGACATCTCATGAAAAAGGATTTAAAAAGTTATCCTTTATCGTGAGATGTCATAATCCTTTCTGTCAGCTGATTCCTTTTTTGTGAGGTGTCATAATCCTTTTTCGTGATGCTAAGATTAAGGACTTGTCCGACCAGATGGACCGCCAGTATTCTTTTCACAGACAAATTTTTCGTGAGGTGTCATAATCCTTTTTCACATCATAAAAAAGGATTCTGCCACCTCACAAAAAAGGATGGCTGGCAGGGCCATCTAGTCGGACAAGTCCTAATCTTTTTTCGTATCATGAAATAGGATTTTGTCGCCTCACAGCAAAGGAACTGGGTGACGAAAAAGGATTAGGACTGGTCATGAAAAAAGAATGCTACACATTGTAATAACCCACACTGTGGCGTTCTGCCACTTTCCCATTTATCCCTGGTGTCTAGTGGCACCCCACAGCCTGAATACCCATATTTTAGGGTCCCCCCCATTCCTCCCTAATGGTACCCCACCCACCCTCCCTCCATTTCTCTTTTGAACACTGGTGGTGTTAATGGATCCACCTCTCTTATTTTGTAGCTTTCTGCCACCGTCCTGTATTATCCCTGGTGGATAGTGGTACCCTCCCCACCACCCTCTGAATATTTATTTTTTATGTCTTCATTGGTAGCGTAGCAGCATTCCCCCCATCCTCTCTGCAGTGTCTTGCTGCAAAGAAAAAATATGTCCCTCGCTGTGTTTTTTTTCAAGCTGTCAAAAAAAAAAGCCATCGATAATCACGTCCATACTCCCATCCAACCTCCCACTGCAGACCCTCCTCCCCACACCCCCATAACATACCCAACGACCCTCACTCACCTCCATAGGTCCCAAGTTCAAGACCCGATCCGTTGATGGAAGACACGTCTTGCTACTTGAACTGGCAACTGCAATATGAACGAAGGTAACTGCAGTTCTATATAATTCAACGGGAGTGTTTCAACTTTTGGTCATAAGTTGGCCATTTTTTGAGATTTTGGCCCCAGAGTGTCAACATGGCCTATTGGGGACCCCACCTCATGAACAATATGACTGTCATTAGGCAACTCTTGCCAGAAACATGATTTCGCAGTCAGTTGGCAAAATCACCTTTCTGGTGGGATTCTGCTTAACAACAGTCATATTGTTCATGAGGTGAAGGCATAAGAAAGTTATGTTGAAAATTTGGGGTCACACTTTCAAAAAAATGGCTACGTCATGAGCATTCATTGTTATTTTGCTACACACGCTCGTAACTTTGCAAATTTCCTATATTTCCACCCCATATTTTCAGTATAGTCTTGCTATTACTCCACCTCATGTATGTGACAGCTGTCATTTTTCAAATCCTTGCCAAAATGCGTTTTCGCACTTGTGGTGTAGAATGGCAGTGCAGTTTCGCAGAATTACATTTTGGTGGGGATTTGAAAATGTTCTGTACTGGGTAGATGTGGTGAGGTCATAAGAAGGCTATGTTGAAAATTTGGGGTCAAATAAGGATACTGTCACAGTATCTCATTTGATGGATGGCACCACAGGGTCCAAAGGACCCTGCGCTCCCACTATAACATAAGGATACTGTTATTACACCGTCTCGATGGAGGGTTGGGAGCGCAGGGTCCAAAGGACCCTGCACTGTCACCGTAACATGAGGATACAGTTACACTTCCTTAATGGAGAGATAGGAGCGCAGGGGCTAAAGGAGCCTGTGCTCCCACTGTAAAATAGGGACACTATTATACTATCTGAATGGAGGGACGGGAACGCAGGACCCAGCACTACCATCATATAATAAGAACACTGTTATACTATCTGAACAGAGGTATGGGAGTGCAGGATCCTAAGGACCCTGCACTCACACCGTAAAATAAGGATACCATTATACTATCTCAAAAAGTAAGGAAATTCAGAGGGACCAGAATACTAGCCTGCAAGCTTCGTACCAGACATCAAAATGCAGCAATTTAGAAAATTAAATATCCCATTCTAAACAGACTTCCCATAAAATTGACCAAATACAATCATCCTTTATCGCTTACAATAAGACCCTATACTCTTCCCCTTCTCCAACAACCCCGCAAGAAAGGACTATTTTCCTTTCCCGCCTCTCTCTTCCTAAGCTTTCAGAAACACAAAGGGTTACACTGGAAACCCCAATTGGGTCAAGTGAAGTTTTAGAACATATACAAGCCCTGCGTACTTTAAAATACGCAGGCCCGGACGGCTTTATAGCCGAATGGTATAAATCCTTTGCAGGTTTACTATTGCCTATACTTGTGCCTACCTTTAGAAACGTAGCAGAGGGCGATCCCCCACCTCCTTCATGGGCTTATGCTGTAATAGCTCCCATCCTTAAACAAGAAAAGGATATCACTAAGACTTCTTCCTACCGACCGATCTCCATCTTAAATGTAGATTACAAAATCTATATGTCCATATGGGCCGCAAGATTAGAACGCATACTACCTATAATTATACGCCCGCACAATCAGGCTTTATTAAACAAAGAAGCACCTCTGATAATATTAGAAGAACCATGCTGTTGCTAGAATACATCCATTCAAGACATATTCCTGTTGCCATGTTGAGCTTAGACGCTGACAAGGCATTTGACAGAGTGTCTTGGATGTGGGATACATTGGCAACCTTTTCCTTTCTAAAATGGATCCAAAATATATACCATCATCCCCAAGCATAGATAAGGGTAAATGGAACCTTCACCCCCCCCATATCCTTACATCGAGGAAACCGACAAGGATGTCCCCTCTCTCTCCTCTTTTATTCGACCTATATATGGAACCACTGGCTAGAGCCCTTAGAAAAGATGAACATATTAAGGGAATCCCATTGGAGCAGACAACATACAAGGTATCCTTGTTTGCGGACGACATCCTCTTGACAGTACTCTCCCTGGAACACTTGATTCCTGTTATCTGGGAAATGCTTCTAGAATATGAGAAAATAGCAAATTTTAAACTAAATATAACCAAAATGGAAGTATTGCTTCTTCATTTTCAGCCAACACAAAGGTTAAAACAGATGGTCCCCTTAAAATGGCTTTGCACTAAAATTAAGTATCTGGGTATTTATATCCCCAAAGACCCCATAACCTGAAATTGGTCAACTATGAGCCTTTCTCTCTGTTCTTATCCAAGATGACCTAACTAAATGGGGCAATCTTACCCTTACTTTTTTTCAGCGAATAGAGATTATTCACATGAATACCCTCCCTCCACTTCTTTACTTGTTCCAAAACATCCCTTCTTTCCCATCTGGATTCTACTTTAAATCATGGAATAGAATAATTTCTAACTTTATTGGAATGGACAAAAACCCAGGATTCGCCTCTCCATTCTACAACAATCATTCTCTCAAGGGTGCGCCAATCTTCCAA
Source organism: Neoceratodus forsteri (assembly GCA_016271365.2). Taxonomy (NCBI): domain Eukaryota; kingdom Metazoa; phylum Chordata; order Ceratodontiformes; family Ceratodontidae; genus Neoceratodus; species Neoceratodus forsteri. Next base: position 911,456,965 of record CM057453.1, read on the forward strand.
ATCTCATGCTCTACGGTAAAGTGGCTTTTTTGAAAATCCTCTTCTTATGGCTCACCCCCTCTTTCTCTGCCCCATGGAAAACAACTGAATTCATAATTAATGATTTTTATGATATTGAGAAAGTAGTATTCTCTACAGGGGGAAGAACGCCGTCTATAAGAAATGTTACCAAATGTACGGCCCAAATCTTGAAAATCTGGCATAATATAAAACAAAAAAGCATTGAAAGAAACAATGTTCCTGCATACTCTCCTGTCTGAAGATGACAAATTTTTTCCAGCAAAATTTGATGTCACATTTCAGTCGTGGAGGAGACTGGGGCTTAATTATATCTATCAGTTCCTAACTAAAGCAGGGATCACCCTCTTTTCTGCACTACAGGAGACATACGATCTCCCAGACAGAGACCTATTCCGTTATACCCAAGTCAAAAATTATATATTAAGACAGTGAGAAATAAGCCCCAAGATACCTACCCCCCTACACACACACTCTGAATTTTGCTAACAGACACAATCCAAGACCATACCTGGAGCCACCTTATAGGCCAGCTTTACAAAATTCTAAAGTGGTCACTTGGTGACTCTTCACCATCAATTCTGGAAAGCTGGAATAAAGCCTTGATAATTGATATTTCTCTCTCCACATGGGACGACACTTCCTTAAAGGCCATAAAAATAACTTCCTCCCATATTTGGAGGGAGTTTGCTTGGAAGTGCCATTCTAGATTCTTTCGCTCACCAGCAGCTCTCACCAAATACTTACCGGCCTCATACGGATACTGCTGGAGAGCATGTAGCTGTAACTTGGCTGATCTGGAGCATACATTTTGGTGTTGTCCTAGGTTGATGTCCTTTTGGATAGAAACATGCATAGAAACATAGAAGTTGATGGCAGATAAGGACAGCAAGGCTCATCCAGTCTGCCCATTTCTTTTTCTACCTTATGAATGTGCCATCGGCCTTTGCTCTGTCAATGGCCCATCTATTCATACTCATCTGTATTGCTCCCTTATGCCTATCCCATGCCTGTTTGAAGCCCTGCACTGTATTCATATCCACCACTTCCTGAGGTCGTCCGTTCCATGCATCCACCACCCTTTCTGTGAAAAAGAACTTCCTCACATTACCCCTTAAATGGCCTCCCTCTAATCTCATGCTGTGTCCTCTTGTCCTGCTATTTTTCTTATATTGAAACATGTTAGACTCTTTCACCTTGTTAATGCCCTTAAGGTGTTTGAATATTTTGATCATATCACCTCTCTCTCCCTCCTTTGCTCTAGGGTATACATATTGAGCTCCGTTACCTTACAAGAGGAGCTGGGTGACTGTCTAGGTGAATCAGTTGAACTGACGGTTGAAATAGTCCTGCTTTCCATTTTTTCAGAACATCACCCCCTCCATGGCACCGTACCCTATTACTCCTACACCTTTTAGCAGCAAAAACAAAACAATAACACACAAATGGTTAACACCCAACACGCCATTAGTCTTGGAATGGTGCCAGACAGTCCAAGAGATTTACAAATTGGAAGCACTAACAGCAGCCATACATAACAAACAACCTTTAGGGAGAAATGACAATGCTCGATTCATTATATGGTTATGACCGATCCGGCATTTGTTCCGTAAAATCATTTAAATTACCCAATCGAATAATATAACTTTGGAGGGAGGGGACATGGAGAATTATAGAGCCTAAAACCCCGATCTCTTCAATATACGAAGGAAACCCAGGGACATACTGACCCACCCTAAGTAACTGTGTTGGGCCTCATCGACCTTCTGTGAATGGACTACAATATTTTAATGGAGATAGGTGACAGGAATTATTATATGCTATCATTTTTAAAGGAAGGGACTGATGCTGAAAACTAGGAAGTTACCTGTTACTCCTTTACTCTGTCTACATCTCACACAATGTTAATGCCTCGGTGATTATTACGTGTAATGAGATATCTTGTACATATTGTGCTTCTCTCAATAAAAAAAGAAATAAAAAAAAGTAAGGAAATTAGTTGCAAAAAAGTTCATTAATGCATCAGTTAGGGTTGCCGCGTAAAAAGTAGGGAAATGAGGCATTAGGGTTTCACTCTAACACTCCACCCCTGCCTTGTGGAGATCAGGAGGTGTCGGGGGGGGGTGGCAATGGGGTTGTCAATCCTAACGCTCACCCCATTCTCCTATACTGTACCCACCCAGTTTATTTTAGAATGGAATGGGGTAAGCGTTAGGGTTGACAACCCTACTGCCACCCCTCCCAATGCTTCCTGATCTCCACAGGGCGGGGTTGGGGTGTTGCAGTGAAATCCCTATGCCTCATTTTCCTTTCGCAGCAACTTAACTGATGACAACAAAGGTTTTTGCAACTTAGCTATATATACATATTCTTTGCAAAAAAACTATGTTGATGCAGACATTAGGGTTTTAAAAACGCAAAGCGTACAAAGACGGGAAATAAAAACACATTAGGGATTTGGGTCTCCGAAGTGTTGGTGAATCAGTGGTGGCGGGGTCTTACTTGGGGTTGTCAAACCTAATGCCGACCCCCCCCAGCGCACACAGCCTCCCATCTGAAGCAGATGATACAGCTCCAACCTAGTGCCTCATAGTGATACAGTATGGCCAACATTATCTGTCAAGAGTTTTCTTCATGCAGGGCCCGTAAGACATCACATTTGACCTTGTCTGATCCAGAGTAGGAGTGGGCATTAGGGTTAACAAATCCAAGTAAGACCCCACCACTGATTCGTCAGTACTCCAAAGACCCAATTCCCTAATGTTTTTCCATGCCATTTTGAAGAAGCTCCTTTTTAATTTTTTGGAGTTCTTTTTTCTTAGTCTGGGTTTGGGCAGCCAGATCAGGAAAGAGAGCAATTCTACTACCCTCCCACTCAATGTTTCCTCTATTGCGAGTGGCTTGTAGAAGAGGTATCCTCACTTCAGGGGGAAACAAGGTTACGATCGCTGTCATTGGCCGCCATGAAGGATCTCCTCTCGCCCTTGCCTGCTGAGGGATAGCAAAAGCCTTGGTGATCCGAATGTTGGAGTCTTCTGGCAACAGCTTCAGGTCATTAAACACCAGTCTGTTCACTGCTGGTAACAGATCTATTTGAGAGCCATAACGGTGAGGGAACCCTACGATTCGTACATTGGCCTGGTGCTGGATAGTTTCCAGACTTTCAATTTTATTTAAAAAAAATGTCAGGTCCCGTACTCGGGCGGATGTGCACTCTGACTGCCGAGAGTCCGCTGCCTGGAGCTCCAGAATAGCAGCAGAGTTTTCTGAGATTTTACTGTTAGAATCTGCAAGTTTAAGTTCAAGCTCAGCCAACTGTTCGTTTGTTTCATCCCTGGTGCCTTGTATTTTAGTTAGCATTACTAATATTTGGGCATTCGGGCGTTCAGGCGTAATCGCACTGGTAGCTGCTGTAGAACACGAAGTCTTCAAGGAGCTTGAAGAGGAAAGATACATGTCGAGATTCTGCGTTACATGTCCAGAGTCCTTTTCCGGGCTCATTGTGGTCCAGAGTATTTCTGATGCCCTCTAGTAGCTTCAGCAATTTAATTACAGGACTTTTAAGCTCTTTTAAAGCGAAGTAGTGTATACATTAGACAGAGCTATTTTATTTACTAGCCACCAAGTTGCTGCTCCACAGCGCCCCCCCAAAATAATAATAATTTAAATAAATAAAAACACTGCCACCAGGGACTGGCTCCCCTGGCATGCAGATAATTGTTTAACTAAGTCACAGTCAGGCTGGCGGGGCTACAATGGCAGTAGCCCTGTCCCTGAACTACTGCACAAAACATGACAGCAGCAGCCTGCAGTGTATGATGCAGCTGTCATTAATAAACTATTGTTCGCTCGCTCTATGCTGTTTCTCACTAGGTCCAATTCTGCTAGTGGCCTGCACTATGTATTTATTGTACTCATGCTGTATTAACTGTGGCTACCTACTGATTCTCTCGATCCACTACTGTCTAGTAATCAGGACCAAATGTTAGTGTTCTCCCGCTATGTATTCGCTTGTTTATACTGTCTTCAACTGTCTACCTATGTTCCCCTTCCCTCAGGACGCATCTGGAATCAGGCATTAAACTGCTCAGCATGCCTGTCCTGGTAAAATGATTAAATAAATAAACAACATCTATGTCATATAGTGCAAGTACAACACGACACAGCTGTTGTTTATTAAAGTCAGCTGTGTTATACAGTACTTGCACTACACAACACAGCTGTTATTTATTAAAGACAACTGTGTTGTATAGTACTTGCACTATACGTCACAGCTGTCATTTGTTAAAAACAGCTGTGTTGTATGTGCCTCGACCTCGGGAGGTAAGTACAGGGTAACAAGGGGTGAGGGGGGATGGAGGGTGCTCAGCAGGAGGTCAGGAGACAGTGGCAGTGACAAGGACCGTTTCATTTTTCAGTGACATAAAAAAAGGCATGGCAGAGATTTTCTTTTCAGGGAACACTATTTCGGACACTGGGGTGGTCTCCCCAGTATCCCACACTGCTGGGGAATAAATGCTGACGTTAGCCCCCTCATGCTCTGCAGTGTTACTTAATCAACGGACTGCACATGGGGAAGCATCCGATACCGGGAGGATTTCCGTGTCGCCAACAACAATAAATAATACAAAATAAATAAATTAAATAAATAAATAAATAAATGCACCTTCTAGTTTCGACTCCTATGAATAAAATTACAGAAAGGTTCGGTATTTTCTTGGTTAGATTTAATGGAAAAGGGAAACAGTTCAGAGCCTATTTGCTACCCCCCTTAAATAAAACTGCACACTATGGAGTGCTTGGAGTACGCCTGCCTACACCCATGCTGCCACCGGGGATTGGGGCCCCCAGTGTGCAGATAACAGTCCAATTAAGGAAGAGCCAGGATGGTTACGAGTGGCAGCAGCAGGAGTTGCACTATACAACTCAGCTGTCGTTTATTAAAGACAGCTATGTCATATACTGCAAACGGCTGCTTTCACAAAAATTCAGTTATGAATAGAACGTTTATTTTTTGAATTGCACATGCTCAGAAAGGGAACATTTTTATTAAATATTTTAAAAACTACTTAACAGTGGGACTTACAAAAAAGCAAAAGCACACACCTTGGACTAATATCTATCAAACCTTCAAGTTTCAGGTTTCAAAGCCTTCTATTTTTTTAGTTAACGGGTGGCAAAAGAGTTTTAAACATTTTCAAAAACAGGACTTTTGCGATTTGTTGTACTTTGTAACTTTGCCTCTCCTGAATAGATCTACATGAAATTTAAAGGATCAAGAGATCCTGACACAGGCTGTGCTTTCCAAATTTCATGTAAATCGACTAAAAGGAGGCAAAGTTGTTAAGGTGCAAACATCTGAGTTTAACATAAAAGTGCTTACTCAACCCTAATAGACAGGCACTATTGTGCCTGTATAACATATACTGTATGTCTTATATTGTTAGGGTTGAGTGCACAGGTCTATGTTAAAGCCCAATTATTTAACTTTAGTAAATTGAACTGTTCAACAGATTTGCTTGACATTTGGCATGTGTAATTTCTAGGTACAGGCCTCTTGGCATAGCAATTTTTGTGTGAATCCGTTGTGTGGTTTCTGAGATACAGAGTGTCAAAATTCCCTAAATTTACACGTTTTTTGCCTTTTCTTTGTCCACCTGTATCTCAGAAATGGTTTTAGGTTCTAGTCTGAAATTGTCAGAGTAGAAAGCCTTTGCCTCACAGATGTGTCTTTTGAAGGTTTGGTGAAAAAATATTAATCCATTCAAAAGTTATTATATTTTTAATTTTCCCATTATTTCCTATGGGAAAAGTTAGATGTCCGGCACGAAAATACTTTTGTTTTCGCAGGTGCTGTTGTACTTTAGCATGGAGGGTCACACAGTGTGGTTTGTTTTCATAGGAGCTGCTGCATTTTTGCATGGAGGGTCACATGGAGCCTAATGTGTTTTCACAGAGCTCTGTTGTGTCCGCCATCTTGTTTTCCAGTTAGTGAGAGATACAAAACAAAGAAAACTGTAAAAATTAATGTAATACAAAAAAGAAACTCAGAACTTGGCTAAACAAGATCCATTTACCTACATTCTGATTTTTTTTTCGTATTGTGGCAAGAAACACCTTTTGTGGGCACCCCAAATCCCGGGTGTCGAGGTTACCAAAAGGACTGCTTCTGCCACATTCTCTGTATGAGAACAGTGGAATTTTCTTGACTTCTACAGCCACAGCTGGAACTCATGCTGCTGGCTGCAGGTTTTCCTTTTCCCTGGTATCTAGTGGCACCTCCCACCCACTGATTACTGTCCCTAGTGGCACTGGCACCCCCCCTCCACATCATTCCCTGGTGTCTAGTGGCACTCCCACCCTCCATTCCCATTATTTATTTATCTAATCTGACACCGGGATGCCCACCCCCAGTGCCATATGCCCCACCCCCCAGCAGCCATTCCGTTTTTTTAATGTCTGCCGACATCGGGAGCCCAATTCCCGTGTCGGCATTACAAACCCCCTACCACCCCCCCCGACAGTGTGGGACACTCTAGTGACAAAGAAATACACAGAAGACCAGCCTGAGCCTGCCCTCTCTGTTCCCAACTTGTGTTTGCCAGCAAGCCATTAGTGTAGAACCTATTCTGGTTTCTTTGGCTTTTCGGACTACAGAACTGCAATGTTACTAAGCAAGGCCATTGGTGTGGTTAATAACATACAAAAAGGGAGGCAGAGTGCAGGACTCCAGGGATTCCTGTCAAAAGGAAAATATCTGTGAGGGGGGACGAGACTTTAAACTGCTGTTGAGACTGTACAGAAGGGCCAGCCCAGTGGCATGGACGGCTGAGATGCTGGACGCCTTACTATCTGCCACATGGGTGACCCTGGTTTGGGAACAGATGAAGGTCACTTAGAGGCTGGCAGGGACAGAGATGACTGAGTAACCTAAGGACTGCTCTCCTCCATCAGGGAGGGAGGACTTTGTGCCCCGCCACTTGCCTGTCACCTAGCAAAGGCTGGGTGGCAGCACTGATGGGACCAACAAACAAGGGTGGGGTAGCATGCTGACACAGTCCATATGGGTGTTGTTACATGCACATGCAGCTCGTGTCAACTGCAGATCCACTGGAGGACACAAAATGGAGGAAAAGGCCCTGGCTTGCTCGGCATCCCCCTACAGGCACTGGATGGCCACATATGGTAGGCCACCATCCAATATGTCACTCTGTGTAAGTGGTGGTCAACCAGCAAGCCCATGAGAAAGGTCAGCGATGGGGTTGGGGGATGGCAGGAGGAGAAACAGGAATAATAGAAAAGCAACTGTAGAGAGGAACTGAGTCTGTCACTTGCAAAATATATTCAGTAATACTATATTTCTTTATTTTTACCTGAGCATAAATGTAGATGCCACATTTCATGGGAATTATATGCCCACTTCTTTTGGCCCTGTACATAAAAGGAAACTTAAAATGGTTTCAGTGCCTTAAGCCATTTCAAACCCTGCAAGCATGGTTTGCATACACACAGTAGCACAGTTAAAACCATGCTACAACTGTGTTCTAAAACTGTGCTAAAACCGTACTAGGGAGGTAGTTTTTAGCATGGTTTTAGACAAACACAGTTGCCTTAATCTGTGTTAACAACAGTGTGGACGTGATACGTGTTGTAACAAGGGTTAAGGCAACCATGTTTAAACAAAACTTGATTTCAGCCTGCAGTATAAAAAAAAAAATTGAAACATGCAGCTGTGCTACCAATGTACTCCTGATTCTGGCAATCTAATTCCATTCAATCCGTTAGGGCACCCGATCATGAGTATCCTATCATGCACTGCAGCACCCTCAATGCTTTGCGCTGATGCTGCAATTATGCCTGGCAACTAGCTCGGGCAAGCACAGTTTTCAGAGAGCAGTGTGGACGCTCTGACAACTGTGCTAGGAACTGGTTTATAAAATGTTTTAAAAACATTTTCAAATTGGTCCCTAGTGTGGATGGAGCCTTAGTTAGTAGTCTACTACAGATGCTTGATTTTCATTCTGTTGAATTTCTTGCTTTCCTCAGTCTGCCTGTCACATTCCTGCCTCTGGGTGCTTAATCGTTTTAATTTCACTTCTATGGCATCAGCAATGTTTTTATTTTTTTTTTTATGCCTGAGAAAGTCTACAGAATTAAAATCATAAAGACAGAAGAGAGAAAGAAACAAGTGCCTTAACTGGGATTTGAACCCAGGCACACAATGAATGCAATGCCATCTGTATCACCAAGGCAACTGGAAACTTGGGACTCCAAAAAGCATCTTACTCCTTCTCAAATGCAGAACCTGGTGCTGCACAAATCGATTATTTTTTCTATCCACCAGAGTGCATATGTATGGAATACAAAGGAACAGACAAGAGAAAGAAAAACGTCCCAGCTAAAGCACTTATTTCTTTCTCTCTTCTGTCTGTTTGTATTCCATATATATATATATATATATATATATATATATTTAGAAAATGACAGGAATAAATTTGCAATCCTGACTGGCTGACATGGGCTCCAAGCTGGGCATTTATTTTTCAATAGATGCCCAGCAAAAATAAGTATGCTTCTAAGTGCGCTCTCACCATACCCTTGTACCGAGCTGCCCAGACTGCTTTGTCATTGGTTGAAAGTACGATGAAATTTAAAATCCCCACCATGTTTTTCTCTCGCTTAGCAAGAGCTACTGGTCTTCAAACCCCCCCGAACACTGGATACCTCTGCACTTACTACAGCTGGTTCTGAATGAAAAGAAAAAAGAAAACACTGCAGTTCTTCATGTCGGAAAACAGGCAAAATAGTTTTATTTTCTCACACCCACACTCTCCCAACCACAGCTACTACACTACCATTGAACAGAAAAAAAGTAAAGCTTAAGCCACTTGGACAGCTTCTTACTAGGAAGCATACTTTCAAATCACAGACGAACTCCCTCTCAGAACGATGCCCCTACAGTTAATCAGTCCACTGATTTAAAATAAACACATTATTTACCTTGGGGCTGTTCTTCATGCCAGCTGCGCTATCTGCTTTCTTTGAGGTCACGCAGGTTCATGCGCTTACTAGATGCAACTTCTAACCGCAACCAAATATAAACAAAAAAAGATTTTGCAAAAACGGGGGACAACTTAAAAAAGATGCCCAGAGCCTGCTGGAGGATTTTGTCTACACGATAAATTTCCTGTTCACCTGGATGTGTTCGTGTGTATGGGGGGGGGACTCAATCGATCAGAATGGCTTTGTAGGGAGGAGCAACAGGAGCTGGAACAGCCTTAAAAAATATGGACTACTTTTTCCATAAGGTTTTTTTTTCCTACTAATTTTATTAATTTTTTGTGCTCATTTCCTTTCTCCTTTTAGCACTTTTTTAAAACTTACTAAGACAGTCATTTTCTAAGCGCAATAATACCCTCCAGGGTGGGCATTATTGGGAAATACCAGACCTTCCAGGGGTTATAAGGCCCTCTGCCTGCAGCGTCGGGCCTCATCATGTCCCTGGGCGGTCCGGTATTTCCCAATAATGCCCACCCTGTCAGGTATTATTGCTTACATATGCACACTGTACCCTTGTGAATAAAAAGTAAAATGAAAACCAGGCATCTAAAGTGGAACCCTCCAAGAAGTGGGTAGCAGAATCAGTTAAATTCCACAGTGGTTAGTGAACCAGAAATCCTGTCCTGCTGTTTTGCTTCTCTTTCAGGCATCCGTAGATAGGTGTAACACACATTACTCTCAGATGTTTTAATTTAAAACAAGGCTTGGAACACAAACAAAATCATTGACTGTTATAAAGTCTATTGGGCTAGAATAAGACAACAGGTCAATATCCAGTGATATTGCTGTTTTTACAGGAAATATACACAAGTGACACGTTTTCATGGACAGTGTGCTGCACCTTGCTTAAAGAATTATATCAGCATTGCTGAATGAAAATTTTAGAGTCGTTACAATTTGAAACAAAAAAAGCACAAGTAAGGGTTTTCATTGAAAAGTACAGCAAATTATAGTATGTGCACACGTGCGCGCGCACACACATGGCAAAACCACATACTGAATTGCTCTTTTTAATTGAAAATGTATTCAAAAAGGACACTTTTTTACTTGTCAGCACACCACCAAGTGTTGGGCTGCTTAGCTGGGCTGACAAAAGGTGCTGAACTTTGTGTGAATTTGCATGCAGTGGTGAAATTCCAATTTTCAATAAATATTTCAGTTTTGAAAAGAATATTTAAATAATTAAGAAATAGAAACAAATGGTTACTGTGGATTCAAATTCCTGACTAGGTTACAAAACAGATAGGGGCACCCTAGCAAGATCGTCAGTGTCCCTTTAAATAGCTCAAGGTACAGTAAGAGTCAACCAAACAATGAATGAAATCAAACTAACTAGCTATCTACCTACCAGCCAATTAAGGCACATCGTTGCAACTGTGCCGATCACAGCCACGTGAAGTTCACAGAAGATAAAAGAAGATGTGTGTTTGGTACAAGGGTTGCAAGGAAACAGTCTTAGTACATAATTTAGTTTAAGGGCAGAATGCAAAATAATATGATTTGATGAGCAAGCAAACAGACACAGAGTGTGGGGTGCGGGGAGATACTACATGCCTGGGGGCATAGTGCAGTTGGTGCCACTGGCAGAGGGCTTACAGCCCTTAAAAAAATTTGCGTATCACCAAAAATCCACACTGTGGAGTGTCTTGCTGCACTTAGAAAACAGGTTGGGCTGCTTACAAAATAAAAAGAGACAGCTTAAAAAAGTTTACAAAAAGTTCTTAATGTATACAAGTGTTTGTAAAATAGCACCTCCACTGAAGGGTGTCACTAGAAGTTGCTGTAGGCCCAGGATAGTTGTGGTCAGTATCTTGGATTACTATGTATCTTGTTTAGTGTTTGCACTTTTTTTTATATAATTTGAAGGATTTTGGTTATAGCATAATTTGAGCCTTGGTCATCTGAGTGCCAGGGAGTGTAATGTGAGATTGGACACAGAGCCTGTTGCACCATTCTTGAGTGACTGAGGAGTTTGGGGAAGGGTTGAAAGGAGTGCGAGGGCATTGATTTGTAAATAAATGTGGTTGGTGCTTGGTCAGATCTCGGACAGGGAGCCAGAACAAATATTTTAGTAGTATTGTACTCCCTGGCCCTCTTGTGGAGTTTAGATAATGGGAGCAACGTAAGACAGACCATCTGATGGAGAATGGTCATGAGTGGCATCTATGTAGGTTTTTTTTTTTTTTATCTAAAATGGGGGCTGCTTTGCAATAAATATGCCTAAAGTAGCACATGGTTATTTTTGGTAAACAGGCATGATTGGCACCGGGTCTTTTTTTTTTTGGGTGGTGGATATGAGCACACACACTTAACCAATCAGCCGTGAAAATCTTGGCAGTATAGCCTACAGGATAGAGTAATGAGCTTGGTATATCCAGAAAACCTGTGTTTGATTCCCACAACCTTCACTTGCATGCTGTGTGACCCTGAACATGTCACTTAACTACTCCAGAGCTCCCGGATTGCTCCTGAAAAAAAGGCACTTGTGCCTAGTGGGCCTTATCTGGTTACCAAAGAATAAAAACAAATCCTGAAACCTTATTGGTTGAAAAACATCACATGATGATTATTTTCTGACAACTGCATACGTTACCATAACTACATATTTTTTAAACAAATAAAAGCCCATTTTATAAGTGGAATAACACACTTCAGGGTGTGTAGTCATAAGGGAATAATGCACTTCTCAGATGGTTGTGGCGCTCAGCTATGCCTCGTGCTTAACACTCACCCGAGGTATGTATTTATTTATTTGTTAACCGGGTAGGTACACTAGTCACAGTGACTGTTTTCAGGCATGACTCGGGCCATGTAGATGGCACATTCAGTTCAAGGAAAGGAAAAAAATACATGAGCAAATACAGCATACAGTGCATGAGAGTACAATACACCAGGGTGAGCAATACAGTACACAGGCAAAGTACACAGCAAAATGCAGGTTCAAACAGGTGACAGTGATGGTAAAACAGGTAGTATCAACATTTAAGTTAGTGCAAAAAGAAATACTTATTTTTATTATTTTATTATTTATTATGGCTTGGATTATAATACCTTTGAGCAACAAAACTCTTTTACAAAGGTTCCACGTCAGTGAGAGCAGGACATAAACATACAATGGTAACAACATGTAAACTACAGTGAAGGAACAACAGGATTGTACACTGAATTAATAAGTTGTAAATAGTATTTAAAAAACAGTATTGGGTACTCAATGTAATAGTAAATGGAGGAGGGGTAAAAGGAGACGAGGTAGTATGAAACCAGTAGAGGGAGCAGCCTAGCAGGCCTTGTCAAGATTGATAGAGCAGGTAGGTAGAGAGAGCAAGGGAGGGGCGAGGTGGGACGTGGTAGTGAGGAGAAGAGAGAAGTGTGGGAGGAGTCGGGAGTAAGAGTGGGGGGAAGGGGTGGAGCAGGGGGATGAGAGTAGAAATAGGAGGAGCGGGGATAGGCATGGGTGGAGGGAGGCAGGGAACCAATGTCTAATAAGTTGGGGTAGGATTAAAGTGCAAGGAGGTATAACATCGAGCAGGGAAGCTGCTATGGGGGACAATCACATCTACTGTTTGCTACCAGGTGCTGCCGGAGCTTGTGTTTGAATGGGCCCAACTTTTATTCGGTGGTGATATCCTTGTGCAGTGAGTTGAACCAGACGGGAGTTCTGCAGGCAAAAGAACGCTGACAGAGAGTTCTGCGGCATATGGGTACTGCAAAGACCTGTGCTGCAGAGCTGCGAGTTCATTGTGGGTTGCAAAACCGGCTAAGGAGCTTTTGGACACCTGGAAGTAATAGTCCAAGGTGAGTCTTCTTAGCTAACAAACATGTTTGGTACTGGATCCAGCCAGATAGTTGAAGCTACCCGGTTTGAGTATATAGGTCACGTGTGGGTGAGGAGGGCCGCTGCCGTCAGGAGTCTGCATGCTTTATTAAGAGCAACAGTGATCCTATGAAAGGACGTAGCAGAGGCAGAGCCATATATGACCAGCCCATAGTCGATTATGGAAATGACAGAGCTGAAAATTGCTATTCTTAATGCCTCAGGAGTCAGATTGTGCTTGTGCCTATGTAGTATACCAATCCTTAAGTTAACTGCTTGAAATAATAAATAATAAAAAAGCTGCATAAGAGCAGAAGTGGGGAATAGAAACCAGCCAAACGGAATGAGGATTAGTGTCTGCAAGTAGCATGAGGACTGGCACCTGTAAGTCACGTGGGATGATCAGGAAAATAGACTTGCAGGCCATAGGTGATAGAAGGGCATTTTTAAAGTATACTTTAAATAACTGTAGGGAGCCTGATGCATGACGTGAGGCTGGTAGGCCGTTCCAGAGCTTGAGGGCAGCAATAGAGAAGGCTCTCTGCCCCAAATCAGTAGTAATCCTGGGATAGCCGAGGAGGCATTGAAGGAGGACCTCACTTCCTGTGTGCCATGTCTGATGTTAAAGGAGATTGTTTAAGGGGGAACTAACACTGTCATGGATGGATTTGAAGAGGAGGGAGCTGAAAAGGAAGCCCAGACGGGCCTGGGGGAGAGCCACACGAGTGTCCAGTAAAGTGACCAGTGGTAGGTGTTATATGGGGCTAAAGTGACAAATCTGCAAATGTTGTTAAAAGCAGTATTGAGACATAAGAGTTGATGAGAGGATGTTTGAGAGAAGATGGGAGAGCAGTAATCCAGGAGGGGTAGAAGCCTGCCCTGTTCAATAGCCATACGCACTTCAGGGATAATGCGGTGCCTCAGGCGGTAGCAGACACCCAGCTGCTGGTTACTATGTTTCACAACCAGATTGATATGTTCTTTGAAGGTCAAGGGTAACACCCTGGTATTTGAAGGTGGTGACATGTTATGGGGGGAACCGTCTGGGGCCAGGATGCAGAAGGAGTTGGTTTGCCCACCGGAGCATTTCAAGAGCTTGGGTTTAGACCCGAACAGTATAGTTTTTCCTTTTTTTGGCATGGACAATTATACTGTTTAATGTCAATCCATTCTGACTGGCTTTGAAATCCTATGAGAGGGAGAGGGAGAAACCTTGAGGACTGTTGTCAGACCTGAATATAATAAGATTGTCCATGTACATGATCTTCTGGCTGCCTGAGCTGTCAACAAGTATACGGGTTGATGAAAAGAGAAAAGGATGGATCCTTGTATAGACTTTATGGGACACTACTATGCACCTCTAGAAAGTTGGATATTATCATTCTTTCCGGTGCAGACCCTCTGTGATCTTTGAGAGGTAATTTCTAAATCAATCTATGGCACCCGTGACAAGCAGTAAACCTGAAGTTTGAGGAGAATGTCATGATCTACAAGGTCGAAAGCCTTGGACAGATCGACAAAGACTGCTCTGGTGAGTTTACCATCATCTACTTTCCTTGGGACGTGGTCTATGAAGCAAGCCAGTGCAGTGGTAGTGCCAAAGCCCTTATGAAAACCATGTTGTTCAGGAGATAGTAGATTATATTTTGAGATGCAATCAGAGATTTGTAAGAAGACAATTTTTTCAAGGATCTTGCTCAGGTGCGAGAGAATGGATACTGGTCTGTAATTATCCATGAGTTTAGGGTTGCCTGATTTCCATAGGGGAACAACTCTGGCCTGTTTCCAAAGTAGGGTGATGGAAGAGGTTGAAAGGGATAGATTAAATAAGATAGCAAGGGGTTTGGCAATAAGGTTTGTGGACAGTTTTAGGAATCGAGGACAGAGACCATCACTCCCAGCACTTCCAGAATTGAAGAGGGCCCTGAGGAGACGTCAGACCTCTGTAGGGGACATAGCTTTAAAGTGGAAGGGGGGACGACCAACCACCTCAGGTCCAGCACTCGCAGGGACAGGGGTAGCAACCACGGGTGGGAGTTTAGCAAGGTATGCTTCAAGATTGGAAAAAGTACAGTTACGTAAGAACTTACCGTAACAGTAGATCTTCGAGAGAGGCTCTTGCAGTAGGTAATTACATATAGGACTGATGCTGGCAGGCGGCAGGACCCCATGGAAAAATTTCTAGCTAGCAGTCCCTGGCGAGGGACCGTCCCCACGTCAGGTGACTGGCGTCAGGAGACGTCGGTATAAAGGGGTCCCTGCCTTCCAGTTCTTTCTCGCCACGGGCCAGAAAGGCCGGACGAGAGAGGAGCGATATTCCCTCACTGGAAAAGGAGCTGAAAACCCTAGGGGATGGAGGGCGGAAGGTATTTACTGCAAGAGCCTCTCGAAGATCTACTGTTACGGTAAGTTCTTACGTAACTGTACTGTCTTACTTCGAGAGGGCTCTTGCAGTAGGTAATCATATATAGGACTGAATCTCAAGCAGTCTGGAACAAAGAGAGGGACCGGGAGGAGGAAGCTACTCCAAAAAGTAGTTCTAGCTGTGCAAGCCTCAAGATAGGAGGCCTTGCAGAACAGCCAGCCCGAAGCCTGCTCTACAGCGAGAGGCAACATCCAAACTGTAGTGTTTAGTAAAGGTATGGACGGAAGTCCAGGTGGCAGCAGTGCAGATGTCCGCCGCAGACACATTCTTGAAACAGGCCACTGAGGCAGCTACTCCTCTAGTGGAGTGGCCTCTTACTTGACCCGGGAGGGTCTTGTTGTATTTGTCATAACAGAAAGTGATGCAATGAGCCAACCACTTAGATAGGCATTGCTTGGAAACAGCACTGCCTTCCTTTTTATGAGCAAAAGAGACAAACAATTGATCAGTCTTTCTGAGATCCTTCATCCTGTTGGTGTAGTATCTCAGAATCCAGTGAACATCCATAGTATGGAGTAAATATTCCCCTTGATTAGAGTATTGCGTGAAAAAGGCAGGTAACTGTATGGACTGATTTAGAGTAGACTCAGTTACTACTTTAGGAAGAAACTTAGGATTCGTGCGAAGAGCAACACGTTCCTTGTGAAAAATCAAGTATGGGATTTTACACATCAGGGCCTGGAGCTCTGAAATCCTCCGAGCAGAAGTAATGGCCACCAGGAAGAGAGTCTTCCACGAAAGAAACTTCAAATCAGCAGAAGCTGCAGGTTCGAAGGGAGGGAAAGTAACTTTCTTGAGAACGAAGTTCAAGTCCCAAGGGGGGGGCAGGAGTACGGAATAGGGGGTCTCAGGTGGAGAACCCCTCTGAGAAAAGTCTCAGAGATTTCCAATTGAGTGAAAGTTTTGTCTGCAAAGGGAACATGATAGGCTGAAATGGCCGCCATGTGTACCTTCAGAGAAGAATGACTGAGACCCAGGTCAAACAGATGACGTAGATACTCCAGCAGAAGCCCCGCTGAACAGGAGAAAGGTTCCACGTTCTTGGGAGCAGCCCAAATAGTGAATCTTTTCCACTTCATGGCATAAGTGGATCTGGTGGAGGGTTTTCTAGCCTCCACCAAAATCTCCGCCACTTTGGGAGACACTCCAAAACGGGATTGGGCTAAGTCTGCAGAAGCCATGCATGCAGTTGAAGGGATCTGAGGCCTGGATGGACCAGAGTCCCCTGATCCTGGGTCAGTAAACCTCGAGATAGAGGAAGAGGAGGATCCTCTGAGTAGGAGCCGACGCCCAACTTACCGGAGTCGCCCACAGTGGTAGGCCGCAAGCCTGTGGCCGAACCAGGGGCGGAGGCCTCCAATTGCCCGGAGGCACCCGCAAGGCCCAAGCACGAGCCAGACGGGCGGGCCGATGCCCCCTCGGAAACCTCTGAGGCGGCCGTCGAGGAGTGGTCCCCCAGAGGGGACATTACCTGTGTCCCAGTGACTCCCGAGGGAGACGCAGTAGAGGAGCCCTTGTCCCGGTGCCTCTCCTTCTCCTTCTGATGGCCTTCGGGGGGAAGTGGACGCCTGCCTCAGTTTTTTGAGCTCCTTTTCCATTGAACTCATTTTCTTCTTCAGAATATGGGCTTCCAGGGATTGCTGCCACCTTTTCCGGGTAGCTGCGTTGAAACTGAGGCAGTGCTGGCACTTCTCGACCGGGTGATCGAGGCCTAGGCAGAACAGGCACAGGGAATGGTCAGCCCTGCATGGCAGTTGGGCGCCACCTAATCGCACTTATTTTTGTGCTTGGAGGGTAGGGGACTACATACACCGACGATGGTACTGACGTTAGTCGAAAAAGCAATTATTTCGATAAAACGATGAAGAGAGGGCTGACGCTTAAACTTTTTCTCAGGAGGCTGCACGAGCTAAGCGCGGAAAGAACTGGAAGCGGCATCGGGGACCGCCTTTATACCGACGCCTCCTGACGCTGGTCACCTGACATGGGGGCGGTCCCTCGCCAGGGACTGCTAGCTAGAAATTTTTCTGTGGGGTCCTGCCGCCTGCAGGCATCAGTCCTATATGTAATTACCTACTGCAAGAGCCCTCTCGAAGTAAGATCTTGTGCTTCAAGGCTTCAGCAACTTTTCATGGCTCTGTTAAGAGTGCTTTATCCACGAGCAGGTTGATGTTGCTCTGCTTCGGGCCAGGTTTGGTAAGGGAGTTAACCGAGGTCCAAAATCTGCCCAGGTCACCCTGGTTACGGGTCTGCTGGCTTTTGATGAAGGAGGCTTTGAAGCATTTAGACTCCTGTACGTACAGGTTCCAGAGTCTGCAGTAATTATTCCAGTTTTCAGGGGATGGAGAGGATTTAAAAAATGGCCATAAGGCGTCCCATTGTTTCATTCTGGCCAGCAGCTCTTTGTTGAGACATCTAGAGTTCCCTCCCTGACCCAATGGGTAGTAACTTGAAAGTGCTTGTCTTGTATGGATGGGGTGGCTGTGAAGAATCCTAGTGCGGAGTCAACATCCGTTTGCAAATGGAGATTGGACCAGTTAACCACCATAATATCAGAGCAATGTCTGAGCACGTTAAATTTAGAGAAATCCCTGAAGGATATAAGCTTGGGTGGAGGACGGGGGCCACAACAAGACCATGTACCGAAGATGGGGGAGTGGTCACTGTTGGAGTCGGACAGCATCCCAGCCGATAGGACCCTGTCTTCACAATTTGTTAGGATCCAGTCGAGGAGGATGTGTTTGGAAGACTTGTGATTGAGCTGTGTGTGAAGGAGATCATCTATGTGACGTTCAGTTGCTTAAGGAAGTCAACATACTCAAACTGTTGGTCGTTAAGCCAGTTGAGGTTGAAATCACCAACCATTATAATATTTCTCAAAGGAGAGAGGCAGCCAATAATATTAGTTATTTTATCAAGATCACTCACACCCACCTTGGGAGGATTATATGCACACTCCATGTACAATTTCTTACTGGCCCCCAGTTCAGTTATAATCCAGTCTGGTGAAGATTCAGTAGTCACTGGCTGAGATGACAGATGAGGTTAAACTATCTTTGAAAAACAGTAGCACCTCTTCATCTATTTTCTTCCCCAGGTCTGTCATACCTGAACAGGGTATAGCCCTTGATTAGGCAATTAGATTATGGGATTGAGAGTTTCAACCATGTCTCGGATATGCCTAGGACATCAGGGTTGTAGAGGGTCGTCTAGGCTTTTAGTTCATGAGTTCTGGCGGGGAGACTACAAACATTTAGAGGGGCAATCCTTAACCTATGGCTATTTGTACAAAGGGGACTTGAGTGATTTAGTATAAGCTGGAGCAGGGTTGGTTTCAATGCCACCACCCAGTAGAAGTAGTAGTAAGGGAGCCAAGGATTATTGTTGAGTGACACAGAAAGTAGCCATTGTGTGAGGTCCAGGGAGAAAATGTAGGCTCCCAGAAAGCAACATTGTCTCTTCTCAAGGCAAGTAAGGAAGATAAGGGGTGAGACAATAGAGAATAAGGAGCGGGGGGGGGGGTAACTCAACAGGATCGAGTATACTTTATGAGCCGATAGGTCTCTGGCCAGCAAGAAGGCACAGGAGTTGCATAGAACTGAAAGGCCCAAAAGTAGGGAGCACATAATGGATGTGGGCACTGCTCGAAGCATTATGGGATGCAATATGCGCTAATGGTAAAGGGGCAATAGTAACTACTTTGTGAGGAGGGCAGTGGGGACCTGACAGGGTGGGGTAGCAGACCAGGACAATATGCAACAGGACTCAGATGCAGCAAACAACAAAACAGGAAGAATAACCTGAGTTATATAATGTGAATTTTTATTATGCTCACTGGTAATCAGGCTAAAATGTCAGTATTCAATTGGAGAGACAATATAAGATAAACTCAAAAAGACTACGACCAGGGACTCGGGCTCGTAGTGGTTCTCTGCCTGTACTAGCAAACTAATGCAGGTACAACAGGCAGAGAATTAGGTAGAGCAACAGTTCTACCCTATGCAGGGTGTCTGACTAAGACCAATGAGACTAGAAGTTCCTACTTCCCTGGTCGTACACATGCAACTGGCAGTAACAGCATACCTAGGTACAATAAATGTGAAAAGAGACCTACCCTAGTTAGGGTGATATGCAACACTCATACACAATATTTTCTTTTAACCACACACCCTCTCATATATTATCCCTTACTTATAAAATGGGTTGGAAATTTCCTTTGTCCTGATTGGCTAAATAGGCTCTAAGACCCCCATATTAATTCCCCAGAAATGCACAGGTTGGAAACAGTTCAAGCAGTAGGATTTATAATTTGGGCAAATCACATACAGAATTCATGACCCACTTCACTCATCCCTGACTGCCATAGAAACCATGGTTGCAACCTTTACTAACTGGAAACTTTCACCAGGGCCCTAAAAAGCAAAACTCCTTTAATGTTTTTAAAAAGAACTATAATAAATAAATAGATAAATAAACACGCAAACATTCTTTCCTCTCATAACCACTTCCTTAGACACAGAAATTTAAAAAAGGAAGTATTATTCAGTTTTAATTTCTGGTGTTTTCTTTGGTGTCCATGAAATATCCCACTCCTATCCTTACCAGCTTATCATGACAATCTCTGCTGCTTGCCTTGGCACAGATAAAATTAAGACCTTTGTTCCACATAAGGCCTTTGTTGTGTTGGAGGGGATGAACACTCTGTCAAAGGAATTTTGCATAAGTTTCAATTTCTGTATTCCATGAAATACATTCTATCTATCAAACGAGTGGATTCACAGATGTTTGATAGGTGGGAAAGGGCTACTTTTTACTAGTTAATTTTAACAAAAGAAAATACCTGTTTTTAATTGTTTCCAAGTTTAAACATTTTCTAAGTGCATTACGACACTCCAGGTCGATGGTTGTCTAGAGTGATGTACTTCCAGCTGCTGAAGGCACCTGTGCATGCATTATTCCCAGGCAATCTGTCAATGCCCTGTTATATGTTATTGCTTACAAGGCACACGGTGAGTCACCAAGGAATTACAGAGGTGCAACGGAGGGTTCAAAAACTAATATTAAATTAAACAAAACTGGCACCCCTACAAATGCAAAGACCACCTCTCATAGCATACAAAACCACACACTGTTTTAGTTGTCACTACACACATGCAATTTAGTAATGGGATTGCAGGAAACATCATTTTGAGGTTACCAGAGGTTGCAGTTGAAAGAGACCCCTATCATTTCTATCACAGCCACACTGACGGTATTTACAAATCCTTTAATCCCATAACAAGGCTTGTAGATCTGAAATTGAAGGGGTGCGGTACTACCCTTATAGCTCTGGTTAAATGACATATCTATCTGTTCAAGACTACCACATGAAAAAAACAGTGGAAAACGTACCTTAACCCATCTGCTTACCTTATTAGTGAACAGTCAAAGAAAAGATTAACCAAAGTGACAGAGTCAAGTGTGCAGGGATACCAGTCGCTATTATAGATTATAGGAAGGTGCAGTTAATTGTCTATTGATCACAAAACTTATGGTGCAAAATACGAAGACAACTCACGTTAAAATTAGACCTACCCCGATACTATACCAGGTTTCTGTAACTTGTTCGCATTAAAGAATTTGGTATTAGATACCAGTGAAGATTTGCAATAGAAAGTACAGCATCCCACCCAGATGACTGCTAAAGGTACAGAAGACAATGCATGAGTGCATGTGAAAAACAAAGTGGTAATTTGATGGCATGAAGCAAGGCGCATAATATACCTCTTGGTTAAATGCTTTCTTACCAGCATTGTTTATAAACACCTGTTCTACTTTTTAATTTATATGGTTTTTACCCACCTGTGCCCCGCCAATCCAGTAAGATGCTATAACAGTACCTTACCTGTGGTTAACAAGCACTGCCATTCCACTGAAGTCAAAGGCAGGGTAATAAGGGGCAACTATGTAATATAAGGCATTATAATTAGGCAAACAGGACCAACCAAGGTAGAAGCCATTTATAAGTAGTATAAGGACTGATTGAGGAGAGTCAGTACCCAAGGCATAACTAATGCATTACCGGTTCTCATTCTATTTTTGCTAATATAAGCCTCTCAATGGCATTTGAAGTAAAACTAATATTATAAAAGCATTATTTAAACTTAAAAACTATATGAAGAGCCGATCATATGGAATGGTGTTGGTGTTCTATTTACACTAGTAGCCCATTGCTATTACTAGGGCCACTGGTGACTCAGAACATGAGACTCCATGGACAGTGTTTCATGACGTTCCTAATTCACAGTATAGAAATAAACTTACTTGAGACACTGGCATATCAGAAAATCTGTATTATACATGCATCCCCAAAAAGTCGATAACTAAGACATTTTTTTTAAAGTTCAGTAAGGTCAAAGAATGAGAAGATTTTGCACTATGATCTGTTTCTATTTTTTTTTACTAAAACTACTTTTGATTAAGAAGCTGTATTTTTGCAGACCACATTTTAATATCTATAATGGCATCAAACTGTTTTTAATTCCAAAAACTGGAACACTGTTTATCTGTATTTATTTATTTTATTTAAAATATCTGTCCAAGAGGGCTTGCTGAGTTGAGCATCAACAAGTATCCAGGTGCGCCATGAGGAAAGGAGAACTGGGATACAGGGTTGCAGAAAAAAGATAGTAAGCATCTGGAAAAGTACAGTGAAATAAGAGAACAGGTACATGATCCACAGTAAGGGTACTACAAACAATAAAATACGCATCAACACTGTGCAAAGTAGAAATACAGTTGTTCTACATCCAAATAGTACATCAGCAGGCATCTAGGCTCTGGAACAATAACAGTCACATTCTGGGGAGCAGGGACATCCTCAAAGTCTATAAAAGCGTTTGGAAAACCAGGCACAGTGGGAGGGAGGGAGGAGTGGGGGAGAGGATGAGGAGAATGGAGGAATTGGGCAAGTGAGGAAGTTTGAGGTACAGGAGCAGTTATGAGTAGTGTGCTCACAAAGCGAGGCTTTCAAGGTGGAAGGGAAGGAGGAAGAGGGGAGGAAGGGATGGCGATTAGTCCAGAGAAGAAGGGAGCCTGCTGGAGAACATGGCATCTTTTTTTAGCATTGTATAATGCTGCAAATGTAAGGGTAAACACTGCTGTAAATGAAATTGTTTTTTAAATGTCTTCAGTTACTGTAGCTTTACCAGCAAGCACATTTCCAGTGAATAGATTGCGCTCATGAGCTTGAAGCATAGTTCTTTTTTTTCCTTCAAACAGACCCAAAAAGGTTTCAGTCTAACTTTACTTGCATGCATTCACCCATCAAGATGTATCAGCAGTCAGGCCAACACAAATAAATTTAACACAAAAAAGTGATTATTATGAGAAATGTTGCTAGGGGTGGGATAACCTCAAAAGGTTCTGGTCCTCCTTATGAGGACCTGGATCCAAGAAGAATATTTAAGCCATATATTGTGGCATGTTAAGCTGTTTGTCACATGTCCTGTATATGCTTTTTAATCTCCTTGTCCTCTTTGTACATCTGTTATCTTGCTTTAGTATGGACCCCAAGCATGGCAGAAAATGGGACTGTGGCTCTGCCCATCTACCTGGTTAAACACAAATTAAAAAGAGGCCTAACTAAATTGGGTTCTGGTTGACAAGTTAATATGTGAAAAGGAATGAGTAGGCAATGTCCTGCATTCTGACTAGCCAAAAGGATACTGAAGCCATGTGTCTATGGAGCAACACCTAGTGGTTTTGGACTTCTTTTGGCAACTGGGATATAGCTGCCACCTTTTCCCATGAAAACTGCACACAGGCCCTGAAAACAAAACTCCCTTAAAATGAGGAGAAAAAATGTTCTTTCCCCTCATAATCCCTTCTTCACACACGCACACAAATCAAACAATGACATACTATGCCTAGTTTAATGTCTGGTGTTTATTTGCTACCCAAAAATAATCCTCCTCCTATTATTACCTGCATACCAGGAAAATCCTCGATGCTTATCCAACCACAGATAAAATCGAGGTTCTGGCTCCATATTGAGGCATTGTGATGTGTTGTGTGTGTGTGATGTGTTTTTGTGTGTGTGTGTGTGTGTCTGATGGGGGGACATTCTGGCAGTGGAATTTTGAATCATTTTAAATTCTTTTAATCTATGGTAATCAAACACCACAGTATATCTACTGAATGTGCTCAAAGTCAGATAGGTGGAGAGGAACTGTTTTTACAACTTACTTGAAACAAAAGTCAATACCTGTAAAAAAAGTGACCTTACTTTTTTCACTATAAAAGATCCCAGGCATCTTCTTGTTTTATTTGGTGGTAAAAGGTTCTAGTTCCTCCAACATGTGAGTATTTTATAAATGTTTAATTCAGTTTTTTTTTCTCAAGAAAAAAAGATGGTCGCCACATTTGGCTTAGAAATAGCACTGCAGGCCTGGTGAAGTTTAGAACTGAGAAATATAGAAAAAAAAACTCATGGTGAACAGCACAGAAGGTACCTAAAAAAGTGGGTCTGACTTAAGCAATTTTCATGTAACTGTTGCTTTAAAAAGTTGTGCCTTTTTTTCCTTAAATGTTTTGTCAGTTTACACATTTTACAAGGACAGTAAGATACACCAGGGTATGGGTTGCTATAGGGATCACCACACTTGCAGGCGGAGAAGGCACTTGGTGTAAATGTCTCAAGCCTCACTACACACCTGGGTGCACAATTATCACACAGCAATCCACACCCTGATGTGTCTTAGCACATATATCATGCATGAGAATGTCCACACAGAAACTTCCCAAATATCAACATAAAAACCAAAGGACTGTAGCTGCAAAATCCCATTATTCTGGAGTTCTGATATATTACAGCCCTGGGAAAAAAATCTGTGTGACTGGAAGGAACCCATGACACACCTGAAAATGGGTTGTCTGCAGCTCAGTGTGTTCTCTCCTGGTCCAAAATTAAACATAGATAAGTTTTTTTTTTTATTATTAGAACAGTTCTCAGCCTCCTATAGAACATACTACATGGTTGGGAATTTTGGGATTTCAGCTTCTGTGTTCTTCTAGTTACATCTCACTCAAAAACTAAGCTTAAGTAAATAAAGTCAAAATGAGGAATAAAATCAGAATGGGGTGGTGACACCCACTACAAAAAGTTCATAAGCTCTGAGCGTGCCTAAAAGACGAATGTGATTTTGGTACAATGAGAAACATGCTGATTTGCTTAAATTAACAAAGCATACTTGGCCTGCATGCTACCTGGATCTGTTAATACAGCAGGGAGAGGGGAAACGATAGGGTAAGCACGCTGCAGCCCTGTGTGTGGCCCAGGCAGCAGGGAGCGAGCGAGAGAGAGAGAGAGAGAGAGAGAGAGAGAGAGAATGATTCCAACAACACAAGAGCGGAACAGGCAGCTGGCCTGAGATGCTAATTCAGCGCTTTAACAAATCAATGCCACTTGAAAAGTACAATACGAGCCCTCACTGGGTAGACATCAGGGGACCAAGAAAATGCATTCTCAAGTATTTCACATTAAGAGGGAATAATGTGTTAATTTATAACTCTTCACCCTATACACTTGGATTATCCATCTGTGTCAGCGATTTGACTTCTTAAATTTATCAAAAAAAAAAGTGAAAAAGGAAGGCGTCTTCTTCCTTGAGGATCGGGAAGGGAGCTATTCAAAAGGCTGTTCAGGGTTTTTTTTCTGCCCCTTAAGCTGTGCTGCAGAAGCAAGTAGAGGAGGACTTGCTCGGACTGTGGCTGATTGCACAAGGTGCCATCAGTCATAAGTGACACAGAAGGGAGGAAAAACTTGAATCAGCAGCCAAGACTGCCATCATCAGAATTTACTTTAGGAAACTTAGCGAAGTCCCTGAGTACACCCAGCGGAAGACAAGCTGCTGACGTCTGGACTGTAATTAAACACCCTTCTGGATGACACAGGAGCTCCGCAGACACTACTTATCAAAATGCAGAACAAGCTCTATCATATTCTCAGGGTTTTCATGGTTATAATAATAGACTTTATATCAGGGAGGGGAGAGTTTGCATAGCACTTTAATCAGCTCAGTAGACTACATAGGATATACATTCCTCTCCTCTTGTTCAGATTCCTGAATTGATTCCTAATTCATTCTTGATGTAAGGTTTACTGAACTCCCCAGTCTTACTTTTCGAGCAGCAGTTGACCTCTCATTTTTTTTTTTTTGGGGGGGTGGATGTGTCAAGC